>QLOH01000216.1:0-1452304 GCA_026901365.1 Sesbania bispinosa
GGCAAAAGTCTTGTCCCTTTCTTATCTGCAGCATGTGAAGCTTTACAGCTATCACTTTGACCAGCCCTTTCTTCTGCAGGGTATCTTCTACAGGCTGTTTTTGGGCTGTTTCTCAAGACTTTTCTTCTATAGGCATGATAAACTCATCCAGTATAGTATTCTCACTTATTTTAAAGTCAGCTGGCCCACTTGAATCACAAGAACAAGAGAAGAGGAAGACTTATTAGAATTCTGCATTAATTACACCTTCTGCAACACATCTTTCTTCTGCAGTACATCTGGAAGTACATTCTTCTTGCAGATCTTTCTTAAAATCCTTAATTTGCTCAATGGAAAATATTATAAGTAGTTTCTACAGCTGTGTCCTCAGAAAGTGAAGAAAATCACTTTGTTTCATGTGTTTTGCTTCTTCTGCAGAATGTATCATTCCAGGTTCTTCTCTAGGAATAGCTTATATCTTCTGTATATCATTTTTAACCTTAGTGAGGTTCATTTAAATATATCTTGATGCTTGGTAACCTGGGATATGCTTCTTTTCCCTTTTCAAGAATGAATCTTCCTTCTAAAGGAATTTTATTATGATTTCTTCTTGTGAGGAGACTATTTTCATCTTCTGGAGAATCCATTGGATTGTGAAGGATCTTCTCATGATTTTGTCAACTTGCTTTATGTTTCTCTTTCACAGATTTGTCATTCTTGTCAAATCTGAAACTTATCTTCTTAAGTAAGTGGAATTTGTTTCTTTCTTCTGCTGTTGAAATGCATCTTCCACAGAAGCTTTCTTGTATCTTCTGAACACTTACTCAAACAAAATCATTAGTCCTTAAAACTCAGAATTATTCCTAGTAAACGTTGATTGGTTGTCATTATTAAAATATTTTTTAAGGGATTCTTGGACCTTACAGACCTAACAATAGGGCGCGATGTACAGAAACTCCCTTGGTCAATCTCGCTTAACTGGTGCTGCTCAGCAACATCGTCATAACTCGACCTATCATCATCAGCCACTACCATCGTGTGCTCGGATCTCGGGCATTCCATTGTTGACCTTGATTAGGATGAAACACATGAGCGAGAGGAGGAGCTGAGGTATCATGAGGTTGGATGAACTGTAGGGCGTTTCCTGTGTTGGTTTTGGGTTTTCGTGGGAAGGGATTTGAAAAAATAGATTTGAAATTTGAAAAAAAGAAGATTACTTTCCCTAGGAGCTTTGTTATGAGTCAGAGTTATGACTGAGTGACATATATATGATATAGTAACAAATAAATTAGAAAACCATCAAATCTTTTGGGAAAAAAATTGATAAATATACAAAGTTCCCTGCTAATGTACAACACTCACTCAATTTGGAATTGTATCGAGGTTTAAGTCAAGAAATTCAAAATACAATATATAATATAGTAATTAGAAATTATATTTTTTTTGGCAATTACAATGACTAAAGCTGCAACCACACGTGATAATGTCCGGTAAAAGCAATACATTTAAATTAAATTAATTAAATAAATATGAACACTTTTTTTAATAAAGGGTATCCTCCGCCGATAGCTAGAGATTAATCCCTTTTAAGATATAGAGAATATCACCGAAGTGGGCTCTACCTCTCCCACAAAATCTTTTCCATACAAACCACCGAGAATGAACCCCTGTCAAGATGCTTAAGGGACCTAGCTATCTGCCAACTATACCAGACTTTATTGACCATAAATATGACTACTAATGCCTAATAGTCGCTCTATCCTATTTATAACATAATGTTTAAAATTTTATGGCTTTATTTATAAAATAAAGTATAAAAATTTAGAAATATTTAATATTTATTTTCATATTTATCTTTGCTGACCATTAAATATTTTAAATTGACACAACTATCATGATAGTGGAGTTTAATTTTAAATAGTGGTAAATTTGGAATGTTATACACTAATTTTTTGAAAGTCAATACATTATTATTTTTCATAATATGTGTTATTTGGTCTAATTGTTTTATAATTAGGACCAGGGATAGCAGTAAAAGAAACAAATGACAATGAACTAAACACACATTGGTCATATTTTAATCCCTAAAAGAAGGAAATTACTTTTTTCGTCCCAGAAAGCTAAACAACTATTCAATTTAGTCCTTGAAAGATTTCTTTAAATGTCATTAAATTGAATGACTATTTCATATTTTAGGGACGAAAATATAATTTCCATCTTTTAGAGACTAATGTGATCGACCTCAAATTTTTAGGGACCAAATTGAGAGTTAACTCAATGAAAATGACCTTAATAAAAAATTAAGAATTATAAATTTTTTACGCTCATATTTTTTAGAGATAATATATTTAAACAAAAAAACACAATAACTTATACAACACACTTTTTTCTATATTTTTTTTTTCATCATATCACTCATCACATTTTACACTTTCATTTTTTTTCTCTTTTATCTCTTTATCTCCCCCTTATAGTTACTCATGCTTCAATAGTTGATCATTGAAAAAAATGTAGTACATCCACTGTCATGGAAAATAGGTGAATAATAGACAATAAATTAAAGATTTAAAAGTAATTTCATAATTAATACAATTCAAAATAATATCATATTTCTTATATATAAGATTAAATAAAAATATTTTTTTATCTCTTATAAATAGAACCACACATAATATTATGTATAAATAATAACGAAAGACAATGTTAATTTAAAAAATTGCCACGTATACTTCCAGTCACCTAAAGCCTTGCTCCTAATTATATGTGCCTCTTTAAATTAACAAAAGCCAATTAAAATAATAATAATTAGTCTATGAATTGTGCAAAAATTATTTTTAAACTTGTTGGATTGTAGAGGTTAAGATAAGATAAGATTTATCAAACTCAAGTCTATATGTAAATTGATTTTTTTCTGGTACAATATATAAATTGATTACTTATATTAATTTTGTTTTTTTATAGTACAAGTACATGTGTCGATGTCGATGTCGATGTCGATGTCGATGTCGATGAGACCCATGGTCCACACTCACTGCTGGGTTGGAACAAAATAATAACGCTGATAAAAATTGTATTTATAATTAAAATATCATAAAATAACCCATTAAAAAAATTGAAACTAGACGGGCATAGATATTACTACCTGGTTTTGTTTCTCACATTGTTGAGATCGCTGGTTCCTTTCTGGGAAGAAGAATGTTGAAGTTCAAGTATCTGTTTCTGATTTTGATTCTAACATTTTCACTGCCCGTGGCACTGTCTAAGTATGAAGTCATACAACCTCTGCTTCAGCGCTTGGACTCCAAAAGGGCACCTCCATCGGTGCAAGAAGCCGCAGCCAGAGGTGTTCTGAAAAGACTGCTTCCTACCCATTTGTCCAGTTTTGAGTTCAAGATAGTTTCTAAGGTGTTCATTTCCTTTCTTACTCGAGGCTTTTGGATTGAACCTTGTGTTTGACTTTTATGTTCCGTTTGGTTTAGAGTTGAGTAGAATTTATTTTGGAAATTAATGGTTGAGATGAGTGATGCACATTTTACGAAGCACGTTGAACGGAAGTGATTTAAAATCAATTCTCTAAAACCATGGTTTTGAGTTTTTCAACTCCACTATTAGTTCTGGTTGCCAATTTCAACATTTTAATTTTGTTGGAAGCTGTCCTTCCAAAGTAATTAGTGTTATGTTTTTGTTATTTTTATTCAGCTAGCTTTCTGTTTTCAAATAATTGTACTGTTGTGCTATTCTACCAAAGAAGTTAGTGTCTGCATCATCTGCTCTTATTTTCCACAATTGTATGTAATATATTTTATTTTTCAATTTTCAGGATGTCTGTGGTGGAGACAATTGTTTTATGATAAACAATCACAATAAGTCAAGCCAGAATGGGCCTGAAATTATGTATGTCAAGTGAAATTTATGCTGCAGATTATGATTAATATTTCCTTGTTAATTATTTTGAGCTCTGAGTTTTCTTTAAAATCATGAGATGCTTGGATTTCTATTTTTACAATTTATTTTATTCTTGTTCTGTTCCTTTCCATGTATTTAAACTGGTTTCTCATGTAGAAAATGCTAATGAACTTCTTGATAATGCTGTATTGCATTTTGTTCTTTACATAACGTGGTAAGAAAATTCTAGTGTGTATTGTGGTAAAATTATACAAGGTTCTTGATGCAGTGGTCAGTTTTTTCCACTGTCATTAGCTATCTAATCATGGATGGATATGATCACTTGATCAGTTTTTCTTCCTCCTTTAATATTTTCTGACTGTCATTATGTATTTCATAGCATTAGAGGAACCACAGCTGTTGAGATTGCATCTGGCCTCCATTGGTATCTTAAGTATTGGTGTGGTGCTCATGTCTCATGGGATAAGACCGGTGGCATTCAGACAGCTTCAGTCCCAAAGCCAGGGTCACTACCCCTTTTGAAAGATGAGGGTCTGAAGATTAAACGCCCTGTTCCATGGAACTATTACCAAAATGTTGTGACTTCTAGTTGTGAGTACCAAACTCAGCTTTCCATTGAGCAAGACATTTCTCTCATATTTTTCTGTACTGCACCACTGAATGAGAATTTGATCTGATGTAGTTCAGTTGCTAAAAACTACCAATGCTTAAAAATTTGTGATAGGACTGGTATAGCAGAACTAGTTAAAAGAGGATGAATAGAGAAAAGAATGATCTTATTGAAGACGCTAATCCCAAGTGCTTGGATAAGCCAAAGAATACAACCGCTCATGGCGTTTGAGAAACCCCGATCTCTCCCCAATCTACTTTTAGGCTCACCAAAAAGACCCCTTCCTCTGTGTCACTGTTCCCCTATATATCTGCAGCAGATTTAACTAACTCATAACTGACTATTAACAGATTTTCATTTTGGTTACATTTAGTTAAGTGGGGCCCTATCCGCTCCCCTCTTTTGCTTCCTCATATAGACTCTCTTAACCATAGGCCTACTATCAGTACTCCCCCAACCTCAAATCCATCACCTCTTGAGGTTGTGTTTGTAGTTCCCAGTCTTCTGTGAACCCTGGTGGTAAAGGCTGTGGCTGATTGGGCCCTGTAACAGCCTTTTTCAGTAGAGACACACATGGAAAATTGGGTGTATTCTGCTGTGATGAGACAACTGAAGCCTGCATGCAACTGGTCCCACTTTCTCCAGGACCTGATAAGGCCTGTAAAATCATAGCATCAGCTTCTGATTTCTCTTCTTGGCCAGTCACTTGAGTCTATAGAATTGTATCTTCAAATCGACCCAATCTCCAACCTGAAATGTCAACACTCGCCGCCTTTTCTCAGCCTGCATTTTCAGGCATTGCTGAGTTTTGTCCAAATTCTGCTTCAACTCATCTAACATGAGATCTCTATCAACTTTTAATTGATTCACCTTTGATACCAGTTGATAGGACTGGTATAGCAGAACTATCTAGAGTAGGATGGACAGAGAAAAGAATCATCTTTTTGAAGACGCTAATCCCAGGTGCCTTGATCAGCCAAAGAATACAATTGCTTAGGGTATTCAAGAGACCCTGATCTTTCCCCAATATACTTTTAGACTCACCAAATATACCCCTTCCCCTGTGTCACTGCTCCCCTATATAGTTGCAGGTTCAACTAACTCCTAACTGACTATCAACAGATTTACATTTTAGTTACATTCAGTTAAGTGGGGTCCTGTCCCCTGCTTCTCCCCTCTTTTGCTTCCTCTAGACCCTCTTAAGTCTTAACCATAGGCCCACAAATCACTTTGTTCTAAAAAGGGATGATACTTGCAAAGAAGTTGAATTAATTACCATCTGTAAATGGAAAATTTTCAACTAAATAAGCCCTACGCTTGAATTGGAAGGGGAAAAAACCTACTAGCAAAATACAAAATTAAGTACATTATCAAGATAGGTAGCCTTTAGAATGTCAGTTAAGAAGATCCCAGAGTTACTTTATCCCAAAAAACTCTGAATAAACAAGATCCTGTAGAGACTCACAAAAATCAGAAGGAAGCTATGTTTTAAGGTATTGTTGAATAAACTTCTAGAACTCCTCCTATTGCTAAACATATAACTTAATACTAAGATAGAAGAGTTGGACTTCCCAAGTTTGCTTTACAAATCCATCAGGTCAAGTAAATATTGCATTTTCAATTATTATGCTTTTCTCATATGGGGGGGGGGGGGGGAGACAAGCAAAGGTCATAAGCTAAATATTAAGCAACATACATATCTGGGAAACAAGCTGTTGCTCCATTTGTGTATGGTTATGTAATATCACATTCTTGGTTCTTCGCAGATTCATATGTTTGGTGGGACTGGGAAAGGTGGGAAAAAGAGGTAGACTGGATGGCTTTGCAGGGGGTGAACCTACCCTTGGCATTTACTGGGCAGGAAGCAATCTGGCAAAAGGTTTTTAAGGTGAAGTGCTATTACATGTTTGTGTATGTCTGGATAAAGCTTGGTTTAACCGTTTAAGAAAGATTGATTCTTAGTTTGAGAACATTACCAGCATCAAACATTCATAGAATCTATAAAATCCAAAAGATTTTTAGGTTAAGTGCTGCTTTCTTCCCTGTCAGTTAATATTTATAAGTTTTGTAGTGAGCTACTTATTTTAGACATTAGAAATTCATTTTTTATTTATGCTGTTATTACTAATGTCACTTCTTCAAAATGAAAGTTTTGTCCCAATAATTTTACTTTTTGTTTCTTTTTATCCTGCGCTCTATTTCTACCCTCTGCTCACTTTTGCTGCCTCAAATATAGTGTGTAGCTTGTTTTCATTTCAATTTTGTTATGTGCTATATAACATATCATTTGCAATTCTTTTTGTCCTTAAGCATAGATACATAATAGAGCACGGGTATTTCTTTGGTATCTCCTTACACATATCTAGGTGATTCTGATAGAACTGGACCAGAAATAGCTGAATAGTACTGTGTTTTCACTGAAATTCTGCTCTTCATATCAGTAACAGAGGTAAGTTTGTACAGAAAGTAGTAGAAACTCTCTTTCTCACTTCCTCTCAACAGAACAGAAAAGAAAATACAGATATCCCAGACTCTACAAGAGGTCTGGCTAAAATCAGTTGGGTCAATAATATTTTGATAGAATGCTAGGAGTTTAAAGAACAATTTCATACCAACATCACTTATTTGGGATAAAGTGGTCCCTTAGCTTCTTTCTAGTGCTCAGTTAGCATAGTGGCTATTTTAGGGGAGTTTTTTAATTGATATTCAAAGAGACTGGCTTGCTTTGGTCAATTGATGTGTCTTTTCATTTTTCTTTCTCTACTCCTTAACTTCTTTCATTTCTACTCTAATGAATATCTTTCTCTACTTCTTTCATTTTTCTTTCATATCCTCTGCTCCTGAACTTAGTTCTTTCTCTACTCTACCTCTTTCCTATTTCTTCTTATTATTATTCAAGAAAATAAGTATACGTGCAATATAACATATAGGAATCACAAGAAGTCAGTGTGGACATATGCGCACATGGAGAATTTGAGATACATGTGACTCTTACACTAGCTTTGAAGACACTGGTGTTATTGGAATTTTTACCTGATCAGCTACCAAATTAGATGCATTGCTTTATTCTTATTGATGTAATTTAATGCAACCTCATGCCATGAAGCTCCTGTCATGACATGGTCCAGGGAAGCATCAGACCCATTTTGGGTCTATTGTAGGCAACCTTACCTTGCATTTGCAAGAGGTTGTTTCCACAACTCCAACCTTAACCTCATATGGCAGCAACTCCAACTGTTGTGCCAAGGTTCCCCAATTTAAGGGGAACTATTAGTGTAATTTATTCTCATAAAAACATCTATTTAATAATTTTTTTTTTCTTTTTCAATAGCAATTTGACTAGTATCTTTAAACTGTAGGATTTTAACATTAGTTCAGAAGATTTGAATAATTTCTTTGGTGGACCTGCTTTCCTTGCTTGGGCTCGCATGGGAAATTTACATGGGTAGGTAAAAGCAATATTTAAAGTTTAATCCCTATTGTTGATTTTTAATCTGTATAGAAAGCTAAAGAAATGGTCTTGCAAATTAAGTAATCATGTGTTTCATGTTCGTTATTCTTTCATATTTCTTATTCATTCACATTATGAAGATTATAATGCTTAGAGCAAGAAAGGAGGAGAAGGAGAAGAGTTACTATTGTTTGAAGTGACTTTAATTATGCCCATTTACAATTTCACTATAGCGTGAAATTTAACTGAAAATGGTATTATGTAAGAGTTGTCTGGAACCCATACTTCTTTCATGTATAATCTTTTCTCTTAGATGGAATTTTGATTATTGTTTTACCATCTGTCTTCATAATTTACAGTGTACATTGTACAAGTGGCCATACAGTAGCACCAATCAGTGTCTATAGTTCTGTGGTCCTTTATTAGGAAGTACTGTTGGTTATAAATAAGTCTTTCTTCTTTTCTGAGTCCTGACATAATCCACATTGTAGTATCAGTAATGTTCTTTCATAAGGGAAGACACTGATATTCTGCATAGTCTGCATCTGTATAGACTTCCATGGTCAACTCTCCTTCTCTCTTAAATAGTAGTCCTCTTCCTAGGCTTGTTTTCAAGTACTGTAGTGCAGAATCCTATTCACTGCTTGCAAATGTCTCTCTCATGGATCACGCATGAACTGACTGACTACACTAACTGCATAAGTTATGTTTGGCATGGTATGAGCTAGATAAATGAGCTTTGCTACTAATCGCTGATATTGGGACTTCTCTATTTGGGCTCTCCTCTTCTCTTCCAATTTTATGATTTTGCTGAATGGGTACTGTTAGTGATTGTGTTGGGTAGTTAGAATCAATCAGAATCATGTGATTCTGATTTGTACAGCTAGACTTAAGATGTATTATATTTTCTTTCCTTTTTTGGTTCCAGTCATTATAGGAAGGTTATCTCTCCAGATTTTCAGGCATAGAATTAGTGTACAGATTGATTCTTTTCTCTCTATTTATTCAGCCCATTGTATCAGTTTGAATCAATGAAATTCGATTTCATTATTCCGCAAGTACTCTTGTAGTTTTGCATCCCAAATTTCCTGCTTCCCTAAGAAGATCAAGAACATACTTCCTGTTGAAATTGAAATTGTGTGTTTCTGTGTGTCTTACTCAGACCACACATGCTGTATTTATAATATGTATGCAATAAATACATAAGAACATGATTGCTAAATCTAATCCTAATTAGCAACTAATTAGGGATTGACAGCTAATTATTATTTAGCTGTTACTAATTTAAAACAACATGTGACTAATTCTAACACTTCCTTTGGGAAATAAAAATGCCTTGTTTTGAGTAGGCGACTTATTCCCAAGAAACATCTCAACTTCCCAAGATCCTTCATTTGAAACTGAGATGCTAACTTCTCCTTCAGTTTCTGCTTTTCGACTTCATCATTACCTGCAACTATCATATCACTGACATAGACAAGGAGAAGTGTGAGCTTACCATTCTGAGAATGTTTTATAAGCAAAGTATGATCACCTTGACTTTGCCTATAGACCAATGATTCCATAGCTTGAGTGAACCTTGCAAACCAAGCTCGAGGGGATCGCTTAAGCCCATACAAAGCCTTTTTCAGTCTACAAACCTTGTCACTTCTTTCAAAGGATTCATAACTAGGTGGGATGTCCATATATACCTACTCTTCCAAGTCTCCATGTAAAAAGGCATTCTTTACATCAAACTGGTGTAATTCCTAGCCAAAGATAGAATTACTCTGACAGTTTTCATCTTTGCTATTGGAGCAAAGGTCTCCTCATAGTCTATCCCATATGTTTGGGTGTAGTCTTTTGCATCAAGTCTTGCCTTATACCGATCTAGAGTGTTGTCAGATCGATATTTCACGGTTATCCATCTGCATCCCACTCCTTTCTTCTCCTTTGGTCTGTCAACAATTTCCCATATCTCATTGTGCTCCAAAGCACTCATCTCTTCATTCATGGCTCAAGCTCAATTCTTATCTTTTAATGCTTCATGTACTGACGTAGGGATTCTTATCGAATCAATACCTAAAATAAAGTTCTGGTGCTGTATGGAATGTTTAGTAGAAACAAATAGATATATAGATTATTTGGCACAACTCCTTTTTCCTTTTCTTATGGCAATTGGTAATTCATCAAGGTTAGGCTCACAAGAATTCAAGGAACAGTCTTCTTAGATTTTGGACGTGGGCTAACTCAACCCCAAAAGCTAGCTTGTAGGGTGAGGATTGCCCAAAACTTATATATTATAATTTCGTCTCATCTCTAGGCAATGTGGGACTCTAACACACCCCCTCACGCCTAGAGCTGGACATCTAGAGCGTGGACATCTATATGGGTGGTGGCCCAATAACAACGGATTATCTAAGATAGGCTCTGATATCATATTAGATTTTGGACCCGGGTCTAACTCAACCTCGTTTTGTTGTGGGGTGTCTGCACATGTTAACATGTGATTATTTTTATTTTATTTATGAACAACTTGTGGACGAACGTGAACGCCTTGCGCGACGTAGACGACACGACAACACAAAGCGGACATGGTGCTGCGACGGTGGTGACCCAAGGCAATGATTTGTGGGGAAGGAATGCTGCTCCTGCGGCTGGAAGCAATATGTGCTAATTTGAAGTTAAAAAAATAATAAAAAACCTGATGACAAAATAAAAAAAAGAAAGGTTAAAAATAGTGCTGTGAGAATCGAAAGCGGATCCCTTTAAAATAAGCTCCGCACAAGCTAAAAAATTTAGCTGTTTAATAAGCTCTTTTTCCTTATATATAAAAATCTGCTTTATATTTTAGAGCTTTTAAAAAATGTTTGGTCCAGCTTCTCCTTTTAAGGAGAAATAATGCCCAAAATAAGCCACCTCAAACAGTCACTAAGTTTTTCTGGCAACTGGAAGTGAACACCTTCTGTTTGGTACTTTCTTCATGCTCCAACTAGTACAACTCGTCTTGTTTCTTAGCAACTCCAATCGTCCTCCCTGTGGCAAGATCTTGGGAAACATAGTTGGGATGAAAAATTGTTACGACACAATTTAGGTCATGTGTGAGTTTTTGAATGGATATTAAGTTGCTAGAAAGGTTTGGGACATGAAGTACGTTTTTTAAGTGAAAGGAGGGAAATATTCAATGTCACTTTTTAAACGTCCGTGGTTACGGGATCTATTAGCAACAGTTATATGAAATATTTTAAGTAAAGTTGTATATGGGGAGAGGAAGGAGTAATGGGGTGTTATATGATCAGTAGCACCAGAGTCAATAATCCAGATATTTTCAGCACTGGAAGGTGGAATTCTTACCAATCATAGAGAGAGAACAAGTTCTAGGTGTCCTACTAAGAGAAGTCACGAGGGCCCGTAGTCATTCCTGTTAGATTGTTATTGTTAGTGTATCATATGGTAGATATGGGCTTGGGCCTATTACTATGTATATTTGTAAATACACTTGTGTGTATATATATTATTTTCCGCTGTGTATTCTAAACACACGGATTCTATCATGTCTCTCGTTTTCTCTTCATCTCAACATGGTATCTAGAGCCTAGCGAGAGATAACCCTAGTCCGTGCCTTCCCAGTGGACCCACTGTCCATTGGTGTCAAATTTTTTTCCGGAAACCCTGTTTCATTCCGGTTTCCGGTCTGCCCGTGTTGCCGTGCTATTTTTCCGACACTTTCTCTCTTTTCCGCCGCCTGCCGCCGCCGCCTTCCACCGTGAATCCAACCGGAGCCACCATCGTTGAACTCGCGCCGTCAATCCGAGTCCAACGCCGCTGGAATCGTGTCCATCGGAGCAGCGACGCGCTCTCACGCGCCGTTTCTTCATCGGAGCGTTTCTCCACCGTCAGCCGCCGTCAGCCGCGCGTGGAGGCGCGTCCGGCCGCCGTTCCGGCCGCCCTCGCCGCCGCCAGACTCGCCTCGGTGTCCTCTACCCCGATCTGGTCTTTGTTTGTGAGTTTCAGGTCTGGTCCTCACGGGTCCTTCCTCTTTTGGACGATTTTCTATCTCCTGTGGCTGTTTCTCTCTCCTACAGTTGACCCATGGGTACTCCTATTGCTACTAAGGCTGATCCTCCTATCTTTACTAACTATGTCAATGTCCCACTCTCTATTGACAAGTTAGATGGCAGTAACTATGATACCTGGGCCTCTGATATCAGGCTCTGGCTAAAGGGACAGGATTATCTTGATCATCTTACTCAGAAGGTTGATTCCATCGACGAAAAAGATCGCCCCCGCTGGTCCAAGGTTGATGCTCAGATTTGCAGCGTTATTAAGTCGACTATTCATCCTACCCTGAAGCAGATATTTCGAGCCCATGAGACATGTGCTGGGGTTTGGGAGCAGGCAAGGGTGCTTTACACCAATGATACTCAACGCCTCTATGGTGTTTGCCACAATCTCTTGAGTACCATTGTCCCTAGACGTCTTGATGGATCCATGGCTGAGTACTTGGGCAAAGTTCATGGTCTTTTACATGACTTCAATGAACTCTTGCCTCCCGCTTCCACTCCTGCCCAAGAACTGGAGCAACGCCAAACTTTCTTTATGTTGATGGCATTGTATGGGCTCCCTGACGAGTATTCTTTGGTCCGTGATCAGATTTTGGGCTCTCCGACTGTGCCCACTTTGACCTCTACTTGGTCAACGTTGTTGCGTGTGCCGCCCAAGTCATCTCTTGACATACCTTCTACTGTCACCCCGGTTGACTCTTCTGCCTTAGTATCCCAGCGTGATGATCGCAGCCGCTCTCGCAAACCAGGCAAGGGTCGTCCCAAGTGTGATCATTGCCACAAATTGGGCCACACTATTGATAGGTGCTTTGCATTGCATGGTCGCCCTCCTCGGTCTGCTAATGTTGCCCAGGTTGCTCCCTCTGTGCCTTCTGATGTTGATGCCACTTCCTCTGATCATTCAGTATCGCCGGCTATCTTCAACGACTTCCTTAAATGGTATGAGGATCGTCAGGCCTCCGGTTCCACTGCTTCTGTTGCGCACACGGGTAATTCCTTTGCTGGTCTCACTCACTCCACCTCCCTTGGCCCTTGGGTTCTTGATTCTGGTGCCACCGATCATATTACTGGTAATAAATCCCTTTTCACTACCCTTTCCATTTCTGGTTACTTACCATCTGTGACTTTGGCTAATGGCTCCCAGGCCCCATCCCATGGTGTTGGTAGTGTCCGCCCTCTTCCTTCTCTCTCCATTGATAATGTCCTTTATGTCCCTGGGTCTCCATTTAACTTATTATCCATTAGCCGTCTCACTCGTTCTCTTGATTGTGTCATTTCTTTTACTAAAGACTCTGTTTTCTTACAGGACCAGAGTTCGGGACAGATGATTGGCGCCGGATGTGAGTCTCATGGCCTTTATCAGCTTCGTACTTCTGCTCATGCTGGCTCGGTGGTGGATTCTCCCCTTCTCATCCATGCTCAGTTGGGTCACCCTAGCCTTGCCAAGCTTCAACAACTAGTACCGAGTCTGTCTAAGTTGTCAACTTTGTCGTGTGAGTCATGTCAATTAGGAAAACATAGTCGTAGTCCATTTCCTAGGAGTGTCAATAATAGAGCTTCGTCTCCCTTTGCTTTAGTTCACTCTGATATTTGGGGTCCGAGTCGTATTAGGTCTACTTTAGGGTTTCAGTATTTTGTTATTTTCATTGATGATTATTCTCGATGTACCTGGTTGTTTTTAATGAAAAATCGTTCTGAGTTGTTTTCTATATTTCAATCATTTTATAATGAAGTCAAAAATCAATTTGGTGTTTCTATCCGTGCTCTCCGCAGTGATAATGCTCGTGAGTATCTCTCCCATTCTTTTCAAACATTTATGGCTTCCCATGGTATTCTTCATCAGACCTCTTGTGCATATACCCCACAACAAAATGGGGTTGCGGAGCGCAAGAATAGACATCTCATTGAAACAACTAGAACCCTTTTACTTCATGGTCATGTCCCTCAACAATTTTGGGGTGATGCTGTTCTCACTGCGTGCTATCTCATCAATCGCATGCCCTCTTCTGTCCTAAACAACCAGGTCCCTAACTCTATATTGTTCCCTCATCAGCCTCTCCACCCCTTACCTCCTAGAGTTTTTGGGTCTACATGCTTTGTTCATAACTTTAGTCCTGGTCTTGATAAATTGTCCGCTAAGTCTCACAAGTGTGTCTTTTTAGGCTTCCCTCGGTCTCAGAGGGGGTATAAGTGTTTCTCACCCTCTCTTCGTAGATATCTCATTTCAGCTGATGTCACGTTCTTTGAGTCTTCTCTCTACTTTGAGTCTAATTCCTTAACCTCTGGGTCCGACTTAGTATCCACCACCACCCCTTTTGTCTTTGATCCCTCAGACATGCCTATTGTGCAGGGAGATCCACCACCTCAGCCACCTCTACGGGTTTATCATTGTCGGCAACATCCTCGCCTTCCAGACGAGCAGCCTATTGACTCTCATCCGGAGCCAACTCCTCCGTCTCCTCCGGTCCCACCTCCTCCGGCCCCTTCGGCCCCACCTCCTGAGTCTGATCTCCCTATTGCACTTCGTAAAGGTATACGCTCCACTCGTAATCCTTCACCTCATTATGTCACTCTGAGTTATCACCGGTTATCCCCATCCCATTATACTTGTCTCTCTTCTATTTCCTTTGTGTCTATTCCTAAAACTGCAGGTGATGCCTTAGCCCACCCTGGTTGGAGACAAGCTATGCTTGATGAGATGTGTGCTCTTCAGAACAGTGGTACTTGGGATCTCGTTCCTTTGCCTCCTGGGATATCTGTTGTTGGTTGTCGGTGGATCTTCACAGTGAAAGTTGGCCCTGATGGCACACTTGATCGACTCAAAGCTCGATTAGTAGCCAAAGGTTATACCCAGATATTCGGGTTAGACTACGGTGACACTTTTTCTCCCGTCGCCAAGATGGCTTCTGTCAGATTATTTTTAGCCATGGCTGCTATTCGTCATTGGCCCCTCTATCAGTTAGATGTCAAAAATGCCTTCCTTCATGGTGACCTATTGGAGGAAGTTTATATGGAGCAACCTCCTGGTTTTGTTGCTCAGGGGGAGTCTTCAGGCTTAGTGTGTCGTCTCCGCAAGTCTTTATATGGTCTTAAGCAGTCTCCCAGGGCTTGGTTTGGTAGATTCAGTGCAGTAGTCCAGCAGTTTGGTATGACTCGGAGTGAGGCTGACCATTCTGTGTTTTATCGCCATTCAGCTGTTGGGTGTATCTACTTGGTAGTGTATGTTGACGACATTGTCATTACAGGTAGTGATCACCATGGCATTTCACATATAAAACAACACCTTTGTCATCATTTTCAGACTAAAGACCTTGGCAGACTGAGATACTTCTTGGGGATTGAGGTAGCACAATCCAAGAATGGAATTGTAATTTCTCAGAGAAAGTATGCATTGGATATTTTAGAGGAGACTGGGCTAATGAATTCCAAGTCCGTTGACACACCTATGGATCCAAATGCTAAACTTCTACCAGGTCAGGGGGAGCCACTTTTAGATCCTGAGAGATACAGGAGACTGGTTGGAAAACTGAACTACCTCACTGTTACTCGTCCAGACATCTCTTTTGCAGTTAGTGTGGTAAGTCAGTTTCTTAATTCTCCTTGTACAGGTCATTGGGATGCAATCATTCGCATTCTAAAATATATTAAAGGAGCCCCAGGAAAAGGTTTGTTATATGAAGACAATAAACATACTCGAGTTGTGGGATACTCAGATGCAGATTGGGCAGGTTCTCCTACTGATAGGAGATCCACTTCTGGATATTGTGTCTTTATTGGTGACAACTTGATTTCCTGGAAAAGCAAGAAGCAAAATGTGGTGGCGAGATCCAGTGCAGAAGCAGAGTATAGAGCTATGGCTTCAGCTACTTGTGAGCTTATTTGGCTTAAACAGTTACTTGAAGAACTGAGATTTGGGGAGGTTACACAAATGTCTCTCATTTGTGATAACCAAGCTGCCCTTCACATTGCCTCTAATCCAGTATTCCATGAGAGGACCAAACATATTGAGATAGATTGTCATTTCATCAGGGAAAAGATTTTATCTGGAGACATTACTACTCAGTTTGTTAAGTCCAATGATCAGTTGGCAGATGTCTTCACCAAATCATTGAGGGGTCCTAGGATTGATTATATATGTAACAAGCTTGGTGCATATGATTTATATGCTCCAGCTTGAGGGGGAGTGTTAGATTGTTATTGTTAGTGTATCATATGGTAGATATGGGCTTGGGTCTATTACTATGTATATTTGTAAATACACTTGTGTGTATATATATTATTTTCCGCTGTGTATTCTAAACACACGGATTCTATCATATGTCTCTCGTTTTCTCTTCATCTCAACAATTCCAATTGTGCCCTTGTGGTTAAGGTTGGCCAATGGCAGAGACGGCAGGGGCTGATGGTGGTGGTTGGTCTGAACAGGAAACAAGGGCACAATGAAGGTGCCAAGGAGGAAGGGCTGCAATAAAGGCAGCAAATGATGACTGCAATGAAGGCGGCTAGGGTTTGAATGTGGAAGCAGAGTCTCCCAGATGAAGAGCTCTAATACCAACATGGAAATACTTAATAGAAAACTGTATTTCTGATGATTGAAATTATACATAATTATTGATACATATTTATATAGGCCTGTGGGCCTTAATCCTATTAATGTCTAATCCTAGAATTAAGGGAAAAAGTCTGTCCAAAAATAAAGAGAATATTACAGCTGTGAAATACCTATAAATCTTCTACATAATGTACACAAATAAGGAATAATCAAGGAATCAAGTAAATCGGCTAATTCAACAGCTTCTACTCTCTGCTAATACCTGTTCTTGATCGATGTTACCTTTTTTTTGTACGTGTTCCTTTGTTTGGGTACTCTTCCTCCACTAAGTCCATCTCTACAATCTTTACCTTTTCCTCCAGTTTTAGTTGAATTCTCCCCATTTCTGGATTTATCCTCTAATAGCCATAGGGTCCCAAAAAGTATTGCAATATAGTTATTCCAAGAAGCTGAAAAAGTTGAAAGCAATACACTACTTAGATTAGGATGGTTAGAATTGTTAAGGATATAGAGCAGAACACATTCCTTAGCGTTGCTACTTGCTAGTCATCCTTCCTGATTCCAAATCCTGAAGTCCACAACAATTTGAAAAGAAATTAGTGACAGAATTAATATCCTTGGATGTCTTCCATTTTTTTTATATTATTGAAGGCGTCCTGAATACCATTTGTTTTTTCTTTTGTATTCTCTGGTTGTTTTAAATATAAAGTAATTCTTATCTTGTCATGTGCTTTGGTTTCTAACGTGGTCTATCCTTTCACAGCTGGGGTGGGCCTTTATCTCAAAATTGGTTAGATCAACAATTAGTCTTACAGAAACAGATAATCTCTCGAATGCTGGAGCTAGGGATGACTCCAGGTATACTTGCACCATAAAACGTGTAGATTTGTTTTATGGACTTCCTTCTGTTTGACACATACACAAGTATCTATATTTGCTTTCTGATTTTCTCTAAGGCATCCAGATTTACAGATGGGGAAATGGTTTTACAGTCTCAAAATTTTTGGCTAGATTTTCTGAGTTTAATGCTCTGATTTAACATTGATTTTTTTTTTTCTATTCTAGTGCTGCCATCCTTCTCTGGAAATGTTCCAGCTGCTTTGACGAAGATATTCCCTTCGGCAAAAATAACAAGACTCGGTGACTGGTATTTCACTTCTCTTTTATAAGACTGTTCATTTCTCAGGAAATTCATGTTTGTGTTACTTTTTCTCAGCGTACATTGTATGACCTAGGTGAAGAATTTCAAAGTATAATGCTTTTTCAGCGATTGGCATGGTTTGGATTTGATGCTCATTTCCATCTTAGAATTATTTTATTTTATTTTTTAGTTTTAAAGCTTGGTCTTTCCATATATTTACCATCTGAATGTTTCATTATCATTGCTTCCAGGAACACTGTTGATGGTGATCCTCGCTGGTGCTGCACATACCTTCTTGATCCCTCTGATCCTCTATTTGTTGAAATCGGGGAAGCTTTTATTAGGAAACAAATTCAAGGTGTGCCTGACTTCTTTCTTTTTCCTTTATTACTTATGTGCACCCCATTTCTGGGACTGTTGGGTCTCCAAACTCCAATTTATATTTACCAGAGAACAAAAAGAGGCAGGGAAGGAAGGGGCAATGATTGAAATATTTTGGAAGTTTGTTAGGTGGGTAAAGGATGAGTCTAACAAAAATGATAGGTGGCAAAAGGACATTGGAGAAGGGGTTGTAGGACTAGGAAGCATGGAAGACCCCAAATTTTAATTGGGAGGGGTTTACATCAGCTATGATTCTGCAGTCTGTAGGAAGGAGTTTAGGAAACGTCTTTGGACAGCTATCCATTTTATGCCAAACAGGGTCAGTGGAAGAGTACATTCAAGATTTTAGAGCTTTGGTGGCTCCAGTTTTGGCAACTGCAAAGGAGCAGTTGTTGGGATAGTTTTGGGTGGCCTGAGGCAAGAGGAAAAGTGCAGAGTTATGAACACAACCCAAGGGAAAATATGAAAGCCATTAATCTGGCCAGGGACGTAGGGGTAGAACTATGTACCACTAAGATACATTGCTGGAGAGGTGAAGGAAGAGACAGCCAGCAAACTTTGTTAGGATCCAATTGCAAGATATGGATGGGACTTGCTTGAGTTCCACATTAGAGGTATGGGATTCGGTGTGGGGTTTTATAAGGCCTTGGGCTCTCCAACTACTATAGCTAGCTTTTGTGGTTTGGTTCTCCCAAGGTTCTTATCAATTGGTATCGGAGTCTTCCACCATGGCTCTCAGATGCAATCGAGCATTGTAGTGTTCGCCCAGGACTAGTCAAAGGGCTAGTGCACAGCCAGCCCATGTGAGTGCCAGGGCTGTGGAGTGTGGTGAGATGTTAGGATTCAATTGCAAGGTATGGGACTTGAGTCCCACATCAGAAGTATGGGATTCCAATGTGGGGTTTATAAGGTCTTGGGCTCTCCAACTACAATAGCTAGCTTTTGTGGTGTGGTTCTCCTAAGGTTCTTATCAATCTCTTCAGTGGGTCACAATTCCATGCTCCAATGTCATTTGAATGGGACCCTTGGGGGAAGCCCAGATGGACTTTACCCAGCCAAATTCAAGGTCTAGCATCTTCTAACACAGTCAGGACAACCTTGGGACCAACACATTACTCAGACAAGGGTGTGCAAGGAGCTCCAAATCAGGAAACTACAAAATAGCAGCAACTATCCGCTGAAAAACTGAGGAGCATGACAGCTTCCTAATCAGGAATATGGCAGATATCAGGATAAGGGCAATGCTTCCAGCGCAGCCAACCATCTGGGTCAATGCACTGTTGTCTAGAGAAGAGCATGCAGGTCATTATTCTGGGGGAAGATGAACAATTGGATGAAGATGGGGAAATTGTGCATGTAGAGGGTTTTGGGGGAGACAATCAGCATGGACTTTCTAGATTCCAACCATGGGGACAAGGTTGAACTTCAAGGGAATGGTATTAATAGGACATAGAAGAATAAATGGGAAATGGGTCAGACTTAGTTAATATTCCTATAAATATTAAATTTAATAATCCTATATACAGTACTATACAATACAAAAGGTATATGTGTGACATATAATCAATTAATTAATCTATTTCATTCATAAATACTATATATCATGGTCTTGTGTTATAATACCTTAGGTGCTAATAAAACTATTTCAGTGAAATTTAACTGTCTCAATTCCCGGGTGATTGCGCAAAAAAATCGAGTTCCTTTTGGATTTCCTTCTTGATCAATGACAACTGCAACATTATCATCATACTGTATTATTATACCATTTCTAATTAGATGGTTTGATGTCTGTTTAGTTAGTTATGATTAGAATCTATCAAGGGGATAGATAGTTCAGTACGGGGTTTAAAGAGCAGGAGCATGGTAGAAGGAGCAACTATTTGTGAAGGGGAAACCCTTGAAAGGAGAATTCTCTCCTTAGGTTCTTTGTTTGTAATTAAATGTATACTACGAAAGCATTTGATTTTCTTTCCTTTATCTGTTTTTCTCATCTCTCTGAGAACTCAAAACTGATTTCTGGGTTCCTAATAGTAATAAAACTGCTAGTCTTAGGGTGATGGCCCTAATCTTGTGTGTTTTTTGTCACTCTTTTTTCCCCCACCATCTATCTCAATTTTGACTTATTTTCTTTAATTTTTTTTTTTATTTTACAGAATATGGCGACGTTACAGACATCTACAACTGGTTGATTCACTTATCCTCCATATTTTACATTATTTTTTTTTCTTGGATTACTTGGTTGCAAGTTGATGTTTGACCATCTCAATCTTCTGTTCCGTTTTCTTCTAACTAGGTTTTTTCTCTTGTGACATACATAGTCATAAATGAGCTGGCATGTTCACTTGTTAATGAACTTTATTGGCCCAAACCACACACATGCAATAGTGTAACTGGACTGGAGTGAGCTTCTATTCTTGATTACTCTTGGTTGCTGACATTCGTGTTATACTGTTGACTGCAGTGACACATTTAATGAAAACTCCCCACCTACCAGCGATCCAGCATATATATCAACTCTTGGGGCTGCAGTATATGAAGGCATTTCCAAAGGTGACAAAGATGCTGTGTGGTTAATGCAAGTAAGCTTCAATTGACTCTGGATCTTTCCATTTCCTTTTATTAGTTGAACCATGTATTCTCTAAATACATACTCTATAAGTATCTCAAATTTGGAAATAGCTCTAAATTGAGTGTCATAAATCAACTATCCCAAAAGCTTAAGTTGTTAGGTGATGATACATGAATGACTTTTATATCATATCTCTAACATGCTCCCTTACCAAGACTTTTTGTGCTTGAAGTGTGGACAATGCATAGTCCCACTTACCTTGGAGCTGATTTCAACTTTTATTAAATAAGGGGGCAACAGGATTGAACTCCAGACTATTTGGTCATAGAGACTCTGATACCATGTCATGATCCAACTATCCCTAAAACTTAAGCTGTTAGGTGAAGACACATGAATGACTTTTATATCTAACAGAGAGCTTGTCTGTAAAGTACATGTTAAAGTATTAGAATAATATATTTAATATCTTATAATATCTGTTAAGACTAGGTTTTATCTTATAATATCTCTTAGGATTAGTTTCCATATTTCTAGATAATTATTATGATTTGTTTCCTAATTACTAGTCTATATTGGTCAGTATAAATAAGTGTCAGTGTATAATCTTTTGTAATCAATTATCCATCATCAATCAATCTATTATCAATTATCTATTATGAATTATTCTTCTCCTCTCTTCTTCCTTTTTTATATCCAAAACCCTATAACTTCAACATGGTATCAGAGTGGTACCATCCACCATGACCTGTCCCAGCCCTATTCCGCTGCTGGGTTCCAAAGTTTGGAACTTTTATTTGTTCGTCTTTCTCACTCTATACCCACACCCTTCTTTTATTTCCAACCTCCCCGCCGTGTATCTTTCCTGCGTACTTTTAAATCATCCACCTTGCATTTATCGGTGTGCTCTGTCTTCATCTCCTCCTTGTCGTGATCTATCCAAATCTGGTCTTGTTTTGACGTTTTTGGGATTCGTACTTGCTAGTTCTCCTTGTTTGGCTTGTTTCTCTCTCCTCTGATGGTTGTTTTCTCTCTCCTTCCTTGCGGTTCCAGACCCATGACTTTTAAGAACCTATAGGTGTATCTTGCGGCTACCTAGAGCTATCTACCTGGCCCCGTGGCTTTCCCAGTGCAATCTACGTGGCCCCGTGGTTTTCCTAGTGCAATCTACCTAGCTCCGTGGCTTTCCCAGTGCATTCTACCTGGCCCCACGACTTTCCTAGTGTTCTCTACCTGGCCCCACGACTTTCCCAGTGCAATCTGTTGTAAGAAAAGTAGAATGCGAGAAACTGAGAGAAAGAGTAGAGAGAAAATCTGAAAGAATTTAGATCTCAAACTGTTTTGATTTGTATTATCAATCTGTATCTTGAGTTCAGATTACACATGTTTATATAATGCACAGAGGCTTCTAAGAGAAGCTAAGACATCAACTTGTAACTGACTCAGTTACAAGCTGTTACACTTGACAGCTGTACTCTAACAACTAACAGATAACTGAAACTAACAATCTATTACAGAATACTAACAACTAACAGCTAACTGAAGGTGCACATTGCATGATGCGCATTATACTCTAACATCTTTCTAGGCCCGCAATTTATTATATTCAATTTTGTTAATATGGGTATATTTGTAACAAGCTTAAAGCTTAGTAAGTGTTAGAATTAGTCACATGTTGTTTTAAATTAGTAACAGCTAAATAATAATTAGCTGTAAAATCCCTAATTAGTTGCCAATTAGGATTAGATTTAGCAATCATATTCTTATGTATTTATTGCATATATATTATAAATACAGCATGTGTGGTCTGAGTAAGACACACAGAAACACACAAAAATTTCAATTTCAACATGGTATCAGAGCGGTACCATCCACCGTGACCTGTGCCATCGCTTTTCCGCAGCCTAGTTCCAAGTATGGAACTTTGTTCAGGTTTAAACCATTTTCAGCCGTTGACACCATTGTCCAGTTGCTGCTAGTGTCGTCAGTCGTTCTCCTCCGCTGTGCAGTCTTTTCCAGCACTTTTTTGACATTTTCCAAACATATCTATGCTATCTTCAGCCGCTGCCGCCGTCTGCCACCACTGGAGACGGCAACGATTCCGACCAGAGACCACACCGTTGGAGTCGCCCCTCTGAGACGAGTCCAACGCTGCCAGAACCGCCTCGAACGGCGTTCTGACGCGCTCACACCCGCCCTATCTTCGCCGGCGCGTTTTTCTGTTGCCAGCCGCCGTCTGCCGCGCGTGGCAACGCGTCCGGCCACCTTTCTGGCCGATCTCACCGCCGCCAAACTCGCCCTTCCGTCCTCTATCTCGATCTGGGCATCGTTTGTCTAGTTCATGTCCGGTACTTGCGTCCTTTCTAATTTGGATGCGTTTTCTCTCCTATTTGCTGTTACCCATTATTTTTCAAAACCTAGAAATGATTCTTGAGGCTTCCCAGAGCAATCTTCCTAGCCCGTCCGTGGCTTTCCCAGAGCAATCTTCCTGGCCCGTGGCTTTCCCAGTGCAATCTACCTGGCCCCACGGCTTCCCAGTGCAATCTACCTGGCTCCACGGCTTTCCAGTGGATTGAATTTGGGCCCGCAATTTATTATCTTCACCTTTGTTAATATGGGTATATTTGTAACAAGCTTAAAGCTTAGTAAGCTTTAGCTTGAGGGGGAGTGTTAGAATTAGTCACATGTTTTAAATTATTAACAGCTAAATAATAATTAGTTGTGGAATCCCTAATTAATTGCTAATTAGGATTAGATTTAGCAATCATATTCTTATGTATTTATTGCATACATGTGGAAAATCAAATAGTATTTTAGGAAAGAATAAATTAGAAAATTTGTATATTTCCTTGTAATCTGTACAGATTTGAATAATTAGGAACAATCCCATAAATCAAGGGATCCTAGAATAGAATAGAGTTATTATATTTCCTAAAATAGCATAGGTCTCCTGTATATATCTTGTATGATCTCTTTGTATTATTACAATGAAATCAGATTTCATTTAATCTAATTTTCCAGATGGTATCAAAGCTTTCGATCTAGGAAGCTCTGTCTGCGCACTGTAAACCCTAAGACGGCAGCCTGCATTGCTGCTGCGTTTTTCTTAACCCTAAGACGGCAGCCTGCATTGCTGCTGCATTTTTTCCTATATTCATTGCACTTTTTTTTTTTCCTGCTATCGCAACCTTCTCTGTCGCACAACCTTCTGTTACTGCTGTTTTCTCTGTGCCTTAATCGCACAGCCTTTCCTTTTATTCTTCACCACTCAGCCATCTTCTTGCTATAATGTCAAGGGAAGAGGAAGTTGTGAACCCAACCCCAGAAACAGGGAATACCCAATCCCAGCAACCTGGAGAACTGCAGAATATTCATTCTGCATATAGACTAAATGGAAGAAATTATTTGAAGTGGGCCCAACTTGTTCGTACAGTGTTGAAGGGAAAGGGGAAGTTGAGTCACCTGACGGAGTCTGGACCTAAACAGGAGGATCCCAAGTTTACTACATGGGATGAGGAAGATTCAATGATCATGGCGTGGCTGTGGAATTCAATGATTCCAGAAATCAGTGACACCTGCATGTTCCTTAATTCGGCAAAAGAGATTTGGGATGCTGTAGAGCAAACCTACTCTAAAGCCAAAGATGCTGCTCAAGTATATGAAGTAAAGGTGAAAACTTTGGCAGCAAAACAAGGGAACAAGACTGTTACAGAATATGCCAATCAGCTGAAATCATTATGGATGGAGCTAGACCATTATAGAGTCATAAAAGCCAAATGTACTGAAGATTCAGCACTTCTCAAGGAGTATATCGAACAAGACAGAGTTTATGATTTCCTTGTTGGTTTGAATCCTAAATTTGATCAAGTTAGGATTCAAATATTGGGGAAGCAAAAGGTACCATGCTTCAATGAAGTGGTGGCTATTGTGAAAAGTGAAGAAAGTAGAAGGGGTCTCATGTTAGAGAGTCCAGCAGTAGAGAACTCAGCAATGGTGGCTGACCATAAAGGAGATCAGACTTTGGCCATGGTAGCCGAACAGAAGAAAGGAGGATCAGCAAATGTGGAGAAGAAAAGTGATGGTCTCTGGTGTACCTACTGCAATAAGCCTCGTCATACCCGAGAGAAGTGCTGGAAGTTGTATGGGAAGCCTTTAAATCGAGATCGAGAAGGGGGACGCAGAGGAGGCTCCTCAAGGAAAGGAGGACAAGTTTATGTTGCTGCTGGAACAAATGAAGAAAATAAACCAGAAGCTGCTGACCATCTTAACCAAGAGGAGATAGAAAGGGTGAGAACCTTTCTTAGTAAGCTGGAAAAACCTCCAGGTGTGTGTTCTTTGGCATACTCAGGTAAGTTTCCACTTTCTTTTGGATTTAATGTCTCAGATACACCCTTTAACCATTATTGGATATTGGACTCTGGAGCTACAGACCACATGACACCATTAGCCAAACACTTCTCCACATATTCCCCATGTCCCAGCAACAAGAAAATTGCCACAGCAGATGGAACCCTTATAACTGCAGCTGGTCAAGGAAATATCCAAATCAATCCTTTAATAACCTTAAAAGATGTTCTCCATGTCCCAAAGCTGTCCACCAACCTAGTCTCTATACAAAAACTTATAAAGGATGTGTCATGTAAAGTTGTTTTTTACAACGATCATTGTGTATTTCAGGACAAGGATTCGGGGAGGACGATTGGACATGCTAGAGAATGGAATGGCCTTTATTATCTTGAAGATCCAAGTCTGTCCAGCAAGAACAGAATCTCTCACTCCTTCATATCTGAATCTTTGATGACCAACAGAGAAAAAATCATGCTTTATCATTGTCGGTTGGGACATCCCTCTTTTGGAGTGATCAAAATTATGTTTCCCTCTCTGTTTACCAAGTTAGATGTTGAGAGTCTTCATTGTGAGGTGTGTGAACTTGCTAAGCACAAGCGTGTATCTTTTCCAATAAGTAATAAAATTAGCAATTTCCCCTTTTATCTTGTTCATACTGATGTATGGGGGCCTTCTAATGTTCCAAATGTGTCTGGTGCTCGATGGTTTGTCACCTTTATAGATGATTGTACAAGGGTCACTTGGGTTTTCCTACTTAAACAAAAATCAGAAGTCAGTTCTGTCTTCCAAAACTTCCATTCCTTGATAAAAAATCAGTTTGGTGTTAATATTAAGAGGTTTAGGTCAGATAATGCCAAAGATTACTTCAATCATGTCCTTAATTCTTTTTGTCAAAAAGAAGGTATAATTCATGAGTCTTCTTGTGTCAAAACACCACAGCAGAATGGGGTCGCAGAGAGGAAAAATGGGCATCTATTAAATCAGACTCGGGCATTGTTGTTCCAAAATAGTGTCCCAAAAAATTTCTGGGGGGAAGCTGTTCTTACAGCAACACACCTTATCAATAGACTACCCTCTAGAGTCTTAGGATCAAAAAGCCCTATGGAAGCTTTGTCGTCTTTCTATCCAAACCTATCCACTACAAATAATCTTAAACCAAGAGTTTTTGGGTGCATCTCATATGTCCATATTCATAGTACAGACAGGGGGAAACTTGATCCTAGAGCCTTAAAGTGTGTCTTTGTTGGTTACTCATCCACTCAGAAAGGGTATAAATGCTACCACCCCCCATCCAAAAAATTCTTTGTGTCTAGGGATGTTACCTTCAATGAACAAGAGGGCTATTTCCATCAACCTTATCTTCAGGGGGAGAGTTTCAGGGAAGATAAGGAAAGTAGTAATTCTGGTTTTCCCATTCTTCCAGACTTGACAGACTTGATATTTGAACCTAAACTAGATCAAATTGAAGCTGTAACAAGTGAAACAAGTCAAGGAAGTGAAGCTGGTCAAGGAATTGGTCAAGAAAAGGAAGCTGGTCAAGAAAGTGAAATTAATTGTGAAGCTGATCAAGGAGATGTTGAAGCTGGAAAATTTGGTAAGAAGCTGGTGTACTCAAGGAAGACTAAGGCCATTCCAGGATCAAGCCATGTTCAAGAATCCAACTCGACCCCACAAAAAGAGGTAACAATTTTTTCTCCAGCTGTGCAGGTTGAAATTGAAACCCAAAATGATCTTGATCTCCCAATTGCCATTAGAAAAGGGACAAGAAAATGCACCAAACAGCCACTCTACCCTCTCTCAAATTACCTGTCCTTTGAAAATTTCTCTCCTACCCATAAAACCTTCCTAGTAAACCTAAACACTACACTTCTACCTAATACCCTATCTGAGGCATTGTCTGACAGAAAATGGAGGCAAGCCATGGATGTAGAGATGGAGGCATTGGAGAAGAACACCACCTGGGAGTTAGTCACCTTACCAATAGGAAAGAGGCCAGTTGGATGTAAGTGGGTCTATACAGTGAAATACAAGGCTGATGGATCAATTGAGAGATATAAGGCAAGACTAGTTGCCAAAGGGTTCACCCAAACCTATGGAGTTGATTATTTGGAGACCTTTGCTCCGGTTGCCAAAATGAACACAGTTAGGGTGATATTGTCTCTTGCTGCCAATTATGGTTGGAACTTGGAACAATTTGATGTTAAGAATGCTTTCCTACATGGAGACCTTGAAGAAGAAATTTATATGGAGATACCTCCAGGATATGGTAGAGATGTTGCTGCCAACACTGTTTGCAAGTTGAAAAAGGCATTATATGGGCTAAAACAGTCCCCCCGTGCATGGTTTGGCAGGTTTACTAAAGTTATGACAAGTCTGGGTTACAAACAAAGCCAAGGGGACCATACTTTGTTCTTTAAACATTCCAAGTCAGGGGGAGTAACAATATTATTGGTGTATGTGGATGACATAATATTAACTGGAGATGATAAAGAAGAGCAGCAATTGTTGAGCCAATGCTTGGGCAAGGAATTTGAGATCAAGACCTTGGGAAAACTAAAATATTTTTTGGGAATTGAAGTTGCCCACTCCAAGAAAGGGATATTTATATCCCAACAGAAATATATCACTGATTTGCTCAAGGAAACTGGCAAGGCAGCTTGCAAACCTGCTAGTACCCCATTAGAACCAAACCTAAAGCTTGGAAATGCAGAAGAAGATGTTGCTGTTGAAAAAGAGATGTACCAGCGATTAGTGGGCAGACTTATATATTTGTCTCATACCAGGCCAGATATTGCCTATGCAGTGAGTTTAATTAGCCAATTTATGCATAGCCCAAAGGAGACCCATTTACAAGCTGCCCACAGAATTTTACAGTACCTTAAAGGAACTCCAGGAAGAGGGATTCTATTCAAAAGGAATGGTAATGTGAAGCTTGAAGCCTATACCGATGCTGATTATGCAGGGTCAATTGTGGATAGGAGGTCAACTACAGGATATTGCACCTTTCTTGGAGGAAATCTTGTGACTTGGAGAAGCAAAAAGCAGGGTGTAGTGGCTCGGTTCAGTGCTGAAGCGGAATTCCGAGCCATGGCACAAGGTATATGTGAGTTGCTATGGCTTAAAATCATCTTAGAAGACTCGAGGATAAAATGGGAAGAACCTATGAAACTCTATTGTGATAATAAGTCAGCAATCAGCATAGCCCACAACCCAGTGCAGCATGATAGAACAAAGCATATTGAAGTAGACAGACACTTCATCAAAGAAAAGCTTGATAGTGGCTTGATATGCACTCCATATGTGTCCTCTCAAGACCAAATTGCAGACATTCTTACCAAGGGACTGGGCAGCCACAATTTTGAGAAGATTGTATCCAAGCTGGGAATGGAAAACACCTATTCACCAGCTTGAGGGGGAGTGTGGAAAATCAAATAGTATTTTAGGAAAGAATAAATTAGAAAATTTGTATATTTCCTTGTAATCTGTACAGATTTGAATAATTAGGAACAATCCCATAAATCAAGGGATCCTAGAATAGAATAGAGTTATTATATTTCCTAAAATAGCATAGGTCTCCTGTATATATCTTGTATGATCTCTTTGTATTATTACAATGAAATCAGATTTCATTTAATCTAATTTTCCAGAATACATATTATAAATACAGCATGTGTGGTCTGAGTAAGACACACAGAAACACACAAAAATTTCAATTTCAACAGTAAGCTTTAGCTTAACGGGGAGTGTTAAAATATTAGAATAATATATTTAATATCTTATAATATCTGTTAAGATTAGGTTTTATCTTATAATATCTCTTAGGATTAGTTTCCATATTTCTATATTATTATTATGATTTGTTTCCTAATTACTAGTCTATATTGGTTAGTATAAATAAGTGTCAGTGTATAGTATTTTGTAATCAATCTATCCATCATCAATCAATCTATTATCAATTATCCATTATTAATTATTCTTCTCCTCTCTTCTTCCTTTTTATATCCAAAACCCTATAACTTCAACAGTACAAAAATAAGGTTGATTCATCCTTAAATTTTAGTGGATTAAGATTATAATGTATTTTGAATTAAATCAAGGGTGGGTCCACCCTTTTACTGGTACACTTTACAAACAAGCTCACATTAGCAGAGCCTTACTCCTCAATTCCTGAAGGTAGATGACCAGCTTGACATTGTTAATCAAAGTTGTTCCGGTTGTGGATATCGTGTTATAGATATTGTTTGATGTGTTAATTTGTGTAAATTTCTTGTAAATCTTGTTTGACATTTTCAGTCAAAGGTCCTAACTTGGGAAATCATGAGCAAAAATTAAGAAAACAAATAAAAATAATTTAGTTAACCAGAATTTTTTAGCTACACGATAAAGATAATGCATCCCTTCAGTAGACAATAATTTTGACTCATGAATAATTTCATCGATTTATAATATCCTTAACCCTCAATGATTTTTTCCCCATACTTTCTCAATGTAGATTTATATTTCCAGTCTGTAAATTAGAAAGAAATTTAGGAAAACTGTAGCCAATGTGGGGGCAGAAATCTGTATTTATATTCAGTGAATTAGGCTAGTAGTAAAATATAGTGCATAGGGGGCATAAATACCCTCTGCACACTAATCTCACATGCAACTCAATAGGCTAGTATGTATCTTTTTGTTTCCGCTGCTGTGGATGTTTTAATCTTATTGTTGCTTTGCATTGCTGAAGAGTTATGATTATCCTCTTTCATTTCCATTCATGAATTTTTTGTTGCCATTTGTACAATGATTTATAGCTGACAAATAGGAATGACTTTACAGGGCTGGCTCTTTTACTCTGACTCATCATTTTGGAAGCCACCTCAAATGCAAGTATGGAATTCAGAAACAATATATTCTCATGTATTTGTGTGTGTGTGTGTGTTTTCATCTGCTAGTTAGATCTTAGTATCATACACTGCAGAGAGATCCTGTCCATTTTGTTAAAAGCTTAATACACTTGTCTTATATGCTACTTATTTGTGTTGCCTCAATTTGACCAAAAATAGTTGGCTTTTCAGTTGTATTCCTTATCTGTGCTAATAAAGTAAAAATAATCTGTGTGTGGTTATTGTGCTTTCTGTGGAGTACTGGTTTAACAGAGACAGGAGCCTGTTATGATGTCAGGATTTTGGTTTCTAAGAAGGTTCATGTTTCTATTTGTTTCCTTTGTCTTTTTTGTAGGTGAAGATTTATGTTCCTTTTAAATGATGTTGAATTCATAGACAATGAAATGATAGTTGTCTCTTTAAATCATTAGCTAGCACCCAGAATTAAAGAATAAAACAAAATTATCTCCTTTTCTTACCATGCATGATACTATATGCAGGCACTTTTACATTCTGTTCCATCTGGGAAGATTATTGTTCTCGATCTATTTGCTGATGTTAAACCAATATGGAAATCTTCCTTTCAGTTTTATGGTACTCCTTATATATGGTAATTAGCTCTTTCATAGCTCATGTACTCCTTTCTCTACAGAAATGATATTCTAAACAATTATGCTTTCTCAATCTTACTCTGCTTCAGGTGCATGCTACATAATTTTGGTGGTAATATTGAAATGTATGGTACTTTGGATTCAATTTCTTCAGGGCCTGTTGATGCTCGTGTCAGTGCAAACTCAACAATGGTACTGTTAATGTTTCTTGTATCACATATTAACATATTGCCAATTATGATATCAATAATAATTAGTTTCTGTATGTTAGAAGCTTAAATGACACAAACAATACTGTTAAAAGTTAAAACCCATCTTTTAATGCACACATATCACGGGGTTAATGTATAATAACTTGTGTTAATAATGATTTATGCAGGTTGGTGTTGGTATGTGCATGGAAGGAATAGAGCAGAATCCTATTGTTTATGAGCTGATGTCTGAAATGTCATTTCGTGATGAGGAAGTTAAAGTTCGAGTAATGTTGTTCATATACTCTCTACTTGTAGTACAAACATTGAAATTTGTATTTACTAGTTTGTTCCACATTCTTCTTATTGATTATGTGATACACATTATAGATATGCTATTGTAAAAAGAAAAAGTTGTTAAGAGTCCCACATTGCCTAGAGATAAGGCCAAATAAAAGTATATAAGCCTTGGGCAGTCCTCACCCTACAAGCTAGCTTTTGTGGTTGAGTTAGGCCCGGGTCCAAAATCTAATATGGTATCAGAGTCTATCCTAGATGATCCGTTGTCATTGGGCCGCCACCCGTATAGATGTCCACGCTCTAGATGTCCAGCCTTGGGCGTGAGGGGGTGTGTTAGAGTCCCACATTGCCTAGAGATAAGGCCAAATAAAAGTATATAAGCCTTGAGCAGTCCTCACCCTACGAGCCAGCTTTTGGGGTTGAGTTAGGCCCGGGTCCAAAATCTAATAAAGATGAATTATGAGGGTCAGAAAATGGTACTAGCTTCAAGGTGCTTAGTCATGTTGTGTATATACATTGGGAAGCTGTGTGATACAGATCATCCCATTATAGCATAATTCTCTTCCCTACCCTCTCTAATATTCTTTTCTCTATCAGTTGAATATGTAAAATTGAACATTTTAGACAAGCTAATATATCCTAGAATTCATGTTGGTATAATACAAAAAAGTATAGAGCAATGCTCTTGTTAGAGTCTCACATTTCCTAGAGACAAGGCCAAATTATAATATACAAGTCTTGGGCAATCCTCACCCTATAAGGTAGCTTTTGGGGTTGAGTTAGGCCTAGTCTAAAATCTAAGATGGTATCAGAGCCTATCCTAAATGATCTGTTGTTATTGGGCCGCCACCGGTATAAATGTCCACGCTCCAGATTTCCAGCCTTAGGCGTGAGGGGGTGTGTTAGCGTCCTACATTGCCTAGAGATAAGGCCAAATTATAATATATAAGTCTTGGGCAATCCTCACCCTATAAGCTAGCTTTTAGGGTTGAGTTAGGCCCAGTCTAAAATCTAAGAGCTCTAATTATATTAAAGAAAGTGACAAGAAGTATAGGTAAGATTGAAAAGAAAAGAGACACTAAAAGAAGCTAGATGTTACTTTGCCCCAAGGCCTCACCCTCCTAGAATTCTCTTAGCAGATTTGATACTGTTGAGAGAAAGAAATGAGAGACATGTGATGTAATCCATGTGTCAATTATATTTTATACAAAATGAATCATAAATACAAGGATTTAAAAATACCCTACTTATCGTAATACATATAAATAATACTACCTTTGCTTCAAAATAATAGTCCATTTAGCAAATTTAATTTTTTTCAAATTATTTGTCCATTTACGTTTTTCAGTGTAGAATTAATTTCTTTTTACCAATTTTATCCTTAGATAGTTATTACTCTTTGAAGAGAGAGAATAGATGAGTTGTTAGTGGGCAATTAAAATGACAGAGAAATTAATGAATAAGACACAAAGGATATAATAGGAAATTAAACAATATTTTTTATAAAATTAAGAATATTAATTGCATTCCTTAATTCTTGTGCCAAAACCTTAACGGACCATTATTTATTTATTTTGAACCGGAGGGAGTAATATACCGCACAAAACAACCCTATAATACACCACTTCTAACACTCCCCCCAAGCTGGATCATATAAATCATATGCACAAAAATTGTTACCTATATAACTGATTCAGGATCTCTCAGTAACTTGGTGAAGACATCTGCTAGTTGATCATTGGAATCGACAAAGCGGGTGGTGAATGGATATATCATTTATTTCCAGCTTGCAGCTAAATTCCTGAAATCATTTGGTTGACAAGCCCTTAGTTAATACATTTGTTAGCTGGTGTTCAGACAGAACATATGTTGTTGCTATCAAATCTAGCTTCTCCTTAATGAATTGTCAATCTATCTCAATGTGTTTTGTCATATCATGTTGAACTGGATTATGAGCAATGTTGATAGCTAATTTGTTGTCACAAATTTCATAAGACCTTCATACCTAACCTTCAAGTCATGCAAAACAATATGCATCCATAATTGCTCACAAACTGCTTGTGCCATAGCTTGAAATTCATATAAGCTTGAACAAGCAACTACATTTTGTTTTTTGTTTCTCCATGTGGCCGAATATCCACCCAGGAACATTAACTAGATGTTACCTTCTATCAGTGACTAGGCCTACGTAATCTACATCTATATACATCTCCATTGTCAAATTTGCACATATTCTAAAAAATAGTCCTCTCCCTGGTGTGGTTTTGAGATACTGAAGAATTCGATCAATAACTTTCATGTGTCTTCTTACCCATAAATCATGCATGAACTAACTACAGCATTGATATTATATGCTAAATCAATCTCCCTACTAGTCTCATAATGAGCTTTATCAATCTTAGGACTCTCCTCTTCTTCTCCCATCTTTGATTTTGTTCAATGGGAACACCTGTAGTCTCACATCCAAGTTTGTCAGTCTCCTTAAAAAAGTCTGAGACATACCTCCTTTGAGAGATGAAAAACCCTTGTTTAGAGTAGGCACTTCAATCCCAAGGAAGTACTTTAGTCTCCCAAGATCCTTCCTTTCAAATCCAACAACTAACTTCTCTAAGTAGTTGCTTCTCAACTCCCAAGATCCTTCCTTCTAAATTCAGCAACTAACTACTTTGAGTAGTTGCTTCTCAACTAAGTCATCACTTGATGCAATGATATTCATCATCGCACACAAGTAATTATTTACCTTCTTGTGAATGTTTGGAAAAGAGCACATGATTACCTTGACTTTGTCTATATTCTAGGGAGACCACCATTTTTGTGAACCTCCTAAACCAAGTCTGAGATGACTGCTTTAACCCATATAAGACTTCCATATCCAAGGGGAATCTCCATATACACTTTTCTCCTTTAACACTTTATGTAGAAATGCATTTTTGACATTGGATTAGTGTAGTTCCCACCTAAAGAGGGTAGCGAGCGAGTAAGATTTGCACTATGTTCATCTTTGCCACTAAAGCAAGTGTCTCCTCATGATCAATACTATACGTCTAGGAATATTTTTCCTCTAGTCTCGCTTTGTATCGACTAAGAGTACCATTTCATGTATACTTGATAGTATATATCCATTTGCACCCCACTAGTCTTTTGTCTCCTGGTCTCTTATCTCCCATGTTCCATGTTTCATTCTTTCCCCTTAATTTAAATTTATCATATGAATAAAAATAGTAGATCCCTTTGTCCTCCTATCTTCTTGTTAGAGTCCCACATTGCCTAAAGATAAGGCCAAATTATAATATATAAGTCTTGGGCATTCCTCACACTATAAGCTAGCTTTTGGGGTTGAGTTAGGCCCGATCCAAAATCTAAGATGCTATCAGAGCCTATCCTAGATGATCTGTTGTTATTGGGCCGCCACCCGTATAAATGTCCACGCTCCAGATGTCTAGCCCTGGGCGTGAGGGGGTGTGTTAGAGTCCTACGTTGCCTAGAGATAAGGCCAAATTATAATATATAAGTCTTGGGCAATTCTCACCCTACAAGCTAGCTTTTGGAGTTGAGTTAGGCCCGGTCCAAAATCTAAGACTTCTATTTTTCCATCTCTTTGATCTTATTTCTTCCTTTTTCCTCTTACTATATGTATGTTATATGCATACAAATCAGGCCACAGTTGGAGACACTCAAGATCATGTGTTGAAATCCATTTTGTGTATATATTATTGATTTTGAACCCATTGTCAGTGGGTTGATCTTTATTTCTCTTGCAGGAATGGCTGAAGAGTTATTCTCGTAGACGATATGGTAAAACCGTTCATCAAGTTGATGCAGCTTGGGAGATTCTTTATCATACAGTTTACAATTGCACTGACGGAATTGCTGTATGTATTTTATGCATATATTTCTGTTTAAGATTAGCTCATAATATTTTATTTTATCTTAAAATATTTTAAAGCATCTTATATGATTTTTAGGAGCGGTTTTCAGATTTCATTTAATTTTTAATTTGTTTCCTTATTTAATTTAGATTAGTCCTTTTATTGTAATAGTGGGCTTGGGCTTGTACTAGAAGTAGTAGACCTGAATCTGAAGAACAAATGAAAATTGTGAACTGTGTGGGACTTAAATAATTCATTACATATGATGTTTGGGCCCACTCCAGTCAAAACTCAATTCTGCTTGGGCATTATAATTGTAGATGCAAAGCGTGAGATGTCTATCACTAAAACTTTTTGTCGGAGCATGTGATATTTAGATAATTAGATGTTAAGTCCTGCTTGTGATGGACATTCTTGTTGGGTAAGGCAATATTACCTTATTTTTGTGTGTATGAACCGTTTGTGTGCATGTATGGATGTGATAGATCTTAGGGCCTTAAAAGCAAGGTAATAGAGTTAAGTAGTGTAGCTTACTTGTGTGGAATGGACTCGGGAATTTTGAGCAGGTACAGTAGCCTGCTAGAAGAAATATTTCTTTTCTAGATGATTGTTATTAGTATTGTTGAGATGAAGAGAAAACAAGAGACATATGATAGAATCCGTGTTTTCAGAATAGACAACGCAAAATAATATATATACTTAAGTGTATTTACAAATATACATAGTGATAGGCCCAAGCCCATATCTATCATATGATACACTAACAATCTAACACTCCCCCTCAAGCTGGAGCATATAAATCATATGCACCAAGCTTGTTACATATATAATCAATTCTAGGACCCCTCAATGATTTGGTGAAGACATCTGCTAACTGATCATTGGAATTAACAAACTGAGTAGTAATGTCTCCAAATAAAATCTTTTCCCTGATGAAGTGGCAATCTATCTCAAAATGTTTGGTCCTCTCATGGAATATTGGATTAGAGGCAATGTGAAGGGCAGCTTGGTTATCACAAATGAGAGACATTTGTGTAACCTCCCCAAATCTCAGTTCTTCAAGCAATTGTTTGAGCCAAATAAGCTCACAACTAGCTGAAGCCATAGCTTTATACTCTGCTTCTGCACTGGATCTCGCCACCACATTTTTCTTCTTGCTTTTTTAGGAAATCAAGTTGTCACCAATAAAGACACAATATCGAGAAGTGGATCTCCTATTAGTAGGAGAGCCTGCCCAATATGCACCTGAGTATCCCACAACTCGAGTATGTTTATTGTCTCCATATAACAAACCTTTTCCTGGGGCTCCTTTAATATATTTTAGAATGCGAATGACTGCATCCCAATGACCTGCACATGGAGAATTAAGAAACTGACTTACCACACTAACTGCGAAAGAGATGTCAGGACGAGTGACAGTGAGGTAGTTCAGTTTTCCAACCCGTCTTCTGTATCTCAGGATCTAAAAGTGACTCCCCCTGACTTAGTAGAAGTTTAGCATTTGGATCCATATGTGTGTCAATGGGCTTGGAATTCATTAGCCCAGTCTCCCCTAAAATATCCAATGCATACTTTCTTTGAGAAATTACAATTCCATTCTTGGATTGTGCTACCTCAATCCCCAAGAAGAATCTCAGTCTGCCAAGGTCTTTGGTCTGAAAATGATGACAAAGGTGTTGTTTTATCTGTGAAATGCCATGGTGATCACTACCTGTAATGACAATGTCGTCAACATACAATACCAAGTAGATAAACCCAGTAATTGAGTGGCGATAAAACACAGAATGGTCAGCCTCACTCTGAGTCATACCAAACTCCCGGACTACTGTACTGAATCTACCAAACCAAGCCCTGGGAGACTGCTTAAGACCGTATAAAGACTTGCAGAGACGACACACCAAGCCTGAAGACTCCCCCTGAGCAACAAAACCAGGAGGTTGCTCCACATAAACTTCCTCTAGAAGATCACCATGAAGGAAGGCATTTTTGACATCTAATTGGTAGAGGGGCCAACGACGAATAGCAGCCATGGCTAAAAATAATCTGACAGAAGCCATCTTGGCGACGGGAGAAAAAGTGTCACTGTAGTCTAACCCGAATATCTGAGTATAACCTTTGGCTACTAATCGAGCTTTGAGCCAATCAAATGTGCCATCAAGGCCAACTTTCACTGTGAAGATCCACCTACAACCAACAACAGATTTCCCAGGAGGCAAAGGAACGAGATCCCAAGTACCACTATTCTGAAGAGCACACATCTCATCAATCATAGCTTGTCTCCAACCGCTAAGGCATCACCTGCAGTTTTAGGAATAGACACAAAGGATACTCGTCTGGGAGTCCATACAATGCCATCAACATAAAGAAAGTTTGGCGTTGCTCCAGTTCTTGGGCAAGAGTGAAAGCGGGGGGGGGGGGGGGGGGGGGGGGCAAGAGTTCATTGAAAGTCATGTAAAAGACCATGAACTTTGCCCAAGTACTCAGCCATGGATCCATCAATACGTCTAGGGGCAATGGTACTCAAGAGATTTTGGCAAACACCATAGAGACATTGAGTATCATTGGTGTAAAGCACCCTAGCCTGCTCCCAAACCCCAGCACATGTCTCATAAGCTCGAAATATCTGCTTCAAGGTAGGTTGAATAGTCGACTTAAGAACACTGTAAATCTGAGCATCAACTTTGGACCAACAAGGGCGATCTTTTTCGTCGATAGAATCAGCCTTCTAAGTAAGATGACCAACATAATCCTGTCCCTTTAGCCAGAGCTTGATATCATAGGCCCAGGTATCATAGTTACTGCCATCTAACTTGTCAATAGAGAGTGGGACAGTGACATAGTTAGTGAAGATGGGAGTATTAGACTTATTAGCAGCAGGAGTAGCCATGGGTCAACTGTAGGAGAGAGAAACAGACACATGAGAGAGAAAAACGTCCAAAATAGGAAGGACCCCGCGAGTACCAGACCTGAAACACACAAGCAAAGACCAAATCGGGATAGAGGACACAGAGGCGAGTCCGGCAGCGGCGAGGGTGGCCGGAACGGCGGACGGACGCGCCTCTATGTGCGGCTGACGGCGGCTGGCAGAGGAGAAACGTGCCAGGGAAGAAACAACGCGTGAGAGCGCATCCCTGCTCCGATGGACGCGATTCCGGCGGCGTTGGACACGTATGGACAGCGCGAGTCCGATGGTGGGGGCACTAATCGAAGTCATGGCGAGACGGGGATAAGAGGCCGGAAAAATAACACGGCAACACCGGCAGACTGGAAACCGGAATGAGACATGGTTTCCGGAGAAAAATTTGACACCAATAGGGTGAGGACTGCCCAAGACTTGTATACTTTTATTTGGCCTTATCTCTAGGTTATGTGGGACTCTAACACACACCCTCATGCCCATGGCTGGACATCTAGAGCGTGGACATCTATACGGGTGGCGGCCCAATAACAACGGATCATTTAGGATAGGCTCTAATACCATGTTGAGATTAAGGGAAAACGAGATACATATGATAGAATCCGTGTGTTCAGAATACACAGCGGAAAATAATATATATACTTAAGTGTATTTACAAATATACATAGTGATAGGCCCAAGCCCATATCTATCATATGATACACTAACAATCTAACAAGGATCAAAGCCAGTTTGGGTAAACTTCTCAACAAGCACTTATAGGAAAAGAAAATAAACTAAATTAAGAAGGTAAGATTAATTTAACTTCAAGTTGAAATTAGTTTCTGCTCCTCAACTTTTTTAAAAGCTCTCATTTAACTTCTCCATAAATACCTTTAAATTTAAAGGTTTTTTTATAAGTTCAGATTCAAGTACTTTTCTCTGTTGAGAAACTCCTATAAGCTAGAAGCTAATCCAAACTGAGCCTTATACATTTTCCAAATAATATGATTTCCTTTAGATTTTTTGCAGCAGTAAAGCACATTCATGTCTTTTTTTTAATTCTTTGACAAGGTAGAGTAGCCTCCTTGAGGTATATACTAGTAGCATAAATGCATGTTGCATTTCGTTTTGTAGACATCAGTGTCTGGTCTGGATACTGATTGGGACCAACTCGTCTATTTATGGCAGGATCATAACCATGATTATATTATAATGTTTCCTGACTGGGACCCATCAACAAATTTTGAATCTGGCATATCAAACCACCAGAAGAAGATTTACTTCTTACCACCTGGAAATAGAAGATACTTATTCCAGGAAACACTGTCTGCTATGCCTCAGGCTCATTTGTGGTATCCCCCTGAAGACGTAGTTAAGGCATTACAACTATTCCTAGCTGGTGGGAAGAACCTTGCTGGAAGTCTCACATATAGGTAATCTGTTGAACTTAGTATATGCTTGATGTCATTTTGTATTGATCACTTGTCAGTTATCATGAGCATATTATCCATGTTAAATTGTTCTTTTTAATAAATCATTTAGTTTCTGGTTAAATTTCCACCCATCCACCAGTGCTCCTTTGAAGTATCTTGTAGACACCCATCTCCTGTATTTGATTAAGGTAGACTCGTTCTTTTGCATAGCAAGTGTGAGTGGTGTAATATAAAAACAATTGATATGTCTTTTCTCTTCACCTAACAACTTAAGCTTTTAGGATGACATGGTATCAGAGCCTCTATGACTAAGTGGTCTATAGTTTAATCCTTGACTCTCCCATTCTTCTAATAAAACAAGGTTAAATTTCAATGCAAGGTTGTGAGTCTATGCATTGTCTAGTACCTACACGTCAAGTTCAAAAGGTCCTTGTTTGAGGGGACATGTCAGAGATGAATATAAAAGGCCGTTTATGTGTCTTCACCTACCAGGTTAAACTTTTAGGATAGTTGGCTCATGTCAAGATATCAACTTCATCCTTTTAAGTTACTTTTGTCAATGAGTAGTTGCCATCCTAGGCCCTTTATGGACATAATAGTCAAGAGTCAAGACAATAATTTAAGAGCAATAATTGGATAAAGTACTACTTCCGACATCAAAGTTTAACCAACTTGAGAAAGTGATATTGTTGTATATAGTATGTTATGCGATGAAAATGTCATATCAATGAAATAAAAATTTCTCAATACTAGTCCAATGAGATAAATACTCTATAATCAGGTACAAATAAAATGGTGTACATCCTACTCTAAGGAACTAAACTAAGCATTTCAATTGATTTATACAAACATAGAAGTCCAAATAAAGGAAGCAGGTCAATCACTTCTGTTGGAGGGAATGATGATATTTTTAAGTTTGATGCTGTTCTGTATTCACCAAAGGAATAAAGTGGTACTAGTTCTACTCTTGGAAGAATTTGCTGAATTCCCAGTGCGATCATGACTGGAGAAAAGTTGAACTTTGCTTTGCATGAAGCTGTAGAAATGGATACACACATACAATGAATAATGTGTGAGATAATTGTTAGAGTCCCACATTGCCTAGAGATAAGGCCAAATTGTGGTATATAAGTCTTGGGCAATCCTCACCCTACAAGCTAGCTTTTGGGGTTGAGTTAGGCCCGGGTCCTAAATCTAAGATGGTATCAGAGCCTATCCTAGATGATCTGTTGTTATTGGGCCGCCACCCGTATAGTTGTCCACGCTCCAGATGTCCAGCCCTGGGCGTGAGGGGGTGTGTTAGAGTCCCACATTGCCTAGAGATAAGGCCAAATTGTGGTATATAATAAGTCTTGGGCAATCCTCACCTTACAAGCTAGCTTTTGGGGTTGAGTTAGGCCCAGGTCCAAATTCTAAGAATAATAATAGCCAATGATTTGGTAAATGGATTAAATAATTGAGAAGCTGTTTATCAAAAGCACTGTGTTCTTTTTGACAGGTATGACCTTGTTGACTTAACACGGCAAGTATTATCAAAATTGGCAAACCAAGTATACATTGAAGCAGTTACTTCTTTTCAAAAGAAGAATATTGATGCTTTGCACTTTCACAGCAATAAGTTCCTTCAACTAATAAAAGATATTGATGTATTGCTTGCTTCGGATGATAATTTTCTTCTTGGAACTTGGCTTGAGAGTGCTAAGAAACTGGCAGTGAATCCAAGTGAGATAAAGCAGGTGAGGACAACTATTTTCCATTCAAATAATCCTTCAAAGTGAGACCTGTTTTCAATAAGCTGTTTGGATTTATTAAAACAGCGATTTAAATTTAGTTAGTATGTTCCATTCATTACCTTAAGAATCATTTTTGCATTTGAGAAGTTTTGCAAGTCATGCAAACGAGATGCTTAACATTTTGCTCTCTTTGCTCACTAAATCTTAATATCTGAGAATTGATATTACTCTCATAACTTCTTTTGTAAATGTAGCTCTTACATTACATGTGCCTCAAAATATTATAATACTTCATTAGTCTTAACTATAGTCATGCATAGTATACCTGTAAAATTAATTAAATAATTATCATAAATAGCTCAAGCACACACACACACACATGTATATATCACTAAAAGGCACAACTTTTGTTGTTTACATCCTTAAAAGTCTCCATGTGCACAAATTAAGTCCCTGAATGTGTCAGCTTCTTCATAAATTCATCCTTCCATCAATGACTGTTAGTAAGGTGTAATGGAATAGTTGACCTGACACGTTAACTACACACGTGTAATGTTAAGTGCCACACAAGTTGTTTACATGGATGCCTACATATGGTACCTGACAAGAATCTAAGGGGGTGGATTCGTTTTACGGATCTATCTAGGTTGGAATGATCATAAGTAGGAAATTTGGGAAATGGTTAAAACGAGAAAATGGATAAAAGGTAAGATGGAATGGAATTGATAGACGTCACACTTTCAAGGATGAAAGATAAGTCCTTGAGGTTACACACACAAAGGTGAAGAACCCTTGATAAACCTCACTCTTGACAAAGCAAGAAAATAAGAGAAACACTCTCTTTGATTGATAAAATTGCATAAAACTTCTACCCTCTTGCATGCCTTGCATGTCCCTTAAATAGATTCATGCGTACCATGCAATGGCCTAATACAACCAGCTTGTAACTCCTAGAAATTCATGAAATAACAAAATAAAAATAATTAAAACTATAGCCTAAAACTTATCCTATGTAGCCGCTCTTTTACTCCTTTGTGGCTATTCATCATTCTCTTAATTAAGGAATTATAATTCAGCTAATAAACCCCTATGATGGCCGCCCCATGTGACTAAACAATTCAGCCAAAAATATGTTACAAATTGGATGAAATTGATCAAACATTAACATATGTTTGCCGCCCCCAATGAATGGTCTTTACTCTTCAATTTCATCACATGTTGGCCTCTCCTTTATGATCATAATTCAGCCCTTTGTTACACATGTTTGGCCGCCCAAACTCGGTTAAGGAATCAGCCAATTGATTCATTGGTTGGCCGCATTTGATAGCCTAAAAGAATCTTCCAACAAGTGCTTCAATTTGTAACTTCCCTGCAATTAATGCCTTGTCTCCTTGTAACCGTTGCAGCTTCAATTTCTTTCAATTCTTTGTTTGTAACAACCAGCCTCATGATGATACATTTGTAACAGCTACATTGTTTATTGAAAGCAATAAAAACAAATAATACTAATCAGCCATGCACTCCCTTGGCCGCCCCACCTTGGATTCACATCATACCCTCCTTCTTCGAGAAGATTCGTCCCGAATCTTAAGGCTTTATTCACTTGAAATTGGAACGAACAAACCCAACCTCCAGGATCAAACACAACCTGTAAAAATTCAGATTTGGTCGTTCTTTCTTTATGCATCAAGGAAGTCTTCATTATTAATTTTCAAACCCAAACACCATGATCAAGGGCAATTCTTCTTGTCAAACAAACCTGCAAAGTTTCTTTGTTAAACAAATGTAATTTAGCTTCAAAATCAAAAGACTCCATGTGTTTGTCTTCAATATCCTCATCAGTTTGGCTCTCAATAGTGGGTTGAACGTATAATGGAGCACTAGGAACAATATCAACAAGCTTCCTCTTCAAACATAGGAGTTGGTGTATTTTATTCATATGCCCATCCTCTTGTTCCTGTAAATTAACATCACAAACAGTAGAAGAAAAATCATTGACAAATAAAATTTCTTCGCTCTTTTTCTCTTTTTCTTTTTCTTCTTTCTCTCTCTTTTCTTCTTTTTCTTTCTCTTCTCTCATATGCTCTTCTCTTTCTTTTTCTATTTCTTCCCTGCTCTTTTCTTCTTTTTCTTTTTCTTCTTTTTCTCTCATTTTTTCTTCACTCTCTCTTGCTTCTTTTTCTCTCCTTTCTTTTTCTATTTTCTCCTTCAACTTACATTTATACTCACTGGCTCGGCTTGGTGTCAGAAATTTGAACTTAATCTTACGTCCCTCATGCCTCAAAGAAAGCGATTGTTCATCAAGATTGAGTGTTTTATAACGAAGCCATGACCATCCTAAAAGAAGATGACAAGAGTCCATGGGAGCGATATCACATAATACTTCTTTCTCACACTGCCCCACAGTGAATGTGATCCACGCTTGATTCGGATGAAAGCTCGTTGGTAGGTGGAGTTTCTCCACCAATCTTTGACTCACAACATTGTTGTCGCTTCCATAATCGTATGCAACTATACATGGGTGGCTTTCGATTAAACACCTTGTATAGTAAATTTCCATCGCCATTCCAAACCCAGAGCCGAAGCTTTGATACCAACTAACGAGAATCCAAGGGGGTGGATTCGTTTTACGGATCTATCTAGGTTGGAATGATCATAAGTAGGAAATTTGGGAAATGGTTAAAACGAGAAAATGGATAAAACGTAAGAAGATGGAATGGAATTGATAGACGTCACACTTTCAAGGATGAAAGATAAGTCCTTGAGATTACACACACAAAGGTGAAGAACCCTTGATAAACCTCACTCTTGACAAAGCAAGAAAATAAGAGAAACACTCTCTTTGATTGATAAAATTGCATAAAACTTCTACCCTCTTGCATGCCTTGCATGTCCCTTAAATAGATTCATGCGTACCATGCAATGACCTATTACAACCAGCTTGTAACTCCTAGAAATTCATGAAATAACAAAATAAAAATAATTGCCTAAAACTTATCCTATGTAGCCGCTCTTTTACTCCTTTGTGGCTATTCATCATTCTCTTAATTAAGGAATTATAATTCAGCTAATAAACCCCTATGATGGCCGCCCCATGTGACTAAACAATTAAGCCAAAAATATGTTACAAATTGAATGAAATTGATCAAACATTAACATATGTTGGCCGCCCCCAATGAATGGTCTTTACTCTTCAATTTCATCACATGTTGGCCTCTCCTTTATGATCATAATGCAGCCCTTTGTTGTACATGTTTGGCCGCCCAAACTCGGTTAAGGAATCAGCCAATTGATTCATTGGTTGGCCGCATTTAATAGCCTAAAAGAATCTTTCAACAAGTGCTTCAATTTGTAACTTCCCTGCAATTAATGCCTTGTCACCTTGTAACCGTTGCAACTTCAATTTCTTTCAATTCTTTGTTTGTAACAACCAGCCACATGATGATACATTTGTAACAGCTACATTGTTTATTGAAAGCAATAAAAACAAATAATACTAATCAGCCATGCACTCCCTTGGCCGCCCCACCTTGGATTCACATCAGTACCACATGTGTAGTAATGTGCCATATCAGCTATTCCGTTACACTTACACCTTATTAACAATTGTTGATGAAAAGATGGATTTCTGAAGAAGTTGACATATTCAAGGACTAATTTATGCACATAAACCCTTTTAGGGACCAAATTATATATTAACAAATACACACACACACATTCTCTTTATCCTTTTACAACTTGCGTTGTTTTCATCCTTAAAAGTGTCCATGTGCACAAATTAGTCCCTGTATGTGTCAGCTTCTTTATAAATTCACCCTTCCTTCAATGACTGTTAATAAGGTGTAACAAAATAGTTGACCTAACACCTTAACTACACACGTGTGATGTTAAGTGCCACACAAGTTGTTTACATGGATGCCCACATAAGCTGCCACATGTGTAGTAATGTGCCATGTCAGCTATTCAGTTACGCTTACACCTTATTAACAATTGTTGATGAAAGGATGGATTTGTGAAGTTGACATTATGCTCATAAACCCTTTTAGGGACCAAGTTGTATATTAACAAACACACACACTATCTTTTGTCGGTGTGTGCCCATATAAATTTCTTTTTTTTTTTTTTTGTTTATATGCTAAAGATATCCTCAGACCAGCTCTCTAACCAACCAAAACAAATTAACTCCCCCAGGGTTAGCCTAAGGTTTCAACACGCATAGTTTTGGAAGTGCTACATTCCTGATTAATAATAAATGAAAATATGCAACATGCACATATAATAAGATGCCTACTATTGTCATTAATTAGAAAGTTTCACTTTGTTTTTGTTCTTTTATTTATTGAGCATGAACCAAGTATTTCTCATCTTGTTTATTGTTTAGACGAGAGACAAGTAAATTAATTGCATGGTTTTATGGTATTTATCTTTACTTCCCAGTATGAATGGAATGCTAGGACACAAGTGACCATGTGGTTTGATACCAATGAAACCACTCCGAGCAAGCTCCATGATTATGGTAAAATACTTTTTTAAACTTAGCTATGGCCATTTCCTTCTTAATTTTAGTTTGACGTTTTCTGTTTCTGTGGGGTCCTTGATTAGCTAACAAATTTTGGAGTGGGCTTCTGGAAAGCTACTATCTCCCACGAGCTTCAACCTATTTTAGTCATTTGTCAGAAAGCTTGAGACAGCATGAGAAGTTCAAGTTGATTGAGTGGCAAAAACAATGGATTTCAATGTCAAATAAATGGCAGGAAGGTAATGAGCTCTACCCAGTAAAGGCCAAAGGAGATGCTCTAGCCATCTCTCAAGCTCTCTATGAAAAGTATTTTGCAAAATAAGTTGACAAATAATAAGGTTGGATATTTTCAATGGACAAAACTATTCACATGATCAAGTAATACCAAGCCTCCTCAAATACTGAACACCTGTTGTGTTCCTGTGATATTTGAAAATATTCTGCCAACCCATTGTTGTGGTTATGACATTAGGTTGAATTTTCAGATGTGTTTTTAAAACCAAATTATGCTCACCAATTCTGTGCCTGCAATTCTTAAATTGTAGAATACATTACTTTATTAATTACTACATGTTTTTTAATCAATTGTATAGCCGTTTTATGTCCATGTAGGTGACCAAGGAACATACTCCTCTTACAAATATATATATATATATATCCAATGATGTGTTGTCACATCATTTAATGAGTATAACACCTCATATTAATTAATTCATTAAATGGTGTGACAGCACATCATTGGATGACAGTGTAAGTGTATATTCATTAAATCCATATTTAAAATGCACAAATTGATGACATGCGACTTTGGGAAAAATGCATGAGAAATGGTGATAATACATTATTGGAATTGATTGGAAGGGTGCGATGCCACGTATTCGCCTTTTGCTCATACTATAAAAATTCATGATTATAAGTATTTCCATATTTACAATAATTGTTGTTTCCATTAAAAGAAGTCAATCCTTCCCCCTTACAAAATGGCACCTAGCTATGCGAAGCACAGAAAGATCTCTTAGTCATTGTACATATATAAATGGCTATCGTCTTGGTTTTCTTTTCTCTAATATTGCAACTTCGATGACCTTGCTTGTTAAAACAATGGTGACAAAGGTCGATTGCTCACAGTCAACAACTACCCTTTGCTATCACAAGTGTTGATTGTTGCAGCTGGACCTCTAGATAGTGTCTTTTTTTGTTACACGTTAGAAACAATGAGAATCAATTTGAGCGAAATTAATTTTAAATTAATTATGTCTAACGTACTCTGTAAATCATGTATTATTCATTTTCTGCATTGATATATCACAATCAAAACCAAAACTGATCTTGTGCAACACCATGCAATCTTCCTTGTATAATAGTTTCAAATAGCAGTGACTGTTGGGTTTAAAAGTTTGAATTTCAATCTTCTTTACAGGATCTAAAGAAGTGAAGAAGTAATTACCGTTCATTATAGAGTAGAAGAACAGCGAAATTATCTCCAAAACAATTGATTTCATGCATTACCATCCAAGGCGATTAAGCTTATGTTTGGATTACTGTTTAAATACATTCAGATTCATGTTCTTCAGGAAGCAACAAGGAGTTACTTTTGAAAAACCCACCTTGGGATGTGCTATTTTGTCTTGGAAAATGGAAATGTAAAGGTATGTTTGGTTTGCATTTTTATTTCCTGTTTTCATTTACTGTTTCTTGTTTTCTGAAATTTTACAAAAGAAAAATTGGAAATGCTGAAAACAAAAAATTTCTGCTTCCAGCTTTTCCAGATTTTCCTTTGCAAAATTTCATAAAACAAGAAACAGAAAATGAAATCAGGAAATGAAAATGCAAATCAAACAGACCCTTAGTTTGCCAACGTTTTCCCAAACACACTAAGGCTTCGTTTGGCATAGCTTTTTTTCAGTTTATAAGTTACTTTAAAACTAAAGATTAAATTAAGAGTTTTGAAAAATAAAGTAAAAGTAGTTGGGCAGTTTCAAATTTTTTAACCTAAAAGCTTTTTTAAATTAAAAGTTATTTGATAAAATATTTTAAAAAAAATATTTTTTTTAGAATTTACATAAAGAGTATCTAGTTATAAAATTATAAATATTTTTAAATAATAAAATATTTAAAAAACATCTATCAATAAAAAGAAAATATCATTTTAATTTTTTATTTTATAAATAATAATTCATCAACAACCATATTATAAAGGAATGATAAAATATTTATAAAAGCTCTGAATTTAATTAAAATTACCATAAAAGGAAATAATTATGACAATATTAACTAATGAAAGTTTAAAAAATTAAGATAAATTCTATAAATAAAATTCAATTATCATAAATTATATTAATATATATACACACATTTGTTTACATATTAGGAGTAATTATATTATATTAAATAATTAAAATTAATTTAACTAAAAGATTGTGAAAATAAATTTTATTAGTTAAAATAATTTTTTTACAATATTCTATAAAAATAATTTTATTATTAAATTTAAATATCTACCAATTAACATGCCAAAATCTAAAGTTATCCTTGTGAACTTTTCCTGAGAAAAAAACGTTAAGCAAATGGAGAAGGGACTTTCACATTGGGCCGTTGCTATTCCCACCACATTTTTTGCTATTCCCACCCCCCATAATATTGTTCTACACAAACTACCCCTCCCCCTCCGGTGTCCGGGGATGGTTCCCAGACACCCCTGTCCGTACGTTTTTTTTTACAACAAAATAACGTATGAACAAGGCCATTCGGGAACTATTCCCGGACACCCTTGTGTGTAAGCCAAATAACTAAGGGGTTATTTTGGGATTAACAAATTTTCAAAAAAAATTGGGGGGTGGGAATAGTAAAAGATACGGTGGGAAAAGTAAAGCCTCACATTGGCTTCCATTTTTTTTTTTCCTTTCTTTATGTTGAAAGAAATCCACACATGTGGCATCGTGCCACTGATAGATGTTGAGTTATCAAAATAGAAGTGGGGGAGGGTTCATTACATCACCTAGAAAGGTTGTGGTTTGCTGGTGACAAAAAAATAATTTTACCTTCCCAATAAAAAGCTAAAAACTCTTCCTGCCACACATACATTACCACTATTACACGCAAAAGTAATATATGGAGATGACAATCTTCAGAGAAAGAAGAGATGATACATGTGTTAGCGTTTAATAAAATTTAAAAAAAAAGTTTAACGAAATTTGATTTCCAAGTGTCGAAGAGGAGCAAACTACAAATAAACTCTGTGTTTTTTATCAAAAGCCGCTAAATGTGGCTTTTTTAAAAGTTCCACCTCTTCACTAAAATTAAACTGGTTATATTTTATAAGAGATTTTAAAAATTACTGTTTGGCTTAGCTTCTCCTTTTAAGGAGAAGAAAAACTAAAAAACTTGGCCAAACATACACTAAGTGATTAACACCTACTCTATAATAAAAAAGTGAATGATACTAAAACATTGTTTTTTTTCATTCATATTCATGGATTTGATTTCAACAAAATCAAATGATTCATTGAACAAATCTAAATTTTTGCTAAAAGTAATAATTTGTATGACTTCTTGAAATGTAATGACTAAAATAGCTGCTAATAATAATGATCCACATAAAGGAGCTGCATAGCCTAATATCATCATACTTGCGTGCATTATTAACCAATGGGATTGTAGAGCGGGTACTAATATTTCGGATTGATGCATTTCGGTTAAAAGACTTAAAGCAGCAAAGCCTTGGGTAAAAATAACACTTTGTGCAATTATTGTACTTATTCTACTTAAATCGTTTTTATCCTTTTTTTTTTAACACGGAACAACCATATGACTCTTAACGGTCAAAGCGAACCCTTTATTAAAGAATTCAGAATGAATCAAATCTCCCCAAGTAGGATTCAAACCTACGACCAATCAGTTAACAGTCGACCGCTCTACCACTGAGCTACTGAGGAACAACGGGAAATTCGATCTCATAGAGTTCAATTTCCGTTCTCAACTCATGACCAATATGAGCTCGAAGTTTCCTTCGTAACTCGTGGAACTTCTTCGAAGTGGTTCCGTTCCATGCCTCATTTCATAGGGAACCTCAAAGTTCCTCTATTTCATTATATTCCATCCATATACTAATTCCATTCATTGAATATCCTTATCTTTGGTGTCATTGAGATAAAAGATGTCGTTTCTGGTCTATCTTATCTCTTTCTCTTTCTCTTTCTATTTCTATATATATATATATATATAGAAATAGAAAGTTGAAAAATCATTATATAATAATCCAGAAATTGCAATAATAATCCAGAAATTGCAATATAAAAGAAAAAGAGAGGTTTGTGATGATTTTTTAATCTTTTATATTGGATAATCTAATATCCTTATGCCTGAAGATAATTAATTCGGTCGTTGTGGTCAGACTCTATTATGGATTTCTAACCACACTCTCCACATGGCCTTCTTATCTCTTCCTTCTTCGAGCTCAGATTATGGAAGAAGGGACTGAGAAGAAAGTATTAGCAACAATTGGGTTTATTACGGGACAGCTCATGATGTTCATATCGATTTATTATGCACCTTTGCATCTAACATTAGGTAGACCTCATACAATATCTGTCATAACTTTACCGTATTTTTTATTTCATTTCTTCGACAATAATCACAAACCCTTTTTGAATTACGGAGTCACCGGTGGAGTCATTTTATGCGATGCATAGTGTTTTTTTATAACAGGAGGCTAAGAAGCCAGGAAAATTACATAGCTAACATCCTAGGAATGACACGACCATAGGCATCATACATCATATTCAAAAGGGATCGAATGACCCAGACAAGCAAGTTTATCAGCTACTCCATTCGCTTCCCTCCAAATATCAGAGGTTTTAACACTCCAACTCCTAGCCATAAGACCTTTGATCCTCTGTATCATAAAATGATAGGGGTGAAGAGCAGGAACACCCTTCTGAATAAGGTGAGCCGCAACCTAAGAATCACTCTCCACCCAAACATTTCTAGTTCCATGGTCCCACGCAATCTCCAGAGCTGTAAGAATCCCATGAACTTCAGCCATCAAAACTGAGGTAGATCCTAAGTTACGGGAGAAGCCCAAGATCTAGTTACCTTTATAATCACCCCCACAAGAAGCTCTTCTACCTTGATCTTGAACAGAGCCATCCGTGTTATATTTAAGGTAACCACAAGCAGGAGGACTCCACACCACATAAACTTCTTCATAGCGGTTTGTGCTTGGAATTTTGCAATTCTTCACACCCCTATAATCCTAAAGTAGATGCTGAATTCTATATAGAATCTCATTAACTTGGGCCACACTAGAGTTAAAAACGAACTCATTTATGGACTGAATTGTTAACAATCCTAGGAACCTTATCATTCCCACATTAATATTTACCCCTAAGGATTCTGACCCAGAGAGCATCTTCATTGTTGATAAGACCCCAACTGAGTTTCATAATCATAGCCTTATTAAAACTATGAAGATATTTGATTGAACCCCTAACCACCATAATCCTTAGGAAGAGTAAATTCCTCCCAAGAAACTGAATGCGCGCCAAGCTCTTTTATTTGATTTATCACCCCAAATAAAATCTTCACAATGCTTCTCAATTCTAGAACAAATGGATTTTTGCAATAGATTAGACTACATTGTATAAATAGGAAGTGCAGCCAACACAGTTTGCGCTATGGTAATTCTGCCCGCAAAGGATAAAGCATCCGATGCATAGTTTTAGAATGCAAAAGGTTTTAGAAACAACGTCCGAACAAAAGAGGTAGAGGAAGGGACTGTTTTATAAATTGGAAAATATTATCGCTTCCCGATAATGTAGGTTGCAGGTCTGATGGTGGCCCTCTGTTTTTCATCATTAAATGCATGAGTAAACTTAGTTTTGTTCCTCAATATTGTATTTAGGGCACTTGTTAAGGAACTAAATATAGAATGATTTTATTAGAGTGTGTAACATTTAATGTTACAGATATAATTATTACCGTGATTTTCAATAAAAACCTTCTATACATGGATCCTTAACCAGTACCCTTAGGGCACTCATTAGCCGGACCCTTTCTTCATTACTTGTCAAACTAAATTAATTTATGTAAGTACCTCTGTAAGTGCTTTAAAAGCCAGGAGGCTTTCCCTGCCTTGAACTGGGGCACCATCCCCTCACCCTAAATTTTTTTGTAACAAAAAAAAACTAAATTAATTTATAAATAGTCATCTAACATTCTTAGCATTCATCACATCAGTCTTTGTTAGAGACCAACGTGAATGATAATGTGAAAGTTAGAGACTAGCGAAATGAATATTTGAAAATTCGAGGACTATTTATGCAAATTATTTAGTTTGGGAACAAACAAGGAGATAGATAACAAGTTCAGGAATAAAATCGAGGGTTTACTCTTATATGCATGGTTTATATTAGATTTTGGACCGGGCCTAACTCAACCTCAAAAGCTAGCTTGTAAGGTGAGGACTGCCCAGACTTATAAACTATTAAATGGCTTTATCACTAATAAATGTGGGACTTTCCAACACACCCCCTCATATTAGATTTTGGACCAGACCTAACTCAACCCCAGAAGCTAGCTTGTAAAGTGAGGACTGTCCAAGACTTATAAACTATTAAATGACCTTATCACTAGTCAATGTGGGACTTTTTAGAATATTAGAGTAATATATTTAATATCTTATAATATCTATTAAGATTAGGTTTTATCCTATAATATCTCATAAGATTAGTTTCCATATTTCTAGATAAATATTATGATTTGTTTCCTAATTACTAGTTTATATTGGTTAGTATAAATAAGTGTCTATCTATCAATTATCTATCATCAATCAATTTGTTATCAATTATCTATTATAAATTATTCTTCTCCTCTCTTCTTCCTTTTTATATCCAAAACTCATAACTTCAATGGTTTACAATAGTTTACAATAGTGATGCATCTTTATAAAGTGGTGTACCGTAGGTGGCACCTATAAAATGATATTAAAAACAGTGAAAGAAAAAGAGTTAGCATTCAAAAATTCCATATTAGTTGTATTTTTAATAGTAAGAAGTGGAAAGGACAATAGAATTCCTTTTGATAAAGACCTTCGGTAGCTCAAAGTTACATTGAATCTCGATGAATCCAATTCAAGTTGGGTCAATCCACTTAAGAGAGGAAAAAATCGTTCTTTTGTTCACAAAATTCAAACCGTACTTGCTTAATAAGAAAAAAGAATTTTAACATGCACTCGACTAAGGACTTGCATGAAATCTTTTATATGTCTTTATGTACTGTAAGGGGGGAGTAGTAGTAATTTTTTTTGGAACTTTCAAGTGATGAAAATCGAATTTGATTGATGAATGAAATTAAATTGTAATCACTTGATTTATATTGAAAAACATGATGATCAATTGATAAGTTAATTTGAATTTCACTTAATACATGTGTAAAATCGAATTTATTAATAATTAAACATAACTGAATCCACTTGAAAAACATACCATGATTCACCTTAATTTAAAACTTAAAAGGAAATAAACATTAAAGATATACTAATTGTTACTTCATTACACACATATATAATTCATTTTTACAAGAGTTTGTCACTTTGGATCCATCACTAGATCCACAAAAAGTAAAGTAAGTTAAATGCAACTGCAACTACCAGTTTGAGCAACAGGATCATCAAGAATAGGCTCTCCTGGTAAATTACAACTAAAAGTGGAATGTACAAGGGGTCCTCATAAAATGTAAGACAAATCCTCTAACACTTAAAATTTTAATGATGACAACCCTTCAAACAAGTAAAAAATTAAGTGTCATTCTGAATCCTTTATTGTATTTGATTGATTTGCCTAAGTGTGTAGAATTTAGAATTTGAGTAAGCTGCAGAAAAAATTCAAAGACAAAAAGCTCACTTCCTCAAAGGTGCAAATACCTTTCAAAAACTTAGAAGAAATCTGAAGGAAGCAGAAACATACATAAAAGACAAATGCAAGAACTTCAATAAAAAAATAGCTTGAACAGAGAAGCAGATGCAAGCAGCTCAGACTCAGACGTAGAAGCATAAGTCAAAAGCAAACTACTTGGTCAGAAAGCTTAGAAGCATACATACTAACATGACAAAAAAAAAGTAGAAGCAAAAAAGTTAGAAGCAGAAGCAAATCTCAAAAGCATAAGCAAAGGGCATAAGACAAAAGCAAATCACTTATGTTGATGTGGATAAAGTTCCTGACACAAAAGTGGGAAAAACTGTTGGACACTCCCAACGGCTATAAACGGCCATATCTACTTCCCAACCTATAAATAAGGACTGAGGAACTTAATTTGAAGATATAGAGAATATCAAGCTAAAAAGACCCAAGCACTGCACAAGAGATTTACCTACATTTGCATCACTTACATTGCTTCTGACCCACTCCTCTTAACTGTTTATCAACCATTTGAGTTTTTTATTCGTGCGATTTTTCATCTATAACCCTACTTAGCGACCCACTATTTATCCACACTCTGTGTGCTAGTTAACTCAAGCATAAACCCTTCATCTTTTTTTGTAATCTGTTTGTAACTCCTTCACCAAGTAACAAAATGTTTCTTGACTATAGTGTTGAGTGGAGAAGTGGAGAGGCTATTATAAAAGTACTTAGAAGCTTGGACATACTTTGTACGGAGAATACTTAGAAGATTGTAAAGGCTCTCTTAAGGAGAATAGTTAGAAGTCTGGAGAGGCTCTATGAAGGAGAATACTCAGAAGCCTAAAGAGGCTCTTGAAGGATAATACTTGTAACTTGAGAAAAGTTAAAGGAAAATCTCACTGTGGTGAGGACTCGACGTAGCCCTATCTGTTGAGGGTGAACTAGGATAAACTTTGTTGTATACTTCTTTTCTGACCCTGATAGCAGTACGAGTACAAATCTAGATTGGAACCAAAGAAGCAAAATTTAGCGCATGAAATTGTATGGGTAGAATCTATGAAATTCGAATTAAATGAACAAAGAAGAATGAAATTGAAAATGGAGAGGATTGAAAATGAGGAAGACGCCATTGAAGAAGGAAACCCCTTCTGGAGATAAGTCTTAGTGTAGAATCACCACTAACTCATGGAACCAGATAAGATCCACCATGGTTTAAGCAAGAACCACCAAACCTTCTCAACTCACACAAGAGGAGGGAAATAAAACTAAGCTTTAATGAAATGATCATTAAAAACGCATACAAGGAGATACACTCTATTTATAGCCTAAAGGGAATGGTCATGAGTGGAAAATGGGAAGGAAAAATACATTTTTAATGTTAAACTATCCTATGGGTGCTTTGAGAGCACAACCCAAGCCTATCCTAAGCCTTATAGAAGGCGTCTCATTAAAGGAAAAATAAGGGGGGAAATACAACTCAAAATAAATACAAACTATCAAACCAAAGAACTTAAGCCATGATCATATGGTCAATTAGGGAAATTAAAAATAAACGAAATTAAAAAACAATTATTTAATAATATTTTTTATGCCTTAACCATCAAATTGGAAGGTCAAGATGATCCATGAAGGAATGTAAACTCCTCTAAAAATTAAGGACATAGTCCTTCTTCATGCCCCAATTTGCACTCTATGTCCTTGTCCTCTTGGCATTTGCTATCATTCCCTCCTCCTTTAATAGGATTTGATCTCAAATCTAAAGGATAAGGTCCTATAACAACCCAATATAGAAAGAGGTGAATAGATGAGGAGTAGAAAGATGGGATGGATGACAATGGAATAGAGGTTAAGAAGTTACTTCCCTTAGAATCATGGAACCCAAGTTGTCCTTCCTTAGCAAGCTCCCCACAATTTAAGGAACAAATAAGAAATCGTAAGTATGGTTCCCAAGCAAAGGAAATCAATAAATCATAGCAAAAGAACTTGGGAATCATAAATATTGGTAGTATAAAGGCATAAAATATGAACAAGTGGTAATTGAGATAGGGTTTAGAAAACTCTCTCTTTAAAGTTTGAAACATCTTGTCCTTACTCCTTTTAGAATCTAAGAGATTAGATCTCGGTCAAAGACCAACCTCCTAAAGCCATGCCATCTAGGTAGAACATTACGAAGCACACAAAGAAGGCTTAAAAAATTAGCCTCATACACGACCCATGTACACTTCAATATATCATCAAAATATTCCACATTGTGTTTTAAAATGAAGGCACAATTGAAGCTATGAGACATATTTGTTTTATTCTTTTTCATTATAAGCCCTTCATGCCCATATAGTATTACACATGCATTTTGTGCGTGGTTATTATAAGCATATTGCATGTGTTCATGCCATGGAATATTTTTACAAGTTGATTTAAAGGCATGTGTACACAAATGCACTTACTCAAGTATATAGATGGTGACACCTTACACATATCAAAATTATCATAGTTTTGCATGCAGGTGAAACAATTAGAGATTTACTTTGAGTAGGCGTACTATATGGCATAACAACATTGATCTTCATGCATGTATTGGAACCATTACCCTCATACCAAGCTTTCAAACCAAAAGCATAAATGAATATTGCAAGTTATGTTAAAATTACATGTTTTAGATTCAATAATGTTGACATCATTCCAATCATGAAATCCAAGACATCTAATATCTTGGTTAATTGTGTAGCTTCTATAGGTTGCAAAGCATTCTTAAGAAATTTTAGCTCTCCTAAACATGCAATGTTTTATGGCATGAAATCAGGCATAGAGATTGATAATCTAAATTGATTCAAAGTATTTAAAGGAAAAACACATGTTTCAATTTACTTCCCTTTAAGTGCTTGAGTTGTATTCTTTGGCCCAACAAGCATGTTTGCTTCCAACCTTTTCAAATTTTCAGGTAAAAAGTTAGCATCTAAATGTTTGTAAATTAAGGTAGGATGCTTTCCCAATTTTTCTTTGTTTTTCTTTTCTTCACACTTTTTCTCCGTTTGAACTTTTCCTACTTCCTTTCTTTTTCTCTCAAGAGATTATCTATCTTTTTCTTTTCAAGTTCCTCTTCTTTTTATCTCTTAAGTTTTTCTTCTTTTTCCTCACTTTCACTTTTAAGTTTTTCTTCCTTCTCTTTTTCTAATTGTTCTTCTTTCTCTAATTTTCATATTTCTTCTATCCTATTCAAGTGTCTTGACATTTCATCTTCAACCTTCTTAGAAAATTTTTCTTCTCTCCTTCTCCAACTATCTTCCTTTTCATAAACCTTCTTATGATATTTTCCTTTTTCGCTTCTCATATTCTCTCTTTCATAATTATCCTCATAATAGTTCTTTCTAAACTATCTTTTTTCATAACTTCTTCTAACTTCTCATCTTCTATTATCCTCCTTTTCGCAACTATCCCTATAATAGTCCTTTCTTCTACACTCTCTTTCTTCTTAACTTCTCTTCTTTTCTCTTTCTTCCTCACATCTTGTAACCTTCCTATCTTTATTCCTAGTAATATCATGAATAGAGTTACCATAATTCCTCTCCTTCTTCTTACTATCCTCATAATGATATTCATTTATTTCTCTTCTATACCTTCCATCACTTTCATTATGAGAAGAGTGTCTTCTCAAATCCCATTTAAAATTATCAAACTTCTCGCTCATCAACCTAGTTAGGTTTTGAGATATATCCTCCAACTCTGTTGAAATTCTGGCAAGCGTACCAGAATCACAATAGTATAATAGTAAGTAAGAGGGGTTTTTCGTATCCACAGGTAACCGTTCAATTGTAAAAACTAGTGGTCACAACTATCAAGTGAGAGAATATGGTTGATGTTTGTGAAAGTTGCAATAGTAAATAGAAAGCGATAAATTGAGATAGGTTAAGCAGGTTACTTGAACTGGGATTGAACTTCATCTATCGCACCCCTTTCGTATTTGAATCCCAATAATATTTATGAATATGCAATTATAATATTGAAGCACAAATTAAAGTTATTTTACCCTGGTCTCCACAGTGATAAAATACTCAGAAATAATCTACCCTGGTCTCCACGGTGATAAATTACCCCGGATTAAAGATCTATTTGTTTAAGCTATTAATTCACCCTAGTCTCCACAGTCGCGAATTAAGTGTTTTTACCAATCAGAATTCAAGTTTCCTATGTCTAGGCTCCCCCAAACTCGCTATTGATTATATAAAACCACCTCTCGAATATGGCTCATAAAACCAATCTATAACTCCGACACAACGGCGAAAGCTAAGCATTAAGAACAGATAGAAAACACCAATATTATAAAAGCAGGGATTCATAAATACCAGAGAGAATTCAAATACAATTGGGGATTGAATCGACTACATTCAATCCTATCGGAGAGTTTAGCTACGCATGGTAGCCATTACAAACCAATGGAGAGACTGTCACACTTTTCTCCAGCTCTAGCTCTGCTCCCCTCCTCCTCTCCAAAAAACCCTTGTGATCTATGCAAAAGGTTCTTTAAATAGAAGTTGGAAAGCTATCTGAAATCTGGAAGGAATCTTGTTTGAAATCTTTTGAAAACTGATTCCGTATTCTTGCGCTTCAACCTGCGCTCAGCGCAGATAAAGCGCAGGAAATAGAGATCAAATTAATTGATGCACTCCACTTGCGCTCAGCGCAGGTGGAGCGTGGTTCTCGTTCCAGCTTTCCTGGTTTTCTCCTTTTTCAGCTTGATCTCTTCCTGATCTTATCCTTGTTTGCTTTGCTTTCCTTATTTCCCTCTTTTTAGATTGATCTCTTGCTGATTTGATTTTAAATTTGAATTGAGACTCTAATCTGCAGAATCTTTATCCAAATGATTGTTCATCCTATCTTGATTTGCTGCCATTTAGGATCTGATCTGATGATTCTTTATTCAAATAAATGCTATCTTGTTTCTCCATTTAAATCTTTCCTCTTTATCTGCAAAATCAATAGATTTCTTATCAAAATAGCATCAAATTCAAATCTCAATCAAATAATTACAAAATCTGAATTTATTACTAAAAAGAGGTAATTTAGGGAATAAATCTAACATTTTACATTTGATAAGTGCAGTAATTATATACAAAATTATCATATATTTAGCACTTATCAAACTCCTCCTTAAACCTTAAAGTCCTAGGTGATGGGGGTGAACCTTTTCTAGTTGTCATTTTTAAGTTTTCTTTGGACCTTTCCACTAAGTGTTTACACTAAAAAGGTGTATTCACTCATGTATGTCACTCTTTTTAGGATTTTTCTTTAATGTTCACTCTTGCCTTTTTCTACTCAGTTAAGGTTTGGTTAGACTTAAAAAAACCAAAGTTTGACCCTACCCAAGCGTGACAAAGCTAGAACAAACAACACTAAGAATTAACTAAGATTTCCAAATGAAGAAAATGACAAAGACAAAACTAAAAATTCAAGAATTGACAAGTAAATAAAGCAAGTATAAAAAAAAGCTAACAAGAATAGAATGCCAAACAAGACAAAACAGAAGACAAATAATTGATTGAAAGGGAATGGATGAGATAGCTTTTATTCAAGTGGTAAATTTACCTAAGTTGTCAAATTTAGAAGACAACAAATACAATTGAAAGAGGAATACAGACAAATGAAAAATACAATAGAAAAGGGAAACAGTTGGACATTTTCTTACTCAATTTTTTTAACTGTTGGGGATTTCTTTTTCACCAAACATATTTTCTTTTTACAACTTCTTTTGACATTTGACTTTTTCTCTTTTGACTTTGTTGACTTTTCCTCTACTTTTCTTTCTTTTTATATTTTTCAAAATTGTCTTTTACTTCAACTTGAAAATTATAGAAATTGAGTACAAGTCCCTATTCTAAACAAAAAAAATGAGTGTATCTCCTCTTAAAAATGGACTTAAAAATGTTGTTCTTGAAGAACAATTTGCTAAACAAAGCTTGGATCAAAAATCTAAATTTGCTTGTAAAAAGTTTATGCTAATTTGAATAAAAAATCTATCATGAGCATAGATAGAAAAGTGCTGAAGTTAAATATTCTTTTGTACATTTGAAACGAATCAGTACAGGAATATATATATATACATACATACATACATTTGCTAATAATGAGTTTCCTATAAATTAATCAAATCCCTATAAATTAGCTATACGCACAACTGTCATACAATAAATCACATATTTGATTATCTAATTATTATTGTTCCTATAATCATGACTATATTACTGTTATTCTCTAACTGCCCCTCTCAAACGAGTGGGTGATGGAATCACACCGAGTTTGTCTCGAAACGACTGAAGAATGAGTAAGAGAGAGCCTTTGTCAAACAGTCAGCTATCTGGTCTACGGAGGGCACATATGCTATGACAATTTGGCCTTGTAATACTTGATCTCAAATGTAGTGTATGTCAATTTCAACGTGTTTCGTTCTACCGTGCAATACAGGATTGGAGGCTAGTGCCTTAGCACTTAGATTGTCACACCAAAGGATTGGCTTTCTAGGCAATGGTAACTCAACTTCTTGTAACAGAGATTTAATCCAAGTAATTTCTGTTGCCAAGTCTACTAGAGCCCTATATTCTGATTCAGTGCTTGAGCGTGCCACAACCTTTTGTTTTCTAGATGACCATCAACTAATGTCTCACCAAGGAACACACAGTAACCAGCTGTTGACTTCCTATCAGTACTAGTGGCCCAATCTGCATCATAGAAGCCTGACGGGTCTAAATCTGTTGAAGTTTTGATGTGTAAGCCATGATCCATAGTTCCCCGAAGGTAGCGAAGGACTCTTTTACTCCCTACCAGTGCTCAATGGTCAGAGTACTCATGAATTGACTCAATTTGTTAACTGAATAAGTGATGTCAGGTCGAGTATTAGACAAGTATTGGAGTGCACCAATAGCTTGTCTATACATTGTTGGATTCTTCAAGGGTTCTCCGTTTGCATCAAATTTTCTCCCAGTGACCATAGGAGTTGGGCATGGGGCTGCATTTTCTAGATTGAATTTTCTCAACATGTCTGAAATATATTTGGTCTGCTTTAGAAACATTCCACTATCATCCTTTTGCACTTCTATTCCAAGGAAATAATGCAGCTGCCCAAGATCCTTCAATGAAAAAACTACATTGAGTTGTTTAATAAAAGCTTTCAAGCAATTGGGATTGCTTCCAGTCACAATAATGTCATCTACATAGATTAACAAAAAGATGATGTGATCTTTGTCCTTGAATAAGAAGAGAGATGGGTCACTTTTAGTGTTCTGAAAGCCCCATTTGAGAAGTGCACCTTTGAGTCTATCAAACCATGCCCTTGGGGCCTGTTTTAGCCCATATATTGCCTTGGTGAGTTTACATATATGTTGTGGCTTTGTTGGATCTACAAATCCTTCAGGTTGGTGCATGTAGACTGTCTCCTTGAGATGTCCATTTAGAAACGCATTATTGATGTCCATTTGCCTAATATCCCAATTGAAATGTACAGCAATGGTTAGGATGATTCTTACAGTATTGGCCTTGATAACTGGACTGAAGGTCTCCTCATAGTCTATGCCTGCTGTTTGTTGAAACCCTTTTGCGACCAACCTTGCTTTCCTCCTTTCGAGAGTACCATCTGCCTTGTATTTAGTTTTAAAGACCCATTTTGAATCAATCACATTCTTTTGTCCTTGAAATGGCACTAGAGTCCAGGTATTGTTTGTAATAAGTGCGTTAAATTCAGAACACATGGTTGTTTTCCATTCTGGGTTTTGCTGGGCTTCCTCAATTGTTTCTGGTTCTATTTCTTCATTTAACCTCTCAAATGATCCTATATATGGGTGTTTTGGCTTGTGGATGCCAGCTTTGCTCCTTGTACACATTTTCTGTGTGTTAACAGACTGAGTTTCTATTTCATTCAGTGCATCACTTGAGGTCGTTGCTACCTCATTGTTTGATCCTTCCTCCTCATATATTGCTACATCATTGTTTGGTCCTTCCTCCTCATCTGTCTGATTTCTAGCTGAAGTTGCACTAACTAGTGGGCTTTGCACACTAATCGGTGAGCCTTGTACACTGCTGCCTTCTTGATCTGCATGTTGTTATGGACTACCATCAGAATTATCAAGATCAATTTCTTGATCAGCATTAGTTTTCTGGCCATTGCTAGTATCTGCAGATTGAAAAGGGTAGAAGAAAGAAGCTGATTCTGTTAGGTCATCAATAGGTTTCTTTGTATTCAGGAAGCCATGATGGAAAGGAAAATAATCTTCATTGAAGACCACATGTCTCGAAACAAACACCTTTCCACTCGAGTTCATGCACTTATACCCTTTATGTGAACTGCCATAGCCGAGGAAGAAACATCTAGCAGTGTGAAACTGTAACTTGTGCTTGTTATACGACTTAATACAAGCATAACAAGCACAACCAAAAGGCTTTAACGTGTTGTAGTCAGGATCCTTGTGAAAAAGAAGTGAAAAGGGAGTTTGTTTCCCAATGGTAGGTGTTGGCAACCTGTTAATCAAGTATGTTGTGGTAAAAAAAGCTTCCCACCAATAGTATAACGTCATTTTTGCTTGTGCTAGTAAAGTTAAACCAAGTTCTACTATGTGCCTATGCTTTCTTTCCGCTCTGCCGTTTTGTTGTGAGGTATAGGGACATGCCATTCTTATCTGAATACCATTTTCTAGAGCCAATTTTTGAACACCTTTGTACTCTCCTCCACCATCACATTGAATAGTTTTAATCCTTTTATCAAATTGATTTTCAGTTAAATTTTTGAACTGAATAAATGCTTGTAACACAACAGACTTTTGCTTCAAAGGAAAAATCCAAACAAATCTACTAAAATCATCCAGAAAGTGCACATAGTATTTAAAACCAGAAATTGAATTTATTGAAGCTGGACCTCATACATCTGTATGGATTAGTTCAAGTGCTTTTTTTGCATGAGACGTAGAGGTCTTAAATGGTAAGAGATGTGACTTTCCAAACTGACAAGCTTCACAAAAACTAAATTGATCACTTGATGGAATTTTGATTTTGCAGACCTTTAATATCTCATCTAGAACATTGCTATTAGGGTGACCAAGCTTTCTATGCCAGCTCTCCTTGATGGAAATAAAGACTCTTGGATTCAAATTTTGCTGAGAGAGACCTCCTGAGAGCTGGTACAGTCCATCCTTAATTCTCCCTTCTAGTAGAATTTTCCTTGTCAACTTGTCCTTCACAAAACATTGAGTAGCATTAAATTCAACAATGGTATTATTATCAGCAGCAAGTCTAGAAATACTTAACAGATTTTTCGTGATCTCAGGCACATAGAGAATATCATGTAAGTTAAGTTGATTCTGACCAGTATTTAGAGTGGCAGTACCAGAGGCTAAAATACTTAATTTTTCACCATTACCAACCATTAGATTCTGCTTACCATCATGTTCAGCGCAATCCTGAAGTTGACCAAAGTCATGGGTGACATGATTTGAAGCTCCACTGTCAAGGTACCGGTTAGTATCTCTGACTGTGTTAGGTGAAGCAATAAGAGCATTGTGATTTTCTGTCCTTTCCTCTGAATGCCCCGGGTAAGACTTATCAAAACGATAGAAGCAGTGAATAGTTGTGTGTCCAACCTTACCACAGACCTGACATGTTGGTTTATCTATGGTCCTTCCTCCTCTTCCTCTTCCACCTCTTAATCCTCGTTGATTTGAGCCTCTCCATCCTCCTTAATTGTAGAACCTGCCTCCTTTGAAGTTGGCTTTGGTAGCCACATTAGCTGAAGCATTTAGACTGAGACTAGAGAAATTATTCAGTTGTTTTAACCTGTTTTCAAAGTTCAGGAATTGTGGCTGCAAATCAACCCATGTTAGAGCAACTTTATTAGACAATTGAACAACTATTGCATTATAGTCAGAGTCTAGGCCAGTAAGGGTCTGAAGAATTAAATCAGATGTTGGGACTGCACTTCCTGCAAGCTTGAGATTATCTGCAAGTGTCTTCATTTTGATGAGATAGTCTTCCATCTTCGACGAGCCTTTCTTGCAACTATGAAATTCGGATTTTAATAAGGTGATTCGAGACTTGATATGTGCACCAGCCAAGGCTTGAGCTTCTTCCCAAAGTTCCTTGGATGTCTCACAGTGTAGAAGTTGTGTTGCAATATCTTCTTTCATGGAGTTGAACATCCACCCCAAGAGTTGTTGATCCTCTGTTATCCACTCCTCATAAGCGGGATTCGTCTTTTTGTCATTTCCTTCGGTTATGGACTCCTCTGGACATTTCTTGGTTCCGAGGATGTATCCGTCCATCTTAGCACCACAGATTAGTGGCAGCACCATCGACTTCCAAAGCAGATAATTGTTCCTGTCCAGCTTGACAGAATATATGGGAAGAGGGATTCTCTGTGTTGAATTGGCAGCGGCCTCCATTGGATCGTTTAAGCTTTGAGACAGCGTTGAGGCTCTTGATACCAAGATAGAAAAGTGCTGAAGTTAAATATTCTTTTGTACATTTGAAATGAATCAGTACAGGAATATATATACACATTTTCTTATAATGAGTTTCCTATAAATCAGTCAAATCCCTATAAATTAGCTATACGCACAACTATCATACAATAAATCACAGATTTGATTATCTAATTATTACTGTTCCTATAATCACGGTTATATTACTGTTATTCTCTAACTAGCATAACATCATCCTTCAAATTCAATCTTTAACAAGTGTTCATACAACATACAAACATGCTTACATTAATTTCTACGGATTAAAAGTGATTCAAATGAAGAATTTCACCATGAACATGATGAACTTCCTCAAGATCCTCAAGAACAACCCATTCTAAACTTAAGCATTTTGAACGATCAACCACACGTTTCCTAAGAATTTGCTAGCGTCAGATTCAAATTTTCAATCGGAATAAACGATAGACAAACATATCAGAAGCAAAAAATTGAGCAAGACAAAGCCAAAATAATGTGCATAAAATGGAAAATATTGAGGAAAAATTGCGCAAAATTAAGAACTGAAATGTATAGGGGATGAACTAAAATTAAAAAAATTGGGAGGATTGAAAATTAAATGACAGAAAGTAGAGGGGATAAGCAGAAATTAAAAGGATGAGAGTTGAAAGAATTTAAATGGAATAAATGTAAAGGGGATGAGCAGAAAGTAAAAGAATGTGGATGAACTTGAATTTAATTGAATGAAATGTAAAGAACTGAAATAAAATGACAATGAAAGTAAAGTGGATTGGGGATTGAATGTAGATGGACAATCTTTGGAAAATGAAGACAACAATGCCTCCACTTACCACAATCCACCAAAAGAAAGAAGAAATTCAAGAATACACAACAAGTTATGAACAAGTGTAAGAGGCAAATTATCAAACACCTAAGGGGTGATATATGCGTGCAACCAACAGCCCCATACTAGCAAGAATCAAGAAAATTCAAGCTAGCAGACAAGTGTTGAAAGCAACAACAAGGTACCTCGAGTTCGAAGAACAATTCAGAGTATTGAGATACAAGGAAATGAGATGAATTACAAGTTAAAAAAGTGCAGAAAATTCTACACCTACTGCACCTAATGCATCCCCCAAATAGGCGTGAAAATGCCTCCAATTGATCCCAATCAATAAAGCTCTGATAACCAATTGATAGTAGTACGGGTAAGGATCTAGATTGGAACCAAAGAAGCAAAAATTAATGCATGGAAGTTGTATGGGCAACAACTATGAAATTCGAATTTAATGAACAAAGAAGAATGAAATAAAAAATGGAGAGGATTGAAGATGAGGAGGACGACATTAAAGAAGGCAACCCCTTCTACAGATAAGTCGTAGTGCAGAATCACCACTAGCTCATGGAGTCAGATAAGATCCACCACGATTTAAGCAAGAACCACCAAGCCTTCTAAAGTCACACAAGAGGAGGGAAATAAGTCTAAGCTTTCATAAAATGGTCATTAAAAAACGTATAGAAGGAGACCTACTCTATTTATAGCCTAAGGTAGTGGTTGTGAGTGGAAAAGGGGAAGGAAAAATACATTTTAATGCTAAACAATCTTATGGGTACCTTGAGAGCACAACCCAAGCCTATCCTAAGCCTTATAAAAAGTGCCTCATTAAAGAAAAAATAAGGGAGAAAATACAACTAAAAAAATACAAACTATCAAACTAAAGAACTTAGGTCATGACATGTGGTCTATTAGGGAAATTAAAAATAAACCAAATTAGAAAGAAAATTATCTAGTAATATTTTTTATGCCTCTACCATCAAATTGGAAGGTCAAGATTATCCATGAAGGAAAGTAAACTCCTCTAAAAATTAAGGACATAGTCATTTTTCATGCCCTAGCTTGCACTCTATGTCCTTGTCCTCCTAGCATTTACTATTAGACCCTCTGATGAGCATATTTTTATTCACACTTAGTACCTTTAATCTTAGCTTCATTGGACTATATTTGTGATTAATTCCACAGTTTTGATTGGAATTTACCTAATTGGGCTTTAATTGAAATTGTTGCTTAATTACAGATTTTAAGCCTATTGACCTATCTGTATTCTTTCGATCATATCTAGAGCTATAGGTGGATGATTGAGGTGATTCCAGTGGTGTTGGAAAGCTGAGATTCAGGGATTTAATTTGATATGCTCTATTATGGTATTTCATCGAAGGACGTGAGATCAGTTATAATTTGAAATTTGTCTACTACGGCTGACTCGAGAAAAACTTTGTTTTTAGAGTGGTATTAGTGTTTTGGGCCTGTAGCTTGTTAATCAGGGCCCAACTTTCACTTTGATCAGATTAATCACATGGTTAGGATTAGTTGTATATATAGGGTAGTTATTAGTTTTGGAGGGAACTTGAGCTTCATTTTCCGATTTTCAGATTTGGATTTTTTAGTTTTCTCTCTTCTAATTCTCTCTTCTTCCTTGCAACATACGTTTTTCTCTCTTCATTTTCTTTCTCTAAATTTTCATTTCTGCTTCATCCTCCATGGAAGACTGGAGATTAAAGATTGATCTCTAGTTTAATTCACATTGACTCTTGAAGGTTTGATGCATATGGAATTCAAATTCTTTTCTTGCCCAGGTTCTGTCTTCTATGATATCTTGAAACCTAGGTTTTGATCTGAAAATGAATTGCATGCTTAATTCAATTCGTATTATGTTCTTAACAAAGGATTCACAACTCAATTTGTTTTGTTTTGAATTGGATTTAAGGTTTTCTTAATTCGAAGCATAAGAGATCATGATTCATACAATTTTACTTAATCCTTGTATGTGATGTTCAAGAATTAATTGATGCTTGATTAGTTAATTCGAATTTGTGAAAGAATCTATTATATATATTAAAGCTGAGTTGCAAGCTCACACGTTGCCATGTCATCCATGTTATTGCCACATACCTTTATTTGTGCCACGTCAAGAATAGTATGATGTCTCATGCCTCTCTTTGCAATTCACTCATTCTAGACCATCCAAAATCTCCAAATGCACACATGAATACCTCTTCCCACATTATTAACAAACAATAATAAATTAATATGTTACAAAATAGTTACATAATGTGATGTTCCAAAGGCACTTATCATATTACAAATTCTTTTCTTATTATATTTTTTTCATATTATTGTTATTATTTCTGCTCTATAGACATTAAATTTAATTTAACATATTTAATCTTATTCACCCATCATAGCATAACTGAAAATTTAATATAAAATTCTTAATTCACTTATATTTTAATATAAACCTATTTATATAACAACTTCTACAACAAACTAACATTCTATTTTCGTACTCTTATAAACAAATTTTTATTTCACAAGAACTCAAAAATAAAATCATTTATTCTTTAACTTTGATTAAGATAAAAAAAATTAGAAGATTATATTATAATTATATAATAATTAAATAAAAATCATTTCAAATCTATTATCTATTATATATATATATTAAAGCTGAGTCACAAGCTCACACGCTTCCATGTCATCCATGCTATTGCCACTGTTGCGACCGGGGCCACGACGGGGTCGGCGCGCCCGTGAGAAAAATAATGAAAAATGATTGAATTTTCGGGGAGTCGCCACCAATTTATTTTGGTTGGAAAAATTGGAAAACCCGAAAATGATTTAAAATTAAAAACTGATCTGCGAACAAGAGATCCAAATTCGGGAGTCGATTATGCGTAGGGAAGGTATTAGCACCCTACAACATCCGTTAAAAACGGTTACCCTTAATTAATTGTGCAAAATTCATTAACTTTTAAAATGTTTATTTTACCCTCTAAAATAAAACAAAATTTATTCTTTAAATTAAAGAATGATGAGAAAAAATTAATTTGAAATTAATGGGACAAAAATGTTGAAAATTTTATTTTGGCTCGACGGGAAATCCCGCTCTTACGTATCTCCAGGTGCAATGGAGAAATCAAAGCCACGTAGTTCTAAAAATGTGTTTGAAAAGATTGATTTTGATTTTGAAAAAGAAATTGATTTTTAATTTTCTGAAAAGAAAAATGAGGAAATTGATTTTGGAAGTGTTTTTAATTCAAAGAAAAAAAGGAATTTATTTTTTAGCAGAGTTGATGCTAGCAAATGGCTATACAACGAACTCTTGAAATTGTTTCGACGACATTATTGATTGAAATGCTATTCAATAAACGTCATTTATTTTGAGAAGAAAACATTTTTGAGAAAAGATTTAAGATTCCGCATTATTGAGTTAGCAAATGGCTATACTCAATATTTTTTCCTTTTTTACGTTATTGATAGAAATGCTATTCAATTAACGTAATTTTTGAAAATAATCACTTTTTTTTAAATGAATTTAAAATTTCACGCATTACTGAGCTAGTAAATGACTATACTCAATATTTCTTTTTCTCTTAAAACTATACGTTAAAGGATAGAAAGGCTATTCCATCAACGTAGTCGATTTGATAAACCAATTTAAAAAATGCTTTTTATTTATAAACGGGCAAATTATTGAGCTAGTAAATGACTATGCTCAAGTATTTTTATTTGAATAACGTTAAAAGATAGAAATGCTATTCTATTAACGTCAAAGATAAAAGGGGATAAATTGAATCAATTAATATTTACATGAACATAAAATTAATATTACAAATAATCAATTATTTACAAAGAAAGAAATAAACAAATATTTACATCCATAAATGTTAAATAAATAATTCTAAACACTTAAAAGAAATACAAGATGGTGGATCTAAAAGAATTTACAAAAAAGAGATTATTAATAATAAAGAAACAACACATATTCAAAATAAATAACACACAATTTTTTTTTGGTGAAAACAAATAACACAAAATAAAAGAGGAGAAAAATAAATTGGGCCTCAGTTCACATCATTGGCCCAACTCACCCAAAGAGACATATATTAAACAAGTTTTAGAAAACGAGTTGGGCCTCTCAGCCCAACATAAAACTAATCAGTTTTATTTTTCTAAACCAAAAATAACACTAAAAGAAAGGGGAAAAACCAAAAAGAGCTCTCTAACTCTCAGATGCTCACCTCACACATTCATTTAGGGTTTCAACAATTGGGAGAAAAAGGGGGAGCCATAGGTGAAAGAGAGAGAGAGCTGTATCATGGTCGGCCATGGGAGGTGGCGTGGTGGCGCGTGGCCGCGAGACAGCCGTGTGTTGGAGCAGCGGTGCGCGCATGGTGGAACGGAACGGTGCACGGCGGTGCTCGAGCAGAGGCCGCACGAGGGAGGCGGCGCTTGCCGCGGAGAGGGGGGCGATCGGCCGCGTTTTCGCGGCGAGGAGGTGAAGGACCACAGCCGCGCGCGGTGGTGACAGCGAGTAGTGGCTCGCGATTGCTGCACGGCGGCGGCGGTTTCGCGCAGAGGCGGAGGCCGGTGGTGGTGCAGCGGATGCTGCTGCAGCGGAGGGGACGGTGGCCATGGTGGGCGTGTGGTATTCGGCCCAGCAAGCCGCTTCGACGGCGGCATAGAGCGGCGGCGAGGAGCCGCATCCGAGGGGGGTTACGTCCGCGCGGCCGCGCGGCATGACTTGGTGACGGAGGCGCGGACAGCGCCGTGACGGAGGGGGGCCATGAGCAATAGCTCCAGTAGGCCGCAGGCGCGGCGGAGGTGCGGCGAGGGGAAGACCAACAACCTTCTTTCCTTTCTTTCTCTCCCTAGACTTTCTCTGTTCTTGCTTATTTTTGTAATTTATGAAGTCTTGTTGCAATCTGATTTTGGTTTCTGAATATTGGTTTGGGTGCAGGTTATGTTGGCATGGCAGTTTGGATGATGAGGGGTGGTGCAGTGGAGTAGGGGGAGCAATGGTAGAGCAAGGCCGCAACAGGGGAGACTATTCGTTCCCCATTTCTGTGTAAATCTTTTATTTTTTGTCTACTGTGTATTGAGACTCTGCTTATTGGGACTCTGTAGTGATTAATCTGGGACTCTATTTTTGAATTGGCATAACATTGGTGTAGCGTATATTATTCTGTTTGCTTGATTTTATCACTGCCCATGGACACATAACAGATTTAGTTTGCACATGAAGAAAGAAAAATGCATCAATACAGTTTAAAGCAAGTAAACAAATGATACCAGAGTCACAACTTATCCCTCTTTGCGTTAAAACTCTTGTTACTTTGTTAATCTTGTAGCTGCAACTGCTTCCTCTGTTCTACTCAAATTGCTATTACAATTTCTTTCCTGTTTCGCTCAAGAATCCTTGCTGATAATAAAGATAATTATCGCACTGGAAGGTTTCTGTTAAAATTTTCTGTGTCCCTCTCCCTTTGCTGTCTTTTCTTTTTTATTTATAGGCAAATTTTTTCCTTTTTTAATGTGCAAATTGCTCTGTGAATTACTTTTGCCCATGCTGTTTCAGGCCTTTCTTGCTTTCCACCGCCCATGGCAGTGCAAGTTGCACAACTTGCACTGCTTGTTTTCTTCTTTTTCTTTTTTTTAGTTTTTTTTTTAGATTAAATGATAAAAACGGGCTTAGGTTGGGCCAAAAGCCCCCCCCTTTTTAATTTGAACTCCAAAAATTAATGGGCCCAAAAATGACCTAATGGATAAAAAACAAATCTGAAAAATTCTTTTTTTTTTCAAGTTTTTTTTTCAAGGGTTAAGCAAATGGGAACAAATTGGCCCAATTAAAAGACCTTTTTTTTTAATAGATTTTTTTTTCAAAACGTTTAATCAATCTGATAATTAATTAACCATCGATAATTGATTAACCATCGAAAATTAATTAATTAACGGATTAATTGATCCATTTTGATTTTCTTTAATTTTGGGTATTTTTGGATTTTTAAGAAGAAAAAGATAAATACTACGAATATATACATAAGAAAAAGTAAATGAAATTCCCGGACAAAATTGGGTGCTGACAGCAGCCCCCTTTGCTTGTTCTTTCAACCGAAAGAGCAAACAAAAATAAAGAAGCAACCAATTTTGTTTCGGACAAAACACGATTAGGAAAAAAAAGGGAAGCCTAGAAAATCATAAGCAACTTGATGAAAGTCTTGGTAACTTTGGAAAACGCATCCTGGAAAATCACAGGCGCGTCAATGAGAAAGTGAGGAAGAAAGGGAAAAGACCTGGAAAACCATCAGGTCAAATCGATGAGACTCCCGGAAAAAGGAAAAGACCTGGAAAACCATCAGGTCAAACTGATAAAATTCCTGGAAAACCATCAGGAGGAAAGGAAAAAGGCCTGGAAAACCATCAGGAGGAAATGGAAAAGACCTGGAAAACCATCAGGTCAAACTGATAAACTCCTGGAAAACCATCAGGAGGAAAGGGAAAAGACCTGGAAAACCAACAGGTCAAACTGATAAACTCCTGGAAAACCATTAGGAGGAAAGGGAAAAGACCTGGAAAACCATCAGGTCAAACTGATAAACTCCTGGAAAACCATCAGGAGGAAAGGGAAAAGACCTGGAAAACCATCAGGTCAAACTGATAAACTCCTGGAAAACCATCAGGAGGAAAGGGAAAAGACCTGGAAAACCATCAGGTCAAACTGATAAACTCCTGGAAAACCATCAGGAGGAAAAGTAAAAGACCTGGAAAACCATCAGGTCAAACTGATAGGACTCCTGGAAAACCATCAGGAGGAAAGGAAAATACCTGGAAAATCACAGGTAGTTTGATGAAAATAGAAGACACTAGATGTCACAATGTCGAGCGGGCTTCACAATACCCTAGAGAAAAGAACTAGGCGTCACAATACCTAAAATGGAAACATGGGCATTACACTACCTAAAAATGATAACTCGACAACTCAAACATCTGGAACAAAGGTTAGGACAATGCCCAACGACCGGTGCGAAATGCTTGCAAAAAATGAAGTTGGAAATTTGGACAACAATATGGATTTCAAAACTTGATTCTTCCATAGAAACTTGGCATGAATTTCAAATCAAATATGAAAAATTCCAGGAGAAACAACATTCCCAAAAATGATATGAATTTCCTTTTCACCATTGAGTCAAAACACTCATTCAATTGTTTTTGGATAAAGGGTGGTATTATGGTGTAAGGAAAAAGCAAAGAATCTTTTTCAAGGTTCTTGAGATTAAAGGGGAGGAGTATGGGAAGGGCAGATAATTTTCCACTATGACATGGAAGTATAAGTGAAATATGGATCTAGCCCCCAAGTTAGGCATGAAAGCATGATTTCTCAAGGAGATGGAAATTTGGACAATTCTGGCGAGGAGGAATAATGAGCCCCCAATTTAAGGTTCCAACACCCATGACAGTCAAATACTCCTGATGCGATGAGCCCCCAGATTTTAGCTTCAAGACATCTATGACACCCAAATCCTTTTGATGATTCTTGCTTCAAATGCCCAGTGAATAAAATTAACATTTGCTTCCGCTGCAAGTGCGCTTTTCCTTCATCTTTTGTATTTTTTCTTTTTTCTTTTTTCTTTTTCTTTTTTCTTAGGAGCCAAATGTACAAGCAAATGCAGCTTTAATCAAGTCGCTTTGTCTCAAAATTAAAGATTAAAAAAATAAAAAAAATCAATCTTTGATCAGGATGGATTTTATTGGGCTTGTAACGTGGCCAAGGGTTAAATGGTTATGAAAGAAAAGGATATTAAGGCCCAAAATGAGTGTTTAAGGTTCATTGGGATAAATGATCTGCTGCACAATGATACATTTTGAAACAAATAATTCAGTCAAAGTGATGTTCTCAACATTTCCCATTTTCACATCTTCCAAGTTTTCAAGCTTTCATTTCTTTCCCTTTTTTTTCATTCATTTCCATCTTTCTTTTTATCTTTATTCTTTTATATTTTCAACTCTTCTTTTCTTTATGAATGAATAACTTGTGAAAATGGAATACAACTTGTACGAGTAACATCACAAATAATTCATGAGACTTGGATGAACACATTGTAGCAGCCCCCCAGTATGGAGGTGATCCTTATCCAGGGTTAATTGAAGAAAAAAAAAATTTTAGGCTCAAAGTGGGTAGCAAGGGATATTATTCAACCGTTGGATAAAGAAACAAGGCCAAACTTCATTTCAAATCTTGATTGCTTGTTTTCAAAAAGTTTAATTTAGAGACAAAGTCTCTTGAAAGATGCATTTGCTCATTTTTCACTCCTTTTCTTTCTTTTGGAATAACAACATGAACAAAAGATAATTTCATTGCTCACAATATGACGAGTACATCATTGTAGTAGAAGCAAAAAGTTAACCATTACATTTAAACAAAAGAAACAAGATAAAAATCGAGAAATTGAAAGTCATCCAATACTACCGATAACCCAAAATGCATCAGCCAAACTTCATTCTTAATGCTTAAGGAGAGGATCTTTGTCGATACTCGTCCCTGTGGATTTCCCTTCTCCTTCTTCAAAAAACAATTGTCCTGCATCTCTTAACCTTTGCACTCGAAGTTTGAAGGTCAAACATTTTTCTATCGAGTGACCCGGGGCTCCCATATGATACTTGCATGCTTCAGCTGGGTTGTACCATTTGGGGGGAGGATTGGACACTGGTTGTGGTACTTCTGGGGCCACCAAATGTTGTTGCAACAAAGTATCATAGAGGTCAGAATAAGGGATTGGCACTGGATCGATTTTCACTCTTTCTTTTCTTGGCTGATAGGGTGGATTTTGGAAGGTCGGTAGCTGGTTGGGAAAGGAAACATTGTTAACTTGTGGAGGTGCGGAGTTCCCAACTTGGGATGTTCCTCCCTGGTAAGGATTGTGGAAGTTTGGAGGATAGGATGGGTAGGGGTATGGATAAAAGGGTGGTAGGGAGTATGGTGAGGATTGTTGGACGGGGTGATGGGATATGGTTTTGGATGGGTAGTTTCCAATGCCAACTGCATGGACCTCTCCTTCCTTCTTTTGAAAGTTCGGCTTTTTGGGCTTATCATGAGGATTATTTGCCCCATGTAGCTTCCCTTCTCTGATGGCATCTTCCACCTGTTCTCCAGCAATGACAACATCTGAAAACCGATTGGTGACACATCCCAGCAATTTCTCAAAGTATGCCCCATCAAGAGTTTTCACAAAAGTCTAACAATTTCTTTTTCATTCAGAGGGGGCTGAACCTGAGAAGCTTTCTCTCTCCACCTTTGAGCATACTCCCTAAACGTCTCCGTCTCGGCCTTCTTCATCCTCTGAAGCTCGAATCGATCAGAGGCAATGTCGGTCACAAACTGGTATTGTTTAATAAATAATTCCGCCAGATTACGCCAACTCCTGATTTGCTTCTTATCAAGCTGTAAAAACCAAGTCAGAGCACCTCCAGCCAAGCTGTGCTGGAAACAATGAATCATCAGCTTTTCATTGTTATAATGTGCAGCCATGCTTCTAGTGTACATGGTCAGGTGGATAAACGGGTCAGTCTTCCCTTCAAATTTCTCAAAGTCCGGAACTTTGAATTTTGCAGGAATCTCTATGTCGGGGAAAAGGTAAAAATCCTGCACATCCAACTTCCTGTAAACATCTATTCCCTGTAATGCTCTTAATTTTTCTTCCAACATCTCCATTTTGTCCATCATTTTAGCTTCTTCCTCCCTGACCTTCACCTCGGGGCCTGATGACTCGGTGACAATCACAACTTTGTGGGGATTTTCACCATTGGTTTTAATAGATGGACCCCCACCATCGTTGTCGTCTCCGTTCGAATTGTCGTTGATCACTTCCTTCTCAGGGATCACAGTCTTCAACAATTCTAAAATTTGGCTAAAACTCCCTTCCAACCTTTCCATCCTCTGCTCCATAGTAGGAGAGTTCTCACTTGTCACAGGGATCTCGGCCATTGTTGAATGGTGGGGAACTGTCTGGGAACGGGAACGGGTTTGGATAGGACTGCGTATGAACTTGTGCTTTGGCGCAATGGTGAAATCTGATAAAAATTTGGAAAGAATTAATTTAAGGGAATGTTATTTCAAAATTGGAATCATTTCAAAATTTTTTCAAAATTTGCTTGAATATTACACAAAAGAAGACACGTGATTTTTCAAGAAATTGAAAAAGGAGAAAGAAAAGACAAACTATTCACAAAGTTTATAGATGCAAAATATATCTTATTTTTTTTTGCACAAGGATGAGATACTAAAATTTTGTACAAAAATGTGGAGATTAAAATTTTGAGGAAAAAGAAATAAGAAAAATATCAATGCTCCTTTTGTTCTACAAGGGCGAATTCTGGCATTGGATAATTCTATTGTCGGACAAAAATCCCTATTTAGGTTTGGCAATTATAGATAAACTACTGGTGCACAGATGTAGGGATGGATCTAGACCTCTAGAGACCATGGTTCCCAGATTGCCCTCATCACATTGACAAGGATCTAGTTCGTGAATTAGTCATATGTAGGGATAATCCCTCTCAATATAACAAATCCAGGATACCAGTAGCAATCTGAGTGGTGAATCAACTAATGTCACGTGGGCATCAAGCCCCTCAAAATATTGTTGAAACACCTCCTATGCCTTAGCTTGCACGAGCTCGGTTATAGAGCCAAAGTTGTGCGAGGAGACTGACAGTGAAGTGTCTGCTTAGAGCATAGAACCCTACAAAACTACCCCACCTGCAAGAGAGACAAACAACAAATATGTACACAAATAATAGTCTTCTACCCTAAGGTTGAAGCAAAATATTTACAACAGCAAAATATGTATAATGGAATTGACAAAGAGATAAGAAGAAGTATTTACAATAAGATATATACAACAAAAGGAAAGAGGGTATAATAAACGTAAAAAGTTAACAATTTTGCACAATTAATTAAAAGGCTTGACTCTCGAAATCCCCAGTGGAGTCGCCAGCTGTTGCGACCGGGGCCACGACGGGGTCGGCGTGCCCGTGAGAAAAATAATGAAAAATGATTGAATTTTCGGGGAGTCGCCACCAATTTATTTTGGTTGGGAAAATTGGAAAACCCGAAAATGATTTAAAATTAAAAACTGGTCTGCGAACAAGAGATCCAAATTTGGGAGTCGATTATGCGTAGGGAAGGTATTAGCACCCTACAACATCCGTTAAAAACGGTTACCCTTAATTAATTGTGCAAAATTCATTAACTTTTAAAATGTTTATTTTACCCTCTAAAAAAAACAAAATTTATTCTTTAAATTAAAGAATGATGAGAAAAAATTAATTTGAAATTAATGGGACAAAAATGTTGAAAATTTTATTTGGCTCGACGGGAAATCCCGCTCTTACGTATCTCCAGGTGCAATGGAGAAATCAAAGCCACGTAGTTCTAAAAATGTGTTTGAAAAGATTGATTTTGATTTTGAAAAAGAAATTGATTTTTAATTTTCTGAAAAGAAAAATGAGGAAATTGATTTTGGAAGTGTTTTTAATTCAAAGAAAAAAAGGAATTTATTTTTTAGCAGAGTTGATGCTAGCAAATGGCTATACAACGAACTCTTGAAATTGTTTCGACGACATTATTGATTGAAATGCTATTCAATAAACGTCATTGATTTTGAGAAGAAAACATTTTTGAGAAAAGATTTAAGATTCCGCATTATTGAGTTAGCAAATGGCTATACTCAATATTTTTTCCTTTTATACGTTATTGATAGAAATGCTATTCAATTAACGTAATTTTTGAAAATAATCACTTCTTTTTAAATGAATTTGAAATTTCACGCATTACTGAGCTAGTAAATGACTATACTCAATATTTCCTTTTTCACGTTATTGATAGAAATGCTATTCAATTAACGTAATTTTTGAAAAGAATCATTTTTTTTAAATGAATTTGAAATTTCACGCATTACTGAGCTAGTAAATGACTATACTCAATATTTCTTTTTCTCTTAAAACTATACGTTAAAGGATAGAAAGGCTATTCCATCAACGTAGTCGATTTGATAAACCAATTTAAAAATGCTTTTTATTATAAACGGGCAAATTATTGAGCTAGTAAATGACTATGCTCAAGTATTTTTATTTGAATAACGTTAAAAGATAGAAATGCTATTCTATTAACGTCAAAGATAAAAGGGGATAAATTGAATCAATTAATATTTACATGAACATAAAATTAATATTACAAATAATCAATTATTTACAGAGAAAGAAATAAACAAATATTTACATCCACAAATGTTAAATAAATAATTCTAAACACTTAAAAGAAATACAAGATGGTGGATCTAAAAGAATTTACAAAAAAGAGATTATTAATAATAAAGAAACAACACATATTCAAAATAAATAACACACAATTTTTTTTTGGTGAAAACAAATAACACAAAATAAAAGAGGAGAAAAATAAATTGGGCCTCAGTTCACATCATTGGCCCAACTCACCCAAAGAGACATATATTAAACAAGTTTTAGAAAACGAGTTGGGCCTCTCAGCCCAACATAAAACTAATCAGTTTTATTTTTCTAAACCAAAAATAACACTAAAAGAAAGGGGAAAAACCAAAAAGAGCTCTCTAACTCTCAGATGCTCACCTCACACATTCATTTAGGGTTTCAACAATTGGGAGAAAAAGGGGGAGCCATAGGTGAAAGAGGAGAGAGAGCTGTATCATGGTCGGCCATGGGAGATGGCGTGGTGGCGCGTGGCCGCGCGACAACTGCGCGACAACCGCGTGTTGGAGCGGCGGTACGCGCATGGTGGAACGGAACGGTGCACGGCGGTGCTCGAGCAGAGGCCGCACGAGGGAGGCGGCGCTTGCCGCGGAGAGGGGGGCGATCGGCCGCGTTTTCGCGGCGAGGAGGTGAAGGACCACAGCCGCGCGCGGTGGTGACAGCGAGTAGTGGCTCGCGATTGCTGCACGGCGGCGGCGGTTTCGCGCAGAGGCGGAGGCCGGTGGTGGTGCAGCGGATGCTGCTGCAGCGGAGGGGACGGTGGCCATGGTGGGCGTGTGGTATTCAACCAGGCAAGCCGCTTCGACGGCGGCACAGAGCGGCGGCGAGGAGCCGCATCCGAGGGGGTTACGTCCGCGCGGCCGCGCGGCATGACTTGGTGACGGAGGCGCGGACAGCTCCGTGACGGAGGGGGGCCATGAGCAGTAGCTCCAGTAGGCCGCAGGCGCGGCGGAGGTGCGGCGAGGGGAAGACCAACAACCTTCTTTCCTTTCTTTCTCTCCCTAGACTTTCTCTGTTCTTGCTTATTTTTGTAATTTATGAAGTCTTGTTGCAATCTGATTTTGGTTTCTGAATATTGGTTTGGGTGCAGGTTATGTTGGCATGGCAGTTTGGATGATGAGGGGTGGTGCAGTGGAGTAGGGGGAGCAATGGTAGAGCAAGGCCGCAACAGGGGAGACTATTCGTTCCCCATTTCTGTGTAAATCTTTTATTTTTTGTCTACTGTGTATTGAGACTCTGCTTATTGGGACTCTGTAGTGATTAATCTGGGACTCTATTTTTGAATTGGCATAACATTGGTGTGTAGCGTATATTATTCTGTTTGCTTGATTTTATCACAGCCCATGGACACATAACAGATTTAGTTTGCACATGAAGAAAGAAATATGCATCAATACAGTTTAAAGCAAGTAAACAAATGATACCAGAGTCACAGCTTATCCCTCTTTGCGTTAAAACTCTTGTTACTTTGTTAATCTTGTAGCTGCAACTGCTTCCTCTGTTCTACTCAAATTGCTATTACAATTTCTTTCCTGTTTCTCTCAAGAATCCTTGCTGATAATAAAGATAATTATCGCACTGGAAGGTTTCTGTGAAAATTTTCTGTATCCCTCTCCCTTTGCTTTCTTTTCTTTTTTATTTATAGGCAAAATTTTTCCTTTTTTAATGTGCAAATTGCTCTGTGAATTACTTTTGCCCATGCTGTTTCAGGCCTTTCTTACTTTCCACCGCCCATGGCAGTGCAAGTTGCACAACTTGCACTGCTTGTTTTCTTCTTTTTCTTTTTTTTTTAGTTTTTTTTTTAGATTAAATGATAAAAACGGGCTTAGGTTGGGCCAAAAGCCCCCCCTTTTTTAATTTGAACTCCAAAAATTAATGGGCCCAAAAATGACCTAATGGATAAAAAACAAATCTGAAAAATTCTTCTTTTTTTTTCAAGTTTTTTTTTCAAGGGTGAAGCAAATGGGAACAAATTGGCCCAATTAAAAGACCTTTTTTTTAATAGATTTTTTTTTCAAAACGTTTAATCAATCTGATAATTAATTAACCATCGATAATTGATTAACCATCGAAAATTAATTAATTAACGGATTAATTGATCCATTTTGATTTTCTTTAATTTTGGGTATTTTTGGATTTTTTAAGAAGAAAAAGATAAATACTACGAATATATACATAAGAAAAAGTAAATGAAATTCCCGGACAAAATTGGGTGCTGACAGCCACATACCTTTATTTGTGCCACGTCAAGAATAGTATGTGTCATGCCTCTCTTTGCAATTCACTCATTCTAGACAATCCAAAATCTCCAAATGCACACACCAATACCTCTTCCCACATTAATAACAAACAATAATAAATTAATATGTTACAAACTTGTTACATAATGTGATGTTCCAAAAGGCACTTATCATATTACAAATTCTTTCCTTATTATATTTTTTTCATATTATTGCTATTATTTCTGCACTATAGTCATTAAATTTAATTTAACATATTTAATCTTATTCACACATCATAGCATAACTGAAAATTTAATATAAAATTCTTAATTCACTTATATTTTAATATAAACCTACTTATATAACAATTTCTACAACAAACTAACATTCTATTTTCGTACTCTTATAAACAAATTTTTATTTCACAAGAACTCAAAAAATAAAATCATCTATTCTTTAAATTTCTATTATATTTATACTTTGATTAAGATAAAAAAAATTAGAAGATTATATTATAATTATATAATAATTAAATAAAAATCATTTCAAATATCATGAATTGAGTAGAAATAAAAAAGAAGTTCAAATCATGATTTATAAATTTAGTAAACTATTATATATATTATATATATTAAAACTAAGACACGGATTCTGATATCGCCACCTCAAATTGTCACCTTACACAAAATTTTCTAACTCATCATATTTGCTGAGTTGTCAAATTTCTCTCATTTCATTGTTTTCTAATCCATTTACTCTCATTAGTCATTTACTTAATCTAACTAAACGTTTTATATCCCAAAGCTCAAAAGTCACAACTCACTAATTTGGTTATGAAAAAACTTTATTGGCGAAATTGTGTAGATAATTAAAATGCAGAAACGTTACACTTCTTGTTTTAAAACGTGGTTTAAGGGTTGAACAGACAGTTACACTCACAAGACAAGTAGACAGTTACAATTCTTAGAAGGGATGTGTTTATGATTGCAATTTGCAGGCAATTGCTAGAAGCCCCTGGAAATAAAAACAGAGAGACTTGGGGAGTCACGTTATTTTTAGGGTCTATAGTTTCCATTATTTTTATAAATCAAATTATATATACAAAATATTAGTACCCAATAAAATAAGAAGTCAAATGTAGCTTAAGCTAGCATTTATGATTTGGTATATATGACCAAATGACTACTCTACAAAAAATATCAAAATAACATGAAAAAAATTAATATTAGCTATTTGACCATATTTTCTAATTATTTAAATCCATTTTTTCAATTATATTACTTAATGAGTCGGATCATTTCACAACACTATGTTGCAAAAATAAATGGAAGGAATAAAGATAAACCATAATATTGAATATTTCATGTTCACATTTTTCAACTCAATTTTTCCTTGCATTTTCTTTTTTAGATTAAGTTTTATCTCCCTTTTAATTGTGTGTCTTATGGAAGTGATTTTAATTTTGCTTTCTATTATTACACAATGCAACAAACCTAAGAAACAAAGAGAACTTGATATTTGTATCTAATGTTGTGAACCTACATTAAAGAATGAATAAGCATGGAGTATTTTCTATATTTATCAAAATTATGCTGTGAATATTAATATTATATTATTTTCTCCTTTCTTTTGGTTGTTTTATTTTGATAAAAAACATTTTTCCCTAAACCGTTTTAACTTCACCTATACAGTACTAAGATTAATTAAAATTAAACCAACAAATAAAATAAAAATGTAGAGTTATGTCTATAAACTAACATTTGAGTAGTACTATCACTTAACACAATTGTTGACAAAGATTATTCGCATAATATAAAGTTTTATGCGAGTTACTCTTATGTGCTTCTATATGATATATTAAAATAATTTATTTTATGATGAGGACATCAAAGTAGTCAAAAGACTAGGGGGAATCATGACAGGGGCGCAAACAAGAAAGGCAAAGGAGGTTGAAGAAGGAGGAAGCATTGATGAAGCTACAGTTGCATTTAATGCAACTACCAGTTGAAGAACTTTCATTAGCATGAGATGGGGCCATGGTGGACGACCAATTCAACCACCAATTTGCTGATTTATGATGTTTTATTTACTTTCAATAAGATGCTAGTGGTTACACAAAAGGAGATTAATTTTCTGGTGGTTACAAGACAAGGTGATAAATGCATTAAAATCATGTCTACTAGCCGTTAGAAAGTGTGTGTTTCTGGTGCATGAACCTGGACTTATTTCAAGCCACATGGAGACCTTCCACCTAGCAAAATGGGGCGGCCAACATGTGATTAAATGGCTGAGTAATATGCCATAAAGTGGGGCGGCCAACATATGCATAATTGGGTGAGTTAAGTGTCATCAAGCATGGGCCAACAAGTGAGTAAATTGGCTGAGTTATATGCCATTACTTGGGCGGCCAACACATGCATCACATGGCTAAAATAAGGAGTTTAAGAAGGTTGTAAATGGCTGGTTCAATTGCCATCAAAGTGGCGGCCACATTCATGAAATGGAGGTTACACAATGAAGGCATTCTTGATGGATTGTGGCTGTTTTGGGCGGCCACTTCAATGGCTGATTCAATGAGCATTTTAATCCATGATTTATGGTTACATTTCATGTAATAATGCAGCCACATGTGCCACAAAATTCTGGTTGAAGTTGCGGCCACTTAAGCTTGCCTAGGTTAAGTTTTAGAAGCTATTTTTTGTTCCTATAATTTATTTAATTTTAGTAATGTTATTAGGGTTGCATGGGAAGTGTGTAAGGGGTATTTTTGGGAGTATTTTGGGCGTGAAGGTGCAGCTGATTGCATGGCCCTAATTCACCTTGTAAACTCTATAAATACATGCTACATGCATGCAAGAAAAGTTAGATGTTTTATGCCAAGTTTATGAATATAAGTGAAAGTGATTTTCTCTTTAGTGAAAGTGATTTTCTCTAAATTTCTTGCTAGTCAAGAGTTGAAGATAATCAAAGGTTCTTAACCTTTGTGTGTGTATCTTCAAGGACTTATCTTTCAAGTCTTGAAAGTGTGACGTCCATCTTCTATCATTTCTAATTTTCCTACTTCTCCTAGTTTGTTCAAAAACCTATTTTTCCTATACGTACTACTTGAAATATATGCGATTTATTTTTCAAGTAATCAAAGGTTGAATATTTGTTTTTGTCATTCTTCTAATTTATTTTAAAAATAGTGTTTGAATTCCAAAGAAAAGAGAAAAAGAAAAGAAAATAGCAAAAAGAAAGAAAAAGAAAATATTGCAAGAATAGAAAAGGTGCTTGTCAAGAAAGGTGATATTTTATTCAGAATTTTTCTAAGGTCCATTCAAAATAGATCCTCAAGGCTCATATCATTTTACTTTTTACAATAACTCATAATACCAAAAAAACCTAATGAAGGTAAAGAAATAAATGATTCATAAATTACAAAAATCGAAATAACAAAAAAAAAAAGAAAGAATAATAAAATGTAAAATAACTTTGTAAAATTTAATGGCTATAAAATGAAATTCAATTCCACGGGTATATTTATAATTTCTCATTCAAAGTTAAAGGAGAAACGAATCCAACCAAATACAAGTTCGGAGCAAAAGTAGTGTATATAAGGGGGAAAAAGCATAACCACATGATGATGACATCAAAATCCACAATATTCATTGAATGCTATTTACATAAATGTTCTTCTTCAATTGACTTCAACATCAAAAATTCAAAATTTCTTTAAAATAATTATAATTTTTTGTTACACTTTATCTTTGAATATTAACTATATTATTTTTATACTTATAACACTCAATAATAAGTTTTAATCTAATCAAATAAAACAAGAAAACTTTCTTCAACCGCGCAACGTGCGGGTATAAATCTAGTTAGGACTAATCTATAAACTAATAATAGAATCAACTGTAAAAGAGCTAGGGATTGATATGTTTTCTTGAATTGTTTTCTACCATTTCAAATTTAAGATTCATGACTTCCATTACCTTACAAAACCCCCTGAATGTCTGAGTTTAGTGAAATGATTCTGAATTTGAATTGAATTAATTGTGACACGACTTTAGGTTATTCCAACCCTTATTGCACTTTAATTCTTTTATTTGATTGAGTACAACCTTTAATTTTAGTTTTACTAGAATGTATTTGTGATTAATTCCACTATTTTGATTGGAATTTACCTAATTGGCTTTAATTGCAATTATTGCTTAATTTCGGATTTTAAGCCTATTGACCTATCTATATTCTTTTGATCATATCTGGAGTTGTAGATGGACGATTGAGGTGATTCCAGTGGCGTTGGAAAATAGAAATTTAGAGCTTTAATTTGATAATCTTCATGATGGTATTTTTTTTACGGACGTGAGAGCAGTTTTAATTTGAAATTCGTTTACTCCAGCTCACTCAGAAACAACTTTGTCAACTTTGTTTTTAGAGTTGTATTAGTGTTTTTGGGCCTAAAGCTTGTTAATCAGGGCGCAACTTTCAATTTGATCATATTAATCACTTGTTAGGATTAGTTGTATATATAGGGTAGTTATTATAAATATTACAAATTAATTTACCCATTCATTTAATTAGTAATATATGTAACTTACCCATTCATTTAATTACTAATTAATTATAAATATTACTAAATAAATATTATAAATGAATTTACCCATACATCAATATCATGTTCCTGATTTGCTTTGACGATCATCAAACGATGTCATATATTCTACTATGTTTCTAGCCTAATCTATAAAATTTTATTTTTTTTCTTATAATTTTTTATTTTTCTCATTATATTATTTATCGCATCTCTTTTTCTCTCGTTTCTACACCTCTACAGAAGTATTATCTTTTTACAAAACCGTTTTAACACTTAATGGAAGTAGCTCAAGGGATCGAAGTAGATGTGATGGAGTCAGAGGTAACAATATCACTTTATATGCCAAGAAATAAACGGACCCGGATTGTCCCCCGTACCTGCAGTCTTTGCAGCCGACATCAGCTACGGAACAGATACGGAATTACGACGAATTTTAATTCCGTAATTATTCCGTAGCTGAAGTCGGCTGCAGAGACTGCTGTGGCGGGAAGCAATCCTTGCACGAAATAAACACCCGAGTATCAGATTCATTTTGAAGTTTTATGATTTTGAAGATGACAGATATACCATAGGAGATAATTTTGCTAGATCTGGCACGGTAGGATTTCAATAAGAGATAAAACTCTCGACTATTTGGCGCCTGTGATCTCGGCCACGATCATTTGGCGCCGTCTGTGGGGATTCTGTAAAGGAAACCCCACCTTCTTTACCCCTTTGCTGAGACACCAGGACTTGCATGACACGAAGGAGACTGGAGATGGAGGCAGCAACAAACGCCCAACAACCCCAACCCACTGGAGCCACCAACTTGGCCGAAGGAGCTGAGGGGAAAACAGACCCCCAACAAGTCATGAGAACCACACCAAGGGGAGTGTCTCCGTCAGGAAACATTGCTGCCCCTTCTTCAGAAGATTACCACCCCCCCGGGTAGTTTAGCCAGGAGGAGGAAGAAATCCTCTACCAGAATCAGACGGCGGAGGGAGGCTACCTCCAGCAGCGACGACGACGAGGGAACTCCTTCCCCACCCCCAGGAGGAAAAAGAAGAAGAAAGGCCAATCAGTCAGGGAACTGGAACAGAGAATCCGCTACCTGGAATCACTCATTTCCACCACACCCAGGCGGAGATCCGAGAGAAGAGAGAGGAGCCAGAGAAGCACCTCGTCCAAAAGATCTTTCCACACCCGAGATCTTGCCTCCAAGGAACTGACTTTCCCTTCCGAAGAGGACACCACCCCAGAGGAATCTTCTTCCTCTAGCTTCCAGACTGAGCAAATGAGTCAGACCCGCGGGAGAAGTCACCCCCGTACTCCCTCAGTTAAAGACGACGTCCAACAAACCCCGATTAAGGGTGGATTGGGAGACACACCCAAGGTCGAAGCCACGGCTGCGGGCATGACCCCTCAGAAGGATCAGGAAACACCGGCCCAGAACCAAGCCAACCCCACTCCTATCACAACTGCAAACCAGACAACCCCAGTTACCCCAACCCCTGTTAGCACGACATCGGCCCCCGTCAACCCGACCACCCTGGCCGCCCCTCTCTCAGGGATAGCCGATCTCAATACCCTGCATCACCCTTTCACACATCCATTCACATCTCGTCTGGCCAAGGTCGAGATCCCGGACCATTTTCTCAGACCCTTCAGCACTATCAGCATCTACACCGATGAAACGGATCCCGACCGACATCTCGATCGCTCCTTCAACGAGATGTTGTTCTTGGGGGCCCAAGAAGACATCATGTGTAGAAGTTTCTCCCGGACGTTGGACGAAGAAGCCCTCACTTGGTTCCGAACTCTCCCATAGAACTCGGTCGATAAATGGGACGACCTCGCCGCCACGTTCGCCAAACGTTTCAGTATGACTAACCAAATCCCCAGGGATTCCCACACCTTAGCCAAAGTCAGGCAAGGTGAGACCGAGACCTTACGAGACTTCCTAGCGCAATTCTACAAAGAGGTGGCCCTCACCCCCAACGTAGCTGACGAGGTCCAGCTACACTGCGCAGTGGAAGCACTTCGCAAGGGGACACCCCTGGATATTTCACTAAGAAGGATCAAGGTCCATAACATGACGGCTTTCAGAGAGCGAGCAGCGCGGTTCATCAACGAGGAAATACACCTCGAGGGTATAAACAAGTCGTCCACAGCTAAAGAGGTCCCGACCTAGGAGAACGAAGAGAAAGGCAGGAGGGAACGCAGGGAAGAAAAGAAAAAGTTCAGGGGACGATGTGAAGGGAGTTATACCCCCCTCAACAGCAGTCTCTCCAGGATCTGGCGAGAAGTTCATAATGCTGAATTAGCATAAGTGAAGAGACTCCCGCCCATAAAGTCACCCCAAGGTGATAAGAACCATTATTGTGCTTTCCACAAAGGCCATGGGCACGACACAGATGATTGCTACCAGCTTAAGGATGCCATAGAGCAGCTCATCCGAGAAGGCAACCTTAGACGGTTCGTGAAGAGGGACAAAACTGAATGGGGGAGCTGTAGCCGAGACCATCGACGATGAGACCACCGCTCTCCCCCAAGATCAGATAGGAGACGACACCACTCTCACTCACTCAAACCCAGGAGCGCATCCGACAAGAAACCTAGGGAACCATCCCCAGGCAAAAGTCGAGGCGACCAACCTCGAATCACCATCAACATGATAGCATGAGGTTTCGGAGGAAGGGGGGTCTTCTTCCAACTCCCGGAAGAGAGCCCTGAAAGAAGTGCTAAGCGTAGGAGATGAACAGAAGAGATCACATCGGTGAGCCAGTTCGCCACCTACCCCAACGATCACCTTCGACAATAGAGACTTCGCCGACGTCACCCCTAGGCATGACGACCCAATGGTCGTGACAACTGTAATTGCAAACACTGATGTAAAGAGAGTGCTTATTGACCAGGGTAGCTCGGCCGATATCATCTACGAGAATTGCTTCGAGCAAATGGGAATCAACCGAGGCGACCTCTTCCTATACGATAGCGACCTCGTCAGCTTCTCAGGAGATAGGATCCAACCCCAAGGGTACATGGAGACCCTAGTAACTCTGATCGGAGCTGGAGGAAGTAAGACTGTGAAGGGTAAATTTCTAGTGGTGCCTTGCAAAAGCACGTACAACGCCATCCTGGGAAGACCGAGTTTGAATGCCTTGGGTGCTGTGGTGTCCACGGCCCACCTAGCAATGAAATTCCCCACCAGAGAAGGAAAGGTAGCAATAGTGAGAGGAGATCAGCAGGCAGCAAGGAGTTGCTACAACATGAGCTTAAAGCAGCGCAGGAATCCTCCCCTGAGCACTCCAATCTCGGCTCCATGGACTAGGCACGACGTGTCCCTTGTTGATCCCGACCCCAGAATCGATGCCGGAGAAGAAGGTCGCAGTCAAGAAAGAATTACCCCAGGGGGCGAGACTTTCCCCTTGAAAGTCAGACGTGAAGACAGGCAGACTACCAAAGTCGGATCACATCTCCCTCCTGAGTTCCAAGAGAGGATGAAAAATCTTCTGGTGCAGAATGCGGATCTGTTTGCATGGACGGCGGCTGACGTGCTAGGAATAGACAAGTTTTTGCTGTCACAAGCTATCCATAGACCCTCGGCTTAAACTGGTTTCCCATAAGAAGAGGAAGATGGGCCCAGAGAGGCAGCAAGCGATCAAGGAGCAAACGGTCGAACTGCTAAACGCCAGATTCATCAGAGAAATCCGATATGTGACTTGGCTAGCCAACATCGTCTTAGTGAAGAAGTCGAGTGGCAAGTGGAGGATGTGTGGCGACTACACCGACCTCAACAAGGCTTGTCCAAAAGACCCCTTTCCTCTGCCCAATATTGACAGGTTAGTTGACAACTCCTCTAGCTATCGTTTCCTCTAATTCATGGATGCTTACTCTGGTTATAACCAAATCCCTATGTTTGCTGAGGACGAGGAAAAACCTGCCTTTGTTACCGATCAAGGCACTTTCTGCTACACAATGATGCCTTTGGCCTAAAAAACGTCGGAGCCACATACCAGAGGATGATGACGAAAGTGTTCGAGGGGCTAATTGGAGAGGTCGTAGAAGTATACGTCGATGACATCATTGTTAAGACGCCGGAAGGAGGAGATCCAGTGGCCGACCTTGAAAAGGTCTTCGGCAGATTAAGAAAGCATAACATGAGGTTGAACCCTCTAAAATGCACCTTTGGTGTACCAGCTGGCCACTTCCTCGGCTACATGCTGACTAGCAGAGGCATAGAAGCCAATCCAGAAAAGTGCAAAGTAATCTTGGAGATAAAGAGCCCAACGTCGGTCAAGGAAGTACAACAGCTGACGGGAAGGATAGCGGCCCAAACCCGTTTGCTGGCCTGATCGGCTCACAAGTCCCTACCACTATACCAGCTACTCCGCAAAGGTCAGACTTTTGAATGGAATGAAGAATGCGAAGAGGCCTTCCAAAGCTTCAAAATGCATTGGCAAATCCACCTATCTTGGTGAGGCCAAATCCAGGAGAGAGGTTATACCTGTATCTTTCAGTCGGAGAGGAGGCAGTTAGTTCTGTATTGGTCAAAGAAAAAGAGGTAATCAGAGCCCGGTATACTTCACAAGCAAATCCTTACAAGGCCCGGAACAGAGATACCAGAAGTTGTAGAAAGCAGCTTTTGCAATTGTCACCTCGGCCCGTCGGTTAAGACCATACTTTCTGGTAGGGATGGCAAAGTTGGTTGGGCCCGCCAAAAATGGTGGGGTGGGTTAGGTCCCTCCAGCCCACCAACCCACTCAGCCCGCCTCGCTCAACCAGCCAACCCGACGGGCCAATAGGTGGGTCGGGGCGGGCCGGCCCGCCAGGTTGGCCCGTCAGGCTAGCCCGCCAAATTTAACAATTTTTTAACTTTTTTTATTTATATTTAGTATTTAATTATAATAATTTTATAAATATTGAGGAAAAATGTTATATAAAGACAAAAAAGTATAAATAATTTTTTAAAATTTTATTAAAATTTAAATTTATTATGTATTATATTTATTTTAATTTTTTATAATTTTTTGGGTGGGCCAGGCGGGCCGGCCCGCCATCCCGCCTTAAAACGGAGTGGGTTGTATATGTTGGCCCGTTTTTTCTGGCGGGCCAACCCGCCCCGCCCCGTTTTTTGGCGGGCCAACGGCGGGGCGAGCTGGCCCACTTGGCCACCCCTACTTTCAGGCCCATCCCATTACAGTCAGAACCGACCTCCCCATCAGATCGGTCCTCCATAAGCCGGACCTGGCGGGCCGAATGATCACTTGGGCGATCGAGCTATCCGAACACGACATCTCCTACGAACCTCGAACAACCATCAAGGCCCAGGTTCTAGCCGACTTCGTCCTCGAGATGACAGAACCTCGTCTCCCAAGCTCATCCAACCCATGGACCATATATGTAGACGGATCATCCAATATTAAAGGGGCAGGCGCCGACGTCGTACTAGAAGACAGCACAGGGTTGACAATTGAGCAGTCGTTAAAATTCGAGTTCAAGACGTCGAATAACCAAGTAGAATACGAGGCATGCCTGGCAGGATTGGCACTTGCAAAAGATCTTGGAGTAGAATCAATCATCATGTGCAGTGATAGCCAACTCATGGTATCACAAATCAAAGGGGAGTATCAAGCAAGAGAGCCGATATTGCAGCAATACTTGAGCAAAGTAAAAGAGATCTCGGCGAAGTTCAAATCCATTGAATTCCTGCATGTGCCAAGAGAGCAGAACAGAAGAGCAGACGTGCTATCTCGATTAGCAAGTACAAAAAAACCAGGAAATAATAGATCCGTCATCCAGGAAACCTTAAGCTCACCCAACATACTCCAAAAATTACAAGTCATGGAAGTCGATCTGAGCTCATGTTGGATGACCTCGATCATGAAATACCTTGACAATGGATCTCTCCTAGGAGACAAAAAAGAGGCCAGGAAAATCAAGCGCATTTCAGCTTGGTATGCTATAGTTGGAGGACATCTGTACAAAAAAGGTTTTCCATGCCCCATTCTCAAATGCTTATCCCCAACAGAGACCTCCTACGTCCTGGTCGAGATACATGAAGGGAGTTGCGATCAACATCTCAGCGGACGAGCCCTAGCCAAGAAAACGCTCAGGGCAGGTTATTACTGTTAGGTATAGGCACTAGAGACTTATATGTTTTTGAAACATCCATCACATGTATCATATTATTTTATAAAGGCAATTCATTCTTTTAAGAATACAATTAATGTCCTTAGAATAGTAAGCTCAAACTTCATAAGAAATCAAGTAGATGACTTGATCGTGAGATCTTATGAAGAACTATTCTTAAAATAGTCCCTGGTCAAGTATCATCTTAGGACAAAGATGCATTTAGACTAGTATGTGAGTCCATTGATGATCACATCTCACAGATCATGGATATGAGATATCATGTGCTCACATAGGTACATATTAAGAGTAATAATGTACTGGACAGTGAAGGGAATCAAGCATATGGTCAGGGTGCAGCGGAAATAAATGGATTCCCTCCCTTGTTATGATCGTTTTGCGAAAACACGAGTCAAGGCATAAAAGGTATTGAAACGAAAGGTCGTACCTTATTAAGATTACAAACGAGGCAAGAATAGCCGCGTCTCTATTGGTATCCACGCCAACAGTCGTACTAGGAAACCCTCCTCAACTCTGCTAGTAGCCATAGAGAGTAAAAAGCGATTGCTCATGTGTATAGGGTAATGCATCTCATGCTCTATTTATAGAGTGGAGGGTAGGGTTTTACCCCCTCCCTCACTTAACCCTCATACTTATGGGTCTGGCCCATTATGTTATAATAATTCTAATTAAATTAGAATTATTATTCTTTTCCTAGTGGCTTGTTGTATGCGTGTGACCCAATAGGATTTTAATATTTGGTTATGATATTAAAATAAAACCCTTTTATATTTAATATCATAAATAGTGAGCGGTATCTAGCAACACATCACTATCCAAATTTTGAGATTATCAATAACTTTGATAAATCCTATTTTATGATAATAATTTATATGATCTGTCCCTTTGTCCAAATATCTAATTGAACACAAGGGCATGGATTGTGTCAACCTTGTATAGTTCAATTTATATTTTCTTGATCCCCAAGTAGACTGTACAGAAAATAAATATCTCATATTTATCCTCCTGAGCATGGCCATGCATTTTGCAGTCTCACTTTATCAAGAGGCCTACAGATATAACTCTTGTTACATAGGAGGGACAAATCCCATCTAGGGCACTCACATTCCTCCACATAATTTATTATATGTCCAAATACCAACTTTATGATCACCCTGTTACAGGTAACATTTGATGATATTCAAAACACATAATTCCTTATGTAGGAATCGTAGTGATTTCAGGTCAAAGGACTTTATATATAACATTTATCAATTTAAAAAACGTTCATGACACTTATGTAACAATCCATGCAACGTTCTTAAGGTGGGTCTGTCCAGTACACCATTACCCTTAATGTGTACCTATGTGAGCACATGATATCTCATATCCATGATTTGTGAGATGTGATCATCAATGAACTCACATACTAGTCTAAATGCATCTTTGTCCTAAGATGATACTTGACTAGGGACTATTTAAGAATAGTTCTTCATAAGATCTCATGATCAAGTCATCTACTTGATTTCTTATGAAGTTTAAGCTTACTATTCTAAGGACAATAATTATATTCTAAAAGAATAAGTTTGCCTTTATAAAATAACATGATACAAGTTATGGATGTTCATATATATATAAGTCTCTAGTGCATATTCCTAACAATCTCCCACTTGCACTAGAGACATTCAGACATAACTTTTATGCCTAATGATCTAGTGTGCCCTTCATGCTTCTGCTGCACAAGGGGTTTTGTCAATGGGTCTGCAACATTGTCATCTGTATGAACTTTGCATATCTTCACATCTCCCCTATCAATGATTTCTCGGATGAGATGGAAACGTCTAAGTATATGTTTGGATCGTTGATGAGACCTGGGTTCCTTGGCTTGTGCAATAGCCCCATTGTTATCACAATAAAGACTTATAGGATCCACAATGGTAGGAACTACTCTAAGTTCAATGATGAACTTCCTGATCCATACGACCTCTTTCGCAGCATTTGAGGCCACAATATACTCAGCTTCTGTGGTAGAATCAGCGACTGTTTCCTGCTTTGAACTCTTCCAGCTCACAGCGCCACCATTCAAACAAAACACATAACCTGACTGTGATCTTGAATCATCTTTGTCGGTTTGGAAGCTAGCATCAGTGTAACCCTTTACATGTAGCTCTTCCTCACCTCCATATATCAAGAACGAATCCTTAGTTCTTCTCAAGTACTTAAGGATGTTTTTGACTGCTGTCCAATGACCTTCACCGGGATCAGACTGGTATCTACTAGTCATGCTCAAAGCATATGATATATCTGGTCGAGTACACAACATGGCATACATGATAGACCCTATAGCGGATGCATAAGGAATCTTACTCATGCGTTCTCGCTCTTCCTTACTGGAAGGAGATTGAGCCTTAGATAGGCTTATACCATGTGACATAGGCAAAAATCCCTTCTTAGAATCTTGCATGCTAAACTGTTTTAACACTTTGTCTATGTATGTACTTTGACTTAGGCCAAGCAATCTTTGAGATCTATCTCTATAGATCCTGATACCTAACACATAGGTTGCTTCGCCCAAATCTTTCATAGAAAAACAATTTCCTAACCAAGTCTTTACAGACTGAAGGGTAGGAATGTCATTTCCTATGAGGAGTATGTCATCTACATACAAAACCAGAAAAACCACTTTGCTGTCACCAACCATTTTGTAGACGCAAGGTTCATCTTCATTTTTTATGAAACCAAACTGCTTAACAGCTTCATGAAAACGAAGATTCCAGCTTCTAGAAGCTTGCTTTAATCCATAAATGGATCATTGCAACTTATATACCTTTAGGTATAACAAAACCTTCAGGTTGTATCACATACATATATTCAAGAAGGCTTCCATTTAGGAAGGCTGTCTTGACATCCACTTGCCAAATTTCATAATCATGGTAAGTTGCAACAGCAAGCAAGATCCGAACATATTTAACCATGGCAACTGGGTAGAAGGTTTCATCATAGTCTACACTATGAATTTGCGTGAAACCCTTTAGCCTCCAACCGTGCTTTAAAGGTACTTACATTACCATCCATGCCAGTTTCCTTTTGAAAACCCACTTGCACCCTATGGGTTTTATCCCTTCGGGTGGCTCAATCAAGGTCCATACCTTATTAGTGTACATGGAATCCATTTCAGATTTCATGGCATCAAGCCATTTCTCAGATTCTGGACTCAAAAGAGCTTCTTGGTAGATCAATGGTTCACCTTGATCCATTAGCAATACATCCCCTTCCTAAGACACAAGGAAACCATATCTCTCAGGTTGGTGACGTACTCTATCTGATCTACGCAAGTCTTGCGCTGCTTGAGCAGGTGGCTCCACAACACTTTGTGATATCTACTCTTGCTCCATCATTGACTCATTGCTACTTTGTGGTACTTGAATTTCTTCAAGTTCTACTTTCCTCCCACTTATTTTCTTAGAGACAGATTCCTTCTCTAAGAATACAACAGTCCTAGCGACAACCACTTTGCCTTTGCTAGGATTATGGAAGTAGTAACCCTCAGTTTCTTTTGGGTATCCCACAAATAAGCACTTAACTGATTTGGGTCCTAGCTTATCTGAAACTTGGAGTTTCACATAAGCTTCACAACCCCAAATCTTCATAAAAGACATACTAGGTCGTTTCCCAGTCCATATCTCATATGGTGTCTTTATGACATCCTTAGATGAAAAACGGTTTAGTGTGAAGGCTACTGTTAACAAAACATGACCCCAAAAGGAGTCGGGGAGATCAGTATAACTCATCATAGATTGAACCATATCTAATAAAGTTCGATTTCTCCTTTCTGAAACTCCATTCCATTGAGGTGTTCCAGGAGGAGTGAGTTGAGATGTTATCCCACACTCTCTTAGATAGTCATCAAATTGTTGGCTTGAGTATTCTCCACCTCGATCTTATTGAAGTGTTTTAATGGTCTTGCCAAGTTGGTTTTATACTTCATTCTTAAATTTCTTGAACTCTTCAAAGGATTCGGATTTGTGTTCCATCAGATACACAAATCCATATGTACTGAAATCATCAGTAAAAGTGATGAAGTATTGAAAACCTCCTCTAGCCATTGTGCCCATGGGCCCATATACATCACTATGTATGAGGCAAAGAAGATCATCGACCCTTTCACCCTTTTCCGGTGAATGGGGTTTTGGTCATCTTCCCAAATAAATAAGATTCACATGTCTCAATTGATTTAAAATCAAATGAGTCCAAATAACCATCTTGGTGGAGTTTGGATATGCATTTCTCATTTATGTGGTCTAAGCAACAATGCCAAAGATAAGTCGGGTTCAAACCATTTATTTTGACCCTTATGTTATAGATAGGCACTTCCATGTCAAGAACATATTGTTCAACTTTGCACAACCATATCATTCAAATAAATTGAATTGTTCTTTATAAAAACACTCTTTTCTAAACAAGAAACAGAATTAAAATTCCCACTAATGGTAGGCACAAAATAACAATTATTTAGTTCAATAACTAGTCCAGTTGGCAAAGTTAAATAATAGGTTCCTACGGCTAAGGCAACAACTCTTGCTCCTTTTCCCACACGTAGGTCGACTTCTCCTTTAGCCAATGACCCACTTCATTTAGATCCTTCACATTCACATTAATGTGAGATTCACATCCGGTATCCAATACCCAAGATACAGAAGTAGGTAAATTGACTTCTATAACATATATCTCTGAAGCGGAAGTCTCACTTCCCTTTTTCTTGATCTCCTCCAGGTACTTTACATAGTCTCCAATGTCCTGATTAGCCACAGTGGAAAAATTTTCCTTCCTTAGCTATCCCACCCATAGGCTTCAAAACAAAGGTACTAGGCTTATCATTGCTTTTGTCCTTCGGTTTGAAATAGGGCTTCTTGAACTTCTTCTTGCCCTTTGCCTTTTCCAGGTTGGACCATCAATATGGCCTTCCCTTTACCTTTATTAATGTTTTGCTCAGCTGTTCTTAACATGCTTAGCAATTCTGGCAGTGGTTTGTCAAATTCATTCATGTCATAGTTCATGATGAATCGACTATAGCTGTCCAGCAACGATTACAGGACAAGATCAGTGGCCAACTCTTGGCCTAATGGGAATCCAAGCCTTTCTAGGTTTTTCAATGTACCCAATTGTTTTGAGTACATGAGCACCAACAGGGGTTCCCTCTGCCAGTCTACATTGATAACGTGCTTATGAGACTTCAAATTGTTCAAGCCTAGCTTGTCCTTGATAAGGTCTCTTTAAGTGTACAATTATATTGTACGCCTCCATGTTCTCATGTTGTTTTCAGCATTTATGGTAGCAAGCACAAGGCAACATACATCGAAAGCAACATCCAGATGCTTTCTAAAAGCATCCTTGTCAGCTTTCGAAGCATTTGCGACGGGTGTTTCAGGAATAGGCCCTTCCAGGACATGCAGCCTTTTCTCATGCCTAAGGACAATCCTTAGGTTTCTATACCAGTCTAGAAAGTTAGTTCCAAACAGTTTGTCCTTCCCAAGGACAGATCGCAGTAAAAGATTATTTGTTGTGTTCAAAATTATGCACATAAGTATCATAAAACAAACATATTTAATAAGGTCTTTAAATAAATATGTCTCCCACTATTTTGATTCAAAACAAGTACCCTCAATATAAAGAATCAGAAAATCCCATCACCAGATTTTCTAGTGGGCCAAAATCCATATTTCACCTAATTTTAAGTCAGCTTTAGTTGATCGCTTAAGAAAAGGTTATTTAGGTAGGAACACGCTTTCCAATTGTATCTCATACAACTCTTGGATAGTTAGGTGAATAACTCTTATTCTAATTCATCTTATGAATTAATGCTTAACTTAGTGCCTCTAGGTTTTTCAATTCTATTGAATGTACCTAGTTAAGTCAAAACCCAATGGCTGACAGTTGGATATTACTTTTATCCCACCGCGCCTCACTAAAGTAGATAAATGCACCCTGCTTTAGCATACCCACATTTAATCGATTCTAGTCTTGACGAGTGCCATACATTGGAAGGCAAAACATGACTTAATATCGGTGCCTTTAGGTTTTTCAATCTAAATACTTCACTAAAATGTGAAAGAAAACACTAAAAAACGCAAGTGAGAAAATGTGAAACATTTATCAGGGAACAATTTTAATATAGAGTAAAAAGAATAGATATATAGAATATATAAAAGATATAATAAGTGAAAATATTAATGAGTAAAATAGCGAGGTAAATGATATTTTAGAAAAAAAAAACATTAAATTTACTGTAAATAAACACATTTATTGTTTTTCTTAATTTGTGATTTCATGTAATGACACAAATAAATAGGAACAAAAAATGAGAGAAACTATTTTAATATAATAATAGTAGTAAAAAAATGAAAGTGTGAAAAAAATAGAAACAAAAAAAGAAAATGACATGAGCAGGTATGCTCCCCGTGGAGGATACTTGTGATTTAAAAAATATTTTTAAAGTGAGAATAAAAAAACTAAAAAAAGTATAAGTGAAAAAACATTATATGTGTACTTGGGGAAGAATTTTAATATAGATTAAATAGATAAATAAAATAGATAAGGGATATAATAAGTGATATTAATGAATAAAATAGAGGGATAAATGACATATTGGAAAAAAAAATACATTAAGTTTAATGTAAATCAACATATTTTTTTGTATTCCTTAACCTATGTTTTTGTAAAATGAAATAGATTAATAGGAACGAATTGTAACATCCCAAAAATTAAGACTCTAAGGACTGTAAGAGAAATCACAGGTTAAGGATTCAGGTCAGAGGGAGAGAATAGGAATTTGAGGAAGGCTATGAGTTCTAGAGAGAATCCTAAACGTAGAGCCCAACATTGGGTCCTCATTTCCAATCATAAATGAATTCAGGAGAAAATTAAGCTAGGATATGGGGAGTAAGTTTTTGTGGTAAGGAAAAACATTGTGACGAGCGTATTCTTATAGACACTTAGAACCTTTAACTCTAGCCTTATTGAAGTGAATTGATGATTTATATCAGTGTTCACGTGAAGTGTACCCCATTGGACTTAAATCAAGGTTGTTGCTTAACTTTGGATTTTAAGCCTAATGACCTTGGTGCATTAATTTGATGATATCTGGAGTTGTAGGTGTGTGAATTAAGTGATTCAAGTTGCATTAGAAAGCTAGGATTTGGGGCTTCAGTTTGATTTGCTACACGATAGGGTTACTGCCTCAGTTTCGCTCCGGAGAGTCTCATTCTCGCTCAAGCATGAAATCTCTCTCTTGAGTGACCATATCAGTAAAAAAGGGGATTTCGTTTCTGGTTTTCTCGCTTGAGCGCAATTTCAAAGTTTTCTCTCTGACTTTGTGTCGCTCAAGCGAGAATATCCTTACTTGAGCGAAAACGTGCGACCACAGAAGGTTTTAGAGGCTCGCTTGAGCGAGAATGCGCGAATCCAGTTTTATAAAACGTTTAAGTTAGAGCTTCCACCCCATTTTTAACCTTCCTCTTTCACTCTAGAGAGAGAGTTTAGAGAAAGAAGGAGCACCCTAGCTTGGGTTGAAGAAGAAGGAAGAAGAATGAGCTCATCAACCCACCTCCCATCTGTTTCTCTTCTCTTTAGGCTTGGTTTAGGTGAGTATAACTCACACACCTCCACCCATCCTTGCTTGAACTCCCTTCCATGAACCCTACCTTCTCTCTCCCCAATTCTTTAGTCTTGTAGATGTTCGTTTTGTTGATTGTTCCTTATGATGTGTATTGTATGAGATTTCCTTAGGTTAGAAATATGAATTAGAGATATTGTATGCTTAGGGTTTCACCCACCTTCTTGTTGTTACATTGTGCACTCATGATTCATATGTGGATAACATGTTGTTGATGATTGTGGGATTTTGGTTATGGGATTCACATGATAGGGTTTCATTGTGGCTAAGAGAATGCTTAGATCTATCATGACTTTTGTGGTATATGTTATGGTTGAGCATTACATTAAGGCCTTTGGCCCCAGTTAACTAGTAAATGAATTTGAGCTTCGGCTCCCAGTTAAAAATGAATTTGGCTTCGACCCCAGTTTCGGCTTCGGCCCTAGTTTTAGCTTCGGCCCCGGGTAACTCTTAAGCAAGATTGGACTTTGGTCCCCAGTAATATTGGACTTCAGTTGTAACATCCCGAAAAATAGAGCCTAGAAAATATAGTGGAAGTCTTAGGCTGCAAATCCGGCCAAAAGAGGGAGGTTAGAAGTAGGATGAGAACTTGGGGGTTTGAATGTGAATTAAGATAAGAAGTAGGGAATGTATTAAAAACTATGGGTTTTAAGGGGAATTTAGAAGAAAAACCAGGTATTAAACCCAACATAATTGTATAAGGAACTTAGGAGGGATCACACCCTGAGGTGAAGAAACTAGCAAGGTATAGAGATGAGGAGGAAAGTAGAGGTTTTGATGAGGGAATTATATTGTAATTGAAGGAATTAAGTAGACAGTTGATGAAATTTAAAGGAAGTGAGTTTTATAAAAGGAATTGGGGGAAAAGGAAAATAAGGGTAAAAATGAGAGTTCAAGATTCTGATACTCTCGCTCAAGCGAGAATGTCTCGCTTGAGCGAGCATATCAGTAAAAAGGGGGAAAATTGTATTCAGTCATCCTCACTCAAGCGAAAAGGCCTCGCTTGAGCGAGGGACATGGCCATTTTGGGAGGCTCTCTGATGGAATTGCGCTCAAGCGCAATTAGGCTTGCTCAAGCCCAATTTCATCCAGAATCAGGGGTTGCTCTCTGACTTGCTCTCGCTCAAGCAAGAAGCCCCGCTTGAGCGAGACAAATTCAGAGAGGATGGATTTTTGTTCCTTCGCAATTGCGCTCAAGCGAGAAGGCTATCGCTCGAGCGAGAATGCCAATTCTGCGGGGCATTATTTCGCTCGCTTAAGCGAGGATTTCTCGCTTGAGCGAGAATGCGCAGACCCAATTTTTAAAAAACAGAACCTCTAGGGCTTTGCCCTCATTATATTTTGTTCTTCCACTTCTAGAGAGGGAGATTTCTAGAGAGAAGGAGCTATTAGAGCCAAGGAGAAGGAGGAGAATCCAAGGATCCTCAATCCCTCAACCATTTCTCCATATTCTTGAGTTCTCTTCAGGTGAGTATAGCTCACACACTCACTCTCATTCATGCTTGAAACCCTACATGACCCCTCCCCTGGTGTTCCCTTTCTTAGGTTGCTTGTGAATGCTTGATTTATGATGTTTGATGCTTGCCCTAATTGATTTGTTTTGAGGGTGTGATATTAAGGGGGATTTTTTGGAGGCTAAACCCTTAGGGTTTGTGTATTGGGAAGAAAAGGGGGGTTCTTTAACTAATGTTACATGAATACAAGCCCTAGAGGGAAGAAAAGAGGTTTGTTGATAATTGGTGTTTTATGAGAAGCTTTACCCGTAGTTTCGGGGATTTCCCTTGTCCCATGGTTAACATGTATTCAAGATGATTGTGAACCCACTAATTTGAAAAGGGTACGGGTAAGGGGATTGGATCTCATAATATGGGTTGTTTTGATATTGTTTGTAACCATGATTATGAATGGGAAAGTTGAGGTTAATTGTGTGTTTATAGTGGAGAGCTCTCCCTCGCGAGGCGTGGGATGAGTGATCAAGTAATTGGATTCGGAGTACGGTTCCGCTACTTGAGGTTTTCGAATTCACTTAAAAGCGTATGCGCCATAGTTTAGTAAGGGTGTATGCGCCACAAATACAGATGAGGGTGTATGCGCCACAGTTACAGATGAGGGCGTATGCGCTTATGTTAAACTTTGAGGAGCTTGCGCCTAAATTGAGTGCTTGGATTGATGCCGCCTAGGTCAGAGAATATGTTACGTGTTACATAGATTTGACTGTACGTAGGACTTAGGCCCTTGTTACGTTATAAATATATGCATGTTATATCTATGTTGTTTGTCGCATTCCACCTGCTTGTCTACCCTACACTACATGTTTTAGTTATGCTCACTAAGACTCTAGTCTCACCACATGTTTTGTGGCTATTATTTAGATGCACAGATTTCTCCCTTGGACTAATCAGGGAAAGCGCTGGAGCTTGGAGTTATATTTTATTTTGATGTATTTAACCCGTGTGTATTGAGATGATTGACCCCCTGACTGTTACTCTTTAGTGGGATATAACTGTGCGTGTGTAGCCATGATTATGTATGACTGTTATTGATATTTTGAGCCATGGATGACACATGTATTTAATGATTTAGTTTATGTTTGCATATATTGTTTAAGTAACATTGGAATTCTTAAACGCTATATGATAAATGTTTGTGGCGATATTAATAATGGCGTGAAATAATTTCACAAAAATTTGGGAATCTTTCCTCCAACGGGTATTATTCTCGGATTTGGAAATTAGGACGTTACATTATGGTATCAGAGCAGTTCAATCCAATTGGACTGTGTAGTAGAATAGTCCCTGAAGTTAGTTGTTATCTTTTATGCATTATTATGAAACTGAGAGATTGATCGCCTCGATGTTTTATTAATGATATGTAGAGGACTATGGCTAGCAACAGGAGAGGTCAACCCCGGATTAACCAACAACCACCTCCACCACCGGGTCACTCATAGGATCATGTGGCAGCGGCTCTTTAGATGCTCATTCAGATGATGAGGGAGTAGGTGGCGATAAACCGGGAACAAGTGGAGGCCAATCGCCAGCAGGCTGCGGCAACACCTGAGCAAGCTGCTGCAAACGCTGTCGTCCTGCAAGAGTTAAGCCGAAGACTTGCGGGGACACCCTTTCCTCCTATGGTGGACCTGTTCGTCCAAGGTTTGGCCGAGTTTCGGAAACATAACCCCCCACTGTTCAACGGGGTTTATGATCCGGAAGCGGCTTCCAATTGGCTCCGCGACCTCACTAGAATCTTTAAGGTGATGAGGTGCACTGATGACTCGAAAGTGGATTATACAGTGTACATGTTGAGGGGAGAGGCAGAAAACTGGTGGAAGGGAACCAGTGTTAGGATTGCTACTCCAGGAACCCCAATCACTTGGGGAGACTTTCAGATTACGTTATTGGAGAAGTACTTCCCGGCATCGGTGAAGAGGTAGAAGGAAGCATCTTTTCTACAACTCAAGCAGGGGTGCATGACTGTGGGCCAGTATGTGACCAAATTTGAGGAGTTGGCCAAGTATTCCCGATACCTGCAGGTGTGTCCTGATGAGGAGTGGAGATGCACTCAGTTTGAGGCCAGACATCAAGGATCAGATTGGAACACTTGAGATCAGAGATTTCCCCACCTTGATCAACAAGTGTTTTGTTATTGAGAAGAATCTGGTCATAGCTGGAATACCGCCACATGCTAACAACAGTGGCAAGAGGAAGCCGGAGGAGCCAAGCCAGGGCAAGGACCCAAGACCTAAGTGGTAGAACAACGCTGCTTTGGTCGTCAGTCCCCCTCAAAGGCAAGGAGAGGTGCCCCGGTGCCCCGAGTGTGGGAAGAACCATGGGGGAGAGTGCATGAGGGGACTCCGGGTGTGTTTCAAGTGCGGAAAGCCCGGAAATGTTATGCTAGACTGCTCAGAACCACCGTATCGGAAGAGGTGTTTCAATTGCCAGAAGTCGGGTCACATAGCATGCAGGTGCCCAGAGTCAAGGAAAGATAGAGGGAGACCCCGAACTGCAGAAGAGGTGTACATTCTTAGTGGCAAAGAAAACTCGTAGAGTATATGGTCCCACACCACTCCCTCAAGGGATGGACGGTGCACCCAAAATTTCAAGGTGGAACCGATGTTGAACTTTTCACTTGACCTAGTTGTTTCATTTAAAGGATTTTGACTCGAACAATTTAGTCGTGTGTTCCTTGAATGATTTGTTGTCATGATTTAGAACATGTGTGATTGTGACGTGTTTGTTGTACTGCTTCTGGTTTGTTTGTTTTCTTTATTACTTTGATTACTTGATATGATCGATTTGTGGCTATGAGTTGTTGATTTTGGTGCAGATTGGTCAAACAACATATGCTTAGGACTTTACTTTTTTGGGGGTAAGAACAACTTCGTTATTAAATTCCTTAATGTTAAGGTAAGACAACAATAGACCCAAGCCTAGTCAATTGCTTCATGATTATAGAACCCAATAACTTAATAGGTCCAAACTTATAATTTCCAGTTTAAAACATTAATGGGAGTCGACTATGTCCTCTAAGGCACTTTCATTAAATATTAGTTGTGGAATGGGGATTTGAAACCGTTAACTTAGTACCAACCTACACTTAAGGGGTGTATTCGGGGAGAGCAAACTAATCCGCAGTATAACAGACATGGTGGAAATATTCCCCTTAGATGACCTCCTACCTGGTTAACCTAGTGAACTTTTCCATCGGGGTTAAGTGTCCATGGAAGTGTAATGTAAGGCTAGCTGTCAGGCCAATTGGTAAACGTTAAGGCTAGAGAATTTCTAAGACTTACTGAACGCCTACTACGATACCTTGAGTGAAATCCTCTACCAAAAACAATTAGAAAGTAGATAGTCAAGTTGTACGGACACTCAAAACCACACTAGAACCTACCCAAGACAAATATCTCAGGAGAGGAAGGGAGTTGGAGCAAGTATTCACCCTCGATAAGCCATAGTTACTTGTCGTCCAAACAATAATTCCTAGGAACCCTGCCTTGGTAGGAATAACCTCTAGTTCTTATGTCGGGATAGGGTAGATCTAGAGACCTAAGATGTTTTTCTCAATTAGGCATGTCCGTGAGTTACCAACACAAATTTTGAGGACAAAATTTATTTAAGGGATGTAGAAGTGTAACATCCCGAAAATTAGGGCCTAGAAAATCTAGTGGAAGTCTTAGGATGTGAATCCGACCAAGAGAGGGAGGTTAGAAGTAGGATGAGAACTTGGAGGTTTAAGTGTGAATTAAGACAAGAAGTATGGAATGTATTAAGGGCTACGAGTTTTAAGGGGAATTTGACAGAAAAACCAGGCATTAAACCCAACACAACTGTAGATGGAACTTAGGAGGGATCACACCCTGAGGTGAAGAAACTAGCAAGGTATAGAGATGAGGAGGAAAGTAGAGGTTTTGATGAGGGAATTAGATTGTAATTGAAGGAATTAAGTAGAGAGTTGATGAAATTTAGAGGAAGAGGGTTTTATAAAAGGAATTGGGGGAAAAGGAAAATAAGGGTAAAAATGAGAGTTCAAGATTCTGATACTCTCGCTCAAGCGAGAATGTCTCACTTGAGCGAGCATATCAGTAAAAAGGGGGAAAATTGTATATCCTCGCTCAAGCGAGAAGGCCTCGCTTGAGCGAGGGACATGGCCATTTTGGGAGGCTCCCTGTGATGGAATTGCGCTCAAGCGCAATTAGGCTCGCTCAAGCGCAATTCCATCCAGAATTAGGGGTTGCTCTCTGACTTGCTCTCACTCAAGCAAGAAGGCTCTCGCTTGAGTGAGACAAAGTCATAGAGGATGAGTTTTTGTTCCTATGCAATTGCGCTCAAGCGAGAAAGCTCTCGCTTAAGCAAGAATGCCAATTCTGTGGCGCATTATTTCGCTCGCTCAAGCAAGGATTTCTCTCTTGAGCAAGAACACGCAGACCCAATTTTTAAAAAACAGAACCTCTTGGGCTTTTCCCTCATTATATTTTGTTCTTCCACTTCTAGAGAGGGGGAGGTTTTGATGGCAACTGTCAGTGGAACTCTGAGTTGGCAGCGGAGCTGAAGGGGAGCCTGGGCCTGACTTGGGTGCATGGAGTTGGACCAAGCCTTGGTCAACCATTTTTTGGTCAACCCTCCCATGGTCAACCTTTGACCTTTGACCATCATTGACCAAGTCAACAAGAAGACTTCATCTTAATTTGGATTTAATTAGATTAATTAGAGTTTTAATTGTAATTAGGACATGAATGTAATTTTTTCTTTTCTTTCAAAAATAGGGGCGCTAAAATTAGTGGTTTTATTTGCTTAAGTGATAGCTTAGCTAATTAGCCAAAGGCTAGGGGTTCAACACCCACCAAGGATAGTTTTCCACTCATCTTTTATTTTCCTTCCCACTTAGCCACCTCCTTTTCCTATAAATAGGAGACCACCCCACCTTGTATTATAACTTTGAAGAATGAGTAAAGGCATTATGCCCAAATTTCTCCTCAAGTGTGAGTTGAGAGTAGGCTTGGTGGTTCTTGCTTAAACCAACTAGAGACTTATTTTCTTGTTGTGGGTGGATTCCTGCTTCAGTGGCGTCCCAATCATCTCTTTCCCTTCCACTTTCTCTTTCACTTCCCTTATTTTCTTGCATTTTCTCACGTTTTCTTGCTGCTGTTCCAGCCGCATTTTAGCTTGTTTTTCATGATTCTAACCGGTTGTTTTGCTCAATTCTAGATCCACAACTTCACTGCTATCAATTGGTCATCAGAGGAGCAATTTTGGAGTATTTTGGGGGTTGTTTGTGCGCTACATTGGGGCTGTCCTTGGTGCAGAATTTTCATCAAAAATAGTGTAATTCATCCCTTAAGTCCGAGGTATCTTTCTGCTGCTTCCAGCACTTATTTATGTTGTTTTATTTTTATAAAATAATAATAATTGATTTATGATTGTAACGTTTTTTATGAATGCAAGAATTTTATCAGATTGATTGCCTTATAAAATCAACGTGCATATAATCTATACTTATTACTGCGGCTGATTAGAATCAATTTGAATGTTTCAAATTGATACTATAATTATCAAATTTACAAAGCATTAAATATATACGTTTTAAAATAAAACTTGTAACGTACAGCTATGTATTTCCTTCTTTCCGTTTTTAATTTAAAATCAATTTAAAGGTGGTGATAATCATATTTAAGTTTTTAACCGTTGTAAATTTATAATATAATAATTGTTTTATATATTATATTATATAATAATTAGTTAGGTAACAGTATGTGTGCCTGAATCTTTCTTTTACACTCTAAAACTATCTCTAAATATTTTTGGGCAATAGAAAGGTGTTGGGTGGTGGAACTCTGTCTCTTGTTTTGTGCAGGAAAAAGAGACTAAATCAGTGATAGCTGGACTGTTGTATCCTGGAGGTGAACGCGTCAAGACCTACTGCACCGTTGGAGGAAGAACATCTCCCGTGGTGGCGTGAATCACCTTAAAGAGAGCGAAAACGCGCCTCATCCCACTATCATTGTTAATTTTATTTTTTTATATTGTAATTTTTAATCTTTCTTCTTTTGCTGTAATTTATTCCAACAATTTTAAGGTGATTCTTATATTAAAAAATGGAGAACATGGTGGAGCAGACACATGAGTTCCAAATGATTGCCCATGAAGTGAAGTATGAAGGTATTAAGATTGATGATAACTTGCTCGTGACTGCTATTATTCGTGTAGAAGAAAAAGAAGCAAGTCAAAATGCTCCATGCACACAAAATGGAAGCAACAACTATGTTACTGAGGTAAAATCCCTTGGTTCTCATAATAAATTTTTCATACGACAAAATATGAGTAATAGTGCTAAATTAAAGCTTGAGAAGAAAATTTTCAAGATAAAAAAGAATTCATTTCCTTATAAAAAAGGGAACTTCACCCAAAAGAATACACCTTTCCCTAGAGTGGCCCATATTCCAAATGAGGCATGTTTTGTATGTGGCAAAATTGGCCATGTTGCTAAAAATTGTAGATTCCGGAAACGTGGGCTTGTTGCACAAGCCAACGTCACCGAAGAGAAGTTTGTGGCTATGATAACTAAAATAAATGTTGTTGAGAACTCTAAGGGATGGTGGGCAGATTCAGGTGCTACTAGGCATGTCTGCTATGACAAAGATTGGTTCAAAAAATATACTCCATATGAAACTCTAAAAGAGGTAATGCTTGGTGAATCTCATACTACCAAGATTTTGGGTGAAGGTGAGGTGGAGCTTAATTTTACTTCTGGACGAATTCTTAAATTGACTAATGTGCTTTATACACCTCATATGAGAAAGAATCTTATGTCTTCTTTTCTTTTGAATAAGGCTGGTTTTAAGCAAGTTATAGAATCTAATAGTTATATTATTTCTAAGAATGGGATTTTTGTGGAGAAAGGTTATGCATGTGATGGAATGTTTAAGTTAAATGTTATGATTAATGAAAATGCTTCATTTTCTGTTTATATGCTTTCTTCTTTAAATTTTTGGCACGAACGCCTTTGTCATATAAATGATAAATATGTTTTGAGAAAGAGTAATTTAGGACTTATTCCTAAACTTAATAAAAATTTTGAAAAATGTGAAATTTGTAGCAAAACTAAGATTATAAAAAAGTCTCATAAAAGTGTCATAAGAAATTCTAAAATTTTAGATTTAATTCATTCTGATATTTGTGAGTTTGATGGAATTTTGACACGTGGTGGTAATACATATTTTATTACGTTTATAGATGATTTTACGAAATTTACTTATGTTTATTTGATGAAACATAAAAGTGAAGCTTTTGAAAAGTTTAAAATATATTTAAATGAAGTTGAAAATAATTTTGGAAGAAAAAATAAATGTTTACGTAGTGATATAGGAGGAGAATTTATTTCTTTTGAGTTTGATTCTTATATTCAGTATTTAGGGATTGTTCATGAAATTACTCCTCCTTATTCTCCACAATCTAATGGAGTAGCTGAAAGAAAAAAAATAGAACTTTAATTAATTTAACTAATTATATGCTTGTTCATGCTCATGTACCTTTTCAATTTTGGGATGAAGCAATTTTATCTACAAATTATGTGCTTAATATAATACCTCATAAGAGTTCTAATAAGACTCCATATGAACTATGGAAAGGTCATAAACCTAATCTAAATTATTTTAGAATTTGGGGTTGTTTGGCTTATGTAAAAATTGTTGATCCTAAAAGAAGTAAATTAGGTGTACAAGCTTCTACTTGTGTATTTATCGGTTATTCTCTTAATAGTTCAATTTACAGATTTTTTTATATTGATAATAAAACTGTGATTGAGTCGGTTAATGCTATTTTTCATGAAAATAAATTTCCTTTTAAATTAGAAAATAGTGGGGATAAAGGAAATAAAATTTCTCATGAATCTAGTTCTTCTACTTCATTACAAGTTGAAAATCAAACTGAAAGTTTACCAAGAAGAAGTAAAAGAACTAGAATTGAAAAAGATTTTGGTCCTAATTTTCTAGTTTATAATGTTGAAAATATTATTACTTTTGAGGAAGCTTTAGCATCACCTGACTCATCTTTATGGAAAGAAGCAATTGATGATGAAATGGAATCTTTAATTTCTAATAAAACTTAGAAATTAGTAGATTTACCACCTGGTTCTAAAACAATTGGTTGTAAGTGGGTCTTGAGAAAAAAGTTGAAGCCTGATGGTACAACTGATAAATTTAAGGCAAGACTTGTAGCTAAAGGTTTTACACAGAAAGATGATATAGATTTCTTTGATACCTTTTCTCCTGTTACACGTATTACTTCTATTAGATTGTTAATAGCCATTGCATCTATTTATAATTTAGTAGTACATCAAATGGATGTAAAAACAGCCTTTTTGAATGAAGATTTAGAGGAGGAAATATATATGGATCAACTTGAAGGTTTTGTTGTGGCTGACCAAGAAAATAAGGTATGCAAATTAAATAAATCTTTGTATGGGTTGAAACAGGCACAAAAACAATGACATGAAAAATTTGACTTGTGTACGATTGAAAATGGTTTTAGAAACAGTGAATGTGATAAATGTTTATATTACAAGTCAAATTAGGATTTAAAGGTTATAATATGCTTATACATGGATGATTTATTAATATTTGGTTCTAATTTGTCTATTATCTGTGAAACAAAGAATTTGCTTCATAAGAGTTTTGAAATGAAGGATGTTGGAGAAGCAAATGTTATACTTGGCATGAAAATTACTAGAAAAAATGATGGTATTTTTCTAGATCAAGCTGATAAAATTTTGAAAAAATATAATTATGAAAATTGCAATATTGTATCTACTCCTTTTATTCCAAATGTTCATTTAGAAGCTACTTTAGATGATAATTCTATTGTCAATCAAAAGGAGTATGCTAGTATAGTTGGAAGCTTGAGATATTTGACTAATTGTACTAGACCTGATATTGCATATGTGGTAGGTTTACCTGGTAGATTTACTAGTAAACAAAATACTGAGCATTGGCATGTTGTTGATCGACTTATGAAATATTTAAAAGGCACAAAAAATCATGGGTTATTCTATCAGCAATACCCTACTGTGCTTGAAGGTTTTTCAGATGCGGATTGGAATACTCAATCAGGTAATTCTTTCTCTACTACTGGTTATATATTTACTTTAGGTGGCTGTGCAATTTGTTGGAAATCTAAAAAGCAGCAAATAATTGCAAAATTAACCATGGAAGCTGAATTAATTGTTATGGCTTTGGCTAGTGAGGAGGCTAGTTGGTTGAAAGATTTATTGGGTGAAATCTCTTTTTGGGAGAAACCAATTCCACCTATTTTGATGCATTATGATAATACTACTGCCATTGGTAGAGTACAGAATCGTTATTATAATGGTAAATCGAGACATATAAAGAGGAAGCATAGTTTGGTGAGATCATATTTAAGTAATGGTACCATTCATGTGTCTTATGTGAATACAAATGATAATCTTGTTGATCGTCTTACAAAGCCTCTAAATAGAGAAAAAGTTGTGAAAATGTCTATAGGGATGGGATTAAATCCCAAATAATAGAAACTATCCTTGAGGATACCCAACCTGGTGATTAGAGATCCTAAAAGCTAGGTTCAAAGGAAAGAACGAATCTTGGAGTAGTTTGTAAAAAGATGCAATATAATTTTTTTTCCATCCCTATAAATAATATGCATCTTTTCTGCAACGTAGAATAAGGTTTAGTTTTTTTAGAACTCTTAATGAAATTTGTAGCTCAATAAGAGTGGGATGTTTAAAGTTGTAGAGACATCCTTGACAAATTTCACCTATATGAGTATTGGGGTGGGACCGCTCCTAAAGAGATATTGGGCTTATATATATATTCTCTTGAAAAATACTCATGAATCCAAGATATAGCACAAAGGCCGAAATGTGTGAAGCTTATGAGTTCAAGGTTGACACCGAAATATTATGTGCATGATATAACACTTGTATCCTTTGAAGAAGTCATAGCTCAAGACTGTATGATCACTACCGACTCCGGACCAAGTATTATAGAATTGCTAAATGAAAGTTCAAAGCAATGCTACTTTCATAATGCATAATATTCCTTCTATGCCAAATAAAATTTAAACAATTATTTTATAAAAATAAGTGGGGAATTGTTGTTTTATTTTTATAAAATAATAATAATTGATTTATGATTGTAACGTTTTTTATGAATGCAAGAATTTTATCAGATTGATTGCCTTATAAAAATCAACGTGCATATAATCTATACTTATTACTGCCGCTGATTAGAATCAATTTGAATGTTTCAAATTGATACTATAATTATCAAATTTATAAAAGCATTAAATATAAACGTTTTAAAATAAAACTTGTAACGTGCATCTATGTATTTCCTTCTTTCCGTTTTTAATTTAAAATCAATTTAAAGGTGATAATCAGATTTAAGTTTTTAACCGGTGTAAATTTATAATATAATAATTTTTTTTATATTATATTATATAATAATTAGTCAGGTAACATTATGTGTGCCTGAATCTTTCTTACACTGTAAAACTATCTCTAAATATTTCTGGGCAATAGAAAGGTGTTGGGTGGTGGAACTCTGTCTCTTGTTTTGTGCAGGAAAAAGAGACTAAATCAGTGATAGCTGGGCTGTTGTATCCTGGAGGTGAACGCATCAAGACCTACTGCAACGTTGGAGGAAGAACATCTCCCGTGGTGGCGTGAATCACCTTAAAGAGAGCGAAAACGCGCCTCATCCCACTATCATTGTTAATTTTATTTTTTTATTGTAATTTTTAATCTTTCTTCTTTTGCTGTAATTTATTCCAACAGTTTGTCTTGATTTTTTGGGTGAATTTCTTGCTAGATGGGGCTGTTTTTGGGCCGTTAATCCCACCCCTTAGGTGTTTGTTAAAATGCCTATTCCAATTGCTCATACTTGTTCTTGAGTGATTCTTGCAAATTGATTGCTATAACTGCTTGTTTGTTGGTGAAGTGTGGTAAGAGGAGGCATTGTTGTCTTCATTTTTCCAAAGATCGTTCATCTACATTTTCTCCCCTTCACCGTTACTTGTTCATCCCCCATATTCATCTCTTTACTTTCCACTTTTAATTTTCCGCCATTTAATTTCAGTTTCTCCCCATCCTTTTAATTTCTACCATCCCCTTTACTTTCTGTCATTTAAAGTTTGTCCTCCTCATCCTTTTAATTTCTGTCATCCCCTTTACATTCTGTCATTTAATTTCAGTTCTCCTCATCCTTTTAATTTCTGCCATCCCCCTCTACATTCAGTCATATACATTTCTGCTCTCCCCGTCCTTTTAATTTCTGCCATCCCCTCTACTTTCTGCCACTTACATTCTGCCATTTACATTTCTGTCCTCGCAATCCTTTTAATTTCAGTTTTCCCCTTTAATTTCATTTTGCGCAATTTTCTTCTTATTTTTCCCATTTTTTGCGCTTTTCTTGGGCACTGTTTTGTTCATTTTTTTACTCCTATTTTGTTTGTCTGTTTGGCATTCTGATTGCAAATCTAAATTGACTGTTATCTCTACTTTGAACTTTCCCTGTTTGATTGTGCAAAACGCTCACCATTTGACTACTTTTTGGTTCACAAAGTTGGAAGAAAATCAATAAATTTCAATTGTTGATTTTCCTTCAAAATTTAATTCCCATCTTAAAATTGAACCAAGCGCGTTTCTGTGACCGTAGTGTCTTTGTATAATCCACAAGGAAGTGCTAAGCAATTTTTTTGGAATTTTTTGAAATCAGGTTACCATACCGTTTTAATTTACAGTTTTTATAATTCAGCTTGTCCATTTTGTTTTTCTGGTACCGTTTGGACCAGTTTAGTGTCAAAAATCTCAAAAAAAATACAGTAGGTGCAGTTTAGTTTTTTGTAGTTTTGTACAAATTTCTGTAATATTTTGTTGGGGAAAAGCCAAAAAGAAAGAAAAGAGGCAAAGAAAAATACAAAAAAATTATATTGCCAAAAATACAAAAAGAGGTGTAAAAAGCAAAAAGGGTGCAAAAGTCAACCACAAGGGAAAAAGTCAAAAGACACCCAAAAAGTAAAAAAAAATTCAGAAAAATTAAAGAAAAACAAAAGAAAATATCCCAACAATACAGTTGACAGTTTATTGTAATTTTCTCTTTCATTTCTCTGTATACTGTATTTTTGAGTTGTAATTGTTGTTTTTCTAAAACAACAAATTTTGGCAACTCTTTTCAAAAATCACCAAAAACAATTCTCTTTACAATTTCTTTCGTCTTGTCTTGTTTGCACTCCAATCTTGTGTATAAGCTTTCTTGAGTGCTTGCTTTTCTTGCTTGTCTCATCAACTCTTTGTTTTGTCTTAGGAAATTCCAATCCTCTTTCAGTAGATATTTTCCTTTTTATTAGTGCGCTTCTATTTGGGAAGGGTTAAGACTTAGTCTCACTGTTGGTCTTCATAAGATCAAACCAACCTCAACCGAGTAGAAGAGGCAAGAGATTTTTCATTATAGAAAAAGCCAAAAAGAGTGACATACATGAGTGTTACATTCCATTGAGTGTAAACACTTAGTTTGAGTGGAGAGGTCCATAAAACTTTTTAGGCTAAAACCAATCTAGGAGAATGGAAGGAAGGAGGCAAGGGGAAAGGGCAACCATGTTGTTTAGAAAAGCCTTAGAAACACCCTTGGGTGAAGAAGAGAGCCAAAGAGAGAACCTATTCCACACTAGATGCCACATTGAAGATAAGGTATGTTTAGTGATCATAGATGGAGGAAGTAGTAACAACTTAGCTAGCCTTAGGTTAGTTAACAAGTTAAACTTACCTACTACCCCACATCCAGAACCTTATACACTTCAATGGGTGAGTGATGAGGAAGAATTTATGGTAGATAGGCAAGTGAGCTTAAGGTTCAAAATTGGGGATTACCAAGATAAAATGACCTTTGATGTTATACCCTTAGAGGCCTCTCACATCCTTTTAGGAAGACCATGGCAATATGAAAGAAGGGTAAAATATGATGGGTTTTCCAATACCTATAGGTTCCGCCACCAAGGAATAAAATTCACAATCATGCCTATGACCTCAAAGGAAATAAAAGAAGATCAAACCACACTCAAGAGGTTAATTGAACAAGAGAAAAGAGAACAAATAGAAAAAGAGAAAGAAGAAAAACTTAAAAGAGAAAGTGAGGAAAAAGAATTAAGAGTGCAAGAAGAGAAAGAATGTTTTTCTTGTGATCATTTGAATGCTAACTCTTCTAGTGAAAGCATGAATAGTTTGATGGAAAATACTTCTAGTGTTGCAAAGAAGACAACTCAAGCTATTGAGAGGGAGTTCCCTAAACTAACTTTCTTTACGCATGAAATGCCTCTTTCTATGCACAATTATATGCATCAAAGCATTACATGTTTGAGAGAAATAAACAATGTTGATAATGCTTTAAAACCTATTGCATGTTTAGAAAAGCAAACTAAGTTTAAGAGTACCATGAAACTTACTAAAGATGCATGTTTAGTCAATTCCTTTGGTCAATTTAGATTGCATGATAGGAATGATAACAAAGTTGAATTGAATATACATGTACCTTTGGTTTGTATCTATAATGTGCATACACATTTTGGACCCAAAATAATTGTTTCATATAAAGATGTGTATTATGCTCTTGAACTAGTAAAGGAAAAGAATAAAATTTTGGATGAAGCTATCACATATAGGAAAACTTGTTTGACATCTATTTCACATGATGATATGCTTCTTGACATGCATGCTCAAAGTGAAGCTTTAAGTATACCACCTTACATGTCCACATATGATGATTCTAATAGATGTAAGGTGATTCCAACTCCATACTTGAGTAAATGCATTTATGATACAAATTATAACAATGACTATAGGCATTTTGAGGCTTTGTTGAAAAATAAATCATATATGCCACATAGTTTTATTTGTGCATTCATCTGGAAGCATACTGTAGAATATTTTGATGAAATTGAAATTCCTTGGAACCTTTTTGGGAATCAATTCTTAAGCCTTCTTTTTGACTACTTGTTTCTTTTACTTGTAAAGGAGGGCTTCAAGAGATTGGTCTTTGATCCAGGACCTCATCCGACAAAGTACATGGACAAGATGGTTTCCACTTCAAAAAGGGAGTTTCCTATTCCTTACTTAAACCACCACTTGTTAATCACATATATTCTTCTACTTTCTATCTATAAGATACCAAAATATTTTGTTATGAGCCTTCACCTTACTCGCTTGAGAATAATACTCATGGGTCTTCTTTGTTGTCTAGGCTCAAGGAAGATGTTCAACTTGTGGACATCCAGTTGTACTCTCCCAAGGCTAAGGGAAGTATCTTCTTACTTGCTACTTTAGTCATCCATCTCCTTCTTTCTACCCCCGTTCCTCTTCTTCTTATGGCTTCTTTCTGATCTTTCAGATTTGAGGTCAAATCCTTTCTAAGGGGGAGGGAATGATGGCAACTGCCAGTGGAACTCTGAGCTGGCAGTGGAGCTGAAGGGGAGCCTGGGCCTGACTTGGGCGCATGGAGCTGGACCAAGCCTTGGTCAACCATATTTTGGTCAACCCTCCCATGGTCAACCTTTGACCTTTGACCATCATTGACCAAGTCAACAAGAAGACTTCATCTTAATTTGGATTTAATTAGATTAATTAGAGTTTTAATTGCAATTAGGACATGAATGTAATTTTTTCTTTTCTTTCAAGAATAGGGGCGCTAAAATTAGTGGCTTTATTGGCTTAAGTGATAGCTTAGCTAATTAGCCAAAGGCTAGGGGTTCAACACCCACCTAGGATAGTTTTCCACTCATCTTTTATTTTCCTTCCCACTTAGCCACCTCCTTTTCCTATAAATAGGAGACCACCCCCCTTGTATTATAACTTTGATGAATGAGTAAAGGCATTATGCCCAAATTTCTCCTCAAGTGTGAGTTGAGAGTAGGTTTGGTGGTTCTTGCTTAAACCAACCAGAGACTTATCTGATTCTCCTGAATCAGTGGCGTCTAGCATTGGACTTATCTGCTGTGGGTGGATTCCTGCTTCAGTGGCGTCCCAACCATCTCTTTCTCTTCCACTTTTTCTTTCACTTCCCTTATTTTCTTGCATTTTCTCACGCTTTCTTGCTGCTGTTCCAGCCGCATTTTAGCTTGTTTTTCATGATTCTAACCGGTTGTTTTGCTCAATTCTAGATCCACAACTTCACTGCTATCAGGTTTCTAGAGAGAGAAGGATCTATTGGAGCCAAGGATTGTGAATCCACTAATTTGAAAAGGGTACGGGTAAGGGGATTAGATCTCATAATATGGGTTGTTTTGATATTGTCTGTAACCGTGATTATGAATGGAAAAGTTGAGGTTAATTGTGTGTTTATAGTGGAGAGCTAACCCCCGCGGGGCATGGGATGAATGATCAAGTAATTGGATTCGGAGTACGGCTTAGCTACTTGAGGTTGCGAATTCAATTAAGGGCGTATGCACCACGGTTTAGTAAAGGCATATGCACTACAGTTACAGATGAAGGCGTATGCGCCACAGATATAGATGAGGGCGTATGCGCAATATATACATATGAGGGCGTATGCGCCACGGTTATAGATGAGGGCATATGCGCCACAGTTACAGATGAGGGCGTATGCACCGATGTTACACTTTGAGGAGAGTGCGCCCAAGTTGAGTGCTTGGATTGTTGTCGCCCAGGTCATAGAATATGTTACGTGTTATATAAAATTGTCGTACGTAGGATTTAGGGCCTGGTTACATTATTAATATATGCATGTTATATTTGTGTTGTTTGTCGCATTCCACCTGCCTGTTTACCTTACACTACATATTTTAGTTATGCTCACTGAGAGTATAGTCTCACCACATGTTTTGTGGCTATTATTTAGATGCACAGGTTTCTCCCTTGGACCGGTCAGTGAGAGCGCTGAAGCTTGGAGTTAGATTTTATTTTGTTGTATTTAACCCGTGTGTATTGTGATTCTTGACCCCTTGACTGTTACCCTTCGGTGGGATATAACTGTGTGTGTGTAGCCATGATTATGCATGACTGTTATTGATAATTTGAGCCATGGATGGCACATGTATTTAATGATTTAGTTTATGTTTCCATATATTGTTTAAGTGTTGGAATGCTTAAGCGCTATATGATAAATGTTTGTGGCGATATTGATAATGGCGCGAAATAAATTCACAAAAATCTGGGAATCTTGCCTCCAATGGGTATTATTCTCAGATTCGGAAATTAGGACGTTACATCGGTCCCCAGTTAAAACACGGGTTTTGACCCCCAGTAATTGGCGGTGTTATACCCAAGAAAGACGTTCCTTATAGTATGAGCTCAGGTCTAGCCCCAGATAGTGAAAAGACCTCGTCTATGGGTAATGCAGGTCATGCATATCATATTTAAATTGAGTTGAGCTTATGGTATCATGATGAATTGTGAATTCTCCGATGCATGACATATGCCTGTTTCCCCCACATTGTATGATTGCATGCTTATGCTCAATGAGACATCAATCTCACCCCATGTTTGTGGGTTCATTTTAGATATGCAGGATCGTCTAACTAGATACATGAACGGAGAGCTTGGAGCTCCTTAGTGGACCATTCCACTCTTATTTGTCTATTCTGAACCCCATGAGGGGGAACCGATGTATATATGTTTGTTATATCGTGTTAAGTTAGATTAGAAACTTCTGTATGTACTGATGATGTTACTCTGGGCCACGAAGTAGCATTTGTATTATGAGATTTATGATGTATGATTGTTGTTTTCTGCTTATGTAAACATTGGACTTACATTAAGCTTTTGAGGTGTTGTTTGTCATGATATCGGTAATGAAGTGAAATAATTTCAGAGATTCAAGAATTTTGCTTCAAACAGGCATTATTCTCGGATTTAGAAATTAGGACGTTACATTATGGTATCAGAACAGTTCAATCCATTGGACTGTGATTAAGTTAGTTGTCTGTGACTTCCTATATCCTACAGTGCCTTGTACTCCTTATAGGGACTGATCACCCCTATAGTTTGTGCGTTGTGCACATGATTATGGTTAGTGACATGAATAGTATGTCTTGGTCAGCGAGTTTAGAATGCTTCCCTAACAAGGTTAGTACCAACCACCTGTTAGGGAGAGAGGATAACATAGACCTATGCCCAAGAATAGAACCTTTATCCAAGGAACCCCATAGAATGTCACCCCTAAGTCCTAGTGAACATAAGACACACTTAAAGAAACCAACTTAAGTAAACTACCTAATGAGTGGTGAGAATGTTTGTTTGACTTTGAATTCTGATACTTGGTTTTCTTTGATTGATTGAGTAACATGGCTAGTGATGTATGTGCATGATTGATCGTGAACTTCTTGGGTTATGATTTAATTGATTTTTAATTTTATTAGGATTTGGTAGGATTAAGAATTCCACAACTTGCATAGATGGGAGCGGGGGCAATGATCCCAATTGGCATGAGATTTGCACTTCATTATCAGGATAGCATGCTTGACCCTTCTGAATTAATTATTGCACAATAAGTTGTTAGGACTACTAAATTGATGCTTGGTTTAGATTCGATTATAAAATGTGGTGTTATCAGAGGAGGAATGCCCAAGTAAGATTGATATTTGAATTGATAGGAAAATGATTCTTTTCTGCATGCTTGAGTTCAAGAAAAATATGACTTACTCGTAGCATGAATTCTAGAATATAGGCTTTTGAGGTTTGATCATAATTTGACCAACGACATGATAACATTTCTATGGCATCTGAATTTGGGTTAGAATTCATGTATAGGCTTATAACCATTCCTTCTGAGGATGAGACCTAGTTGGATGTGTCTTTACTTAATTTCAAATCTTAAGTTACATGGTTGCAAGGTCCATATCTCATATTAATTCCAAGGACGAGGTTGGTTATGGTTTAGGGGTAGTGACCATAAGGATGCTAAAATTAAGTAGCTACTTTAGTCAATTCGAATCAGCATGTCTTGTAGTGTTGTAATTCGAACATTTAGCTAATATGTGAACAACTCCCTAAATGATTTGACTAGGGAACCTCTATTGAATGACAATTAGAAATTGTTTACTCCTATGACCTACACAAAAACAAATTAAATGCAAACCATATTCCCCTTGAACTTGGAAGCTTAGGCAGAATAGTGGGTGGTAAAATGGTTAAGTTAGAACCTATGGAAATTGATTATCGAAATTGACATTGCCTTGGTGTGTGAGGGGGCTAGGATATAGATTTGGGAAAAACGGAAGTGTTGAATGACCATGATACTTTGAGCACCTAATTATCCGAGGTATAGACTTAGAACTCTAGGCTAAGACACAACAACCAAGAGTCTACTGGGATTACCCTTCCCTAAGGGGAAGGTGTGTCCCTAAGGGGGTAGTATTACACAACGTATTCTAGAGGGACACCCTCAAGAGTAGCTTCTCGGTACCTCCTAGGACCACTGAGATGTACCCAGATCTTAAGGAAATGTTTTGGTGAGAGAGATTTGAATTGGACGACTTTAACTTAATAACAAGCTTAGTCTACTCTAAAACTTCCCTTAGTGGTTAGACTACTTGCATGCCTATATTGTGGTTAGACTACTTGCATGCCTATATTATATTGACGTCATATTTGGTTAGTTGTTGTTAGCTTGATGTTAATCTCATATTTGGATGAGGATATAAATTCGATTATATGAAGACGGTGGGTGAATATTAATACTTAGATAGTTGGTTTTATTTTGGATGTTCGTATCTTGATGGATTATTTTAAGTTTTTATGCTTATCAACCTAGTTATTAGTATTTAGGGAACAAGGTTCATCTTTTCTACTATTTTGGTATTAGAATGATATTTTTAGAATCTACGCACAGTTCTTAAATTTTTATACTTATGAATTTGGTTCTTTCTCTTGATAAGCATAATTGATCCTTGGTGCGTTATGTAAGGTGTTATAGTGATTTACCTTGGGGCCTTAGTTAATCAAGAGAGATATTCATACACATGGTTTTAGTCCTCATAAGTACATATCAATCCTTTAGTGATGATCTTGATTATTTATTGTATCCTTATCACTTGAATGATTGGATGGTCCCTTAGTTTAGGATCAAGCTAAAATATACCTTAAATTATTGGTTATCAATTGATCTATCACTTGATTCTTTTTAGCATAGATTTCGGCTAGGAAGGCATGTATAGGTTTATGACCATTCTATGGAATGTGAGACTTGGTTGGTTGTACTTTTACTTTACTTCAGTTTAATTTTATATGTAACAAGGGTTCAAACTTCATCGATGAATTAGAGAGAAATTGACCTTTAGTCTAAATGATGGTGTTTATGGAACTCAAATTAATTTAAGGACCTCACCGATTGTGTCGGCGTATTAACACATTATTTGTCGTAGCGTCGGCGTAGCGACAGCTTGACTATCGCTAATAGTGTCGATTGCTGGCTAACGCAAAAAAGTCGCGTCTAAAAACCGATTTTCCTTTACAATTTCAAGGAAGCATCTATTACCATTTTCCTTATTTACCCCTATTAATTTAAATGTCTTTCCAACTATCAAGTGATAGTGGAATTAGTTAATGATATTAAATAAGGGTAAAATTAAAAAGTTAAACTATTTTTTAAAATCCCATTAAAAATTAACTAGCTTTAACCACTTTTATTGGTCTGTGTGACTTGGGGCAATTGTGCTTTATAAATAGGAACGGAGGGAGTACATGTCTATATGGTACCCATTAACATATCTATTTCTCTTTTTTCATATGAGTTGCTTTTTTTTTCACAGTATCAATTGGTGCCAACCTGGCTTAGTGTAATGCCAGTGTTCTCTATTCAAGTATAGGAATATCACGACTGTAATACATATTTATAAAAAAAAAGTAAAAAAATTGATATATATTTCATATTAAAATTACTATAAAAATAAAACATTAAAACGTTTCAAATATTTTAGATTAAAATTCCATTCATAATAAATCAGTAGAACCATAATTGTCCCCCAGTATTACCGTCTTCCTGCTTCCATTTTAGATCAAACTGTTATTTTATGTTGGTGATATTAAATTGTTATGAAGTCCAAGTTTCTTAAATTGTTATGTGGAAGTATTAAATTGTTATGAAGCCCATGTTTATTAAATAATTATGTTGGTGATTGGTGAAATTTAAAAATTATGTTTGGATGAACTTTGAGTAATTTTTAAATTGAGATATAGTTTTCTTAAATTAATGTTTTTCTTATTGAATTGCTAATTTTTTAAACTGAAAGTAACGAACGCAAGATATATAAATGCCCATTAGGTATAAGGACGAGCATTAAAATTACTAGTCACATGGGTACAAGGATAGACAATATAATAATGCCTAAAGGATACCCATTATGATCCCTAGTTGCCATGCAACTCTAGAATCAAACCTACTCTGCCTTCCTAAATCCTATATTTCAAGTCCATCCCAACGAGTCCCTCTCCTCTCCGATACTGGAGGATCCAGTAGGAGAGAGAAAGAAAGAGGGTAATTGTGGGTCTCACCCACCACATACCCTCTCTCTCCTATTGGATCCTCCGGTACGGGAGAGGATTCGGGTTGCATCCCAACCCTCTCATTATCCCCATCAACTCTGTATGAAAAAAGAACTAAAAAGAAACAAACTTATGGAAATGGAACAAAAATAAACCGACTTCTTAATTTGTTTTCTTTGTTAATGAAGATAAACACTTTTCAATCATCTCTTTTTTAAAAGTGTTTATCGATGGTATTTTCCATCATTAAAAAAATTGAAAACAAAAGTTTGAAGTGCACTCAAGTGGGAAATAAAATAAAAAAGATACATTATTTTTGTAAAAAAGGTCATGCATTCACACGTTTGAAAAAATATATAAACCAAAAACAAATAAATTAAATAACTTAGTAGTAACATCTAACAGATATTTTCAAGCCTCCACCCCAGCCATGAGACGAAAATGATTTGTCTCCATGTGGCCACATGTGTGGATATATATCACCATCCCGCCATGATCTTTATGGTAATAATAAAGCTTGGAGTGTAGTTAAACTATACTACAACTTCAATGGCTCTGTACTATCACACCATCACCTCTCCCTCTTTATCCTCTCTTTCCCTCAACATCCACCGTCCCTCACATCTTCCCCGTCGAGTAGTTTCCTATCCAAATGCTTCCTTAAGCTCTTCTTCATCTTCCTCCCCTGAATCCAAAGCTTCATCATCACCACCACAAAGTGTTCCATCTGCAACTACATCTTCATCCACCCCTTTTGTTGAGTCTAGGCCACCTGAGCCTGCTTTCAACTATGCACTTTCCAACCCCAATGGCAACCCAGCTGTTAGGATCGTTCGAGCCACTGAATCTTCCATTGAAAGGGTATTTTTGTCACATCAATTTTTTTTATTGCTGATTTATATGATGATGTAAATATATAATTAGTCAATCTTTTCTTTATCGTTTTAATTGTATTTGTACCAAAGTTTTACAAATGAATTGAACTTGAAGGGTGCCTAGCATTGTTGATGATGTGGTCAGATTGATTACATTATGTATGTTCTCTTAGCATGTAAAAAAATAATCAAAATAAAATATACAAGAGTTGGAAGTGTTTAGAGAATTGGAAACTGTATATTTTGACCTTGGAGAAAATGTGAAGGGATTGCTTGCTCCGAGAAAACCTTTATGTTTTTATGAGAATTCTGAAACCTGTAGTCTGATAAGAATAAAAAAAATTAGTTGTAAATAACAAATGTGTAATGTGTTATATAAAGCACTAAGCTCCTTTATGTATGAATGATGAGATTGTGTATAATTTAATGAGTTTAATATATATATATATATATGCATTGCCAGTGTAAAGAAGTTTTACACATGCGTCCAATGATGTGTTGTCACATTATTTATTGAATTTAATAGAGTGTCATATTCATTAAATGATGTGGCAGCACACCATTGGATGTATCAATTGAATCCTAATTTAATTATCAGAAACATGTTCTAGTTTGACAATAATAAATATAGCTACGGTTAAATGTACCAAAAGTACATATAATAATAAGGATTTATAAAAGAACTATCACATGTCACATTAACATCTGAAACACATTGAAGAACAGAACTTTTCTTAAATGGAAGCTTGCGTAGTGCAAAAAAACATATTGTCACTACAAATTAAGTGATAATAGTTTTTTCGTGGGAGGGTTACTTGGGGAAGGGGGATAGGTGACCTGGTAGAAAATCCTCAAACATATATTGTCATCAGACACAAATTTTGAACAAAGACTTATGCTGATGCCAATTGAGCTGGAAGTGATCAAAGCATTTTGCAGCATGAGAAACTCTCATGCTTTTATAATAACAATAAATTTTTATGATGATGGTTATATACTCTACTTGTATGTGTTATCTTTTCTAATTGAAAGCTTTTTTCAATCTGTTGAGCAGATTATTTTCGACTTCCGTTTCTTGGCACTCCTTGCTGTTGGAGGTTCCTTGGCTGGGTCACTCTTGTGCTTTCTAAACGTATAGTCTCTCAACACCTTAAATGTAGTTAGTTATTCTGTAGTAGTATTAATAATACCTTATCAGTTATCACTATTGGTATGAACTGTGAAGTTTAAGTCTTGGTGAAATTATAGCTGGTGTCTTGTTAACAAACTTAATCATGTCATGAATAAGGCTTCATATATCTGACTATCCTGGATTGATTTAGGGTTGTATTTATATTATTGATGCATACAAAGTCTACTGGACAAGCTGTGTCAAAGGAGTTCACTCCGGAAAGATGGTTCTGCGGCTGGTTGAAGCAATTGGTAATTTATCACTTATCACTATCAGACATTCCCTAACTACAATTTTCTGTTTTGCAAAAGACTGTCTTTAGTATTTGCTCAAATTGGACCAGGAAAAGAATTAAAAAAGGGGGGGAAATGATAAGAACCTTGAGAGAATCTCACCAACAAAACTATAGTAATTAGAGAGCTCAATATCTTATAAACCCCACACCGGAATCCCATACTTCAAATGTGGAACTCAAGTCCCATTCTTGTTAGGATCCAATTGCAAGGTATGAAACTTGAGTCTCACATCAGAAGTATGAGATTCCGGTGTGAGGTTTATAAGACCTTGAGCTCTCCAACTACAATAGCTATCTTTTGTGGTGAGGTCCTCCCAATGTTTTTCTCAGAAAATTAGCCAATTTGTTCTAAGATAGATCATTCTCCATCATTACAAGAAAGAACAGTCTAAATCATCGCTAACTTTCATGTTTCCAGATACATAAATGCGGTAGACCTCATACAAGTAGCATAGTTATTTATTTTTTAATTTGGAAGTTCTTCCTTCTTTACTTCCATTTTTGGTCCCAATTACTGATAAGATTCTGTTTACTACTTCCATTTAGCCTTTTCCTTTCAACCAATAAACTGCATAAATCTTGCTGCTGCAGATGTTTATCTTGCTGGTACGGTTATGTTGATTTTCGGTATGGGCTTATATGGATTGTTCATAAGCAACTCACCTCCTGATGTGCCACCTGCTTTAGACCGTGCCCTTAAAGGATCCTCTTTGTTTGGAATGTTTGCTTTGAAGGTAATCATTAACCATATGATCTATCTGTCTGTCTGTGTGTGTGTGTGTATTAAAATTAAACTGCTATACTTCCCGGGAAATTTTATAGCAAATTCAATAATCTTTTACTGTTTTACTTGTGATAGTATATAACCGGGAACCTCAAGTTAGGCACCTTGTTTCACAGAAGCAGTATCTTTTTTATGAGATATGATTTATTAAGCTGCAGTAGTTTATTATTGTTATCCTATGAAATGCACTTGTCAACCAAACTGAGTAATTTTTTTGTGTTTGTTAACTTGCACCTGATGGGAATTGTCTGAGGAACTTTTTATTCAGCAATGGAAAATTGACAACTCTTTTGAACTCCATTTTCTTTTCTTAGCTTCCTTGATCTATATGTCATATAGACCTCTTCAATTCCCTCCTTTCCCCACACTTGTTGCCATGTAAGCAAAGTTGTTACATCCCTTTACAGTCCAAATCTCCTTTCTGTCCCTCTTAATCACATTGTCCTAAATACAATAATCATAGGAAGCCTAACAATATCCCAAAAAAACAAAAACTAAAAAAATCACCTTGTGCTCAAGGTGAAGGTTTCCAAAAACAGCCAGTGAAAGATCTTTCTCTGAGGTCCTGCTGCTTGAAACACAAGGACCAACTTTTGGATGAAGCATAATAACTTCCATTGGGATCTCATAGGCCTTCTTCAAATCCCACTACAAAAAACAACACGGAGGACAACTGGAAAGACATTTTATCCTTATTAAGGGTGTCTAGATTGATAGCAGCAGTGGCTTAAAAAAATCTCCTCTCTACTGCAGTCTGCAGCATCCATTGAAAGAACCACAGCATTTGACAATAATGCCCTGATTACCAATTACAACAGTGGGGCCATAAACATAATGAACATTGAACAACCAGGACAACAACTACTAAAGTCATTGAAACCTAAGCAAAGCCTCCCAAAACATCACCAAGTGCCACAAAACAACATAAACTTGTTGAATACATGCCACCAACACATCGTATTGAAAATGTTCAATGAGGCATACTAAATCTCAGTTCCTCCCCAAGATATATTAAGCTTGATCTCTGGAACATGTTGTGAGGTAACCCCTTAGTTGGTTATTTTAGTTGGTTATTAGAATAATTAGTTAGTTAGAGAGTGGTTAGTTAGTTCACTTAGTTGGTTTGCAATAGTTAGAAGAAATAAGGCATGTTGCCTATAAATAAGAGGAAGGGTTATGGGAAAGGTATCTGGTCATTTGAGAGGGATTTAGGGCCTTTTAGGCATGGGGAGGTGCAGACCCTCGAAGTTCTGCAGAGCTGTCTTGTAATAAAGGGAGATTTTCCCTATTTCATTCTAGTAAAAGATCAGTTTCTTACACATGTCTGCTGACAGATTGGAGTTTTTCAGATTTTAGTTCGCCTTCTAACTGCTACATTACCTGAAAGTGTTTTAAGAGTTGGATTGATTACTGTGAACAGAATCTGAAGGTTCTGTATAAAACATCTGTCCCTCCTTTTGTGCAGTCATTTATTCTATGATCCAGAAGTATAATATCTAAGTAACATATAATGAAATAATTGTCGCAGTTGTAGCTTGCACATTTTAAAATGTTAGTCAGCCATATAGCAATAAGTATCTCTATGTTATCTTGTTGATAAACTACCATAATTGGAATGCAAATGAAAACAAACTGTCCTGCGATTTCTATTTACCCTATATATGCATAAAACATAGATATAGAAATCAGTTTTCTATCTTTATTCATTGATAAACTCCTACCACTTACTAGTCACCTGCTGATATTGCGTAATAAGTTCACTGAATCCACCATCTTTCATTCATGTATATTCTTTGGGAATTTGTCTCTTCTAAAGTAAGGGGTGCGCTTAGTGCATAATTAAGACCGTTGATTGGATAACCGTTGAGATTTTAACAATTTCATAATTTGTTATACATGTGTATGTATAACAAATCAATGGTTATAATTTTATCCTTTAAAATACACCACTCACTCTAAATGAGTCAAATCCATTCTCTGCTAAGCTAAACTTTCAGTATCATTCTGTGCAAACTGTTAGCCAGTTCCATTTTATTAATTGACCTGGCACTAACATATATTTTGGTATTGGAAAAGAAAATGAATATGTATATTATTTTGTCTCCTTTTCAGGAGAGGCCTAAATGGATGAAAATCAGTTCACTTGATGAATTGAAGACAAAAGTGGGGCATGTTATTGTCATGATTCTTCTAGTAAAAATGTTTGAGAGGAGTAAAATGGTTGCCATTGCCACAGGATTGGATTTACTAAGTTATTCAGTTTGTATTTTCTTATCATCTGCATCTTTGTATATCCTTCATAACCTGCATAAGGGAGAGTAGAATGTAGTAGACATTGTCATATTCCCAATTCATAAATGTAAGTAAACACTCATATGATCCAGAAAATTAGTACTGTTGAAATCTTCTTTTTATCACACAATGATGAGAAGAAATGCATGTGGTTAATACTTATCTTGTTATTGTACGCCAAAAGCCTAATTTAATTCCTTCAGTTTAATTTCCGACTTCTTTCTTGTGTGTTGTGTATGGCTTCAAGTTTGTCATTCCGTTAAGCAACTTGACATAATAACAACAATCAAAGCCTAAATGAAAATAAGAGTATTTTGTGTTTGATTCTTATTTGTTTTTTACTTTTTCAAAACTGTTTTACAAAAGAATTTTTAAACTGTATTTTATAAATAAAATGATTTATTTATAGTATTGTCACAATAAAAATAAAAAGTTAAAAACAATTTTCCAAAACATTCCAGAATAATTTTAGAATTTTAGTTTTTAAAAATAAAAAAAAAAAGTGATACTTTTCAAAATCGTTTTTAAAAACTATCTATCAAACATGAGTTTCAGTTTTTTTTTTTTTTAAATTATAAACAAACAAGACTAAAGAATCTATTTCCCTTTCTTTTGGATCCCTAACATTTAATTATACAAGTAAAGGCGTGGGTAAAACCAATTGATGTAGATTGGATATAATTTTGATTTGGGATTATTATTAGGGATTAGAAGATTAAGGTTTTTTATTTAGGATACTTTTACTGTTAAGGATTTTAGTTTATTTCAATTGAATTCTATTATGATTTTATTGTTGGGCTCTATTGTTTTAGGGCCATTTTGATTAGCATTTATTTTGCCTATAAATAGGCTTATGGTGTAAACACTTGATAGCTTTTGATGATTATTGAATTATATTACTATATTTGAGATTGAGTTTGCCACAACCCAAAACCAAAACCATGGTTGTGATCGAGACACACACTAGTACTTATAGCCTCGCAAGCCAAATAATGACAATGCAATACCTTATCATTGACTTTTTAAAATAAACATACTTTCATAATTTTATAGAAAATTTGACAATTTCTTCTATAATTTGGACATCTCATAATTTCATAAATTTTGTTAGAGTAAATCGTCAATTTGGTCCGTGAAAGTGTTGCTCACTATCAAGTTAGTCTCTGAATTGACATAAACTAAAAATAATCCATGAAACTATATTTCGTTCGTCAAAGCAGTCCCTCTGTTAACAAAAACAAATCTTTCAGGGACTACTTTAATAGTGATTTTTTAGTTTTAGGGACTTATTTGAATTTACGTACTAAATTTGAAGGATTAAAATGACAATAAGTATCAACTCACAGGGACTCAATTATACTTCTGTTAATAGATGGACTACTTTGACGGATGAAATACAGTTTCATGGACTAATTTTTAGTTTCTGGCAATTCAGGGACTAACTTGACAGCGAGCAACACTTTCAGGAACCAAATTGACGATTTACTCATTTTGTTAACATATACTACCAGCCAGAAATCCAAAGTTATAATATTTATTCAATCAACATCAAAATATATAGTATCTTAACATAATCTCATAATTAGACTCCCTATAATTGCAAATTGTACATATATCCAAAATATCATCAAATGACCACCAAACAAAGAAGGCCTGCCAAAAGAATAATCAGTAGAGCTAGAAAACTTGTATCTTCTAGTAGCCTGCTACTCAGCATCCCAGGAATTTGGATGAAGAAATCATAAAAAGGGTATGTCACAAATACTTAATAAGGGCCTAATAACCACTGTGAACTAGAAGGGAAACACATCAATGCATGAATTATTTCTCAAATAAAAATAATCTCAATATAAAACTTAGTAAATATGTGAGTTTGATAAGTCCAACAAATTTCAAATAAACTTGTATACAACACCCATAAGTTTTGAATTTACCATATCCAAAAGTAGTAACAAATTTAACACAATGTAAGTTAAAGAGTTGAAGCTTAAATAAATGCATCAAACAAAATACAAACCATATGAAAATTTAAATATAATAGGAATCACACGTGATAGAACCAAGAAGTGGCTCCATCTTGATGATATCCCTCTCCTCCAAGGGAGACTGATGCACTTTTAGAGAGAATCCGGATCTTAAACATGATGTTTACTCAAGCCTTGTGATGGAGAGAATTTTGGCGAACTTGGTCTTCCAAGCGGGCCTTCGAATGGAGGCTTCTTGGTTGTCATCATGTGGTAGAGATTGAAGTTCCGACAACCTCCATTGGATAAGGTTCTTGCATGTGTCTACCACGGCAGGAAAGGAGGTGCAACTAATAGTTGTCAAAATATTCTTTCCTATAGATGACACCAATGTTTAAGGCTAAACAATACTCAAACGATGTTGTGAAGTTGGGTGAACACAAAGTGTGCAATAGCATTACGGTGGAGATTTATAGGTTGCTAAGTGATTGAGAGGTTCCACAACGTAATGAAAGTTGGGAGGTAACTTCAAGTCACTTCGACACTTAAGTCCATACCAATAGTATGAGACGCCTGATAGTTGACTTTCTATTTTACTTATTTTAATAAATTAGTGAAAATAGGAGGAAAATTTTTGTAAATATTTTTAATGATCATTACAACAGAACTAATGATAAAGTAGTAAAACGGAAGAAAAACATCACAATGAATAATACATATAAAGATATGTCTAATTGTTAAGTGGCTATCACTATAAGAAAATCGGTTATTAGACGCAACCATTTAGTGACGGCATGTGGCCGTTGCAAAGCCGTCATAAAATGATTTTATGTTTTATTATGATTTAGTAATTAGTCAGAAAAATATAACGACAGTCTGGCTGTCGCTAGCTTCGATGAAGTTAGCGACGGTCAAGTCGTCGCTAGACTAAAAAAACATATTTGTGACGGCTTCCTTTATATTTGTGACAGCCCGTTTGTCGCTAATTGAAAATTGAATCTAGTGATGGTCGGGCCATCGCAAAAGCCATTGCTAAGTTGAAAATTTATACGCTGGTTTAATTTTAAAATTAACTAATAGCGACAGTCGTGGTTGACAGTAGCGTCTACCTAGCCGTCGCTATTTAAAAATTAAATTAGCGACGGGTAGGCCATCGTTAAAGCCGACACAAATTCTGAAACATATACGAGATCGACTTCCCCTTTTTTCTTTCTCTTTTCTTCTTCCCTTTCTTCTCTCCTCCGACCACCGCGGCCTCCACTATCAGAAGCTCTCCCTCACTGTCCCTCAAGCTCTCTTTCTCCTTCAACCTCTCCCTCTCCCTAAACGTACTCTTCAATCTCACCGATTATTTTTTGCGAGACAACCACTGTGGGAGGAGGATGGCGACCAACCACCGTGGGAAGACATTGTGTTAACTCCTAGGCAAGCGTACCTATAGTCAACTGTAGTATAATGATTTTAAAGTACGAGTGTCGAACCCAAGAGGAACGGATTCAATTAAAATTCATAGTTAAACTCAAAAAGTATATATACAAGAGTCATGAATTGATTCATATTGGATTTAACTAAACTAAACCAGAATTTCATAAAAGAAATATGAGAATGACAAGAAACTTAGGAAAGATTTCAGTAAGAGGAACTGGGATTGAACTTCATCTATCTCACTCATTCGTATTCTGGATAAATATAAATACATAGCATTTGAGACTATTAATATTGATGCAACACATAAAAATCATTTATATTGATTCCTCAAGTATAAAATTCATAAGATTAATCCTTTGAATATTGATTCCTCAAGTATTCAATGGATTATCCAGCATTAAGTTCAAGTGTTAAAAGCAATCGATATATTGAAATCTATTCCTAGTATCGCAATACATCGAGTATTTTCGTTCAGATCGGATTTTCAAAAATACTTTCCAGTTAGATCTAAAAATCAAAATCAAGAATCTATTGATCAGATAGAATCAGGCATAAAGAGCAGAACGATAATACCAATATTGATCGAAACAAGATTACTATATATAAATATCACCAGAATACATCTGAGTTCGAGTCGATTACATTCAATCCCAATAAGAGGAGATTAGCTACTCATAGTAGCTTTAACAACCAATAAAGATGAAGGAGAAAACAAAAGATCAAGCTTCCGCAGCTTTCGTTCCTCTCTGAGCTCTTCGTTTCTATTTTTGGAAAAGTGATGAACTGTCGAAAACTGATTCTGAAACTTGTTTTGTGCTGCTGCGTAAGTGGAAATTCGCTTGAGCTAAAATTTTTAGCTCAAGCGAATGGAATTCTTCATGGTGAAGAAAAGTCAATTCGCTCAAGCGAATGAAATTATCTTGAGTGAATTAAGCACCTAAAAAACACACTCTCTGGTCAAAATTCGCTTGAGCTAATTAAAATTCGCTCAAGCGAATTTACATCACTTGAAATCCTTCTTTTCTTCTTGCTAATTCAGTTCTTCTGAGCCTGGTTACTCCTCTTCTTGATTTCCTGTATTTAAAGCACAAAATGGGATTAAAAGACTTCAAATAATTCAAGACTCAGATAATATCTGATTTAATTCAAACTTCTAAAATTGGGAGAAATTAATTGTTAAATATAAGCAATTAATCCAAAAGTGCCATAATTTTCATACAAAATATCCTAATATTTGGCATTTATCACATTGCCGACAATCAAGCTCCGTCGTGGGCATCCAATTGGTACTGTATTCACCCCCTATGTGTGATGAAACTGATGCAATTTGCATTTCTCTCTATATTGTATGAATTGTTTGTTAGTGGAGAGCTGAGCTCAATATAGGTGAGACCCTATGAAGGGTGCTGGTTGTGTGTTGATAATATAGAATTGTGCATGTGTTTGTATTGTATGAATTGTTTGTTGTTTGTTAGTGGATAGTTGTGCTCAATAAGTGAGACCCTATGAAGGGTTGCTGGTTGTGTGCTGATAATATAGAATTGTGCATGTGTTTATGTTGTGATATGTGAAAATGTTATGCTGAAATTATATAATTGTTGAATTGTAGACAAATGGATCGTAGATGGATGTATAATAGGATTGATTCTTCTAGGAGATTGAGTCATGAGTATATCGATGGGGATTTGAAATTTGTTAACAATTAATGCTATGGAACAACCTTCGTTTATGTCTGAAGGAGGGATTCGATGTCCATGTGTGAATTGTAATTGTGAGAAGATTTTGAGCCCACCATTAGTCAGAGCTCATTTGTTGAAGTGTGAATTTAAACCAAACTATTGGGTATGGACTGAACACGAAGAAGGGTCTAATAATGTTGAGTTGGGGGATGATGATAATAACAATGTTGAATATATGAGCTATAAACCTCAGTTTGCCTCAGTGACTTAGCTGGTGTATGACGCATTTAGGCCTATATATGATGAAACACATGATAATGACCATGAGCCACCTAACTCAGATGTCCGATGGTTTTATGATATGTTATTATCTGCAAATCAGTCAATCTATGATGGAGCACATACTTTGTTAATGGGTACATATTTCAGACAAAGGAATGGTGTGAGGGTAAAAAGACCACAAATTGTGGGGTGCATGTAAAAGGACTTACCGATGACGGTGAAAATGACTTTTACGGCATCATCCACCATATCTATGAATTAGAGTATCTTTATTTGAGTTACACGATTCCTATTTTTTATTGTGAATGGTTTGATCCAACCAGAAACAGTGGCATGAAAGTTCAACAACAATATAACATCGTAGAAGGTATAATCAGTATGATTCATTCATTCTTGCACAAAAAGCAAGACAAATGTATTATGTCTCTTATCCATAATTATGTAAAGACTTACGAGGTTGGATTGTGACAATCACAGCAAAACCAAAGGGTCATGTTGAAGTTGATATGGTTAAGGATTTTTGGGATTTACTCACACTCTCTATTTTCTCTTTCTCTCTCACTTTTACTCACACTTAGATGAGTTGCTTCTCACTAGCTTGCTGAGAAGCTCTATTTATAGAGCTCCCGAAGTGCATTAGATGCACAACTCTTGCACTATATAATTTGCGGCCACTATTCAAATTACTGCTAATCACGTTTATTTGTTGCTCCAGCTTGCCGACTAATTTCACATGCTTACCATCCAACTTTCATCATAATAAGATAAGCATGGTTTCTTTTCCAACATGTAACAACTTCACATGGCTTGAGTGACATCTCGTTTCTTTTATTCGGCTTGTAGCTAATGGTTGGATACTACGGGTCGTGCAATTGTTCTTGGTACGTTGTTCTCTACTGGGAAACCCCTGAATATGCTACTTTGGTGATAATATACTGAGTGGATTCTAAAGCAACGATGGAAATAGTGAAAAGAAATAAGAAAAATTATTACCTATTCAATGAAGAAATTATGATCTCTTCCCCTACCTCGCTCGAGGAGAGATGATACACGTCTTCCTCCTATTCCCACTCTGTTGTTGTTCAGTTTGTTTCGAGTGGGAGACTTTACTTCTATACGTTAAATGAGAAACAGGAAACAGGGGAACAAGGAAAAAAGGGAAAATTACTCTTCACATGACTAAAATGAACTATTTTATTAATGAGGGACTAAAATGAATAATTTTATTGACACATCATTTTGTACACGTGGCACTTAACGTGCCATGTCAGTGTCTTCGTTAAGGTTAACTGACGAATTGTAACAGAGGCCTAAATTTAAAGACGGAAAATATATTCAGGGACTAATTTGATAGTTTCCTTCTTTTAGGGACTAAAGTGAAAGTCCTTCAATCTTTTAGGGACCAAATTGACAGTTTAGTCTTCCAATTAATAATCACTTTATTTGTTGTGACTTCCCATCACATATCACCATGAACTAGAAAGATGGAAAAAAGAAAATTAAAGGGAGAAAGAAGATACTTGGAAAATTGAAGAAAATGATGAAAGGAGGGAAGAGGAGACGTTGAGTCATGATGCTTTTTTGTATATGTGAGTGAATTGGATGCTTATTTGGAACTTAACAGGACAAGTCATATAGAAGAGTAAACAAACAAATCAGTCCCTGACTCTGTGGGGATCATGCAGTTTCGTCCCTGACTTTTCTAAAATAGCACTTTAGTCCCTAACTTTGTTAAAACATGCATAAAGTGCATGTTTTTCAATAAAGTGAAGGACTAAAATGCATGCTTTTTAATAAAATAAGGACTAAAGTGCATGTTTTTTAATAAAGTATGGACTAAAGTGCTATTTTAGAAAAGTCAATGACTGATTTGTTAGTTTACTCTCATATGAAAGGTGTCGCATTAATTTCTGTTAATAATATCTCTAATGATGAGTGACTGGGGGACTAACATTATGACCATTTGAACTAGTGACTGAAAAACTAATGTGGTGATCATTTTAAATTTGGAGGGACCTAACTGAAACTAAAATATTTGACGGACTAAAGGTGAATAACTGAGGGACTAACGTTGTATTTTTAAGCTTCCTAAATGATTGAAATCTTTGAGGGACTAATTTACGATGTTAATTGAGGATTTACTCTTTCTTATTTGACATGCTCTTGCTTTAAATACTCCTCCGTGACATCTTTCTGAATTCTGCTTTGTTTAGCACATCCTCATTATATCCTTGGTTTTATTTTCTTATTCCTTTCATTAATCTATATCAATAAAATGTTCTTTTATACAACATAGAACTTTAGACTATCTACAAGAGTGGTTTGTTGCAATTTTGACAGCGCGATGCCATTAATCTGTCTGACTCTCTCCCTTGAAAGTTTCAACAGCCTTCCTATCTCCTCAAAAGACCGAGGGGTCTCTCCATTGAGTCCAAAGTGTAATCTTACAATCTCTGCTTCTCTCTTGGTAAGTGTGTTAAGAAGCTTCACCACCCCTTGCTTTATTAGCTGCCTCTCAACCATCTTCTCTGGAATCATTTCAATTGGCCCTGGAATAATCTCCTACATTAATTAAAATAAAATACTGTGACTGATAGTTCAGAGCTTGTATGAACGAGCGAAAATATATCTTACTAATTCATGCTTAAATCATAAGTTGTTTGCATTTTCATAAAGATTCAAAAAAGGACTATGCAACACATACTTTGTTACTAAAAATTCAAAAATGTAAGCAGCTGAGTTCATCAGAGTTTCATTTAAAGTAACTTCTTACTTGTCCTGCACCTCCAGCTAGTCACCAACATATTTTCCCCCTTGAATAGAACTTTCTAAATGTGACTTTTACTAGTTTAGTAGCTTACTATTTACTCACAATGGCTAGTTTAATTTAACCTTGTTATGCACATTTAGCAGCTTTCTCTTATAACTAATTCTCCCATGTATAAAAATGGGAATCTTGAAGTATATACTAATAGGAAGATACAAAAACTTGTCGAAGCTTCTCTTACACAGATCACAAGGGGGAAACATTGAAGATGATCATTTTTAGTGAATCAAATGTATGGCTATGGATATTCATATAACAAAAGAATGAAGTTATCAAACCTTAAGTGTCAAGTTACCACGGTCAGTTACAGCTTTGTCTAATGAAATTGGTGGTCTGATCCTTTCAGAAACAAGTCTTACAGTGGAAACATTCACATTGAGCACCTCAGATATTTCATTATATGTGGGCTTCCGCTTCAGTCTTCTGCTCAAGACATTGTTAGCCTCTGCAACTTTTGCAACCATCTCACACTTGGCTCCCTATAAATGATAAACTAACCAAGCATTCATAATTACTAGTTCTGTAGTCTTGTTATTTGTGTTACTGTTCCAAAGCCATTAATAAAATTTAAGGTTAAATATGTTTTTGGTCCTGAAATATAGTCAAGATTTGATTTTAGTCCCTATAATTTAAAATCAGTGGTTTTAGTGCTTCAAAAATTAAAAATACACTAATTTAGTCCTCATTGCATAGTTTAACTACAAATTTTTGTAGATAAGGATTAAAAATGGATATTTTAACTTTTTGAGGACCAAATCCTCTGGATTATTACAAAGATTAAAATCAAATCTTGACTATATTTCATGGACTAAAAACATATTAACCCTAAAATTTATATCAAACTCAATATATATGTTTGAATGGAAGCTAACTAAAAACAGCTATGTCAGTTGAGGTAAAACCATTCATTGCATTTGCATTGCAGCAAAGTAGAAACAGAGTGTTGAGTGAAGCAGTGCCTCACCGGTAATCTGACTAATCTGGACTTCCTGGTCACAGCTTTAATGATGGCTTGTTTAATCCACCAGTACACATATGTGGACAGCTTACATCCTCTATTTGGGTCAAATTTCTCTGCTCCTCGAAGTAGTCCAATGGTTCCTTCCTGATTAAATGAATTAAAATACCTATGAATGAACTGTAACAAAGAGTAAAATACTAAAATGTAAAAGCACCTGAATGAGGTCCTGAAGGCTTAATCCTTTGCCTTGATAACCAGCTGCAATGGATGAAACTAATCCACGATACTCACGGGCTAATCTATCTCTTGATTCTCTTGTATTATACAACACCTTATTCAAACTTGTATTACCAAGAACAACCCTCCTTGGAACTGCAGGGTGGCCTTCAAGTTCTGTGATTCTTAGCTTAGCAACTTCAATCCTTGCCCCCTCCTGTTATTATGTGACACATACATTATCCCTTTTGCAATGGTCAGCAAGAAAATTTGTAGTGCCCAAACTGCTTAATTTTATATTTTCCCAACGTGAAATATGCAATCTAGAGCTTTAGATAAATGAATTCGTATATCAGCAGATATATACAATGTTTGTTTTGGCGTTTGAAAATTACAAAATCATGGTGTCTCGCGGCAATCACTTTAGTTTAATGTGTTTAATGTGTTTTGTAAAAACGTGTATCACGCATCCAAATCATTAATTTCTAAAATTAATTTTACTCAATTATAAACTAAACGGAAATTGATAAAAAGATAATTTAATTTATCAGAAGAAAAATATTTAGGGAAATATAAAAGCAAGTTATATGATGTAATTACTTTTTTACTTAGCAAGTGGTTTTTGTGTTATATCTAAGGAATCACTGAAAACTCATACTTATAATATACCTTGAGACATAAACAAAGCTCAGCTTCTTCTCTTGAACTCAAAAACCCAGATGTTCCAGACCCAACCAGTAGTCTTTGCCTTAAGCAGATGTTTTGATTCTCTTCTTCAATGCATCCCAAACATTTTCTCCTTTTCCTCCTCCTCTTCCTCCTCATGTCCATTCCTATGCTGCTCCTATCTCTAACCATCCCTTTCTCACTCTCTCCAAAAGGCCAATCTTTTCCAATTCCAGAAGCTGCAGACACAGCATCTCTAGCTGCCTCCACTGCAGCATTGGCCAATGCAACTGCTTCTGTTGCTGCAGCAGTGACTGATGCATCAGTAGAGACCAAATTTGTACCAAACTTAGAGGGAGTAGTGGGTAAATTGGGTTGAAGTTGAAGAGAATGGTGTGTCTTAAGCGTTGGAAAGGTTGGAATTGAAGTAAGAGACATGGTACTAGGGAGAGTTGGAGAGTGGCTTGGGGATGAGCATATTCTATCTAGTTATGGCCATAAAAGAACGATTGGATATTGCCGCGTATACTTTGGCCCCAAAAAATGATCATGCAGATATTTATGTAGACATAGTGAGAAAGCATCTTTTAGTGACACGAATTAGATAAATGGTAAGAGGAATCACCTACATGTGTGGATGTCATTGATACGGTTCTACGGTATGGTATGCTATATGTGATGTTAGCCATGATTATGATTTTAGACCCTCCCCATTGGTCACGTTGTGTTGGGGGAAGCCAGAAATTAAGATCAAGATTCAAGATAGATTAATATTATCAATTTTTCATTAATTAGTCCATCACAAATACAATTTATTATTATTATTATTATTATTATTATTATTATATTATTATTATTATTATTATATAATTAAATATATTATAATATAATAAAAATCAAATCAAATATAAAGTATCGAATTTAGATAAATATTTATAGTGTAAATAATTTAAAAATTTTGTTAATTAGTTTTATTTTTACTCTCTTTTTACTATTTATTTTAATTATTTATATTTGTTTTAATTCTTAATAAAAAAATGTATCATTAGAGATTTAACAAAAAAATTAAAATTTATAAAATTTGTAAAGATTACCATTTATTTAAAATTATTTCTTAAAAGAATATTTTTTTAAAAAAATTACTTATAAGAATTTTTAAGATATTTGTCTAAACTTTTTTCAATAAGAAGAATCTGAAAATTATTAGTTTTTCTGCTTTTTTTAAGAAGCAACTTAGAGCCGCTTTTGAAAAAAAGTAATGATGGTAGAAGAGAGAGAAAGGTTTTTTATGTGAATCCAATTGCCATGAATTCTAAACGGACCTTTTAGGACAGTTTGATGATAAATGATTCGTGGGGATGGAAACTATAAGAAATTCGTATGGCTGGTTTGCAGGTCAGAAATGGAGAATTTAAAATGTATGCTGAAGAAAGATGTGATTTAGATGAAAGTGGTGGAAGTTTTGGGTGGCGCCACTTCTAGGGAGGAAGATAAGAAGCCACAAATGCACAAGAGGGATAGAAAACCCTTGATAAGTCTCAAGATGGTTCAATCAAGAACCTAGGAGATTCACTCTCACAAATCTAAGCTTTAATCAAAATACAAGCTGGTCTTTCAAAACCAAAAAACGATACATATAGAGGTTTGGCACACAGAAAATAAAGAGAGAGCAAAAAAATAACGTTTCCACGAGCACGGAAAAATCCACAGGCTGCCCGCGCTTCTCTCTGACTTTGATTTCCTCATTCTATACACATCTTTCCTTTCCAACGGCGCGCGGAAAAATCCACAGGGTGCCCGCGGTTCTCTCTGCTTTCTGATTTCCCTTCACTCTGTAATTCATTTCCACAGGCACGAAAAAATCCACTGGTTTGCCTGCGGTTTTGTCTAACTTTAATTTTCCTCACATCCTCTATCTCATGGATCTCAATGATGATCATAACAATGGATTAATTTTGGTTCCGTGTCCTTCACATTAGGTGCAGCAGCTCAAGAATTGTTGTTACCACTTGTTGTAATGCTCCTTTGCTTTCCTAGCTCTTGATATTGTCACGGGTCCCCCAATCCTTGAAGTGCCTTAGTGCCTTGTCTCTAGTCGTGTCCTCAATCATCCCCTCACTCTTCAAGAGATTTGTCTCAAATCCAGGCTTCTTTCATCTGCATCAAAATGAAACAAATCAGAAACATTAAAGTGCACTATATTATACTCACCAGCAAATCAATTTTGTAGGCATTGTCCTTGATCCTCTCCAATACTGGAAAGGACCGTCCCCTCTGGTTTGGAGTTTGGACTTCCTTTGTTTAGGGACCTTTCTTTTTCTCATATTACCCAAAACCCACATCCCAGGTTCAAATCAACTCTCCTTCTTCCCTTATTAGCAATGCTTGGCATAGCCTTCCATTTTCTTTTCAATTTGACATTTTTTCACGCTCATGCAAACTTCTTACAAAGTCACGCCTTAGCCTGAGCATATTTATTATTCTTAAAACAGAAATGTTAGGCATAGGCAATAAGCCAAGCGGTGTCATAGGATTAAACCCATACACAATTTCAAATGGTGACAAGCAGTTGGCTATGGACAGTCTTATTGTATGCAAATTCTACATGAGGCAAACATTCTTCCCAAGACTTAAGATTTTTCTTTAAAACAGTTCTAAGCAAAGTGCCTAAAGTCCTATTCACTACCTCTCAGTTTGCCCATCAGTTTGTGGGTGACAAGTAGTAAAGAACAGTAATTTTGTACCCAGCTTACCCCACAATGTTTTCCAAAAATGACTTAGGAACTTGGCGTCCCTATCACTTACTATGCTACTAGGTAGTCCATGGAGTCTCACCACTTCTCTGAAACATAAGTTAGCTACATGGCAAGCATCATCAACCTTTTTACAAGGTATAAAATGCGCCATTTTTTAGAACCTGTCAACAACCACAAAAACAGAATCCTTGCCATTCTTTGTTCTAGGCAGCCCCAACAAAAAAGTCCACAGATATATTAATCTAAGGAAAATCTGGAACAGGCAAAGGAGTATATAAACCATGTGGCATCACTTTTGATTTTGCCTTTTTAAAAACAATGCAATGCTCACAATACTTATGCACACCACGTTTCATATAGGGCCAATAGAAATGCTCATGCAATGTTTCTAAAGTCTTTTGAACCCCAAAATTTCCCATTAAGCCACCTTCATGTGCCTCTCTTACCAACAAATCCCTTATGGAACACTTAGGCAACATAATCTTTTTTCTTTGAACAAAATCATCATATGCCTGTAGTATCCATTTTGAGACACTTTTTCACATGCAGCATATATTTCAGAAAATTCAGCATCATGCAAATACATTTCTCTTAAAGTCTCGAGTCCAAAAATTTTAGTTTCAAGAGTAGAAAGTAATGCATGCCTCCTAGATAATGGATCTGCAACAATGTTCCCTTTCCCCTTTTATGTTTTATGACATATGGAAATTGTTCTAGAAACTCAACCCATTTAGCATGCCTTTTATTCAGCTTGCCTTGTCCTTTAAAATATTTTAGGGACTCATGATCACTGTGAATACAAACTCTTTGGGCAAAAGATAATGCTGCCATGTTTTCAAAGCACGCATTAAGGCATACAATTCCTTATCATAAGTGGGATAGTTTAGGGTAGCCCCATTCAACTTCTCACTAAAATAAGCAATTGGATGTCCTTCTCGCATCAAAACAGCCCCAATACCCATATTAAAGGCATCACATTCTATTCATCAAAAGATTTTGCAAAATTTGGTAATGCAAGAATGGGGGCATTAGTTAACTCATGCTTAAGTGCAGCAAATGCTTTTTCTTGTTTCTCACCCCATTTAAACCCAACATGCTTTTTAACTATTTCATTAAGAGCTGCAGCCAAGGTGCTAAAGTCCCTCACAAACCTCCTATAGAAACTAGCTAAACCATAAAAACTCCTAACTTCACTCACGGATTTAGGTGTAGGCCACTCTTGAATGGCCTTAACCTTTTCCTCATCCACTTGTACCCACCCCTTTAGCACTCACAACGAAACCCATAAATACAACATGATCGGTACAAAAGGTACACTTTTCAAGATTAGCAAATAATTTTTCTTTTTAAGTACATTCATTACAACACTCAAATGTTCAACATGCAATTCAATATTAGTGTTATAAATCAAATATCATCAAAGCACACCACAACAAACTTGCCTAAAAATTCCCTTAAGACATGGTTCATTAATCTCATAAAAGTTCTTGGGGCATTAGTTAGTCCAAAAGGCATAACCAGCCACTCATACAAACCATACTTAGCTGTAAAGGCAGTTTTCCATTCATCCCCTCCCCTTATTCTAATTTGATGGTACCAATTTTCTAATCAATTTTAGAAAATACGCAAGCACCATGTAACTCATCAAGAAGATCATTTAACATGGGAATAGGATGTTTGTACTTAATTGTGATGTTATTGATAGCCCTGCAATCTGTGCACATCCTCCAAGTCCCATCCTTTTTAGCTAGGCACCAAAATCACTGGAACAGCACACGGGCTCATGCTCTCTTGCACCCACCCTTTGCTCATCAATTCATCAACTTGCCTTTGAATTTCTTTAGTCTCTTGGGGATTGCTCCTATATGCTGGCCGATTGGGTAGGGAAGCTCTAGGAATGAGATCAATGTGATGCTCAATCCCCCTCAAAGGTGGTAATCCATTTGGAACCTCCTTCGGAAACACATCCTTATATTCTTGCAAAAGAAATTCAACACCAGCAGGGACAACAAGTTTATCAGAGTTATCAGCAATAAAAATATTATTTTTGCAGTACAATAAGTAAAGTGGCTTGTTAGCAAGCACCCTCTTCACTTCACTCTCTTTTGCCAAAAAACTCTTTTTGCTCTCAAGTGTTTCACTCTTTTTCTTTCCACTCTTCTTATCTTTTCACTCATCTCCCCTTTCTCTTTTCTCTCAAGTTAATTTGGTCTTACACACCTCTCTAGGAGATAATGGTTTGAGAACAATTTTCTTCTCATTGTGCTTGAAAGAGATTTTATTTGTGAATCCATCATGGATTGTTTTGGTATCTTATTGCCACGACCTCTCTAAGAGAATATGGGTTGCCTCCATTGGAACCACATCACACAACACCTTGTCACTATATTTTCTTATGGAAATGCACACCTCAACTAGTTTGCTTACGATCATCTTCCCATCTTCACTAAGCCATTGAAGTTTGTATGGCCTAGGATGTGGCTTAGTCTCCAAATTTAATTTAAACACTAATCTAGAGCTAGCCACATTGGTACAGCTCCCTCCATCAACGATCAAAGAACAAAGCTTCCCATTGATTGGAAATCTAGTATGAAAAATGTTCTCTCTTTGGGATTGATCTAAGGCTTAAATTTGACTTCCCAACAACCTCCTAACCATCAATAAGTCACCTTCCAATGCTTCCACTTCTACTTCTTCCTCCTCTTTTTCACTAGCTGAAGACTCACTAGTGATTTCTCCATTCTCCTTTAGGACCATAGTTCTCTTGTTAGACATTCAGAAGCATAATGTCCTCTTCTTAAGCATCTAAAACATTTTATGTCTCTGGACTTAGTCTTTGGAGGTGATGTACGGGACCTCATTGGTGACTTTTCATGTGGGGCAGCCACTGCTGGACTAGATGAAGAGCCTCTCTCACTCTTAGACATGTCCCTCCAATTTGTGTTTGTTAAAATTGGAAAAACTTTTCCCCATAGCTCCCTTCCTCTTGAGTTGTTGTCTACTTGAACAACATTGTGCAATAAATCTTCTAATTCAATAAACTCCTGCAGTTCAACAACATCTCTAATTTCGTTATTTAATCCATTCAAAAATCGAGCCATAGTTACTTCACTATCTTCATTGATTCTGGATCGAATCATAGTCATTTTCATGTCTTTGAAATACTCTTCGACACTCCTACTACCTTGAGTCAATTTCTGAAGTCTAAGCTTTAGATCTCTATTGTAACTAGCTGACACATATCTCTTCCTCAAAATTCTCCTCATCTCGAGCCAAGTATTTATAACGGGTTCTTCATTTCTTTCCTTTCCCTTTTGGTACTTGTTCCACCAAATGAGCGCATAATTTGAAAATTCAACTGCTTCCAATTTAACTTTTTGCTCCTCAGTGTAGTAGTTACAAGAGAAAACATGTTCAATTTTCATCTCCCATTCTAAGTATGCTTCTGGGTCTCCTTTTCCTTTGAATGGTGGAATGTTCAGCTTAACTCCTTCAATTCTATTTTGTCTCGTTCTCCTTCATTATCCCTTCTTCTTCTTCTTCTTCTTTTCTTCTTCTTCTTCTTCTTCTTCTTCTCTTCTTCTTTCTTCTCTTCTTCTTCTTCTTCTTCTTTCTTCTTCTCTCTTCTCTTCTCTCTCTTCTTCTCTTCTCTTCTTCTTCTTTCTTCTCGCTTCTCTTCTTCTTCTTCTTCTTCTTTCTCTTTCTTCTCTTTCTTCTTTTCTTCTTCTTTCTCGTCTTCTTCTTTCTCTTCTCTTTCTCTCATCATCCTTTGCATTTGTGCAGTAATAACATCAACTAACAATCTTTGAGCTCTATTGGGAGTAGGAGAACCATCTGTAGAAACCACAGAAAACACTAGAAGGGGGTTGAATAATGTTTTATAAATTTCAAACTGATTTTGGAAAACCTTTCACAAGCAATACTTTTCTCAAAGAAGTTTCTACAACTTGCTGAAACTGAGAGTTGTATACTTGCTGAAGTAACTTCAGCAGGTTCAATGAAACAGTTTGAAAATTTGTTTTTCAATATATTTGAATAGTTTATCAGTTTCAACGTTACAAAACAGTATACTCAGAACCCTCCAAGTTAGTATAAACCAAATATAAAGTGTTAAGGGTGAGAAAGACTAGTTAGCCAAAGATTTATACCGGTTCACCCACTTCCACTGTGAGCTACGTCCAGTCCCAAAGCCAAACAACTATGGATTTCCACTAATCTCAGAGATTACAAGTATTCTTTTCTATCAAGCCTCTTCAGGCTCTACAACAACAAGTATTCTTTTACAGTCAAGCCTCTCCAGGCTCTACACCAAGTATTATTTTAACCACAAGCCTCTCCAGGCACAACAACGAGTATTCTTTCTTTCACCAAGCCTCTCCAGGCTCTCAGACACTTGAAAGTGTTTACAAAAGAATTGGTTTAAGTTACTGAACCAAACAAATTCCTAACTTAAACTGGAACAAACTTGTGCAAGGTAACTGAGTATAATTCAGGATAAATGAACTTTTGTGTACAATATATCAGAGAGTATACAGAGTAGATTTTGGCAGCGTTTTTGCTTGATATAATGTCTTCTCTCTATCTTTCGAAGTCCTTCACGAAGCTATATATAGGGATGATATTAAGTCCGTTGAAGATTGTTTAAGTCACCGTTGAGAGATAGCATTAAATGTTGTAGGAACCGTTGTGAGACAATCTTTTGATAGCTTCTGACTTTGAGCAATGCAGGTGTGCAGGTATGACTCAGTTCTGACACATTTGCAGGTACTATGATACAGAGGTTTCCCTTTCAGGTAAGATGATTCAAAACGTTCAAAAGGACTCTGATGAGGATATGACCAAGAGCAAGGCACTTGAGGGACTTCGAAAACCTATGACAAGGGCATAAACAAGAAAAGCCAAGGAAGCCCTACAACTTATGGTGTCATCCTTAAATGAAAAGGGCGCAAATCCTAAAGAAAAGAATCACAAAATTGTTCTTTGCATCAAGTTTGAAGAAGAGGATGACAAGGCTTTAATTAAAGTCCAGTTATCTTAATTCCAAATTCAAGAAGAACAATTTTAAGTTGCTGAGCGACCAACATGTTTCTTTTTCAATAAGTTGGTTGAGTTATTTTGTTTGAATAAAAAGCATAAGAAGGCTAATGCAATTGTCTACATGTGGACGACCAACTTGAGAGTTATTGGCTGATTTATGTTGTCTGAACAGTTACAAAAATAATTGCGACTGAATCAATGCAAGGGGCAAAGAAATTACAACCATCAAGAAGAGAGTTGTTACAAATTGAAGGAGGGAGACAACATTATAATGCAGGACGGTTATAAACTGAATGGAGCAGCCAATAATTCAATTTTGGAGCTGTTATGTTTCTCCTTAGGGGCGGCAACTTGATGGCTGAATTATGCATCTTTTAGTCATTGTTGGTTGTTACACAAAGGCTTGTAATTGTTGTGGCCACATGCAGAAAATTGTAGGCTGAATTTTGCTAGTTTTTCATTGTCTAAGTTTAATAGCTATTAGTAGAATTTAGGAGGATTGCATAGCTGATTTCAAGGGTCCTTTGCATGGCTTGCATGGGCTATAAATATTCATGTTACATGCATGCAAAGGATATAAGTTGAAGTCAGAATTTTATTTCTTACTTGAGAGTGTTTCTCTTGTTTTCTTGCTTTGTCAAGAAGTTGAGGTTTATCACCTTTGTGTGTTTAATCTTAAGGACTTATCTTTCATCGTTGAAAGTGTGACGTCCAAGTTATCTTTTTCTTACTTCTAATTTCTTCTTTTCCTCACTATAATTTCTTTTCCATATTTTGCTTCAAGTGTGCGCAAGAAAATTTTACAAGTTTTAAGGTTGATTTATTCAACTAAAGATCAAATTTATTAAAGGTTGAAACTCACAAGTTCTTGATTAGCAAATAAAAGACAATTGCAAAGGTAGAAAAAAAAGAAAATGTATGAAATTCAAGTGTCAAGTGAAGTATTCATGTTTTCAGCCTTCTAAATTTCTAAGGTCCTAATTTCGAATCTTATTAACCCATAAGGATTCATATCATTTGGTCATCAGAGCTCCGGTTACTAGAATTTTCAAGGCTAATTCTGAATTCTTTCTTTCTGATATTTGTTATTTCTTTTTGTTATTGTTAGCTTTTCTTGTTTTTTTTTCTTGACTGCACACAGGTTGGTGGATTTCTTGATATTTCCTCCTTTTGATTTAGTAAGAATTCAAGAGGAATAGAGAGGAAAAAGGCAAGAGAGTTACATTTTAGTAAAATCCAATTTGTTGAGTGCAAACACTAGAGTGTGGTGAGATTATACAGTTAACATCAATTTTCTTGTTACTATGATTTTCTTATTTGATTAACATGGCAGAAAGGGTTGTTGATAATCGTGATTTGCAAACACAAATTGCTGCATTATCCCAACACTTGGAGAGGGTGATGAAGCAACAGTATGATGAGTTACATAACAGATTGGACCAGTTGGAGACCAAATCAACTGAAGGAGAAAGAGAAAGGCCACATAGAAATGAGGGAAGAATAGAAGGAGTTAAGCTGAGCGTGCCACCTTTCAAAGGACGAAGTGATCCAGAAGCTTACTTGGAGTGGAAACTCAAAATTGAGCATATTTTTGCTTGTAACAACTACACTGAAGAGCAAAAGGTAAAGCTTGTAGCTGCTGAATTTTCTGACTATGCTCTTATTTGGTGGAACAAGTTTCAGAAAGGGAGGCTTAGGAATGAAGAGCCAATGGTGGAGACTTGGACAGAAATGAAAAGGATTATGAGGAAGCGATATGTTCCATCCAACTTCAAAAGAGACTTGAAACTGAAGTTACAAAAGTTGACCTAAGGAAGCAAAGGAGTTGAGGAGTTCTACAAGGAAATGGAAGTGCTTATGATGAAGGCCAAAATTGAGGAGGGCCCTGAGGTAACCATGGCACGATTCCTTAATGGTTTGAATAATGATATTAGAGATATTGTATAATTGCAGGAATATGTGGAGTTGGATGATTTGTTGCATAAAGCCATTCAAGTAGAGCAACAATTGAAAAGAAAAGGAACAGCCAGGAGAAGTTCTACCAATTTTTCCACAAATTGGAAGGACAAAGTTAAGAAGGAAGGAGTTGAAACACCCAACCAGGGAGCATCATCTTCTCAAGGAAAGACACCTCCAAAGGCTACTAAACTGGTTCCTAAGAAAGGAAGAGATGTGAAATGCTTCAAATGACAAGGTTTGGGACACTATGCTTATGAGTGTCCTACAGAGAAGACCATTCTTCTTAAGGACCATGGAGATTATACTAGCCAATCTAAAGATGAAAGGGAGGATAGTGAAGATGATACCAAGGCTGATGTTGGAGAGTGTACATGATCAGAAGACTCCTTGGAAGCCAAATCAAAGCCATGGAAGCAAACCAGAGAGAGAACATTTTTCATACAAGGTGTTCTATCAATGGTAAGATATGTTTGGTAATAATTGATGGAGGAAGTTGTACTAATGTGGTAAGTACCAGATTGGTGTCAAAATTGAACATGGACACTAAACCACATCCTAGGCCATACAAAATTCAATGGCTTAATGAGGGAGATGAGGTGCACGTGAAATAGCAAGTTGAAGTGCCATTTTCTATTGGAAAATATCAAGATAAAGTGTTGTGTGACGTAGTTCCAATGGAGGCCAGCCATATTCTCTTGGGAAGGCCGTGGCAGTATGATACTAAAGCCATCCATGATGGTTTCACTAACAAAATTTCTTTCATGTTTCAGGATAAAAAGGTGGTTCTTAAACCTTTGTTACCAAAGGAAGTGAGTGAGGATTAATTAAAATTGAGAGAAAAGATAGCCAGTGAGAGAAAGAGCGAAACACTTGATAGTGAAGAGAGTAAAAAGAAAAAAGTGAAATATTTGAGGGTAAACAACTTTGTTTAGAAAGAGAAAAGGAAGTGAGGAGAGTGCTTTGAGCAAGACAACCTCTCTACCTATTGATTTGTCAAAATCAATTATTGCATGCTAACCAATTTGATAACTATGAGCTGCCTTCTTGTATTAAGTCTCTTTTGCAGGAATTTGAGGATGTGTTTCCAGCTAATGTTCCTGATGGATTATCAGCTTTGAGGGGGATTGAGCATCATATTGATCTCATTCCAGGGGCTTCTTTGCCCAACCGTCCAGCTTATAGAAGCAATCCACAAGAAACCGAATAAATTGAAAGACAAGTGGCTGATCTGATAAGCAAAGGGTGGGTGAGAAACAACATGAGTCCATGCGTTGTACCTGTCATACTGGTACCAAAAAAAGATGGATCATGGAGAGTGTGTTCTGACTGTAGAGCCATTAACAACATCACCATCAAGTACCATCATCCTATTCCCAGGTTAGATGATTTACTTGATGAACTTTATGGTGCATGTGTGTTTTCAAAAATTGATCTTAAAAGTGGCTATAATCAGATTCGCATAAGGGAAGGAGATGAATGGAAAACTGCCTTTAAAACTAAATATGGTTTGTATGAATGGACGGTTATGCCTTTTGGATTGACCAATGCTCCTAGTACTTTCATGAGACTAATGAACCATGTTTTAAGGGATTTAATTGGAAAATTTATGGTGGTATATTTTGATGATATTCTGATCTATAGCACTTGTTTAGACTTGCATGTTGAACATTTAAAATTTGTCTTAGATGTGCTTAGAAAAGAACGTTAGTACGTCAACCTTGAAAAATGCATCTTTTGTACCAACCATGTTGTGTTCTTAGGATTTGTTGTGAGTTCTAAATGGGTACAAGTGGATAAAGAAAAGGTTAAGGCCATTCAAGAATGGCCAACGCCTAAAAATGTGAGTGAGGTAAGGAGTTTTTATTGATTAGCAAGTTTCTATAGGAGATTTGTTAAGGATTTTAGTACCTTGGCTGCACCCCTAAATGAAATTGTTAAAAAAATGTGGGGTTTAAGTGGGGAGAGAAACAAGAGGCGGCCTTTGTTGCCCTTAAACATAGGTTGACTAATGCGCCTATACTTGCCATGCCTAACTTTGTAAAATCTTTTGAAATAGAATGTGATGCATCAAATGTGGGCATAGGGGCTGTTTTGTTGCAAGATGGGCATCCAGTTGCTTATTTTAGTGAAAAATTAAGTGGAGTTGCACTTTATTCAACTTATGATAAGGAATTATATGCTTTGGTAAGAGCTCTAAAGAATTGGCAACATTATTTGTTACTCAAAGAGTTTGTCATACATAGTGATCATGAGTCCTTGAAATATTTAAAAGGACAAGGTAAGCTAAACAAGAGACATGCTAAATGGGTAGAATATTTAGAGCAATTTCCATATGTCATCAAGCACAAGAAAGGTAAGGGAAACATAGTAGCTGATGCGCTTTCTAGGAGGCATGCATTACTATCTATGTTAGAAACTAAATTGTTTGGTCTTGAGTCCTTAAAAAGCATGTATGAAAATGATGAGGACTTTGCTGAAATTTTTGCTGCATGTGAAAAAATTTCTGAAAATGGTTACTTTAGGAAAAATGGATTTTTGTTTAAAACAAATAAATTATGTGTGCCTAGAAGTTCCATTAGAGAATTGCTTTTTCGTGAATCACATGAAGGGGGTTTGATGGGTCATTTTGGGATTCAAAAGACTTTGGAAATTTTACAAGAACATTTCTTTTGGCCCCACATGAAACGTGATGTGCGAAAATTCTGTGATAATTGCATTGTTTGTAAAAAGGCTAAATCTAAGGTTAAGCCTCATGGATTGTATACTCCTTTGCCTGTACCAGAATTTCCTTGGACTGATATTTCTATGGACTTTGTTTTGGGGCTGCCTAGAACAAAGAATGGATAGGATTCTGTTTTTGTTGTTGTTGACGGGTTCTCAAAAATGGTGCATTTTATACATTGCAAAAAGGTGGATGATGCTTGTCATGTTGCTGATTTATTCTTCAAGGAAATTGTAAGATTACATGGTCTACCAAGGAGCATAGTGAGTGATAGAGATGCGAAATTTCTTGGTTATTTTTGGAGGACCTTGTGGGGTAAGATTGGTACTAAATTGTTATTTTCTACTACTTGCCACCCACAAACTGATGATCAAATAGAAGTGGTGAATAGAACATTAGGCACATTGCTTAGGACTATTTTAAAGAAAAATATTAAGTCTTGGGAGGAATGTTTTCCTCATGTTGAATTTGCTTACAATAGGGTTGTCCATAGCACTACAAATTGTTCACCTTTTGAGGTTGTTTTTGGATTTAACCCTTTAACTCCTCTTGATTTACTGCCTTTGCCTAACATTTCCATGTTTAAGCATAAGGAGGCGCACTAAGGCTGAGTATGTCAAAAAAATGCATGAAAAAGTGAAGGCACAAATTGAAAAGAAAAATGAAAGTTATACCAAGTAAGCCAATAAAGGAAGGAAGAAAGTTGAGTTCAATCCTGGAGATTGGGTTTGGGTGCACATGAGGAAAGAAAGGTTTCCTGAACAAAGGAAATCTAAACTTCTTCCAAGAGGAGATGGACCTTTCCAAGTGTTAGAAAGGATCAATGACAATGCTTATAAGATTGATCTTGCTGGTGAGTATAAGGTAAGTGCAACTTTCAATGTTTCTGATTTATCACTTTTTTATGCAAATGAAGAAGCTGTTGATTTGAGGACAAATCCTTTTCAAGAGGGGGGAGTGATGAGGACATGACCAAGAGCAAGGCACTTGAGGGACTTGGAAAACCTATGACAAGGGCGCAGGCAAGAAAAGCCAAGGAAGCCCTACAACTTATGGTATCATCCTTAAATGAAAAGGGCGCAAATCCTAAAGAAAAGAATCACAAAATTGTTCTTTGCATCAAGTTTAAAGAAGAGGATGACAAGACTTTAATTAAAGCCCGGTTATCTTAATTCCAAATTCAAGAAGAACAATTTTAAGTTGCTGAGCGGCCAACATGCTTTCTTTTTCAATGAGTTGGTTGAGTTATTTTGTTTGAATAAAAAGCATAAGAAGGCTGATGCAATTGTCTACATGTGGACGACCAACTTGAGAGTTATTGGCTTATTTATGTTGTCTGGAGAGTTACAAAAACAATTGCGGCTGAATCAATGCAAGGGACAAATAAATTACAACCATCAAGAAGAGAGTTGTTACAAATTGAAGGAGGGAGACAACATTATAATGCAGGGCGGTTATAAACTGAATGGAGCAGCCAACAATTCAATTTTGGAGCTATTATGTTTCTCCTTAGGGGCGACCACTTGATGGTTGAATTATGCATCTTTTAATCTTTGTTGGTTGTTGCACAAAGGCTTGTAATTGTTGTGGCCACATGCAAAAAATTGTAGGCTGAATTTTGCTAGTTTTTCATTGTCTAAGTTTAATAGCTATTAGTAGAATTTAGGAGGATTGCATAGCTTATTGTAAGGGTCTTTTGCATGGCTTGCATGGGCTATAAATATTCATGTTACATGCATGCAAAGGATATAAGTTGAAATCAGAATTTTATTTCTTACTTGAGAGTGTTTCTCTTGTTTTCTTGCTTTGTCAAGAAGTTGAGGTTTATCACCTTTATGTGCTTAATCTCAAGGACTTATCTTCATCCTTGAAAGTGTGATGTCCAAGTTATCTTTTTCTTACTTCTAATTTCTTCTTTTCCACATTATAATTTCTTTTCCATATTTTGCTTCAAGTGTGCGCAAGAAAATTTTACAAGTTTTGAGGTTGATTTATTCAACTAAAGATCAAGTTTTGAGGCTGACATATTCCCCCAATCTTATTTATAATACAATACACTCTTTGATTCAAATACTCAGATTAAGAAAATATGTTCCAATGCATTAATTTAAAAAAAAAATCTCCTCTAGACTCTAACTACCAAATTTACCCCATTTAAAATTAAACTTTATTTAATTCTCTACATTAATTATAAAGATAAAGATGGAAAAATTTAAGAGTAAACCCTCAAAATGGTCTCTGAAAAGATATGGGGTCGATCACATTGGTCCCTGTAAGATTCTAAATTGAAAAATAGTCCCTGAGAAATAGTTACGTCAGTCAATAACGTCCTTTTGTTAAGTTTTGATGTGAATCCAACCGGGTAAAATTAAAAAAATGGTGACATGGTTTTAATTAAATGCCAGTTATCTTAATTCCAGAAGAACAATTCAAGGGGATGATCGGCCAACAACATACTTTCTTTCAATAAGTTGGCTAAGTTATTTTGTTTGAATAAAAGCATAGGAAGGCTACGCATTTGGCTACATGTGGACGACCAATTTGAGAATTATTGGCTGAATTATTTTGTCTAGACTGTTACAAAACAATTCTGGCTGAATTAATGCAAGGGACAAGACAATTACAACCATCAAAGAGAAAGAGCTGTTACAAATTGAAGGAGGGGGCAACATTACAATGCAGGGAAATTATGAATTAAAGGGAGCAACCAACAATTGATTTTGGAGTCGTTATGTCTCTTCTCAAAGGCGGCCAATTGATGGCTGAGTTATACAACTTTTAATCGTTGTTGGTTGTTACAAAATCTATGTTGAATGTGCGGCCACGTGTAGAGAATTGTAGGCTGAAATTTATTAGTTTTATTTCCTAAGTTTAATGATTAAAATAGGATTGTATGAAAACTGCATGGAGGGCATTTTAGGAAGAAGTAGGCGTGAATTGCATAGCTGAATGCATGCCCTATTTGACTTGGTTTGTAAGGACTATAAATATCCATGTACATGCATGCAAGAAACAAGACAAGTTTAATTCAGAAATTTTAAGAAATTGGAGAGTGTTTCTCTTATTCTCTTGTTTATCAAGAATTGAGTTTTATCAAAGGTCCTTCATCCCTTTGTGTGTATAACTATTAGGCTTATCTTTCATCCTTGAAAGTGTGACGTCTATCAAATTCCATTCCATCTTCTTACCTTTTTTTTTCCATTTTTTCGTTTAAACCATTTCCCAAATTTCTTAGTTATGAGCATTCCAACCTAGATAGATTCGTAAAACGAAACCACCCCCCATTGGATTCTCGTCAAGTTTCCATTGTTAAAGTTAACAGAACTGCACATATGGCAAAAAGATTGACATGTCATGTCTGATGTGGCATTGTAGGGACTAAAATGAAAGTTTTACAATTATTTGAAGTGTATGTTAGGGATTAAACTGAATAGTTACATTATTCCCAACGTATTTCTTCTTCCCCTACCTCTCCCTACACCATTATCACCTTCCACAAAATTTTGAAACCCTAAAAACCTCTAACTGGAAGAAACACGCGATGATGTGAGGGGAAACTGAGCATCCTCAATCTCAAACACATAGGAGAAACAACAATGGAAGCTGGAGTACGTCCTCACCATCAATGGGTAATGTTGCTCGTTTGTGCCATTGCGATTTGAAGGCGCTGCAAGGACCTCAAAAACGCAGAGAAATCCAGGGATGACATTTTATAATTGTCCTCTGCCAAAGGTAATGGTACCTTAATGGGATTTAGGTTGTGTGTTCATGAAGTTCGTTTTTGTACTGACATATGCCTTTCATTTTTTTAATTCCAGGATCACTCCCAAAACCGTAGCTACTTCTGCTGGATTGATGAAGTAGTTGAGGATTCTGCAGTATATGGAGATAGCATTGAAGTGTGGATGAAAACTCAGCTTAAAATGGAGATTGATAGTTTAATGGATGAAGTTAGATTAGTCAGGAAATGTGTAATAGGAATGGGATGTATCATGTCTGTCATGTGTTTCCTGCTCTTGATTCTGTTGGTTCATTAAGTAGTGTAGGCTATGTTAAGTACTTTGTAAGTTTTTATGGTGCAAACTCAGTTTTGGGAGTGTATTGAAGACCATAACTTTGATTAATGAAATTCTTGAAGAAATTGATGAAAAGTTGTTTGAAGAAAAGTTCCACCCTATTGTGTACGTACTCATTTGTATATTTACTTTAAATGTAAATGTTGCCTGAATTGTATGAGATGGATTAAAAAACAAACCATAGACATAATTCAATCAACACGGTTGAAATGACCAAAACTTAAACCAAGCTAATACATTGTCAATGTCTAAAGTAATTCAACCACATCCAAAATAAAAGCATAGTGTGTTAACAATACCACAAAAGCAAAACATGAGTGTTGGTGTCTGTTCAATTGGGTGGATAAAAAATATCTCAATCTCCCCTTGATTTTTCCTTGTTGCATTACACATATTAACCATGTGAGCATCCTTCTCTAATTCCCTCCCAACCCAACCTCTAAGTCTCTCCCAGGCTTTAACCAATACATTTTCTCAAACCTTGGATAATAATGTTCCTTGCACAAAGCCTCTAGAGTGAACCTATTAATGGCTATATCTATACCTTCCCACACACACATATTTCCCCACCAACATACTTCAACAGTCCTTCTTCTCTTAACAAGGAACCTCTATGATGTAGAATGAGTGTGATTTTTTATTATCATCTACAAAAATCATAAATTTAGCACTTAGACAAAAGAAACTTGGGTGTGTGAGATTATGGATATGGGTATGAAATTCCATGCAAAAATTTCTATAATACAGTAACCTTATAATTAAAAAACACAACGGGACCACACTAAAGAAACACATTTTTATGCTTTGTAGATTCAGGGGACCACATTTGGGTTTCATGCATTCCAAAATCATATACAAACAAAAACCATCATGCATTTCACACAAATCTCACATTTGCACAACAAACAAACAAATATTGAACGTGAGGTTACTCTCATAATTTTTTCACTAACAAACCTACACTGTTAAAGGCACTCTATCTATACCAACATGAAAAAAATTTCAAAATCACACAGCAACCAACGATATGAAAAGCAGAAGTTCAAGAACACAAAAAAAAAATTATTATAGGAACAAGAAGTATTGGACGTCACTGTACCTTGGTGGAACAAAAGCATAGTGATCGCCTCACTGCTATCGTCTCTTCTTCTCCGGCAAGGAAACCCTACAACCTTCAGCGTCCGATGAATGTTTGATTTGCTGAAAAAAGAGACTGATATGGCTCTCTAACAGTTGGTTACTTCTGCTACAAGGTGAAGAGGGTTGGAGGGAAAAGGGTTATGGACGTTTCAGTTTTAGTGAAGCAGCGGGGACCATTTTGAATACTTTTAATCTTTTTGCCATATCAGACATTTCAAACCAGGGATTATTTTGGAAACTTTTAATCCTTTTGCCATCTGTGCAGTTCTGTTAACTTTAACAGTGGGGACTTAACAGAAGGACGTTATTGACTGACGTAACTATTTCTCAGGGACTATTTTGCAATTTACTATCTTTTAGGGACCAATGCGACCGACCCCATATCTTTCAGGTACCATTTTGAGGGTTTACTAAAAAATTAATAAATACTTCTAAAATTTTATAAACGGTCTTATAAAAAGGACCAAAATTAAATTCTCAAGAAAGTTTTACAAAAAGGACAATATTGGGAGTATGTGATAGCTTGTGCAATACACGAGGTCATTCATTCTTAATAATTACAATAATTACACTCGTTTTTATTATTTTTTATCCGTTGTTTATTAACTATGTTAAATAAATTTGCAAAACAATTAGAAAAAAGATTGTCCTATAAGAAAATTGTCACACTACTCTGGAAGAAATTATAGAGTTTCAAATCATGATTAACAATTGTGACATGTGATATTAAAAATAACTTAGATAACTCAGAAAATGAATGATAAAAGTTTGTCTCACCCTATTCCATCTCTATTTCTCTCCTACCAAATAACTCAATTTCTTCTCTATTTCTCACCTAATTTCTTTGTTATCTATTTTCTTTCTACTCTATTTCTCAACCCTTACAAACAAAGGCTTAAAGGCGAAGAGGAGCAAATAGTTTTTATTTGTTTATGTCTGTGTGGATTTGAGGATTATGAGAAGGTGAGTTATCAAATAATCTTTTTTTTTTGCCCTCCAAATATTTTATATATTATGTAGTATTTAACTATTTATGATTCTTTCACTATTTATCTTTACATTTTTTTAAATAAAATTAAGTTTTAACTTTTCCTTATTTCCTTTTTTATATTATCTTTCTATTAGTTATTTTCTTTATTTAAAGATGATAAGATGACATTTAAAATTAAAGATTAGATTTGGTGACAAAGATGCAAGTTTATACAAAAATTGTGAGAGATAAATTACATTTTCTATTTGATTCTTTGAAGTATAGATCAATCGAATATATGAAGAGAGAAATTAAAGGAAAGTTGAATTTGTGGAGTATGTGAAAGTGAGAAAGGAAAGAAAGCAAATTTCCCAAAGATTATAAGAGACAAATTACAAATTTATTAAAGCTTCTATTTGATTCAGGCATGTAGAAATCAATGGATAACTATAAAAATGAGAAATAGTAGGAGATGATATGTATATCTGTTTTAAGAAATAAATGATAACGTGAATTAATTAAATTAAAAATGCGGAGAGAGTGAGATCTAAAAGAATACAAGGTTTAAATATGGTTTTAGTCCATATAAATATGAGTCATTTTGTTTTTAGTCCCTGTAATTTTTTTTTTGGTTTTTCATCCCTACAAATTTTTTCGTTAGCCTTTTTGGTCCATGCTGTTAACTTTTAGCTGATGTGGCAAACGGAGTGCCACATCAGCATGCCACATGTGTTATTTCTGTCCAACTTAAATTTGTTTTTAGTCCCTATAAATATGATCATTTGGTTTTAGTCCCTACAATTTTTTTTTGATTTTTTACCTCAAATTCATCCTCATCCAACATCATAGTGTCTTTTTGCTTCCACTGCATTGTTACACTTGAAATTTCAAAACATTTAGATTCACTGTATATAGGGAAAAAACTGTAACTTCATTTTTTCTCTGCAATTCTTTTTATGTCTATTGACTGACAAGATTTTTATTTGATTTACAATTACAAGCCTTTCTTGTTAGACAACAAAAATCTTATTAAGTTACAGGTTAATAGAAATAAATCAAATGAAAAATTTGTTAGTGAATAGACAGAAAAAAAAAAGAATTAGTAGAGAAAAAAAGACGTTATAGGTTTACCTTTTTATAGAGTGAATCCAAGTGCATTGAAATTTCAAATAATTGAATATAAAGAATTTACTTTATTGAACCGAGGTGGAATTCAAGAATTTCAAGTGTGATAACTTAGTATAAGCAAAAGGACACTGATGTTGGATGTGGATGGGATTGAAGTGAAAAATAAAAAAATTATAGAGATGGAAAAATAAGTTATAGGGACTAAAAACAAAATAATCATATTTATAGGGACTAAATACAAATTTAAGCTAGACAGAAACAACACACGTGGCAAGCTGATGTGGCTCTCTGTTAGCCACATCAGCCTAAAATTAACGGCAGAGACCAAAAAGGCTAACAGAAAATTTTATAGGGATGAAAAACTAAAAAAAATTTTTACAGGGACTAAAAACAAAATGACTCATATTTTATTTATAGGACTAAAAACATATTTAAACCCAAATAATATATAGAGTAGATTTTTTTTTTTTTTTTTGGAGAAAATACACTCACCTCCCATTTGCTTATATAACACTCACACCCCCTCTAGTTTTTAACATTACACTAATTACCCTTAAATTATCAATCACTTAACACTTTAGCTGACGTTAAAAGTAATTAACAGATTTAAGGTTTTTTTTTTCGTTTGTATTGACTATTTTCTCAGTTTCAAAAAAAGATCCTACTTCACGTTCAAGCCCTAACCATGTGAGCCACTGTCCAGCTTGCAGTAGCATCGTCGTTTGCGGCGCGTAGTGTCGACCCCTGCACTCGCGTCGTCTAGCCTTACAGTCGCGCAGCGTCGTCCCCCTGGAAGTCGCGCGCTGTCCAGCCCTACAGCCGTGCGCCATCAGCCCTTGCAGTCGCGCGCCGCCCAGAACCCGCAATCGTTTTGGCCACCAACACACTGCCATCCACCTTTCCATCTTTTGCGAACCATTGCCTACATTTTGAACTAGAGGACCTCTCCTTTGTTAGGTGTTCACTGAGTGCTATTTCAAGTCCCTACTAACTAATTTGCAAAGATAGAAAAAACACTTGGATTGTGTTTGTTTCGAGGTATGTAAAAATATTCTCGGAAAAGTAAACTTGGGAATGTGATTTTCCCACATTTGATTCAAGTTTTAAAAAAAGATTCCTGAGTCTTATTGATTCCCGGGTAATGTATTATACCCATCTTTACTCACTTTTTATTCCCATGATGAAGAGGTGGGAATTTTAGGGCCTGTTTGGTTTGAGGAAACGTTTTTGTTTTCATTTTTTGTTTTCATTCTGTTTCCTGTTTTCTGAAATTTTACAAAGGAAAAACTAGAAATGCTGAAAACAGTAAATTTTTGTTTCCAGCATTTCCAGTTTTTCCTTTGTAAAATTTCAGAAAACAGGAAACAGAAAATGGAAACAGGAAATGAAAATGCAAACCAAACAGACCCTTATATTCCCATGGGAATGTTAAAATAACTTTTCACTTCTACTTCATTCTTTAATATTTTTCTATTTTTAATTTTTTCAATTTTTAAATTAAATCATTTTAAAAATATTCCCGGGAATATAAAAAACATACCAAACATATTTATAATTTTTATCCGAGAATATCATTCCTGGTAATAGGATTCTCGGGAACAACATTCCTGGAAACATGATCTTATACCTTGAAACAGACTCCCCCTTGATTATTTTTTTTTAAATGGTCTCAAAACTTGTGAAACACAATGTAAGGGTAAGATTGAGATTTTAATGTTTCAACAGTTTGTAAATGACGTTAGGATTTGGGGGTTGATGCATTTTACAAACTAAAGGGGTGGGAGTGTATATATGCAAGAGGTGAGTGTATTTTCCCCTTTATTTTTTGCACTGACCGGGTCCGAGTCCGAGTCCGAGTCCGAGTCCGCTACGAGCGAGTTGTTATTTAAACCCACCGCGAGAACCGGAGCCATTAATTGGCGCCAAATGTTGTCTAACTTCTCAGATACTCCTCTTTGAGCACACAGTCTCTAACCCTAATATATAGCTCTCATACCAATTCCCAGATTCTATGTTTTTGGAGACAGGAATTCGAGCTCCAGTTCCCAAACATTAAAGAGCACATCCCATCTACCCCGTTATCTGCAATGGCCGAAGATCGACCCCCGAAACGCGTCAAAATCACAGGTTCGTAAACGCTCTAGCTCATGTTTTTGTTTTTTTTTCGCGCATACGTGATCCCATGGTTTTTTATTCGCTATCTTTTAACTCTTCCGTGCAATTTTGGTGTGGGCTATGCCATTTGTTGTAAGTTTTGTTCTTATCTCATGGTCTATTAAGTTAAGGAATGGAATCATTATGGAAATTTCAACTTGATTATTGTTGTTTTTGTTTGAGTTGTGAAGATATATGAGTATGTACCTTACCAAACTGAATCGGTTCTTAGGTACGTTTGGATAGAGTTGTGTCTGGTGGGTAATTTTCATTTAAAATAGAGCAGTGCTAAATGTATGAAAAGTTGACGAAAGAGCAATGCCCTGTTAACCATACATGGGTAGTTATACATGAGAAAATAGGTTAAAAGATAACTATCCTAGTTTAGAAATGAGAATTTTCCCGTCCACCCAATGTTCTGCTTTGCTTTGCTGGACTTCATGCTCTACCTTATGGCAATGAGTAAGTTAAAATTAATATTTCATGCTAATATATGCAATGTTGAATACCCTTTTTTCCCACACTTTTTGGTTTGAAGACGATGAAATGGTTGTGATTATGGAGTTGATGGTTTAAACATTGTTTCAGGGGGGAAGATGATTACATGCCTGGTAACATTCTTGAGATGAGCTTTGTAATTTCATGACCTTTGATTACTTAAAATGTAAACCTGGTCCTCGATTAAATCTTGTAATTGGGCCTAATGGTTCTGGAAAGAGTTCTCTTGTATGTGCTATTGCCCTTGGCCTCTGTGGGAGCCCCAGGTTGGTTTGTATTTTCCTGCACTTGAACAGGCTTCTCAATCTTGATTTTATTTTGAACCACATCATATGATGACTTTGTTTCTTGCAGTTGCTTGGGCGAGCCACAAGTATTGGGGCATATGTGAAGCGGGGAGAAGATCTGGCCACATTAAGATTACCTTGAGAGGGGATCAAAAAGAGGAATACATTACCATTATGCGTAAAATAAATACTAACAATAAGTCTGAATGGTTGTTCAATGGTAGGATTTTTAACACTCTAGATACTTAATTTTATTGGAGGCGTTTAAGTGTATTGATTTATGTTAACTGTAATAGAAAAATGGTTAAAAGATAAAATTGCTGTATATGGTATCTAAAAATATATGGTTTCTGGTTTTGACACTAAAACTGTGCTGGTTGCTGAGTGTTGAGTCTCTTATTTTTTTATCCATATTATAATTATGCTGGCTACCTGAAGGTACATAGCTGCCTTTTAAAAAACCATCTTCTAAATTAGTACAAGCTGCTTTTTCTTATGATTTACGAACTTATGATTTCTTGGTAGATTCATATTACTTGATATTGAGTTGTTTTTATTTATTTGTGTAAGTATATAGTTCTAAAATAGGATGATATTTATTTCTGCATTGGAAGGTAATCACTTTTCTTTGGAAAATCTTTTTGGGGTTTTACATTCTGATGAGCATCGGGTGTGTCCTACCCTGGAGCTTTTTTGCTTGTTTGTTATGATATATGAAGGTTTTGGTAACTAAGAATATCAAATTTCTGGGGCAATGAGCTACTTTTTCTATCACTTGGTGAATATGGCTGTGGTGGAACACACATCTTACGGGTTTCCTCACCCTTAAATTCTTTACAAATTTTCATCAGAAGAATTTTACCCCTATATCTTAATTTTATATGCTGAGTATTTCTGTGTTTGTATGCATATGAACAAGAGAAAAAAGGTGCATCTTGAATTTTTTTTTTAGTATTCCTGGGAAATTTCAAACATTATAATAAAATAATTATGTGATCTCTCAATGTGTTCATTTCAGGAAATGTAGTGCCTAAAAAGGTCGCTGAAACCATTCAAAGGTTTAATATCCAAGTCAATAATTTGACTCAAGTAAGCTTATAACCTGCAATCAGGACATTTCATTGCATACTACTTTAGTCTATAAATTTCAGGAAATGTAGTGCCTAAAAGGATGTCGCTGAAACCATTCAAAGGTTTAATATCCAAGTCAATATTTGACTCAAATAAGCTTATGACCTGCAATCAGGACATTTCATTGCATACTATTTTAGTCTATAAAAGCCCCAATGCTTCTTGTTATATGACTTTTATGAGTTATCTAGAATTTCTCAATTTTGAAGGACGATTCCATTGTTCCAAGTGAGATCAATTTCTAGACATGTTAGGTTTGGTGTTTGTTGGAGTCTCATATTGACTAGAAATAAGACCAAATAAGTATATATAGTTTGGGCAATACTCACCCTAAGCTAGCTTTTGAGGTTGAGTTAGTTAAAACCCAAAATCTAAGAGTGTTTTACTTTTCTCATAACTTATGCTAGTTGGAACCTGAGTGTTGTAGAATGAGGGATTGGTGCACACAAGTGCAAGTCAAAATCACCTTTGAATAAATTTATACTGGGAATAATTTTATTTCAAAATCTACCGTTGGATTGAAAGTTTCCATCACATGGATCATATCTATAAAGTCTTATGTTAACCGAAATTATTTAGTATATTATTGATATGTACATGCATTAATGTGATATATGCTTTTGAATATAAATATGAACATGTGAAAATAAAATCTGTTTGATTATATTCTTGTTGTTCAATTTCTACAAGATTTGACACAAATACTCATGGTAATGGATATTTAAAATCAATACTTGGTTTGACAAAAGTTACATTCTATATAAAGTTATTGAATGGTGTATGAATGATGAGTCTTACGCCTATTAAATTGATCCCTTAACTTTTTGGACATTTATTATTAAAAAATAACTTGTCTACAAAAAAGTTTAAACAATCAGGCCCATAGTAGATGTCCATAAATCCCCTTTATCTTTTATTCATCTGCTTTGAATAAACATTTCCTCTGACTTTCATAGGTGTACTCATTCTTGAGCAATGATTTTAGTTTTTAAATAATATCACTAGCAGTAGGTCTCTGATGAATTGCTGGCGAGATTACAACCTTGGCCCTAAACGGACCTGATTTCCTATACTAGGATTTACTGCGAAGAAAAATATTGCATGTTTGAAATGTCAACAAAACATAGTGTGTCAAATATGAAGTATCTGTGTATGTCAAAAGGTAAGAGTGCACGTGGAGAATAGCATGGGAATATGGGGTCCTGTTTTGCTTGGGTTTTTATTTTGGACAATATTACTGTGGTAAAACGTGGATGTACGATTTATTGCTTTGTGGGATTGTGCTCTACATCTATATAGAAGGGCATTTCCTAGTGCTTTTTATTAAAAGAAAAGAAGAGAGAAGCAAAGTGGTTTCATAAAATGTGGGCAGTCTGAAAGTATCATAATATTTCATATTATCAAGCTTGTAATGTTTTTGATCTTGTAACTTAGACTTGCGTATAAAGCCTTGAATTTCATTTAGTTGATTTTGGGAAATTTCTCTTTTGACATGTGTATCCTGTTCCCCATAGGAGGGTAATTTGTGCTTTGTCTCTTCTATTTTTTTTTGAGTAAAAAAGTTTCAAAAATACCTTTTTTCCCCTCAGTTTATTTGTTCAATTATCTGCACTTTTTCTTACCATTTCGTTCTATTAGTATACACAAATTTTGTTGTTTTATTTATTTGATTTAATGAGATATATCATATATTGCTATAGGTGTTCTGCTTATTCTGAAGTTAAATTGTAAGTTATTTGTTGGACTAATACTTTGCTTTTCTCTTTCTCCTACTCAACTACTTGTCTGGGATCCTTGGCTTTTGTAGTTTTTGCCACAAGACAGGGTCTGTGAGTTTGCAAAGTTAAGTCCTGTGCAGCTTTTGGGAAGAAGGACTGAAAAGGGCTGTTGGTGATCCACAGCTTCCAGAACAACATCGTGCACTAATGATAAAAGTCGTGCATTGAAGCATATTGAGCTGGTAAGTTTAATCCTTTATTAAGGAATGGTATTGGTCATTGTCAGTCTCCTAAAACTTAGTTGCTTGTAAACTAAAGCTTACTTCACTAATTCTGTTTCAGTCTCTTGAGAAAAATGAAGGAACTTTAAATCAATTGAAGGAACGTAATGCTGAATTAGAGAAGGGATGTTGAACGTGTTCGTCAAAGAGATGGAACTTCTTGCCAAGGTTTATGTTGTTGGGTTTGTTGATTACATTGTTGCCTGAATGTCTTGTATGCCAAGCAATGTAGAGAGTCCCTTGTGCTGATTTTTTTTTTTCACATGTGCTAAGTTCATTTTTCTTTTTTTCATTTACAGGTTTTTCTTTCCTCCTTCCCTGAAAATTTCCATCTTCATGAATTATTTATTTTTTAAATTAAAAATATATGCCCATATCTTTTTATGTAGGCTGAATCAATGAAAAAGAAATTGCCATGGCTGAGGTATGATATGAAGCAGGCTGAATATCGAGAAGCTAAGGAGCGTGAGAATGAGGCAGCAAAGGCATTGAAAGAAGCTGCGAAGTTATTAAATGATCTTAAAGAACCTATTAAGTATGACGGCCTTTCCGACTTATAGTTAATTGATTAAATTTTTTATCTGTTGAAGTTATAGGATCAGTCTTTTAGGTATATATAATATGGAGGAAAAGAATACTAAAAATAATAAAATTACTATTGACATTGATGTTGTGGTATGTTGGATCTTATTGCAAAAATGCAGAGCACTAATCCTTATTTATAGTATGCTAGACTCCTATCTTAAATAAGGAAACAAATCATGATATATAAGGAAACATGGAACCCTATCCTAAGAGATGTTTCTAAAATACTCCAAGATATGATTAATCATAGAGTTCTAGAGAGAGAGAAATACTAAGAGTGAAGAGAATAACGAATTTCAGAGAATCAATCTGAATTTTATTATCATTTGAAGATCTTACAAGTGGTGATATTTGTATACCCTTGCACAAGCTTAGCAAGCTTTGCATCAGATCTAATTGTTCTAACTAACTTCTGTTATAATGGTTAAGAGAAAGTCTTAACTAACAGAAACATAACTGAACATAGTGATCTAGAAACCACAAACAACGTACTCTAGCTTGCCTCCACAAACTCAAGGTGATGGTGACAAACTATGCACTCTGAGTTTTTCATGGATAACAACCTGAAAACGCAGCTTGGAAAAGAGGCTTGGTCAGAATATCTGCAAGCTGCTCATGGGGGCTGGAATTTGAGAACTAGAGACTTATTCATAACTTCCTCTCAAACAAAAAAAGATATTAAGGTCCACATGTTTAGTATGTGAATTCAGAATTGGATTGTGACAAAGGACTATTGTACTCTGATTGTCACAGTAGATAACAGTGGTAGCAGAAGTTTAGTGAGGGAGAGACTGAACCAAAATGAATTCCGCAGCTATGAGTGCTAAACTCCTGTATTCTGCTTTAGCACAGGAGCAAACAACCTGTTACTGCGTTCTAGACCATCAAGAAATTAGATTTGGCCGCAGGAAAGATGCAGGAACCTGGGGTGAATCTCCTGTTATCTGTTTGGTTGTCAAACTTGCAAGTTAACTCGTAAGCCCAGCCCATATGAGTCTACGTTTCTATGTAGGAAAATTGAGGGTTAGGGCTTGTATCTTTCATTTCTGTTCTCCCACCAACCAAGTTCACCTGCAAAGCCTCCTACCCTACAAATGAAGACAATTGCTGTCTTTGCTATTGCATCCTCCCAACCTACCAACAAAGACCTTCCGGCGAGCTTCTTGCTCTGCTGCATTGCACTGCACAAATTCGCATCCGACATCATGATCCCATCTTGTGCTGTGGCTTTGCGTGATCTTGTCCTTCACAAACTTCTCCTCTTTGCACTGCTGCTTTGCATGATCCCATCCTGTTTCTGCTGGGTGCTTTACCAGTACCCTCTTTCTGGAAGTGCTTATTGTGTCCCATATTTGCTTGTGATGGATATGATCTATGTTTCTTATTGTGTAATGTGTACTGTGTAATTGTGTATACTGTATGCTTCTGTTATTGTTGGTGTTTGGACCAACAAGTTGTGTTGAAATTTGAAACCTATCTATAATTTGGTCATCTATGAATTATTGCAACCTGCACTATGCACTTACTTGAAAAAGTAACAATGAAGGTGCCCAAGCTGAGAAACTGTCAAAAGGAGCTGCCATGAAGGAAGGCCAGAAGGCCGGAATGAAGGTGGGCTAGGCTTTTGCTTGTGGAAAGCCGAGTCTCCCAGATTGGGAGCTCTAATACCAACTTGAAAATTAAAGGGAACTGAACAATAATGCTTGTATTTCAAATCTGTACAGCGGTATGTACATATATAATGCTACATCTCATATAATCTAATTAAGGAAATATCTAACAATATCTACAAAAATCTGTATAAATCAGAAATATATCAAAACTGTCCTAAAAACTAAATAAAATTGAAAATCTGTCCTAAAAGAAGAAAAAATCTCTATACACAAATTCTAATCCTACTAATTATGGTGAGCTCCTAGTAATTATAATGTCATCTACGTAAATGAGGATGTAAGGACAGCAGCTTGGCCCTTTTTTTTTGGTTTAACAACAGATATCCTCCACGGGAGACAATCCTGTTTGAGCCGGGAACATCCACATCATAGGTGGGGCTAACTCTCCCAGCGGGAATTTTTTCCATCCACAAGACTCGAACCCGAGACCTTCCACATCATGGAGCAGCTTGGCCCTTTGAGCATCAATATTAAGGATAAAATTTACTGGAAATAAACCCAAAACTGAATCAGGGTTTGGTTAACCTTTCATACCATGATCACCAGACTTGTTTAAGACCATAAATTGCTTTGTGAAACCTGCAAACCAGGTTTGAATTAGCTGCTTCCAACCCAGGGTGTTGGGCCATTTACACTTGTGTGAAAAAGCCATTAGGCATTAGTTACATCAATATGTGAATATCCCACTGATTGGTGAGTGCTAGAGTCAATATGTTGAATATCCCACTGATAGTCATAGTGACAGGCTTTACCATTGGTGGAAAATGTTTGAGTAATCACAGCCCTGTTTTTTTGGTGAATACCTTTGGCTACCAACCTGGCTTTATATTTATTTATAGCTGTTAAATTAGTCACATGTTTTTAATTAGTAACATCTAAATAATCATTAACTGTATGATCCCTAATTAGTTGCTAATTAGGATTAGATTTAGCAATCATATTCATATGTACATATAGGGTGTGTTTGTAAAACTAGTTGATAAGCTAGCTGGTAGCTAATAAGCTAGCTGCTAGCTGATAAGCTCATAGCTTATAAGCCTCCGAGCTGATAAGCTAGCTTATTGAATTAGAAGCGATTGGTAAAACTAGCTAATAAGCTAGTTAGTAAATGTAAAATGACATAAAAGGGCATAACTACTTAAATTTTATTATATAAATTTTATTTGTGTTTTTTAGAAAAAAATATATATTATTATGTAATTATAATTTTATATTTTAAAAAAATAATTAAATTCTTATTAAACCTTTTTAGTGATAAAATATTTAATTAAAATTTAAAATAAATAATAAATTGATAAAATAAATTTTACAAAATAAAAATAATTTCATAAAATAGTGAAAAGAAAATAACAATTTAATTAATTCGTAATTTTTAATTTACTTATTATATAGGTAATAATAGGTAAAAAGAAATTGGAAGGATTTTGTCACTAAAATTAAAAATATATAATAATAGGTAAAAAGAAATTAAGAATAATAAGGGAAATGTATTAAAATATAAGGGATAGTGATGGAAGAAAATTAAATAAGCTACAAGTTACAAGCTAGAAGCTAGGTGAATTAGCTTGTAGCTTATAAGCTAGAAGCTCCTAAAATAAGCTATTTTGATGTACCTTACCAAACACTTTTGTGTTGGTCAAACTAGCTTATAAGCTAGTCAAATAAGCTAGTAGCTAGCTTATTGGCCTTGCCAAACACACTCATTATAAATACAACCTTGTGTAGTATGAGTTAGACACAAATTTCAAATTCAACATGATATCAGAACGGTACCATCCACCGTGACCTGTCTCATCACTTTTCCGCTGCCATGTTCCTAAAGTAAGGAACTTTGTTCAAGTTCAAATCCTTTTCAGCCGTCAACAGTCAACACCATTATTCAGTTGCTGCTAGTGCCGTCAGTCGCTCTCCTCTGCTGTGTAGTCTTTTCTAGCGTGTTTTCGACATTTTTCTTGACATTTCCTCGGTCTTTCACCGCTGTCACCGTCTTCCGCTGCCGCCGGCAGCGATTCCAACCAGCGACCCCACCACTGGAATTGCCCCTCCAAGCTGAATCCAATGCCGCTTTGAAACTTCTCAAACGATGCTCCAACACATTTTCCTGCTTTCAGCTGCCATCCACTGTCCGTGGCAGCGCGTTTGGCGTTGATATGAATAAACAGTTTCAGATTCATACTCCTCTCTATCGTATTATAATTCTAATATGGTATCGCCACAAAATCCTTTAGGTTCCCCTGACATTTGAGCCTCTGCTTGACTGCTTCGGTCTCTTTTTCATTCCACTCATTGTTTCCTAAAATCTCAAGCTTCTTCATGTGGGTTTCTCCCTCTCTCTCTCTCTATATAAATATATATTTATTTATATACAGACACACATTTGTTGATGATTTTTTATTGCTATAATGTGATTTACCCCTTGAAATATAAATCTGAAACCCTCACAGTCTTCACTCAATTCAAATCAGTGGCTGAATTACAACTCTACAAATAAGTGAAAGCTCTTAAAACTGATTAGGTATATGGAGTAGAATTTAGGCCTAACTCAAAGTTATTGTCTGCAATGACAGTTATTTGAAATACGATATAAGATTGTTTTCTTGTTTGGTTTGCTTTAAAATGTTTTAAAAAATCAGATTTATTGTTCTAGTGAGACTCTTACCAATATAGTTGATTTGAGTATTTTAAAAAGATTTAAGGTTGGCCTATTGATTGATTAGATTTATTGTCTTATCTTGATATTATCGTTGTAATATTTAGCTAAGGATGGTGATGTCCAAAGATATCGATGACTATATGCTTACAAGAACAGCAGCCTAGCCTTATCCCTCTGTTTGGGGTTGGCATCCTTATCCACTGCTGTATTATCATTATTATTATTAACTTATGAATATGTCTGTGTATGGCAAACACCTCCAATTTATTGTTAAGATCTGATATAATAGATCACTATTCTTCACGCTGAAACAGGAAGCAAAAAGAGGAGAAGGCTGCATTAGATGCAAAATGTAAAAAGGTAAGCAGCCGCGTAAATGAGAATGCCAAGAAGCGAATGGATCTTTTGCAGAAAGAAACCAATTGGTAATTTTTCTCTTCAATTTACTTGATATATATATTTTTTATCATTTTTATTTTAACAAGATCTGAAACCTGTGTATTCCTTCTCATCCATGCATTTTTTTTATGCAAGTTGTTATTTTGCACTATGGCTTGTTAAATAACTTGATAATTTTCTGTGGTATTATGCTTGTGGGTTTATCTTGTAGCCTGTTGCATGAAGTTAGAGTCTTGTGTGATTTTAATTCCTTATTATCAACTTATAGGATGTGGAATTACAAGGAAAGTACAAAGATATGGAAGATTTGAGGAGGGAGGAAGAAACCCGGCAACAACGACTTATAAAAGCTAAGGAGGATCTTGCTGCTGCTGAACATGAACTTGAGAGTCTACACTCTTGTGAAGCTGCCATTGATGAGATTGTAAGTGTCCTTATAATCACTGGTTATATGATATATATCTTCAATTAATTCATTTACTGCAATTTCAGTCCTCCTACTTCAAATTATTCAATCAAATCCCAGACTACAAGTTCCTAAAGGTCTTTGGGTTTGCTTATTTTCCCTTTCTTCGCCCCTACAATTCCACCAAACTTGCCTATCATTCAAAGGAGTGTGTTTTCTTGGGGTATTCCATTGCTCACAAGGGCTACAAATGCTTGGATGCAGAAGGTAGAATCTTCATCTCTAAGGATGTAATTTTTCATGGGTCAAGATTTCCACCCAAATCTGTCCCTCCTACTGCACCTTCACCCATTCCAACTGCTCCACCTATTCTTTCTGCAAAATCTGTCATATGACTCTCTTCTTCCTGCACCTACCTCTCCCATTGTTCCTTTATCTATCCCATCCATGGTAGTCAAAATTGCGGTCTGCATTGTAAAAACGGATGATTTTACGATTCAAGACCCTCTAGACGATGCAGAACGCAAACAAAAACGTTAATTGGTGAAATCGAACTGAAATTGTAAGCTGAAGCGGTGGAAACGAACGATTCTGACGCACGCTGATGAGACCCGTGAGCCAATTAAGTCAGGGGATAAGGAGGTTAAGGCTTGGAGGGTATACTATAGGAAGGGAAAGAGGGGGACACGTGGTGAAGACGTTGGGGAAAGTTAGTTATGCTAATTGGGGGCCCATGTGGGGTGTGGGGTGAGAAGTTGGTTATAGGAGAGAGGGAGGAGCAGGGGTACAACATGGAAAGATTGTAGTAAGAATTCGGCTCTAGGCTTGGGCAAGAGAGTGGGATATTCTCTTGTGTTCTTACTGTTTTCCTTTCTTTATACTGCATTGCACACAAATTCTGTTTAGTGATCAATATACAATACAGATAATATCAATATCCGTTTCTATTGGTTTCTTATCTTTATCATTTTGGTCCGACCTTCCGGATACTGACGGGGGAGAGAATGGAGACACGAACTCAAGCTCGAATGGACGGAATGGACCAGCGACTAGTGGAGGTGGAGACAACGCTGTCGGACTTAGCAGCAGCGGTGAAAGTCGTAACCCAGGGACAACAGAAGTTGGATCAGGAGATGACGGAGCAAGCTGAGTTTCGCAAATACATTGCAGGTTTGGTGCGATGCTTGGAAACAATACCGCAAGATGAAGGGGAACGCAAATCTCCTGTGACGGAGGTTGTGCGGAGTCGTACGGGGGCGAGCAAAGATAGCAGCAAACGGGGCAAGGACACTCTTACACTGTCCAACCTCGTCGGAACCTTGGATGATTTGTTCACAGCTGCAAAACGAATTGAGTTGCCGGTGTTTAACGGTAGAAATCCGAGATGATGGTTGACGAGAGCTGAACTCTATTTTCGGGTAAATCAGACCCCAGAGGAATCGAAGATACCCCTTGCACAAGTGAGTATGGAGGGGACGGCCATCCACTGGGTCACGATAATGATGGAGGTGCATGGGGACCTGAATTGGGCGGTGTTTAAGGAGGAATTGATGGAGCGGTTTAGTGGACTTGAAATACAGAACCCATACGAAGAATTGGCAGCTTTACAGCAGAAGAAGACAGTTCAGGAATATGTGGAGGAGTTCGAATACTTGGCATTATTGATTCCTCGCCAACCAGAAACTCGTCTACAGGCGATGCGTTTAGCGAGAAATGTTGAGTTGGCCATGAAGAGAGGTGTGGGACCTCATGTTCGATTGGGTGTACAACGAGGATTCACAGGAAGGGATGGAGGGACGTCATTGCAGAACTTTAGACCAAGCTCGCAACCACCAAATTGGAATGATAGTAACCGGGATTCTAGTTACTCACCCAAGCAAGATCAGAGGGTCGGAGGTGCTGTCTCTGAAACACCAAAACAACCAGTTTCAAGGGCCAGAGGGGTACGACATTTGACAACTCAGGAGTGGGAGGAGAGGAGAAAAAAGGGGTTGTGTTTTCGACGTGGGATGTCGTATAGTCTGCTTCATAAATGTGCTGATCCAAACGTGAGGGTAGTTCTACTTGGAGAGGATGAGATGATTAATGAAGAAGGGGAGGTGTTAGTGGCGGAGGAAATGAATTCTGAAATTGAAGATACTTTAAAAGAGGGGGAGTGCAGGATGTTAGAGTATCTGGGCATGGCTGAATTGTTTCAGACTCGGGAGAATAAAGGGGAATTATCATCAATGTAGGTTGAGGGTCAGGTTGGTGGTATCCCTATTTTGATACTGCTGGATAGTGGTGCAACTCATAATTTTATTTCTCCAAAATTGGTAAAATCATTGGGTTTAACTATTCATGGAACTAGGAGGATGAGTATTAAATTGGGGGATGGACACCGAGTCTTTTCGCAAGGAGTGTGTCAAAAACTCAAGGTAGACATTGGAGGCTACTGTTGTTTGATAGACGCTTACATATTGGATATTGGTGGATTGGACCTTTTACTAGGTGTTGTCTGGATGCGGACTTTAGGGGATGTTATAGCAAATTGGGAGACGATGACTATGAGTTTTCAAGTTTCAGGACAAGATTTCACCCTGGAAGGAGCAGCTAAGCCAAATCAGGTGGTTTCGTCTTTACATAGCCTAGTTCATAATCCTTATTTTGGTAGTATTCAACTTGACCGTATGAAAGGGAATCATGATGCTAGAGGCACTCAGATTTTAACCTGTATGCAGCAACAACAATTGCAGCACCTGTTATCAACACTAGAAGTGGTTTTTCATGAACCTACAGGTTTACCTCCTCAACGATCCTTTTTTCATGAACCTACAGGTTTACCTCCTCAACGATCCTTTGATCATGGTATTCATTTGGTGCAAGGGCAGGGAGCTGTCTCGGTGAGACCATACCGATACCCACATTTCCAGAAGAATGAAATTGAGAGACAAGTGCATGAGATGCTTCAAATGGGGATCATCAGACCTAGTACCGGTTCCTATTCTAGCCCAGTTCTTCTAGTGAATAAAAAGGATAATACGTGGCGCATGTGTGTTGATTATCGAACTCTCAATAAAGTGACAATCCTAGACAAGTTCCCTATTCCTGTGGTGGAAGAATTATTGGATGAATTAAATGGAGCAGCTTACTTCACTAAATTAGACCTTAAATCCGGCTACCATCAGATTCGAATGCGAGATGAAGACATAGAGATGACTGCATTCCGAACTCACAGTGGTCACTATGAATATTTAGTAATGCCATTCGGCCTTACCAAAGCCCCCTCAACTTTCCAAGCCACCATGAACGAGTTGTTTCGGCCTTTGCTTCGTAAGTTTGTGCTGATTTTCTTTGATGATATTCTGGTCTATAGTAGGGATTGGGAATCACATTTATCCCACTTAGAGGAAGTCCTGAAAGTGCTGCAGGTGAACCTATTAGGATATAAAGATAAATCAGCCCAATACCAATAAATAAAATTGGGCCTGATTTATATGCTGTATTGTTGTATTATTATTTCTGATGTATTGTTTCTAGCCCAATCTATTGGGCCTGCAATTGATTGTAATTGGGCCCAGTTATGCGCTGGAAGCCCCTTGCTATTCTGTTAAGTTTAGGAAGTCAAAGATTAGTTCAGATTCCTTCTGTTATGACAGCTGGATTCAGTTAGATAAAGATTCTAGAGAATCTGTTTGCTGAGTCAGCAAACAGAATTTCCCTCCAAATTGTAAAACTTCCTCTGGAAGTTACTTCCCCTATAAAAACAAACCTGATGTATCAAATTCATTTTTGAGAAATGAAAATACAATTCTGAACAATACTCTCTCTCTAAATTTTCGAATTCTCTCTCTAGCTTTTCTTCTACTTCTTCGTTTTCTTTCATTTTCTATATGAATTCTCTGAATTTTGTTATGGTATCAGAGCTCTCTTGAGAGCTCTGGTACACACCTTCATTCTGCAATGGCAAGGTCAAGATCCAGATCCAGATCTTCTGGCAATTCTTCAGCAAGAAGCTCATCAGAATCTTCTCCCTCTCCTCCTCCAAAGCATCGAAAAAGGAGAAATAATCCAGTAATTTTCTCTCAACCTATTTCAGCAAAATTAGATGAAAAGAACTTCTTAGTTTGGAAGCTTCAAGTAGAATCTGCAATTATTGGACACAAACTTCACAAGTTTGTTGTAAATCCTCAAATTCCTCCAAAATTTCTCAATCAAGATGAAGCTGTTGGCAGAATCAACAAAAATTACAAAAAGTGGGAGCAGCAAGATAAATTACTGGTCTCTTGGCTTCTTTCTTCACTGTCTGAGTCTTTTACTACTCGAATAGTAGGATGTGTACATTCATGGCAGATTTGGGACAAAATTCACACCTATTTTGACAAGGTGACAAGAGCAAAGGTCAGGCAACTAAGACAAGAACTCAATTGCATTAAGAAAGGCACAGATTCTGTGGCAAATTACTTACTGAAGATTAAGACTATAGTAGATGCTTTAGCATCAATTGGATCTCCTGTTACTAGTCAGGAGTATTTGGATTTAATGCTGGAAGGTCTGTCAGAAGAATTTGAGTCGTTTGTCACAAATCTAGTGAGCAAACTTGAACCATACACTGTTGATGATGTTGAATCTATGCTCCTAACTCATGAATCCAGACTTGAGCAGTTGAAGAAGGGTGTACCAGACTCCTTTTTTGCAAATATAGCACACAAGAATCCTCCTGGTTTCATCTCCAACAATCAAACTCAACAGTCTCAACCTGTTCAATCATCCGGCAGTAATTTTATTCAACCAGCAGGTCAAGACTTCTCTAATCAGTACAACTTTCCTCAACAGAATTTTCGTCCACCTTTTAGAGGTAGAGGAAGAGGAGGAAGATATTGTGGCAGAGGAGGAAGATCAAATTATAGAGCTTATCTTTACTGTGTCATATGCAATAGGAATGGACATGATGCTCAAGTGTGCTACTACAGGTTCAGTTTTAATAATCCAGGAAATCCTACTCCTAATAGTACAAATTTTAACAATCAATTTCCTAATACTTCTAATGGTCAATATCCTTTTGTTTCTGGTTCTAATTTTGCTGATCCAAATCGGTCAACACCTCACTATGAACCTAGTGCAGCAAATTCTGCTGCAGTTACTCCATATATACCTGGAATAACCTCTGTGGGAAATCAAATAGTATTTTAGGAAAGAATAAATTAGAAAATTTGTATATTTCCTTGTAATCTTAACAGATTTGAATAATTAGGAACAATCCCATAAATCAAGGGATCCTAGAATAGAATAGAGTTATTATATTTCCTAAAATAGCATAGGTCTCCTGTATATATCTTGTATGATCTCTTTGTATTATTACAATGAAATCAGATTTCATTTAATCTAATTTTCCAGATGGTATCAAAGCTTTCGATCTAGGAAGCTCTGTCTGCGCACTGTAACCTAAGACGGCAGCCTGCATTGCTGCTGCATTTTTCTTAACCCTAAGACGGCAGCCTGCATTGCTGCTGCATCTTTTCCTATATTCATTGCACTTTTTTTTCCTGCTATCTCAACCTTCTCTGTCGCACAACTTTCTGTTGCTGCTGTTTTCTCTGTGCCTTAATCGCACAGCCTTTCCTTTTATTCTTCACTACTCAGCCATCTTCTTGCTATAATGTCAAGGGAAGAGGAAGTTGTGAATCCAACCCCAAAAATAGGGAATACCCAATCCCAGCAACCTGGAGAACTGCAAAATATTCATTCTGCATATAGACTAAATGGAAGAAATTATTTGAAGTGGGCCCAACTTGTTCGTACAGTGTTGAAAGGAAAGGGGAAGTTGAGTCACCTGACGGAGTCTGGACCTAAACAGGAGGATCCCAAGTTTACTACATGGGATGAGGAAGATTCAATGATCATGGCGTGGCTGTGGAATTCAATGATTCCAGAAATCAGCGACACCTGCATGTTCCTTAATTCGGCAAAAGAGATTTGGGATGCTGTAGAGCAAACCTACTCTAAAGCCAAAGATGCTGCTCAAGTATATGAAGTAAAGGTGAAAACTTTGGCAGCAAAACAAGGGAACAAGACTGTTACAGAATATGCCAATCAGCTGAAATCATTATGGATGGAGCTAGACCATTATAGAGTCATAAAAGCCAAATGTACTGAAGATTCAGCACTTCTCAAGGAGTATATCGAACAAGACAGAGTTTATGATTTCCTTGTTGGTTTGAATCCTGAATTTGATCAAGTTAGGATTCAAATATTGGGGAAGCAAAAGGTACCATGCTTCAATGAAGTGGTGGCTATTGTGAGAAGTGAAGAAAGTAGAAGGGGTCTCATGTTAGAGAGTCCAGCAGTAGAGAACTCAACAATGGTGGCTGACCATAAAGGAGATCAGACTTTGGCCATGGTAGTCGAACAGAAGAAAGGAGGATCAGCAAATGTGGAGAAGAAAAGTGATGGTCTCTGGTGTACCTACTGCAATAAGCCTCGTCATACCCGAGAGAAGTGCTGGAAGTTGTATGGGAAGCCTTTAAATCGAGATCGAGAAGGGGGACACAGAGGAGGCTCCTCAAGGAAAGGAGGACAAGTTTATGTTGCTGCTGGAACAAATGAAGAAAATAAACCAGAAGCTGCTGACCATCTTAACCAAGAGGAGATAGAAAGGGTGAGAACCTTTCTTAGTAAGCTGGAAAAACCTCCAGGTGTGTGTTCTTTGGCATACTCAGGTAAGTTTCCACTTTCTTTTGGATTTAATGTCTCAGATACACCCTTTAACCATTATTGGATATTGGACTCTGGAGCTACAGACCACATGACACCATTAGCCAAACACTTCACATATTCCCCATGTCCCAGCAACAAGAAAATTGCCACAGCAGATGGAACCCATATAACTGCAGCTGGTCAAGGAAATATCCAAATCAATCCTTTAATAACCTTAAAAGATGTTCTCCATGTCCCAAAGCTGTCCACCAACCTAGTCTCTATACAAAAACTTATAAAGGATGTGTCATGTAAAGTTGTTTTTTACAACGATCATTGTGTATTTCAGGACAAGGATTCGGGGAGGACGATTGGACATGCTAGAGAATGGAATGGCCTTTATTATCTTGAAGATCCAAGTCTGTCCAGCAAGAACAGAATCTCTCACTCCTTCATATCTGAATCTTTGATGACCAACAGAGAAAAAATCATGCTTTATCATTGTCGGTTGGGACATCCCTCTTTTGGAGTGATCAAAATTATGTTTCCCTCTCTGTTTACCAAGTTAGATGTTGAGAGTCTTCATTGTGAGGTGTGTGAACTTGCTAAGCACAAGCGTGTATCTTTTCCAATAAGTAATAAAATTAGCAATTTCCCCTTTTATCTTGTTCATACTGATGTATGGGGGCCTTCTAATGTTCCAAATGTGTCTGGTGCTCGATGGTTTGTCACCTTTATAGATGATTGTACAAGGGTCACTTGGGTTTTCCTACTTAAACAAAAATCAGAAGTCAGTTCTGTCTTCCTAAACTTCCATTCCTTGATAAAAAATCAGTTTGGTGTTAATATTAAGAGGCTTAGGTCAGATAATGCCAAAGATTACTTCAATCATGTCCTTAATTCTTTTTGTCAAAAAGAAGGTATAATTCATGAGTCTTCTTGTGTCAAAACACCACAGCAGAATGGGGTCGCAGAGAGGAAAAATGGGCATCTATTAAATCAGACTTGGGCATTGTTGTTCCAAAATAGTGTCCCAAAAAATTTCTGGGGGGAAGCTGTTCTTACAGCAACACACCTTATCAATAGACTACCCTCTAGAGTCTTAGGATCAAAAAGCCCTATGGAAGCTTTGTCGTCTTTCTATCCAAACCTGTCCACTACAAATAATCTTAAACCAAGAGTTTTGGGTGCATCTCATATGTCCATATTCATAGTACAGACAGGGGGAAACTTGATCCTAGAGCCTTAAAGTGTGTCTTTGTTGGTTACTCATCCACTCAGAAAGGGTATAAATGCTACCACCCCCCATCCAAAAAATTCTGTGTCTAGGGATGTTACCTTCAATGAACAAGAGGGCTATTTCCATCAACCTTATCTTCAGGGGGAGAGTTTCAGGGAAGATAAGGAAAGTAGTAATTCTGGTTTTCCCATTCTTCCAGACTTGACAGACTTGATATTTGAACCTAAACTAGATCAAATTGAAGCTGTAACAAGTGAAACAAGTCAAGGAAGTGAAGTTGGTCAAGGAATTGGTCAAGAAAAGGAAGCTGGTCAAGAAAGTGAAATTAATTGTGAAGCTGATCAAGGAGATGTTGAAGCTGGAAAATTTGGTAAGAAGCTGGTGTACTCAAGGAAGACTAAGGCCATTCCAGGATCAAGCCATGTTCAAGAATCCAACTCGACTCAGCAAAAAGAGGTAACAATTTTTTCTCCAGCTGTGCAGGTTGAAATTGAAACCTAAAATGATCTTGATCTCCCAATTGCCATTAGAAAAGGGACAAGAAAATGCACCAAACAGCCACTCTACCCTCTCTCAAATTACCTGTCCTTTGAAAATTTCTCTCCTACCCATAAAACCTTCCTAGTAAACCTAAACACTACACTTCTACCTAATACCCTATCTGAGGCATTGTCTGACAGAAAATGGAGGCAAGCCATGGATGTAGAGATGGAGGCATTGGAGAAGAACACCACCTGGGAGTTAGTCACCTTACCAATAGGAAAGAGGCCAGTTGGATGTAAGTGGGTCTATACAGTGAAATACAAGGCTGATGGATCAATTGAGAGATATAAGGCAAGACTAGTTGCCAAAGGGTTCACCCAAACCTATGGAGTTGATTATTTGGAGACCTTTGCTCCGGTTGCCAAAATGAACACAGTTAGGGTGATATTGTCTCTTGCTGCCAATTATGGTTGGAACTTGGAACAATTTGATGTTAAGAATGCTTTCCTACATGGAGACCTTGAAGAAGAAATTTATATGGAGATACCTCCAGGATATGGTAGAGATGTTGCTGCCAACACTGTTTGCAAGTTGAAAAAGGCATTATATGGGCTAAAACAGTCCCCCCGTGCATGGTTTGGCAGGTTTACTAAAGTTATGACAAGTCTGGGTTACAAACAAAGCCAAGGGGACCATACTTTGTTCTTTAAACATTCCAAGTCAGGGGGAGTAACAATATTATTGGTGTATGTGGATGACATAATATTAACTGGAGATGATAAAGAAGAGCAACAATTGTTGAGCCAATGCTTGGGCAAGGAATTTGAGATCAAGACCTTGGGAAAACTAAAATATTTTTTGGGAATTGAAGTTGCCCACTCCAAGAAAGGGATATTTATATCCCAACAGAAATATATCACTGATTTGCTCAAGGAAACTGGCAAGGCAGCTTGCAAACCTGCTAGTACCCCATTAGAATCAAACCTAAAGCTTGGAAATGCAGAAGAAGATGTTGCTGTTGAAAAAGAGATGTACCAGCGATTAGTGGGCAGACTTATATATTTGTCTCATACCAGGCCAGATATTGCCTATGCAGTGAGTTTAATTAGCCAATTTATGCATAGCCCAAAGGAGACCCATTTACAAGCTGCCCACAGAATTTTACAGTACCTTAAAGGAACTCCAGGAAGAGGGATTCTATTCAAAAGGAATGGTAATGTGAAGCTTGAAGCCTATACCGATGCTGATTATGCAGGGTCAATTGTGGATAGGAGGTCAACTACAGGATATTGCACCTTTCTTGGAGGAAATCTTGTGACTTGGAGAAGCAAAAAGCAGGGTGTAGTGGCTCGGTCCAGTGCTGAAGCGGAATTCCGAGCCATGGCACAAGGTATATGTGAGTTGCTATGGCTTAAAATCATCTTAGAAGACTTGAGGATAAAATGGGAAGAACCTATGAAACTCTATTGTGATAATAAGTCAGCAATCAGCATAGCCCACAACCCAGTACAGCATGATAGAACAAAGCATATTGAAGTAGACAGACACTTCATCAAAGAAAAGCTTGATAGTGGCTTGATATGCACTCCATATGTGGCCTCTCAAGACCAAATTGCAGACATTCTTACCAAGGGACTGGGCAGCCACAATTTTGAGAAGATTGTATCCAAGCTGGGAATGGAAAACACCTATTCACCAGCTTGAGGGGGAGTGTGGGAAATCAAATAGTATTTTAGGAAAGAATAAATTAGAAAATTTGTATATTTCCTTGTAATCTTAACAGATTTGAATAATTAGGAACAATCCCATAAATCAAGGGATCCTAGAATAGAATAGAGTTATTATATTTCCTAAAATAGCATAGGTCTCCTGTATATATCTTGTATGATCTCTTTGTATTATTACAATGAAATCAGATTTCATTTAATCTAATTTTCCAGAACCTCTCCTGCTGTTTCACCATATGTTCCACAACCTGTTCATCACTACACTTCCTCTGCTGCAAATGCTGGAAACTCTACTCCAAGACCACAATATTATACTCCTCCTCAAGCACACTTTGGCACAACTGCAGATCCATGCTCTAACAATTATTGTGCTCACAATACTCAGGCTTCTAGACCTCAACAACCTCCAAATCAAGACTGGTTTCCAGATTCAGGAGCTTCTCATCACATCACTCCTCACTCACAACTAGTGGATAACAGAGTGGATCTTGGTGGAATGCATTCAATCTACATGGGTAATGGACAAGCTGTACCTATCAAATCTGTTGGCACAACACACTTCACCTCACCTCACCAATCACAAACTAAATTAGTTCTTCAAAATCTTCTTCATGTTCCACATATTACACGCAACTTAATGAGTGTCAGTCAGTTTGCAAGGGATAACAGTGTCTATTTTGAATTTCATCCAACACATTGCTTTGTGAAATCACAGGAGACTAATGAAATTCTCCTTCAACGAAGCCTAGGAACTGATGGTCTCTACAAGTTCTCTAATCTGCACTTGCTGGCTGCAGCCTCTGGAAGTTCATCCTCTTGGAATAGTTCAATAAACAATGCAGTAGATTGTAATACAGTAAATAATAGTACAGGACCTCTAATTTCCTCTTACTCTTTATGGCATTTCAGACTTGGTCATGCCAATTCTTCTATAGTTAGAAAGGTTTTAGAGTCCTGTAATATTTCATTTGTAAATAAAAGTCTTGAAGACTTCTGTACAGTCTGCTGTCTTGGAAAAACTCATAGGTTACCAGCTAATTCTTCAAATTCAGTTTATGATTCACCTCTAGATCTGATATATACTGACTTATGGGGACCAGCACCTATGAATTCTCATGGAGGTTTTCGTTACTACATTACATTTGTTGATGCACACACAAGGTATACATGGATTTACCTTTTACACAACAAATCTGAAGCATTATCTACATTTTTACACTACAAGAAATTGGTTGAAAATCAATTTAACCTAAGAATCAAAGCTGTACAATCTGATTGGGGTGGAGAATTTCGTCCTTTCACTAAAGCTCTACAAGATTTTGGCATCAATCACAGACTTATTTGCCCACACACACATCACCAAAATGGAACTGTTGAGAGAAAACACCGTCATATTGTAGATATGGGACTGACTTTACTGGCACATGCACATATGCCTCTGAAATTTTGGGATCATGCTTTCCTTACTGCTGTCTATTTGGTTAATAGATTACCATCAGCTTCATTAAATTTTGAGGTTCCCTACATTAAGCTGTATAAAACTCAACCAGATTACAAGGCTTTCAAGGTCTTTGGTTGTGCATGTTTTCCTTCACTGAGACCTTATAATCAACATAAGTTTCAATTCAGATCTGCTGAATGCACTTTTTTGGGATATTCACCTATGCATAAAGGCTACAAGTGTCTTTCTCCTGAGGGCAGAATTTACATCTCTAAAGATGTAATATTCAATGAGTTCAGATTTCCTTTCTCATCATCTGAAACAGCACCTGCAGGTTCCTCATTTCCTGCCACTAATTCCTCTCCACTACCCTCTATTCAAATTCCCCTATGCTCTTTCAAGACCACTCATATCTCTTCACCTCCACAGTCAACAAATGAAACTTCATCTTCCTCATCTTCTCACAATGTTCAGCCCACACACTCTCCATTATCTTCTTCCACTCATTCACCAATTTCCCCAACACCTTCAGCTGATCCTTCAGCTGCACCTAATCCTATCTCCACTCAAGTTAATACTCAATCTCATCCTTCATCAATTCATCCTATGCAAACTAGGTCTAAGTCTGGAATTTTCAAACCTAGACTTCAACCCACTCTTCTTCTTACTCACATGGAACCAAAGTCAGCAAAACAAGCTTTATCTCATCCCCAATGGCTTGCTGCAATGCAAGCTGAGTATGATGCACTTATTGCTAACAACACTAGGTCTCTTGTACCTTTACCTCCTGATAGGTCTCCTATTGGCTGCAAATGGGTTTTTCGAGTTAAGGAAAATTCAGATGGGACTGTTAATCGTTACAAAGCTAGGCTGGTTGCAAAGGGTTTCCACCAACAACCAGGTTTTGATTACACAGAAACCTTTTCTCCTGTTATCAAACCTGTAACTGTCAGATTATTACTCTCTGTTAAGATATGTAGAGATATTCTGTATATTCTGTTAGATATAACAGTTTATTCTCCCTTGATTTCTTGTATAGTTTCCTTATTTAGGTTGATCCTAATCCCAAAACTCTAGGGATTTGATTATGTCATAGCATGTATATATATGTGTGCTGTATCTGTTATTCTATATCAACAAACCTGATGTATCAAATTCATTTTTGAGAAATGAAAATACAATTCTGAACAATACTCTCTCTCTAAATTTTCGAATTCTCTCTCTAGCTTTTCTTCTACTTCGTTTTCTTTCATTTTCTATATGAATTCTCTGAATTTTGTTAGAACCAGTTTTATGCCAATAGAAAGAAATGCTATTTCGCTTAAAGGGAGGTGGATTACTTGGGGCACATTATCTCTGAATCAGGGGTGTCTATGGATCCAACAAAGATCAAGGCAGTCTTGGAATGGCCTATTCCTGTTAATGTCAAGGGCGTGAGAGGCTTCTTAGGCCTCACCGGGTACTACAGAAAATTTATACGGGGATACGACAAGGTGGCTCAACCTTTAACAACTTTGACAAAAAAAGAGGGATCAAATGGAATCCTGAAGCAGAAGAAGCTTTTAATAGGTTGAAACAACTCATTACATCAGCCCCGATTTTGGCCTTACCAGATTTCTCGAAGGTGTTTGAGGTGGAATGTGATGCTTCAGGTAGAGGTGTTGGAGCCGTACTTATGCAAGACAGAAAACCCATTGCTTATTTTAGCAAGGCTTTGGCCGAAAAGAATCTATCTAAGTCAACCTATGAAAAGGAAATCATGGCGTTAGTGTTGGCTATTCAACATTGGCGTCCTTACCTTTTGGGTAGACCATTTGTGGTGTATTCTGACCATAGAAGTTTAAAATTTCTGCTGCAACAAAGAATTACAACAGCTGACCAGCAGTGTTGGATTGCAAAGCTATTGGGGTATCAATTTGATATTAAGTATAAGCCGGGTAAGGAGACTACAGCTGCGGACTCTTTATCTAGGAGGGATGAGGTTGCTGAGTTGAGATTGATAAACTCTTTTCCTTTATGGGTGGAAGGTAAGGATTTGGCAGAAGGGGTGCATCAAGACCCGTACCTTAGTAAGATCATTGTTGCGATTCAGTCAGGTACAACTGTTAAGGCTGGTTTTTCCTATACACTGAGTGTTTTGTTGTATAAGGGGAGACTAGTGATACCTGCTTCTTCCCCTTGGATTCCCAAATTGTTAGAAGATTTCCATGACTCACCTCAAGGGGGACATTCGGGTTATTATAGGACTTATAGGAAACTAGCTGAAAATTTATATTGGCTTGGAATGAAAAAGCAAGTGCAGCGCTATGTACAAGAATGTGATATTTGCCAACGTTATAAATATTCTACCCTTTCACCAGCTGGTTTGTTGCAGCCATTGGAAATTCCGAAGGTTGTTTGGGATGATGTATCAACAGATTTCATAACAGGGCTGCCTAAATCTAAGGGGTTTGAAGTCATCTTGGTAGTAGTGGATCAGCTTTCTAAGTATGCCCATTTTATTCCTTTGAAACATCCTTATACGACTAAGGGCGTGGCTGAAGTGTTTATGAAGGAGGTGGTGAGGCTTCATGGGGTCCCTAAGTCAATTGTTAGTGATAGGGATCCTATTTTCATGAGCCACTTTTGGACAGAGCTATTCAAGCTTCATGGCACCAAGCTGAAGATGAGTTCTTCCTACCATCCACAAACGGATGGACAAACAGAAGTCATAAACTGTCGTCTCGAGACGTATTTGTGCTGTTTTGCAGGGGAACAACCAAAAGGATGGTCATTTTGGTTACCTTGGGCTGAGTTGTGTTATAACACTACTTGGCATGCATCTATTAACACTACACCATTTGAGGTGGTGTATGGAAGGAAGCCACCTACCATCCTAAGTTTCTTGCCCAGTGAAATAAGAGTGGAGGCAGTAGCTCATTCACTAATTGAGAGAGATGAGGCTTTGAAACAACTCAAGTATCATTTATCTCAGGCTCAACACAACATGAAAAGGCAAGCGGATCAGTATCGGAGGGATGTTTCTTTTTAGGAGGGGGAACAAGTTTATCTTAGATTGAGACCCCACAAACAACAATCTGTTGCTCGAAGGATTAATCATAAACTATCTGCTAGATTCTATGGTCCTTTCGTAGTGCTTAAACGCATAGGCCTTGTGGCATATCAATTGGCTTTAGCTCTCTTAGATTTTGGACCGGGCCTAACTCAACCCCAAAAGCTAGCTTGTAGGGTGAGGATTGCCCAAGGCTTATATACCACAATTTGGCCTTATCTCTAGGCAATGTGGGACTCTTAACACACCCCTTCACTCCCACATCTGGAGCGTGGACAACTATACGGGTGGCGGCTCAATAACAACGAATCATCTAGAATAGGCTCTGATACCATATTAGATTTTGGACCGGGCCTAACTCAACCCCAAAAGCTAGCTTGTAGGGTGAGGATTGCCCAAGGCTTATATATCACAATTTGGCCTTATCTCTAGACTCTAGGCAATAGATTTTGGACCGGGCCTAACTCAACCCCAAAAGCTAGCTTGTAGGGTGAGGATTGTCCAAGGCTTATATACCACAATTTGGCCTTATCTCTAGGCAATGTGGGACTCTAACAACCTCCGTCAGCAAAAATCCATCCAGTTTTTCATGTTTCACAATTGAAAAAGGCGATTGGTAACTGAGTTGTTGAATCCACATTGCCTTTTGGATTAGAAGGGGATTTAACTGATGTGATTGAACCAGAAGCAGTGTTAGCTGCTAGAACCAGATTGCACAATGGGACTCCTGTTGCTCAATGGTTGATTCAATGGAAGGGGCGTCCAACTGACGAGGCTACTTGGGAAGAAGAGTTTGTGATACGCAACCAATTTCCTTCTTTTAGTCTTGAGGACAAGATTGTTTCTCAAGAGGTGGCAAATGATGAGACCCGTGAGCCAATTAAGTCAGGGGATAAGGAGGTTAAGGCTTGGAGGGTATACTATAGGAAGGGAAAGAGGGGGACACGTGGTGAAGACGTTGGGGAAAGTTAGTTATGCTAATTGGGGGGCCATGTGGGGTGTGGGGTGAGAAGTTGGTTATAGGAGAGAGGGAGGAGCAGGGGTACAACATGGAAAGATTGTAGTAAGAATTCGGCTCTAGGCTTGGGCAAGAGAGTGGGATATTCTCTTGTGTTCTTTACTGTTTTCCTTTCTTTATACTGCATTACACACAAATTCTGTTTAGTGATCAATATACAATACAGATAATATCAATATCCGTTTCTATTGGTTTCTTATCTTTATCACACGCGTGAGTTGCTGTTCTCGCTGGGTTTTGTGCGACACATAACCCGACCCGGAAGAGCGAATGTTTAAATTGATTTTAAGCGAACAGAAACCTTTCTTCTTCCTCCGCACTCTGCTCTGTTTTCAGAATCCTAATAGCCACTCTCACTCACTCCAGCTTCTTCCTCCTCTGCCTGCTCTGTTCAGCGTTTTTTCAGTCTCTGTTCTGGGCTTTTTCAGTCTCTGTTCTGCGTTTTTTTCAGTCTTTGTCCTGCGTTCTGAACCATATACTGTTTTGGAATTGTTACTTTGTTTTAGTGATTTAAATGTTTTTTTTATTTATGCTATTTTATATGCATATATACGAATTTATATGCATATTATATAAAATCTTAAGATTCGTGTTATGATTCCATGGTTTACGATTCTCACCTCCCTTCCCAATTTAAGGTGAAATCTCGAATTTGACTACCTTGATCCCATCCCATCCCCCTCTAATAAATTTCCCTTTTTAAATCCTCTCAATATTCACCGTATGCAAACACGTAGCAAAGCTGGTATCATTAAACCAAGGTTGGAACCTAAAATCCTCCTTAGACAACTTGAACCTTCTTTTGTCAACAAGCCTTGGTGACCCTCATTAGTTTCAGGCCATGAAGAAGAATATTATGCTTTATTACGAAATAAGACTTGGTCACTAGTAAAACATCCTGCTCATAGGCAGACAATTGGCTGTAAATGAGTGTTTAGAATCAAAGGAAATCCTGATGGTTCACTAAATAAATTAAGGCCAGACTTGTAGCGAAGGGGGTTCATCAAAAGCCTGGTTTTTACTATTCTGAAACATTTTCTCCAGTTGTAAAAGCTGTTACTGTTAGAACTGTTCTTACCATTGCTGTTTCCAAGGGCTGGTCTATTGAACAAATTGATGTAAATAATGCATTTCTTAATGATTTATTGGAGGAGGAGGAGGAGGTTTACATATGTCAACCTCGTGGTTTTGAACATGAGGGTGGTTTTGAACATGAGGACAGGGCTCTAGTATGCAGACTATATAAGGTCTTGTACAGTCTAAAACAGGCTTCACGGGTCTGGTTTGATAGGCTTAATTCAGCTCTTCTAACTTTTGTCTTTAAACCAAGCAAGTGTTCTCTCTTCACTCTTCATCAAGAAACTCATTGCATTTATATTCTAGTATATGTAGATGATATTATCATCATTGGAGATTCTTTGTTCTAATTTAGCAGCTGATTTCCAAATTAAATTTTGAATTTGCCCTAAAACAGCTTTGCTCCTTGGAGTATTTCTTGGGCATACAAGTTAGTCACTTATCTGATGGGATTTGTTGGTAAAGGCTGGTTTGTTTGAAGCAAAAGGTCTCTCTACTCCTTTGGTCAGCAGTTCTAAATTGACAAAATTTGGTACAACCTATCTTTAGGATCCTTCTAATTATAGGTCTATAGTTGGGGCGCTACAGTATGCAACTATATCTAGGCTTGAAATTAGTTTTGTAGTGAATAAGGCTTGCCAATTTCTTTCTCAGCCACTTGAAGACCATTGGACAACAATTAAAAGAATATTGAGATACCTTAAAGAGACTCTTACCTAAGGCTTGTCAATCTGGTGGGACGCTCAAGTACTGAGGCAGAATATAGGAGTTTAGCTAACGCAACAGCAGAAATTTTGTGGATACAATCTCTCCTAACTGAGTTGCAAGTTCCCTTTACTACAGCTCAAGTATTTTGTGACAATCTAAGCACTGTTATGCTAATACATAATCATGTGTTACACTCCTGAACCAAGCATATGGAGCTAGATATTTTTTTTTGTCAGAGAAAAGGTGATCAACAAAAGTCTAGCAGTCTATCACATTCCTTCTATGGATCATTGTGCAGACATCTTAACTAAAGCTTTACCTTCAGCCAAATTTGCAACACTCGGACAAAATCAGGATGTTTGATGAACTTTCACTTCTCAATCCACCTTGAGTTTGAGCGGAGCATGTTAGAGTATATGTGCATTATGTAGTATTTCTATTAGTTAATTGTATTTGTATTAATGTTTCTGTTTAGTTAAGTCTGTTAGATCTAGTTTCTGTTAAGTTTGTTAGATCTAAGTCTGTTATTGTCCAACTATCAATTGTAACAACTTGTAACTAACCAACTAACTTGAGCTAATTACAAGCTGATGCCTTAGGTTCTTTCAAAAGCTTTTGCGCATTATATTATTTATATATATGTATGTAGCCCGGAGCTTCAACTGTACTGAGTTACATTTGAATTCAAAACAGTTTCTCAGATTCTAATTCTCTCAAATTTTCACTCTACATTTTCTTTCATTTTCTCACTCAAACAAGATCTTTTATTAGGCCCTCACCCATAGATGTCCAATTCTAGAAGCTTCATGCTCCAGATGTCCAGCCTTGGGCATGAGGGGATATGTTGGAGAAGTCCCATATTGACTAAAGGCTTGAACAATCCTCACCCTATAGTTAGCTTTTGGGGTTGGGTTAGACCCTTTCCAAAATCTATGACGATCATTAGGTTAATAAATCAGAATATCAAAATATCAAAATACACTTATAAAAGCTCTCTCTTTGTTCTATCTTCCAATTCCTTACAAATTATACTACTTTCCATCACTTTCTCATATGGCATCTAGAGCCTTCTTTTGGGTTAGGACACTTCACATGGAAGAATTGCTATGCATGCCTGAACTTCCGCCACCTATTGGTGGTGTTGCTAGAAATTCCTCGACTGCAACTTCACTCATTGTTGTGCCTCCACCTCCGGTGACCTTTTCATACTACATGTTGGTAAAGCTTGACAATAAGAACTACTTGATATGGAAACATCAAATTGAATTGTTACTAAGCTGCACAACTTCACCGGTTTGTGGTAAATCCACAAATTCCTGCATTGTTCTCGTCAAAAGTGGATTGCAACCTTAGTGCTGTTAGCAAAGGATACTAACAGTGGGAGCAATGCCACCAAATGCTCCTATCTGAAGCTCTCTTTATGTGAGTGGTCAGGTGCGTTGACTCATGGCTGATGTGGGACGAGATCCACACTACATTCTCAGATGTGAGCAATGGCTCAACAACTTCATACACAAAAGATGGACGAACACTATTTTTGTATCTTTCACTAAAAGCCATTGTGGATTATTAACAAGTGCCACTTGCTGTTAATGTTTCTCAGAAATCTTAGACTACGTGACCTCTGTCCATCAGGCAACATGGTTCCCCTCCATATCCACCACCTTCTAAGTTCTAACTATTTTGTAAACCATTGCAAACAACTGCCACCATCTTGATCCAATGATTGTGATTCTTATGGTCGTGGGTGTGGCAGATGTTCTGGCAACATTAGAGGTCATTCTAGCCATTGTGATAAAACTAGTATTTTTGTTAGAAAAAGTAGGGATAATCCCATCCTTATAGAATAACACTCCCTATTCTTTCTAATAAAAATACCAGTTTTTATCAAATAACAAGGATAATCCCCTGAATAAAAACCGGTATATTTATTAGAAGAATAGGGTTAAAAACTTTGAGGGTTTGCAACTCCCAATGCCCAAAAGCACCAATACTCTAAGGGCCCGTTTGATGGACAGGATAAGAGACCAGATATGATAATTTTATCCTATCCTATCACTTATCATGTGTTTGTTGCACCAATAGGATATGATAACTCTATCATGTGGCTTATCCTATCATTTCCTCCCAGTGTAATTCTTATCATAAGGGGGGAGCTGGGTTAGGGAGTGATAAGATAAGATACAATTTTTTCTTCCTCATTTGTCCTTTCTCTCTCTCTCCTCCCTCTCTTTTCTCCCCCCTCTCTCGTCTCTTCTCTCTCCACTCCCCCTCTTTCTCTCTTCTCTCCACTCCTCTCCCTCCTCTCTCTTCTCTCTCTACTCCCTATCTCTCTCCTCTCCCCTCTCCTCTCTTTATGATAATTTTGATATTATTTTTAATAATTTTATTCTTTTTTTATTAAGTTTAATTTTTTTCATAAATAAATAATTTTTTATTCATGTATGCTTATTGAAAAGTCAAAAAAATTAAAATTAAATTTGATTTACTACAAAATTGAATTTAATTTTATAATAAGGGTAATTTTGTCATATCAATATTTTTTATATCCTATCCTATCATCATATGTCCATTTCAAACGTATGATAAGATAAAATAATGTTATCGACCTTCATATCCTGGTGTACATCAAACATAGGATATGGTAAGAGCTTATCATACTCTTTTCATATCTTGTTTCTATTCAACTCGTCTATCATATCATATCCTGCACACCAAATGGGCCCTAAAATGACAAGATCCCCTCCCTCTATGCTTCTTTTTATTCAGTACTTCCCAGCCTAACCCTGTAGTCTAACTAACTTACTATTTTTCAACAAACTAATTGAGTAACAACTACAACTAATTGGGTTATCTATCTAATGCACCCCTTAAAACATTTGCCTTGTCTTCAAGGTAAACAACTTGTAGATGTTGTAAACAAAATCCTACCAGGGTCCCACTGTTTAAAATATGATGACTACAGTATAGATGAAAGACAATATTTTTTCGCCATGGTCCCGTTGATCTTCTTTAATACTCACAACAGTACTTAGATCAATAGTTTCAGCAAAGTAGTCAAGTCTCTAGGCTAGTGTATGGTAAGGTGGCCATTCCCTGGTTTTTCTTGAAAACAAATCCTTCTTTCCCAATCAGATCCATTGACTTTCCTGAAAAGCTGTCTTCCTCTTACTAGTTGTTTGGGCTTGACCCATTTGTTGTGGAAGGGGCTCTAACCAGTACCCACTCCATTCTGCCCTCATTTGTAGTTACTAGTTACCATGGATGGTTCTCAAAGATTCTATATTTCTCTATACATTGAGTTTCTACGTAAGTATAACAGAATATGTTCAATAAATAGCATTTTTCTTGAAAGAACTTTGATTAATTTAATCATTGTGCCTTGCATAGGTTTCTTATGCCACATTTTAACAGGGATGGAGTATGTATTTTTTTATTTCTATTTTTAACTCGTATGTATGTATACTATTGAAGCTATCAATTTTTACAGTTTCACTGTTTCTTTTATAAAATGTATTACTGATTACTACATTGATATTTCCAAGCTCAAATGCAATTAGATCGTATTGATCAGTTCTCTGGGCATTATTCTCACTCTGAATATCTGTGATGAATGTTAATAACTGTAGCTAATATTGTACTCAGCAAAACAAAAAAAAATCACTCTCTTGTTTGGTATTTACAACTTACAAATGGTATTTCTTGATTTTTTCCCCACCAGCAAAGATTCAAATCTGAAATTGGGGAGTTTGATTCTCGTGCTTATCAAGCGAGACAGGATAAGTCAAATACAGAAAATGAAATAAAGCTTAAAAAGTCATCCTTGATGCGGTGTAAAGAGAGGTAGAAGTTAGATTAAAGATGAAGAGCTAGTCACATTGGTCACTAATGCAAATTCATGTCTTTCACTTTTCTCTTTGTTTTAATATTTGCAGGATAAAGGAAATGGATAATAAAAGTAACAAGTGTTTGCATGTATTGCAAAAATCTGGGGCTGAAAAAATTTTTGAAGCTTATAAATGGGTCCAGGAACATCGCCATGAATTCAATAAGGAGGTTTATGGCCCAGTTTTAGTTGAGGTACACGTGTTCAAAATTTATGCTGTTATGGCCTTTTGGGCTTGCTTACTAAGTGTCTGTTTGGTTTACCATTAAATAGAATTGATTCTAGAATCAATGGTTGAAAATTAGTGATGCACACTTTACGAATCACATTGGATGTAAGTGATTTAAAATGAATTATGTTGAATTGGTTCTGCACTGTGCTGAATTGGGAACCAAACAGGCACTTAATCTGTTAAATTGTTGAGGAAAATTTGATGGGCTTATCATGGGCCTTCAATTGTGGTTTGTTGCTGAAGGGAGAAGAGGAATAAGGGTATGTTGGGAATTAATGTGGGAAATGGAGTGGAGTTTGTTATGCTAGCGGCAAGCCTCTAACTGCATAGACACGTGGCAGTGAGAAATTGGAGAAGCAAGTGCTGGAATCTGTAAGGGGGGACATGTATATGAATGGGATGTGGAGGAACATGTATAGGAATGGGATGGGGGGGGGGGGGAACATGGGGGGCAGGCAATCATTTGGGTAGTTTTGGGGGTGGCTCTAGCCAGAGGGAAGTGAAATTTTCCTTCTGAGTTATTCTCTACTATTCTCAATTTCTATAATTTTTACATATTTCCTTTGTGATCAAAGCTTTGTTCTCTAAGTTTTCTCTTTCACTTAAATAGATGTTTCAGTTCCTACCAAAATTTCAGGTGAATGTCTCAGACCGGCGTCATGCTGCATATCTAGAGGGTCAAGTTGCTCATTACATTTGGAAGGTAATCCTAGATATCAAGTTAAAATTTGGTGCCTTTTGTTACTGCACAAGGAACTTCTGCTAATTTTTTTTTTACTGGCTTCTCTGTTGTTTTTGGAGGCATGTTTCTGTATTTTTTTCTTTAAAAAAAACTGTTAGCTTTTTCTTTCCTATGAAAAATTTCTATATCTCTTAAAGTTGATAAAACTTTGTTGTCTGTAAGTGCTGCCTTTTTTTTTGTCCCACCTTCTGGTGGGAGAGTAAAATAATTTATACTGTTTAGAAGGTTGTTTTTACCTTATGTCCATTGCTGATTATTGTGTCCAAAACTCCAGTCTTTTGTAACACAAGATCCTCGTGACCGGGACCTTTTGGTGAAGAACCTACAGCGATGCTTTGATGTACCCATTTTAAATTATACTAGTAGTGATGAACGCCGAAGAGTGCCTTTCGAAATTTCTGAAGATGTAAGTTTGGTGTAACATTTATTTTTTCCGTTTCCGTTTAAACCTAAATATTTCATTATTTTCGTTTTATTGTTTGAACCAGATGCATGCTCTTGGTATCTACTCTCGGTTGGACCAAATTTTTGATGCTCCCTTTGCTGTCAAGGAGGTTTTGATCAGTCAGTCTAATCTAGACCATTCAGTAAGCCTATAGTGCTTCATCTGTAGATTTGTTATTTAAATTTTCTAAGTTGTTTGAAAGATTCTTCCAGCTAACATATTTATGGTTGTGGGTTAATGTTATTTGGTTATACAATTTTTTCTTCCAGTATATTGGATCCCAAGAAACTGATCAGAATGCTGTTAAGGTCCCGAAATTGGGAATTATAGATTTATGGACACCAGAGAATCACTACCATTGGTCGAAGTCCAGATATGGAAATCATGTCTCGGCAATGGTTGATCAAGTAGAAAACCCGCGACTTTTATTTAGTAGTATGCAACTCTGAAACCTTATTGTATCTAAATCAAAATATGAATGATTGCAATCTAGTTTTAACTGCTGATTTTATTACTTCTCCTTTTTCCTTTTATTGTACTATTTAGATTTGAATGTGGGAGAAATTGAGAAGCTACGTTCCCAGGAAAGGGAGCTTCAAGAACTCATTGCTACCTTGGAGGAAAGTGTTAAAAAGTATCAAGATGATGAAAGAAGCTCAATGAATCAAGCTGCTAATCATCGTAGACAGTGGGTAGGCTGCAGAAAAATTTCATTTTAATTTGAATATACTGATTATCTGTCCAGACTCCTGAGGGTATATGTTCCATTGATTGAAATTTTAATTTTAACCTATAATCTGGGTTTGAAAAAAATTGTTTGGACTGAAGTTTAAAATATTATTTATTCTGACTTTCTTAGGAAGACCTTAGTAATACAGTGAAGAATGAGAAAAAAAGACGGCAAGCTATCATTAGCCGTATTGGTAAGTAGAAGTAAAATACTATATTGAAAGATATGAAAGCTTCTGATAACATTTTGCCTTGACATTCTAAGATGAATATCTTGTTTTGACCTCTAGAACAAAGGAAAGGGATACTGAAATCGATGGAGGAGCAGGATGATGTAGATACAGAGATAGCAAAGCTTGTTGATAAGGCTACAAAATGTAACATTCAGCGATTCCATAATGCAATTAAACTTAAGGTGATTCATCTCTGGTCTTTTTCTGCTTCTTAATTTCATGTTAACTGCTTAAATTCTAAGTTATTGGGATTCAGTTAGGATGATTATGGTTCAAGTGCATTACATTAAATTGGTGAAATTCAGTATTTTTGTTTGATTTATCCATCTTTTCTTGTTTTTATGGAAGAATATGGTTTCTTTGCTGTTGATTTGCATCCAATTTTTGACAGGACATTCTTGTTGAAGCTGTGGGTTACAGACGGAGTTTTGTTGAACAACGTATGGCTTTAATTGAATTTGAAGCAAAGGTAATCTAATAATAGTTATGCTGCTCTTATTGGCACAGAATATATGTAACTTTGTTATCCATCATCTATGTGCAGCTAGGTTTATTCAATTATTTTTTAACTTCTAATTCTTTGGATATTAATTTTACCTCCAAAAAAGTCAAGCTATGAAATATCGTCCTGTGTTAAGGCTATTTGGCCATTGTTTGTTAGTTCTAAAGTTCTAATAACCTAAGCTTACGTACAATTACTATCAAATATTGGTATAAGTGTCTGGTTGCTTATCTAACTGCAGAAGTTGTGAGTCATGACTGGCTGTGATTTTGGGCAGTCCAGGTTTTCCATTTCTTTGAAAGGGGAAGCCTGTTAGAAAAGACTAGGGATAGTAGAATTTTGAGTAGGAGAGAAACTGAGACAGGAATCTGAAACTGGTTTTTTTGCTTTTCATTAATTGAATAAGAGAATACAGGGAAAGTAGTATTTATACAAGCTTAGAAACTTGAGCTGAACTAACTGAAGCAAACTGATTCAATTAGGTACTAACCGCACCTAACTGAATGACTAACAGCTAACAGCTAGCTAACTGAAACATTTACACAGAAAACCCAAGCTACTGTTCATACACAGAAATACAGGCTATATTACTAACATTCCCCCCCCTCAAACTCGGGGTGGGTGACACACCTTGTTAACAGAGAAGCAGATTTTTGGTCTATTGATAGTTGCATACTGTAGAGCTCCCACAATAGATCTGTAGAGAGAATAATATGTGACATAATCAGCACCAAATTTGGTAAGTTTCAGATTAGCAACCATAGGAGTAGAAATTCCCTTGGCTTCCATCATGTTAGCCTTAGTAAGAAGATCCTTAATGTATTTAGTTTGAGACAAGAAAAGAGAACCATTGGACAGATGCTGCACCTCAATACCCAGAAAATAGTCAAGCACCCTGAGTTCTGTTTGTTCAAATTTAGAGTTGAGAGACTTGATGAGCTGCTAAATATAAGGGAGAGAGTTCCCAGTGATGATGATGTCATCAACATAAACCAGTAGATAGATACAGTCGGTAGAGGTGTGATGGATGAACAAGGAGGGATCACACTTGCTGGAGATAAAACCTAGTTTCAGTAAGGCAGAAGAAAGCCTTTCAAACCATGCTCTTGGAGCCTGTTTAAGACCATAAATGGCTTTGTGAAGCCTGCAAACATGGTTGCTGTCCTGTGCTTCAAAGCCAGGGGGTTGAGGCATGTATACCTCTTCCTCTAAAATGCCATTGAGAAAGGCATTATTAACATCTATCTGTTGAAAGGGCCAGCCTTTAGACACAACCATAGTTAGAATTGTACGAACAGTGGCAGGTTTAACCACTGGAGAAAAGGTCTCTGTATAATCAAACCAAGGCTGTTGGTAAAACCCTTTGGCAACCAACCTAGCTTTATATTTGTTAATAGAGCCATCAGGATTTTCCTTGACCCAAAAAACCCATTTACAACCATGGTCTAAAGAGTTAAAGTAGCTGGTTTTATTTGCTGCTTCAAACTGAGTTAAGTTCAAGGATATAGGAAGTCTTGCATTCATCCCAACTTTGGCTGCTATTTTTGTATACTCTTTTGTCCATTCTTATGGTTTCTGTACTTATTCTGTCTATCTGTCTCTTATGTTTACTTTTTGAATTTTCATAGATTGGAGAAATGGAGGCCAATCTAAAGCAGCATGAGAATTTTGCTCTGCAAGCATCATTGTTCTTTGATAAATGTGAGAAGCTAAATAGTTATTAATTTGTAGATTTTGCAAACTGCAAATATGTTGCTAACAATTTTGTTCAGGTAAAGAAGAGGCTGGGAGTTGTAAACAGAAACTGACTGACTCCTTGAACTACGCCAAATCAATTGCTCGACTTACACCTGACCTAGAGAAGGCATTTCTTGAGGTTTGTATTAGATATATTCAAAATGCAGCATGTATTCCTTTTTGTTTTTTTACTATTCACGTTGCATTCACCAACCGCATCTAGAAGGTGACGCTTCCTGAACATGAGTATATTTTGTTGTTTTACGTGTTTGAAGACTTTGAAGTTGAAACACTATATGAACACAAAAACATCATTTTCCATGTCACTTCATCTATTATTAAAAGAAGCTCAGAGGTCTTTGAAAAAAGTAAAAACTTGATGACTTGTGTAAACTTTATATGGATATATTACTTGCAAAACACTTTTGCTTTCTAAGCATTGTACTGCAAAACCAATTTCAATTATCAAACATTTTTCTTGTACAGCTCAACTGTTCTCGAATTGAAATAGTGTGAAAAGGGGGAGTAATCTTGTTTCTGCCTGATGCTTACAACTTATGAGAGGATTATTGATAACAAAAGGTTGATGTAGTTGAATTCTGTTATGTACTTTCAAAAATTGTTAGAATATTAGGAAAAATCTTACAATAACTATTTTTTATTATAGAATATCTTAAAATTATCTCTTAGAATTAGTGTCTTATCTTATAGTATTAGTTTCTCACAAGATCTTTTAAGATTAGTTTCTATTTTTCTTTATATTTTATGATTGGTATTAAAATTCGAGTAATTATTATAACTTGTTTCTATATTTGATTATGATTTTGAATCTTGAATTAGTATAATTAAGGGTCAGTGTTTTTTCTGTTGTATCATTGTGTTAGAATTAGTCACATGTTTGTTTTAAATTAGTAACAGCTAAATAATAATTAGCTGTACAATCCCTAATTAGTTGCTAATTAGGATTAGATTTAGCAATCATATTATGTATTTATTGCATACATATTATAAATACAGCATGTGTGGTCTGAGTAAAACACACAGAAACACAAATTTCAAACTCAACATGGTATCAGAGCGGTACCTTCCACTGTGACCTGTTTTGTCACTTTTCCGCTGCAGAGTTCGGAGTTCCCAAGTATGGAACTTTGTTCATGTTCAAACCCTTTTCAGCCGTTGACACCATTTTTTAGTGCCATCAATCGCTCTCCTCCGCCATGTAGTCTTTTCCGCGCGTTTTCGACATTTACCCAACGTTTTTCCGCTATCTTCAGCCGTTGCCGCCGTCTGCCGCCACCGGAGATGGCAACGATTCCGACCAGCGACCACACCGCTGGAGTGGCCCCTCTAAGACGAGTCCTACGCTGCCAGAACCTCCTCGAACGGCGTCCTGACGCGCTCACACGCACCCTATCTTCGCCGGCGCGTTTTTCTATTGCCAGCCGCCGTCTACCGCGCGTGGCAGCGCGTCTTGCCACCTTTCTGGCCGATCTCACCGTGCCGAACTCGCCCTTCCGTCCTCTATCCCGATCTGGGTATCGTTTGTCTAGTTCATGTCCGATACTTGGGTCCTTTCTATTTTGGATGCACTTTCTCTCCTATTTGCCGTTATCCATGATTTTTCAGAATCTAGAAATGTATCTCAAGGCTACGCAAAGCAATCTTCGTGGCCCGTGGCTTTCCCAGAGCAATCTTCCTGGCCCATGGCTTTCCTAGTACAGTCTTCCTGGTCCATGGCTTTCCCAGTGCAATCTACCTGGCCCACAGCTTCCCAGTGCAATTTACCTGGCTCCACGGCTTTCCAGTGTATTCAATCTGGGCCCGCGATTTATTATCTTCTTGTTAATATGGGTATATTTGTAACAAGCTTAAAGCTTAGTAAGCTTTAGCTTGAGGGGGAGTGTTAGAATTAGTCACATGTTTGTTTTAAATTAGTAACAGCTAAATAATAATTAGCTGGACAATCCCTAATTAGTTGCTAATTAGGATTAGATTTAGCAATCATATTCTTATGTATTTATTGCATACATATTATAAATACAACATGTGTGGTCTGAGTAAAACACACAGAGATTCAAACTCAAAACATTGTATCAATATTAGTGTATTGCATTAAATATACTCAATTATTTTTTCTGCTCTCGCCTTTTTTATCTCTAAAACCCTATAAGTTAAGCAAAAATGTTACATTTTGTATATACCCACTTGAAACTGATTAGTTTATGATCTCATATTATTTGATGATATAATACAAATATGTAGATATGCTGTATAGAAAAAAGGAATCCCCAAAACTTAGTAAGTTGATAGGAGATCCCTAAATAAGAGGGTCTGTGTTTGGAGACATAATAGAGTAGCATGTGTTCAAAACCTATATGTAACTAAATAATAGAATAGTTACAAATAGAATCAAAGAGAAGTGAGAGGGTATGAGTCGTGTACAATTGATTTGGAGGAGAGTCCAGGTTCTCTCGATTAACCTTTTATTGTAGAATTCTTTCATTCATACAGATTCATTCTTTCACTGTTCTCTATCATGTTTATCTTTTACTCTTTATCTGAACCAATTCTATGTGAAGTAAAGAAAGAATGAGAGAAGATAAAGAAAGAATCAAGCACAATCAACCCTCCTCCTCAAGTTACAGCATACATGTCATATGCATCTAGCTTGATACATTTGTACGCTAGGCTAGGACTCTGCAAGAATTAGTTGATGATTTTTTGCTACTCAATCCTTGGAGCTCACTAAAAAAGTCTTGATGATGCTTTAAGTATCATAAACAAGCTCCATAGGACCTTTGCAAATATTTAGTTCTTGAAGCAAATGTTTTAGCCACAAAAGTTCACACGTGTTGTGAGCCATAGCACGATATTCATTCGCTATACTAGATCTTGCAACAACTGATTGTTTCTTACTTTTCCACGAAATTAGATTCCCTCTAATAATAAAATAATCCTAAATGGGTCTGCTATCACTAGCATTTCCAGGTTATAGTTAGTTTGGTTCATCCCAAAACCACGTTTCAAACGTGGATCTGGGAAAAGGCTACTGAGAGTAGCGTTTAGACGGATCCATGTTTGAAACGTGGTTTTGGGGTAAACTAAACACACTTAATCTTTCATCTGAATATCTTGTTAAACTTTGCAAGCCATGCATGGGGTGGCAGTTTTAGATCATATAAGTTCTTTTGCAGCTTGCAAATTAGACCAGAATACCATTAAGCAATAAATCCAGATAGTTGCAACGTATAATCTCCTCCTCTAAGTCACCATGTAGAAAGGTATTTTTAATATCCAACTAATATAAAGGACAATGTTACTTGGAAGCCATAGAAAAAAATGTATGGAGGCCATTGTAGCGACCGGAGAAAAGGTATCACTACAATCCAAACCATAATTTTTGGCATAACCTTTTGCTACGAGTCGAGCTTTTGATTGGTTTGCTTGTCCAATAGGACCCACTTTAATTGTATAATTCAACTGTCAACCAATTAAAGACTTTCTAGGTGGAGATGGAACTGAAGTCCATCCGTTACTTGACTCCAATGCAAGCATCTCATGAATCATTTCCTATTGCCATCTTGGATGCAACAATGCTTCCTAAGTAGTCTTAAGAATGGTAGTTGTTGATATAACATACAAAGACATAATGGAAGGGGGACAATTGATGATACCTCCAAAAAATTATGAATTATATAAGGATTAAGAGTGGAATGTTTATCTTTATGAAGAGCAATGGGTAAGTTAGGAATTGTCGAAGCAGGTGAAGAGATTGGAGCAGATGCTAAATCACCAAGATCAATGACAGGAATTGTCTGTAAGATCACCAAATGCCATCGTTCATAAGTAATACCTTCATAAGTAATACCGTTAGACCCCTAGTTAAGAATGTATACGGTAGAAGGATTAGGAATAGGCCCAAACTAGATGGGTCCAGCCCTGTTAGTGTGTCCCAAGCTGATGTGTAAAGTCAGAGTTTGTTATAGACAGTTAGAAGAGTTATAAAAACAGAGAAGGGAAGACAATTAGTTAGTTTTTTGGGAGTGTAACTGTTTGTTGGAGAGACCAGGCTCCCGAAGGTCCTGGAACATCTTGTACATTGGAAACCATTGATTTAGAGGAGCAATATAACTCTGGTTCTGTTTTCTTTCTGTAATTCTTCATCGTATTCTATCTTTTTATCAGTTTCTTACAGCTGGTATCAAAGTTCTTGTCCTGGGAGTTTTATTTGGTTAGTACGAGAATGGAAGCACGCATTGACAGACTTGAACGCAGCTTGGAGGTGTTGGTGAAACAAGCCCAAGAAGATCAATTGCAAGAACAGAGGGATAAGGATGGGTTTGAACGGTGGATTCAGAAACAAGAGGAGGACCGGGAACAAGCGAAGAAGGATCGGGAGTTACAAGAAAGTCGCATGAAAGGAATAGAACAAATGTTGGAAAAGTTGTCGCAGCAGTTTACCAAGAAGAATCTTGGGAATGGATCAAGCGAAAACAACGTGCAACAAGGTGGGAGGGGTCGCGAAGCGGAGCAAACTAGTGTCGAGGATGGTTCTAATATCAGGAACAGGGTTGATGTTAACTTTGGAGGTGAAAAGTGGTGCAGACTAGAGATTCCTCTATTCTCCAGTGATGACGCTTATGGTTGGGTCCTTTGTGTTGAAAGGTATTTCCAACTGAAAGGAGTTCTTGAGCATGAGAAATTGCATGTGGTGATGGTCGCAATGGAGGGAAAGGCCCTTTCTTGGTTTCGTTGGTGGGGGTTTTGCAATTCAAACCCATCGTGGGAGGATTTTAAGGCAGCCGTCGTTAAACGATTTCAGCCGGAAATGATAATGAATCCTTTTGAATTGTTGCTGGGATTGAGACAAACAGATTCAGTAGATGAGTACAGGGAGCACTTTGAACTTTATGCTAACCCATTGCAAGGAACCGACCCTGAGTTCTTTAAGGGAATTTTTTTGAATGGGTTAAAAGAGGAAATTCGGACTGAGTTGCGGTTACACCCAGTACAGTCCATTCATGAGATGATTGATTTGGCGCAGAGGATAGATGAGAGAAACAGAGCGTTACAAAAATTTGGGGGTGTTGCTCCTCCTAAATGATATGGACCAAGACATCCAACTTGGGGGAGAACAGTGACGGTAGATAGAGAAAACAAGTGACAATCACAACCACATGTTCTAACATCGAATCAAGGGAACGATACGGGAGAGAAGGTTACGTCGCAGACTTCGTTGAGAAGAGGGGGAAATTTTCGTAGGCTAACAGAAGTTGAGATGCAAGAAAAGAGGAGGAAGGGACTGTGTTTTACTTGTGATGAGAAGTTTGGCCCGAATCACATATGCAAGAACAAACAATATCAAGTCATGATACTAGAGGAAGTCGGAACAGAATCAGAAGATGAGGATGTGGGGCAAGAAAAAGAAGAAGACAAATGCCAAGCGTTGCAGCTATCCATGATGAGTATGAGCGGTCTCACACCTAGAAGATCCATCAAAGTATGGGGAGAAATTAAAGGGAGGCAAGTTCAGATCTTGATTGATTGCGGGGCATCCCACAACTTCCTTTCAACAAAATTAGCTTTGGATTTGAATTTGGAGATAGAAGAGACAACCCCTTATTATGTGGAGGTAGGTGATGGTAGGAAGATACAAGGAAAAGGTAAATGTCCTAATTTGACTCTGTTGATACAAGGCTGGGAAATACAGCAAGAGTTTTTTATTTTTGATTTGGGAGGAGCTGAAATGGTATTAGGAATGGAGTGGTTATCAAGTTTGGGAGATATTACAGCAAATTTTAATGATCTCACACTCATAATTCCGTAGAAGGGAGACACCATGGTGCTGAGGGGAGACCCCTCTCTAACAAGAACCACAGCATCTATCAAGTCAGTTCTAAAATCTTTGCAAGGTGGGGGAATGGGGTTTTATTTGGCTTGTGCTGATTCATGTACAGAGAAGAAGGAAGAGAGAATTTCTCCAACCATTGAAGAGATATTAAAGGAGTATCAAGATGTCTTTCAGGAGTTGCAAGGGTTACCTCCCACTTGAAATAGAAATATGAAAAGTGTATATTGATTGATTAAATTAGCAAATACAACAGTGTATATATATACATGTTATGAGAGAACCAATCCCTAGAGATTTGGGATTAGGATCAATCTAAATCAATTTAGGATCAACCTAAATCAGGAAACTATACAATAAATCAAAGAGAATAAATAATAATATCTCTACATATCTTAACACTCCCCCTCAAGCTGGAGCATACATATCATAGGCATCCAGCTTGTCACATATATAGGTTATCCTAGGACCCCGTAAAGATTTAGTAAAAATATCTGCAAGTTGATCCTTGGAGCAAACTGAGGAAGTCTTGATGACACCGGAGAGGATCTTTTCTCTGATAAAATGACAATCAACTTCTATATGTTTTGTCCTCTCATGAAAAACTGGATTAGAGGAGAGGTATAAGGCTGACTGGTTATCACACATTAGTTCCATAGGGCCAACCTTGCAAAACTGCAACTCTTGAATTAAAGACTTTAGCCACAGAAGCTCACATGTGGTGTGAGCCATTGCACGATACTCTGCTTCTGTGCTCGATCTGGCAACAACACTTTGCTTTTTACTCTTCCATGAAACAAGATTACCTCCCAAGAACACACAATAACCCGTTGTTGACCGTCTGTCACTTGCATCACCTGCCCAATCTGCATCGGAATACCCAACAATATTTGTATGTCCTCTATCACTGTAAACAAGTCCCTTCCCAGGTGATCCTTTGAGATATCTGAGGATCCGCACAACTGCATGCCAATGACTCTTACAAGGAGAGTTAAGGAACTGACTTACAACACTGACGGGAAAGGATATATCAGGTCTGGTCATGGTGAGATAATTTAACTTGCCCACTAGTCTTCGATACCTTCCTGGGTCGGAATAGGGCTCCCCCTGGTTAGGTAGAAGCTTCACATTAGGATCCATTGGGGTGTCAACTGGCTTACAATCTGTGAGTCCTGTCTCCTCCAGAATGTCAAGAGCATATTTCCTTTGAGAAATAGCAACACCGGACTTTGACTGAGCAACCTCAATCCCAAGGAAATAGCGCAGAGGACCTAAATCCTTAGTTTGAAAGTGCTCAAATAAGTGCTGCTTTAGAGCCTTGATGCCCTCCTGATCATCACCTGTAATTACAATATCATCCACATAAACCACAAGATAAATGAATTTATGGGTCAGTGAGCATCTAAAGAAAACAGAGTGGTCTGCCTCGCAGCGGATCATTCCAAACTCCTGTATGACTTTGCTAAACCGACCAAACCAAGCTCGAGGTGATTGTTTAAGGCCATATAAGGACTTCCGTAATTTACACACAAGGTCAGACTCCCCCTGAGCAACAAACCCAGGGGGTTGCTCCATATAGATCTCCTCCTCCAAGTCACCATGTAAGAAAGCATTTTTGATATCCAATTGAAACAAGGGCCAATGTCGCACGGCAGCCATGGCCAAGAAGAGGCGAACTGAGGCCATCTTCGCAACTGGAGAGAAAGTGTCACTGTAATCCAAACCATATACCTGTGTGTATCCCTTAGCCACAAGACGGGCTTTCAATCTATCCACCTGTCCATCAGGGCCCACTTTAACATTAAAGACCCACCGACATCCAACAACAGATTTGCCGGACGGAGGTGGAACAAGTTCCCAAGTATGGTTAAATTCTAAAGCTGTCATCTCATCAATCATAGCTTGTCGCCATCCTGGATGGGTTAAGGCCTCCTGTACTGTCTTGGGAATGGTAATAGAGGATATAGCAGAGACAAAAGCAGAATAGGTAGGAGACAAACGATGATATGAGAGAAAATTATAAATGGGATGAGGATTAGAAGTAGAACGTTTACCTTTACGAAGAGCAATGGGCAAGTCAACTGGGAGAGGTGGAGCCGGAGTAGGTGAGGAGACTGGAGCAGAAGCGGAATCACACGGTGTACTAGGAGATGGAACCAAAGTATGTAACCGACGCTCATAAGTTATCCCATATCGATGTGGGAGACAACCAGACCCTGGTAGGGAAGGACACTCTAGTGGAGGCCCGGGTGTCTCTAAAGTAGCAGGTGGAGACTCAACAGAATCAACAAGAGGAATAGGCAATACCTGAGAATAGAGATCGGAGTCCAGTGAAGAGACTGTTGAGGTACTGAAAAATGGTGTGTCTTCAAAGAAGGTGACATCTGCACTGGTGTAGAACCGATGTGTAGTGGGAGAGTAGCAATGGTACCCCTTTTGGATACGAGAATATCCTAAGAACACACATTTGATAGCACGTGCAGACAACTTATCACGACCTGGGGAAAGATCATGAACAAAACAAGTACAACCAAAAACACGAGGGGGGACAGAGTAAAGAGAATCCAATGGATATAACAGGGAATGAGGAACTTGATCATTCAAAACAGAGGATGGCATCCGATTTATTAAATATCCTGCAATAAGGACAGCATGACCCCACAATTTTGGAGGTGCATTAGCATTCAATAGCAGAGTACGGGCAGTGTCCACAATATGTCTATGTTTTCGCTCGGCAACACCATTTTGTTGAGGTGTATGAGGACAACTAGATTGATGTTGAATGCCATGGGAATTCATGAAGGAAGTGAAACAATCAGAGAAGTATTCTTTAGCATTATCACTTCGTAGAACACGGATTACTTTGCCAAACTGAGTTTTGATTTCTAAACAGAAAGTTTTGAAAATTGTGAATAACTCAGAACGATTTTTCATTAGAAAGATCCAAGTACATCTTGAAAAATCATCAATGAAAGTAACATAATACCTATGTCCTAAAATAGACGCAACACGACTAGGACCCCAAACATCAGAATGGACAATATCAAAAGGAGACACAGCTCGACCATGAACACTACTAGGAAAAGAAGTTCTAACATGCTTTCCAAGTTGACACGACTCACACTCTAAGGACTCCAACTGGGAGAGATGAGGTACCATTTTCTTCAGTTTATGTAAGCTAGGATGACCAAGACGACGATGGAGCAAACCGGGAGACTCAGTAGATGCACATATGGTAGAAGCAGAGGACTGAAGGTAGTAGAGACCATGTGATTCAGATCCTGCTCCAATCGTCTGTCCCGTACTCCGGTCCTGTATCAAGAAAGAATCAGAAGTGAAGGTGATGGCATAATTTAAGGATTGAGTCAACTTGCTTATAGAAATTAAATTGAAGGGACATCCAAGAACTAATAAAACTGATTTCAATGGTAGTGAGGGAACAGGTGAAATTTGGCCAATACCAGTGGCTTGGACTTTGGATCCATCAGCAAGGGTGATATGATGTGGAGTTTTAGGTGAGGATAAGTTAGGGAAAAGAGAGGCATTACCAGTTAGGTGATCAGAAGCACCAGAATCCAAAACCCAAGGTCCAAGAGGCGTAGAATGAGAGAGACAGACTGTAGAATTACCAGTGTGAGCAACAGTGACTGAGGAAGAGGTCTGTTGGGTTGCCTTCAGTTGAAGGTACTCCTTGTAATCATCAGCAGACCAGGAAATTGGATGATTGCTCTCAGATTCAATCTTGGGCTCTGAAGTCAGAGATTGAGCAACATGAGCTGTCTTGCTCGGAAAGCCATGCAAAGAGTAACACCTATCACGTGTATGTCCATCTCTCTGACAGTAGGTGCAATGAAGGTTTCCTCTACCCCCCTTTTCCACGACCACGACCACGACCACAACCTCGTCCTCCACGTTCAGTGGTACTGGAGACAAAAGCAGAGGACTCAGATGCTGTTTGAGATTCTGCCTCAGGTGAAGGAACCCGAATCAAACGATCTATGAGTTCTTCCACCGTAGGGATGGTGGGATTTGTCAAAATCTGATCACGAACAGATCCGTAGTCCTTATGAAGTCCATGAAGGATAAAGACCATGAACATAGTATCGAGTTTGCTTAACACTTTCTGAAGATCATCACTAACCAACATCAGCTTCAGCTCATCAATGGTGGATTGAGCATGATTCAAATAAGATGGCAAATCATGATCAACCATTTGAAGTGTTGCTAAACCACGAACAGATTCATACAATCTCTGGATGTCATTGGCATAAATATTCCGAGCTTTCTTCCAAACATCATAACATGTTTTGTACGGGCGAAAATGCACCATTAATTTGGGCTCAATGGACTGCCATAATACAGATACAAGTTGATAATCTGCTCGCTGCCATTCATCACTCACATCTTTATCAACCTCGGAAGCCTTCTTAACAAGGTGATCATAAAGACCCTGGCCTAAAAACCATATCTCAACTGCAGTAGACCAGTCTAAATAATTTTTACCATTCAACTTCTCAGAGGTAATAACCGGTGAACCAGAAAAAGCAAAGGAAACCAGTCCCCTTTTAGAAGACTCAATTTTTGGATCCTCCTTATCAACTTTGGAAATCTCCGCCATGTGGAAAAAGAAGGAGAACAGCAACCAAAACACCAAACAGCTACTAAAAGAGTTTTGCAGCAACAAGAAAACACCAAACAGCAGCAAGAATGTCAAACAGCCACCAAACAGTAGCAAGAACGCCAAACAGCAGCAGGAACGTCAAACAGCCGCCAAAAAAACGGTTTGGCAGCAACCAAAAACGACCGAACAGCCACCAAAGAGTGTGACCCACGACCTGAAAGTGGTCAAAACAGACTGAGGAAGAGCCGACGAACCCAATGGAACAAGCGGCGTCGCGAACGGAGGCCGGGAGGGCGGCGCGTGTACCCCACGCGCCGGCTAGCAGCTTTGAGAAAAAACGGCGCGTGGCGGCGCGTGGAGGAGGCGGCGGAGGCGGCGCGCGGATGGGGTGGCAGATCGGCGACTTCTGAACACTTTGGCGGCGTCCACACAAGCAGCCGCTGAAAAAAAAAAAAAATGACCTAGGTGGGCGACCGGAGTAAAAACGGTTCCCTGGACCAGAAGAGCTCTGGTACCAACTTGAAATAGAAATATGAAAAGTGTATATTGATTGATTAAATTAGCAAATACAACAGTGTATATATATACATGTTATGAGAGAACCAATCCCTAGAGATTTGGGATTAGGATCAATCTAAATCAATTTAGGATCAACCTAAATCAGGAAACTATACAATAAATCAAAGAGAATAAATAATAATATCTCTACATATCTTAACACTCCCAATAGAAAGTTTGATCATGCTATTGTCCTTAGGGAAGGAGCAACGATTCCAAATTTAAGACCTTACAGGTACCCTCATTACCAGAAAAATGAGATGGAGAAGATGATTAATGATATGTTACTGGCTAGATTTATTAAACCAAGCATTAGTCCATATTCAAGCCCTGTGATTTTGGTAAAGAAAAAAGATGGAGGATGGAGATTTTGTGTTGATTATCGGGCCCTTAATAAGATCACAGTCCCAAATAAATTTCCGATTCCTATTATTGATGAATTGTTGGATGAATTAGGTGCTGCCACAGTCTTTTCTAAATTAGATCTCAAACCCGGCTACCATCAAATTCGAATGAGGGAAGAAGATGTACATAAGACAGCATTTCGCACTCATGAAGGCCATTATGAATTTTTAGTAATGCCCTTTGGATTAACGAATGCACCTTCAACTTTTCAAGCATTGATGAATGAGGTATTAAAGCCCTTCCTTCGCAAATTTGTTTTGGTTTTCTTTGATGATATCTTAGTATATAGTACAAATGAGGTGGAACATGAGAAACAATTGAGGTTGGTTCTACAAACATTGAGGGACGCTAGCTTGGTGGCTAATAAGAAGAAATGCAGCTTTTCCCAAAAGAAGTTGGAGTACTTGGGTCACATCATTTCAGGCGAAGGAGTTTCTGCAGACCCTAAGAAATTGGAAGTGATGGCTGCTTGGCCTGTACCTAAGGATGTGAAAGGGTTGAGAGGATTTCTTGGTCTTACAGGATACTATCGCAGATTTGTTCAAGATTATGGAAAGATCGTTAAGCCATTAACACTACTATTACGAAAGAACAGTTTTCAGTGGAATGAAGAAGCTCAATCATCTTTTGACAAATTGAAGGCAGTCATGGCTCAGCTACCTGTTTTGGCAGTCCCTGATTTTTCAAAGACATTTATTCTGGAAACAGATGCATCCAACAAGGGGTTAGGGGCAGTGTGGCTACAAGAGGGCAAGACCAATAGCTTTCCTAAGTCAAGCTTTATCTGAACGAAATCAACTTAAATCAACTTACGAGAGAGAGCTTATGGCAATAGTGGTGGCAGTTCAGAAATGGAGACATTACCTTTTGGGGAGACATTTTATTATTCATACTGACCAACGCAGTTTGCAATTCCTCACTGATCAGCGTTTAATGGGAGAAGAACAATTCAAATGGACATCTAAATTGTTGGGTTTCAATTTTGAGATCAAATATAAACCCGGATGTGAAAATGGTGTTGCAGATGCACTCTCTAGCAGAATGACTTATGCTGCTGTTTCTGTCACTGAGGTTGGAGAGATGGATGACTGGATGACTGAGATTCAGCAGGATGACAAATTAAGAGCCATTGTTCAGGATTTGATGGTAAATTCAGAGTCTCATCCTAGCTACATCTTGCAAGGTAATAAACTGTTGTATAAGAATAGATTGGTGCTGCCAAGAAATTCAGCTCGGATTCCATTGCTTTTAGCTGACTTTCATAACTCAGCTGTGGGTGGCCATTCAGGCTTCTTCAGGACTTATCAAAGACTGGTTGGGTTGGTGTATTGGGACGGCATGAAGAAGGATATCCAAAATTTCGTGGCAACCTGTGATACTTGTCAGCGAAATAAGCATGAGTCTTTGTCCCCTGCTGGCTTATTACAGCCATTACCAATACCCACACAGGTTTGGAGTGACATTTCATTAGATTTTATTGAAGGTCTTCCAAAATCATTGGGTAAAGACACAATACTTGTTGTGGTGGATCGTTTAACCAAGTATGCCCATTTCATTCCTCTTAGCCATCCATTTACAGCTAGAGAGGTAGCGGAACACTTCATCCAAGAGGTAGTTAGGTTGCATGGTTTCCCTTCCACTATTGTTTCTGACCGAGATAAAATATTTCTCAGTCATTTTTGGACTGAGTTATTTCATCAAGCTGGCACCAAGTTGAAGTTTAGTTCAGCTTATCATCCACAATCAGATGGGCAAACAGAAGCTGTCAACAAATGTTTGGAGACATATTTGAGATGTCTTACTGGTGACAAACCGAAACAGTGGAAGAAATGGCTGGCGTGGACAGAATTCTGGTTTAACACTAACTATAATGGCTCTGCGAAACTTACACCCTTCAAGGCACTTTATGGCAGAGATCCTCCTTTCATTTTTAAGGGAGTACAATCTGCCTCAAGAGTAGAAGATGTTAACCAATTGTTACCAGGCAGAGATGCTATTTTGGAGGAGATGCGAGCTAATTTACTGAGAGCTCGGGACCGCATGAAAAGTCAGGCTGATAAAAAGAGGAGAGAGGTGCAGTTTATGGAGGGAGATTGGGTGTTCCTCAAGTTACACCCTTACCGCATGAAAACCTTAGCAAGGAAGAGATATGAGAAATTGGGTCCTAGATTTTATGGTCCTTATCAAATTACAAAAAAAAAAGGTGCAGTAGCATATCGGTTACAGCTGCCTAGAGGGTGCTCTATTCACCCAGTTTTCCATGTTTCTTTATTAAAAAGAGCAGTCACACCTCCTACAGTGATTCAACCTCTTCCTTCTGTATTGACTGCAGATTTAGAACTGCAGGTTACTCCAGAATCTGTCTTAGCTGCCCGCAACAACTCATCTAGAGAGGTGGAGGTACTCATCCATTGGCATGATCTGCCCACATGTGAAAATTCTTGGGAATTGTTTAGTGTCATTCAACAACAGTTTCCTGACTTTCACCTTGAGGACAAGGTGAATCTTTTGGGGGGGAGTATTGTTAGACCCCCAGTTAAGAATGTATACGGTAGAAGGATTAGGAATAGGCCCAAACTAGATGGGTCCAGCCCTGTTAGTGTGTCCCAAGCTGATGTGTAAAGTCAGAGTTTGTTATAGACAGTTAGAAGAGTTATAAAAACAGAGAAGGGAAGACAATTAGTTAGTTTTTTGGGAGTGTAACTGTTTGTTGGAGAGACCAGGCTCTCGAAGGTCCTGGAACATCTTGTACATTGGAAACCATTGATTTAGAGGAGCAATATAACTCTGTTTCTGTTTTCTTTCTGTAATTCTTCATCGTATTCTATCTTTTTATCAGTTTCTTACAAATACCAACTTGATATAGTGGATGTATAGTATTCTTTTGTATAGGAGGAATGGAATTAGGTGTGACCTTAGGTGAGGAATTGGCATGACATGGAAGATGACCTTTTGTTCAACTGGGGGGACAAAGTATATGGTGAATCTTCCAAGAATGTGAAATTCGTAGACTTTAAATGATGTGTAAAAGGATAGTAATACCGATACCTTTTATGAACTCATGATTTGCCAAGAAAAACACATTTAATAACATGAATAGATAGTTTATCATGGCCTATAAATAGGAGCATTTGGTTAGTGTTTTGCTATCCCATTAACTCTGAAATAATTGATCTATAATACTGCATTTTGACAGTTTCTATATATGTAAGTGAGTGGGAACTAACAGTAGCTGGGATTTTTTCATGTAGATGCCTACAACAATTGAGGAATTGGAAGCAGCTATCCAGGATACCACTTCTCAAGCCAATTCAATCCTTTTTGTTAACCATAATATATTGGAACAATATGAGGATCGTCAAAGACAGGTATCATTTCCTTTCTTGTAATTTTCTTTAGGTTATTTCCATGTCCCATCAATATTTACATTTACATTTACTTTACAGATAGAAGATCTTGCAGCAAAACTTGAAGCAGACAAGAAGGAATCTAGAAGGTGCATAGCTGAATTAGATAACATTAAGGTCAGTCAAGTGTGACCTTTCTTTACATGACTAGAATGTTACGATGTACAGAATGTAGTTTGCATGCTTTAGCTGTAGTTTTTAGTAATATTTTTCTGCTGTATTCTGCTGATATATTTCGCTGTATTGGTTCAGTTAGTCTCTGTCAGATCAGTTTGTGTTTAATAGCTGAGTCTTTGATTTTGGGACTTGGCCCATTGCATTAGTTTGTAACCTTCAGAACTATATAAATAGAATTCCAGTGCATTGAATGAATAATAGAATCAGAATAACTGAATTCAGTTACTCAGTTTCTGATCTAGAATTTCCCTTTCTTCTCTCTCTCTCTCTCTCTCTCTCTCTCTCTCTCCCCCCCCTCTTCTCTTGGAATATACAACTTAGGATACCTCTGATTATCTCAAACCCAACTAGTTCTAACTGTTAGGATGTGTTAGCACATATTTTCTATTGAATGTTTGTGATTATAGTGTTTGGGCTTTAGTTATTACAACATTTAGGCTTTAGCTTATAGGGCCAACTAAGCCCAGATGACTTGTAACTGAGAGTAGTGTTAGCCCGGATCCATGTTTTGGATCTAGTGTAAACCTAACTCACTATTAGTCATAACAGATTCAGTTAAATTCTGAACAGTATATTCATTCACTGTAAACCAAACACACTATTAGTCATAATAGATCCATGTTTCATCAGTGTCGGTTGCTGGTCCCATTCCCTTTTTGCACCAGATATCAGTTAAGCTAGGTGATATGGTATCAACAAATTGAAAGAAAGCATTATTAGAGGTCACAAAACTTAAGATTTGTTTGGTTTGCATCAAACTCATTACAGACGTGGATCCAGTGGAAACCAAACACACTATTAAGCATTTTGTAGTGAATGCTACAATTCCCCGATTGACTCTTCAGGGCATATTAGGTCCTTGGAATTGAAAACCCTAGCTACACCAAATGGGATCAAAGATACACTCTTCTACAATGATTAGAAGCAGTAAAACTTACACGACATGGTGCAAATTACATATCAGGTCCTACATTGTACAAATCCACAGTAGGGGCATTGTAGTATGCAACCATATCCAGAATTCCAGACCATAAATTTGTTCTCTGTTAACAAAATCAGTTTTAGGGCTGTTCAAAATACCGTGAGAACCGAACCGAACTGTAGAATTGTACCGCACTTGATTACAAAGAACCGAACTATTGACTCGGTTCATTGTGACAAAACTTATTTTAATAAAAACAGTACGGCAGTACGCGAACCGAGCAGTATACCAATTCAGTACGGTGAACCAAAACTAAACCAGCATCTCATATTCGCATCGCAAATCATGTTCCGTTTCCTCCAACTTGTTCAAAAATTCCTTTCCACTTTACGAACCCTAAATCCCAAATTCGGTAGAACTCCTCGATCTGAAACACCAGATCAAACAATTTCGCATTACAAACCATTCCAAATCTGAAATACCCTCCTCGATCTTTGTTCATTTGCTCTTCGCCCCTACCCTCCACGAAGGTGATTTGCGTCTAAGAACCGGTTTTGTTTCTGCTTGTCGATGCATTAGCCGTTGAAGCAAGCCTCTCAAAATCAGATTGTGGCATTGTCTGCCCATTGAAGCAATTGAAATCATTGTGTTGTAAGTCCTTCTCTTTCACCAACAAGAAATCGCTTGTACAATAGATGGTACTTGCATGTGTTAATCAAATTGATTGATGGGTATTTGATGTACCCAAATCCTTGTTCTCTCTCCTTGTTGCATCCCTGCTTTTTTACAGAGATTTATTGGGAAGTTTGAGTTTGTATTGATTGATTTGCGTCTTTCCCGTTGTAAACTGGTCTTTGGGGAAGGCATTTTTTATATCTGGCTACGCCTATTGGAAATGTACTACCTATACTATGTGAGTATGTGCTGCTCACAGGCTTAAACCACAAGTGATCTCTTTGATTGCAGAGAAGAATGTAAATTGATAGTTGCTTAAAGGGAATTAGTATTATAGAATCTCTTTGATTTATTTATCAGTTAAAATATTGCAAAAGAACCCTCCCACATTGAGTCAAATTAAGTGGATTTTGTCTTGGATGGAAGATAAGAGGATTAATTGTCATTGGATATAATGATAAGTTAAAAACTGCTGAACCTTATGGTGATTGATATATATCCAAAAGTTGCAAGTAGGGTCTATGATGTTAAACTAAGAAGAGGAACCCTGTAATGTAAGAAATCCAATGATTGAATATCTGTGTGTTTATGCATAACTAATTGAAGTTTTATAGGTGCTGATATTGATGCTCCGTAATGTTAACTAGATTGGTGAAGGGAAAAATGAAATCTAATTTATTGAAGGAGGATAAAAAGTTAATTATACACAGCAGAGCAACTGCATTGTGCACTCCTCAAGTTTACTAACTGAGTACAATACATGTCATGAGGCGGGTAAATTGTACTTGAGAATAAGATTTAGGTTCTGTTGTGGATGAAATATTTGTAGTAGAAGAAAAATATATAAGGTAAGTGCCAAAACAAATTGAATTAAACCGTGTATTGTGGATCTTTGGAAGCACGTTACAGGAGCTGACGGAAGGTGTGAGCATCTTTTGAGTGCCACATCTCATTTTGCATACTTCTTATTAAATCCCAAACTCAATATGTATACTAATACCACTTCCTGGAAGTTCTGTTCTTGCATTTGCATAAAAAACACGACATTGCCTTGCCTTTGCTTCCTTCAACCAAATCAGTTTTGTCTGTCTCTGTAAACTGTTGGCACTCACTCAACGCTAGCTGCCTGTCTGCTATTCTTGCAGCATACCCTGCCATCTTAATTATTGAGAGAATGACATTTATTCTGGTAATATTTGAATTGCATATTAATTTGATTGTGAGATGGGTGATGCTCAGTTGCTCACATGGCAATGCATGCTAGGTGTATCAATTATTCAATTATATATGTTAATTAGTCCTTGTCTTGTTAATTTGCATTGTGTTTAAACTTCTTTATATGATAAATATTAATAAGTGTGAAAATAAACTCGTCTAAAACCATATATGTAGAGAGACAAATCTAGAGAGAACATAATCAAATGACTAACACATTATCTTCTTGTTGCAATTGGTGGAGTTGAAGTGCTCTCCCACTTGACAAACACCTTTCCACCTTGGTGGGATTTGTCCAATTGCTAGGAATCATAGTTGACAAACATATTTATCAGCAGAGAATTGTGCTTTCTGTTGCAGATTGCTTTTTTTTTTGTTACATAGAATTGTGCTTAATTTGCTCAATTAGTTTTTGAAAAACCAGTTCAGTAACTTGGAAAGCCAGTTTATTGCACAAGGAAAATAATGCTTGAAACCAGTTCAGAAAACAGGAAAACCAGTTCAGTAACCAGTTCAGAACCAGTTCGGTTCTTAAAAGTAAAACCAGTTCGGTTCTTACAAGTAAAACCAGTTCGGTTTTTTTATTAAGAACCGGTTCACTGACCTGAAGAACCAGTTCGGTTCGGTTCGGTATTGAAAATAACCGGTTCGGTTCGGTTCTTTTGAACTGTTTTCCGGTTCAGTACGGTTCGGTACAGTTCTCCAAATGAACCGTACCATGAACTGGCCTAGTCAGTTTATGTCTCAACCTCCTGGGAGTGTTGGAAGGCGTAGTAAACCATATGCTAAGATATCTGAAAGGGACATTGATTAAAAAACTCTTGCAACAACCTACACCTTCTCAATGTCTAATTTTGTGGCTTATTCTTATGCTGACTAGGCATGAGATTTGGATGACAAGAAATCAACTTCAGGATCATGTGTCTATCTTGGGCCAAATTGGGTGTCTTGGTGGTCCAAGAAGCTGTGTATGAACCTATAGAAAAGTATATTTGTTGAATGTGTTGTGTCTAATGCAGACCACACATGTATGTATTTATACTATTTACAGAATCAATTACAATAAATGGTGAGCCTACAGATCAATAAGCAATCATCCTAATTTACCTATGAATCTGTAACAGCTAATTATGAATCTGTAACAACTAATTCTAATTTAACATGTGACTAATTATCATCCTAACACTCCCCCTCAAGCTGGAGCATAATGTCATATGCACCAAGCTTGTTACAAAAGTATTCAACACAAGGGCCTCTAAGGGACTTGGTGAACATGTCAGCCAACTGATCACTAGAATTGACGAAATCAGCTGTGATTTCTCCAGAAAGCACATTCTCTCTAACAAAGTGACAATCAATCTTTGTGTTTGGTTCTTCATGAAAAATCGGGTTTGATGCAATGTGAAGTGCAGCTTGATTGTCACAAAGAAGCTTCGTTCCTTGGATGTCCCCTATTTTTAGTTGTAGTAATAGTTGCCTAAGCCATGTAAGCTCACATGTGGCTGCTGTATAGCACGATATTTTGCTTCTGCACGGGATCTAGCAACTATGTTTTGCTTCTTGCTCCTACATGAGATCGAGTTTCCTCCAATAAGAACACAATACCCAGAAGTGGATCGTCTGTTTGATGGTGACCCTGCCCAGTCAGGATCGGAGTAACAAATGATCTTAGCATTGCCTTTATCTTCATACAATAATCCTCGTCCCGGAGCATTTTTTATGTATCGAAGAATTTGTCTCACAGCATCCCAATGGCTATCACAAGGGGCATTTAGAAATTGACTTACCACACTAACCGCAAAAGTGATGTCTGGTCTTGTAACAGTGAGATAGTTGAGCTTGCCTACCAGACGACGATATCTTTCCAGGTCTTTCAATGGCTCCCCTTGACCCGGAAGAAGCTTGATATTTGGGATCCATAAGAGTATCACAAGGACAACAGTCAAGCATACCGGTTTTAGTAAGGATGTCAAGTGCATACTTACATTGAGTAATGGCAATGCCAGAAGAAGATTGGGCAACTTCAATGCCTAAGAAGTATTTGAGAGGGACCCAAATCTTTAGTATGAAAGTGCTGTGAGAGGTGTTCTTTGAGGTGTCGAATCGCAGCCTCATCATCTCCGGTGATGACAATATCATCGACATAAACAACAAGATAAATGCACTTCCCGGAGGATGAATGAATGAAGAAGACAAAATGATCAACCTCACACCTAGTCATGCCAAACTGTATCAGGGCAGAACTGAAACGGCCGAACCATGCCCGAGGAGATTGCTTCAAACCATAAAGGGATGGTGAAGCTTACAAACCAGACGAGGATCACTAGGAATAGTAAAACTAGGAGGCTGGTCCATATAAACTTCTTCCTGTAATTCACCATGTAAGAAGGCGTTTTTAATATCCAACTGATGAAGAGGCCAATGATGAATAGCAATCATAGCCAAAAAGAGACGAACAGAAGTTATTTTGGCCACAGGGGAAAAGGTGTTCCCATAATCTAGGCCAAAAATTTGTGTATATCCTTTAGCGGCCAAGCGAGCTTTTAATCGATCAACATGACCATTAGGTCCAATTTTCACTGTATAAACCCAACGACAACCAACGATTGTCTTGCCAGGAGGTAAAGGGACAAGTTCCCAAGTGCCACTGGAATGTAAAGCTGCCATCTCATCTAACATTGCCTGGCGCCATCCGAGATCAGCCATGGCTTCACCTGTAGTCTTAGGAATAGACACAGAATCTAGAGAAGAAACAAAGGAGAAATAGGAAGGAGATAAACGATCATAATTAATGGTACAAGCGTAGAGAGGGTTAGGATTACGAGAGGAGCGAATACCATTTCGCAGTGCAATAGGAAGTTCAGGTGCAGGAGGCATTGGCGAAGGGGCGGTTGGAGCAGGAGATGATGCTGGAGGATCAGTGGAAGAAAGCACAGCCGAAATTTGTGACCGTCTCTGGTATGTACGTGTTGGAGATGGAGGAGAAGAAATTACTTGAGCCGGAACAACATGAGGAATAGTGGAGACATCTGACGAGTTTGCTGCAAAATTGCCATCAAGCATAGCAGAAGAGGAGGAAAAGGGAGTAGTCTCGAAAAAGGTGACATTAGCAGAAACAATATATCATTGAAGTTGAGGACTAAAACAACGATAGCCTTTTGAAGACGTGAGTATCCAAGAAAAATACAATTGAGAGATTTGGTAGAAAGTTTGTTTTTACCTGGAGTAAGGTCATGGACAAAGCATGTGGAACCAAAGACACGAAGAGGGATGGAGTAGAGATCCTGTTTTGGATATAAGAGAGAATAAGGAACCTGATTATTAAGGACAGAGGAAGGCATGCGGTTGATCAGATAACATGCTGTGAGAACTGCATCACCCCAAAAGCGAAGAGGTACATTATGGTGAAGAGAAGGGTACGAGCAGTTTCAACCAAGTGGCTATTTTTTCTTTCGGCAACACCATTTTGCTGTGGTGTGTGAGAGCAAGATGTTTGATGAACAATACCCTGAGAAGTCAAAAAGGACTGAAACTGGGAAGACATATATTCACGAGCATTGTCAGTGCGCAATATTTTAATAGAGGTACCAAATTGATTTTGTATTTTAATCGAGAAACCTTGGAATATGGTAAAAACATCAGGCAATGAAAGTAACAAAGTAATAATAACCCAAAGTTGAACTGACACGACTAGGACCCCAAATATCTGAGTGAACCAAAGAAAAAGGTGACGAAGCAGTTTTATTGACTCGAGTAGCATAGGTATGATTAGTATGTTTACCTAACTGACAAGACTCGCACTCAAAAGATGAATTGGGAGAGAAACTGGGAACCATAAAACGCATTTTGTTAACACTTGGATGACCTAAGCGTTGGTGCTCAAGAGCTAGAGACGCAGTAGTAGAGACACAGGTGATCGGCTGTGCCAGATAGTATAATCCTCGAGACTCATGTCCTGCTCCAATCGTCCATCCGGTATACCGATCCTGGACAAGAACATAATTATTAGCAAAGAGAATGGAGTAGTTTAGGGTGTAAGTGAACTTGTTGATGGAGATTAAATTAAAAGGACACCCAGGAATATAAAACACTAAATTTAAAGTAAGATTAGGAAGGGGTCGTGTTTGACCAATGCCATGAACTTTTATTTGAGAGGCATCTGCCATGGTAACAGAGGGTAAAGAATCCAAATAAGACAATTGAGTGAAAAGGGATTTGTTACTAGACATATGATCAGATGCACCGGAGTCAAGAATCCAAAGTCCAAAGGAGGGGGATTGAGAAACAAAGGCTACAGGATTACCAGACTGGGCAACAATGGCGGCAGGTGAGTGTAGTTGTATGGCAGCCTTGTATTGCAGACATTCATGGTAGGCAGCGGCGCTGCTGAAATTGAAACCTCATTACGTGCTTCTGGAAAAGTCACTGCAGAAGCTAAATCGGAGTTGGAGCTGTCCGAGGCCATGAGAAATGAACTTGAAATAGCGCTGGATAGGGGCGCCTGGGTGTGAGGAAGGAGGCAGAGGGCGCACCGGCAAGTGGGTATTGCCGGAATGTGGAAAAACTGCAATCTGAGACGGGCACGTGAAACGCACGCGCCGAATAGAGGCCGCGCGTGTGGGCTGTGGGCGGCGGATCGGAGTGGCGAACGGAGCTTGGTGGTCTCCAGGGGAAGGCGATTCTGGTCGCAGTGGTCACCGGAAGAAAGGGACGCTCGGTGACGGAGAAAAAGGGCACACTGTGGCCGCGGGTACTCTTCCCCCGAAAAAAAAGAAAGCCACTGCAGATCGAAAAACCTAAGCTATTGATACCATATAGAAAAGTATATTTGCTGAATGTGTTGTGTTTCTAATGCAGACCACACATGTATGTATTTATACTATTTACAGAATCAATTACAATAAATGGTGAGCCTACAGATCAGTAAGCAATCATCCTAATTTACCTATGAATCTGTAACAACTAGTTATGAATCTGTAACAGCTAATTCTAATTTAACATGTGACTAATTATCATCCTAACAGAACCATATAGTAAAAATTCACAAACAATTGGAAAACCTCAAATTTTTTCTTTTATGAAAAATATCCATGTAATCCCAATGCAATCATCAATAAAAGAAACAAACCAATTTGCACCCTAGACAAAATACTTTTGTTTTATTATAAGGAACAATTGTACAATGAGGATGCCCAAGATGCGCATGCTAAAGCCACATGTAGAAGGTTGCAGATTCTGAACTTGTCTGATAACTGGAGATGAGACTGATTATCACAAATAAGCTTCATAGACTGTATCTCACAGAATTTTAGTTCCCGGATAAGTTGTTTCAGCCATGGTTATCAGTATTGCACGTATCGTACGGTACGTTTTGCGATACGGTTTAAATTACAGACCCAGCGATGCAAATCACTCTATGAATCGAAAGATCCAGAATCGCATTCTGTTTCGTTCTTAATCGCAGGAATGAAGAATTGCGATTACAAACTGAATCGCACGAGTGTGCAAAAATCGGGTCACGCGCCTAAACAGGCGGGTTGCGAGCGACCCGGTTCACAAAAACCACTGTGTACAAAAATTTTTTTCCCGTTTTATTGGTAGATTTGATAGGAATAGGCCGAAAATAAGAAAATCAATTGACCCAGGTCAGATTAAAGACCCATTACCTATAGGTGATGTTTAGGGATGCTCCCCCGACCACTTCGTTTTCCCTCTCTGTTCTGCCTCCAACGTCGCCTCTGTTTTCATTCATTTTTATTCTCTCACTATAGTTCTTTTTGTTTTTTGGGGGGCTTATATTGCTAAATTTGAGTAGTTCAATCAGTTTTTTTGTCATTGTCATTAGTGACAATTGTGATTTGGATCAATATCTATTTTGTAATGTATACATCACTTAATTAGCTATATAGGGACCTATTTGATTTCAAAATGCTACTTATTTTATATTTTCATATGTTATCTTTATGTAAAATTTGTACATTATATGTCATGTTAGCTATGTGTTATTTTTTTATTCACGAATCTTACGATTCACGATATGATTCGATTCGCGATTTAGAAAATAGCCTTTCCCATTCACGATTTGAATCCCAAATTAATAACCTTGGTTTCAGCTATATAAGCTCACAAGTAGTAAGGGCCATAGCCTGGTATTCGACTTCCGCACTTAATCTAGCAACAACATTTTGCTTCTTACTTTTCCAAGCAACAAGATTACCTCCGATAAGGACACGATACCCTTAGGTTGACCTTCTATCATTAGGGCAACCAGCCCAATCCGCATTTGTATATGCAACAATATCAGTATGACCTTTGTACTGATAGACCAATCCTTTCCAAGAGAACCTTTGATGAATCTTAAGATTCGAACCACTGCATCCCAATGACAATCACGAGGGGAGTTAAGAAATTGACTCACAACGCTTATTGCAAATGATATGTCAGGTCTGATTATAGTAAGATAATTCAGCTTCCCAACCAGTCTTCAATATCTGTCTGGATTTGGATATATCCCCCTGATCCTGCATAAGCTTGACATTTGGATCCATGGGAGAATCAATAGGCTTACAATCTAGCATTCCAATTTCCTCCAAAATATCAAGAACATACTTTCTCTGGGATATGGCAACTCTTGCTTTGGATTGTGCTACCTCAATCCCAAGAAAGTATTGTAATCGACCCGAGTCTTTTGTCTGAAAGTGTTGAAACAAGTGTTGCTTGAGTCGGTTGATACCATCATGATCATCTCCTGTGATAACAATATCATCTACACAGACAACCAGATAAATACTTTGATTAGTAGAAGAATGCTTATAAAACACAGTGTGATCTGCCTCACTTTGAATCATTCCAATTTGTCCGCGAATTGTGCTAAATCTTCCAAACCATGCTCGAGGGCTTTGTTTAAGACCATAAATAAGACTTTACGTAGCCGACAAACAAATCCTCGTGACTACCCCTTAGCAACAAAACCAGGTGGTTGCTCCGTATAGACTTCTACTAAGTCACCATGAAGAAAGGCATTTTGATGTCCAACTGAAAAAGAGGCCAATTACGCATGGTAGCCATGGATACGAAGAGGCGAACTGAGTCCATCTTGGCGACAGGAGAGAAAGTGTCACCATAATCAAGCCTAAAGATTGGATATGGCCTTTGGCAACCAATCGGGCCTTTAATCGATCCACCTGTCCAGTAGGACCCACTTTGGTAGTAAACACCCAACGACAACCAACAGTAGACTTCCCAGAAGGAGAAGGAACTAGAATCCAAGTCTGGTTGGATTCTAAGGTTTGCATCTCATCAGTCATTGCCTGTCGCCACCCTGGATGGGATAGAGCTTTGTGGACTGGTTTAGGGATAGTAATTGAGGAAATGGCAGACACAAAAGCATGATAGGAAGAGAATAAATGGGATGAGGATTACGGGTTGAGCGTGTACCTTTAGGAAGAGCTATTGGTAGATTGGTAGGTGTCTCTGAGGAGCCAGAGTAGGTAGATCGACTGGAACAGAAGATGGATGGTATGAATCGGTGGCAACAACTTCTTCGGAGGGTGGAGGACGAGGTCGACGCTGGTAGGTGATAAGAGGATGACGAGGAGAGGGAGTCTCTGTGACATCTAAAGACTGGAGAACTAATGATAGGCTGAGTTGATGTGTGAGTGACAAGTGGGATAGAGTATTGAGAAGGCAGAAGAACCTGGGAAATAGATTCGGGAGACACTGATGAACTGAAGTAGGGTGTATCCTCAAAGAATGTGACATCAGCAAATATGTAGAACCGATGATTGGAAGGGGACTAGAATTTATACCCTTTCTATACCCGAGAGTAACCTAAATAGACACTTATATACACGGACAACTAATTTATCAAGACCTGGAGTGAGATCATGCACAAAGCAAGTGAACCCAAAGACACGTGGTGGAACTTTAAAAAGGGAATCATTAGGAAATAAAAGGGAATGCGGTACTTTGTTATTCAAAGCAGAAGATGGCATTCGATTTATCAGAAAAGTTGCAGTTAAGACCGCATCACCCCAAAATTTTAAAGGTGCATTAACATGCAATAAAAGATTTCTGGCAGCTTCAATAATATGACGATGTTTTCATTCTTCAATGTCATTTTGTTGGGGTGTGTGCGGACAAGTAGATTGATGAATCATGCCATGAGAAGTCATAAATTGATTAAAAGATGCAGAAAAATATTCTTTAGCATTATCACCATGCAAGATGTGAATAGAGCGGCCAAATTGAGTTTGAATTTCTTTGAAAAAATTTTGAAAAATTGTAAATAATTCAAAACGCTCTTTCATTAAGAAAATCCAAGTGCATCTGAGTAGTCATCAATAAAATTAACACAGTACCTATGTCCCAAAATAGAATTAACACGACTCGGACCACAAACATCGGAATGAACAAAGATTAAATGGAGAATTGACTCGACTATTGACAGAACTTGAGAAAGAGGCTTGAACATGTTTACCTAATTGACATGACTCGCACTCCAAATTTGGCAAATTAGAGAGATGAGGGACCATTTCCGAAGCTTGTTTAAGCTTGGATGACCTAACCGACGATGCAAGAGGGATGGTGATTCTGCAATAGTGCAGAGAACGGCCGGAGGCTGAAAATAATAGAGACCACATGATTCAATTCCTATTCCAATCGTCTGCCTCAAACTCTGGTCCTGTATTGAAAAAGAATCTGCAGTAAAGGTTACAGAACAGTTGTGTTCGAGTCAGTTGACTCACTAAGACTAAATTAAAAGGACAGTCACGTACAACAAGAACAGAGTTTAAGGATAAGTAAGGAAAAAGAGTAGTTTGACCAATGCTGGTGGCCTTAGCTTTTGAACCATCAAAAAGTGTGATATGGTGTGCTGTTTTAGGATGTTTAAATTTGAGAAAGAGGGGGGTTACCAACTATGTGATCGAAAGCACCAGAATCCAAAATCCAGGATCCAACAGACGATGAATGAGAGAAGCAAACTGTGGAATTACCAGATTGGGCTACAGTTGCCAAGATTGTTTTGTTGCTACCTTCAAATGGAGATATTCCTTATACTCAGCGTCTGAGAGGGTGTGTGCGAAGGAGACAACACCCTTGATTGAGGAACTAGCATCTCTAGAAAACTTGGACGAGTTGGCCATGACTATGGGACAAATAGAGACCGACCTGAGATTACCAACCTAGAAACTGACCCCAACACGGACAGAGGAGGCGCCGACGAGATGAACGAGACCGGAGGCAAAGCAAACGACGGCCTAGAAGGTGGCTCGTGGCTTACATGCGTCGACTTGAGCAGCAGATGGTGACTGTGGGAACTGTTGCTGATTCTGTGGGTTATGGGTCCACCACGCTTGGGAGCTACTCTCCTCCTTACTATGTGATGGTAGAAACTGTTGCTGATTTTGTGGGTTATGGGTCCACCACGCTTGGGAGCTACTCTTCTCCTTACTTTGTGATGGTAGAAACTGCAGCTAATTTGTGTGTTTATGGGTCCACCATGCTTGGGAGCTACTCTCCTCCTTACTCTATGATGGTGATGGCGTGTGACTGACCGGACAAACGACGCTTTGGGGGATGGTCGATTGGAAGGTTCTATGTCTAGGGCTGACGTCTTAGGCCAGACGGTGGCTGAATGTCAGGACTGCTGGACAAGGATGGCTAGGGTAGTGGACAGGGACTTCAGATTTTTTTATACTAACTTGAAACAGAAGGAATTAGGTTTAATCTGAATGCCTCTGAACATTCAGTAGGCACTGTATTTATAATGAAATTATGTACAAGAGAACCCCTTGATTATTGTAGGGATTGTGAGAAACTTCTACTAATCCTAATTACCTTAATTATATAATCAGAAAACAGAATCGGAAACTATTTATTTACAGAAACTAAGAAACTAGTTATAAACAGAAACTCAGCACACTAATTATATATAGAAATTTAGAATATTCTCAACAATATATAATTGTATATGATTATTTTAATGAAATTATTTTGTATGTCAGTGCGTGTATAGAGCAGGCTAGGGCGCTAGGCACTATGGGAGCATAGGCCAAAATGGATCGGTGGACTTATATAGCTGATGAACTGACTATAGGAAATAATTTGATCCATCCTATTAAATAAGCTTGTCAGTTCTTTGTGATAAAATAGACATGACAAGGATGGGGGTGAGCCAATATAAGTCTGGAGTTGTTAGCATGTAGCTAAAGTGGTATTAATACAATAATACTATTTCAAAAACCACTTGACTTGGAAGAAGAGTTAAGCTATGGGGTAAGGGTTACAAAATGTTTCTAATATTGATGCTAATAATGACTATGAATAGGAGTATTTTACACCCAAAATGTGTCCCATTTCCTATATATAGATGATGTGAACTATAGTGAGTTGAATATTTATGCTTGGTTTTTTTTTTTTTTTTTTTTTTGGGGGGGGGGGGGGGGGGGGGGGCAATGAACATCTACACCAGTATTTGTGTTTTGATTATCTGGAAAATTGAAAAGCTCAAATTTATAAGTTTCTCTGCAGGGAAAATGGCTTCCAACACTGAGAAATCTTGTGGCTCAGATAAATGATACTTTCAGTCGTAATTTTCGAGAGATGGCCGTTGCTGGAGAAGTTTCACTAGGTCTGTCAGATTGTAATTGAAATCAATTTTATTTGGTTTTCTTATGCCTTTATCCTCACCTATGTTTCTCCTTTTCTCAGATGAGCATGATATGGATTTTGATCAATTTGGAATACTTATAAAAGTGAAATTCAGGTGACTGCATTTCTGAACCAGTTACTTTGTTTATTCTGTTTATCAGAATATGCTCTCACAGTTCACTGTTCATTCTTATTGTTAATAATGTGGAACTTCTTGAAACCAGACTTTATGATCTACAATGATTACTCAGTTATTGATAATTATAGTAGTTAGACTGCTAGACTGCTACAACAAATATAATCTGACCTTTAAAAAATGCTCAGAGTTTGTCATCTTTTATTATTGATCAGTTTAAATTTGTTGCATGTGGTTAAGATTCTGATTTTCGATTCACCAGGTGTGCTTCATACCTTGACTGTTTAAAATCAGTGATGTTTCATCATAATTTATTATATTACTTTTCAATTAAATTGCCATTTACTAATAAAAGCAAATTATACTAAAGGAATGTCCTTATATATTCTCCATACCTTACTTTCCTGCTCTTTTTTATTTTTTCACAGTGTATCTTTTATTTATTCATTCAGACAAAATGGACAGCTTGAAGTTCTCAGTGCCCATCATCAATCTGGAGGGGTATTACAAATAATTTATTTCTTATTACATTGATTTTATGTTTACCCTCCTTAACGAACCTTGAAGTTTGGTTTTCCAGGAACGATCAGTTTCAACTATTGTCTATCTTGTTTCCCTTCAAGATCTTACAAACTGCCCATTTAGAGTTGTTGATGAGATCAACCAAGGTTGTTACTTTTTAAGTAATCTTTTCAAGATTGACCTCCTACAGCACTCAAGAGACCTTCATTGACTGTGTTTTCTCAGGGATGGACCCAATAAATGAAAGGAAGATGTTCCAGCAACTAGTTAGAGCAGCGAGCAAGCCAAATACACCACAGTGAGTACTAAGTACTATCACTTGATCTTTTCATTTTTCGCTCAAATGAGAGGTTATAACTTGATTTTCACACATTACACACCTAATTCAGTGTATCAGATTGTCTTTTTGTATTTTTAAGATTCTTGAATATTAAGGGTATGGACAAGGGCTATTTATAATATTTGGCTGGTAAACATCAGCTGGGAGGGAAACACTCGGCTACTTGTATGATCAGCACAGCATCCTAGTTATGCTGCGGACAGTCTACTTCATGCATAGTATCCTCACGAAATAATAATAAAGAATTTTGTTAGGAAAACAAGTCCATAGGTTATGATTGTGATGCTTGGCATACATATTACAGACAATTAAGTTGATATTTGAAGGTTGTGCCAATCATTAATGTGTTTGTTCCTCCGCTCTCATTAGTGGCTAAGGTATAAGCTACCATTGATCTTATGCAGGTGTTTCTTGCTTACCCCGAAGTTGTTACCAGATCTGCAGTATAGTGAGGCATGCAGTATATTAAATGTAATGAATGGCCCTTGGATTGAGCAACCCTCGAAGGGTAATTTCACACGCCCAAAGCTACAGTTATCTTCTTTTTTACTGCTGATATATTGTTCACAGGACGTTTTCTTTGTGAATCAGTCTGGACTACTGGTGATCGATGGAGCATAATCACGGAACACATTGGAGATACCTTATGTTAAAATGAAAAACTACGGATTATGCCAGAGGAGATCAATGTAAGACTGTAAGCTTGTGGGATCTATTTAACATTTTTCTTGTATATTTTGTGGGGAAAGAAAACGAACTTTTTTTGAACGCACATGCTTGTGTTTCATTGGTTGGATTTATCTAATATTGTAAATATCGTTCCTATTTATTTATGCTTTATGATAATTAACACCTTGTACAACGGTAAGGTTTTACCAACCAATGACAGAATCTTATCTTAAAGGGATACAATTGCTATTCCCACCCCCTCAATACGCTTTTTTTTTTTACATTTCTCTAGCTCCTCGTCCTTCTCTTTCTCTCACTCCATGTCTAGCGTCATTTTTTGCAATCTGTCTATCCTCAACCCATCAAAAAATGGGTTGGGATCAGTTGACACGCTTTTAAAAGAGTTATTCTATTTGTACAACTGGGAAAGGTTACAACAATATATAACTGTCACGTGTCAGCATTTTTTTTTTAAAAAGGTAGAAAAAAATGGTCATGTCATAGCAGTAGGCATAAAAAGGATGTACAGGTCATAAAAGGAGGTATGTCAATTGTCAAATCGTAAAAAAAACTATCATATTTTTTAAAAAAAAAATAAAAATATAAATAATGTGAGGAAAGAGAGAGAAACACTTTACATAGGTGAGAGGCTATCCAAGCTATCCAAGTGGATCGTGCATCTCCCTTCAATAGGTTATAAACTTTATATTTATAAGTTATAAACAATGGAGTTAAAAAGTAAGTGTGAAGGAATTATGAAGAATTTTTAATTTTAAACTAATTGCTAACAAGTATCTTAGTTGGTTAGAAATCGGGTGCTTGTAAGTTACAAACTTTGATTTACTTAAAAATTGAGCTCAAAGAATTTATGAACTACTTTTTAATTTGGTTATAAACTGAATTTGAACAAGTTATAAATTGTATCTTATCGGATTACAAACTTAATGCCTATAAATTATAAACTTTGGTTTATTTGCTTAAAAAATTAAGCTTGAGAGGTAAACAATGATTTTTAATTTTCGGCCGATTTACCTTTCTAATATTTGTTACTTTTTTTTATTAATTTAAGATGTAGTTGAGTTGACAAAAAAGGAGCATTTTTATTTTTTTTTAACTCTTTTCCGACAATTAGTCTATACCTCCTTTTTATGCCAATTGACATGACATGACCATTTTTTTTTCTAATTTTTTAAAGAAAGAAATGTTGACGCATTGTTGTTATATGTTGTAACTTTCTTTATTATACAATTGAATAACTCCTTTTAAAAATATGTTGTTAATTATAATTCAACCCATTTGGGTGTACTAATGGGTTGGCCTATCAAATTTAAAAAATAAAAAATAAAATGGGTTATAAAAGGGGTCCATAGATTGACCCCTAAAAATAGGAAAAAATTGTGAGCAATAATATAGTTAGAAATTAAAATAATAAATTATGTAATGATTTTTTTATCATCATTTAAAAATTTATCTAATTACTAATGCTAAGGTTATCCTTCTTATAAAATAAAAGAAAGTCCTCGGCAGGTTGACCTAACCTGACTAAGACCTGTACAATTAGCAGGATAAATGAGGTGAGTTAAAAGTGGATTTATAGATTGAGTCACTCAACCAAATTCACAATTTTTTTGCAGATTAGCCACCCCAACAAAGAATATGACTTGGTTTCAAAAATTTACCCCTATTCATTTTACAATATGGTATTATTCATTGTAAAAAATTCCTATTTCGCCCTTATGCTCAAATTAATTGATCTCTGCCATGCTTTTAAAATCTAATTAGGTTTTATTGGTCATAGGTCATTCTCTAAGAAAAGTAAGAAATGTTAGTTACAATATTGAATTCGATGATTAGGATAGTTTTTTTAGGGAGCTCCATCTTGACTCAAGTGAGGAAGCTATGTTGGTGGAGAAAACTTGTGAATTTAGAGGCATGAATAAGAGTTTATACGAGATATATATTTATATAAGTTTTAGAGTTATAATGATATTCAAGATATAATTATTTAACTATCCATTCACCAATAAATACTAAAATAATTTTTATAAATATTTAATAATGTTTAAGTTACTTTAAGTCTCAAAAGTTTTTATAACAACTTTGATAATTTTATAATAAAAACATACAGTTTAAATTTAAGTAAATATAAGCCATTGAATTAACCAAAAAATAAAATTTAATATCATAAAATTGATTCAATTATCCTCAATGTTAAAATATATTTATAATACTTATAGAACCTATTTATGAGTCATAATTATTTTAAAATAAAATGTTTTATGAAAGGTGGCCTATTTTTCAAGGTGTTTTTGAAAGTGCCTCTACATTTTAAAAATTAAAAATAGTTAGAGACCTCTAATTTGACGATTTTGATTTCGTTGGATAGTAGACTTACATAGCTTTTCAATGATACATCATTTGTAAAAATCAAAGTTCGTTTAACTATGTTTTAAGCTTCTCATAAGAACTTAAGTTTATGTGATCAATAATTCCTTATAAAGATGAGGTATTATCTAGAATTGGAATCAGCCAAACAACACAATTAGAACCAGAAATCAGAGTAAAAAGTGCAAAAGTAAGGAAAAAAAAGAAGAAATATAAAAGATGGACAGGAAAGAAATGAAGACAAGCGCCACAATCAAAGATAACCATCTTAGATTGATTAGTTTAGATGAAGGAACGCTGCAAGCTCCTAAAGCCCGATAAGTCTCAACATCGTTTAAGCAAGAACCATAAAATCTTCTCAACTCTCACAAGAGGAGGAAAAATGCATAAACATCTTTATTAAACTCAAGCTAAAATGATTACAAGAGTGTAGCTCCCTACTTATAGCCAACAATGGCGCTTTTTGACCAGAATAGAGCAAATAAAAAAAAATAGTTAACACATTAATATGAAAAAAAAAACTATTTACATTAATGGGTGGAAAGGCAGTAGAGAAGCGCTAACCCATGTAGCACCTTTGCAAATAAATTTTGCTAGGAAATCAATGAGAGATGCTACATGGAAAAGCGCCATTTGTGTAGAAAAATTATAACGTGAAGCGTTGATTGGCAATGCGCTTTGCATATTGGACTAGTAGCGCTAACCAAGTCGGTGCCTCACCCTTACTATAAATTTGAGGGATTATATGTTGATTGGGTGGCGCATATTGGTTTGGCAAGACGTGTATGATTTGTATCTACAAATTTGAAAACGCACACTAACTTAGCGCCTTGTATATAATTATTGTCTCTTTGATTAGCCTATAAAATCATATATACCAACAAAGTCCGACACAGTTGGCAGATAGTTGGATCCCTTAAGAATCTTGATAGGGGTTCAATCCCTGCGGTGTGTATGAAAAAGACTTTAGTTGGAGAGGTAAAGCCCACTTCGTTGATCTCTATGCCTCGAAAGGATTAGTCTCTAGCTATTGGTAGGGGATACATTGTATCGTCCTAATTACTAAATCCAAGAACAATGCATGTTGGGAGCACAATCCTGAATTTAGGAAATTATTTCGCACGTTATGAATATCGGTCAATCACATAGAATCGCTTTGGTAGTCCATCCATTACTTAAGCATAATGTAGTTACATGCATATAGTTAATAAGTACATCCTCATAGTTCAAATACACAATATTCAATCTCTATAGGCATGATGGGATACCCGAATATCTCGTCAAAAGAATACATCACCAATGCCTATACAAAAGAAATCCAAATACATCAATAACTTAGGCCAACGTGGCCCATACAGGTCTGGTAACTTCAGTCAAGCTCCGGGTTGAGAACCTTGCACATCTAAAGAATCCACAAAGCGTGTGGTGAGACTAAGTCCCAGTAAGAGTGGTTTTGCATGCGATGTGGGTTAACAGACAAATGAGGAATGCACATCAAGATACATATTAAAACACACACACACAACATTAATCCTCCATCAACATCATCAATCGCATAACAATGTTAATATAAGCCTCTTGGTGATTTACCCATCACCGTGGGGTCTTTTCTCTTGTAACCTCTGGTCAGAACTGAGCTCAGTGTACAACGAACGTCTTCCTTGTATCCTTTTCCTCCTGTCTTAATTAACAATCAAGGGTTTCTTTTACTCTTACATATTTCCTCAAGGCTTAAGAGCCCACATTTCCTCTCATACCAAGGTATGCAAAATAATCATAATGTAAGAGTCATTCAACCTTCATACACATATCCTTAATCATATAATATGTAATACCCAGAATATTGCATTTAGTCATACAAGTACCCAAAGCCCTAGTACCAAAGATTAGGGTTTCCCCTTTCAATCAATTTCACGATCACAACCACACATTTATATTCTTCAAACATGAAAAGAAAGCATGTGCACATCAAGAATCAAGAAGGGAAACGGAGGATAAGGTTCATACAAGAGTTACACACATGATGTAGTGAGTGGGTGAACCACACTCACCTCAAAGAGTACCCAAGAAAAGGATTGAAGGGGGGTGAAGGGGGTAGGAGACTAGGTCATGATGAATCCTCTTCTTCTTCTTCTCTATCCTTTCTCTAGAATTAGGAAAAACACATTAAATGTCCCTAAAAAATGCTCTAGGTGTGTTTTTAAAAAACTGATTCGTGTACTCTCGCTCAAGCGAGAATTTCTAGCTTGAGCGAGAAAAATAATGAAATGTTTTTCTGGTTCTCGCTCAAGCGAGAGGCTTCTCGCTTGAGCGAGAATGGTCTAGAGAGCGACCCCCTCTCTGGATGATTTTTACTTGAGCAAGGCATTTCTCGCTTGAGCGAAAATCTTCTAGAGAGTGCCCTTTCTTTGAATGATTCTCGCTTGAGCAAGACCTCTCTTGCTCAAGCGAAAATCTTCCAGAGAGCACCCTTAACTTCTCCTGTTTCTCACATGAGCGAGAACCTCCTCGCTCAAGAGAATAGCAGAAACTAAAATTCTCATTTTTACTGGTTTTCTCACTCAAGCGAGCCCATTTTCGTTTGAGCGAGAATGCTCAGAAATGAAAATTCTAAGTTTTTATCCCAAGCCTTCTCTACTATTCTTTACTTTCCTTTTCTAGTTTATTTTAATCAAAACACTGTTCAATACTCACTTCTTATAGAAATCAATTTATGAAAATTGGGATGTTACAACATTTGGTACACAGTAAAAAAATAAAATAAAAAATATATAAAGTCCTTTTTATATAATCATCAAGTTAGATATGCAGAGCCCTTTTATAGAATTTTATTTCTAGTGAAACACTTCAAAATGTTGCTCAAGTTTATTAATTCAATTATGTATTCAATAATAATTCTTTAACAAAAGACATCTGTTTCAGTTAAAAAGTAAACATGAATTTAATACTATTAAGTTTAGATAATTTTATAATAATTATTACATTTAAACAAATTATTTCATATGTGACAGATGATTAAAATATTCACTATAAAAGATTAAATTGATAATTAGTTTTTTATTACAAAAATTATTAGATGAAATATTTTTACTTTGTTTAAAATATGAGACTTTTGACAAAACAATGGATGGTTAAAAGTGGAATTAGTGTGATTTAGGAAGACAAACATTATATGTAAGATCATCGTTACAATAGTCCTTAGTACTTTTTGGAGGAATTTACGTAATCACCACCCCCGATTCAAGGGTAACCCACAACTATATATATGGGGGATTCCCGATAAAAAACAACAAAATATGAGACCATTGTCATTATTTAGAAGTATTAAATTGGATTTTCAAATTAAATTAAAAACTAAAGGTATATTTATATATAATTAAATTCAACTGATTAGAATAAAAATGACAATATAAAATTTTGAATAAAATTAAAATCATAAATTAATGTATTTAAATAAAAAATGAATTATTTTGTATACTAATTTTTAATTATGATAATAGATTATGTTTTACAATTGAAATCTAATTTACATTATTTAATAATAAATTATAATTAAATAAATTAAAATCATAATGATAAGATGAAAATTTATATTAAAAAATTAGAATAAAAATGATAATATAATATTTTGAATATTAGTTTTTACTAATAATTAATTGGTGATTGTTTTGTTACTAACTCGTATTATTATGTGTACACATATATAATGAGAAATTTAATTTTAGATTAAAAAAAGAATAAAGATAAAAATTTACTTATTTTTAATATTTATTAAATTATAATTATCTAACTTTCATGTTTAAAGATCTCTTTTACTTTTTTTCTCTGTCTAATTTTAATATATAAACTAACATTGTCAAATAATAAACTAATGATCTTAAAATTATCTCAAAAAGGAATAAAAATATTAAAGTTATAAATAAGTTAAATAAGTAAAATTGAACCACCCTAATATTTATATTTTAAAAAATATATCAATTATTATAATTTAACTTATTTTTAACTGAATTCCTACTTAACAAGTTGCAACAATAACTAAATCCCTGTGACAAAAAACGTAACAACATCATATAATAGTTTGTATCTAATTAAAACATTAATTAACAAAATTTAAATATTGTCGATTACAATTAAAAAGATTATATTTTTAATTTTTAAATATTTTAAATGTAGATTTATTTAAACCATTCATTTATTGTAGACCGTCTCTTTTACTCTTTTTTCTTTGTTTTCTTTTTAATATATCCACTAACATGAAATATTTACTAAATAGTAAATTATAATCTTAAAAATATCTCAAAAATAAGTCTACATAGGAATAAAAATATTTAAGTTATAAACAAATTAAAAAAGTAAAATTGAACTTTTAAATTTGATCAAAAGTTTATAAACCTTCACGTGACAGCAAAAAAATTTGTTTATGTAGTTTAGGTATAATTTGAACTTTTAAAATGTGTGTGCTTGTCTATTATGCTTTCTAGTTCCTACTTGGTGTTATGTTTTCTACTGGACAGTGTTTGAAATGTGCTCAATGAGAAGCGCATCCTATGTGAACATCAGTTGCAAGGATAAAAGACACAAATTGCTTGAATATATAGCACCACATGAATAGTATAATGCAAATAGCTAACCCAATTAGCGTCACATGTGAGGCATTAATTCTTTTGCCATTTTGTGTACACCCCATATATATATAAATAGTTTTTTTTTCTATATTTTAAAGGTAAATAGTATTTTTTAAAAATATATTTTTTAAAAGTCCCATTTATGTATCACATACATGTAAATAATTTTTTTCTAAAATAAAAGAGAATATGAAATAATTCATCACACTTTTCAAGTCCCCCAATGAGTTAGTGCCTCTTGCAATATGGCCACTGATCGCAAGTTGCTGAGCTAGTTAGCGCCTCTTACACTATGCTATTTGGTTTTGCGCCTTGGCACCGACCCGTTTCCAGTGTGTACAAAACTACCCCATCAAGATAAATAGCTTTTTATTGCATTATTTGTGTAATTAATTTTTTTTACCATTTTTTGGTCAAAAAGCCCCAACAATAGCGCCTAAGCGTGATGGAAGATGAGCCAAGTCCATGAGTCTTCTAAATTCAAATAATTACTATTCTAAAATCTTAGTAACTGGCTAATTAGAAACATACATAACTAGCTAATTCTATGAAACAATTATAATTTTACAACATACATAACTGACAAATTCGAAACTCGTAGCAATAATGATATGCATGACCTGCATTGCCCGGCAGATGGGGTCTTATCACTTTCACCGGGGCTAGACCTGAGCTCATACTACAAGAATGTCTCCCTTGGGGACTAATATCTACCAATACCGGGGCCGAAACCCAAAGCTTAACTGGGGGCCGAAACCCAAAACATTTATAATTTTAACTTGGGTTCGAAACCCAATTCCTTTTCTTGATAGCTAGGAATCGAACCCAAACTTATTCATCATTCCCATGATTCTTACAACTTGAAACAATAGCATACATGGCATAATCATGAACATTGGCCAAAGCCGTAACTTAGAACAACCCTAGCTCATTATCCTAACCATTTGAAACCATACAACTTGACATAAACAAAGAGAATACTATCAATCAATCAAATACAAGTCAAAGAAGATGGAATAAGAAGAATAGGGATCATTGGGGATGTCTCATACAAAATGCGGTGGAAGGTGTTGTGTGGCTATACTCACTTGAAATCAACCCAAGGGGGAGAGAAGGTGAGGTATGTGAACAGAGCTTTCTCCTTTTCCTTCTCCTTCTCCAAGCTTGGACGAGCTTCTCTCTCTAGGATTCATCTCTCTAGAAGCAATAAATGTGTAACAAATGAGGGCCAAGCCCTAATGGAGGTGTGTTTTTAAAAAAAACAGTATCACGCATTCTCACTTAAGCAATAACCTTCTAGAGAGCTCCCCCTCCCTGGAATTTTCTCGCTCAAGCGAGACTACAAAAATCTTCTAGAGAGCACCCCCTTCTCTAGAACGTTTTCGCTTGAGCGAGAGGTTTCTCGCTCAAGAGAGAACATCAGTAACCAAAATTCTCCCTTTTCTGATATTCTCGCTCAAGCGAGGTCCTTCTCGCTTGAGCTAGAATGCTCTAGAGTCACTCCCTTGAATTCAATTTTCAACCATATTTTACCTAGTTTCTTTTATGAAAGCCTCTTACACTTCTAATTTTACTTATAAAACTATTTTTCATGAAATTTAGTATGTTACAGCTAGTAGTGCTGATGGAGGAAGGTTTAGGTGTCCTTGCGTGAATTGTTTTGAACAGAAGAATACTAGAAGAGAAAGAAATCAAGGAGCATTTTTTGTGTGATGGTTTTCTTAAAATTATACAACATGGACATGGCATGGTGAATTGAATCATTTTCCAAGCGACTACCCAACCGAGGAGGTTGTTCATTCAACCATGGAGGGCCTATTAGAAGACATGTTCACTCAACCATTGTAGTGATCTAGAGACTCCGCTGTTTCCTGGGTCAAATAAATTCACACGGTTTTCAACGGTGTTAAGGTTGATGAATTTGAAGGCACTCGATGGGTGGTTGATAAATCTTCACAAAATTGCTTCAGTTGCTAACTGACATGCTTCCTGAAGAAAATACACTACCCAGTCGTAATTATGAGGCGAAGAAGATTCTGTGTCTGATGGGTATGGAGTATATAAAGATCCATGCATGCCCCAATGATTGCATTTTATATAGAAAAAGGCTTTGAAGGGTTGAAAAATGTCCCAAGTGTGGGCTATCACATTACAAGGTGAAGGAAAATAATCAAGACAGTAATGATGAAGTCACAAAGGAGGGTCCCCTGCTAAGGTTGTAACATCCCGTAAATTAGAACCTAGAAAATATTATGGAAGTCTTAGACTGTGAATCCCACCACAAGAAGGGAAGTTAGAAGTAAGATGAGAACTTGGGGGCTGGAAGGGAAAATAAGACGAGAGTTAGGGAATTGATTAAGAGTTATGAGTTTTAAGGGAACCGAGAAGGGAAAACCTAAGTATTAAGCCAAAACTAATTGTAGAGTTAGCATAGGAGGAGTCACACCTGGTGGTAAAAAGGCTAGCATGGTGAAGAGGTGAGGAAGGAAGTAGAGACTTTGGAACTAGGTAAATAGATTTATAAACGGAAGGAACTAAGCTTAAACGGATTGACGGAAGGAAGAGGAGAGGCGTAGACTCAAGGAACCGACGGTAGAAGGTGATCTTTTGGAAAGGAACAAGGGAATAGAGGAGTATAGTCTCATGGATGCTTAGAACCCTTAATGTTAGCCTTATTGGAGTGAATTGATGAGTTATCACACGATTCATGTAAAGTATGCCCGTAGGGCTTCAGCAAAGGTTATTGCTTAATTAATGTTAGTGGTTTCAACCATAAGGCTATAACTTTATCAGGGATGATAAAGTTAAAATTTTAGCACTTAATCATGACAACATTATATGTGTGATTCCTTTAACTTGGGATTTTGTTGATGCATGTTTTGATTTCCTCGCCTTGGTTGAGTACATATATTCTTGGGAGCAAGTATAGATCAATAAGAGAGATTAGGATGTTAACCAATCTAGTCAATTCGGTGTAGGCCCTTAAGATGTTAGTATTTGGCGTTTGATGATAGAAAGTTGTGTGAATTATTGGACTTAGCAAACTTAGATTGGGAAAAAATTGTTCGACCTGTGAATAAACCGTCTATTTAGAAATTGATAAGATACATGGAGCGCCCGTTAGCGAGACCTTCAGTAGAGTTCATACACCAATGCTCACTATGAGATAACTAGCCCAGTTGTAAGTACCCTCCAACTTTGATAGAACTTATCCAAAGCTAGGATCCTAGGGGAGGATAGGAGTTAAAGTAGGCACTCACTCTTAATCGGCCATAGTCACTCGTAGCCCAAATAATAATTCCTTAGGGTCACGACTCGGTAGGAAGGATGTCTGTTCTCCTATTAGGATCGTGACTTGTCAGGTCGTTGATTGTTGGATTCGATTGAGTCGACAACACTAGTATCAGGGGGAAACCATAGAATGAGTTTGAATTCAATTAGAAAACACTTAAAGTAAGGCCCAGGTTGTTAACGACACAAAACTTTAGGTCGAGTGGTAACTACCTAGAGTTTGAACCCCACAACAATTTATGTAACTTCTAGGAAGTTCCTAAGAGTGGTGTACATGTTGAGAACCAAGTTAGAAACCATAACTAGAAGTTTTATGAAGCCCCTTTACTTTTTCAAACCTATTGGTAGCATATGAATTGGGTATTTGGCATGGATGCTGGAGAGATAACTACCTTATATGTTCCCTTAGAGTGTCACAATTGTTCATCTGATAGCTACCTCATAGGAATATGAACCATTGTTAGAGCATCCTTGACCTGTCGAGCAATACGATTAGTCCAAGTAGTTAAGCCTTACCAAAGGAAGAGTTGGTGATAGGTTGGTTTTAGCCTAATTCTATGCTTAGACAATTAGGGAGTAACTACATTCCAATCACGACCTGTGAGTACAGAATCAAGAAAATTGGTTAGGAAACGCAGTTGACCCTTAAATTCCTTTTAGCTACCTTGAGGAATAGAGGTAATAATTATCGAGCGACAATTTAGGAGATTTTAGAGTACCCAATATAGCTAAGAAGCGGATTGTGACCTTGAATTGGGGTAACTGGAGAAAATTTTGAGGACAAAATTTATTTAAGGGGGGTAGAATTGTAACATCCTGGAAATTAGAACCTAGAAAATATTGTGGAAGCCTTAGACTGTGAATCCCACCGCAAGAAGGAAGTTAGAAGTATGATGAGAACTTGGGCTAGAAGGGAATATAAGATGAGAGTTAGAGAATCGATTCAGAGTTATGAGTTTAAGGAACCGAGAAGGAAAACCTAAGTATTAAGCCAAAACTGCCTGTAGAGTTAGAATAGGAGGAGTCACACCCGGTGGTAGAAAGGCTAGCATGGTGAAGAGGTGAGGAAGGAAGTAGAGACTTTGGAACTAGGGAAATAGATTAAAACGGAAGGAACTAAGCTTAAACGAATTGAGGGGAAGGAAGAGGAGAGGCGTTAGAATCAAGGAACCGAGGTAGAAGGTGATCTTTGGAAAGAAACAAGGGAATGGAGGAGCATAGTCTCATGGACGCTTAGAACCCTTAACGTTAGCCTTATTGGAGTGAATTGATGGGTTATCACATGATTCATGTAAAGTGTGCCCCGTAGGGCTTCAACCAAGGTTACTGCTTAATTTTGGGTTTTAAGCCTAATGACCTTGGTGCACTAATTCGATAATATCTAGAGTTGTAGGTGTCCAACTGAGGTGATTCCACCTGCATTAGAAAGATAAGATTCAGGGCTTCAGTTTGATATGCTATATTCTGACCTCATTTGCACCTCCAAACAGAAGGTTTGGTCGCTCGAGCGCCCTGATGCACGCTTGAGCGCCCGGATGCGCGCTTGAGTGCACGCAACCCAGAGAGTTTGCGTTCTTGAGCGCGCGAACACGTCCCTGCTTTTAGAAAATGCGTAAAGCCCCATTCTTATTCATTTTCCTCTTCTTCCCTAGGGTTTCTAGAGTGAGAGAGAGAGAGTTTTTAGAGAAAGAGAAAGTGAAAAGGAGAAGGAGCCCAACTGGATTGATGCTTCCCTACCATCTTGGAGCTTAGATCTTCATTCTCTTCCCTCCATTCTTCCTATTTCTCCATTAGAGGTGAGTGTGGTTCACTCACTCACTTTCATTTATGAATGAATCCTCTTGTATGCTCTCTATCCTCACTTCCCTTGCTTGCATTGATGATTGTGGTTGATTAGAGACAAATCTAGGGTTGTTGGTTGGTTTGATTTGGTTGTATGTCTTTATGGCTCAAACCCTAGGTTATAAGAATTGGGGATTTTTTGAAATTGTGGATTGTTGATGTTGAAACCATGGAAATGTTGTACATTCATGCACATGCTCATGCTCATGAAATTATTATCAATTCTCATGTCACCATTCACTCATATTTTGAAAGGAAATTGATTTGGGTCTTTCAGACCTCATGTTACACTTAATTACTTTTGAACCCTTGGACTTCATGTTTAAAAAGAATTATTTGAGTCATTGGATTTCATGTTTAAAATGATTTGGGCCTTTAGACCTCGTGTTAAATAACAAGACTTGGATCCTTGGACTTCATGTTTGAAGATGATCTTCGGGTCCTTGGATTTCATGTTAAAGATAACCTTTGGGTCCTTGGATTTCATGTTAAAGAGAATCTTTGGGTCCTCGGACTTCATATTTAAAAGAGGAAATTAATGTTTGAATCTATCACAGTTAAGGGTAAGGTCTTTATGGCCTTCAGGAACGATGGTTCCTGTTAGTCTGAGCTTAGTCTAGCCTCATGGTTACAGTGGAAAGACCCCTTGGGTGTTGGGTAAAATACTTCATGGCTAATATTGCATATATGAATGTCATTGTGATGGCTGACATTAAATGTATGATTGTCGTTGTGAATGATTTTATGAACTGATCAAGTTATGCCATGCTTGCTGTATATCATGTTCCTGTTCCCCCACACTGCATGTTTTGCCACATTCACTGGGACGTAGTCTCATCCCACGATGTGGGAATTATATTTAGTTGTGAGGTTTGTTGTCTAGATGCTTGACTAGAGAGTTGAGGGCTCAATGGATGGGTTGTTTGCATCCTTGTTATTGTAATCACATTTCTGGAATTGTAGTTTAGTATGTAGGATGTAAATTTGTAGCGTTGAAGTTAAGCCACTGAGTGGCACTTTGGTTGTAATCATTGAATTATATTTGATTAATTTATGCTTAGGTAACAGTTGGATTACCTAAGCGTTGTGATGTAATGTTGTGGATATCGATAATGCATGAAATAATTTCAAGAATTTGGAAATGGTGCCCCCAACAGTCATTATTTCTGAATTCAAGAATTAGGACGTTACAAAGTTTGTATGATATCTTGCAATAATCCCAAGGTTTAAGTGTTTGTTTGCCAATTGAAATGACACTAAGAACCTTAGATAACATGCATATGGAAGGATATGTGATGGAATGTTTCGCCATCCAGTTGATTCTTTATAATGGAAGAACCTTTATAATGAGTTTCCGCAATTTGGAAATGAGCCGAGAAATCTCAGGCTTGGAATAGCTTCAGATGGAATAAATTCGTTTGGAAATTTAAGTACTAATCATACTTCATGGCATGTTTTGCTAGTAATTTACAATTTACCTCCCGGGGTTGTGCATGAAGCCCAAATACATGATGTTGACTATGATGTTCTCTGGTCCAAGTCGGCCTGGAAATGACATAAATGTTTATCTCAGCTCGTTGATTGAAGATCTGAGATTGTTTTGGGATGAATGGGTAGAAGTGTTTGATGAGTTTGCCAACGAATCTTTCAAGATGCATGCAATGCTATTTTATACTATGAATGATTTCCATGCCTATGGGAACTTGTTAGGTTATAGTGTTAAGGGCCATAAAACTTGTCTTCTATGTGAAGATGAAACCTTCCATCAACAATTGAAACATGGAGGGAAGACAATGTATGTTGGGCATCAGAGATTTTTGAAAATGTATCATGCATATCGAAGTTTGAGAAAGGCTTTTAATGGACATCTAGAGGATGAGATTGCGCCGACTCCATTGACAGGTGTGCAGATTTATGAAAGGGTGAAGGAAATTAATGTTATATTCCGAAAGGGCAAAGAAAAGGCAACTAACCCGGGCATATGGAAGAAAAGGTCAATATTCTTTGATATCCCATACTGGTGCAAATTACATGTTAGACACTATATAGATTTTATGCACGTGGAGGAAAATGTCTATGATAGCTTGATTGGAACACTTCTCAATATTAAAGGGAAGACAAATGATGGTGTAAATGCTCGTTTGGACTTGCTTGAAATGAAGATACGAGAGTAGTTTGCACCAAGGGAGGTAGGTAAGCACACATATTTTTCCCCAGCATGCCACACCTTGTCTAAAACGAAGAAGAACAATTTCTGCCAATGTTTTAAGGGTGTGAAGGTACCATAAGGATACTCTTCAAATGTTAAGAGCCTTGTATCAATGAAGAATTTGAAACTACTTAGGCTAAAGTTTCATGATTGTCAGGTTCCGATGCAACAATTACTGTTTGTGGCTATTCATGGAATTTTGCCAAAAAAATGTGAGGCATACTATAACTCGATTGTGCTCATTCTTCAATTCAATTTTTAATAAAGTCATTGGACCAGCTCGAAGAAGACATTGTTGTGATATTGTGTCAATTGGAGATGTTTTTTCCTCCGTCCTTTTTTGACATTATGTTGCACTTACTTATTCATCTAGTTAGAGAAGTTAGATTGTGCAGACCAGTTTATGTAAGATGGATGTATCGAGTTGAGCGTTAAATGAAGATTTTGAAAGGGTATGTGAAAAACCAATATCGTTTGGAAGCTTCTATTGTTGAAAGATACATTGCAGAAGAAGCTATTGAGTTTTGTACCGAGTACTCGTCGAAAGCAAAACCTGTAGGAATTCCCGCTAAATGTTGGCACACAAGATGCTCTGCAAGTAAGTACTCACGAGGTGTACATATGGTAACCAAATCTCCGGAAGAAGTGCTCCAGACACATTTGTATATACTGAATAACACGGATGGGGTACTGCCTTACTTATCTGCTAAAAAAGCCACTGTGTGAAGGAGAAGAACCCAAGAGAACCAGAGAAGTGGGTGTTGATGGAGAATAACAAGACTTTCATGGCTTGGTTTAAAAATAAAATCATGAAAGATCGTACAACATCTGATACATTGACATGGCTGGCACATGGACTCAAGTTTGATGTCTTAAGTTGTACCGGATATGAAATTAATAATTGTTTATTCTATACGAAGTCTCGGGATGACAAACATACAGTGCAAAATAGTGCGCTCACTCTAGAGCCTGATTCGATGCATTTTTCTACATCGAAAGATCAAAACCTAGTTATTGGATCAATGTCGTACTATGGTGTAATTGAAGAGATCTAGGAGGTTAGTTACACTAACTTTACAGTTCGTGTTTTCAAGTGTATGTGGGTTGATAATAAGAGTGGTGTGAGAATCGATGAATCAGGAATGACGTTGGTTGACTTTTGGAAGACGTTGTTGAATGTCTAGTTTTCAACGACCGATGGGTCAACTGTGGGTCAATAACCGTCGTTAAAAGCCCATTTTAACCGTCATTGTTTCCCCAATTTGTAATTGTGAACAACTATGGCATACTATCTGAGTCATTGGCATTGGAACTATTTAGAATATTAACAAACTAACTAGTTTAAGGTAGAAAAACTCAAGCTTGCGTGGTTATGACTGTTATGAACTCTTCGCCTACATTTTATTTGCCCTACGACTGTAAATGACCTGAGCTGTTTGTGGACTATTTGAGTTCGATTCGTTAAATGCTCAATCAAGCTTGTTTGTTTAATTAAACAAATAAACCCAAACTTAAAGTTTTGCTCAACTATTTAAATGAGTCAAGCCCAAGCTTTATAAGCTTGACATTAAGGGCTCGTGAATAACTTACTTATTATATATATAATAATTAATGTAAAGTAAGATTAATAAAAAAATAAAAAAGAAAACATAAAGTTAAAAGTTTATTTTTAAAATAAAGAACAAAATAATAAAGTAAAAGAATTATTCTATATATATGAAAATAAACATTGAAATATTTCTTATATCAGTCAAGAAGTTATGCATCAAATTTCGAAAAATATAACATTTTAGAAATTTTTAACTACATATACCTTATATTAAGAATATAATTTGATTTTCATATTATCATTTAATATTAAAATATTTATTAAATACTAAATTTATAAAATTTTAAAATAATTTAAAGAAAATTTTCATAAAAAACAAAAATAATGAAATTATAAATGAGCTAAACCATCTTAACCCAAACTCTATTTTTCTTTAACAAATCAAGTTCAAGCTTTAAGTTTGACTCGTTTAAATAAATGAACCAAGTTTGAGCCAACCATTTTTTTTACAAACCAAGCTTGAGCTTTAGGTGCTCGGCTTGGCTCGACTTATTTACAACCCTAATTTTTTTGATGTACAAGAAAAACAATGAGGTTTAAACCTAGAACCTCATGTTACAACCTTAATTTGCCCAGTCATAATGTGGTGGCTAGAAGGAAGTTTAGGAGGTAAAAAAAAAATGGAGAGTTGAATTAGTGAAACGGTGAGTCTCGTTAAGTACTTATATGTCCAATTGTGAACCATAGATAAAATTTTAAAATTAATTTACGGTCCAAATTTTTAGAACTTGACACTCTCCGGTAACAACCAAAATGGAGAGGATCTGTTCCCACTCGGTGCTATGAAGTAGCAAAATTAAAAATTTAGGAGACTCAAAATAAGAATGATGTGACATTTTTAGTTTGATTGTCAGAATAATATTAAGTTAGCCCCTAAATTAAAATATTGATAGCACTATAGAAAAACACTTAAAAAATCTCAATTTTTGATAAACTTAAAATTCGAATTGAGAATGAATCTCCGTTAAATCTAGTAAGTGAGAATTTAAAATTTCAAACTGAATTGAATTTTAAAAAATTTGAAAAATTCTTTCAATATAAAAGTGACGGAAAAAAAAAACATAGATAGGTCCAATTGACAAATTGTACAAAGTTTGGAAATGTGAATAATCATAGAAAAATTTGTTGAAAAAAAAAAGAATAATCATAAAAAATTCAAACTAGAAGATTGAAATGTCCATAGAAAAGGAGCTTATCAACTTGTTTATCAACTCTGCCACTTCTCCCTCCATTTTTAACCGTCATCAACTACTCTCTCTCTAAAATGGCCATGGCTTCCTTCTCCACACACTTGTTCTCTCTTCATACTCACACTCAAAGCAACTTCTACCACTACACCCACTCCTCACTTCCAAATCAAAATTACACCATCACAACCCGCCATGGAACTTTCATCTTCTTCTCTTCCAAGCTCAAATATTGCCCTGCCCCCATTTTCACATCCACCCATTATCTCCATTCTCTGGCCACCGCTGCTTTCTCATCCGGGAATGGCGGTGGATTGCCGGGGAGCGGCGGTGGAGGAGGCGGCGGAGGAGGAGGAGGAGGAGACGAAGAGGAAGAAAGGGACCGCAACAGGGAAGAGGCCATGCTGGTGCTGGCGGAGGCTGGCAGGTCGCTGGAGAGTTTTCCGGCGGATTTGGCTGCTGCCATTACGGCGGGGAGGGTGCCGGGATCGATAGTGGGGAGGTTCTTTCAGTTGGAGGAATCGGTTGTGTTGCGGTGGCTGTTGAGATTCGGAGGGTTTAAGGAAAGGTTGCTGGCGGATGATTTGTTCTTATCCAAGCTTGTCATGGAGTGTGTTGTTGTCATCTTCACCAAGGTTTGCTTCCTTTCCTATTTCATCCTTTTTTTTTCTTGTGAGTGAACTGATATTTATAATTATATACTCACTGTTTTTTCATGTTTCCACTTTACTAGGAAAGAGATGTTGTAATTAGCATTTTTTTGTAGAAAAAATAGTCTATTACTAAATTAGTGCTGTTCCTTGAATAGTGGCAACTTGTGTTGATTTGGTCCATTTCATCATGTGTTGCATTGGAAGGATGGATATGTTAGATCAAAGAATTGAATTTGTGAAGAAATTGACACATTGGAGGACTAATTTGTGCATAAGGACACTTTCAGGGACCAACGTAATACAAGCTTACTTTGAGGGATTAACTTGTATTGTATATCAATCAACTCATTCATTACTAAACTCTTTTTCTGGAGAAGGAAAATAATTCATTGATGCAAATGTTACTCTATGGTTTAATATGAACTTGTGCTCCTTTTTAATTTTTGGTCTTTTACTTCTGTTTTCTCTGCTAATTTTGGGGAAATAATCGTTTTTTCACCTTCCCAAGAGAGTTCTATAAAAAAGATGATTATTTCCTCCAAAAAGAGCTTCTTGTCATCTAAGATTCACTTTCAAATATAGTCATTCTGAGGACCATGATACTGTCGTTTGCCAATTCCCATGTTTATATTCATTTCAATTTATGTTGATCTCCTAGCAGCCTTTAAAGTATGGTGTGTGTGAAATTAAGAGTTTTTCCCTTTGATGAAATTATCCTGAAAAGTCAGCCATACAAACAAAAAAGTGATGACAAAGGAAAATTCTTGTGCAGATACATACTTTTAAACATCCAAATCTTGATGAAATGGACTCTTTTAGCATAATTGAATTTTCACGTTTGAAATTTAGTATATTAACTTTTAATGTTATTCTGCTTTAGCCTTTAAGTTAGTTTTTATTTATTTATTTATTTTTGTCTTTTGGTGAAATGTATTAAAGTAAGATTTCAAGATAAATTTAACTTACTTTTGTCACCAAAAACTTGAACTGGCATTTAGGTAAGCTCTTTTTAATTTCAAGTTGTTTGAATTGACAGTTTGCAATTAGATTCAGTCAGAAACCAATGTTGATTTATTAATATGAATTCATGGATTTTTTTTTCACTGATGATATTGTGTATTAATTTAGATCTTGTTACAGTTTTTGAAATGATATTATGAACCGAAGTATTTGATAAAATGAATAGAGATTCTCACCTTTTACCTGACAAATGAATATAATATTCTAACACAACTGTCTCAGGAAGCCCTTTATTTCTTTGGTCTTTTAATGTTTTTGAGTGAGGTGTTACCGAATATATGATCAATCTGTAATGGATATCTTGTGTGGTTCAGGCTGCTGCAGAATTAGAGCGCCGTAAAGAAAAATTCACTAAGGAGCTGGACTTTGTTGTTGCTAATGTGGTATGCTTGTCAACTAGATAAATTCTTCTTTCTTCAGTTATCTACAAAGCAACCTGAGAACGTTTTCTGCTTATCACTTTCCAGGCTCGAGGTTCAAAATGTTATTACTTTCAGGATTTAGAAAACATTTGAAATTCTCTCATTAGCCCAACTCCTGATTTTTACTCGGGAGGACACAGAGTATATAGTTTGTCAGATTAACTTCTGTTTGCAGTATGAACATTTGTGATAGTGCTGCAAATGATGCTACTGAATTTAATCCAAGTCTGATACATGGGCATACCTTCCCAGGAAAGTTTAGTGCCTTCTGTGCAGGCGAATTTGGGCTAAATGGTCAAATGTAATAAGACAGCTAGACTATCAAAGATTGGTAAAACTATAAGTACCATGAACAGGACAGATTAGTTCAAGTGCTTAGTAATTTGGATCTGTTTAATCATTAGAAATTAGTCATTTTAACTTGACAGTTCAGCAATGCAATTTGCATGCTTCTCCCTCTCCCTTCCAAAATGAAATTGATCAGTAAGGTTCTTTGTACACATGTTGTAGCAAAAACTAACATACATTTAATCAGGAGTAATTGTGGTAAGCTTCTTATGTACAGTATCACTTGCCAATTGACTTGTTTCTGTAAGTGGTGGCATGCATTATATCGGGTGACATTATGTGAGCCACAAAGGTTCTTCATGCATTCGATTTAACTCTAGGTTTGTAGATGACTTCGAAATGAATCAATTTCATACTTTATTAGCTTTCTTTCTTGGATTTTTTCTTTTTCAAAATTTTTCATACAAGTATGTTAAAATGTCTGTTTATCCTTATATTTGGAAGAGAGATACAAATGGGAAAAATGTTCTTAGCTGGAAAAGTTGGGTAGGATTACAGACCATGTTGATTTAGATTTTAGATTCAGTACTAGCTACTCTTTTTTTTTTTTTTTTTATTTCAACTCTAAGAATCATTCTTTGCATGGATTCAGGAAGTTTCAGTTAACGAACTACTCTGTTCAGTGGATTAATGAGGGGATTTATGAGGACAGGATAACATGTTCTAATTTTATATATAACAATTGTTAAGAAGTTTACCAATTGAGAGCCAGAAAAATTGCAGAAAACACAAGTACTCATGTATAATAGTTTTAAATGTACTGTGTTTAATGTGTCAGCTCTGTCTTTCCTACATTTGAGTTGAGTTTATAAACTAGACTTGATGCTATGGGGTTATCAGCTTGCAGATCTAGATTAATAAAATGATAGAAACATGTTCTTCTAACAGATCCTATGTGGTGAAAGTTATTTATTTCATAAGCAATTTATGCCTGCTCCATCATAAGGAAATCCACATTGTTTCTCCTTTTCCATTAGCAGAAGCTGTTTTATGTCATATTTTCCCTTTTGTTGTAATCATCTGTGCTTTTAACTTATTGTACTCTGAAGTCAATTTTTCCAGTTTCTTTATGTAAGAATTGGGAACCATCTAATTCAGTTTGTTAATTTATCTTAGGTAACAGGCATTGTAACAGGTTTTGTGCTTGTGTGGTTTCCTGCTCCCACTGTTTCTCTCAAACCTCCTCTTGCAGTTAGTGCTGGACCTATTGCTAAATTCTTCTATGGCTGTCCTGACAATGCTTTTCAGGTTCAGATTCTCTTTAGCATTAGCTGACTGCACGTCTTTTTTCTTTCTGGAACAAAGCTTTCTGCATTCCTATTTCTTTATTTTATTTTTTTGTTAGTTCTAATAAGGACTTTAATTGTAATAGTATATATGATCTGATATTGATCATTTTTTATTTTCTCAACAGGTGGCTATGGCTGGAACATCATATACACTTCTACAAAGAATAGGTTCTATAGTGGTATGTGTTGGATTTAAAGCAAGTCAAATAGTTATTTCCTTATAAGTGAGGATCATCTCCATCTCTTATGCAGCGTAATGGGGCAAAGCTCTTTGTAGTTGGAACAAGTGCTTCACTGGTAATTTTGCACGTTACTACAAAAATGGCCTTTTAGCTTGTTCTAGCATTTTGGAAGATTCTTAAAAATATATCTGCTTCTGTGAAACTTGTTCTTGGTCCTTGTAAATGGAATTCTATTAATCTTCTTCAAAATACCTAGAAAAAGAAAAGGTTAATGTAGGTTGAATTTAGTGCACCGTTTACATTGCCTTGATAATTAGACTAGGCTTTTAATGCTCACTGAATACTTGAAAAGTTATTATTTTATTTTGGGTCAAATATCAGAAAATGACTTGCTGTTACTCCCTACTTCATTTTGCTTCTCAGCCTAACATAAATTTGTGCAGAGTGTTTGTTTTGAGACCGTGTAGCCAGATGACCCTGAAATACTTCACCTAGAAGACATGGAAAATAAGAACTAAGAAGTATATAAAGGAATTAGTTCAGATATGTCATCAAATTCAATAGAGAACATAAAGTAGGTATTAAAAATTTAAAATGTTATCTAGAGATATCTCTATTGAGGTGTCACTTGTTGCTCTGAATCATGATGTTCGTATGAGGCATACAGACATACAGATTCCCAAGATGAAAGTGTATTCTCTTCTATTGAGTATAATCCATAATACTAGAAGTCCAGAAGTTATTACACTCTGCCTTCTTGGCTTATTTTATTTTCTATATGAATCTTCATCAGCTTCTATAATTATAGAATATAGATCGAGAACTTTCCATTATGTCTTGTTTTGAACTTCAATTTGCAGCATAAAATAAAGAAAGTGGACATAGAATTTATCTTCTTGGGTGATTTGTCTATAATTTCAGCATAAATACATGAATGTTTGTATAAAAATTAAAACAAAATCATAGCATCCATACATTGGTAGCATGACTAGTTGCAATGTCTTTTCCAGGTTGGTATAAGTATAACAAATGCATTGATCAATGCAAAGAAGGTTGTTAATAAAACGTTTGCGGCTAAAGCTGAGAATTTACCAGTAATATCAACCAGTATAGCATATGGAATTTACATGGTGATAGTTAGCAACATCAGGTATTCCATTTTCATGAAACAAACTATTATCAATGTGTTATACCCTTTGTACTAATTTTGTATTTTTTATAGTATTTGATATCCTATTAAGAAAACACATGAAGTTGTAAATGAATGAATTCACTCATAAGTTACTTTCATCTGTTGGTTGAGTATCTAAATAGAGTTCTTTCCAATTACAATACATGATATTTTGGATTCAAACTGACTTTCAGGGAACTATGTTTTCAGTGGCTTACATGTCTTTATTTTAGGAATCAAATACCAGCACCGCTCTGTGAATAATTTGGAATGCATATGTTGCTCTGTATAGACTATTCTCTGGTATTTCATGATTCCTACAGTGTTCTAGTGTTTGGGATCAAAGATAACTAGTGTTGTCTGACCCAGTAGGAAGTTTGTAAAACTATTCAAAGCATTAATTAAAACCTCCTGCTTTTTTAGTTTTCAGGGATGTGTCTCTCCACTTTTTTTTTTTTTTGGTAAATGAAATACTTTATTCAACAAAGAACTAGAACAAGAAGGTTAGCAGAATGTTTTGTTGAAATCTTTCTAATACTAACATGGGATTTCTCAGTTATCACAGAAAATCCTTTTAATAATACTAGTATCATCTACAGGGAAAATTACTAAAAAGGAATTATTGAAAGTAATCATTTCCAGTCTAGCAAAAATTAACCATTCAATTCAACTAATTAGCATGTTCAAGTAGTGGATAATGAATAATGATCAACTATTTGATGATGAGATAAAAAACTGCAGTGGTTAATTGTTCCTAAACTAGAAATATTTTCACCAAGATTTCATTTTTGGTAATTTATCATCTTAATTTTACATATCCGATAACTGTTTATTTACTCTTAAATGAAGTTCTCCTCTTCAGTACCTAGCAAGCCAATCCAGTTTCAGTTTCCAGTTTAAGGCATTGCAATTTGATTCCTCCAAATGCATTTTCAGTGAAGTTCTGTTAAAAAGAAACAAACGACAATGAAGAGAAAACTGGCATATTGTTCTAAAATATCTTCCAGTAGGAAAAATTGGTATCCACTAGTAGTATTCTATCACTTTTGCAAACTTCAAAGGAATTATGTCTCCCTTTGTCTTTATTTCACTACATATACTGAAAGTTCTTCACATATACAAAATTAAAGATGCATGTGCGTGTTCTCATTTAAACTTTCGAGGGGTAGATTTTGTGTGTGGTAACTGAAGCTTTGAAGTTAACTTGTATGTTAAGCAGGCTGAGTGTGTTATAGGAAGCTAGGAATAGAGCTGATTGGATTCCATGTTTTGTGCTACCTGTTATATTGGATGAATATTTATATCAAATGTGTTTGAATAGAGGGGCAGTGGGACATAATCAGTACTGGTTTATAAAGTGTGTGTTAAGGGAGAATGTCATATAGCTTTTATTGTATAATAATATACAAAAATAGTTTTACTTGCATCTTTGACCTAATATCACTGTGTAACAAATGACAAAGATTATTTAGTATAATAAGGAAGTTTACATTTAATCAGTGTGAAAAACAGGAGATTGAAAGTAATTTTCAACTTTACTCTGAAGATAATAAGGATTTAATAATCAATTTATTGCACCAAGTCTTGCAAAGATGAAGCAGGTAGTGATGTAGAAAATCAAATTAAGGATCTGTCATTGTCATCAGGTACCAAGTACTTGCAGGAATTATTGAGCAACGGATTCTAGAACCATTGCTACGCCGAAACAAGCTTATACTAACTGCAGCATACTTTACTGTTAGAACTGCCAATACTTACTGGGGCTCACTACTGTAAGATCATTGATTTAGCTCAATTAATCTTTACCAACTGTAATTCATTGTTTTCTTTTCAGTTCTCATTATTTGTTACACATCTTTGATTAGGTGGGTGGATTTTGCTCGATGGGTTGGAGTCCAGAAGACAAAGGATTAATCATTATTTTGCATTACAGGATATAGACAAAGCTTGGGTATATATATATTGGTTTATTGATACTTGATAGAATTCCAAATGGTTGATTCTTAAATTTGTTCCATTGTATTACTCTTTTCATCATCATTTGTATAAGCAGAATTGTACATTTGTCAGTGAAACTGTCTACATCTTGTATAGTTGACCATAACATATGGAAATACTAATGGTCAACTATACAAGATCCATCTATCATAACTAGCAGAAGTTGCCGCGTGAAGCTGAGTCTATAGTTTTGTTAAAAACTGTGGCAGTTATTTTCGATTGTTTACTTTGTGCTGAAGTCAAATTCAATGAAAACTAACCTGTGGCAGTGGCTCCATAATAACTGTTGCTTCCCTTTCTTTCTCTTCCTTAAGCTGCATTAGCAAGAAACCTAAATCATTTATGAACCAGTTTGGATTAACATCTCGAGAACAACTTATAGGAGAAGGAATTATATAAACTAAAAAGGTAAAAAGAATTCAACTTCTTTAATAAGTTGAAATTAGTAGTTAAATGGGAGGGATTCTAGAAAAGTTAAATTGTAAAAACTAATTTCATCGTATAAAAGAAGTTAGATTCAATTTACCTTGTTGATTCATTCTAGTAAAATGATTTAGGATTCTTGTATTCTTGAAAGACTTTGCAAACCTTTAACTTTCAAAGTAGTAGTTTCTAGTAGAACGTTGGATTCTTGAATGTAGGCGGAAAAAAAGACAAGAGCAACAAAATCAATTATAATAACATCTAGGGTTAAATATGGTTTTGGTCCATGAAGTTTGACCCGAATTTAGTTTTAGTCCCTAAACTTTAAAATCGTTGGTTGGAGTCCCTCATGTTCTGAAATCATGTAACTTTAGTCCCTCCCCTTAACATTGTTAACTTTGACGCTCACGTAACAAACATATTTATGTGTTAGTTTGTCGAGTCACTTTCAATGACCATGATGTGACAATTGAATTACAACTCAGCTCATCCAGTCAGTTTTGTAGCATTCCTGTTCATGAAAAATGTGAAGTTAAATTTAATAAAACCCTGAATAAAATCTGACTGGATGAGCTGACGTGTAATTCAATTGTCACAACATGGTCATTATAACTGGCTAGACAAATTGGCACAAAAATTAGTTTATCACGTCATTGTCAAAGTTAATGATGAAAAGGGGAGAGACTGAAGTTACATGATTTCAGAATATGAGGGACGAAAGCTACGTGATTTCATAACATAAGGGACCCAAACCAATAATTTTAAAGTTTAAGATTGAAACCAAATTCGAGACAAACTTAAGGGACTGAAAACATATTTAACCCTAAAATCTATCATTATTTGCAGAGTCTATCGACTTTGCTTTTGTGTCTTTCTTTTTTTCGTCATATGGTATTGTCATCACGTGGTTATTACTTATTACTAAACAAATTAGAAATGTCATACTTTGGGATATTGATTATACAGAAAAAAAAATTAATGAAGGATTTAGGCAAGGCAAGAATTTTGTTTGGGCCATCCCCAATATTAAAAAAAAATAATTGAATGCATATTGTATAAATTAAGTTCAGGTTGTCTTACCAACGAGGGTTGATTCAAGTGGTACATGCTTGATACCCCTTAAGTAGAGTTGTCAATATGGGTTAAGCTTAGTGAGCCAACCCGACTCATTGGTGGGTTGGGTTGGTAAAAATTAGGCTCACATTTTCACGGGTCAAAGTGGGTTCGAGCCGGGTTGAGGCGGGATGACGCTCACTTTTTTTTTTTTTAAGTCATTTTTATAATTTTTTAAATTAGGTGAGCCAACCCGCCCACCAACCCGCAGTGGGTCGAGTCGGGTTGTTATTTTTTCAGCTCACCAGAAAAGTGAGTCAACCTGGCTTGACTTGTGAAGTCTATTAATCAGTTTGAGCATTCAAACTTGACTCAAAGACTTAATATCCTTTAGTTTTAATGATTAACAAATAAGAGTATATAAAGAACAAATAAGAACATGATGTTAACAAATAAGATGTTTGAGTAAGAACAAATAAGATTATATAAACAGGTTCTACTGAGAAAGGTATTGGTTTGTTGATTGTGTTTCAAGTTGAAATATTCATTAGAATAAGAAGAAGATTTGATGAACAGAATCAGAATCAGAAGAACAAATGCAGAATCTATTATAAAGACTGTCTGAAGAGTTAAGCCTTCTGAAGTTTCAACTCGTCTGAAGAGTTAAGCCTTCTGAAGTTTCAACCCGTCTGAAGTGTTGAAGTCGTCTGAAGTTTCAACCCGTCTGAAGTGCTGAAGCCATCTGAAATGCACAACCCGTCTGAAGTGTTGAAGCCATCTAAAGTGCTTTCAACCTGTCTGAAGTATTGAAGCCGTTTGAAGACAAGAAGACTGTCTGAAGACAAGAAGGCTGTCTGAAGACAAGAAGACTATCTAAAGGCCAGAAGATTATCTGAAGACGTGAAGACTATATGAAGATTTGAAGACAGAAGACTTGACTAACGACTGAAGAATATCATCAGATTAAAGAAGAAATGAGAAAACTCGTCTATCTGAAGCGATTACATCATCAGAAGACTTAACTAAAGCTGAAGAACAATTATCATCTGAAGATATGAAGATAATATGAAGAAGTCTACGAATAGAATCAAGAATTGATCTCTTGAAGACGTTGCTATGTGTAAAGCACACTCTAACAAAGAGACTTTACCTATTTCAGTATAAAAGCCAGACATGCTTTTCTACCTCGACCAAAGTCCTACACAAATAAGGAAAGTTTGCAGAACCTTAGTACGCTTTTCAGAATTACGTGTGCGCAGACCTGCTGCACCCTCTGCCGCTCAGAACGGCTCAAGAGACTAAGCAAAAGCAACAAGAAAAATGTTTGAGTAAAATACATATAATTCAACATCTTTATCTAAATCTCAAAAGAGGAAACTGCAAACAACAACTATTGGACAAGACATCTCATTCAAAGAAGAAATGATGTCAGGAGCAAATGAAAAAGGAGCATATACAAAATAAGCAAAAGGACAAATCCAACGGATATCTTCTCATACACACTCCAAAGGAAATCAGAAAAAAAAAATAGAAGAACGCAGAAGAAAATCAAGGGAGAGATTTAGCAGAAATATATCAAGAAAATCTCTCAAAAGAGCTCATCTATAGAAGTGTCAGCACAGGATCGTCTGAACACTCATTTGCTTAAGAAGAAGCAACCGTTTGAGACATTATTAAATAACGGCTATTTGAAGCCACATCATCAACATCTCAACGGTATTATGAATCATCTTCAAACGGCTATATTCCAATAGAGCATATAAATAGCCTCAAGATTGAAATTGAAGACGCTGCCGACCTATTGGTCAGTTAGTCAAAGATTGTTGTTCGGAAGAACAACCAACCAAGTTGGCCAAAATGATAATGAACCAATAATGGTTTGAAGCCACGGATATACCTTGGTTATTCCAATGATCCGGGTGAGAATGTAGCCCATGGAAAACCAATGGTTGGAGAACAAGGCTGGAGCTTAAAGTCAGTATCTACCTAGCCAATTCTCAGAGGATGTTATTCCTCATATCAGAGACAGGGATTGTACTTAAACTTATATACTTGTATCACTTTCTTTCCCTTGTACTTAGAATTCATTCATTGTATCCTGAGTAGTACTCAGTTAACCTCTAGTACAGGAAGAGATTAAGTTTATGTTTCGTGGAAACTTAAACTTGGTTTAATTTGTAAACACTTTATGTGTCTGAGAGCCTGGAGAGGCTTGGTGGAAGAAAGAATACTTGTTGAGCCTGGAGAGGCTTGGTTGACAAAGAATACTTGTTGAGCCTGGAGAGGCTTGGTAAGAAAGAATACTGCATGAGTTTCCTGGAGAGGCAGTTGAAAACAAAGGAATATTTGTTGTTTAGCCTGAAGAGGCGGTGGTAAAAGAATACTTGTATCTGAGTTCAGATAGTGGAAAATCTAGTGGTTGTTTTCCTCTGGGACTGGATGTAGCTCACGGGTTTGTGAGTGAACCAGGATAAATTCTGGGCGTAAGTTTTCTTTCCCTTAATCTCTTTATTTACAGTTTTCATATTTATGTTGGGGATTGAAAAGTATTTTTCATAATAAACTTAACACAACTATTTCAATAAAATGATCTTTCATATGAACAAAACATGAAATGTCTCTCATATCATTTGAAGCATTACAAAGAATGTACCTTGAAGAACTTCTGAAACAATTATCTGAAGTGAGTCTGGAAAGAGCCTAGTTCAGAAATCAGAAATAGACTTCAGACAACCTCTAGTCATCTGAAGTATTTCAGAAACCGTTCTGAAAATACTCTTTGTAATAATCTTCAGAAGATACTTTGAGAAGCCTCTGTTTAAAACAATCTTAAGCTTTAGAAGAAACTCTATTTTTCTTATCTTCCGCACGTTTTAATTATCTCTGATCTTAAGACTTGTTTTGAACATTGTTCATCTTCATGATTTAATCCAAAACCAATCAAAAAGCTTAAAACACTATTCAACCCCCCTTGTAGTGTTTCCTGTGGTTCTAACAATTGGTATCAGAGCTCACCTTCGGGTTGAGCATCTAACAAATGCAGAAGGAGTAGATCCTCAAAAGATGGAAATCTCACCAAGCTGAAGCAACTCTGAAAAATGATAATGAGAAAAGAAAATCAATTTTCTTAAAACTCATTATTCATATAAAGGCATTCTCCAGAAGGATATAATTGGAAAAGGAAAGTGTATCTATCTCTATATCACGAATGGGTAACACCTTTCCTATTTTTGTTTAAATCTAAATTTAAGTATAGTTCTTAACCTATGTGTGTTTTATGGAAATTATTTAGTAAATATGAAAATGGGTTGCATGATCTGTTTGATTGAAATCGTTATAATATAATTGTGTGAAAATTAATTAACTGCATGCTAAGTGTTCTACATGTATTTTGCCTGATATTTATAATTTGGTTCATGTATAAAGTTATTCCATATTTTTAGTGTTTGTTTAAATAAGACGAACAGTCACGAAAGTCCAATATTTTCTGCATAAATATATGTGTGATTATTAATTGCTGCATGCAATCTGTGTCATATGTATCATATGTGAAAAAGACGAAGAGTCGTGTGTGTTAGTCATAATTGTTGTTGAACATATGAAATGGCACGATGTGAATCATTGCATCATTAAACGGTTTCTCTCAACCGGCACGATGCACTATTTCCCACACCGGCTCAGTGCACAACCGCCACTTCATAAATGCTTGAAGCACAACTCTCCATAACTGCTTAGTGGATGTAACTGTCACCTCTCATGAAATGAAGCGATTCTTGACTGCCTATTTAAGGATTGGAAGGTCATTGGAAGGAATTCACAAGTAATCAATCTTCTGAAAGAAAAATTCCTTACCAAATTCTCTATATCTATCTCAATGGCATCAATATCTTCAATCTCATGCGTCCAAAGTTCATGCAAGTACGATGAAAGAATTATTCCCACAAGAGGGGTAAGACTTAGTGACTTTGACAAAGGAGAACTCAAAATCTCTGAGTATTTCAAAACTGCTGGCTGGAATCCCTATCTAGAAAAGGCATCATTTCCCTGGCATGAACAGAGTGTTCTGGATTTCTGGAACAATTCAGAAATGTTCATTGAAGAGACTTGTGGTTTAAACTCATCTGCAATGGGTATGTCTCTCAAAGTGGACTTCAAAGTTCTGAGGGAGGTCATTGATGTTGAAGCAACCGGAGAACAATTCTCTTCAGATTAGGAAATCAACGATAGAGAGAAAGAGATGCATGATCAAATGTTATTTGGTCGCAGAATTCTTGAAACACCAGTGTGCTCACAGTTACTGGAAATTCCCAGAATTTTGCTGGCAATTATTAATTGTTGTATTCTTCCTAAAAGGAAAGATGCAGTCATCATCTCAGATATGGAAAGATTCGTGTTGATTCATCTTCTTCAAAGAAAAAGACTAAACCTTCCCAGAATCATCCTCTATCATATGATGAGAAGAAAATTAGAAGAAGTCAAGGATTTTCCCCATACTACACTGATAATGAAAATCCTACAACATGAAGGATTTCCTATTGAAAGACTCTTCGATCAAGACTCCTCATCCTCTTTCACTATGAGCGAATATGAGCAAATCAAGGAAATAAGAGCTGAGAAAATTAAAGGTCATATTCACATTGACAATACTTCCTTACCATCTCAAAACAAAGAGGAGTCATCTGGTTCTTTAAAAGAAATATTCAGAAAATGCAAATTAAGGAGATTGGAAGAACGGATTGGACGATTGGAAGACACACTCAAGTTTTATCAAAGAGAGTTGACAATGCTGAAAGAACAAAAGGAGAAAGCCAGTGCAAACGAGAACCAATCTAATGATCAATGATAAACTTGTGTTTTGTTTCAGAGTCTTTATATTTATGTCTTTTATAATATTAATATTCTGTTCTGTTTGATTTCATTGTCTTCCATTTTTGTGTTTCTAATTGTGCATAGTTAGTCATATCATTAACATAATTCTTTCTTAACCAGATAACAAATGATATCCCTAAATGATAAAACATTTAATTAACTTAAAAACGGTATTTAAAATGTGTACTCTAAGATAAATTTGATAAGAGAATTAAAATCAATTAACCTTCTAAGAAAATTTGGTAAAATATTATCTGCAACCTAAAATATTCAATTTAATAATTAACAAACTTATTTAAAATATATCAAGTGCTACTGAAAGGTATTTTTAGTTTGTGTATATTTCAGATAACAAGTTTTTGAGAATAATCTCAAGAAGACCTTCAGAATAAAATACCTTCTGAAAGTAAAAATCAAAGTAACATCATCTAAAAGGATGAGTAGTGTGATAACATCTCCATTGTCTGAACCTGTTCAGAAAGTTCGAAATGAACTCACTGAAATTGTGGGGCAACAATGTTTAGATGATTAACACTCTATGCACCAAGCCTACCTCAATTCTTGAGAAGATAATTTTGACTTAGTAACATCCCTATTCTCTGAACCTATTCAGAAAGTTCTCTATAAACTTGCTGAAATTGTGGGTCAAGAATGCTAAGGTGATTAATACTTAAGCCATTAAGAGTCTATCTCAATCCTCGAAGATAGGTTAAGATGATTGTTTAAAGATTCTCTGAAGCACAAAAGACAAAAGACTAAAAGGAGGATTTGCAGACATCAAGTGACCTTAGAAGAAGAAAAGTCTTCAAAGAAAGGTGCAATGTCAGAAAAGCATTCTTCCATCCAGAGAATAATGAGGAAATCTAATGGTAACATCACTTCACCTTACAACTTAAATATCTGTAAAATTTGTCCTCTAGTAAAGATTTTAATCAACAAATAAAATTTTAACTAATGAGTAAACTTAAAAGACTCAAAATATTAAAAGCTTCTCAGATAATAATAATCATAAAATCTTCTTGCTCTGATACCACAAAAATCTGTGTTAAATTTTTTTCTTAAATGTTTTCTCACATTTTCTCTTCTATTTTTTTGTTTTGTTCTTTTCTGTTTCTAAAAAGGTATTTCGAAAAAGTATTTTCAAAAATATTTTCAAATATGTTTTTATGATTCTTCTTGTTGTCTTCCAAAAACGTTTTCCAAAACTTTCTTCATCAATGCTAATGACTCAGTTTCCTATGGTGCTTCATCTATGACCAGTCAATGATGTACGTTTCGATACTCTCAAGGTCTGAAACTGTCATCATTAAAAGCTACCTGAGCCCATATACATCGCGTGAACAACAATCCAATGGATTCACTCTCCTTACTTCTCTATTTTACCCCTACTTCAAAGTCCTATAAATTCACAAGAGCTCTTCACACAAACTCACATCTTCAAAGCTCTTCTATAGCTTTGTCTAAGGTTCTGAGTGTGTTGCTCTCAGAAGGATGATGAAGAAGCAAAGGAAAATAGCTGAAGGATTTTTGGAACATGTTGAGGCAAAGATCAAGTCATCTTGGATGATGTATGGAATGAAGAGTAAGGGAAAGGGTTCATCTGAAAACCTGTTTCTCTATACTTGGACCATGGTGATCTTGTTGCATCACAATGGGACTGGAAGACCACCGGGAGATCCCGGAATAGCCAATCTTATATAGAGAACTACTGACAAAGTGGTTCTTGGATTTAAGGTGGTGGCTGCTGGTCGAAACACGGTCTTAAATGATGCACCTCCACTGTCCCAGCTGTTAGAAGGAGAATGCGTGCAGCAAAGCACGGTTGGGATGAAGTCTGGGGCTCTGAGGCAACTCCTGAAGCTTTTGCAGCAGATGGAGTGGTGATAGCTTTGAAAGAGATGAAGTCTATAAGGCTATGCCTCAGGCCTTCGAAGGAATCTCCGGAGGAAGCAATGGATGGATGCATTCTATTTTTGGAATGTAACCTTTTTTCCTTTTTGTGAAAACCTGCGTTTTGTATATATCAAATGTTTTGAGAAAATTTAAACTTGTGTATTTATGTTTTTATTTCAGTTTCTTTTGTTTATCAAAAGTTGTTTCATTTAACAGTTGGTATTTATTCCTTAATCTTTGGTATCTGAATAATAATAATAACAATTTGAGTAATAACGTCTCTGCAAAATTAGAACAACTGATATCAAGATTCAGACAATGTCTAAAAACTTTAATGTAAGATAAAAAGGGGGAGAAATATAATCAGTAAAGAAATACGGCTAAAAATAATTGATAAAAGTAAATGAACTTAAAATAGGAAGATATAAATGAAACTCAACAATATGAAACTATGAACCTTTTTAATTAATGACAAAAGGGGGAGAAATATAAAACTCACAAAATGATGTTAATATTGTATGTACTAACAATATGTTGGAAAGTATATAAAAGGGGAGAAATATAAAAATAGGGGGAGAAATATACAAATAACAAAATGATGTATGTAACAGGTAACTAGAAAGTCAGAAAATAACAACTGTCATAACAGTAAGAATAACTTGTGATAACAATTGATATCTGTAACAATGGTGTAATTATATAACAATCGGTATCTGTGATAAGTTAACAATATATGGTAATATTAGTTTTCAATGAATAACAAACAATAATAATTGGTATCTAAAAAGATTAACATCTAATTAATAATTGATATCTAAAAAGATTAACATTTGATTACTAAGAAGTTAACAAGTGGCAACATTTAACAAACTAAAGAACTAATGTTCTTCTCAGGGGGAGTATTATAGATAGGGGGCCTTCTATATACTTAACTATCTTTCTTTAAAAACATTTTGTAAGTTATACATATCTTATTTGTCATCATTAAAAAGGGGGAGAATGTGAAGTCTATTAATCAGTTTGAGCATTCAAACTTGACTCAAAGACTTAATATCCTTTAGTTTTAATGATTAACAAATAAGAGTATATAAAGAACAAATAAGAACATGATGTTAAAAAATAAGATGTTTGAGTAAGAACAAATAAGATTATATAAACAGGTTCTACTGAGAAAGGTATTGGTTTGCTGATTGTGTTTCAGGTTGAAATATTCATTAGAAGAAGAAGAAGATTTGATGAACAGAATCAGAATCAGAAGATCAGGATCAGAAGAACAAATGCAGAATCTATTATAAAGACTGTCTGAAGAGTTAAGCCTTCTGAAGTTTCAACCCGTCTGAAGAGTTAAGCCTTCTGAAGTTTCAACCCGTCTGAAGTGTTGAAGTCGTCTGAAGTTTCAACCCGTCTGAAGTGTTGAAGCCATCTAAAGTGCACAACCCGTCTGAAGTGTTGTAGCCATCTGAAGTGCTTTCAACCTGTCTGAAGTATTGAATCCGTCTAAACACAAGAAGACTGTCTGAAGACAAGAAGGCCATCTGAAGACAAGAAGACTATCTAAAGACCAGAAGATTATCTGAAGACGTGAAGACTATATGAAGATTTGAAGACAGAAGACTTGACTAACGGCTGAAGAATATCATCAGATGAAAGAAGAAATGAGAAAACTCGTCTATCTGAAGCGATTACATCATCAGAAGACTTAACTAAAGCTGAAGAACAATTATCATCTGAAGATATGAAGATAATTTGAAGAAGTCTACGAACAGAATCAAGAATTGATCTCTTGAAGACGTTGTTATGTGCAAAGCACACTCTACCAAAGAGACTTTACCTATTTTAGTATAAAAGCCAGACATACTTTTCTACCTCGACCAAAGTCCTACACAAATAAGGAAAGTTTGCAGAACCTTAGTACGCTTTTCATAATTACGTGTGCGCAGACCTGCTGCACCCTCTGCTGCTCAGAACGGCTCAGGAGACTAAGCAAAAGCAACAAGAAAAATGTTTGAGTAAAATACATTTAATTCAACATCTTTATCTAAATCTCAAAAGAGGAAACTGCAAACAACAGCTATTGGACAAGACATCTCATTCAAAGAAGAAATGATGTCAGGAGCAAATGAAAAAGGAGCATATACAAAATAAGCAAAAGGACAAATCCAACGGATATCTTCTCATACACACTCCAAAGGAAATCAGAAAAAAAATAGAAGAACGCAGAAGAAAATCAAGGGACAGATTTAGCAGAAATATATCAAGAAAAATCTCTCAAAAGAGCTCATCTATAGAAGTGTCAGCACAGGATCGTCTGAAAACTCATTTGCTTAAGAAGAAGCAACCGTTTGAGACATTATTACATAACGGCTATTTGAAGACACATCATCAACATCTCAACGGTATTATGAATCATCTTCAAACGGCTATATTCCAATAGAACATATAAATAGCCTCAAGATTGAAATTGAAGACGCTGCCGACCTATTGGTCAGTTAGTCAAAGATTGTTGTTCGGAAGAACAACCAACCAAGTTGGCCAAAATGACAATGAACCAATAATGGTTTGAAGCCACGAATGTACCTTGGTTATTCCAATGTACCTATGGAAACCAATGGTTGGAGAACAAGGTTGGAGCTTAAAGTCAGTATCTACCTAGCCAATTCTCAGAGGATGTTATTCCTCATATCAGAGACAGGGATTGTACTTAAACTTATATACTTGTATCACTGTCTTTTCCTTGTACTTAGAATTCATTCATTGTATCCTGAGTAGTACTCAGTTAACCTCTAGTACAGGAAGAGATTAAGTTTATGTTTCGTGGAAACTTAAACTTGGTTTAATTTGTAAACACTTTATGTGTCTGAGAGCCTGGAGAGGCTTGGTGGAAGAAGGAATACTTGTTGAGCCTGGAGAGGCTTGGTTGACAAAGAATACTTGTTGAGCCTAGAGAGGCTTGGTAAGAAAGAATACTGCATGAGTTGCCTGGAGAGGTAGTTGAAAACAAAGGAATACTTGTTGTTTAGCCTGAAGAGGCGGTGGTAAAAGAATACTTGTATTTGAGTTCAGATAGTGGAAAATCCAGTGGTTGTTTGCCTCTGGGACTGGATGTAGCTCACGGGTTTGTGAGTGAACCAGGATAAATTCTGTGCGTAAGTTTTCTTTCCCTTAATCTCTTTATTTACAGTTTTCATATTTATGTTGGGGATTGAAAAGTATTTTTCATAATAAACTTAACACAACTATTTCAATAAAATGATCTTTCATATGAACAAAACATGAAATGTCTCTCATATCATTTGAAGCATTACAAAGAATGTACCTTGAAGAACTTCTGAAATAATTATCTGTAGTGAGTTTGGAAAGAGCTCAGTTCAGAAATCAGAAACAGACTTCAGACAACCTCTAGTCATCTGAAGTATTTTAGAAACCGTTCTGAAAATACTCTTTGTAATAATCTTCAGAAGATACTTTGAGAAGCCTCTGTTTAAAACAATCTTAAGCTTTAGAAGAAACTCTGTTTTTCTTATCTTCCGCACGTTTTAATTATCTCTGATCTTAAGACTTGTTTTGAACATTGTTCATCTTCATGATTTAATTCAAAACCAATCAAAAAGCTTAAAACACTATTCAACCCCCCTTCTAGTGTTTTCTGTGGTTCTAACATGACTCACTTTTTGCTTAACCGTGGTGAGCCAAGGCTCACTTTGACGATCTACCCTTAAGCAAGGTCTCGGGTTCTTGTCTTGTGGATGAGAAAAATCCCCACTGGGAGAATTAGCCCCTCCATGATATGGATGTTCCCATCTCGAACAAGATTGTCTCTCGTGGAGGATACTCGTGCTTCAAACCAAAAGTTCGGGTGTGATAATGAGATAGATGGCTTTTTTATATGAGTTTAATATATATACACTATCAGTGTAAAGAAGTTTTGCACAAACATCCAATGATGTGATGTCACATCATTTATTGAATTTAATAACACATGAAGTGTCATAATCATTAAATGATATGGCAACACACCATTGGATGTCTGTGTAAAACTTTTATAAACTGCCTTTAAAAGTAATTTTAACTTTTTTTGTGTTAACCATATGTATCCACTATTACCCGGAACAATCCTATTCAGAGCTTAGTCACAGTTAAGGCTCCTCACCCCTCCCTAAGAGTGTATTTAGTGGGGATTGATCCCGGAGCTCTTCCCACAAACTTGTCTGCGTTGCCAACTGAACCACAACTCTTTGGTAAGTAATTTTAACTATTATATAATTAATTTTAACTATTATATATAGACTGCCTTTAAATTCACCCGTTGCATGGGTGTGAATGAGAAAAATGGTTTTTTTTTGTTTAACCATGGGTATCCTCCATGGGAGACAATTCTGTTCGAGCCGGGAAAATCCACATCATGGTGGGGCTAGCTCTCCCAACGAGAATTTTTTCCATTTACAAGACTCGAACTCGAGACCTTGCTTAAGGGAAAATAAGCATGTACCACTTGAACCAACCCCCGTTGGTTAAAGATAGCTTTTTTAACCCTATGGAATAATATTGATTCAAAATTTTGAATGGTGTAAGTCAAGAAGTATTTATCAAGTTGGGGTAAGTCATTAACAGAAGTAAAATCGTAATTTAGATTGGTAAATAGAGATTTTAAGCAAATCATACTTTCGATATATGACTTCAAGAAGTATTTATCAAATTGGGTAAGTCATATACTGATATACTAGTTGTTGCTCAAAGTTTTGGAACTAAGAAAAGACAGAATATGACTTTCAATTTGTACAAAGATGATAAAAAGATAAAAAGATTGAAAAAAAATTCTATTAGCAAACAATTGTATCTTGGATTAACCCAGAATATGATTTTTTAAACAACTGTATTCACGACGGTTAAAACAGGCCTTTTACGACGGTTCTACAACCGTCGTTGATGCAGACATCGTTAAAAACCGGAATTTTGACGACGTTTTTCAACTGTCGTCATAAATGAGAAACAACGACGGTTGTTTATGAAACTGTCATTGTTTGTTACCTATACAACGACGGTTGTGACCACAATCGTCGTTGATTTGGCCAAACCATAAGGCTATCAGCTAGCTTTCTAACGACGGTTAGGCATGGAACCGTCGTGGTTTCTAACATTTCATGACGGTTCCTTGCCCAACCGTCGTTAAAAAGCTAGTTGATTGCCTTATGGTTTGGCCAAATCAACGATGGTTGTGACCATAACCATCGTTGTTTGTAACTTTCCATGACGGTTATGGTCACAACCGTTGTGGAAAATCAAATTTTTTTTAGGTTCATTCTGTTTTTTAGCCTTTCCCAAACCTGCAAACAGCCAAAACAGTCCAGAAATTGCAGAGAACGAAATACCAGCAACAGTATAATCAAACTTGCATCCATTAACTTCAAAATACAACATTTCAAAGATGTATAACCAACGTACATAATAGTCTTTGTCATGTAAAAACTAATTACCTAAACATAAAACAATATAAAAGGTAGTCTATCTAATCAAACTATGGTCAACTACCCTAAAGTTTTGTTATATAACTCAATAACGTATTTAGCCGATGTCTTTCTGATGTAATCAATTGCGTCAGAGTTAAATGGGCTGGTATCCATGAAATACTGAAAAATGAAATAACTTGACATTAGTGGATAGATCAATTATGAATGTGGATTCAATGAAAAATTGCTTAATCATTCTGAATTACCTGGTCCCATGCTGTTTGAATACCACCTTGCACAATGGCAGACATCTATTGCATGACGTAATAGCCGCACTCATATCCTCCAACTTGTTTGTTACACTACAATTCAAAATGAAGAATAGTCAAATAACTAAAACCATACACAAGAGTTTAATAAATTATCTTATTTAATGATGTAAATACCTTGAGGTTCATCCATGATAGCTTAGGAGCTCTATGTGAAACTTTACCTAACATCATTTGATATGCTGCACAGACACTAATATAAAAAAAAAGACACAACTTAGAGAATAATTATAACCTAAAAAATACTAATAATGATAATAAATTGATTGTCATTACCTATTGACTATTTGTAGAAATGTTTTAGTGGGCTTCATATGCAATGAACAAAACCACACGACAGTGTGATCTTCGACGGATATAACCAGTAGTTGCTAATGGCGGCTACATTGGAAATTAGTTAATACTACAAGATATTCACATTGATAATGATAAAAATATTAAATAACTTAGAAGTATTTGCACTTACTCATGGAAATAAGGTGCTAAATAATTCTTTTTTTCCTCATCGAGCAAGTTGTTGGCGATGTATTTCTGTATTTCTATTCTTGAACATGAACCGTCGAAGGTTAGATGAGGGTCAATGAATCCATACACATCCTCATGTGAGCATAATGAAGACAAAAACCTAAAATAAAAATATTTCCTTGTGAAAAATTTCCCAGTAAAGTAACTTAATAAGAAAACTACAAGTTACGTTGCCAATGTACTTACAACTCCCACACATGAATGACAGTAATGTTCAGATATTCATCGCCATGCACAACCTCTGCTATATTTGGCATGGTTAAATACAGTGGGTTGGGACATTCCTGACCAAAAACTTCCGCTTCCCATGGCAACACCAAAGAGCTCCGAAGAATGGCCACTGCAACCTCCATCACATTAGTCAGCGGATCATCGGTTGAAAAATGTCCCTTTTTATTATTGTCATTCTATCTCTTTTTCTGAAGTTTTTGCTGCACATAAAGAACAATGGATACATTGTTAAGGATATAAAATACAAACATTTAAATGTGAAATGTAGTAATATATATAAGTGCCAACTATACCAAGGCGGTTGGAGTCTGCCTAACTAGATGACAGGGCCAGGCAATATAGGTTGACATGCTTGTGCCACAATAGCAACCTCCAATGTTTGGATAGGCACATGAGCATCACCATCTATAACCTTGTCCACCGTTACCTTGACCGTGTCTGGTGAAAGAGGCATATTATGTACCATGGTGGCCCTTATGAAGACCTTCCCCGTAGCGACCAACCTAGGGGATGGTGTGCCCTCCACATACAACTCAAATGGGATTATGGATCCCATGTCATCCCCCGGACCCCCATCAGGTGAACAACTACCCTTTGTGCTGATTCTAACTGTATGAGCCACAAATTCAGGAATAGGAGCACCTGTCTGTTGTGACTGCACAAATTCCGTCTTAAACTGCTCAAATTGGACCATAAGTTCCAGTTTAACCTATTGTGTGATCTCCTCTTTGAGCTCCTGTCTGAACTGTTGCACGTTCTCACTGTTAGGGGGCGCAGATGATGAGGAGTCCCGTGAGACAGTACCAAAATATGACCGAATTCCAATCCCTGGTCCAGCAGCACGAACACGACCAGGGTGCTCAGGTCGTCCAATGGCAGTAGCAAGTATATCCTGACGACCGTGGGGCCTAAAGGTACCCTGAGTAGATTCCTCAACCAGGGAATCCTGTAATTAACAAATATAGTGACATTCATCATGAGTATGGAATCAAGACTTGGTATAGGAAATAAAAAAGCGATTAAAACATTAAAACTTACAATCTTCTCAGAGATTACGCGTGATTCTTCAGAGGTATATACCCCTGAGCGTTTAAGACGGGCCTGCTTCCATTTTTCATGTCGTGTAGGCGGTGATGAAGGGTCCGCAACAGGATCGCTAAGATCTGCAGCTCCTTCTTTTAACTTCTGCTTTATCATGATTTCCTCAAGCTTTTTATAACCCCCATGAGACAGAATGTGGGGGGTCACATTATGTGCTTGAATTTCCTTCGCCTTCCTCCTAAAATCCTGTAGTGAATGAATAATAAATTACTACATATCTTTGCATAACTTAATAAGTAAAACAAACTCAATTGCACTAACCTGCCAATGATCATTTTGTCGGGCTTGAACAAATTGTTCCCAAGTTTCATCATCAATCCCCTGGTATTTGGTAGAAGGACTCTCACCCTTCTTTGGACCAAATATATATGTAGTCGTCAGCATTGACTTAAACTGACGCCACTTCACAACAATCGAAGACAATACCTTCGATTCCAATGACCTCACATTTGGTATATCAAAATGTTCCTATATGGAAAACAAAGATAGACTCAATCATACATTAGAGTTAACATTAAATTTCTGACAATTTTGACATAAAATCAGAGAAGTGTTTTACCAAAACATCCTGCCAGAGCACTTTCTTCTCACCCTCAGTCACATGCTCCCATGATGGTGTTAAAATTGAAATTTTGTCTCGGCCTAATACATCGAGATAGCTGCTAAAGACATCGGAATTTGGCCTAGTAGCCACACTGGTGTTAACATCGATGGTGAGTGTTATCTTCTCACCATTGGTGCGTCTAAGTGCTTGTGGAGGTTGACTCCGAAGGATTCTCTGAAGATGGAGGTGGACCCTGTTCATCAGCCATATGTCTGTTAAAAAATGAAATAAAACAACTGTTAGTGACAATTTTACACAAAGTAACTTTTAAAAAAAAAACTTATAACATTAAGACATAAAATTAAGACGATACATTAATATTGGTAATTAAATTAATTAACCTTTATACTTGTTCCCATATTCCCTCATTATGGTCTATTCGAGTGGCATGCACATCATCGACAACATCATCCTCGGCATTGTTAATCATCACTGAAGAAAATGATCGAGTTTCATCGACATCAAGATTCAACTGGTCATACTCCGGAACAATTTCTTGTTTTTTTCCCACGGAGAACGATAGACCAATTTTCCGACACAGGGTCCTTCACATAAAACACCTGTGAAGCTTGTTGTACCATGATAAATGGCTCATCCTCATATCCAATCTTCCGAAAGTCGACCAAGGTCATTCCAGATTCGTCGATTTTCACACCACTCCTATTGTCAACCCATTTACACTTGAAAACAGGAACTGTAAACTTAGTGTAACCCACCTCCCAAATCTCTTCTATTACATCATAGTACGACATTGTTCCAATAACTAGGTTTCGATCCTTTGATGTAGAGAATTGCATGGACTCTGCCTCTAAAGTGACCCCACTATTTGCACTGTACTTTTGTCATCCACAGTCTTTGTGAAGAACATACAATTATTGATTTCATATGCAGTGCAAGCTAATACATCAAACTTCAGTCCATGTGCTAACCATGTCAATGTTTCAGATGCGGTAGGATCTTTCATGATTTCATTTTTAAACCAAGCCATAAAAGACCTGTTATGCTCCTTCAACACCCACTTCTCTGGTTGTCTTGGGTTCTTTTCCTTCACAATGGCTTTGTGAGCAGCTATGTAAGGTAGTACCTCATCGATGTTATTTAATATGTACAAATGTGCTTGAAGGATTTCTTCGCGAGATTTGGTCACTATATGTACACCACGTGAGCACCTACTTGTGGATGATCGGTTGTTCCAACATTTGGCAGGAAGTCCTATAGGTTTTGCTTTGGATAAGTACTCGGTACAAAACTCAATAGCTTCTTCTGCAATGTACCTCTCTACAATAGAAGCCTCGGACCGATACTAATTCTTCACATATCCTTTTAAAATCTTCATGTACCGCTCAACTGGATACATCCATCTTAGATAAACCGGTCCGCACAATCTAACTTCTCTGACCAAATGAACAAGCAAATGCACCATGATGTCAAAAAAGGATGGAGGAAAAAACATCTCTAATTGACACAAAATCACAACAATGTCATCTTCAAGTTAGTCCAACTTCTGAGGGTCAATGACTTTACTACAAATAGAATTGAAGAATGAGCACAATCGAGTTATAGTATGCCTCACATTTTTTTGCAAGATGCCACGAATAACCACAGGCAGTAATTGTTGCATAAGGACATGACAATCATGAGATTTTAACCCAACTAGTTTCATTTCCTTCACTGATACAAGGCTCTTGATATTTGAAGAGTATCCTTGTGGTACCTTCACACCTTTTAAACATTCACAAAACTAATCTTCTCCTTTTTGGACAAGGTGTGGCATGTTGGGGGCAAATATGTGCGGTTACCTATCTTATCTGGAGCCAACTTCTCTCGTATATTCATTTCAAGCAAGTCTAAACGAGCATTTACTCCGTCCTTTGTCTTCCCTTTAATATTGAGAAGCGTTCCAATCAAGCTATCACATACATTTTTCTCCACGTGCATGACATCTATACAGTGTCTAACATGTAATTTGCACCAGTATGGGAGATCAAAGAAAATGGACCTCTTCTTCCATATCCCCGGGACAACTGCCTTTTCTTTCCGCTTTCCAAATACGACATTAATGTCTTTCACCTTTTCGTAAATCTTCACACCTGTTAACAGATTCGGTGCTATCCCATCCTCCGGATATCCATTAAAAGCCTTCCTTAATCTTCTGTATGGGTGATTCCTTTTCAAGAATCTCCGATGACCAACATATACTATCTTCCTTCCATATTTCAATTGCTGATGGAATGTGCCCTCTTCACACATAGGACAAGCTTTATGACCCTTAACACTATAATCCGACAAGTTCCCATATGCAGGAAAGTCATTGATGGTACAAAAGAGCATTGCATGCATCTTGAAAGATTCTTTGGCAAACCTATCATAGACTTCTACCCCCTCATCCCATAGCAATCTCATATCTTCTATCAATGGACTGAGATAAACATCAATGTCATTTCCAGGCTGACGTGGACCAGAGATCATCATAGACAACATCATATATTTGCGCTTCATGCACAACCCGGGAGGTAAATTGTAAACAACTAGCAAAACAGGCCATGAACTATGATTAGTACTTAAATTTCCAAATGGATTCATTCCATCTGACGCTAATCCAAGCCTAAGATTCCTCGGCTCGTTCCCAAATTCTGGAAACTCATCATCAAGGTTCTTCCACTGTAAAGAATCAGCGGGATGGCGAAGCATTCCATCACATATCCTCCCATCGGCATGCCATCTAAGGTTCTTAGAGTCATTTGGATTGGCAAACAGACGCTTAAACCTTGGAATCATTGCAAGATACCATACAACCTTTGTTGGGGGACCCTCCTTTGTGACCTCATCAATATTGTCTTGATCATTGTCTTTCACCTTGTATCGGGATAACCCACACTTGGGACATTTCTTCAACCCTTTATAGTATTTTGTGTATAAAATGCAATCATTAGGGCATGCATGGATCTTTTTATACTACATACCCATCGGACACAATATCTTCTTCGCCTCATAATTACGATTAGGTAGTGTATTCCCTTCGGGAAGCATGTCAGTTAACAACTAAAGCAACTCAGTGAAGCTTTTATCAGACCACCCATTCAATGCCTTCAAATTCATCAATCTTAACAACCGCTGACAATCGTGTGAACTTCGTTGACCCAAGAAACAACGGAGTCTCGACATCACTACACATATCTTCATACAGATGGGCCTCTGCAAATCTTTCCACACCGACATCGTGAATCATGTCTTCCACTCGGTCGTCCATGGTTGAATGAGAATACTCTGGCATTGGGAAGTCATCATCATATGGCATATCTATCAATTCACCATGCCATATCCATTTTGTATAATTCTTTATAATACCATCACACAAAAGATGCTCCCTAATTTCGTTCTCCTCCAGTCTTCTTCCATTTAGACAATTTACGCATGGACACCTAAAACTTCCATGTCCGTCGGCACTACTAGCAGCATTACGTCGCGCAAATTGTAGAAATTCTTCCACCCCTCTCTCATACTCATCAGTAATGCATTGAACACTCATCCATTTTCGATCCATATCTACTTTCTGTACGTTCGTGATGGACACTCCATGTATATCTCACTTTTTTATTCAAAGGTGTGGCCCTATCCCATTCAGGAAGATTCACTTTTCTTAGTTCATTATTGTGTAAATTTTAATTCTCATTTCATCAAATCCACAAAATTTCGGCATCATTTCGCATTGGTCTTCAGGTGGTACGAAATGAAAGTGGTGAACCACAATCAAATATACACCCGAAGAACAACACAAATGAGGTGGACTGAACTTTCATGAAATGTATTAAATGATTATTAAAATTTACTTATTGATGAACTATAAAAAAAGTAATTAATCTTCCCAAACTGTCCATCCGGACAATTCAAGATTCAATACATTGATTATAGTACTCCAACCTTTTGTTTTATAAAAAGGATGTATGAATAAAGACAATTCAAAATGGAGGAAGTACTATAATCTCTATATTGAATCTCAAACGGGAAACTAAGGTTCATTCAAGTAATGGATCAATCAATTAATGAAAACCAACCATAAAATACGGTAAAACATAATTACATTAAATGAATAAACATAAACAAAGGCAAAATCTTCTTACAAAACTGACTACCAAATTGTTTACTTATTTCTAATTTCAATTTTTTTATTTATATACCTAACAAACACCATATTAATTCCTAAATCTAGTACTTAACCAAACTAATCAAATTCATATTAATCAATTGATTTTAAATTAAGGAAGACTTATATTTCTAAATTAAAATAAATTTAATAACCATAAGAATTGAAATTAAATTAAAATACACAATTCAAAACCTAACTCAATAACCTATTTCAATAAGAATAAATTCCTAACTCAATAATCTAACTATTCAACAAACTAACTCAATAACCTAACTCAATTCAACAAGATAACTAAATAAATTTCAATTCTAACACAATTAATAGTACATGGATAACTCAATAACCTAAATCAATTCAACAACAAATTAACATATAATGGAACTAACCTTGGGAGGGGGAGAGGAACAACAAGCCAATGGAGGAGCTAGGAAGAGGAACGGTGGAGGAGGATGAGGAGGACGATGGAGGAGGAAGGGACGGTGGAGGAGAAAGAGGAGGCACGGTGAAAGAGAGAGAGGGAACGGGACGGTGGCGCTATGGGGAGAGGCTTAGAGAGAGAGAGACGGTGAGAGGTTTAGAAAGAGAGAGAGAGAGAGAGATTCGCGCGGCGCTGTGAGCTTGTGAGGGGGAGGGACGCTTCGCAAAAATAGGTCATATAAGACCAACCACGACAGTTCCCTGTCTAACCGTCGTGGTTATCGTGTTTTACTCCTGCACTCCTCATTTTTACTGTTAACACCACCAGACCCAAAAAACAATGCTTTAGTTTTACTTCTACACCCCTGTTCTTTTGCTTTTAACTACCCCTGACCTAAAAGAATACTTGCTATATGCATCTGCGCTTTTTACTTCCTGAACCACTTTCTTTTTGCTGGAGACTTTTTACTCACTGGACCACATAAATTACTCACCACACCACCCATAACCACGACGGTTGTAAAACAGCCATCGTGAAAACGTGTTGCTGGAAACTTTTTACTCACTGCAGCACATAATTTACTCACCGCACCACCCTTAACCACGACGGTTGCAGAACACATGTCGTGAAAACGTTTTGTTTTTTTTTTAATTCCTCGTTGGCTTTTCAACGACGGTTTTGTGACAACCGTCGTTAAAAGTGTTTTTCCTATTTTTTTTAAATTTTTTCTTGAATATTCAACGACGGTTGTTAAACAACTGTCATTGTTGTGTGATTCCACGACGGTTCAGTCACACCCGTCGTCGTTGGGTACACAAAAAATTTCAAAAATGCCACCGCGTCCTATTTAACGACGGTTGCGCTACAACCGTCGTGGAAGGCCCGTCGTAGAATGTTGTTTTTGTAGTAGTGTAAGTAACAATAACTTTAAATGTAAAGTAACTAAAACACAATTATATCTTCCGTAAAAAAAAATTATAACTTGGATTAATCCATTATGATTTTTTCAACCTGTTTATAATTTAGTTTACATTTTTAATTAACTAATAATAATAATGAAAAATATAAAGTAACTAAAAAAACTTATAAGGTGAAAGCTCAAAAGATACTTAACTAAAATGTAAGAATGTTATTAATTTGCTTATGTGGCTAAAACATAAAGGTTCAAAAAATGAAAGGACAATTCTAGAACACGTGCTTCAGCTTTTATACATAGGGTGCTATAATCTTATAAATTCACTTATTAATAAAGTAAAAAAAAAAACATGAGATGATGAGAATAGGAATAATTCATAATTTCATACAATTTAGAGATTATTTAATGGTAGGTGATAGTTTGATTTTCTTCAATAGGTTGTGCATAGAGTAATGAATTAATATTTTTGTGCAACTTACATTGACATAATATCGGATAATTGATAAAATGATGATTAAAAGTGATAGTTTTAGAATTTAAAAAAATGTTAAGGATTGTAACTGGGTATAGTGAGTTAAAATATTAAAATCAATGAAAGCAAGCCACCTAAGCAATATATAATGATGTGGCAAAAATTGTAAACTAATTAATATGGTAAATGAAATTGCTAAAAGGACAACGTAATTGCTTCAGAAATTATATATTATAGTAGATAGTAGATAATAGATATAATATAATATTGTGACTATATCGCGTTATGCAGTATGCAAATGGAAGAGAATATTTGCTAGGAGCGCAAATTCTCATCAGATCCAGATCAATGAGAAGTTTCAGAAGAGGAAATTAGTTGGAGGTATTGTTTAGTTACACATGGACGAAATGAAGGTTAGTGGAGATAACAAAAAGTAGGCTATTGTATCAATAGGGGAGGTGTCTCACAACCCTTCCGAGAAATATAAAGCTTATAAGTAATGTTTTTAAAATCGGACCGGTCATTGAACAAGTTAAGACAATAGTTGGTCGAATGGAGATATTAATAAAATAATATTATTTTTAAAAAAAAATTTATATAATATATTAAATATTATTAAAAAATAATCATAATATTATAATATTATAAAACTAGAAATTTAAAATAATACACCTGAAGTATCAAAATAGCTTTTTAATTACAAAACACTTGCTTACGTGGAGAGATCCTGACCATGAGATATACATCAACAAAGGAAAACTTTTTTTTTAATTACTCTGGATTTTGAGTTTTGAGATCGATATCTCCCTTGTCAATATCCAAAGTTTTCACCTTTCTCATTTTCTAAACGTATTTTCAGAGCAACCAAAGGGGCGATGACCGAATTGGGGAAGGAGCAACAAGCGGACAACAAAATAGCACAAATGCAACCCAACAACAATGGCTTCCGGTGCGAGGAAAAGAACGAAGACGTAGCGACCGACGCACAAAGTCGATGGGGATGGCGGACGTCCAAACAAATGGTGGACGGTGAACGACTGAACACACAAAGAAGCTTTATTGTAACACACAAACATGATGAACTGTCCAGATTGGAGAAAAATAATCTTTCTTCAATTTACTTTTTTATTTGAAATGAAGTGATTTTATGAGTGGAGCGTATACCTTTACGAAGTGCAATAGACAGATCAGACTCAAGAGGTGGGACTGGAGGGTACAGAGGATGTGGAATCGGAGGGGACGTAGGAGTTGGCTCCAGAGGAGAGTCAATAGGCGGCCCGTCTACAAGGCGCGGATGTTGCCAGTGATGATAAACCTGTAGAGGTGGCTGAGGTTTGTGGATCTCCCTGCACAATGGGCATGTCTGAGGTATCAAAGACAAAAGGGGTGATGGTAGATACTAAGTTAGACCCAGAGGTGGAGAAATTAGATTCAAAGTAGAGAGAAGAGTCAAAGAAGGTGACATCAGCTCAAAGACACTTATACCCCTTCTAAGGCCGAGGGAAGCCTAAAAAGACACACTTATGAGACTTAGCTGACAATTTATCAAGACCAGGACTAAGATTGTGAACAAAGCATGAAGAACAGAAGGCTCTAGGAGGTAAGGGGTGGAAAGGCTGATGAGGGAACAATATAGAGTGAGGGACCTAGTTGTTTAAGACAGAAGAGGGCATGCGATTGATGAGATAGCACGCAGTGAGAACATCATCACCCCAAAACCCAAAATTGTTGAGGGACATGACCATGAAGTAAAAGGGTTCGAGTTGTTTCAATGAGGTGTCTATTCTTGCACTCGGCAACCCCATTTTGTTGTGGGGTATATGCACAAGAGGTCTGGTGAAGAATACTATGGGAAGCCATAAATATCTGAAAAGAATGGAAGAGATACTCACGAGCATTATCACTAAGGATGGCATGGATAGAAACACCAAATTGATTTTGACTTCATTATAAAAGGATTGAAATATAGAAAATAACTCAGAACGAATTTTCATTAAAACAACCAGGTACATCGAGAGTAATCATCAATGAAAGTAACAAAAAGTTGAAACCCTAAAGTAGACCTAATTCGACTCGAACCCCAAATATCGGAGTGAACTAAAGAAAAAGGAGACCAAGCTCAGTTACTGACACTCCTAGGAAATGGACTACGACTATGTTTTCCTAATTGACATGACTCACACGACAAAGTTGAAAACTTAGACAGACTTAGTACTAGTTGGAGCTTGGCAAGGCTAAGGTGACCCAACTGAGCATGGATGACAAGGGGAGAATCCACCACCGAGCCGGCATGAGCAAAGTGCGAAGCTGATAAAGGAGATGAGACTCACATCCGGCGCCAATCATCTGTCCCGAACTCCGGTCCTGTAACAAAACAGAGTCTTTAGTAAAATAAATGACACAATCAAGAGAACGAATGAGACGACTAATGGATAATAAATTAAATGGTGAGGAACATAAAGGGCATTATCAATGGAGAGAGAAGAAGAGGGTGGACACTACCAACACCATGGGATGAGGCCTGGGAGCCATTAGCCAAAGTCACAAACGGTAAGTAACCAGAAGTGGAAATGGTAGAGAAAAGGGATTTATTACCAATAATATGATCGGTGGCACAAAATCAAGAACACAAGGGCCAAGGGAGGTGGAGTGAGTTGAGACCAGCAAAGGAATTACCTGTGTGCGCAACAGAAGCAGTGGAACCGAAGGCCCTGACGATCCTCATACCATTTAAGGAAGTCGTTGAAGATAGCCGGTGGTACTGGATGATCAGATGAAGTGGCATCAGCATCAGAAGGCACAAAGGGAGTAACCCGGGCAACATTAGCAGACTAAGGAGGGCGACCATACAATGCAAAACACCTGCCAATAGTGTGGCCCATTTTGTGGCAATGATCGCACCTGTAACGACCCTTGCCTAGTTTGTGAGAGCGGCTACGGTCATTACACGAAGATATTAGGCAGAAGAGTCAACAAGAGTGACAGAAGAAGGTATGTCAGTGATGACTTGGGTGGCACACGCAACAAGGTTGACCAAGTGGAGGTCAAAGTGGGCACACAGTCGGAGACCCCAAAATTTGATCATGGACAAAAGAATACTCGTCAGGGAGCCCATACAATGTCATCAACATAAAGAAAGTTTGGCGTTGCTCCAGTTCTTAGGTTGGAGTGGAAGCGGGGGGAAAGAGTTCATTGAAGTCATGTAAAAGACCATGAACTTTGCCCAAGTACTCAACCATGGCTCCATCAATACGTCTAGGGGAAATGGTACTCAAGAGATTTTGGCAAACAACATAGAGGCATTGAGTATCATTGGTGTAAAGCACCCTAACCTGCTCCTAAACACCAGCACATGTCCCATGGGCTCGAAATATCTGCTTCAGGGTAGGATGAATAGTCGACCTAAGAACACTGCAAATATTGAGCATCACTTTGGACCAGCGAGGGCAATCTTTTTCGTCGATAGAATCAGTCTTCTGAATAAGATGATCAAGATAATCATGCCCCTTTAGTAAGAGCTTGATATCAAAGGCCCAGGTATCATAGTTACTTCCATCTAACTTGTCAATATAGAGTGGGACATTGACATAGTTAATGAAGATGGAAGTATCAGACTTAATAGCAACAGGAGCAGCCATGGGTCAACTGTAGGAGAGAGAAACAGCCACAGGAGAGAGAAAAACGTGCAAAAGAGGAAGAACCCATGAGTACCAAACCTGAAACTCACAAACAAAGACCAGATCGGGATAGAGAACACTGAGGCGAGTTCGATGGCGGTGAGGGCAGCCTGAACGACGGCCGAATACGCTTCCATGCGTAGCTGACAGTGGCTGTCGGAGGAGAAATGCGCCGGTGAAGAAACGGTGCGTGAGAGCGCAATCCCTGCTCCGATGGACGCGATTCCGGCCGTGTTGACTCGTATGGATGGTGCGAGTCTGATGGTGGGGGCACCAGTTGGATTCGTGACAGGAGGCGGCGGCAGTGCAGAAAGGGGGAAAAGTAGCCGGAAAAATAACACGGCAACACGGGCAAACCGAAAACCAGAATGAGACACGGTTTCCAGAAATTTTTTTTGACACCAATGGATAGTGGGTCCATTGGAAGGCACATATTAGGGTTATCTCTCGTTAGGCTCTGATACCATGTTGAGATGATGAGGAAAACGAGAGACATATGATAGAATTCGTGTGTCCAGAATACACAACGAAAAATATACACACACACACAAGTGTTTACAAATATACATAGTGAGCCAAGCCCATATCTATCATATGATACACTAACAATAACAATCTAACAGCAACCTTATGTTTTACATAGATGACTTGGTTAACCAAGCCATAAAGGTGGGAACCCAACTTAAAAGGAAAGGAAGCTTTAAAAGAAGTAGCTCAAGTTACCCAACCAAAAACAACAAAGAGGTAATGAAGAGAAAGGAAAGAAAACCCCAAGAAAGGGAAGTGCCCAAGGGCCTAAGGTAAATTCGAACTCTAGCTCTTCTAAGGTTCAACATGAAAAGCCTTCTACCTCTACCCATGAAATTAATTGTTTTAAATGTTTGGGTAACTGTCACATTGCTTCCCAATTGATAAGAATCCAAGGGAGGTGGGATTTATTTTGCGGATCTATTTAAGTTTGGATGCTAATAAGTTAACAAAAATGAGGAAATTGTTTTAAAGGATAAATGGAAAGGTTGAAAAATTGATTGATGAAGGAATAGATGACGCCACTTCCAAGGATGGAAGATAAGTCATTGCGACGCCAAAAGGGTGGTGAATTTACCTTGACAAGTCCACGGGATGAACACCACAAGGAAGATTTCTTAATAAGTCCTACGAGAAATAAATCTCTCAAAGAGACAAAACCCAATTCTGATTTTTACTCATTCAATGAATAATTGATTTTCAAATACAATTCAACCCTATTTATAGAACTATGTGGATGTCCAAATCGTAACTCCTAACAATGAATTAAAGACTCCACTATCATGCAATTACCACGTATGGTTAATTGCATGTTACATTAATTTATAAAAGAACGTTTACAAGAAATGAAAATCCCAACTTTCAAAGAAGTTCTGAATTACTTCACGTCTGGCCGGCTAGAATTAAAGACGGGGCCGACCAGGAGCAGTTTTGGTCGGCTAGCGCTTCACTAGCTGGCGGAATTGGGGGAACGTCTGGCTGGCTCAAATTAAGGACCATGATGACTATGAGTATGTTTTGACCGGCTTGCGCTTCATTGGCCGCCTTGGATGGAAATAAACCCTTTTCTGCTGGTCGGTTGTGATAAGTGTTAGAATTACGTATAATTACTATATAATTACAACACTTATTGAGGACAAATTGCTGAATTTATAACCCAATTCAACCCTTCACGTATGGCCGGCTAGAATTAAAGACGAGGCCGACTAGGAGGCAGGTTTGGTCGGCTAGCGCTTCACTAGCTGGCTGGCTCGAATTAAGGACCATGCCGACTATGTGTATGTTTGACCGACTTGCGCTTCACTGGCCGCCTTGGATGGAAATAAACCCTTTTCTGCTGGCCGGTTGCTGGTTGACGGGAACAAATTCTTACCCGGATAGGATTCATGTTATTTGCTCCTTCTTCAAAAAGATTCGTCCTCGAATCTAATGCTTTATTTTCCCTACTAGATTTTATTTAATTACAAATAAAACGAATAGACCTAACCTCATGTATCAAATACAACTTGTAAAAATTCATGCATCAAAGAAGTCTCCCTTTTGGGTGTCCAAACCCAAACATTGAATAAGGAACAGTTCTTCTTTAAAATAGACCTGCAGAATTTATGTTTCAAACAAATATAATCCAAACCCAATATGTTTATGATAACACACAACATGGTCAGTATATAATAAAACAAAAGACTTCATATGTGTTTTCATCATCACTATGAGTTTGGTTTCAACAGTGGAATTGATGACAATGGAGCACTAGGAATGATTCCAACGCATTTTCTTCCTCACACATGAATTTGTGGGCTGTATACTTAGGCTCCTATATAGTCACAACATAGGCAGAATACTCATGCTCATGTACAATCAAAACAATCTGTAGAAAGGAAAAACATCATTAGCAAATAAATTTTCTTGCTCTTTTTCTCTTTCCTGTTCACAGCTCTTCTTCTTCACATGTTTCTTCTCACTCTGTATCTCTTTCTATTTCTTCTTTTTCTCTTCTTTCTTTTTCTGTTTCTATTTCTCTCTTTTCTCTTCTCTCTCTTCTCTCTTTCGTATTTCTCTCTCTCTTCTTCTTTCTCTTCTTCTTTCTCTTTTGCTCTTTTATCTTCTTTATTTTTCCATTCTCTATTTTCACTCTTTTTCTATTTTCTACTTAAGCTTACTGTTGATCCTCCCAAACTTGGCTTGTGTGCAGAATTTCAACTTTCGCTTTTGTCCTTCATGCACTACATCAATTGTGTGACTTGCAGGTTTAAGGTTTTTATCCTACAACCAAGGACTTCCCTAAAAGAACATGACATGATTCCATGGGAGCAATTTCACAAGTAACTTCATCCGCATACCTCCCAATAGAGAATTTAATCTTAGCTTGTCTAGGATGAAGACTAGTTGGTACGTTGAGTTTCTCCACCAATCTTTGGCTCACAACATTACCACAACTTCATCCGTCGACTGAAAATAAGCCACAAATGTCCTTCAATTAAACATCGTGCATAGAAAATATCCATTGTCAGATTCTGTGCACCAATGGAATAGCCAGATGCCCATGAGATTGGATCCTTGTTCCCTTTTTAATTGGTAGTTTTCCCTGCAATATATGATTGTTAGTTTAATTGTTAGTTTTTCATTCAGACCCATGAGTGTTTTTAAAAATTTAAACAGTTTTCTGTTCCATTAAGTGGTTGTTTTTGTTTTTGTTGTTGCACATGACTTGGGCCAACAATGGTGTGTTTGATTGGGTTGAGTTGATTTGTGTCACTTTTCTTTGCAGAAAATATAAAAATTCAGTTCCATGATAATTAAATGTAAACAATTTAGCTTTCTTACCTTTTTGCTTGAAGTAGTTGATTTGTTGGCCTTCCTGTAGAATCCAAACAATACTGTTATTAATGTCCTTTTTTTTTTCAAGACAACTCAACATGACGAATTTACAATGTTAGCATTACCATTTATTTTAGACAGTTTGGTGTTGTACACTCCCTTCTTGGGGGGATTTTCGGATAGACCCTTATATTTTGGTTCCTACGGTAGATCTTTACCTATAAATAGTATAAATTTAATATTAAAAAAATTAATAATATATTTTATTAATTTTAAATTTACTTTTTATAGTAATAAAGTGTATGGGTCTACGGTAACCCAAACTTAGAGGGTCTACCCTAAATTACCCCCCTTCTGGTACCTGACTTATATTTCCTTCATTAGCTTCAACTCCCATCCAAGTTTAGGTCTTCCAGCTGGCAACATACAAAGTAATTATAATGTCAATTTCATTTAGCAAAAGCAAGAACACAAAGTGAATTGAATTACCCTTGTCCTTGGTACTTGCAATTCTGAGTGTTCCATTTATTGACTCCGGCTTCCTTCTCCAGCTCCTTCACTAGTGTTGACTTGGTTGTCTCCATCATTTACTTCAGAAGGAGGAGGAAGTTTGCACTTCCTGCTGTCATGACCTTGTTGATGGCACATACAACACTTATTGACACAATGTGTCTTCTTAAGTCTTGTTGGGTTAGGGTCTTTGTTTGGTTCTCTTCAGAGTTTTTTAGGCCTTCTAGGACTATCCCTTCAACACTAGAGGCATAATCACTTCATTTTCTATTTTTGGCCATAATTTCTCACCATTGATAGGAGCAATTGTATCGTTATATCATAACTCATATGCTTCACTCTTGTAATATGCATGTTGTAACATCCTAATTTCTCAATTCAAGAATAATGTCCGTTGGAAACATTATTCCGAATTTCTGAAATTATTAAGTGCCATTTCCAAGTATCGTTACACAAATCACACAATTGCTTAGGCAATCCAATGTTTGCTTAAGCTTCCCACAAGGTCATACATCATTCAAATCTATGGAGCTAACTTACATCTTAGGTTATAAAAATCTACGACATCCCTGCCGGAAATCCGACAAAGTCTTCCCCGTAAACTGGACATTTCCCAGAAATCCAATTCAACTGAAACTCAGAAAAGTCCAGCCAGTACAATAAATGTATATACCTATACGTACATATCAATACAATTGATAATAACACAATACAATTTCAATCTCTATATAAGCCTCCATGGCCAACCAAAGTCTCAACTTTAATACATTAATAAACTTCTCATTTACAAATTACAAGTCTCAACACCCCTACTTCAATTGAAGCCTCAACTTCTCCGCTCGCGAACTTGAACAAGCAACCTGCACAGCTGAAATATAATTCCCACATCGTGGGATGAGACTACGTCCAGTGAGTGAGGTAACAGTGTGTGCGGTGTGGGGAGACAAAACATATAGTGAACAATAGTTGTAACATATCTTGATCAATTCCGAAAGCATTTGTAAATTACAATTTAAGGCATGTATGGTTAATCAGTCCAATGACAACATCAATGCAAGTGTCATCATGCAATGTTAGTCCTGAAGTGTTTTACCCCAACACCCAAGGGGTCTTTCCACTTATCTGTGAGGCTAGACTGATTTTAGACTAACAGGAAACCGGTCGTCCTGAAGTCCATGGACCGAAGACAGAGTCTTGAAACATGAGTCCATGGACCAAAATCTTAATTAGTTAACACGAGTCCAAGGATCCGAAGACAAAGTCTTGGGAACATGAGTCCAGGGACCAAAAATTTGATTATTTAACATGAGGTCTACAGACCCAAAGTCATTTTAAACATGAAATCCAAGGACCTAAATAATTCTTTTAAACATGAAGTCCAAGGATTCATAGTCATTAATTTTAACATGAGGTCCAAAAGACCCAAATCTCTTTCTTTCAAAACATGAGGTTATAAGACCCAAATCCCTTTTCTTTTCAAAACATGAGTGAATGATTTCATGAGAATAGCAATAGTTTCATGAGCATGAACATGTGCATGAATAACAACAATACCAAGATTTCACCATCAATAATCCAAGATTTCACAAGGGAAAAATATGTTTTTTGTCCCTGAACTTTCTAAACCTCTAAACCATCGTCCTCGGCTGTTAGTGAGAATCTGTTAACCTGATAAGCTGGGTTACAAAAGTTACATGTTAGCCTCAATAGGGGTCCCAAATAGCTGACTCATCATTAATATTTTTTATTAATTTTTTTAATTATTAAAAATAACCATAATTATGAAATTATGGTTTTTTATCGGGTAAAATTGCTCAGGTGTGAAAATCCTAATTTAGCAATTAGGATTATTTTAATAATTAAAAATTAATTAAAAAATTTAATTAGATGATCAGTCAGTTATTTGGGACTCACTATATTGAGGTTGACATGTAACTTTTGTTAGCCAGTCCTCAGGTTAACAAATCTCAAGTGACGGGCAGGGACCACAGGTTTGGGGGTTTAGAAAGTTTAGGGACAAAAGCACATGATTAAAGTACAGGGATGAAGACTAACGTTGACCAAAACTATAGGGAAGAAAAACATTTTCTTCCCTTTCACAAATTCCCAATCCTCTTAACCTAGGGTTTGAGCCATAAGACATACATTCAATCAATCCAAAAATCCACCTAGGTTTGCATAAATCAACCATAATCAACAATAATAGCAGGGGGAGAATGAATAGGGAGCATTACATAGGAGAGCAACCAAGAATACAAGTCAGTGAGAACCCCCACTCACCTCAATTGGAGAAACAATGGAAGAGGAAATGGAAGATGATGGAGACCCAAGCTAGATGATGGTGGAAGATTGCCTCTACCCAAAGCCTTCTTCTTCTTTCTCACTCTAGTTTCCTCTCCCTCTTCTCTCTAAAAGAACCCTAAGCCGCGTGAAAATGAGAGAAGAAGGAGCACGGGCTCTGTTTTAAAAACGTCTCTGAGACTCGCGTGCTTGAGCGCACTCCAGGTGCGCTCGAGCGCGCTAACACGCTAAGCTTCCCCCTTAGGTTCTGGAACAAGTGCACTTGGGCGCACACAAAGCGAGCTTGAGTCGCACCAGTGTGTTTGACAGCCCCCTGGAGGCACAAACTTAAGTGCGCTTGAGCGCACCTGAGGCAAGAGGCTCACCCATCCTGAAGAAGCGATGCGCAGCGTGCTCGAGTGCGCCTCAACCAGAGAACCAAAACAATCAACCCCTTGAGTGCCGCTTGAGCAAGCGCGCTCCCATACTCTCACCATAACCCTTATTTTCTCCATTCCTAAGGACCTTAGACCCTTTACCCCTTTTCAATACATGAGACTTACTTACAACTTAGGTGGTTCTAATCTCCTGACAATCCTCACTACTTCTTCTGAAAACCCTACCGTTCCCACTTAGTTCCCCTTATGAATTTCCCCCTTCGAACTTAGTCTTCCTCATCTAATTCCCCTTCTCCCTTGTCCTACTTCTAAGGTTATCAACCCACTCCTAGCTCTCTCCAAGGTTCATCTTAGGCCTAATTTCTGGGATGTTACATTTCTACCCCCCTTAAATAAATTTTGCCCTCAAAATTTGCTCTGGGTTACTCCCTCCCTAACATCAGGTCACCATTCTATTTCTAATCATGTTCGAGTACTTGGAACTCTACCAAATTGTCTTCCGATTACCAATACCCTATTGCTCTAGGTGCCTAAAGGAAACTAGGGTTTGATTGCATTCTTGAACTCGTCTTCACACGTCATTATCCTCTAAATGTTCCTTGTCCAACTCACATTAGCTCAAATCAATCCTCTCGTTCTTCCCTGGGATACATACCCCAGCACCTACCCCTTCCTCTACCAGAATCCTAACATGGGTTCCTAAGGGGGCCCTCACTTTGGTCTCCTCACTTGAAAGTAACTTAGTTACTAGGGCAATCAGACTACATGACAGGATTGAAAATGAAACAGGGGTCTTCCAAAACTCCTAATTGTGATTTCTAACTCAATGCTTAGTCCACGCCACCAAACCTTGGGGAGTACCTACAAATTGTCTACGTTATTGGGGATCTTAATTTTCAATAGCTACATATTGATTCGAACTTTGGCTGCTAACAACCTAGTTGTGCTCCGAGTGTTTCTAGTTAGCATTCAAAGTTATACTGTGGGTTCCCATGTCTTCTTCTACAAGGCTACCCCTTAAGGGCTCAACCCTCTCTAACAACCATCAAGGTTCGAGTCTACCATATGAAACTACGTTGTGACTTCTAAAAGGTAGCTAGTTTGAAACTTAATCTTATGAACAACATCATCTCATCACTAGTTTCTAAAATAGCAACACACAGATCTCAAATAAAAGAATATAGAGTTGCAGCCCAAGTGGTGCTCCTCCTGATACACATATGATAGAGAATGGACAAACTCTTGTAGTTCATCCGAAGAGAAATCCACCTCATCTAACAGAACATGATAGTGTGTAGGCCTGCTCTGTACCTATCACTCCATCATGTGCACAAAAGTAGAAAGCAAATTATCTATCACTTCAACCTAGGAAACTGAGTACGAACACACGCCCTGTACTATGACATCACCAGCTATTGCCTAGAGCTGGCAACCGCAACAATTGTAGGAACATCCAATTGCCTTGGTGGCCAAGGGACACATCCAAGCCTAGAATGATGGAGGAAACTTTAGAATCAAGAGAAAGTGGAAGGAGAAAGTTCAACTCCTAACAATGAATTCAGCACACCAAGTCTAACACTAGTCTTTAGCAAAGCACTAATTAGATACTGATCATTGACCCTCGTAGGAGTTATGCACTGAGTAACAATTCTAAATTACGCAAGATGTTTCTTTCTTCCATGAACTATAAAGATCAAAGTTCCTCAATTCAAGAAAAACAAACAGAGGAGAGACTAAGAAACCCAACAACCTCTAGACTTAGCTCTACCACTGATAATTTAGAAAACAGGTAACTAACCGCGTACTAACAACATAATCCTAAACATAGGTAACAGGAATGCCTACCCATGGGAAACAAACAACGATTGTACTAAGCACAAACTGATAATTATAAGACTTCTACTCCAAAAGCACTTGACTAAAATAACAAGGAATCTCATTCCTTAAGTGTCAATCAGCTAAGTAGACCTAGGGACCGAAAGGAACTGACCATGATTGCAACCTACTAAGTACCTCTATCCATCCAAGTTCCCAATGTCACTCGCTCTCTTTACATACTTGGTTTACTCCCTAGCTTAACCGAAACAGATCAAGAGGTCCTAACTAAGGAATAGTGCCTAGCCATAATTCCAACATGACTAACGAGGTTGTAAGTAAAAAGGGCCGAAAGAATAAGTAAGCTCTAAGGTAGAACAAGATGGGTATTGGATCATGATCCTTAAACTTAAATCTCCCCTATTGGTTCATGCTACCTCGACTCTTATCATGTTCCTAATAACGTTAAAAACCATAACCTGAGTTCCTCTAAGTAGCCTTCACCCTCCAATCCTTAAGCAAGCCCCTTATGTCTCCTAAGTCATTCACGACTAATCTTATAGCTCCGAGCAAAGGTGTTCCTCAATTCCAAACTCAAGCCTCTAATCGATGACAGTGTCTCCACACCACAGGACATTAGTTCCTCTATCCTCTCTTGAGTTCTATCTGCCCTCTACAATCCCACCAAACAGGCAACCCCAAATCTGTGAAATTCTAAACTCTAAGATCGTTCAACCCATACCCTAGAAGTTTACCCTTAACTCTCTACTTACTAGACCTTCCAAGCAACACAACTAGACATACTTGTCATGCAATCATTTAAACAGACAATAATATCTTAACCAATCAATCAAACCACAACCAAGTACACAAGACATACCATTATTCAAGCAAGCAAGCATCTCATTCAGTCAGACCAATCACACACTCTATTAATCTCAAGCAATTCGCATCACCGAGGTGCAACTACCCCACAACCAACACTCTCCTCCCCCACTAGGGAGCCTACTCCTTATGTTCCCTCTAAACCTCTCTCTTGTTTTCACCTTCCAAAACCAATTACGCACTATCTCTCAAAAACTTCTACTTTGCCTTTCCTTTTAAGGATGCCTCATGTCCACTAAGAACTAAAAATGACATTCTATAAGATTTCTAAGGTGAAAGTCCTACTCTTGGAAATGAACCTATGTCACTCTCCCTCTATCTATTGAGTGGGTGGCTCTAACCTTGTTAGAGAAGTGTCCCAATTCCCTAACTAAGGCATCCTACTCACGTCACTAACCATAATCCCGTGTACAAAGCACCAAGTAGAGGGGTGATAAGTCCCTATACTGAGTATAGGGTACGGTGGAATCATAGTAAGTCACGGGCAACTAACCTAACCACAGTCCAATTGGATTGAATTGCTCTGATACCAAAATATAAAGTCCTAATTTCTCAATTCAAGAATAATGTCCGTTGGAAACACTATTCCGAATTTCTGAAATTATTTCGCGCCATTTCAAGTATCGTTACACAAATCACATAATTGCTTAAGCAATCCAACGTTTGCTTAAGCTTCCACAAGGTCATACATCATTCAAATCTATGGAGCTAAATTACATCTTAGGTTATAAAAATCTGCGACATCCCTGCCGGAAATCCGACAAAGTCATCCCTGTAAACTGGACATTTCCCAGAAATCCAATTCAACCTGAAACTCAGAAAAGTCCAGCCAATACAGTAAATGTATATACCTATACGTACATATCAATACAATTGATAATAGCACAATACAATTTCAATCTCTATCTAAGCCTCCATGGCCAACCAAAGTCTCAACTTTAATACATTAATAAACTTCTCATTTACAATTACAAGTCTCAACACCCTACTTCAATTGAATCCTCAACTTTTCCGCTCGGAACATAAAGAGCAACCTGCACAACTGAAATATAATTCCCACATCGTGGGATGAGACTACGTCCCAGTGAGTGAGGTAACAGTGTGTGCGGTGTGGGGAGACAAAACATATAGTGAACAGTAGTGTAACATATCTTGATCAATTCCGAAAGCATTCGTAATTACAATTTAAGGCATGTAATGTTAATCAGTCAATGACAACTATCAATGCAGTGTTAATCATCAAATGACAGCCATAATGCAATGTTAGTCCTGAAGTGTTTTACCCAACACCCAAGGGGTCTTTCCACTTATCTGTGAGGCTAGACTGAGCTCAGACTAACAGGAACAGTCGTTCCTGAAGGCCATAAGACCTTACCCATTAACTGTGATAGATTCAAACATGATTTTCTTTGTTTTAACATGAGTCCATTGACCGAAGACAGAGTCTTGAAACATGAGTCCATGGACCAAAATCTTAATTATTTAACATGAGTCCAAGGATCAAAGACAAAGTCTTGGGAACATGAGTCCAGGGACCAAAAATCTGATTATTTAACATGAGGTCTAGAGACCCAAAGTCATTTTAAACATGAAATCATAGGACCCAAATAATTATTTTAAACATGAAGTCCAAGGATTCAAAGTCATTAATTTTAACATGAGGTCCAAAGACCCAAATCTCTTTCTTTCAAAACATCAGGTTCTAAGACCCAAATCGTTTTCTTTTCAAAACATGAGTGAATGATTTCATGAGAATAACAATAGTTTCATGAGCATGAACATGTGCATGAATAACAACAATACTAAGATTTCATCATCAATAATCCAAGATTTCACAAAATTCCCAAATCCTCAAACCTAGGGTTTGAGCCTTAAAGTCATACATTCAATCAATCCAAAAATCCACCCTATATTTGCATAAATCAACCATAATTAACAATAATAGCAGGGGAAGAATGAATAGGGAGCATACATAGGAGAGCAACCAAGAATACAAGTCAGTGAGAACCCCACTCACCTCAATTGGAGAAACAATGGAAGAGGAGGAGGAAGATGATGGAGACCCAAGCTAGGGGATGGTGGAAGATTGCCTTTACCCAAGGCCTTCTTCTTCTTTCTCACTCTTTCTCTCTAGTTTCCTCTCCCTCTCTCTAAAAGAACCCTAAGCCATGTGAAAATGAGAGAAGGAGGAGCACGAGCTTTGTTTTTAAAAACGTCTCTAAGGCTCGCGCGATTGAGCACACTCCAGGTGCGCTCGAGCGCGCTAACACACTAAGCTTCCCCCTAAGGTTCTAGAACAAGTGCGCTTGGGCGCACACAAAGTGAGCTTCAGCGCACCAGTGTGCTGAAGCCCCCTGGAGGCACTAACTTAAGTGAGCTTGAGCGCACCAGGTGTGCTTGAGCGCTCCTGAGGCAAAGGCTCACCCATCCAGGAGAAGCATGCACGCTTGAGCGCGCATAAGCATGCTCGAGTGTGCCTCAACCAGAGAACCAAAACAATCAACCCCTTGAGTGCGCTTGAGCGCACCATATGTGCGCTCGAGCGCGCTCCCCTGCTCTCACCATAATCCTTATTTTCTCCATTCCTAAGGCCTTAGATCGTTAACCCTTTTTCAATACATGAGACTTACTACAAGTTAGGTGGTTCTAATCTCCTGACAATCCTCACTACTTCTTCCGAAAACCTACCGTTCCCACTTAGTTCCCCTTATGAATTTCCCCTTCGAACTTAGTCCTCCTCATCTAATTCCCCTTCTCCATTGTCCTACTTCTCAGGTTATCAACTCACTCCTAGATCTCTTCTAGGTTCATCTTAGGCCTAATTTCTGGGATGTTACACATGTACATAAAGTTCAGGATCCTCTTCCTTGTAGGTAATGGCAGCCACAACATGCCTACAAAGAATCCCCACTAATTCCCATAAATTACATGAACAAGAGTTTGATTGAAGATTAAGAACATACCTTTTGAATAGGATTTGGCAAGTGTACTAATTATATCATGTAGATAAGTGATAAGTAGAGTATCGTCTCCACAAGGATTGAGAATTCAAGTACCAAAATATAGAGAATTTGGCTAGTTGAATAAAAGAATCACAAATATACCAATGTAACAAAATATAATGCAGAAGATAAAACTAGGAACTTTAAACCAAGATGCTCAGAATGCAAGGGAAAAGACAAAGATTGTGAAAAGCAATATAAAAAATGATTAGGGGTTGGTTCCTCTTAATTCTCCCTCTATGGAATTCAATAGCATATTCAATTAAGTGGTTATGATTCAATTCATGATCCAATTTACAAATATAGTTAAATCCCAATTCCTTGGTTGTTTAACCCTAACCCTAATTTAAGAGCCGTAATTCCTTAGGTGAATCTAAGAAAGAATTGCATTAAGATCAAGAATTGATAGAGATCACACAATCTCTAACTCCTATCCCTAGGTAATTAGCTAATCATGTTGTTCAGTTTAATTCCAAGTTCCTCCCCAATTTCCCAATTGTGAGAATCACTCTAAGTTCATGCAATTGAGTGGTCAAATTAATTGAAGCATTATGAGTAGAAGATAACAATCGAATTAAATAAAAAATCACTAAATTGAAATAACAAAAGAAATTAACATAGGATTTGAATTAGGATTCCCCAATCCCTAACCTAAGAGATTTAGAAATTCATGACAATAGAAAAGAAAACAGAGAAAAGAGAAGCAAACTCTAAAGTGGAACCAATTATATTTGAAACACCAATCTCCAAAGGAGAGAATTCTACGTTTCCCAACTCTAATGTATGACAAAGAATACTAAAAGTCCCCTTTTAAAAAGGTAAAAAGGCCAATTTATATACTGTCAGCATGTGTAAGAACACAACAACTTTGGACGTTCTCACACGCATACAACAAATTTTGTAAAATTTTCGGGTGTACACACGTCCCCACGTGCAGCTTTCTGTGTGACCACGCGCATATGATATAATGCAATTATGCACTTTAACTCTCTAATGTACTCACAAATCTACTTTCTTGTTCCCACAAGCTCATCCAAAGACATTCCCCTTTCATCCTTTTGCTTCACTTAATCAAATACCTACAAAATGCCAAATTTAATAATCAATTAAGGCATATTTACTCAAATTTAACTACTACCACATAAAATAACAAAAATATATATTCCTAAATATTTTTAATTAATTTTTCACCTACTTTAATAACCTAAATGACTAAAATTACCTAAAACTAACATATAAATCCACTAATATTATGGATTTATCACCTATCTCTACCCATAGTGTGTGTAACCTCAAACTTCAAGTCCGCTTGAGCTAACTCAGCCATGAGTTTTGAAAATTGGCCAATTTGATTCTCCAGATTTCTTACTGAAGACTCTTGATTTTTGAAATCCGTCCTTGTTTCATGCATAAAAGATGTTTTTTGTGTTAGTTGAAGAAGTGCATTTTCTAAATTAGAGACTCTATCTGATAGTTGAGATTGTTGTGCAGCATGAGAATTTTACTGCACAAATGCCCCTCCTTGCTGAAATTGTGCATTATAGGGTTGAGGAATTGGCTGCCTTTGTGCATAGTTCTGATTGAATGTGTTGTTCCTGATAAGGCTATTTTGGAGAAAAATTATGTTGTCTTTGAAAATTCCTCATGAAATGCACTTGTTCTGAATTTTGTTGTTGGAAGAATCCATCTTGTAAATCACATGCTCCATTTGGATGGTCACCATGACAAAAATCACATACAAGCTGCACTTGCTTGCTTGTTTCTTTTTTAATTCCTTCAAACTTTTCATGAAAAGAGTTTATCCTCTGAGTGAGTATCTTGTGTTGGGCTAGAATTGCATCCAAAGAGTGAAGCTCCATAACTCCTTTCTTGGAAGTATCTCTTTCCTTGGCCACATTGTAATTGTTGTCTGCCATTGTCTCAATTAGTTCAATAGCCTCTTTTAGAGTTTTCTTCCTTATTACACCTCCATATGCTGCATCTATTGTTGCTCGTGTTCTTATTGAGAACATCACAAAATGTTCTAATCTGCAACCACTATGGTATCTCATTATGAGAGCATCTCCTTTGCAAATCTTTGAATCTTTCCCATGCCTCATGTAAGGATTCATTCTCCCTTTGAGTAAAAGAGAGAATTTCTTGTCTCAACTTGGTTGTTTTAGAGGGAGGGAAATATTTAGCCAAGAATTTGGCTTCAAGATCATCCCAAGCGGTGATGCTTCCTTGTGGTAATGATCGTATCCAACTTTTAGCCTTGTCTCTTAGTGAAAATGGAAAGAATCTCAACTTGATAGCTTCATCACTTACACCATTTATCTTCATCATATCACAAGCTGATAAGAAGTTTTGAATATGATTAGTTGGATCCTCAAAAGGAGCCCCATGAATTGATCTTGTTGCACTAGTTGTAGAAGAATTGGCTTGACTTCAAATTATTGGTTTGGATTGGAGGTATCACAATAGATGCAATGTTTCCTATTGGGCGAGGAAGTGAGTAATCCTCCAATGTCCTCCTGTCACCATCTCCATTGTTTGCCATGATTAGTGATCCTTGAGTATCTCTTTTTGGTGGAGAAAAGTTTGTAGCAGAAATATGGGTGCTTGGTTGCCCAACTGAAGTGTGTGATCCTTCTTTGTCCTTCCTCTTGGAGTGAATAAGTGGTAAATCAAGCTTTGGATAAAAAAATATTGCAGCTCTTTGTTTGGTTTTTCCTCGCATAAAAGAAAAGAAAAGAAAAACAAAGACTAAATAAATCAAAACAGAAAAATAATCCAACCTAGTAAATTCACCGTTAGTAATGATATTGAATTTTTCAATCCACGGAAACGGCGCCAAAAAACTTGATGAGGATTTGGCAAGTTTACCAATCGTATCAAGTAGACAAGTATAAGTAGAGTATCATCTCCACAAGGATTGAGAATTCAAGTAAATAAATACAAAGAATTTTGCTAGTTGAATAAAAGAATCACAAATATACCAATGTAACAAAAATATAATGCAGAAAATAAAACTAGGAACTTTAAACCAAGATGTTTAGAATGCAAGGGAAAAGGCAAAGATTGTGAAAAGCAATATAAAAAATTATTAGGGGTTGGTTCCTCTTAATTCTCCCTCCATGGAATTCAATAGAATATTCAATTTAGTGGTTATAATTCAATTCATGATCCAATTCACAAATATAGTTAAATCCCAATTTCTTGATGGTTTAACCCTAATCCTAATTTAAAAGTCGTAATTCCTTAGGTGAATCTAAGAAAGAATTGCATTAAGATCAAGAATTGGTAGAGATCACACAATCTCTAACTCATATCCCTAGGTAATTATCCAATTGTGTTGTTTACTTCAATTCCAAGTTCCTTCCCAATTTCCCAATTGTGAGAATCACTCTAAGTTCATGCAATTGAGTGACTGAATCAATTGAAGCATTATTTTTTGGTTTAACCACAGGTATCCTCCACGGGAGGCAATCCTGTTCGATCCGGGAACATCCACATCATGGTGGGGCTAACTCTCCCAGTGGGGATTTTTTCCATCCACAAGACTCGAACTTGAGACCTTGCTTAAGGGGAATCAAGCATGTACCACTTGAACCAACCCCTATTGGAAAATCAATTGAAGCATTATGAGTAGAAGAAAACAATGGAATTAAATCAAAACTCACTAAATTGAAATAACAAAAGAAATTCACATAGGGTTTGAATTAGGATTCCCGAATACCTAACTTAAGAGATTTAGAAATTCATGACAATATAAAAGAAAACAGAGAAAAGAGAGCAAAATCTAAAGTGGAATCCATTAGATTTGAAACCCCAATCTCCAAAGGAGAGAATTCTATGTTTCCCAACTCTAATGTATGAGAAAGAATCCTAAAAGTCCCCTTTTAAAAAGGTAAAAGAGGTTATTTTTATACTGTCAGCATGTGTGGGGACATAACAATTTTGGACGTCCCCCACACGCATACAGTAGATTTTGTAAGACTTTCTGGTGTACTCATGTCCCCACGTGCACCTTTCTATGTGACCACGTGCATATTATAGAATGCAATTACACACTTTAACTCTCTAATGTGCTCACAAATCTGCTTTCTTGTCCCCACAAGCTCATCCAAAGGCATTCCCCTTTCATCCTTTTGCTTCACTTAATCAAATACCTACAAAAACACAAATTTAATAACCAATTAAAGCATATTTACTCAAAATTAACTACTACCACCTAAAATAACACAAGTATATGTTCCTAAATATTTTTAATTAATTTTTCACCTATTTTAATAACCTAAATGACTAAAATTACCTAAAACTAACATAAATCCACTAATATTGTGGATTTATCACCTATCTCTACCCATAGTGTGTGTAACCTCAAACTTCAAGTCCGCTGCCCATGTTGCCAAGCAGTTACCACATTTTTCAATCTCTCTATCAAGCCTCTTCCTAGGTTTAGGCATTACCTTCCCATGATACCTACCTAATTTCTCTTTCAATGTAGTAAATCTACCCATTAGATAACTTCGTATCCATTAAAACATGGTTAAAATATGTTTGTCCCTAGCTAACAAAATAGTACTATTAAGTGATTCAGACAAGTTGTTCATTGATACATCACATCTAGGGTAGTAAATAAATGCATGCTTACACCAACACTTGGTAGGTATTGCCCTGAACCAATCATAGGCTTTGCTATCAAGCTACTTGATATGATTCATTTTCTCTTCCCATGCCTCGTAGTAAGTTGCTTTAGCAGTGCCCATCATCAAGTCTCTGATCAATGTCTCTCCACCAAACTTCTTGAAATTACAATAAAGGTTCCTTAAGCAAAAACGGTGCTCAACCCCTTGTAACATTTCCTCAAATACCGGAATTAGCCCCTACAAAAAAACGCAATCAAAAAATTGAATTACAATCAATGGATATAATTACAATGACCAAATAATAGGCAAAAGAAACATGTGTTTATGCACTCACCTTCAATTGATTTGAAATAAAAACCCATCTGTGGGTTGTGATGCACCTATGTCCTCTAAGAAAAAACTCAGGAACCATCTCCAGCTTTCCTTTGTCTCTGTTTCAACAACTGCAAATGCTAGGGGGAAGTATTGATCATTAGGATCCCTTCCAACTGCAATTAACAACTGCACTCCATATTTATTCTTCAAATGACAACCATCAACCCCTATGGAGGCAAATTCGGAGCAAGCCTTTCTAGTTGTATCTTGCAAGTATTACCAACACTAACTTTCCCGAGTCCAGCACTATAAAACCGCAATTGTGTGTCTTACTTTAAGTTCCCTCCATTTTGTAATGCCAACACTGTATTGTTTCCTAACATCATCAATAATTTCATATATTGTTAAATTGGAAACATTCCTAAACTTATCAACCGTAAGTTTAGTAACCTAATTTGTGTTTGCATTTTTATTGGAAAACACTCTACCACAATTGTGTCTACCTTTTAAAGTTTTCACCCTAAATATTTTGTTGTCTCCTACTTGACTGACCAACATGGTAAATTCACAGTTTCTGGTACATACCACCCTAACCCTAACAGAATCATTCTTTACAAACTTGACTCGCTTACCATTAAGGACCGAATGCTCAAGAATAGCTTCCTTGAATTCCTTAAAAAATGTAAATTCCATTCCAATCTTAAACTTAAAATGTAACATCCGTTTTTCCCTGAAACGGGAAATCGTAAGGACGGTAATCCCATTTAAAATAACGAATAAGTATTTGGTATAGAATTTGATGAAAATAATTATATAACTAGTCTTAGAATATTTTTTTTAGAATTTTGAGAATTTTTCCAGAATTTTTTGAAGTCATTTTGGTATAATTACCAAAATTGCCACTAACTATGAGCACGTGATAGAATTAATGTTTATTAATTGAAATAAAAATCTAAAAATTTAATAAAAATATTTTTTGAACATAAAGATGGATTTAGAATATAAAAAAAATTCTTGAATTTTTCTGAAATTTTGGTAATTTTGCAAGAATAGCCTTAAACTTTGTGAAATTTCAAAATGGTTCCTCACACCCACCTAGTGAAAACTCGGCCCATTTAGTTAAAGAGAGAAAGCCCAAAATTTTGTCACAATTTAATATTTAATCAAGTCTTGAATTGGTGGAAATTTTCTAACCATTCATTAGTGTGATGTGTTTAATTTTAAACCTAGTTTTCTACCAACCATCTTAATCTCCATAAAGCCACATCACACATATTTCCACCATTCCTTTCTCCCAACCATCCGTCCACCCTTCTTCTAAATGGGTTATTCATTCTTCCAATCCATTCCTCTTGCCTCACATGAGCATTTTTCTCCACACCCACACTTAGAGATCACTCAAGGGAAATGCTACTCTCTTGAGCACCTAAACCCATCCAAGCTCCAACTTTCTTGCAAGATCAAATTTCACATTTGAGTCTTTCTCTCCTTGGTACAGCTGTGAGTTCCCACTTCCCTCACCATGGATTCTTCATTTTCATTTTTCTTCTTTGATGGTGTAAAACCTAACCAAGTTGTGGATTTTTCATGGTTTAGTTTTGAAGTGTTGGGAGCTTTGATTCTAACCACTTGAAGGAAGACTTTTTGGACAGTTTCTTGGTCATCTCAAGGGCTTACTTCGGCTAAATTTCTACCACTAGGTATGGGGGGAGGGAAAGCTTGAAAAATCTTAATGGAAAGTAGTGGAGGGTAAGGGTTTGAGGAAAACCCTTGCCTCTTGATGTGGGTGAAACCAAGTGTTACCCATGGATTTGAGAAGAGACCATGATGGCCTCATTCTCTTTAGGATTTGTTGAACAAAATCTGTTTTGAGTTTGTATTGAATTTTATTGATGGTTGATTTTGATATAAAGCTTAATGAAATTAGAAATGTGGTGATTTGTTGATAATTTTACAATTAATGGTAGTGGAAATTTTGTTGAAACAGAAAAAAGTAGATCTTGAAGAATTGGATAAATAAGTCATAAGAGACCATAAAAGAGTACTTAAGAGTTGGAAACATAAGCAAGAGTGTAAGTGAGGGAGAGAGGAATCTCATAAGCCTTGAATATCCTAAAAATTGAATTGGTATGGTAAGATAAGAAATTCATGACAGTAACTAGGTAAGTTTATAACTGAAGAGTAAACAGTTTGTAACGTGCAATAAGATAGTTTATAACTGCAGGCAAAAACAGTTTGTAACTTAGTATGCAGAATTTTATTATAGAAGTTTTTATAAGTTTGTAATATAATACCTATACTATTAAGTTTATACAAAAAGAAATAAAAGAATTTAGGACAAAGCTAAAAAAAACCATAATCTCATTATTTAAAAAGTCATAACACGAAACTTAAGTGTTTATGACAGAAAATTTGGAAGTTTATAACCTAAGATTCATAGGTTCATAACAAGAAATTGAAAAGCTTAAAACTAGAGGCCACAAAGTTTGTAACGTAAACCAGAAAAAAAAAACTCATGACAGTAGGATAAATTTTTAAGACATAAGAACTAAGAAGTTTTTAACATAAGGGAAACAATTTATGACATAAGACTAAGGGAGCTACAACATGAGAGTTAAGAGAGCTATGAGCTAAGGCTACAATAATTATGATAGAAAATTTAATACTTATGTAGACTACGTTGAAATGTTTATAACAAGAGAAGAAAGACTCATAACCTAGAATTTAAGATGTTTATAACATGTGAAGAAAATAGTTCATAATATGAAATTGAAATGCTTATATCAGATGAGGAAAGGTTTGCGATCCATAGAAAGAGAGTCACGTCATAAATGTTGTGACACATCAAAATAAAAATTTACAACTCGAAACAGAAGAGTTTATAACTCATTATGGAAGAGTTTGTAACAGAGCACAAAAATGTTTATAACGTTAGACAAAATGGTTTATAACTTGGAACAAAAATGCTAGTAGCTAGCCCATGAACTTTGAAAAAATTAATTGAGTATTTGTGATGCATGTTTCTGATTTTTGTTAACACTTAGAACAATTTATTAAAGATCCCATGCTTAAGTGTTTGTGAAGCATGTTTCTTATTGATATGCACTACTGGAATGATATTAAAGATCTTGAATTCTAAGTGTTTGTGATGCATATTTGTGAATGTTATGAACTGTGGAAAGCCCCAAAGTATAAGGGAAATTCTACCGGATTCTTGAGAGAAAGGGATTGAGATTGTTGGCTTTGGTGCCTTTGTGATGATGGCCTTAGTGCCTTGGTTATTGTGGCCTTAGTGCCTTTGATGTACCGTGAGAATCCCATAGTGTGATGTTGGGCATGGCCTTGTTGTTGTGTGATCATGCATCATGGCATTGTTCACGGGGAAGCTACGGTAAGGTACAACCGCGATATGGCCGGAGGGGAGGTCGGTAGTGTTTCCTTGAGGGTGTACTTGGTGGGGAAATATACTGCCATGGTCCAGTGAGCGCCCTGGAGCCGGAGCGAGTACCGAGAGACACCGACCACCCTGACGATCCCCTGGCCATAATCAGGATCGGTGGAGATTGTTCTTGCCTCTAAATCTTGCAATTAACGAATGTTGTGTACTTGGTTACGCCTTGAGTTGGCGATGGCATAACTCTAACTACTGATCGCTTCGCCCAATCATTGTTTGGATCAAGATATTGATGTTAGTATTGTTGAAGATATTAGTATCAACATCTTGAAAGGTGTTGACACTAATATTGTTGAAGATACTAATATGAATATGTTGGATTGTTTCGAGGTGCACCTGAGATTCAACATTGAGTCTGCATTCCCATGACATTGGTAACATTGTGTCTAAGAGTCTTTGCACTACATGCATTGATTGTTGTGATTATTTGGATGTGGAATGAAATTCTTGTGACTTATTTTTATGATTGATTTTATATGTCTTGGTTATTATAGGAATAAGTGTGTGCCTTAACTCAATCATTACTTTCTACCAGTATACTTTTCATTACTTTCTCTCATCCCTTTGTCATTGTGTTTTCTTGTTTGTTTTCTTGTTATTTGTTGCCACGCTAGATGGATTGCTAGAAGAGATCTCATCTCATTAAAATGGACCGCGGCTTGGGCCGAGATGGAAGTTATGTACTGAGTTAAGCTGGATCATAGTTACATATGAGTATTTATCATTATTTCTTGAGTTATGTATTCAAGGGTATTCTCATTTGTATTGTATAATTAGAAAACTCTCTTATGAACAAATTTAGAATTTAGGAGTATTTGTTGATCTAAGTTTTTCAAGTACCTCAAATGTTTTATTTTCCAAAATGGTCAACATGTATAATGAAAGTGTCTTAATTGAATAAATATTTTTACAAGTATTTCAATTTCTTCCCTTTTGAAAAATGATTAGTATATATCTTTGTTCTTATTTAAATTAGGTCCTTTCGAAGAAAAAAAACTCTCATTTTTTCCTTAAAGTTGTAGTTATAGATTTACGTAAAACCAAGTAACGTCTACCCCTAGGGTGGGTGTTACATAAAACTTTTGCATGTATCTTCCTTCTTGTACTTAGGGTACTTGGGTCTGGAGCTATCTTCTATGTCACTTCCATCCAACTCACTTTCATGTTCCTCACTTATGTAGTCTTCATCAATGTCATGCATTACAGAACTATTTTCTGGGACAAATTCGTCTGCATGCGTAGTGGCAGCCATGTTCCAACAACTTCAACTTGTTGGCATGGTCCTACATTGTCATTTCCTTCTTCAACTAATCAGGGATTCATATTCCTTCTACCACCTCTTTTTTTCTTAACTATTTTTATGCATTTTGTTCCTCTAATGGGCTGCTAGAACCACCTTCTTCAGGTACAAACTTCATCTTCATGCTCTCTAATTTTTCTTTCAATGTTGCCTCAGCCTCCCTAGGTTCATGGATGTTAAATCCATCATCAAGTGCCAAATTTCTTTCTTCTTCACTATCATTGAAATGCACATCCCTTACTGAATCATCACCGCTATCATCATTGTTATCATCACTGTTATCATCATTGCTATTATTTTCATGTTCATGGCTCACAATTTCCACCTGATCACCTACTACATTCCCCTCTTATCATTTTCTTTAACCCCTTCCATGTGTTCAACATATATCTGCACCTTAGCTTTCTTATCTTTTGCATAACTTGCCATTTCACCAGCACCATCATCAGTTAGTAATGCTTTCAATCCTTTGTCGAGGGTTGTCCTTGCTTTTTTCCACCATAGTTTCACATTCCCTTTGTATCCCAAGTCCCTGACATACCCCAAGGTTTCAAAATAGGACCAAGTATCAATGTACAACCCATCAAAGCCTTGTGATTCACCCTCTTTGTAATTCAACTTTGGGTCACTAACAAACTTATCCCCATGGTAAATACAAATCAAGAACCCCATCCCTACACCAACAATAGTAAAAACAGAACTACATAAATGAGTCTACAAAAAACAAAATGATTGAAGATAATCAAACAAGCACTACTTATATTACAGTACCTAAATAGCTTCACGGAAAATGATTGAAGACAATCAAACTACCATTACTCATATTACGCTACTCAAACCTCTTCCCTAACAAGTGAAAATGATGAATAGAGAAACTTACCTCCTTCACAGAGCAACCATGCATCCACAGTCGCTTCAAGCAATGGATTTTCTTCAACGAATTTCACTCGCGTCGCCTCTGTACAACAAGTTGCTATAGGATAGGAATAGTAACTTAGGGTTTGAAAACTGGTGAAGGGAATCAAACATGTGGTCAGGGTGCAACGGAAATAAATGGATTCCCTCCCTTGTTATGATCGTTATGCGAAAACACGAATCAAGGCATAAAAGGGTATAAAACAAAAGGTCATACCTTTTGAGGATTGCGAACGAGGCAATAGCAGCCACGTCTCTAGTGCTATCTACGCCAACAGCCGAACTAGGAAACTCTCCTCAACTCTGCTAGTAGTGTTTAGAGAGTAAGAGCGACTACTCTTATTTTCACATATCTAGGGTAGTGCATCTTATGCTCTATTTATAGAGTGGTGGCTAGGGTTTTATCCCTCACTCTATTAACCCTAACATATATGGGCCTGGCCCATTATGTTATAATTCTAATCAAATTAGAATTATTATCTTTCATAGCGGCTTGTTGTATGTATGTGACCCAATAGGCTTTTAATATTTAGTTATGATATTAAAATAAAACCCTTTTATATTTAATATCATAAATAGTGAGCGGAATCTAGCAATGCATCACTACTACCCAAATATTGAGATTGTCAACAACTTTGACGAATCCTATTTTAAGATAATAATTTATACGATCTATCCCTTTGTCCAAATATCTAAGTGAACACAAGGGCATGGACTGTGTCAACCTTGTATAGTTCAATTTATGTTTTTCTTGATCCCCAAGTAGACTGTTCAGAAAATAAACATCTCAGGTTTATCCTCCTGAGCATGGTCATGCATTTTGCAGTCTCACTTTATCAAGAGGCCTACAGATATAACTCCTGTTACATAGGAGGGACAAATCTCATCTAGGGAACTCACATTCCACCACATAATTTATTATATGTCCAAAAACCAACTTTATGATTACCCCTGTTACAGGTAACGTTTAATGATAATTAAAACATATAATTCCTTATGTAGGAATCGTAGTGATTTCAGGTCGAAGGACTTCATATAACACTTATCAATTTAAGAAACGTTCATGACACTTATGTAACAATCCATGCAACGTTCTTAAGGTGGGTCTGTCCAGTACACTATTACTCTTAATGTGTACCTATGTGAGCACATGATATCTCATATCCATGATCCGTGAGATGTGATCATCAATAAACTCACATACTAGTCTAAATTCATCTTTGTCCTAAGATGATACTTGACTAGGGACTATTTAAGAATAGTTCTTCATAAGATCTCACGATCAAGTCATCTACTTGATTTCTTATGAAATTTGAGCTTACTATTCTAAGGACATTAATTATATTCTAAAAGAATAAGTTGCCTTTATAATTAAAATAACATGATACAAGTGATGGATGTTCATAAACATATAAGTCTCTAGTGCATATTCCTAACAACTGGTAGATAGGTTAAGTCAAATTTTAATCTGATCCCAAATCCCAATTACCCTAATCTAATTAACCCTAAACCATAACCTTGTAATTAACGTGTAATTTAATTGGCCACGTCAGATTACAAACAGTGACTAGGAAAGGTGACGTGTAACACCGTTTGACATGTCCGCAGTGAAATTAACGGAATTGACTGTAGGAACTCATAACAAGTTATTTTAGAACATTAGGGACTTAAACCAAAGATTTTAAACATTAGCGACTAAAACAAAAATCGAGGGAAATGTTAGAGACTAAAAACATATTTAACCCCTATATATTTTATCAACTTCGATTTTTATTTCCGACTTTTAAAACGACTAAATCATAGTTCTTGACATTAATTAGCTTTCTTAAATTGTTACTAAATTCAATTGTTTAATAAATGAATTGTGCATCCACGTGGATTAAATGAGACCTAATACTAAATGTTAATGTAAAAGTCTATTAAACAAATTATCAACTTAACCAAAATAATTAATGTTAAGAATTACGATTAAGGTGTTTTAGGGCCTGTTTGGTGCACAGGATAAGAGAAAGGATATGATAACTTTATCCTATCCTATCACTTATCATGTGTTTGTTGCATCAATAAGATATGATAACTTTATCATGTTGCTTATCCTGTCCTTTCCTCCTAGTGTAATTCTTATCCTAAAGGGGGAGCTGGGTTAGGGAGTGATAAGATAGGATAAGATAAAAAAATTTCTTCCTCATTTGTCCTCTCTTTCTCTCTCCTCTCTCGCCTCCCTTTCTCCTCCCTCTCTCTCCTCTCTCTCCCCTCTCTCTTCTCTCTCTTTCCTCTCTCTTGTTCTCCTATCACTCCTCCCTCCCTCTCCCTCCCTCCCATCTCTCTCCTCTCTCTCTCCTCTCTCTCTCCTCTCTCTCCTCCCCCCTCTCCTCTTTTTTATTAAATTTAAATATTTTTTATAAATAAATAATTTTTTATTCATGTATGCTTTATTGAAAAATTAAAAATTAAAATTAATTTAATTTTATAATAAGGGTAATTTTGTCTTTTTACATCTTATCCTATCATCATCTATACATTTCAAACGTATGATAAGATAAAATAATATTATTCGCCTCTTATCCCGGTGTGCATAAAACATAGGATATGATAAGAGCTTATCATGCTCTTATCCTATTCTATTACTATCCAACTCGCCTATCCTATCCTATTTTATCATATCCTGTTCACCAAACAGACCCTTAAAATATAGGAATATAAAATAAATATTTTAAAAAATAGGAGATAGAGGGAAAACAATTTTTTTTTTTGTGCCGTATTGCACAGGTCGATGGGGATAACAATCACATACATCCCTTTTTAGTTCTTAGTAGTATTATTTTAATTATTTTAATGGTATTTTTTTGACATAAACATGATAAGTTAGGTAGTGGGGTATACCGAGAACTTTTTGCATACGTGTGTAGCTTTCTTTTCTTTTCTTTTCGTTTGCTTTGTGAATTTGTCTTTGTGGATAGTTTGAGCCTATCATTATTGGTCGTCATCAATAGCTCCTGGACGTTGTCACCCTCCTTTCTCTGAATCTTGATCGTTCATTAATTTCACGATCACTGATTGTCTTCCAATCGTGGACCACTACTTGTTCTAGTTCTAGCCTGTACAATTAGGCACGCTGGGAAATAGTCCTCTACACGTATATAACACAATTATTTAATCATCTAATATTGATAGAGTTTTTGGTTTATTCCAAAATTTTACTTGTAATATAATTTACTTGATGTGTATTTGGTTTATCCAAAACCACATTTTAAAACGTAGATCTAGACAAAATGCTATTGAGTATAATTTTTTCAGTATAAACCAAACAATTGAATTCATTATATTTAAAATGTCATTTTGGGTAAATCAAACACCCACTAAAATATTGTCTCTTTGCTTGGATAATGCTTATCAAAAACAATTTTGCATGGTTAAAAAATATCCAATATGATTAAGTTATTTTTTCAAATTAAAATAATGGTTAAAATAAAAAGATATGGGTGAGTTTGTTTCAAGGTATGTAAAAATATTTCCGGTAAAGTAAAGTTAGGAAAATGATATTCTCACGTTTGATTCAAGTTTTAGTAAAATTTTCTCAGTATTATTGATTCCCGGGAATGTATTTTAGCCATGACTTGCCCACTTTTTATTCCCATGGTGAGAGGTGGGAATCTTATATTCCCATGGGAATGGAAGTTATTTTTCCCATTTCCACTCCATCCTACAATATATTTTTTTTAATTTTTTAAAGTAAATGATTTTTAAAAATATTCCCGGAAATATGAAATACATACCAAACATACATATAAATTTTACCTAGGAATAACATTCCTGGTAATAAGATTCCCGGGAATATGATTTTATACCTCGAAACAAACTCACCCATAAATACTCTTGTTTATTAGCCTATATTTGACCAAGTTTAATTTCAGATCACTGTAACAGTTCTGTACCATCTCATCTATGTGGTATAAATTTTATTTTTGTACTATTATAACCAACAAATCCATTCATATATGGGCTATGGGGGTGCATAAATTTAAAAATGATACACCATATACAACTATATCTCCTAAAATAAAATCTCACCATCATATGCAATGCTTCTAACTTGAATAGCCTTTACCAAAATTTTCTTTAGATTTTATCATTTCAACTAAGTGATGTAAACTTCTTTTTTTTTTTTCTCTCAATTATGTGGTAGTAACGTATACCTATTAATCCTTAAAAAAAGTATACCTATTAAATTCTTTCTATTTTTATTATTTTTGTTTTAAATTTTTTATATTATCATTTTTTAACTAAAATATTTTTTAATTTTATAATAATATAAATAAAGATCCTTAGTCAAAGATAAAAAAAGCTATCAAAATAATTTATCTCTTAATTAGAATAATAATTAACAGATTTTTTTTTTTTTTGTATTGATGTATGTTTTACATTTACGGCGGTAGTAAAAATCATTAATTTTTTTCATTTTAACTTTTTCTTGAATATTTTAAAAAACACTTTTAAATTTTTTTTAAAAAAGTGCTTTTTTAAAAAATTATAATTTAAAGTTAAATTATTCTAATTATTTTAGAAAATATTTTTTATAATTATAATTAAATATAAAATAACATTTTTTTTTTGCATTTTTTAGGGGTAACTCAAAGTATCCTCATTAATTATTAGGAGGCTAATTTCCTAGAGTGGTATTAGGCCCTAAAAGTAAGGACCTAATTAAACCCCTAAACCATAAGCTTAAGAGATTTGGACCCATTCTACTACACCAATACATGTACGACAACTTTATTAATATTATTTTTACATATAATCATTAACAAAATAAATTATAAATTATTTTTATATATATTACTCTTATATTTCTACACATAAATAATTAATGTTAGTTGCATATTATAACTTGCAAATGAAATACAAATTCCTCTAGTGTCTTTAGATGGACAATTTTATAACTCTTAAAATTATAATAGGAAATGTTGAGTGAGTTGTAAGTATATAAGAGAAGTTGTAAGAGAAAATCTAAAACGTTAAACATAACATAGAAATGTTAAAAAAATTTTTAATGTGTCATTTGAAATTCCTCCTATTTGTCATAAAAATTCCTCCTATTTGTCATTTGAAATTCTTTCTTTTAATTCACTATATATAATTTCAAATTACTCTATCCAAACACAAGGTTAGAAGTATAAATGATAATTTAAAAAATTAAACATAACAAAAATATTGAAACTCTCTCAATATGTGTCATTTGAATTTTTTTCATTTACTATTCTAATATCTAGTATTTTTAAATTATTCTATCAAAACACAAGGCTAACTCTTCTTATAAGAAAATTTTTGGAGAATAAATTTTACTTCTTATAAAAATCTTTTCAATTATTTTCTACATTAATTATTTTTTAATAAAAATATCTCTTATTTACTGAGAAGTGGTTTATTAAAAAACTAAATTAATTAAATTTATTAATTCATGTGAAATGATTAAAATATTCTTATAAATAAAATTCAATGGAGTATTTTCATTTTATTTTATTTAGAATCTCCATGTATAAAATTGTGGACTAATCTGTTAATTTGGTCCCTGAAATTGGAGGACCTTCATTTTAGTCCCTGAAATAAGGAAACTGTCAATTTAGTTCCTGAATGTACTTTCCGTCTTTCAATTTAGTCCCTCTGTTACAATCCGTCAGTTAACTTTCACGGAATGCTAACGTAGCACATTAAGTGCCACGTGTACATAATGATGTGTCAATAAAATTATTCATTTTAATCCTTCATGATTAAATTAGTTCATTTTAGTCCCTCATTAATGTTAATGATTTCATTTTCATCCCTCCTGCTACATTGTCATTAATATTAATGAGGGACTAAAATGAACTAATTTAATCATGAAGGATTAAAATGAATAATTTTATTGACACATTATTATGTACACGTGACACTTAATATGCTACGTTAGCGTCTCCGTGAAAGTTAACTAACGGATTGTAACAGATGAACTAAATTGAAAGACAGAAAATACATTAAGGGACTAAATTGATAGTTTCTTTTTTATCGGGGATTAAAATGAAGGTCCTCTGATCTTTCAGGGACCAAATTGACAGTTTAATCTAAAATTGTGACATTAATTAACTTTCAGATTAAGAGTGATGATTAAATAAATGTAAAACTCTTTGAAAGGGGTAATTATTATGTGAACTCCTTAGATAAATTCATTTAAAATAATACTTGATCTCAATGAGATAAACTATTATGAGTGTGTTTAATTTCATGTTAAAGCAAAGTGGATGCACATCTAAAACAAAAGTCATGGATAATAGCTTTGATAAACTTTTTTTTCGCAAAAAAATTGCTTTGGAATGTGTGTCTGCATATAAATTTCAAACACACTGACACTGTTAAATAAAAATATAGGCATGTTTAATTACTATCATAACGACATTATTTAAAAAATTAATAAATAAAATACTAGTGTTAAAATATTGATATATTTTATAACATTTATAAAATATTGATATATTGATATTACATTTATAACATAAAATATTGATATATTTTAAAAAATATATAAATAATTGAAAATGCATCATAATTCATAAGAACGACAATATAAATATTAAAGAAAAATGCTAATTATGGAAAGTATATATGAGTTTTGAGTTTTATTTACTTTACACATTCCCCCAATTCCACGTGCTGTGTTTTCTCTGACATGTGAAACAGTGGTGGTTCCGTCACCATTGGTGCGTGTCTCCACGCGCTGCTATGGCATTTTGGTGGTTCCTGAATCCTCCATGGGTCCAACTTAGAATGATACTTCGCGAGAAACGGTGTGAAATCTGTAAAAAAGTCCAAACGGAAAACAACAGTTGAAGCCAGTAACGTCATCTTACCAAATTACCAATCCATAGCATCAACAACAACAACAACATTCTTGAGACACACCAACACCGCCACCATCGTTGTCGCCGCCGTCGCCACAGCAACTGAATTTTCAAATGGGTGCCGCAGAACCTGTATGTTAATTAATGCTTTGAGCTTGTCCATGTGTCTGAAGGGATGTTGGGATGTTGTCATTTGTGTAAAGTTTTAATCTTTTTCTATTTTTGGTTTCCTAGGTGGTTGAGAGAGAGAATGAAACTGGAGCTGGAATGGGAGAAAGGGATGCAAAGAAGGAGGAAGAGGTGGAGGGAGTGAAGGACTTGGAGAAAGGGGAAGTGGGTGTTGAAGAGAAAGTGGTTCAGAGGAATGATGATGTGAATAATGATCATGAAGAGTTTAATCTCTCAAGGTTCCATAGATTGAATCCCACTAACCCTTTGAGGATTGTGATTAATAGCTCCACCAGAGTTGGAACTCCTCCTCCTCCTGCTCAATCTCATCGTTCTCACACACGCTCTACTCCTTCTTCAACCCCTCTCACACGCTCTACTCCAACCCCACAACAACAAGTATGTGTTTTCGGTTTAGGTTCTGTTATATATATACCTTTGCAGAGGAATGGCTCGTTCAAGTCAAAACCTTTATGGAAATTTACTTGTTTTTTTTTTTTTTTTGTTATAAAGGGTTCAATTAATCTTGCAATTCATGTCTTATTGTTATTTTTAAACTTTTAATTTTTAATTTCTATGGATTCTTTTTTTCCTTTTTCAACAGCAACCGGTGAACCTGAATAACAGAAGATATACCAACAGAATATCCTTGTTTCTCTTTGTTCTCCACATGTTTGTAGCTGTTGGGCTGGTGTGTTTTCTCGTATTCAAAGGAATTCAAGGGCTAATCCAAGAATCAGATTCTATGAAAAGGAAAGAGAAAAATGTGTTAAAGTATTTTCTTCCTCAAGTGGAAGCTGCATCTTTTATGAGCATAATTCTTGCCTTTATTTGGCAAGAAGCAATCAGAAAATGGCCCACGTTTATGGTTCATTTCATATTATGGTTTACTTTTCTGATCTCTTTGGCTACGGGGATTCTTCTTATTTGCTTCCAAAAGCCTCCAACTGATGGTGTTGGAGTTTGTTTCATTGCTTTTGCAATTGGGAATGGCTTATATGCTTGTTGGGTTAGTCATAGGATTAAGTTTTGTTGTAAGATTTTGAGTTTATCACTTCAACCTGTATCCAAATTCCCTGATTTGAATCGACCCACTTACCATATGCTTGGGGTTGGATTCTTGTGGATATCTCTGTGGAGTTTAGCAGTGATTGGAGCCTTGAACTTCTATTTTCCCCCTTTGATCATCATTTTATTGGTCTTGAGTTTGGCTTGGACTACAGAGGTAATGAGGAATGTTGTTAATATCACTGTTAGTAGGGTTATTGCCTTGTATTACTTGAGAGGAATGCAATCTAGCACCCAATTTTGTTTTCTAAGAGCATTGACTCGGAATCTTGGAAGTGCTTGTTTGGGTTCTCTCTTTGTGCCAGCAATTGAAGCCCTTAGAATTGTTGCCCGGGGACTGAATTTGCTTGAGGGAGAAGATGAGTTCATGTTTTGTTGTGCTCATTGTTGTTTGAGAGTCATGGAATCAATTTTCAGAAATGGCAATGGTTGGGCATATGTACAGGTAACTACACAAATAAACAATCAATTAGTATATGACTGCATTTATGTATAAGAGACTTTTTCAGTCAATGTTATGGTAAATGATTGTGAATTGTTTGTCTTCAAATAGTGTTAAAATTAAGTTTCTCTGCTTACATGTTTAGATGGTTTCAGAATTCTGAACAATGAAATTTTCTTTAAATATTTTTTATGGGTTAGTTATTTCACACTAAAATTTATCTGTAAGTCTAATATATTTTTCCCCTGTTTTATCTGATACTCTTTGGATTCTTTTATTGTATGGTCCCTACCGGGTTTCAAATTTTATTATCATCATTTCTTTTGTTCTGAAGTTATCACAGAGCAATCACCATCTAAAAGCCTGTGCTATCTCAAAGTGGTCCCTCCTCCAACATTATTTCACTGCATATTCAACATGTCTAATTCACAGTTTAAATTTTTTTAATTCATCTTTACAGATAGCAGCTTATGGAAAAGGTTTTGTAATGGCATCCCAAGACACTTGGGCCCTCTTTGAGAAGGAAGAGATAGTGTCAATTGTAGACTCTGATATAACCAGCTCAATTTGCTTCCTCACAGGAGTTTGCAGTGGCTCAATCTGTGTCATTGTTGTGGCTGCTTGGACTCATAAAGTACACCAAAGTTTCACAGCCACCCTATCCCTCCTCACATTCTTCATTGGATACCTTTTGGTAGGTATCCTTTATTTGACCACTTTTTCATATTTTATTGTTAGTTGACAATGAATAATTACCATGTGATCAAAATCTTAACTTATTCAACTTGCTGATTTTGCAGACTAGGATTGCCATGGCAGTGCCTCATGCCTGTGTGAGTTGTTACTATGTATGCTATGCTGAGAATCCAGAGAACAGATTGTTTGATAAAACAATTAAGGATCGTCAGGCCTTGTTAAAAACTGGCCGTGAAACGGTTGTGCCTACTCCAAGGGGACTTAGGAGGTATACAAGGACTTAAGTGCACAATTTGCTTCATTATTTTGTTTTTACCTTTTCACACTGCGCATGAATAAACCATCACTTTCGTACTCAAAGTATCACACTCTCTTCTATTTAGTCTTTAAAGTAAACAAAAATAAAAGTTAGTCCTTAAACTTTCAAATATCCATCACATTAGTCCTCCAACAGGGACCAATGTAACGGAATGATGTGAAAGTTGAAGGATTAATGCGATGAATATTTGAAAGTTCGAGGACTATTTCTGTAATTAATTTAATTTGAGGACTAATCAGGAAAGAGATAACTAGTTCGGGGACGAATTTGAGGGTTTATTCCACTGTGCATATTCAAAATTCACGGTGGCTTCAAGATATTATCATAGCTTTTGGTGTGGGGTTGGAAGGGCATGACCATTACCAAAAGGGTTGAATTGAACTCAATAAAAAATCTATGATGGCTCAAGAGGTGGTTTTGTTGAGAATGATCTGGCATAAAGAAATATTATTGGATTTTTGTATTCGAATTGAAGGAATATGGAGTAAATGAGACTAATCAACATGGCCACTAAAGAAAGTGATTTGTGGTCCCGTCCTTGTAATATTATGTATATTTTTTGCACATATACTATTAGGATATTCCAAATGGTGAGGTCCCATCATTATTTTATTGTAAGACACTAAGATGTGCGTACAAGCCACTAACTTTTTATTTTATTGTTCTTATAATAGTTTATCGATCTCCATGAGTTCTCTAAATTAAATAATAAATTGAGTCGTTGCATGCGGTTTGGCTAGCCCCATGTAAAAAGCTATTCTTGTGTTAATAATATAAAATTCTGAAGAGTGAAAAATGTTACCATATAAAATCAATGGGTCGGAATACATGTTATTGATATGTCCGCACATAAAATGCTGGATGTTTTTAAACTCACCGTTGAAGTACGCTTTGAGAAGGTACAATTATACAAATGCACATGTACATTATAGAGTTAAATACGCTTTTTATTACCTCAAATATAATTGAGAGTTATTTTTAATTTCTACAATTTAAAATTGGTGATTTTGATCACTTAAAAATTAAAAACACACTATTTTAGTTCTTATCTTATAGTTTTAATATAAATTTTTTTATAGATTTTCTTGGGAATTTTTATCGCTAAGAACTAAAAAGGGTTATTTTCACTTTTTGATAAAAATTCGTTAGAAAATCCATAGGAAAATCTACCTGAAAAGAACTAAATTGACGCATTTTCAATTTTTTGAGAGATCAAAATCACTGGTTTTGAATTATAAGGACTAAAAGTAATTCTCAACTATATTTCAGAGACCAAAAACATATTTGACTCTACACTATAATATTTTTCGATTTTAAGATGGATTATTTTCACAAAATAGTTTTAAGAAAGTTTCAGATAGGTTTTTAGGGTTATCTGAAATCTGCTCTCTTATTCGAAACGTCAAACAAGAGGTTTTCTGAATAAAAGCCTTTTTCTCAAACCAAAACATAAGTCTTATAAGAATTATTTAATCCCCGTTTGGTTAGCAAAATTACAAAGTTACATAAATAGGGTTCAAAGAACTTAACTCAAAAATTTATTCTGATGTGAGCTATGTCCAATTCCAGAGCAAACCTGCTACAAGATTTTCCACTAATCTTGCAAGATTACAAATATTGTTTTTCTCCAAGCCTCTTCAGGCTCAACAACCAAATACAAGTACTTTTTTCTACCTAGTCTCTTTAGGCTCAACAACTACTAAGAGTGTTTGAAAGAAATATGAACTTTCAACTTCAGAAAAGTTCTAGTTCTAGAATATGTACAAGGATAACTATAACTTAATACAATTTTTGAAAGTTTGATGTACAAAGGAAATGAGAGTTTATGCACAGAGAGTTTTCAATAGCATTTGGGATCTTTGAAAGTTTGTGTAAGTTCTCTGTCTTCAACTTGAGTAAGCTCAAGTATATATAGGCTTCTTGGATCTTCTCTCTCCATAAATGTCCATTTAGAGATAGAATTAAATGTGTTGAAGCCTTTGTGAGACATTCTAAGAACTGGGTACGAGAAAGCAACATTGTTCTGAACCTTTGCAGAGTTGCAAAGCATACTTCTTCTTTTGTGCTTCATTTTTTAAAGTTATCCAGACATTTGTCTTCTGTCTTCCAATCTTTAGCAAAGGTACTTTGCATGAGGCAGAATTGATTTGACTTCGACGGAGCCTGAATATTTAAATTCTCAGAAAGTCCTGCTTCAAATAATTGAGCTTTTTAGACAACATCAAAACTTCAAATGAGTGACCATCTTCAGACAACTTCTGTCATTTGAAAAAATTTGATACCATCATTTGAAATATTTAAGGTGTAGAAGATATTATTTTCAATATTCATGCACTTAGTTTGTTATTATCAAAGTTGGTTATGGAGGGTCTTAAGATTTTAAAGTCTTGAGACTCAACACTTCCAAAGATTCATCACTATCACTCATCTCTCTTATTATAACCATGAAAATAAAAGAAAATAGAATAAAAAATTACCTAAATTTGGTTTCTAATTTGAATAAAGGAGATAAATATGGTTCCAACTCCGAAGAAGTTCACCGGAGAAGAAAGAGTTTGCCGGAAGAAGAAAAAGAGCACCAGAGAAAATTGAGAAAATGACAGAGTGAAGGAGAGATGCTTCTCAAACCCTATTTATATGATGTTCTGAGGCCCATACACTCAAAAAGCCCATAAAGCAGAGAGACGCATGCCTTCAGGGTGTCAGGTGAAATGGCGCATGAAGAATGTAAGATGAAACATCACTTCAGAGGAAACTGAAGAGTCATGCCTTTTCGAGGCAATGTTAGGAAGCTAGAAGGTCACGACGCTTCAGTATCACGGTACAAAGTCACACATCTCGTCCAGGTCATATATAATGGAGCTTGAATCGACTTTCATTTCGTACTTCATCTCCGCTCAAGTTGGGGGCATCTGTTAAGGACCATTGACGTTGGGCCTGTGCAGGTCAGCCCAATATGGTCTTAGAATAATCAAGTATTCAAAGTCTACCCAAATGTACGAAGTCAGCCCAACCTAGAAACTAGGGCAAACCCTAATTTGGGAGCACCTTGGACGCATCCGTATAACGCCCTACCGAATCATAACTTATGGATAAGGTCCAAGGCCCAAATCCTCATATATTCCCCCTATAAATATTGGCGATGTCAGGAGTCAGGTACGCATGAATTACCGCATTTATTGTAATGTTCTAATTTCTTGATTCAAGAATAATACCCGTTGGAGACACTATTCTCAAATTTCCGAAATTATTTCGCGCCATTACCGATATCCATACATACACACTCATCAAACGCTTAAGTAATTCCAACGCTTACCTAAGCTGAATACATTAAACATTCTACATACATATCATAGTCCATATGCCACTTAGTGACTTAGCGTATACAATCAATCTAAATAGTTCCTACTTTAACACAACATACAAATTGAAATACATCCAAATCCCTTATTGGGTCGAGACTAACGCTGGGGTGGAATACTCCACTCTACGAACTTCAATCCTCCCTTCAAGCTTTCAGAAAAACCGTCCTACATACATAACTAAAATGTATCCCCGTAACATGGGGTGAGACTATGGTCTCAGCGAGCAAAGCATGCAACATGCAGTGTGGGGAAAACAGTCATATGCAATGCAACACCCAACACAATTCATAAGACATTATATAAATTTAGCTCAACACTTAGTAACTTGTCAGGATAGGAAACCTAAACATAAAAGCATATGATCGGCATAACCCAGCCGATGGGCTATGGCGCTTACGCCCTCATCTGAACTCGGCGCATACTCCCTCAACTGATCTGTGACTCGGCGCATACGCCCTCATTTGAACTCGGCGCATACGCCCTCAACTGATCTGTGACTCGGCGCATACGCCCACATCTGAACTGTGACTTGGCGCATACGCCAACATCTGAACTCGGCGCACACGCCCTCAACTGATCTCGGCGCATACGCTCTCATCTGAACTCGGCGCATACGCCCTCGACACATAGGTGAAGCTTTACATAGAATATTAATCAACTACACCTCCTTTTCATATTCTAGGAATTACATTCATATAACATTAGCAGAAAACCCCCAAACCTATCAGTTAGGGCAAACATAATCATCATGATCACCAAACAACCATCAATTCGACATGTATTCCCAAAATCCCCAAATTCTCTACCCTAGGGTTCACATACAATATCATAATCAACTCAACCATGAAAATCATTTAATTCCAACAATGAAACAACATCCACAAGTCAAAGGGAAAGGGAATAGGAGAATAGGGGTCATGAGAGGAATCAACACCTGATGAAAGTAAAAGTGTGTGAGCTTCACTCACCTCAAAGAAGCTAAAAAGGAAGAGGAAGGATGTTGGGGAATATTGGCGATGAAGATCCTTGGCTCCTCCTTCTCCTTGGCTCCAAGAACTCCTTCTCTCTCTCTAAGACGAAACAAGAATGGGGAAGAATGAACAATCTCGTGCCCTAAACCGTGTTTTTAAGCCTGTAAGTGGATTCTCGCTCAAGCGAAGCATTCACGCTTGAGTGAGCGAGTCGGTTGCATGGCCTTTCTTCACATTCTCGCTCAAGCGAGACTATCTCGCTTAAGCGAGAATGACCCAGAAAATACACCCCCTCTAGACGATTCTCGCTCAAGCGAGCTCCTTCTCGCTTGAGCGAAAATTGTCCAGAGAACCTTCCCAAAGTCCCTGTTTCTCACTTAAGCGAGCCTAGCTCGCTTAAGCGAGAAATGCAGAAAACTCAAATCCAAGACTTTTCTGCATAATTCGCTCAAGCGAGATCTTCTCACTTGAGCGAGACCACTGGAACTTAGTTTTTAGACTAAGTCTTATCTCCTAATTTCATAAGCTTTCTTTCCTTAATTATTAACATACAATTTCCTATCTTAATCTTATTAATTAATAGAAGTTCTAATTTACGGGATGTTACATTTCTACCCCCTAAAAAGAAATTTTGTCCTCAAAATTTGCCACACAAGTCCTCTTTGCATTCCTTTATTCTAATCTAACATACAAGTCATGCAACAACATTACAAATTATTCATCAAATCACCACCAAGCACACAAAGCATGCAATTATTCAGGCAACACGACAGACAGACATGTCAGACAATCATTCAAGCAGAAATAAGTATCCTGATTAGCCAACCAGATTACATCATTCAAGTTCAATCATTGGTTTTTGGCTTTTATCTTCTATTCTTTCTCATTAGCTCTTTATTATCTTTCCTATTATTATCTTGTTAGTTGATTTAGTGGTTAGTTTTTTATGATTGGTTATTATCTTGATTCTTAGAGTGGTTATGGTTAAGGCTTAATGTTTGTTGTGAAAATTTTCAATTAAGTTCAAAAACTTTCTTGATTCTGAAAGTACAATTTGGGACTAGAATCTGAATCCTCTAAAGGTTCTTTTTAGAACTAGGTTTACTCAGAAATTGCATTCAAAGAGTGATAAAATTTTAAATAACTAATTTCTTCCAAAAGATGAATTCGAAAAAATCAATTTATAAAATGAAACAGAATTTCAAAGGGAAAAGAAGAATAAAAACAAAGATTTGAAAATTGAAAAGAAATGAAAGTAAAAACAGCAAAGAACTGAAGATAAATTGCAGGAATTTAAATGCAGAATTTAAACAAATGAAAGAAAAAATTGCAGAAAGTTAAAAGCAAGAAAGTAATCAAAGAGAAGAAAATTGCAGAATTGTAAATTGTATTAATGAAAAGTTGGTATAGATACACATACTGGACAATCTCCTTAGTAACCACTTAGTCGTTTCTGATTTTAGACGTTGGGTGTTTTCAAAGAGTTTCGGTAAAATGAAATCCAACCCTTATTACATCAGAATTCTGCCTATTTATAGATTTATAATCTAACGGTTAACTAACAGGATTTTGAAACGTTTACAAGCCTAATTGAGGTGTCAAATTTCTAAGTATAACACGTGTAAAAGGCGACAACGGTCTTCTATTTGAGAAATAACTGACGTCTTGAGGTCTTGACACTTGTCTCTGCATGGTAACTTCTAATAACTGCTCCATTTGAAATTTGAATAATCTTCGAATTGGCTTTCAACATCTGATGAGTCTTCGAATACTTTTTAGGCTTCTGACTTCATAAATTCTTCTAAGTTATGAGTCTTCTTTCTGTCTCGAATAAGTCTTCGATTTTTATCTGACTTCGAATCATACTGGAAACTTAACCAAATACTGACTGATTCATCCCCTACACTTCCACGTGTTGAATTTCTGATTGGTCAGAATGTTGGTGGACTTGACCACCGACCACACGTGGGTTTGACCTTCAAACTGATTGGACAATTCTGTATGCACATTAATGGCATCGTCCAATTCTATCAGTATAAGTACTCCTGGGCTTTGACGTTCTTCTTTATTCCCTTCTCTGCTCAATATGAAGAAGTTTCTTCCCTTGGCTATTGCGTTCAACCTGATCTTTCTTGATTTCATTTTTTATAAGGTTGACGAAATAGACAAAGCTATAAGCTTCTTCAATCTTTATTAAGGATTTCCTTGGGTTGAACGTACTATCCAAATTGTATTTCTTTTAGTCTTCACTCCATCTTTCTCACTTTTAAATTGAATCGCAGGGCCATTCTATCATGTCTGCAAGATGCCCTTGTAATAAACCGATTTTCCTTCAATTTTTTTTTTAAATCTCTCTAAAGATTGTTCTTCCCCTTTCTGACATGTATTTTCTCTTACTAAGCTTACCCAACTTCGATTTCTTATTCTCTTGATGTTTCAGGGATTTTAAAATGGCTTCCCAAGCAACTTCAGAACGTTCTAAGCCGATTCCAAAGGCTTTCAACAATGGGAAACTAATTGGTTTAGATGATACCAACTATGTCCCTAAACCAGAGGAAGATCCTGAGCGTCTTCCTATATGGAGAAGTCAATCTTTAATACCATACTCCATTCAAAACAAAGATCACTACTTTCTAGGACCTTATTTTCGACCTGCAAGGCTTGAAAGGTACATTGCTTTCTTTCCTTGTCCTCCTGAAGAAAAGCTTCTTGCTTTCCGAGATCTCATTAGAACAGATTTCCTAAACAACCTACCTTCTATCTTTTGAACTGTCCCACCTGTTAAGAAACAAGCCTATTTGAATTGGTTAGATAGAGTTAAAAGCAGTAGTAAAGGAAATCATTGGAAGAAACTAGGGATTTTCGATTTGATTCAACTTAGTAGATATGATCTCTCTTATGATCCTGTGCTTTTAATGACTTCATGTTTCTTTTGGGATCGAAACACTCATACATTCCATTTGCCTTATGGCATGATCACACCTACACTTTTTGACTTGGATGCCATAATAGGTGTTAAACCTGAGGGTGATATTTTCATTCCTTCTGATTTTACTATAGACAAGACTTCAAAGCCAAACTGGGACAAGTTTACCCATGTTCTTTTCATTCAAAATAACAACAAAGTCATTGCCCAGTATCTAGGACTGAACACATAGCTTTCCTAATGCTTTGGCTATCAGGTTTTGTCTTTTGTTCCCATTCTCTTCAAATTCCAAAATCTCTTCTCAGTCTTGATGTTGCTCTATCTCAAAGCAAGGTTCGAATAAATTTCAGTCATTTCCTTCTAGACAACCTTTATGATTGTTTGAATGAGGTTGTTCTGACTCTAAGAAAATCAGAACCTGTCAAAGTTTTGAGTGGTCCTTTTTGGTTCCTTCAGTTGTGGCTCAATGTCATTTTCAAAGAACATTTTACAAGCGTAGAGTCAAAAAGTTCCAAGCTTCCTGATTCTATAGAAGGATTTCGACTGTTTTTGTATACCCCAATCTCTTGGAAGAAAGATCCCCTTGCTTCATTCAAACATTATTTCTCTCTTTTTCTTAGCCTTGACAAACACAAACCTTCTCTTGCTCCATTTGTTTCTCGATCTCGTGGTAGAAACTGGTTTACCAGGAAATTTCCTTGTGACACCCCTGGCAATCAAGTTGAAAGTCTTGATGTTGGGAAGAATTTTTAACTTGGGGCATCCTATTCTTTGGGTTTTCGATTAAGGACATGAAAGCATATTCCTATCAACCAAACTTAGTGGCTAGGCAATTTGGTCGCTCTCAGCTCCGTCCTACTCCCATGAGTCGTTACCCAGAAGATGTAATTCATGGACGAGCTACCACTGGGATCGAGGCCATGAATGAATTAGTCAATCATTTTTCTGGTATCAGTCCTACCCTTACTCCTTACTCTTTTGAACCATCCTTCTATAGCACAGTGTCTTTTAGGGATTGGTGGTCATCCTACTACTCTTCCATTCAAGTATCTTTAGATATTTGTCTCATCAGGATGACATCTCCACCTTAAAAAGAAGTTTCGAAGAAGAAGGATAGACGTAAAGGTAAGCCTTGACTCTTCACAACATTTCTACCATAGTCAAATTGATATATATTTTGAACAAATGTATTGAATTCTTCATTGTAATTGTTTTGTTTAGATCAAAAAGTAACCACCAGTCAAGAAAGTGAGTCTGATGAAGAACAATCAAACAAAAAGAGGAAATCGAAGGTAATTTCGATTTTGAATCGCTCTTTCTTCAAGATATTCTACTAGAATTGTTCTAACCTTTATACTTTGGATACAACCTCTTGTTTCTCCTGAAGTTTCAAAGGCTAAAAAGGTTTAAAGCAAGTTCCTCTACTAGAAGAATTAAGAAGAAATAAGTTCATGAAACTTCAGAATCTGCTACCCCCAGTGATCCAAAGGCATTTAGAATTTTGAACTCATTATCTTAACAAGTTCTTATGTTTTTTTATTTTGACTAATTCTTTTGTTTCTTGAAGCTAAAAAAGAATTCTCAATCAGAAGACGATTCTTCTAGTTCTCCTTCTCTTCCTTCTAATCCTCGTAATGAAAGGAGAGTATAAAAGCACGCTCCAACTCTAGAAGTTCAAAAGCAAAAGAAAGTTCAAATGAGAATGAGTAAGATGAGAATGAGGAAGACCCTAAACTTCCTTCAAAATCTGGATTGGTCCAACCTGTTTCCTCGAAAATTATCAAGAAGAAGAAAGTTTGAGCTTCTGAGGTAATAATTTTTTTTAATGTCTTTGTAGTCCTCATTTCATGATTCCCTTCAATCATTCATCCTTTCATCTCGAATAGGTGGCTAGAAAATATTATGCTCTTCGAGTGAAACATATCGCTCATAAGAGACCAAGGCCAAAGAAAATGTTAATACCAGAAGGCATTGAGGTGGAACTTCGAATTCCTTCCTTAAAATTCTATATCTTCTTTGAGCTCTTCTAACCAATTAGGTTCAAACTATAAATTTTTCTTCGAAATCAGTGGCTGAAACAACGCCAAGAGATCAATATGGTCGAGAACAATCTTCAAAAAAGGGAGATGAAGAAAAAGAACTAAGTGTGAGTTCCCCTCCAGAATCTCGACCAGAGGATGATGTTTCTCAAAGAGGAGAAGAAGAATCCAAGAAAGAAGGTGATGTTCAAATGACTAAAATGACAGGGGTCGAACCAGGTCTTGAGGATAAGCTTGAAAAAGAGTCCATTCCCGAGGCTTCTCAGTTGAAAGAGAAAGAAACAGAAAATTCGGCTAAGACACCTACTCCTTTGACCAAGTATCCCCCTAAAGATCAATCAAAAACTGACATCCCTTCTACTCAACCCAAAGAGAAGATAATCCTTGATAATCCTTCAGAAATTCAGAGTGAGATGACTGCTGCTCAACAAACCACTCCCTTGAATACTTCAGAAGCCATACCCAGTACTTCAAACAAGTCTCCAGCACCCTCAAGCTTGAAAGAATGTTTAAATGTACTGGATGAAAACTCTTTTGCTGTCCTTGATGTCTTAACAGGTGAAGGTTCCATGTCCTCTGCTCATTCAGATTCTAGATCTTATCAACCAACTACCGAATCTGTTGAGGACTTGATTGAAGGTTTGAAAAATTTGATATTCACTGATGACTTTCTTGAAATCTTCGCAAAAGAGGTTGAATACCAATATAGGGTGGAGAAGAAACTTGAGGCAATTTACGCTCGACAAAGCAGCTTGTCTATGCAACAACTTAATGGGTTGAATGCTTTCAAGAATATCTATGTTAAAGCTGTAGATATTTTGAAAGAGCATCATGCAAATGCTGCTAAGGCTTCTGAAGTCAGGGTTGAAAATGATGATATGTTAGAAAAATTGAAGGACTCCAGAACTAAGGTTTCAAAGTTCAGTGAAAGTTTAGGGACTCTGAATGCCCAACTGTCTTCTATTGTAGAAAAACGTAAGACTATTGAAGAACAAATGAAGAAACTACAAGAGGATGACAAAGTTCTAATCTCAGAAGAGAATGCCTACAAGACTTCAATGTCCAAAATCGAAAATAGGAAGTTCGAACTCCTCAATGGGGTTAAGTACGTTTCAAATGAATTGGTAAAATCGAACGAGCTTCTGACTAGAATCGATCAAAGGGACAAAGTCTTATTGCAACAATATAAAGATCTGAATCAAATGTTTGGGCCACTGAAAGAGAATCCTCCTTTCTAACACTCACTGTTTCATTTCAACTGTTTGTTAAAACACTTTTGATTGTTGCTTTGGAATCACCAACTAATTTGAATATTCTAAACAATTTTAATTTCATGCAAAGTTGGCTTATATTGCTTTAGGTATTTTCCATTTATACTTAGATTCGATTGTCACCTGATAACTCTCTAATCGAATACGCATTATTTGAAAATACTTTTTCAACTTCGAATGACCCTTCCCAACTTATAGACCATTTTCCAAATCATTTAGATTTTTTATCAACAGGTAAAATCACTTTCCAAACAAGATCTCCTTCATTAAATAACTTAGTTTTCAATCTTCGACTATAAACTCGAGATACCTGTTCTTTTTTCCTGATGATATTTTGTAAGGCTCTTAATCTAACCTCATCCAACTCATTTAACTCATTTAATAATCTTGAGTGGGTAAATCGAATTGTCTTTGCAACCTGAGTGATTGCAAGTGAACTTCAACTGGTAAAACTGAATCATGACCAAAAACCAATTTATAAGGCGTAAATTTTGTTGCATCTCGAGGAGAATTTTGATATGCCCACAAAATTTGACTTAACGTTTTATGCCAATTTCGAGGTCGTTGGTCAATATGTTTCTTAATCAAGGAAATAATTGTCTTATTCAAAGCTTCAACCTGCCCGTTTGCTTGTGCATAATAAGGAGTTGAAGTTAGAAGTTTAATCCCATTTTCTTGGGCAAATCTCTTAACTCTTTGGCCTGTAAATACAATTTCTTGATCAGTTGAAATAGATTCAGGAATACCAAAACGAAAGACTATGTTTTCTTGAATGAAATTAATCACATCTTCTTAAGCTACATCTTTCAATGGGATTGCCTCTACCCATTTTGTAAAATAATCTATAGCCACTATAATATATTTATGCCCCCTAGATGATGAGGGATGAATTTGACCAATCAAATCAATAGCCCATCCTCTAAAAGGCCACGACTTTATTATCGAATGTAACTCACTTGCAGGGATTTGTTGTATGAAGCCATGTTTTTGACATTCTTCACAAGCTTTCAAAAAATCATTACAATCTTTGGCCATTGAGGGCCAATATAAATTTTGTCTTTTCTAAACCCATTCCATTTTTCGACTTGCTTGATGTGCTCCACAAATCCCTTGATGAGTATCAATCAAAGCTTGATATGCTTCTGATTCTCCTAAACATCGAAGTAAATTACCATCAGGTGCTTTCTTATATAATTGATTAGCCAAAATTACATAATGCAAAGCCCTGTACTTCAATTTTCGATCAACTGATGTACTTGGATTTTGATGTACTCAACTAAAGATTTTCTCCAATCATTGACATCTAAAGTTTCAATGTCTAAAACTTCGAAATTCATAATGGCCATATTCATCTTTACTTGGATCAACTCTTCGAATTTAGAATCATAGATTTTATAACCAGAAGCAATCTGTGCCAATTCATTGGCCATTTCATTGTCAATTCGAGAGATATGTTCGAATTCAACTTCATCAAAATACCTTAGCAGCTGAAAAACTCTTAGTAAATATTTTGACAGTCTAGGATTCAAACATTTATACTGCTTAGTGACTTGTTTGATCACTAATTGTGAATCTCCTCGAATCAAAACTTGTTTAGCTTTGAATGAAATCAAAACTTCTAATCCTAACAATAAAGCTTCATATTCAGCTTCATTATTCAAACGATCCATCCCCACTCGAAACATTATTTTTGTTGGTAAACCTTCAGGTGAAATTAAAAGAATTCCAATTCCAACACCTGCTTTATGTTTCGATCCATCGAAATAAAACTTCCAAGGTTTTAAACCCACAAAGTCTAATTCATTAATTCGAATGGGAGGATGATCAACTAGGAAATCAGCTATAACTTGGCCTTTCTCAGCTTTAATGGGAGATATGTTAGCGAAAATTCAGTTAAAGCTAATGCCCATTTTCCTACTCTACTATAAAGTATAGGCTTCCATAACATGTTCTTTATTATATCATAATGAGAAATTACATAAACGTCAAAAGGTTTTACATAGTACTTTAACTTAGTACAAGAAAAGTAAAGACATAAACATAATTTCTCAATAGTACAATATCTAGTCTCAACATCATTAAGAGTTCGACTAAGATAATACACTGCTCTTTCTACTCCATTTTCATCTTCTTGAGCAAGCATACTTCCTAATGTCTTTTCAGATGCAGAGATATATAACTTCAAAGGCTTTCCTTGAATTGGAGGTGTCATGATGGGAGGATTTGTGAGAATCCTCTTTATTTCTTTGAATGCCACCTAGTGTTCCTCTTTCCTTTCAAATTTTTCTTCCTTTCTGAGTTTTAACAGAGGAGAAAACACCTTGGTCTTAGTTGAAAGATTTTCTATGAATCTTCGAAGAAAATTAATTTTACCCAATAAAGACTGCAACTGCTTCTTGTTCGAAGGAGGATAAGTTTCCAGAATTGCATTTGCTTTATTTTTATCAATCTCAACTCCTTTTTGATGAACTAAGAAACCTAGAAAATTACCTGCAGATACACCAAAAGCACACTTAATAGGATTCATTTTCAACTTATGTAGCCTCATCCTTTCGAAGGCTTCTTTCAAATTTGAAAGATGATCACTTTTTGATTTGGATTTTACTACAACATCATCAATATAAACTTGCATGAATCTTCCTATTAAATCATGAAAAATAGAATTCATGGCCCTTTGATAAGTAGCACCAGCATTTTTAAGACCAAAAGGCATCATTACCCATTCATAAGTGCCTATTGCACCAGGACATTGAAAAGCAGTTTTCGAAATATCCTCTTCAGCAATAAAAATTTGGTTGTATCCTGAATAACCATCTAACATACTTAATATTTCATTTCCTGCTGCTGAATCTATTAACATATCAGCCACAGGCATAGGATATTCATCTTTAGGAGTTGCTTTATTCAAATCTCTAAAATCTATCCAAACTCTTAAAGAACCATTTTTCTTAATAACTGGTACTATATTAAAAATCCAGTCAACATACCTGGCAATTCGAATGAACTTAGCTTTCAATAATCTCTCGATCTCACTTTTGATTTTCAAAATGATTTCAGGTGCAAATCTTCGAGGTGCTTGTTTCACAGGTTTCTTATCAGGAAACGTAGGTAATTTATGTTCCACAAGCTCTTTACTTAGACCAGGCATTTCATGATAATCCCATGCAAACCAGTCTTTATACTCTTTAAGTAATTCGACCAACCTATACTTAAAATCTTCTGATAAATTCTTACTCACAAAAGTTGGTCTTGGGTTTTCAACATCCCCCAAATTCACTTCTTCAAGAGGATCTTGAGCCTCCATCTTTTCAATACCATGAGACAACGCTTTCTCGAAGCCTAGAGGAGTATCATCATATATGCAATCAAGTTTTTCAATCGATACCTCTTCTTCAAGTCTCATGCCTGAATCTTCCATGTTTTTATATTCAATATCTTGTACGGCTACTGAAGCCGTTTCAAAATTCTTTTCGAATTTTTCTTTAAGACTAAATTCGGTCTCGAAGACCGTTCTACAATCTGTGGCCTCTAAGGCCGCTTCAAATCTTCTCTCAGCAGTATATGCTGAGGTTCGAGCTATGAAGCTCGAAATTACTCTTCTTCTAAAATCCATCCAAAAGTAGAGGTGGTCGCTAATGGACCAGTTGCACTTTGAATTATCAAACCATATTCAACATTGAAAAATGCCTTGTGTGGAATTTTACCAGGAATAAAGCTATGCTTTTCAATTGTACAAGGTGTCTGATTCATTATCCATTTTTCACAGTTCCTTGCAGTTACAATATCTGCCTCCACCTTGTAGTAGGTTTGATTAGCTTCCACATACTCTGGAATGCCATCATCATTCCATAAACACAACTTTTGATGGACAGTTGAAGGAACTGCCAATACTCCATGAATCCATTCTCTTCCCAAAAGCACATTATAGTTTGCTTTCGAAGGAACTACTACAAACACAATGGGTCTTTTGACTGATCTCACAGTTACATCAAAACACAACAATCCTTCAGATTTTGACGTCTTTTCACTGAAGTCTGTAATTATCATATTGTGTGGCATCAAGTCACACTTCTTTTTATTAAACTTCTTCAAAAGAGAACTCGACAATAGATTGATTGCCGCTCCACCATCAACCAACACTTTACTTAAAGTAATCCCTTCAATTTGAGCCTGAATAAACAAAGGCTTAATGTGAGACACCATCCTAATAAAAGGCATATCGAACACTGCTGAATCTTGCTTGACAGCCTGTGTTGATAAACAAGTGTAATAAGTTTGTGGCTCTGACGATTCATCTTCTGTGAAATCATCTTCAAAACATTATTCATACTCTTTTTCAAATTCTGCAGGCAGAATCGAAACTACTCCACATATGTCTTCTAATCTATCTGGGAGCCTAGTCTCGAAGTCATTTGTAAGTAAATCTTCCTCAACCAAAACCTTGTCTTTTGGTACAACACTTAACTTATCCTTTTGTATGATTTGGGAGTATGTAGGTTGACTTGAAGCACCTTGCACTTGAATTAATAGTGCATTTTTAGAATTCAAATTCTTTGAGAAATTTGAAGAACTGCCACATTGTTCCAATGCTGCCTTCCTATAACGTTGATTTCTCCTCCACTGTGTCTTAGTCATGAAAGGTTTTCCATTGGAAGAATTATTATACTGTCTAAGCACTTGAGGATTCTGACGTTATTCTTAACTATTTGTTACTCGAATCCATTTGTTAGGAGGAACGTTTGAAGGAGGCACATATGTCTTAGGTTTTTGGAACATAGGAGCTTGCCCCCTAGTCATTTCATAGTTCTTTTGAAAAGGAGGTCTTCGAACTTCAACATTCAAAACAAGCCTTGTCATCTTCTGAATCCTTTGATTGACAGTCTATTGATAATGCTTTTTCATTTCTGATGACTCAAAAGACTTAGCCACCAACCTGTCGAAAACTGATTTGCAATGAGGACAAAGGGAAACATCAGCATTTTCCTCTTTCTTTCGAAGCAAGAAATCAATCATGGTTGCATTGATTTTTGGGAAGATATCTTACACTTCCTTTTCAAATTCCTCAATTGTAATATCTATTGCTGTTTTTGAATCTACGGCAAATTCAGCTCCTACCATGTTTATTTCCACAGTATCAACATAACTGGCATTGACATTCAATGGATCAGAATCAACTTTCATTTCCATTTTCTGTTTTTCTTCAAACTTCAATCTGCCTTCTTTAATGGCTTCTTGAATAAGATCCCTGAAACGAATACAATTGTTAGTCCAATGTCCAAATGCATTATGAAACTTACAATATTTCTTTCCTTTTCGTTGTTCGAAAGTAGGAATCTTATGATCATCACTAAGGACAATTTGTTTATCCTTTACTAAGATATCAAAGATTTGTTCAGCTTTCAATATATCAAAACCATATGTCTTTTTGGGATACTTACTTTGTGCAGTTCGATTTCCCGAATTATTATTGTTATATGGTCTAAGGAAAGAACATGTATAAGGAGGTCCTGGTTTTAACTCAGCAACATCAATTTCATTTTCATCAAAATTTGAGTTCTCATCACAAAAATTTTCATTAACATCAACATAGGCAATTTTATCTCTTCTTCCTATCTTTTCGATCTTCCTATGTTTTTCTTTTTCCTTTTTTAACTGCTCAATTTTCCTAACTCTTTCAGCCAATTGGGCCATGGCTCCCAATTGCTGATTAACTAATTTCTTTTGAATTGATTAGTCAAAACCTCCTGCTGCAATTTTAACTAATTCATTTTCAGGAATTGGTACAAGACATCTAGCCCTCATTTGCCTAAATCTGTTCAAATAATCTTCAACAGATTCATCTGAAGTTCGTCTAACAGTAACCAAATCCATAAGACTAACTTTCGTTTCAGCTCTAAAGAATTGCTCATGGAACTGTCTTTCTAACTGGTTCCAAGTATGAATCGAACCAGGAGACAAGGTTGTGAACCATGTAAAAGCATTTTTTGTTAGGGAACTTGGAAAATACTTCATTTTCAAATTTTCATTATTAGCTATGTCCCCACATTCTACATGATATCTTGCAATGTGTTCAATTGTTGATTCATTAACTTCCCCCAGCAAACTTAGTGAATTTTGGGACTTTCCATCCCCTTGGAAACTCAGTTTGCAACACATAAGGTGTTAATGGAGAAACAAAACATGGTCTAGTAGCTTGGCCTACGTTAATCCATGTCTATTCAACACTAATTCAACTATATTTGCTATATTCTGTTGTCCCCCAATATTATTTTGCCTTATTATTTCTAAAACCTTATCAACATTTTGATTTCTATTCAGAATTAATGGCTGAGCATTCATATTTTGAATTGGCTCTCGAAGAATTGGTTGTTCATTATTCTCCCTTGCACCATTATCATTCCCTAAGTTCTGATTCTGGTTTTGATTAAGACCAAAATTAACCTGTTGTTTATTTTCCAGATCTGGGGGAGCCCCGAATACATCGACAATCCTAGCCATTTGCCTAGCCAATGTATTATAATTCTGATTAGTGTTTTTAATAAGGGGGTTTATAACTGTTGTCAATTGAGTTGACAACATGTTAACCATTTCATGGTTACTTTCATCCACTTGTTGCCTAATCGAATTCAAAGTAGTATTTGTCAAAGAATTCGAAATTTGGCCAGAATTTAACCTGGAAACACCAATTCCAAAAATGCCTAAGTTCGAAGAACTAGCGTGATTGAATGCAGGTGTCATTGTACTTGTGTACGTGACTGGGGCTGTTCCTTGAACAGGAGGAACAAAACCGAAGGGAAGCCCATATGGGGGAGGCCTAACACTTGTGTTTTTAACCTGTATGCCCCCAGTTGATAGTGGATTTGTGCTCATAGCCTGTAACCTTACAAGATCTTCAGCCTGAGTAGTGTAAGTCCTTGATCGTGCTGATCACGGTTCACACTATTGTTATTTTCCACTCCATTAGTCTCATTATTGTTTACAGACTCATTGTTATTCCTTTGATTTGTAGGACTTTCTTGATTTGCTGAAGCATTTCCAGTAACATTGTCTAAAGTGTTTCTGTTTCAGTTATTGTTCTCCAGTGAATTAGAAATGGTTCTACCACTTCTCAAGATCATACACCTTCTGAAACTAATTCAGCACTCTGTCCCACCGGGCGTGCCAATTTGTTTGTTGTGAAAATTTTCAATTAAGTTCGAAAACTTTCTTGATTCTGAAAGTACAATTTGGGACTAGAATCCGAATCCTCTAAAGGCTCTTTTTAGAACTAGGTTTACTCAGAAATTGCATTCAAAGAGTGACAAAATTTTGAATAACTGATTTCTTCCAAAAAATGAATTCGAAAAAATCAATTTACAAAATGAAACAGAATTTCAAAGGGAAGAGAAGAATAAAAACAAAGATTTGAAAATTGAAAAGAATTGAAAGTAAAAACAGCAAAGAACTGAAGATAAAGTGCAGGAATTTAAATGCAGAATTTAAACAAATGAAAGAAAAAATTACAGAAAGTTAAAAGCAAGAAAGTAATGAAAGAGAAGAAAATTGCAGAATTGTAAATTGCATTAATGAAAAGTTGGTATAGATACATATACTGGACAATCTCCTTAGTAACCACTTAGTCACTTCTGATTTTAGACGTTGGGTGTTTTCAAAGAGTTTCAGTAAAATGAAATCCAACCCTTATTACATCAGAATTATGTCTATTTATAGATTTCTAATCTAACGGCTAACAAACAGGATTTTGACACGTTTACAAGCTTAATTGAGGTGTCAAATTTCTAAGTATAACACGTGTAAAAGGCGACAATGGTATTCCATTTGAGAAATAACTGACGTCTTGAGGTCTTGACACTTGTCTCTGCATGGTAACTTCCAATAACTACTCCATTTGAAATTTGAATAATCTTCGAATTGGCTTTCAACATCTGATGAGTCTTCGAATACTTTTCAGGCTTCTGACTTCATAAATTCTTCTAAGCTATGAGTCTTCTTTCTGTCTCGAATAAGTCTTCGATTTTTATCTGACTTCGAATCATACTGGAAACTTAACCAAATGTTGACTGATTCATCCCCTACACTTCCACGTGCTGAATTTCTGATTGGTCAGAATGTTGGTGGACTTGACCACCGACCACACGTGGGTTTGACCTTCAAACTAATTGGACAATTTTGCATGCACATTAATGGCACCGTCCAATTCTATCAGTATAAGTACTCCTGGGCTTTGACGTTCTTCTTCATTCCCTTCTCTGCTCAATATGAAGAAGTTTATTCCCTTGGCTATTGCGTTCAACCTGATCTTTCTTGATTTCATTTTTGATAAGGTTGACGAAATAGCCAAAACTATAAGCTTCTTCAATCCTTATTTAGGATTTCCTTGGGTTGAACGTATTAGCCAAATTTTATTTCTTTTAGTCTTCACTCCATCTTTCTCACTTTCAAATTGAATCGCAGGGCCATTGTATCATGTCTGCGAGATGCCGTTGCCCTGGTGGTTCAATCAAAGCTTGTGGGAGAGGAAGAGGAAGAAGAGGGTTAAATGAAGGACAGGGAGGCAGAAGTCAAGTTTTCTGAAGATTTAGAATAGTTTTTTGTTTTCATGTACTTTTATGTGTTCTTTATGTATTTTTTATTCGAACTCTATTATGTAATTCACATTCTATTTGTACATGAATAAAAGAGACTTATATTTTCTCTATTATTTGTTCTTCAGATTCTATAAAGACTACAGAACTTCTTTTCCTTCTTCTCATGCTTTCAAAAGACATTTCGAATTCGAATTAGCACTTAATCAAATATCTGTATTCATTCTGAATACATATAGAACAATGCCTTAAACTTCAAATTCAATATATAACAACTTCAAATTTCACTAAGTTATATTGTATTTTGATTCCTCATAGACTTTTCGAATCTTTCATTGTATACTTTGAATTCGAAGATACTAATCTGTGATAGCTTAGTAGAATTTGTAAATTTCACCCCAACACATAATGATGATTGTTCGTGGGTAATCCTTGTTATTTTGACTTAATCATGGATTTGCCTTACTTGGTCTAAAGGAACCTTAACTAAACAAGAACTAATAAGGATTAAAACTTGAAAAATGAAGTGTTGGTAATCTACTCAACTCTGCTAGTAGCAATTAGAGAGTAAGAGCGATTGCTCGTGTATGTTGGGTAATGCATCTTATGCTATATTTATAGAGTGGTGGCTAGGGTTTTACCCCTCACTCTATTCACCCTAACATATATGGGCTTGACCCATTATGTTATAATTCTAATCAAATTAGAATTATTATCTTTCATAGCGGCTTGTTGTATGTGTGTGACCCAATAGGCTTTTAATATTTAGTTATGATATTAAAATAAAACCCTTTTATATTTAATATCATAAATAGTGAGCGGAATCTAGCAATGCATCACTACTACCCAAATATTGAGATTGTCAACAACTTTGACGAATCCTATTTTAAGATAATAATTTATACGATCTATCCCTTTGTCCAAATATCTAAGTGAACACAAGGGCATGGACTGTGTCAACCTTGTATAGTTTAATTTATGTTTTTCTTGATCCCCAAGTAGACTATACAGAAAATAAACATCTCATGTTTATCCTCCTGAGCATGGTCATGCATTTTGTAGTCTAACTCTATCAAGAGGCCTACAGATATAACTCCTGTTACATAGGAGGGACAAATCCCATCTAGGTCACTCACATTCCACCACATAATTTATTATATATCCAAAAACCAACTTTATGATCACCTTGTTACAGGCAACGTTTGATGATATTTAAAACATATAATTCCTTATGTAGGAATCGTAGTGATTTCATGTCAAAGGACTTCATATAATATTTATCAATTTAAGAAACGTTCATGACACTTATGTAACAATCCATGCAACGTTCTTAAGGTGGGCCAGTCCAGTACATCATTACTCTTAATATGTACTTATGTGAGCACATGATATCTCATATCCATGATCTGTGAGATGTGATCATCAACGAACTTACATACTAGTCTAAATGCGTCTTTTGTCCTAAGATGATACTTGACCAGGGACTATTTTAAGAATAGTTCTTCATAAGATCTCACGATCAAGTCATCTACTTGATTTCTTATGAAGTTTAAGCTTACTATTCTAAGGACATTTATTACATTCTAAAAGAATGAATTGCCTTTATAAAATAACATGATACAAGTGATGGATGTTCAAAACATATATGTCTCTAGTGCATATACTAACAATCTCCCACTTGCACTAGAGCCATTCAGACATAACTCTTATGCCTAATGATCTAGTGTGCCCTTCATGCTTCTGCTGCACAAGGGGTTTTGTTAATGTGGTAGAATCAACGACTGTTTTCTGCTTCGAACTTTTCCAGCTCACAACGCCACCAAACAAACAAAACACATATCCTGATTGCGATCTTGAATCATCTTTGTCGGTTTGGAAGCTAGCATTAGTGTAACCCTTTACAAGTATCTCTTCCTCACCTCCATATATCAAGAATGAATCCTTAGTTCTTCTCAAGTACTTAAGGATGTTCTTGACTGCTGCCCAGTGACCTTCACCAGGATCAGACTGGTATCTGCAAGTCATGCTTAAAGCATATGATATGTCTGGTCGAGTACATAACATGGCATACATAATAGACCCTATAGCAGATGTATAAGGAATCTTACTCATGCGATCTCTCTCTTCTTTACTGGAAGGAGATTGAGCCTTAGATAGGTTTATACCATGTGACATAGGCAAAAGTCCCTTCTTAGAATCTTGCATGTTAAATCGTTTTAACACTTTGTCTATGTATGTACTTTGACTTAGGCCAAGTAATCTTTGAGATCTATCTCTATAGATCCTGATACCTAACACATAGGTTGCTTCGCCTAAATCTTTCATAGAAAAACAATTTCGTAACCAAGTCTTTACAGAAAGAAGGGTAGGAATGTCATTTCCTATGAGGAGTATGTCATCTACATACAAAACCAGAAAAACCACTATGCTGACACTAACCATTTTGTAGACACAAGGTTCGTCTTCATTTTTAATGAAACCAAACTGCTTTACAGCGTCATAAAAAAGAAGATTCCAGCTTCTAGAGGCTTGCTTTAATCCATAAATGGATCGTTGCAACTTACATACCTTTTCCAGTATTTTCAGGTATTACAAAACCTTCAGGTTGTGTCATATACACATATTCAAGAAGGCTTCCGTTTAGGAAAGCTGTCTTGACATCCATTTTCCAGATTTCATAATCATGGTAAGCTGTAATAGCAAGCAAGATCCAAACAAATTACAGCAACTGGGGAAAAGGTTTCATCATAGTCTACATCATGAACTTGCTCGAAACCTTTAGACACCAACCGTGCTTTAAAGGTATTTACATTATCATCCATGTCAGTTTTCCTTTTGAAAACCCACTTGCACCCTATGGGTTTTATCCCTTCAAGTGGCTCAATCAAAGTCCATACCTTGTTAGTGTACATGGAATCCATTTCAGATCTCATGGCATTAAGCCATTTCTCATATTCTGGACTCAAAAGAGCTTCTTGGTAAGTCACTGGCTCATCTAGACCATTAGTAATACATCCCCTTCCTGAGACACAAGGAAACCATATCTCTCAGGTTGGTGACATACCCTATCTGACCTACGCAAGTCTTGCGCTACTTGAGCAAGTGGCTCCACAACACTTTGTGGTATCTGCTCTTGTTCCATTATTGGCTCATTGCTACTCTGTGGTACTTGAATTTCTTCAAGTTCTACTTTCCTCCCACTTATTTTCTTAGAGACAAATTCTTTCTCTAAGAATACAACAGTCCTAGAGACAAACACTTTGCCTTTGCTAGGATTATAGAAGTAGTAACCCTTAGTTTCCCTTGGGTATCCCACAAATAAGCACTTATTTGATTTGGGTCCTAGTTTATCTGAAACTTGGCGTTTCACATAATCTTCACAACCCCAAATCTTCATAAAAGACATACTAGGTCGTTTCCCAGTCCATATCTCATATGGTGTCTTTATAACAGCCTTAGATGGAACACGGTTTAGTGTGAAGGCTGCTGTTAACAAAGCATGACCCTAAAAGGAGTCGGGGAGATCAGTATGACTCATCATAGATCGAACCATATCTAATATAGTTCAATTTCTCCTTTCTAAAACTCCATTCCACTGAGGTGTTCCATGAGGAGTAAGTTGAGATGTTATCCCACACTCTCTTAGATGGTCATCAAATTGTTGGCTTAAGTATTCTCCACCTCGATCTCATCGAAGTTTTTTAATAGTCTTGCCAAGTTGGTTTTGTACTTCATTCTTAAATTCCTTGAACTCTTCAAAGGACTCAGATCAGATACACAAATCCATATCTACTGAAATCATCAGTAAAAGTGATGAAGTATTGAAAACCTCCTCTAGCCATCGTGCCCATGCACCCACATACATCATTATGTATGAGACCAAGAAGATCACCGACCCTTTCACCTTTTCCAATGAATGGGGTTTTGGTCATCTTCCCCAATAAACAAGATTCACATTCTCAATTGATTCAAAATCAAATGAGTCCAAATAACCATCTTGGTGGAGTTTGGATATGCATTTCTCATTTATGTGGCCTAAGCGACAATGCCAAAGATAAGTTGGGTTCAAATCATTTGTTTTGACCCTCTTAGCACTTATGTTATAGATTGGCACTTCCAAGACAAGAACATATGGTCCATCGTTCAACTTTGCACAACCATAAAACATATCATTCAAATAAATTGAACAACTATTGTTCTTTATTATGAATGAAAAACCACTCTTGTCTAAACAAAAAACGGAAATAATATTCCCATTAATGGCAAGCATAAAATAATAATTATTTAGTTCAATAACTAGCCCAGTTGGCAAAGTTAAATAATAAGTTCCTACGGCTAAGGCAACAACTCTTGCTCCATTTCTCACACGTAGGTCGACTTCGCCTTTAGCCAATGACTTACTCCTTTTAGATCCTGCACATTCACACAAATGTGAGATCCACATCCGGTATCCAATACCCAAGATGCAGAAGTAGATAAATTGACTTCTATAACATAGACACCTGAAGCAGAAGTCTCACTTCCCTTCTTCTTGATCTCCTCTAGGTACTTTGTACAGTTTCTCTTACAATGTCCTGATTGGCCACAGTGGAAACATGTTCCTTCCTTAGCTATCCCGTCCATAGGCTTCAAAGCAGAGGTACTAGGCTTATCCTTGCCTTGTCCTTTGGTTTGAAATAGGGCTTCTTGAATTGCTTCTCGCCCTTGCCTTTTCTCTTTCCAGGTTGGACCATCAATATGGTCTTTACTTTACCTTTATTAATGTTTTTCTCAGTTGTTCTTAACATGTTCAGCAATTCTGGCAGTGGTTTGTCAAATTCATTTATGTTGTAGTTCATGACGAATTGACTATAATTGTCCGGCAACGATTGCAGGACAAGATCAGTGGCCAACTCTTGGCCTAATGGAATCCAAGCCTTTCTAGGTTTTCAATGTACCCAATCATCTTGAGTACATGAGCACCAACAGGACTTCCCTTTGCCAGTCTACATTGATAAAGTGACTTTGAGACTTCAAATCGTTCATGCCTAGCTTGGCCTTGATAAGGTCTCTTTAAATGTACGATCATATCGTACTCCTCCATGTTCCCATGTTGTTTTCAGAATTCATGGTAGCAAACATAAGGCAACCTACATCGAGAGCATCATCCAGATGCTTCTTAAAAGCATCATTGTTAGCTTTCGAAGTATTTGCAGCGGGTGTTTCAGGAGCGGGCTCTTCCAGGACATACAACCTTTTCTTATGCCTAAGGACAGTCCTTAGGTTTCTATACCACTCTAGAAAGTTAATTCCAGATAGTTTGTCCTTCTCAAGGACAAATCGCGGTGAAAGGTTATTTGTTGTGTTCGTTGCCACAGAAAATAATGCACGTAAGTATCATATAACAAACATATTTAATAATGTCTTTAATTAAATATACCTCCCACTATTTTGATTCAAAATAAGTACCCTCAACATAAAGAATCAGAAAATCCCATCACTAGATTTTCTAGTGGGCCAAGATCCATATTTCACCTAATTTTAAGTCAGCTTTGGTTGATCGCTTAAGAAAAGGTTATTTAGGTAAGAACACAATTTCCAATTGCATCTCATACAACTCTTGGATGGTTAGGTGAATAACTCTTATTCTAATTCATTTTATGAATTAATGCCTAACTTAGTGCCTCTAGGTTTTTCAATCCTATTGAATATACCTAGTTAAGTCAAACCCAATGATTAACAGTCGGATATTACTTTTATCCTATCGCGCCTCACTAGAATAGATAAAGGTACCCTGCTTTGGCAGACCCACACTTAATCGATTCTAGCCTTGATGAGTGTCATTCATTGGAAGGCAAAACATGACTTAATATTTTCTTTGAGGGATTTGATAGCTTTAATGCCTCTAGGTTTTTCAATCCTATTGAATATACCTAGTTAAGTCAAAACCCAATGATTAACAGTTGGATATTACTTTTATCCCATTGCGCCTCACTAGAATAGATAAAGGTACCCTGCTTTGGCAGACCCACACTTAATCAATTCTAGCCTCGACGAGTGTTATTCATTGGAAGGCAAAACATGACTTAATATTTTCCTTGAGGGATCTGATCGCTTTAATTTTACTTCTTTGTTAAACTTTTTAACAAAAACATACAAGCATGCATCTCATACATATAAATGATAAGGTTATGGCCTCCTAAAATACAACTCAAAATTACATCACATATATAATCTTGAAGCCTTCATCCACATGTCTCCATAAGTCCCATTGACTCCATGTCCTTCCGGTTATATTACATAACATGAAGAAACCTCATTTAACATATGAGAGGATAGAGATGAGAAAAGAATTACAAATGGAATAAAAGGTAAGGCACAACACGCAGGTCATATTTAAATAAAACAACTAAGGCCATAACCAATCATCTTGCAATACCAACATCCATTTTGATTGTAAAAGAAGTGATATATTTAGATGTATATATTGAGCGAGGTTGAATAACCCTTAACCAGTCATCAATAAGTGTCTCGCATCAAATGAATACTTCACGAACCTGTAAACAAGTAAGTCCCTCGTATCATTCGAATACGCTCTTGTCATCAAATTGATAAGTTACATGTTTATCGCAACTAACATTTGAGTTGAGACAAGGTTTCAACAATTGAACCCTTTGACGCCCAATACATGAACTCTTCATGTTCCATGGGATCCTCTAACACCAGAACACACACACACACATATATACATCACGCACAAAAACAATCAAGAATGGAATCAAAGTAAATTGAAACGCGCACCTGCACTTCACCTGCGCTCAGCGTGGGTGAAGCGCATATTTCAGTTTTAAATTCTATAAGTTGCGCTTCACTTGCGCTCAGCGTGAGTGAAGCGCAGGTGCCAGGATCAAAACCCTGTGTGTTGCGCTTCACTTGCGCCCAACGTAGGTGAAGCGTAGATGACAACGTTCAACATACATTCTGCGCTTTAAACAGGAAAATAGAATATCACAATATTCAAAATGATTAAAATCCTAAAACGTGTTTATCGCAAACCAACGCTTGGATACCAATTGAAGGGAATCAAGCATGTGGTCAGGGTGCAGCGGAATAAATGGATTCCCTCCCTTGTTATGATCGTTAATGCGAAAACACGAATTAAGGCATAAAAGGCATGAATATAATGACATATCATTTAAGGATTGTGAACGAGGCAATAGCAGCCACGTCTCTAAAGGTGTCCACGCCAACAGCCAAACTAGGAAACCCTCCTCAACTCTGCTAGTAGCGTTTAGAGAGTAAGAGCGATTGCTCGTGTATGTTGGGTAATGCATCTTATGCTATATTTATAGAGTGGTGGCTAGGGTTTTACTCCTCACTCTATTAACCCTAACATATATGGGCCTGACCCATTATGTTATAATTCTAATCAAATTAGAATTATTATCTTTCCTAGCGGCTTGTTGTATGCGTGTGACCCAATAGGCTTTTAATATTGGTTATGATATTAAAATAAAACCCTTTTTATATTTAATATCATAAATAGTGAGCGGCATCTAGCAATGCATCACTACTACCCAAATATTGAGATTGTCAACAACTTTGATGAATCCTATTTTATGATAATAATTTATATTATCTGTCCCTTTGTCCAAATATCTAACTAAACACAAGGACATGGAATGTGTCAACCTTGTATAGTTCAATTTATGTTTTTCTTGATCCCCAAGTAGACTATACAGAAAATAAACATCTCATGTTTATCGTCCTGAGCATGGCCATGCATTTTGTAGTCTAACTCTATCAAGAGGCCTACGGATATAACTCTTGTTACATAGGAGGGACAAATCCCATCTAGGTCACTCACATTCCACCACATAATTTATTATATGTCCAAAAATCAACTTTATGATCACCTTGTTACAGGCAACGTTTGATGATATTTAAAACATATAATTCCTTATGTAGGAATCGTAGTGATTTCAGATCAAAGGACTTCATATAATATTTATCAATTTAAGAAACGTTCATGACACTTATGAAACAATCCATGCAACGTTCTTAAGGTGGGTCAGTCCAGTACATCATTACTCTTAATATGTACTTATGTGAGCACATGATATCTCATATCCATGATCCGTGAGATGTGATCATCAACGAACTCACATACTAGTCTAAATACATCTTTTGTCCTAAGATGATACTTGACCAGGGACAATTTTAAGAATAGTTCTTCATAAGATCTCACGATCAAGTCATCTACTTGATATCTTATGAAGTTTAAGCTTACTATTCTAAGGACATTTATTACATTCTAAAAGAATGAATTGCCTTTATAAAATAATATGATACAAGTAATGGATGTTCAAAACATATATGTCTCTAGTGCATATACTAACACTTTAAAGTTCAAAATTTAAGAAAGAATAGTTAAGTGCTTAGTCTTACTTTTACCTTTTTGAGCTTTATCTTATTTTGAATCTTCCAAATTAAATCAGTAATTGCTCCCAAGGGATTTACCCTTTTTTATTAAGTTATTATGTCTTGATTGTGATAAAGAAATCTAACTTCTATTTGTACAAGTTTTCCTTGAGTGATATAAGCTAATCTAAACTACCAAAGTGTTAAGTTTACCTTAGAAATTAATCGATTATACACTCTATTGAAATACCAAATTTTACGTGTCATGAATTCATAAAATTTTACTTCATTAACTCCTCTTATGTTTCTTGTAAATTTGGTTTTAAGGTATGAGTTTATATAGATACTAATGGAGGTTGGACAACAATTACAAAATTACAATCCATTGTTACATCCTTACCTTACTTGGAAGTTTATTTTTATGCCTTTTAGTCTTAAACTCGGTTTTAAGGATTACTTTTGTATTGTTGATATAATTGTTCTTAGTTAGGATCTATAGTATGTTCAAGAAGCTAATAAAGTGGTATAGGAAAAGCGTTCATGAATAAGTATGCTTAAAAATTAATTAAGAACATAAGAAATAAGCATAATCAATTTCTTCAAGCACCTACTAATTGAGATTGGTGTAGTCTTTTTTTATTCACAAGTTCTTTCAATTATGATTACTCTTGTTCTTAAATCAAGTACCTTACTTTCTTTTTTTCATGACCTAAGTTGATTTCCTATTCTTACAAAGTTCTTTTAAGTGAATCTATTTTGATTTCTATTCTTACTTTACTATAATTGCCTTTTCTTCTACATTCCTTGATTGAGTATTTACCTTGCCTAAATTATGGTTCAATTCTTTTCCCTTAATATTCTTAATAGTTCGGTTATTTATATATAATCATGATCTGAATTTCCTTTACTTCTTCTATTTTTAATTCATGACTTAACTCTTTGGACACCTCTAATATTTTTATTCGTCTCTCACAATTCGAATTCTTATGGCTAACTTTTATCCTTGAAAGTTGAATGGCTTGATAATTGGGATCACACTCTTAGTCTTATATCTTTCCTTATGCTAAATTGACTAATTTAGTTTCTCTTGAAACAATCTAAATTCTTTCTTCTACAAGAGATGATTTAGGAATGGTTGCATGGCATATTACTTCCTCTTTAAAATAGATTTCTTTAAAATAAAAATGAAACTATCATTAAAGATGTAAAGGTCTCGGCCTAAAGGCTAGGACCTTCAACTTTCAATGGTAAATTTCACAATGACTAATAGGCTATAATTCTTTATTACTCAAGTTGTTGGATATGTTTTCCATAGTCTATTACAATTTTGTGCTTGATTTCCTTAAAGGATGAATCTATCTTGGTTGTGTAGAATGGTGCATGTTTTGACCTCCTTCCTTTGATTGAATGGTAATAACCTTTTCAATGAAAAATGAATTAAGAGGATGAATTGAATAATGATAAAAACTTAGCCTAATTGGTACATGGCCTTATGGTAGTAAAATTTGGCGTTGATGTGAAATATTGGTATAAGTAATTAAACTAAGGCAAAACTTGAATTTTGGAAGTATTATCTGACCTTTGATATTTTGATCGGTGCATTGTATGGTTGGTTGATAGTTGCATGCTTGAGATGTTTTTGGTAATTCATGGATGTGGTATTCTCTTGCAAGCATGTAGTATAGCTATGTTATGATGGCAAAACCATGGCTAATGTTTGATTTGGCAAATTTCCTTTGCATTGAGTGGCCAAGCATAGTGAGATTTCGAGGAAAAACTACTTTGGAAAAATATGGTAATTTCCTTACTATAAGTAAAGTTTCAGAAAAATAAGTATTTTATGAATTTGTATTCAAATAAATATACGAAGGTTTTCTTACTTTATATATATGTGTGTGTGTGTGGTGTGTATGTGATAATATTCTTTTGGATAAATAGGTTTTGGAAATGTAAAGATTTTGGTGATATGGATTCTTCTTAAATGCCACTAAGCTTTGGCCTGGAAAATTTTGAAATGTCGTTCGCATTGGAAGGATATGGAATTGGATGTTAATATGTCTTTTGTGGAAGAAATGGACACTAATAAGGTCCAAAGGCAATATTAGTTTAGCCATGGGTGTTGTTGTGGTAATAAACATCATACATAGCATTTTGCATCTGGTCAGATAGAAACCTAAGGGGAATACACAAAAGTTGTTTTATCTATGTTGGCTTAAGAGTCGGGAGGTAGCATACACCTAGTGTGGTGAGAGATAGATAGGGAAGATCGGGAGGTGGCCTTAGGGCAGGATCTAGTCTACATGTCATAATGGTTGGGGTGGTCTCTCCAGACCGTGGTGAGTGATTACGGCTTGGTCGCGCCTTGCTAGTTCCAGAGATCATCCGGACAGTTGAGTGCACTTAATGAATTTGAACATTATGCACCTATTTTTTGAATGGGAGTCGTAGTCCGTGGCGAGAGCTCTCGACCATCGCTCCTTTGATAGTTGTGATACTCCATGAAGGTTGTCCAGTGAAAGGACGTGGATCCGGGCTCGCATGCATTACATTGCATGACATGACATCATATACTGAATAATTGGTTGATAATGTGACTGTTTAAATTACCTAGCTATTTGTTTGTTGATTAATATAGTTGTTTGATAGTTAATTGTTAATTTGTCTGATTGATTATTTACTATTAACTTACCATAAGTAAATAATGATGCAAGAATAAATACTCAGTTGTTAACTGTTATGTGTTAACGTAGTAAATTACTGTTTAATTGACTTACAAATGTTGGATAAATTACCGTGAATAATTATTACCATTGTTTATGGAATGTTTTATTTTTCTATTTGCTAGATGGAGTAATCGTTGTTATTTGTAGCTATATCTGATGCTTGGATTTACCTTGCACTTTTGTTTAAGCACTATATGAAAATCGATTTTTAGCGACGACCTAGCGTTGACCCACATGTCGTCACTAAAACACTCATCGTTAATGCAATAGTGACGATGTTTTACAACCAACGCTGGATAACGATGGCTTGGCTATCGCAATAGCCGACACTAGCTCCATGGTTGTCACAACATAGCGTCGTCGTAGGTCGTTGGCAGGAGACACTCTGTAGTGACAGTTGTTGCCATCAGAAGACTTAGCGACGACTGAATTTTCGCAAATTCTATTTCAGTATAGCGTCGGATATATTAGCGACGACCTGACCGTCACTAATAATTAGATTTTTTACTTTTTTTTGAAATATAATTTTGTGAATTAAAATGATATAAAAAAACGTGGTGAACATAAAATAAGATTATTTTTAATTTAGATTCTATATATAAAGCTCCAAAAGTAGTACACATTAGTATTAATATAATTACACATCATTTTCATCTTCTTGATCTTCATTATCCTATTCATCGTCATTGTCATCCCACCCATCTTCTTCATCCTTATTTGATGGGATGTTCTTCATTATTAGATCCATCATCTTCAACCATTGATTCAGGGATAGGTTGAATTATTGGTTCATATCGATTCTCAGCTAAGTCTGACAATTGTTCAATATCTATAACTGGTAAAACAGTTGAACTGTCATCATCCTAATAAGGCACTTCATCCTTAACCCCATCAACTTCAACATGACCCTCTTGGTTTTGTTGTGATTGCCACAATCCAACCTCGTAAGTCTTTACATAATTCTGGATAAGGGACATAATACACTTGTCTTGCTTTTTGTGCAAGAATGAATGGACCAAACCGATTATACCTTCTACTCTTATTTACTTTTACGATGTTGTATTGTGGTTGAACTCTCATGCCAGTGTTTCTAGTTGGATCAAACCATTCACAATAGAAAAGAGGAATCATGTTACTCAAACCAAGATACTCTAATTCATAGATATCATGGATAATGTCGTAAAAGTAATCTTCACCGCCATCGGTAAGTCCTTTTACATGCACCCCACAATTTGTGGTCTTTTTATCCTCACACTATTCCTTTGTCTGAAATTTATAGCCATTAACAAGGTATGTGCTCCATGATTTTGCTTTAGAGTTGAGTCCCCAAGCTAATGATTTAACTTCATTGTTGGTCACTCTATTTCACTCATCACGAACCTAATCACAAGAACCATTTACATTTATTGAATTCGTATTATTGAGTAACCCATACAAGAAAAGTGGAAGATCAATCTTACATAGTTCCCAAACCATGTTGGAAAGTTTGCATGTATTCGAGCAGAAGAATCTCGATCATCGATCGAGTAAAATTGTAAGAATAAGCTGAAATGGAACAAATAGTTAATAACTCATTCATTCTTAAACCATAAACCCTAAAAATAATAAAAATCATTTTCACTAACTCAAGGTATGGTTTAATTTCCTTGCAATTGATTAGTATATGTACATGAGCTTATTTCCATTCATCGTCACTTAACCAGTGATCACTAGACATTCTTGTAGGGCGTCTTGACTTGTTCAACATTGATAATGTGGAATTGAAGTCCAGATTGAGGATCATTCCTCAATCTAGTGTTTGACAACAAACTTATGTTCTGAAAATAGTGTGAACAAAAATATGTGGTTTCCTGGTGTAAGTGGAATGAGCATATTGAGCCTTCCACCCTAGCCAAATTACCCACTGATCATTTCGCATCTCCCATCATTCTAAAGAAAATCATAGATTGTTACTTGACTTAGATTAAAAACAAAATAAGCAATAAAGTCTTATTAACTAACCTTTCAAATGGATACATCCATCGATATTGAACCGGACCCCCAAGTCTTGCTTCCATAGGAAGATGAATAGGTAGGTGCTCCATTGAATCAAAGAATCCTGGTGCAAATATCCTTTCCAATTTGCATAAAATGATTGTATATTTTGTTCCAAGCTAACCACATCATCCATCCTTAATGTATTACAACATAAATCTTTGAAGAATCGACTTAATTCAACAATTGGTTTCCACACACAATTTGGCAAGGATCAAAATGCAATTGGGAGTAAATACACCATGAATACATGACAAACATGACTTTTCATCCCATGCATTGTACCCCTATTGATATCTGCACATTTTGCAAGATTTGAGGCATAACCATCCGACATTTTCAATTCTAAAATCTATTTACAAACCAGTTTTGCATCTTTTGGTCTAAAGTGTAGTTTGCCTTTGGTTTTCCCAACTTTCCATTACTCAAGTCAATCAACTCCAAGTCACCTCTCGCACAGAACACAGACACATCCATCCTTTCCTTTACTTTGTCCTTGGTTTTACCCGTAACATTCATGAGTGTTAAAGACATTGTCGAAAATTTTTTTCTCTATATGCATGACATCAAAATTATGCATTAACAAGTTCTCCATAACATTGTTAACAAATTTCGAAACCCCATCGATATACTCATAACTCAATCTCCTAGAAGAATCAATCCTATTATACATTCATATATGATACATTTATCTATAATTCAATAATTATTTAATTTCTGCATAATAGTTTCACATATCACAACATAAACATATGCACAATTCTATATTATCAGCACACAACCAGCACCCTTCATAGGGTTTCACCTATTGAGCTCAGCTCTTCACCAACAAACAACAAACAATTTATATAATACAAACACATGCGCAATTCTATATTATCATCACACAACCAGCACCCTTCATAGGGTCTCACCTATTGAGCTCAGCTCTCCACTAACAAACAATTGAAACAATACACAGAGAAATGAAAATTGCAACAGTTTCATCACACATAGGGGTGAACACAGTACCAATTGGATGCCCACAGCGGTGCTTGATAGCCGGCAATGTTCTCCCACGATGGTTGGCTGCCGTCCTCCTCCCCTTTCACCAAAAAATGGGTTGTCTCGCAAAAATAATCGGTGAGATTGAAAAGTTTAGGGAGAGGGAGAGGTTGAAGGAGAAAGAGAGCTTGAGGGACAGTTGGAGGTGTTGTAAGTGGCGGGCTCGGCGGAGGAGAGAAAAGAAAGGGAAGAAGAAAGGAGAAAGAAGAAAAGGGAAGCTGACCTCGTATAAGTTTCAGAATTAGCGTCTGCTTTAGCAACGACGAGACCGTCGCTAATTTTATATTTACGTAGCGACTGCCAAGCCGACGCTACTGTCAAACAAGGTCGTCACTATAAGTTATTTTTGAAATTACGCTCGCGTATAAATTTTAAATTTAGCGTCAGCCATAGTGACGACTAAGCCGTCGCTATCTTCAATTTTCAATTAGCGTCGAACTAGCCGACGCAAATCTAAAGAAAGGCCTTCGCAAATCACTATTTTCAGCTTAGCGATAGCTTAGTCGTCACTATCTTTTTCTGACTAATTGCTAAATCAAATTAAAATATAAAAGCCTATAGTGTTGGCTTTGCGACGGCCAGGCCGTCGCTATTTGTGTCGACATACGACCGTCTCTAACTATTCGAGTCTAATATCCAGTTTTCTTGTAGTGAAGTGAGATCATTATCTCACCCTCTTTGTTTATTTGTGCATAAATGTATGTATAACTGTTAGATGATGGCAGTAACGACAATGGCCATGAACTTCCATGATGAGTCATATTGGGTAGCCTATACGGGTCAAACTACCTTTGTCATACAACAGTTGAAGTATTCTCACTTACTTTCCCTGACCATTACCAGAGACTTGGTCATGCGTTTTATGTTACCTTTCCCTTGCATATGGACTGCCCCTGCCCCACCTTTGATGCCCCTTCCGGTTTCCATTATACCACATGCACCCTTTCATGTACAGAGTACCCTCACCACCTCAAGCCTATGTTGGCTCATACCCCGCTAGAGTACCACCTGGTAGCTACATTCCTCGTTGTCCCTCATTTTCATCAACACCCTCCGGACCTTCACCATACCAGCCCAGCTGGTTTCAACATTAGATATAGTGTACCTGGAGAACTTTGTAGCCTTAGAGTCTCCACTACTATATATATGACACTTTTTCTCAGTGGTTGTTAGATACAACCACGATAGAGTTTAGAGTAGTATGACAACAAGGACCAGAGTTGATGCATCTGCCTAGTTATGGGGTTTTATTTTGTGAATGTATTTTTGAAATTGCTTTTAGCACCTTGATGTATTATACAAATGACAGTCTTGCCCTAACTAACTTGCAATATATATATATATATATATATGAATGATGTATATTCAGTTATCTTTCTACTGTTTATTTTACTGTGAAGATTATTTAAACATTTCGCGAAAAAATTCCCACATTTTTGGAAATATTTTATTAAATAAAACCTCAACTATTGGGTGCGTCACAATTACTGGTAATATTTTTCCAAATACCAGAAACTAATTACCGTAACGTCAGAATTTAGTTGTCGGTATTACTGGAAACTAGTTATTGGTACTACCAAAAACTTATTTTCGGTATATTGAAAAAACATAATACCGGGAACAAGTTACCGGTAAAAGGGAAGAACACGTAATGTGTTACCGGATCGTTCTTTCCGATATTTGCTTCCAATACCAGCAACAAATTACTAGTAATATCCAACACAAAAAAATAGAGACAATCGTGGGAAGCTTACCTTGGACGAGAAAGAATGACAAGAAGAAAACGTAAGCGAACTTGAAGTGAAACATCTAACCATATGAGGGAGAGGGATAGACGCGTGAGAGGAAAGTATTAAACCCTAAGCAGCAAAGTGATGGGGTTCTCTAGGGTTCTCCAGGTGGTCTTTGAGAGAAGGGTTTTGTGTAGAAGAGAATGAAGAGTGATGGTGGTTTATGTGAGAGAGAGGTAGATAAAGTGTTTTAAATTAAAAGAGTATTTTGTGAAATAAAAATTGAAAAGAGTGGGGATTGAGATGTGTAGGATTAAATGAGGGATGTGTAAGGGTCTCTTTGTTTACAGTTTCTGAAAATAGACAACTAAAAAAACATGATTTCCAGATAGTTCTTTAAACGATTTTGAAAATGTAACTGTTTTTCTATTTTAAAAACAAAAATTCTGAAAATATTGAGATGTTTTGGAAAGTTTTTTTTTAGTTTTCTATTTTTATGATGTAAAATATGTAAATAAATCATTTCATTTGCAAAAAATGGTTCTTAAAATTAACTATTTTGTAAAAGAGTTTTCAAAAACTAAAAAGCAAAACTGAATCAAATTAATTCATGTGCTAGTTCTATGTGATTGTGGGGCTACTTATCTGTATTTTTTCTTTTTTTTATTGTTTCTTATTTTTAAGTATATAATACTCTCTCCGTTTCTTTTTAATTGTCACTTTAGAGTCTCAAATTTGTTTCTAAATATGTGTCGTTTTTAGATACCAAGGCAATAAAAATGCTATTTTTTCAATTTTACCCCTATTGTAATCTTATTCTTTTTTATTTTAAATATTTATTATAAAACTATATCATAAATGTTTTAAAGTCTTGGCTACGGTACATATGCTTTATGGGTGCCTGACCGATACCACACCCTTTATTAACCATTGGATATAATAACAAGGTAATGTATGACTGAGATTTTACACGAGTTACGTGCAAGACTTAAGGGTCTGTTTTCATTTCCTGTTTTCTATTTTCTGAAATTTTACAAAGGAAAAACTGGAAATAAAAAATCATCGTTTCCAGCATTTCCAATTTTTTCTTTGTAAAATGTTAGAAAATGGGAAACAGAATGGAAACGGGAAATGAAAATACAAACCAACCAAGTTATATTTTGAAAATTTCTGTTCGTACTTTATTAAGTGGCATTTATATAAATTATATTTAATTGGTTGTCCTTCCGCTTCTGTGTAGTGTAGAATTGTTTTGGACTTTGGGTGAACCATCCATTGATAAAAGTGATTTGTTGAGCAGCAACAAGTGGGCAATGCAGATAATGCGAGTGATTGAGCTTTATTTTGAAGAAAAAATTACTGGCTAATTGATAGAATGATGGCATATAATGAAAGTAAAAATTCCTCGATTGATTAGCCACATTTACTAAAAACATGAAAATTAGAAAACATAAAATGATAAACAGCATACTTGTCTTTTCTAAGCTTGAAGGTGAATCCTTGTTTTGTCAAAGATTTGAAAACATACCTGTCCTCCAAGTAATTTTACAATATCAATCATCAATAATCTTTACAAAATGTTTACTCTTTGCTAAATTTAAGTAACTAAAAACATTTTGATTACTCTTCATTTTTTTACCAGTTTTAATTACTCTTCATCAATTCTTATTATTTTGTAATTTTATTAATATAAAAATGATAGAAAAAGTGAAACCATAAATAAACATGTAATTTTATTATTTTATTTTCAATAATTTTTTATTTTTTATAATAAATTTTTTGTATGCCGATAATAAACTAACAAAGAATAAAGGCAAAAGGAGAAAAAACTACTTCTAGTTCTACATAACTTAATGCAATGTCTTCAGTTTGCAAGTAATGTTTATTTTTTTTTTCTCTCTTTTTAACATACATTAAACATTAATTTAATTTGTTAAATAAAGAACATAATGTTCATAACTCTTAATAAATTTTTATAATTTATCTACACCATTTTTATCAAATTTTTTATAGTTTATATACAAAAATTTTAATAAATTCTTATCATTTATAATTTCTAACAACATTTTTGTACATTTTTAAATATGTCAGTATTGTTCAATTAATGAGGGGTGAATTTTTTTTAGTCAAAGAAAAATCTATTTAATCTAGTGTGTTATTTGGCAAATACATCTAAATAATTTATGTTAATTTTTTAAAAATTTAAGGAGATTTTGTGGTTTAAAAAATTAAAAATATAAGAATATGTAAAAAAAAATTAAAATGACATATTTAAAAAGTAATTGATATTATAAAAAAATAATTTAGATTATAAAAACATAAATTAAAATCAATATATTTCCCCTACCATTGGTCATATGTAACCCTTAAATCATAAAGTATTATTAATTAAATTGAATAAGAATATTATTTATGTTTCCAGCCTCACCGATTATTCTGAACTTCAATCATATATGTAAACCTCCCATTGTGAGCTGTCATAAAAAGGACAGCTTCAACCCACTAGGGTCGGCCTAGTGGTTAGGTGTTTGGGTAGTTTAATATGAGGTTCTATGTTCAAACCTCATTGTTTTCCTTATACACCAAAAAAATAGAAAGGACAGCTTCATTATTTTACAATAATTGCCTACTCTCCAACCTCAGGCCTTTCAAGCAATATGTAAAACTTTTTTTTGTCAAAAAAACTTTAATCTTAGAATCACAATTGCTACAACAAGTAAAATATAAGATGTACCATACATTGCCCATTGGGGAGGTGGACCGTAGAAGCCACCATGTTTTAAAAGTTCGAAGTTTTAATAAATGTATTTTTTAAATTTTTAATAAAAAATTTATGGTAAGAGGTAAACAATGTGAATACAAACACATGATGTTTATGCATAGTTATTGAGAAAAGAGAAATATTAATTGTATTAATGAGAGAAAGAGAAGGGACATCTTTGGAAAAAAAATGGGGTTTAAAAGATATAATTATTGCATTCCTTAATATTTGTGCAAAAACCTTAAATGACAGATAAAAAGAAAGAGATGAAGTATTAATTATCGGTATATTAGAGTCTGTTTGATAATTATTTTTAAAAACAGTTTTTAGTTTTTTAGATTTTAAAAATTAAAAAACTTGTTTGGTAATGATTTTTAAAAACTAATTTTAAAAACAGTTTTAAAAAATCTATTTTTAAAAACCAAAAAAGGTATATTCAATAATACTTTCCTTATGTGTACATAGATGACTTAGAGTTAGATTTTAATAAAAAAAATTTGATTTGTGCCCTGTGCCACTAATAATTTCAATTGGGAAGGTATGCAATTTTGTATTTTGGAGTTTTCTTAAGTTGACTGACAAAGTAAATTACCTGGTTATTGTTTGTTTGGCAGATCATGATATTGCACAGCACAATAGTACTATCATTTCCACTGCAGGGGTATTTGGAATTGGAGCTGGGAGCTGGTATTTGGTATTTGAAGAAAGTGAGAGCTAAAGCACCGGAATGGAAGAAATAGAGGTCAGTAACAGTCAAGTAACTCTTTCTGGTCTTCTGAATTTCGTTGATGGGTTATGGTCTGCTTGTGCTGGAGAAAGATTAATAGTTTTCACAACAAATTATTTGGAGAAACTGGATCCAGCATTGGTTAGAAGAGGAAGAATGGATAAGCACATAGAGTTGTCATACTGTGGCTTTGAGGCATTCAAGTTATTTGCCAAGAATTATCTTAATATTGAATCACACCATTTGTTTGGCACAATATGTGAATTGCTGAAGGAAACCAAACAGTAGCATAACTGTGTAGCCTTCTTTTGAGATCTCTTCATAATGGCTGCTTACCAATCTATGTATTTTGATCTATGTAAACGCGCAGATTGCAGTGAAAAGATTGAAAGTTTGGAGCAACAAAGCAGACATGGAATTTGCTGTTGAAGTTGAGATATTGGCAAGAATACGACACGAGAATCTTCTTAGTCTACGTGACTATTGTGCTGAAGGTCAGGAACGGTTAATTGTATATGACTATATGCCGAATTTGAGCCTGCTCTCTCATCTTCATGGACAGTATTCAGCAGAATCCCTTCTTGATTGGAATCGACGTATGAATATTGCAATCGGATCTGCTGAGGGAATTGTGTGAGTACTAACATGGCTTTCCCCGTTAACTTTTGCCTATGTCATTATAGTAATACTAAAATTTGATTACTTTTAGATATCTTCACCACCTTTTAACATTTTATTAAATTTCCCCTGAATCACACCCTTTCATCATAGGCTTTATTAAATTTCTTGAAAGATGATAATCTTTTTAACATTTTATTATTTTGATCAGTTTCTAGGGAAGCTGAAGTACATGGATATGAGTTATTCCCGGAATCTAAAGCGATTACCTGATCTTTCTGTTGTTCCCAATCTTGAAACACTTGATCTTAGACATTGTTCACTCCTTACAGAGGTTCATCCCTCCCTCTTGTTCACCACAAGTTTCCTTGGTAATTGTACATTTTGAGTTAATTCTCTATTCATCATTTCTGATGCAGCTAATGCAAGTAAACGGATGCTTAATTGAACTTACTGAGATCAAGCTTCTGACTTGCTTGCTTATTTTGTGCAGAACTCTTCAAATGGAGTAGTTAGACCTGTATTTGATTCACTGATCCCTCAGTTCTCAGCCAGGACAGTTTTGATTTCCAATTGCTGTGGAGGATCTCTTGTTATTTGATTTGAAGGGTGTATGGGAATCCATGGAAGAGTGCCTCAAACTTGGCCTCATGAGAGCTATTGGAGACAGCAACTTCTTTGTCAAGAAGCTTCAGAATCTGCTTTCTGTTGTGTTTTTGGGTTAGAGGATATGTGATTGATAATCATACTAACTAACTTGTATATATAACATTTAACTTTGATGGAGTTGACTGCTAGCTAGACTATGAAAAGAAATATGAATTCTAGTGTGTTTTTGCTGCAACTCCTTTTGGTTATTAGCAAGTTTGAAAGGGAACAAGTGCATTTTATAATCTGTAATTTGCTTGTTTATGGCTTTCAGTATATCTCTTTGCTTGTTTTTATTTCATTTCACTTTGATATTTTGTAATTTGCTTTTATTGATCCCAAATCTCATCTATTGATATTTTAAATTTATGAAAATTTATCCTTGGGATTTCCTCTAGCTTAAGTTTTGAAGCAGTTATTAGTCCATGGTTAATATTAATAGCTATGGATTAGCTAGGGAAATGTCGTAGCTAATAACTTTAGAAAATTAAAAAATTACAATATAATTTTAATCCCTAAAAATATGTGGTTATAATCCTTAATGAGACCTAAAATAATTTTTTTTAATTTTAAGCATTGAAAATGATATGAGTTCTTCAATAAATTAAAAAAATGCATAAAAAGTTCTTTAATAATTTTTTTAGCCATAAAAACAGTTTTTAAAAAATACCATTTCAAACGAGTTTTTTTATTTTTTAATTTTCAAAAACAGTTTTTAAAAGCAAATTTATCAAGCAAGTTTTTTTGTTTTCTCATTTTAAAAACAGTTTTCAAAACGAATTTATCAAACGGATTTTTTTTTTACTTTTCTTCTCAAAAACAGTTTTTAAAATGCATTTATAAAAATGTTTTTAAAAACTAAAAAACAAAATTAAATCAAACAAGCTGATAATTGTTTTTAAAAACAATTTTTAGTTTTTTGGGCCTGTTTGGGGTGGTTGTGAGTTTTTAGTTTTTGGTTTTTGAAAACTTAGGGCCCGTTTGGGGTGGTTTTTAGTTTTCAATTTTGAAAATTTTAAAAACCAAAACCAGTTTTCAGTTTCGAAAATTTTAAAACTAAAAACCAGTTTTCAGTTTTAGTTTTATGGTTTCCAATTTCATTTTTTTAATATCGGTTTTCAGTTCTATGCATTACAAGAATAATTCTCTCTCCTCTCTCTCATCCGTTCCTCTCCTCTTTGTTTCTCTCTTGTCTCTCTCTCCTCTTTGTCTTTCTCCTCCGTTCCTCTCTCCTCTTTGTTTCTCTCGTGTCTCTCTCGTGTCTCTCTCTCCTCTCTCTCTCAACTCTGCTATGCTAATAGGGAACGTAACCGTTAATGCTTGAACGGAAGGCACATTTAAATGCTTACTGCCATATCTACTGGGGCATAAATGCCAAGAGAACATATGGTTATTTGTCCCTGATCAATGCACAATCAATATGAATGCTTTTTTTTTCCAACTTTCCATTAGTGAATAATGAATAAATAGATTCATAAACCTATCTACAGAGATTCCTTTTGTTATTAAATTTATTACAAACAATAAAAATATGGTTGAGATGTTTAGAGGACATCAATTCTAGATTATCTAATAGTTAGGTTAGGTATTCCATTATCAAATTCCCCCTGCACTCTTAGGGAAGAGATTGTGGAAAGAGCTCTCGATTCTATTCTATCCCGACTAAACACACTCTTAGGGAGGGATAACGGGTTTTAACTGTGAATAAGCCCCCACACAAGATTTCCCCTTGTAATAGGGGATATCTGTGGCAAAAAAAAAAAAAACTCATCATACACAAAGTTAGCATACTTACAAAAAGTTAGATTCACATGATCTCATTCTTGTATTTGTTGTAATAAATGATCCCGTGTAGAAGACAGTTGAAATCTTAGACTAGAAGATCCCAGGAGAACTTTGTATAACTTCATTGACTAATTCTCTCTGTAAGTAATTCTCCAAACTACAACAAGAACAAGCAGTTACAATATATTAATCCCTTGGATTGTATAACATAGAAAGATAAAGTGCAACTGGTAATAAACAATTATGCAGTATTAATGTAGAGAATTGAAGGCTTTACCTTCCTAATTTTCCATGTTTCTTCTTCATTTGACAGGTTATATTATCACCTCTTCATTTATTCTTATGGCAGGGATGTGAGCAATCTTGGACATATGCTTCCCACTGTTCCCAGTCCTATCCTTGTACCTTGCTTCTAATAGAGGACAGTCCTGGATCCTTAGTAAAGAAAGAGAGGAAGGTAGCCTATCTTCTGGCAAGGATTCAAGCCTTAGACAACGTAGGATATGGAACTCCTCAAGAGAGGTGAGATGTTGAAGTGCATTCCCTTCCAAGAACGCCTGGACAAGATCATCGCCTCCAATTCCAAACTTCAAAAGAGAAGTAAGCCATTGGAAACCATACTCAGCTACAGCCATAGGTGATAGGCTTTTACAAAAGCCAATGTATACTGATCTTAACTTCGGTGGCAAACCACCAGGAGGAAATGACACAAGCTGTGGAATATTGGAAATCTCTAGATCTTGAAGAGCATTGAGGGTGCACATCTGTTCTGGCAGTGATCTAAGTTTTCCACAATTGATGACCTTTAATTCCATTAGGTTGGGAGTGGACAATCCACTTTGAGGAAAAGACTCCAGATTAGGACAGCTACCTATTCTCAATATTTCAAGACTAGACAAACTCTGCGCAGAAGCCTCAACATCTGAGATGGAAAGTGATATGAGATTGGGACAATTCCAGATTAAAAGATATTTGAGCACAGGGAAACAACCTAATGGAAAGCACCTGAGTGAGTGACAACTGTCCCATATCATCAAATTTTCAAGTGAACTGTAGTTTTCCCAGGCTTCATCTGGTAGGAATTCTAAATTCTTGCATTCAGTTAATAGTAATGTTCGTAAAGTCTGCATACTTTCAGTTGGGAAGGTTGTGAGAGATGGTATTTTAATGAGATACAACTCCCGGAGACAATTGCTACTAAGAACCATTCTTGGAAAACATGTCAGTATATCACTCCTTTCAATCTTTAAGTAGGATAGCAAGCACTGTGAATCATTCTCAAGGATTGGCAATAAGTGTTGGCCTCCATCAATAATAGTCAAACTTTTAGTTGACGTAATCCAATGTAAAGTAGATGCTTCTAGCTGATCACAGTAAGATATATTAACATCTGTCAAGCTGGCAGGAAGCTGATATGGTAAATGACCCTTCAGCTTAGGACAATTGTACAAACGTAGATGTTTAAGACATGGAAAAGGGAACTGAATACCTTCACCACTGAACAGTTGCCACTCCTCCCAATCTAACATTTCCTCAAATGATAAAATTCAAGAGATGGAAATGGTTGAAAAGAAGGGGTGAGACTACCATAGAACTCGGGACCAACTGTCTTTATCATTTTCATCCTTGTAACATGAAGCTCCTTGAGAGAAGGAAGTTGTCCAAGTGGTGGGAGAAAGTAGCAAAAGTTACAGCCACTTATACACAAATACACAATATTAGCAAATGAAAAATCTCCCAACCAGTTAGGAAACTTGGTTCCATTATATGATTCAATGATGAGTTTCCTGAGATTGGTCGATGGTTGCAACAGCTCAAGCACCTCTGTTTCAGTTTCTGAACCTTGACTGGTGTGCCTGCTCCAATCCAACACTAACTCCTCAATGAGCTCTTTGTTCTTCAAGTTTGCCTCAATGGCATCTATGGTATCAACCACATTGCACAACTCCAAAATTGAAAGTTTTCCCTGAAGTTTAGGGAAATATCTCAAATCTTTAAGCCTTGTTCCATCATTCTCTTTACCAACAACCAAAGTACTTAAAGTTTGGAGATTTTGTAGGGTGGTGATCTGTCTTGACATCTTCAGTTTAGTGCCAGTTGTGTCAAGATGACGCAAGTTAACTAGGTTTTCTATGTCTGCAGGCAATTCAGAGAGGTTCTGACAGTATAACAATCTTAATGTTTGAAGATTGTACAGCTTAAATATTGTACTAGGCAATGTTATGATTGGAGTGAAAGAGAGGTCCAAAAATCGCAAGTGTATCTGATTGCCTATTGAATTAGGCAATTCAGTAATGTTATTGTAGTTTGCCAATGATAGCACTCGAAGGCGTTTATGTCTATGTAGAAAATCCTGTGTAAACCTTTTAGTCAAGTAATGTTTCTGGTACCACCATAAAGTTGGATCATCACTCAATGGTAGGGGGAGGAACACCCGCAAAGACTTTGCTCCATAACAATTCCCAAACTTGGTGGAGGAGTCATACTTACTTCTAGAATAAGAAAAGTACCGTATAGTTTCTAATATTTCACAACTCTCAGACCTACTACAACTTCTTCCTGATACAACTCTGGCCAAATCATTAATGAGGTCATGCATTGCATAATCATCTCCATCTTGTTGAATCAATGATCTTGACAATAGTTCATCAAAATATTCATCACCTATTTTTTCCATTGATTTCTGGTGGCCTTGTTGAAGCAAACCCTCAGCCATCCAAAGTAGTACTATGTGTTTCCTATTCAAAGGAAAGGCTTTTGGAAAAATTGAGCAATAGGCAAAGCATCTTTTTAAATGAGCAGGGAGATACAAATAGCTTAACCAGAGAGCAGGTAGAACATCATCATTTAGTAATTCCCATATGTTACTGTTCAAAATGTTAGTCCACTCATTCTCATCCACTTTGGACCGCAAAATGCCACCTAATGTCTTTGCAGCTATTGGTAAGCCACTACACTTTTCTGCAATCTTTCTACCAACTACTTCCAAGTTGGGGTGTCTGCTAAGGTCTGCATTTTCAAATGCATGCTTGGATAGCAATGACCAACAATCGTCATGGGACAATGGTTCCAAATGGTGAATAGGGAATGTATGTGTCATTTGAGCAACATCCCTTTGACGTGTTGTAATGATGATTCTACTCCCTTGATTTCCCTCACAAAAGGGAGTTCGTAGGGCATCCCACTCAACATATTTGTCACTCCAAAGGTCATCCAACACAAACAAGAATTTTTTGCCTTTCAATATTCGCCTCAATTCAATTTGGAGAAAATTCAGATTTTCATTTTCAAAATGCTTTGAAGCTGCAGACTCAAGAAGGGTTTTTGTTACCACAGTGACATCAAAGACTTCAGAAACGGATGCCCATGCTTTAAGATCAAAATATTCCTCTACTCTATGATCATTGTAGAGAATCTGAGCAAGAGTTGTTTTGCCAACACCTCCCATGCCAAAAATTGTAATCACCCCTATGTTATTATTACAGTTTGCATCATTTGATAACATCAAACTCATTAGCTTCTCCTTATGACCATCCCTACCCACCACACCTGACTCATTTGCCACAGAGCTTGTTGGTGCTCTAATTGAGGCCCTCATGCTAACAAGTTGCAAACCAAGGCCATTTTTCTGTGCAGCAAAACGTTGGAGTCTTTGGCACAAGGCCTGTAACTTGGAGTTCTCACCCCCATGAAACTGACAAGAAGAACAAAGCAAGTTCCTTACCTTCCCAGTAATGGTTTGTTGTGGATGTTGGGTCTCCATCTTGTGTTTGAGTGCCTCAGTGTTAACTTCATCCAGCAGGTCTTCTGCATCATGCACTGCATCTTTCAGCCGTTCCAACCATTCTCTTACTGCAGGATCGGAAATCTGCTTCTGTTCTGCATCATTGAGCACGGCTTGAAGAGTGAGCAGTGTTGTTTCCAACTCATCCAAGAGTGAGACGTTCAGCTTCCTGATCTTCCTGAAAAAGTCCCTGAACTGCACTGTTGTTATTATCTCGATTAAAGATTGTACAGAAGCTGATAGAAATGCTCCTGCCACTAAAGCTTCGGCCATGTCTTCTTGTTTACAACAATAGTTTGAATGAGAAAGTGAGCAAGAGATTGGTGGGGTGCTAGCAATTCAGGAGAAATTCTCATCAAGTCCATGTTCAGTAGCTTCCAAAGTCAATGTTCAACAGCGCGTATGAGTAATGCAGATCCCCACCACTTGTAGAATTAGTATCATAACTTTCTTTAAACAACATATAACTAGATAATGTATTAAAGTTGTGTAATTTAATGGTACAAAAATAATTTTGATTTGTCCTATTGTAGGTGGAACTTTTGCAGAAGTACTTTTAGGTGGAAAAAATAGTATAATTCAAAGAGGTCAAATGCATTTAACTTCTCCATAAGTTAAAATTAGTTACTTTTGGAGAAGTTAAATGGAAGAGCTTTTGGAGTAGGTGGTTTACAAAGACTAATTTTAACTTATAGAGAAATTAAATGCATTTGACCTCTTTGATTCATGTTATTTTTTTCACCTAAAAGTACTTCTACAGAAGTTTCACCCAAACAGACTCAATATCATTTTACTTTAATTTCATCACCCATAGTTACCATGTTTGCAATTCTCTATGGTACATGGTACGGGTACACTACTTACTAAGAATGCTGGAGACTGGGAGGCATACATAATGGGTATGTTGTTTGAATACATTGTACGTTTTAATATATTGATCGGTACGTTTTAAAATAAAACAGTTTTAGCTAATTAAAAATTATAAATTACATGGTGTAAAATATAAAATAACATAAACAAAAATTAACTTATTTTAAAATGGACAAATAATCTATATAAGAATTTCAACATATTTAAATTAAATATAAAATGAATTGAGTAATTATTTATGGTCCATAGAGAATATATTTAGTTGATATATTATTTAACTTCATAATATATTTTACAATATTACTCACTAAAATTTTAATATATATTTTTTAATTATTTAAAAAATATATAATATATATTTTAAAATTAATAATATGTTTTTATGTATTAATAGTTATGGGTAAATATTTTTTACATGCTTGAATTTAAATTTAACTTTTTATTCAACTCTATTTACCTTCATAAAAAATTGCCATTGAAGAACCGGAAGGAGCTTGAGGAGTTTTGAGTGTGATCAACAACAAGGTACATTTCTCACCCTCTTTTGCTGTGTTTTTCTGCAACTGGTGGGATTTGGGTGGCTGACGGAGGCGAGGGGAGAAGAAGGTTGCATTACGGACATGGGCACATTTATCCGGACAAGGGTGTCCAGATGCCTTTTTGGAAACTACCGGACACTGGAATCTGGGAAATGTGACGAACAAGGATGTTCGTAGAAAGATGGATGGAAGACGGACGCACCCTCATGTCCGGAATTTTACACGGACATGGGTGTCCGGATTGTTTATTATGGGATGACCATTGAACACATGTGTCCGGGAAGGCATCCGGACCTCATTGTCCGTAAAGGACACAGATCCGTAAAGAGGACAGACAAGCATGCCCGTAAAGTTAAAAATTTTGCCAAAAGATTTTACGGACAAGCGTATCCGTATATGTATTAAATTTTGCAAAAAAATATACGGACACCTATGTCCGTATATATGTGAATTTATCAAACGTCTTTTAATATGGTTTTTTTGTCATTTATTTTTTTGTTCTTTTAATTTAATTGTCATTTATTTATAGTATGGTGAGAAGAAGAGGTGGAAGAGGTGATGGTTCACCTAGCAGAGGTCAAGGTGAAGCAGTAGAGCGAATTCGGCCTACTGCATCTGCCCGACAACGTAGAACACGACAGGTTGAGCAACCTGTGCAACGGAATGACCCAGCACCCACAGAGGAAGTGCCGTAACAGATTGTTTACGAGGAAGGTCCTCGGGATACCTCTTTGTTGAGGTCATATGAGTCTCACATTGCAAGCTGTTTGTGGTCGGGCGAGGTAGGTAAATTTATAATTATTAAGTTAAGTGTAAATGTCTGTTAATTTATATAGAAAGTAAAATAATTTTTTTTATATTTGTTACAGGATAGGGGACGTTAAAGGTAGTCACCCACGGGAGGAAGCTGAAAAGGCCAGAGAATGGTTATGTGAGAGACATTGTGGATGACTCTGGTTTGGGACCACTAGTATAGGGTACCCACTCTCTTGTTGACAGGAGTTTGTTGTCTGTGTTTGCCGAGAGATGGCACAAAGACACATCCAGCTTCCATCTACCAGTGGGTGAGATGACCATCACACTAGATGATGTGAACAGCTTACTGCATATACTGGTACATGGTAGGTTCTTCTTCTTGCCATCTTTGGGTAAGAATGAAGCAAATGAGTTGTTGGTCACATTACTTGGGGTATCATATAGTGATGCAACTGCGGAGACATAATACACTCAGGGCCCTAGTGTTAGGCTTAGTTGGCTTCGTAGCGTGTATGAGAACAACGTGGAGCAGAACCATTTGACATACGCTGCAAGGGCATATCTGCTTCACCTAGTTGGATGTACCATATTTGCTTATAAGAGTGTGTCAGATGTCCGAGTATAATACTTGGAGTTGTTCCGAGTGTTGGCATCAGTGGGCGAGATTGCTTGGGGTGCAGTAGCATTGGCTTACCTCTATGAGCAGCTTAATGAAGCCAGTTTACATCAAACTCATCAGCTAGCAGGTTACTTTACACTATTTCAGGTAAAGTGTAATATATGTTAAGTTATCATAATTTTAAACATCTTACTGCAATAGTTTACAAGTTAAATAAATTGTTTATCAAGCTTGGATCTTGGAGAACTTTCCACACATTACGCATGGAGAGAGAAGCCTTGACTATGTAGAGGGCATGCCATTGTGTAGGAGGTTGAGGCCTCATCGTCCTATAGGTGACATTGTTATCGTACGTCAAGACTTGGATCGAATACGCCACTCGGACATCATATGGACACCATATATCACGCATAGGGCATATCGTCCTTTCCATGATGTCTCCTGGTATTATGGATACATCACATCCGGCGGTCCACCATTACCTCATCTTCTAGACCGGGTACTGTGACAGTATGGGCATATCCAGAGCATCCCCCCTTCACCACATGTGCAATTGCCAGTGCCTCCCTCAGCTGATGTTCATGCCTATTTCCTCCACTACCACGACCACTTGTTGGATGAGAGTAGGAGAGGATCTCATGTCACTCATGCAGGGGACTGCATTCATGGATATTTGGACTGGTTTCGACTGGTTTCACATCCATATCTTATACCACAAGAGGATAAAGTTCATGACCAATTGCCTAGTAGAGTGCCGGCAATCGGTGGGAGTCAGAATATCTCCAATGGGACCCCTGACGATAGTTCTCATCAGATATATCTTTGTGAAATAGTAATAAACAATTTTAACATATAAAATTTCTTCGTTAATTACTTACATGTTTGTTATGATGTAGGTTCTTTTTGCGGGAATTACAGAGAGACTTCAGGCATTATTGAGTACGGGCATGGTCATACCAGGGTTAGATTGTAAGATGCTGACCCATGAGGCGTTGAGGATGGCCCAGTTAGGCCAGCAGTATCAATGCACGAGGATCACTAGCATATACCAGCGGAAGAGGAGGGGCAGGGACGGTTCCACCTCTTAGATGATTTGTTGTTTACATATGTATTTTGCATGGTCTGATAAACCCGGTTAGATTATGTATGGAGACTTATAAAGGTTACTCGTTCCTTCATTATCTAGTTAACGTTAGATTACAACAAATCAATGATAGTAGGTACATGTTGGGTCTCATTGTCACTAAATAATGTGATAAATGCAGCCATTCTCTCGTAATATGGAAACTCCCAAGCCTCGGCATCTAGCAGACGATTCGATCCCCACTGCTTTACAGTGGGGGGGGGGTATCGGACATCCATCCTTCAATTCAACCTGCAAAGCACAATGTCATGATTAGATTAATATAATTTAAAAATTTAATGATAAAAGTTAATATAAGAATAGTTTAATACCTGAACAAAGTGATTACCATAAACGTATCCAATGCAAATAATTTGATGTGATGATATTGGATGTCCTCTAAGTGGGAAAAATGTCATGGATTCTGGTTTCAATAGTGAAATAAGCACCAAGTTATACCTTGATGCTATGATATATCCCATATTTGGTAGTGTCATCCACTTGTCAACTGAAACTGTTTTCCCACAATCAACAAATAAAGACATCCTTAACCGATTATAGCGGTCAACTCCACCAAATAATTTAATATATTGAGCACGATAGTGTTGAAGTTCTCTACTCAAGTCATCATGGATTACAGGCCAAGAATCTTGACCAAAACCTAATGATGCAGCAATTGCACGGTACCCACAATTCCCATCTGCTTCAACATCTTCTACCCTGACAATAAATGGATGTAGACCTAAAGGAAACTGATCTAAAATAGTCACCTGTTTTTTGCATCTAGGCCGAGATTGAAAAGCAGCTGTGTGAGTAGAAGAACTTTCATGTTGTGAATACATGGCATCCACATGCTAAAAAAATGAGGGCTCACACTTAGTGGAATATTTGGACTTGAACTTGCCCTTTATCCTACCTTTAGTCTATGGAAATGCAACTTCACGCATTTTAGACTTCAGCACCACCTTGCTAGAAAGATCAAGTTCTTCGAATCTCCTTAAAACTTCATCACACTCAGGCTGAATTGATAATCCACAACCAGGCTCAACAATGCCCCCATCATTAAATGTCAGTATCATCCAATGGGTATGAACCTCAGTAACAGGAATATGGTTTCCCATACAAACGTATTTGTCATTAGAAATCCAATTAGTTTAATGATAACAGAACGAACTGCAAATATATTAAAAGTTATTATTCTTATCGGGCTACCTGGCATGCGCAAGGTAATCCATGTGTGTTTCTCAAAGTGCAACCACAAGCAGAACTGTTGATACCGACATAGTTAATGTGTTGCTTCTCATCATCAATAAGAGCCAAAGCATCACGGGACACTAAACCTCTAAGTTCATTTTAAAGAGGATTACTAAAGCGGTGTTAAACTATCATTATGCTCCTTTGAAATGAAGCTTTAATTTCTGTATGCTGGAGTGTGATCATGTTGTTCATAGCATCCCAACAATTGCACAAGTTACCTCGAGAATCTTGAAGCATGTTCTTCAACCTTGAATGAGCACTCTCAACCCTATCAAAACGGAGATTACATTAATCTATCCTTCTATGTACAAAACATTAACAAAACAATAGCATCCATTTTATAAATTTAAATTAAAATACCTATTAGTTGTAGTCATGCCTAGATGCATCACTTTGTTGATCCATGCATCAACAAACTTTTCTTTATGAGGAATGAGCCAAGTATTTTTCACATAATTCAAGAACATATCAAAAGGTAAGCACATTTGTTCGAAATACGCCAATTGCATCCCAAAATCCCTTTCTGTGGATGAATGCATTAAACTCATCCAAACATCCATAACAGGTTGCCATTCTTGTGTGTGAGACACATAGGTCCTGAATTTCGCCTTCACATAGCAATATGAAATTGACATAGTACCTGAGTAGCATCAGGAAAAACCTTCTCCACTGCATTCATCAATGCATTATCCCTATCAGTAACAATAACCTGAGGTGATACATCAGATCTAGGAATCATGCTTCTTAACTTCTCTAACACCCACATGAAGTTATCTGATTTTTCTTGTTCCATGTAAGTAAAAGCCATTGAAAATGTCAACTCAGTGGAAGTAACACCTACAACCTCAAGCAATGGCAACTTGTATTTGTTGGTTTTGTAAGTGGTGTCAATAATTAACATAATAAAAAATAAATTTAGCAGCTTCAATGCATTCGGATGTGTCCATACAATGTCTCTAACAACATCTGAATCCTCATGTCTTCTATGCCAATATACATAGTTATCTCTTTCCATTAACTTCATCAGGTGTTGCAACTATGTCTGTGGACCCCTTAGTGATGTTCGACAGGCTTGTCGGGCATTATAAATTTGTTTGATGGTAGTCACATTATCCTTATTGTGTTCCTTCAATGTCAGTAAGATATTCATGGGCTTAACCATGTTCTTGGTCATGCCATTAACTAAGGACAACTCATAGCATTTAGATGACCAACATAGGCATGACCCTCCAAATTTTCTGCTACATCATGGTTGCGATAACCACAAACTACATTAAGTCTCCATCCATCACCTGTACTTATTGGTTTCCCTCTCAGCCTAAAAGGATGATAAGTGCTAAAAATATGATAATTTTGTATATAATTACTGCACTTATCAAAGGTAAAATGTTAGATTTATTACCCAAATTACCTATTTTTAGTAATAAATTCAAATTTTGTGATTATTTGATTGAGATTTGAATTTGATGCTATTTTGATAAGAAATCTGTTGATTTTGCAGATAAAGAGGAAAGTTTTAAATGAAGAAACAAGATAGCATTTATTTGAAGAAAGAATCTGCAGATCATATTCTAAATGGCAGCAGATCAAGATAAAATCAACAGTTATTTGGATAAAGATTCTGCAGATAAAATTCTCAATTCAAAATTCAAATCAAATCAGAAAGAGATCAAACCAAAAAGAGGGAAATCAGGAAAGCAAAGCAGATAAAGATAAAATCAGGAAGAGATCAAGATGAAAAAGAGGAAACAAGGAAAAGCAGTAACGGTGGGCTGCGCTCCACCTGCGCTGAGTGCAAGTGGAGCGCAGAAATTAAAATTGCTCTCTGTTTCCAGCGCTGAGCGCAAGTTGAAGCGCAGGAATACGGAAACAGAATTTCAAAAAGATTTCCATCAAGATTCCTTCCAGATTTCAGATAGCTTTCCCACTTCTATTTAAAGGACCTTTTGCATACATCAAAGGGAGGCGGCAGAGAAGAGCTGGAGCTAGAGAAAAGTGTGACAGTTTATCTATTGGTTTGTAATGGCTACCATGAGTAGCTAAGCTCTCCCAAAGGATTGAATGTAGTCGATTCAATCCCCAATTGTATTTGAATTCTCTTTGTTATTTATGAATCCCTGTTTTTATAATATCGGTGTTTTTATTCTATTCTTAATGCTTAACTTCCGCCTTTGTGCCGGAGTTATAGGTTGGTTTTATGGGGTTCACTTGAAAGTGGTTTTGTGAAATCAATAGCGAGTTTGGGGGAACCTAGGAATAGGAAACTTGAATTCTTATTGGTGAAAACACTCAAGTTGTCACTGTGGGAACCATGATGGCTTGATAGCTTTTACAAATTAATCTTTAATCCGGGGTAATTTATCACTGTGGGAACCAGGGTGAATTATTTCTAAGTATTTCATATTTGTGGGAACCTTTTATGAAATAACTTTTATTTGTGCTAAGATATTATAATTGCATATTCATAAATATCATTAGGTTTCAAATACATGAAGGGTGCGATAGACGAAGTTCAATCCTAGTTCTAATAACCTGCTCAACCATCTCAATTTACTGCTTTTCTTTATTTACTATTGCAACTCTCACAAACAACAACCATATTCTCTCACTTGATAGTCAACAACCATATTTTCTCACTTGATAGTTGTGACCATTAGAATTTACAATTGAACTGTTCCCTGTGGATACGACAAACCCCTTTACTTACTATTATACTGCTGGATTTTGGTACGCTTGCCAAAATTTCAACAAGTATTTTTGGGCCGTTGCCGGGGAACGATGTCTCAATTTTAATTTCTTGGGAGGTCTATCCTATCAAGTTGTATATATTTTATTTTTTTTCTTTTAATTTTTATTTTTTAGGATTTTTAGGAAAGTTTTGTTTTTATTTTTTCTTCTCATCCTTGTGCAAGTTTCTTTGATTTATGCTCTTGTGAGGACAGGTGTCCCAAAATCAATTGTTGTTTGATCCAGAAATAGAGAGGACATCCAGGAGGAACAGGAGCAGAAATAGAAGAAGGTGACAAGGGAGAAATCAAATAGAAAACAAAAACATGGCTGAAGAACAACAACAAGTTCCACGAAGGAGAGTCTTAGGAGACTATCATGCACCAAGGGCCTCGATATTTTTCAAGCATTGTTGTTCCAGTTACAGCAAAATCTTTGGAGATGAAGGCCGCACATTTAAACCTCATTAGTGCCCACCAATTTACAGGATTGGATCATGAAGATCCCCATACTCATCTTTCTACCTTCTATGAATTGATTGGTACTATGGGTTTTGAGGAAGGAGATTTAGAATCTGTCTATTTACGATTGTTTCCTTTTTCTTTAATAAGTAAGGCAAAGGAGTGGCTAAAATCACATCCCAATCAAAGTCTGAACAGTTGGAGCGTGGTAGAGGACAAGTTCCTGAAAAGATTCTTTCCACCATCGCGTTACATTCAAGCCAAGTCAGACATCTCCACATTCAGGCAAGGAGAGGACGAACCATTATGTGAAGCCTGGGAGAGATTCAAGTCCTTGCTGCGAAAGTGTCCCAACCGTTGTTTTGAAGACATTGCTCAACTGAACATCTTTTGCAATGGCCTCAGACCCGATTCCAAGTCATTCATAGATACTACACCAGGAGAAACAATCTTGACAGTGGATGCAGAGCGTGCTATTACAATAATTGATAACTTTGCACAGAATGATCAGCAAGCTCAATATGGGAGACAACCAGTCTAGAAGAAGGGGATACTAGAGCTAAATAGCAATGATGCACTTCTAGCAGAAACTAAGGTCATCAAGTGACAGCTAGAGGCACTTACCAAGCAAATGGAAGTACTTCCTCAACAATTGCAAGCAGTGCGGTCTCAACCTAGCCAAACCCCACAATTGATTTGTGATTTTTGCGGAGGTGACCATCCCAATGGTCACTGTTCCTATCAAGATACTCAAACAGAACAAGTCAGCTATATGGGAAATCAAGGAAGGCAAGGTAATTTCTCCAATAACAATCAATATTCTCACACGGATGGAGAAATAATCAAAACAATAATTCTGGCTGGAGACAAGATGGAGGTAATAGGCAAATGCCTTATCAGCAGCAGCAACAAAGTTATCCTTCAGTGCATGACAAGATCTCAAAGGTGGAAGAGAAGATTGATGCTTTTATACAATCTTTGGATGGCTTTAAGAAGAATACAGAAGCATCCATCAAACTTTTGGAGACTCAAGTTGGCCAATTAGCAAAGGACATGGCAGAGCACAACAAGGGCCAATTTACAGAAAACACTCAAACTAACCCCAAGGAGCAATGCAATGCAGTTACTACTGATGGTAACGCATCGGAAGAAAGTGATCTAGAAGAAAACATACCTTCTGAAGAAAAGATGTTCACAGAGGAGATTGTGCAAAAGAGTGTTCAAGTAAAGGAGAATTTAGAAGTAGTTCCAAACGAGGCAGAAGAGTAAAAAATCTACATTTCATAGAAATCATTAGACCCGGGTAAGTTCACAGTACCAGTTTCTGTTGGTACTCAACCATTCACAAAGGCCTTGTTAGATCTTGGAGCAAGCATCAATCTGATGCCACTATCATTCTTCAAAAGACTGGGAATTTCAAAGGTCAAGCCTGCAAGTGTAGCTCTACAACTTGCAAACAAGTCTACTCAATACCCATATGGGATAGTTGAAGATTTCTCATTAAGAGTGGACATGTTTGTATATGTTGCAGACTTCTTTATTGCTGATATGGAGGAGGATACTGATGTCCCCTTAATCTTAGGAAGACCATTCATGAAATTTTCCAAGGTGATAATAGATGTTGATCGGGGAAAATTGCAACTCAGCTCTAAAGATGAAAGCATAATTTCCCACTTAGATAGAGGGATTCCCCAGCAAGCTGAACCACCAGATCAATTGAAGATAGATCCTACTGATGGGATATGTATCACTCATTCTGAACCAAAACTGCAGAAGGTAGGAAAAAAGGAGGCCATGAGTCAGAAAGTATATGAGCACAAGAAGAAGAAGGTTCCCAACATTCTAAGGAAACCAACAAGAAGAAAGAAGCAGCTGTAGAAATCTATGGTGGAGTTCAGGTTCAAAAAGAGAAAAAAGATCAACATCAGATGAAGAGGAGGACAGTGAAGAAAGTGATGACAAGACAAGAGGATGGTATGGAGGATTGATCAAAGCAACAGGAAGTGGAGTAGCTGATCCCACCACCACCCTCCAATTTAAACCACCATGAGTAAACCAGGCGTCGAGCTAAGAGACGTTAAACAAGCGCTTCCTAGGAGGCAACCCAGTGTTTTATTTTGTTTTCTTTTTTTTCTGTTTTGCAATTTTTGTTTTTGTTTGAGTGTCTTAATTAGGATCAATACCTGTGTAGTTTAAGAAATTGATGGGAAGAGGACAAATAAAAATAAGGAAAAGGAATAGAAACTCTTTGAATTAGGAAGCAGCATAAAATAGAAGAAAAATGCATTTGGTTTTCTGCGCTTAAGCGCTGAATTATCAATTTCAATTCTGTTTTCTGCGCTAAGCGCAAGTGAAGCGCAACTACTCGCTCTTGGAACGCTGCAACACGCGCCCCACCTGCGCTGAGCGCAGGTTGGAGCGCAGGTTGCCGCCGCTACTTAAATTTGAAATTTGGAGCGTGGAAGGTCATTTCTTACCTTCTCCAAGCCTTCCTCAGAAGATTCTCTCTGTTTCTTTTACCTTCTTTTCACCCTTTTCACGCAAATACCCCATCCTTTCAACTTACTTGCACTATTCGAGGTATGTTTTTACTATTTTGAAAAGATTTTACCGATTAAAATCTTTATTTTTCTATTTCATTGAGAAAACCTTAGGATAGAAGACTTAGGCTCTTAGAATGACATGATTTTAGGATTAATTGTTAATAGAGTCTTAGTATTCAATGTTAGTTGTGATTGTATGCTTGATGGTAATTTTTGAGATGCTCAGTGAGTTTCTACAAATTATCCTAGTTGGTAATATGTGTGCTTTGATTGAAATATTTTGCATTGCCTATTGCATGGATAATTGTGCATTATTGCATGTCTTGATGTCATGATATTTGAGCATAATATTGTGTACCATTTAATGCCCTGTTTAGAGATTTATTAGGACTTGCTTTCACTGATCACTTTAGCATGCTCTTAAGAAATTAATAAATTGGCATTGGGTAAACATAATAATCAAGATTTTGTGTGCAACAGTGCTTGTTGATTGATTACTCTGATTTTTGAATTAATATGGCCACCATGTGTGAATATTTCTTTATGCATGGCTTAATACATTGATCATGAGTTGATATTCTTTGCATTGAATAATCTTGGTTTTGTTTTATCTTGATCTGCAGATGGTTCGTTTCAAGACCACCGCTGCACCTGGTCCCTCAATGAAAGGCAAAGGTGCCAAGAGAGCTCGGGATGTGCCTGAATTTGACGCTCTTAAGTTCAAGAGCCCCCAAGCCTTTGAGGCCTACAATGCACTGATGAACTATAACTTCATCAAGGAGAAGCCAGTTGCTTTACAGCCTGGTGAGTTTGATGACTTCTTGGATGAGATTATTAGGCGGCGTTGGAGGCGCGTTGCTGAGCCGAATAGGTACTTTGATCCCGAGCTGGCTCGAGAGTTATACGCAAACGCCATTGGAGACCACGACGTTGATGTGCGCAGACGGTCCTATGTGCGAGGCCGGTGGGTTACTTATGATCGCGATTCGATCAACACTTTTCTTGAGAGACCTGGACCTGATGATGAGGAGATGATGTTGTGCTAGTATCATGAGCTGGTAAATGAGGTTGGCATCAATGGCAATGACCCATTGGACATTAGGACTGTTGAGTGCCTATGTTTGAGGGGGCGCACGTTCGAGAGGAACGCCTATGGGGAGGCTGCCAGGATCCACCGGAACGATATGAGGGACATTACCAGGATGTGGACAGTGTTGGTGTTGGCTAACATCCAGCCCACCAACCACGTTTCAGATATCATCATGCCAGTAGCACATCTCATCTATTACATCCTGACCGGGCAGGACGTTGACATTGCCAAGGTGATATCTCATAAGATATTCATGACGACATCCTCTGTTGGGCGACGGAGTGCACAGTCCCGGATCAACATAGGATTCCCTTCTCTCAACACTGCTTTATGCCACTTCCAGGGGATTGAGGTGTTCCCCACTGAGCGTATCAAGACCCCTATGACTAAGGGGTACATTGAGGCTAACTGCATCCCTGATGAGGAGGAGGAGGAGGAGCAGCAGCCACCAGCACCAGAGCAACCACCACCACCACCACAGCAGTAGCAGCCACCACCAGCAGACACACACATCCCATTTTGGGTTCAACACATCATCTCTCAGAACTGAGCTCTTCACAGAGCAGCAGTTCATCTTCAGGAGTACCACTATCTGACTCGACCGGACCTTACCCAGGCATGTTACCTGCTCAGTTCAGAGATTACTTGCAGTGGCCTGGGGACAGGTCTATTGTACCGGGAGAGGGAGGAGCAGCTGCAGATGGAGCTAATGCTGAGGATCATGATGATATGGAGGATAATGAGGATTGATTTTGGTGTTTTCTTTTCTTTTTCCTTTCATTTTTTCTTTCTTTTTCTTTCATTGGATCTGTACTGTATCTGATATTACTGACTTATTATTCCTATGCAGTATGGATTCAGTATGTTTATTGTTGCATTAGGATTTAGCTAATTATTTTAGGTTTTTTTTAGGAATTAGGGATTTAAGGAAATAAATTTAAAATCGCAAAGCTAGGCAGTCTAACTAATTGAATTAGGAAAGAAATAGGAATTTTGTGATTGAATCCACAATCAGTTAGGATTAGGATATTATGCAAAAAAATATATCAGGGTAGTTAATTAATTTCAATAAGTGAATTCATCAAGGAAATTAGCCAAAAATTCGGTGAGCTGTGAGACCAAACACTTGATATGAGAGTTTTCACTGTTGCTTGTCAACTGCTATTGCTTGAGTTTTTGGATTTTATTCTGCACATGAAAAATATGGAAGTGATAAAGGAAAATTTGTGATTATAAATTATTTGCTCAGTGCTAAAAAGCTAACCCATGAAAAATTTTTCCAATTTTTTTGGTAACCCATTTGAGCTTTAGTGTTCTTTTCTTATGCACCCCAGTCAAAATAATGTCTATATCATGTCCCTTACAAACTTGGGATAGAGAGCAAAGGTGCAGTCTGATGAAATGGGAGAATTGGTTGGTTACTTGAAAGTGAATTACTTGAAGAAATACAAAGAGCAAGCACAAGAAAGCAAAGTGAGTCACTCCCTCAAGAATGAAAAGAAAAATAAAAAGTCAATAAAAAAAGGGAGTGAACCATCAATAAAAAAGAAGAGGCCAGCTAAATAATGCAAATCAAGAATGAAATGGGGAATTGAGAGAAAGTTCAAGAAAAAGAAAGATCAAAAATTGCTCTCTATTCCAGTGTTTCTTTGCATATCCAGAAAAACCAAGAATTCTTGATAGCCCAGCCTCATTACAACCAAGAAAAGACCTTTTGATCCATGATGACCATGTGCATGTTTATTAACCAGAAACGACTATCAATTTTAGTTGTTCAACTGTTGTGAAAAATTGAGGGAAACACTTACCCGTGAGCATGAGAGAATTCCTTGATTTATCACTTGTTGTTTTGATTACTACTTTTGAAAAAGTTTGAATGTGTTTTTATCCTGTTTTGATTGATTTTTGGAAACACCACTTGATTCTGATTTTCAATCTGATATTTGGTAAGTAACAGCTGCCTAGCAAAGAGATGATGAAATTATTTCCTTACTTAGTGAGAAACTTGACAGGGGATTGGATTCATTTAATTGAAAAAGGTTTTCTTGCTTGAGGACAAGAAAGAAGCTAAGTTGGGGGTATTTGATAAGTGCTAAAAATATGATAATTTTGTATATAATTACTGCACTTATCAAAGGTAAAATGTTATATTTATTCCCCAAATTACGTCTTTTTAGTAATAAATTCAGATTTTGTGATTATTTGATTGAGATTTGAATTTGATGTTATTTTGATAAGAAATCTATTTAAAGATTTCAGATAGCTTTCCCACTTCTATTTAAAGGACCTTTTGCATAGATCAAAGGGAGGCGGCGGAGAAGAGCTGGAGCTAGAGAAAAGTGTGACAGTTTATCTATTGGTTTGTAATGGCTACCATGAGTAGCTAAACTCTCCCATAGGATTGAATGTAGTCGATTCAATCCCCAATTGTATTTGAATTCTCTTTGTTATTTATGAATCCCTGTTTTTATAATATCGGTGTTTTTATTTTGTTCTTAATGCTTAGCTTCCGCCTTTGTGCCGCAGTTATAGGTTGGTTTTATGGGGCGCACTGGAAAGTGGTTTTGTGAAATCAATAGCGAGTTTGGGGGAACCTAGGAATAGGAAACTTGAATTCTGATTGGTGAAAACACTCAAGTTGTCACTGTGGGAACCAGGATGGCTTGATAGCTTTTACAAATTAATCTTATATCCGGGGTAATTTATCACTGTGGGAACCAGGGTGAATTATTTCTGAGTATTTCATATCTGTGGGAACCTTTTATGAAATAACTTTTATTTGTGCTAAGATATTATAATTGCATATTCATAAATATCATTGGGTTTGAAATACATGAAGGGTGCGATAGACGAAGTTCAATCCTAGTTCTAGTAACCTGCTTAACCATCTCAATTTACTGCTTTTCTTTATTTACTATTGCAACTCTCACAAACAACAACCACATTCTCTCACTTGGTAGTTGTGACCACTAGGATTTACAATTGAACCGTTCCCTGTGGATACGACAAACCCCTTTACTTACTATTATACTGTTGGATTTTGGTACGCTTGCCAGAATTTCCACAAAGGACAATCACATTTTTTTGTACATGTAACTTTATGGATCAACTGATTCTTGTATGGTTTATACTTTCCACTCCTTTCACAACTAAATACAAGTGTTGTTTTCCGACCATTTCCTCTTGCATCTGACCTCACAATAACAACAACAAAACCATGTGCCATTGTTGTTTCACGCACCCATTTCAACAATTCATCTTGATTGCCAAATATATGGTGACACAAAGTTCAATATTAGCACCACACAAATCACTTAAACATATGTATGAAGGACTTATAAATTTACTTTACTTACCTCATTCGTCATAAAAGTATATGAGTAATCAGTCGTCTCCTCCATAGGGTTCTCCGTCACATCAAGCATCTGCATTAAAATTCACATTTAGTTTGTAATTTAATCCTAAACAAAATATATATTACCTCTACATCATTCTCATAGCCATATTACTCACTGAATTCTTCATTAATGTTGTCCCAGCACCTTCCTTCCATTATTGCATATTCTCATAAGTTAAAGACAAAAAAATTACCTACGGACAAGGCTGTTTGTATTCATATTCAGCTCAAATAATCAAATCCGGACAAGCCTATTCGTGGTGCTTATACGGACAAGGCTATTCGTGGAGTTCATACGGATACCCTTGTCCGTATGAGTTCCACAGACACCCTTGTCCGTATGAACTACACGGACAGCCTTGTCCGTAGAGTTCATACGGACAAGGGTGTCCGTGGAACACATACGGATAAGTTTGTCCGTACTGCTATTTTCACTATGTCCGGATGAGTATGTTCGGAAGATTCCCATATTTTAATACGGACAACCTTGTCCGGATGTTATCCCGAACATTTGTGTCTGTCATTTTTCACTTAACACATACGGACATTGTTGTCTGTACTATCTTTACGGATAAAAGTGTCCGTAAACCTTGAAAAATTCACGCTAACCCCAGAAATAGATACAGTGTATCAAAGTGGGTAAAAAAATACTACTATAATCAAACAACTTACCTCAAATATTGATTAAAATGAAGCACACACTTGATTTCTACAATGATATTCTGATCAAAACCAATACTTGAAGCAACTAGCAAAATGAAGATGATAGCAATTACAGAAAATATCACAGTAGTATAGGAAGAACACTGTCGTCGTAGAAGAATACACAATAAGTTATAAAGGTTAAATAAAGTATAAAAGTAACTTTAAGGGCACTTTAGGGATTTTAAATTTTACAATAACATGGGGGTGGGAATAGCAAAAAACGCGGTGGCAATAGCAACGACCCCTTCTTCATTGTTTCTCCACTATTTCTATTGGGAAAAGAGTCTTCTTCCTTCTCCTGTCAGCAATAGTATAGAGTCTCTCTGATGAGAATCAAGAGGGGACCATAACCAAGAGGTGGAAAATATCGAGCCCAAGTTAATCCACTTGATTAAAATAATATTTAGGGTTTACTAGTTAAGTTTTGGGCTTGTTTGCTTAGACCTTTTAGGTTTTCTTTATATTTTAGGACTTGTTTTCTTTATATTTTGGGCCTTTTGGATTTTATTAGTTTAGGAATATTTTGGGCCTTATTGGCCTTTAATGTTATTTAATTGTTTTAATTAAGTATGTATTTGACTTAACTAGCTAGGAGCTCATTAGGTCTTTTAGTGAGCTTTTATAATGTATGACCTACTCATAAAACAGTTAGTTGTGATTTTTTAATAGAATTGGGGATTTTCCTCTTTGAGAGAGCTTTTGTGCCTCTTTAGGGTTCTTGGGTGAACCATTGGCTTTGATCTTATCAAGGCCTTCCTTACTCTTATGGCGATCTTCACTAGACTTATCATTCTCTTTCATATTGTGGCGCCTTTCTTCATCTTCTTTCTTTATTCCATCTTTTTATTCTTTATATTTGGGTTCGTTCTTGGTTCCAAATCTTAGGTTGGTCATTGTTTTGTTCGTCTCCAACCCTAGAAAGTTCTGTTTTAGGATTCATGGAAATATGGATCTCATCATGTGGTATCTAGAGCTTGGATATAGAGTTGAAATTGGATCTTGCAATTGCATTTTGAATAACTCACTATTGATTCTTGTTGAGTTAACATTGAATTGTTAGTTAGCACCTTTGAAGCAAATTTTCTCTATGTTACAAAGTTTAGGTCTTAAAAAAATAAAAAAATAGAGAAAGAAAGAAGTGGAAAAAAAAAGTAAACCAAAAAAGGGAGAGGTCCATACATGATTCTAATTCTTTTGGTGATGAGGAAGAATATGAAATACCAAGAGAAAGAGAGAGGAGAGGAGAGGAGAGGAGATAGGAGGCATGGTGATAGGAGGGGATGTGAGAGAAGGAGGAGAGAAAATGAGAGGGGAGCTAGGGAGGAGAAGCTTGAAGGTGTGAAAATCACAGTTCCATCTTTTCAAGGGAGGAATGATCCGGACGTTTACTTGAAGCGGGAGATGAAAATTAAGCAAATATTATCATGCCACAACTATAATTAGGAGAAAAAGGTGAAAGTGGCTGCACTTGAGTTTTCATATTATGCTTTGATATGGTGGGATCAAGTGCAAAAGGATAGAAAAAGATATGGTGAACAACCTATTGATACTTGGGAAGAAATGAAGACATTGATGAGAAGGCGGTTTGTGCCCTCATACTACCACAGGGAATTGCATAATAAGCCGCAAAGGCTTACTCAAGGGAGCAATAGTGTTGATGAGTACTTCAAAGAGATGGAACTGGCTATGATAATAGCTAATATTGTGGAGGAAAGGGAAGCTACAACAAGGGTCTGAAGAAGATTTTGAAATTGCATATGAAGTTTTAGATGGAAACATCATAATCCTTTTTTAAGAAGTTCACATTTAATCCCAATTAGTTCAAGTAGAATAAATCCTAACTAAGAAGATGAGTTTCAGAAAATAATACAAAAGAGATTTATTTTGGTTCACTCTCAATTACTATGACCTACATCTAGTTGCTAAACATAATTAGGATTTTTCTTCCACTAAAAAATATTACAAATATTTTTTTTTTGGTTCGAGCCTCTTCAAGCTCAAACAATCACAGATATTGTTTGCACACTTAGCCTCCTCAAGCTCACAAACTTACAACAAGAGGTGGTTAAGAAATTTTATAGGTAAACTCAAATACCCAAAGAGTGAAATGAAATTTTTTTAAGAGGTTAACTTAAGTGTTTCTCACTACTATACTAGAAGAATGAATGAATGAATGAAGTCTATGTTCACTAAAAAAGTTTTTCTCTTCAAATTGTCTTCTATTTATAAGTTTCACAATTTTTAAACATTGATGTTATGTGCAAGGGTAGAGGTTGGATTGGAAAAGGAGGTTAAGGTAAGTAGAGGTGATAAAGAGGCCGAAGTGGAGGGATGGAAGATAGTACCTTCTTTGTACTTGGGAAAAAGATAAGGGATGGTGCATTTACCATAATGGCCATACATGAAGGGGGTCTTAGATTTTTCTTCTTTGTTAAGTCTTGAACTTGAACCCTGACCTTCAAAAAATATTGAGTCCAACCACCAGTCAACTTCATCTTGAGAAATTTCACCCTTTTTCATTAAGTATACCTTTTGATCAACTATCATTGCAAGCAAGGCAAGGGCCTTTAAGCATAAAAATTCTTCTCCTTAAGCTTTAACTCATTCTTGAAAGTTAGATGCAAGGGCTGCCTATCTACAAGATATGGCGGCATCAATTATACACTCATTGGCTAAGGGAGGTAAGTTACTACCTTCTTTTTACCTGTTAAAATAGGTTTTTGCAACCCCCAATCATGCAATATTTTAAAAATTGAAATTATCATATTTTGTTATATGGTTCTAGGGATATAATTGTCAAAACAGTTCAATAATATGCTTTAGGGAACTGAGTTAGATCAACAGAGGACAATCTTGTCGTCATAATTCATGATAAGGTGTTTACAATTCTAAGCTTTGGTTTGCGATTTGAAGGTGTTTCTTTCCCTGCTGTTCGAAAATAGATATGCTTTTGCTGTATGTATTCTTCATTTTGGCCAATTTGTTTTTACTTTGCTGGGATAGGGTTTCGTGAAATATACATTTGGAAAGGGGCGGAGATAGTGGTTATGTCAACACGATTCTTATAAGGAGTTCAATTTCTCTCCATTTATGGGACCCACCCAAGGGATGTATCTATCTCTCTCCTATTGGAATTGTCCAGTACTAGAGAGGATCTCATTCCTCTTATAGGAGGGTTGGAGGGATACAATATGTTTTTTTTATCATATTTATCATAGACTTTTATTGTTGGATCTCATTAATAAAATGATTTTGATAGACTCATTTGGCTTCAACATGATTTGTTTTGGATATATATTGATAAAATCATAACTAACAGTAATTGATTCGCTTTGGTTTGTTATATCCAACATGACCTCCCTATTTGTAGCATGAAAATAGTGTTTATGGTCTTGAAGGTGATGACCTCGTTCTTTGTTTTAGTTCGATGGAAAAAAGACAAAAAGTAAACTAAGAAAAAACCAGAGAAACTAAACAAAGGAAAAGCTACGAAGGAAGGAGATGACCTCGTTCATGCTCTGCAAAACAATGTCCTACTGGTTCAAATAAAAAAAGTAAAGGGACCAAAAAATATTTTCAAATAGATTTAGAGGTAAAGGGTTACTGGAATTCAACCATTATATATTGACCGCTCGCTCTTTGTTTGCTTGATCAAATGATGGATATTAAACGATTGTAACTAACATCCCTGAAAATAGGGATGTATAATAGAGTCCGCCATAAAATATTTGATTATGGTCTAGTACCCAATGACACACTCAAGGTCTAGAAGGCAATACCTTTCCTACATTTTTTATAATGAGTAAACTAGCAAATTGGTCCCTCACTTTTTTAGGGTCATGGAGTTTAGTCCCTAAGAGATAAAAAAAACCCAATATAGTCCATGACTTCTTGTTTTTTCTTTCACTATAGTTCTTGTTTTTTCTTTCACTATAGTCCAACTGTGTGTTTCCCGTTAATTTTTTTATGATGTGTCACGTTTCGTGACACTGTGTCACACTATTTGCTATCAGGACACAAAAATAACGTCATTGGAGTTGAGACCTTCCAATGAAAAAGGGGGAGAAGAGAGAAAAAGGGAAATTTGGAAGGCACACAACGGTTGGAGTTGAAGCCTTTCAAGCTATAAATTTGACAAAACCACGTCATTTTTTGTGCCTTAGTTGACACTATAGTGACAAACAGTGAGACAGAGTGTCACTAAACGTGACACGTCGTAAAAATATTAATTGGGAAACACACAGTTGGACTATAGTGAAAGAAAAAACAAGAAGTCAAGGACTATATTGGGGTTTTCTGTTTTTTAGGGACTAAACTGTATGACCCTAAAAAAGTCAGGGACCAATTTGCTAGTTTGCTCTTTTTATAATGATAAGATTCTTCCCTTTCCCATTGTTGTCATTAGATAAATTCTCTATCAACATCAAATAATTTATTATCTAATGCAAACTTTTATACTAAAGGCTTATACTTGTGATTCGGTCAAAGAGTGGCTTGAATTCAAAATTTGCCATCAAAGGTTAAAGAGCTTCCTATAAAATCTACAAGTCTCTTCAAAGATGCTGAAGAAGGTTGGAAATAGAGAACAAATTGTGCGAAGTTAATGAAATGAAAACTGAAACTCATATTTTTCATTCATACTAACCACCTTTAAATATAAGAATTTCATAACCAGAAATTGTAAATAAACATAAATAAAAACTTCCCATTAATTTGTAACAACCCATAATTAAAACTTAAAACTGTCATAATCGTCATAACAATAAAATTCTATCATAAACTCTAATAAAATCTAAAACAGATGCTGATACATATTCTCAATACTCCTCCTTGCATCAGTAGTTGTTGACTCCAAGCTTCTCTCTCAAGTTCTCGACCCTTCCTTTTGAAAATGCCTTCGTAAAGATGTCTGCAAATTGGTCTTCTGTCTTACAATATTCTAATAAAACTTCTCCTTCCCTTTGAACTTCTCTAAGAAAATAAAGCTTAATATTAAAGTGCTTAGTTTTCCCATGAAAAACTGAATTATTAGATATTGCAATTGTCGCTTGATTATCTACAAACACCTTAGTTGAATTTGCTTGATCCATTTATAGATCAGCTAGAATTTTTCTCAACCGCAAAGCTTGATTAGCAGTTACAGTAGCAGCAATAAATTTTGCTTTAGCAGTTGACTGCACCACAATGTCTTGTTTGAAGTCCAAGAAAACACTCCAGAACCAAATGTAAAGCAATAACCTGAAGTGGTTTTCATATCATCCAACAATCCTCCCCAATCACTGTAAGAGAATCCATGGAGATTAAATTCTTGATTATAATTAAACAAAGCTCCATAATCAAGAGTTCCTTTGTAATATTTAAGCACTCGTTTGGCAGCTCGAAGATGCACTTCGCTTGCACAATGTAAGAATCTTGAGAGAACACTCACAACATACAAAATATCAGGTCTTGTTGTTGCAAGATACATAAGACAACCAACAACACTTATAAAATCAGTCTCATTAACCTTTTCTACACCATCTTTCTTGCAAAGCTTTAACTTATGAAACATTAGAGTACTCTCAGGTTTACAGTTCTCCATTTGAAACTTCTTCAGAATCTCTTTTGCATATTTCTTCTGACTAATAAAGATTCCTTTTTCATCTTGTTTGACTTCCATTCCGAGAAACAATGCCATTTTTCCACAGTCTGTCATTTCAAACACCTTCATCATATTTGTTTTAACTCCTTAATAAACAGAATATTGCTTCCTGTTACTAAAAGATCAACCACATATAGAGAAAAAATGAAACATCAGAATTCAAGTATTTCACATAAAGAGTTGAATTACTGAGACTTTTTATAAAGCCAATACTCAGCAAGTACTCATCAATCCTACTATACCAGGCCCTTGGAGCCTGCTTCAGACCATACAAGGCTTTTTTCAGCAAATAAACCTTGTCTTCATGCCCTTTAATTACAAACTCTTCAGGTTTCACAACATATATCTCCTCCTCCAAATAACCATTGAGAAAATCATATTTCACATCTAACTGAAACACCTTCAAATCGTTTGTGCTACCAAAGCAAGGACCAATCTGATTATATCAAGCCGAGCTATTGGAGCAAATGTTTCAGAAAAATCAACTCCAAATATTTGAGCATATCCCTCACTACAATTATGGACTTGTGCTTATTAATGGAACCATCTGCATTGAGTTTGGTTCTAAACACCCATTTAACACCAATAACATTTGTGTTGGGGTCTAGAAACAATTCCCAAGTTTGGTTCTTCTCGATCATGTTAAGCTCCTCCTACATTGCAGCTATCCATTTTGGATCTTTTTCTGCTTCTGAAAAATTCTCAGGCTCAAACACAACAACTTTACATCTTTCATAAATATCATAAAGTAGTATAGTTTCTCTAACAGGAGGATCATCAATATTTTCATCTTTTATAAAAGAAAAATCAGAAACCTGCTTCCATTCATCTTTCTCCTAGTTCCATTGCTTATCTTCAGCAAAATGAACATCTCTGTTTATTAGAATGTTATTAGTTTGTGGTTGGAAGACTCTATAAGCCTTTGAAATTGTGTTATAACCAATAAAGATTGTTGCCTCTGTTTTTTATCTAACTTATCTCCTTTAACCTTTGGCACATAAGTAAAGCAAATGCATCCAAAAACTGAGAAATTTTGAACAAGAGGTTTATAGTCATACCATGCTTCAAAAGGATTTTTTCCTTGCACTGCCTTTGTAGGAAGCCTGTTTAACAAAAACACAACTATATTAGCAGCTTTAGCCCAAAATTTCGTTGGAAGTCCTTTCTCATGCATCATACATTTAGCCATCTCCATTATCGTTCTGTTCTTCCTCTCACTCACTCCATTTTGTTATGGAGTGTATGGAGTAGTAAGCTAGTGCTCAATCCCATCCTCTTTACCAAAAAAATTAAATTGATCTGAGATGTATTCTTTCCCATTGTCAGACCTTATAACCTGAATTTTACAATTAGACTGATTTTCAATCCAAGCCTTGAACCTCCAAAAAACTCTTGCAACTTCAGACTTGAATCTCAAGAAATAAATCCAGCACATTCTCGTAAAATCATCAATAAAGGCAATGTAATAGCGACTTCCCTTTAGAGATAATTTAGGTTGCAGTCCTCCAAGATATGTATGAATCAGCTGTAGCTTTTGTGATGCCCACCAACTTGATTATGGAAATGGTAGCCTAGTCTGCTTCCCATATTGGTATGCACTACAGCTACCCACACGGTCTTCCAATGATGGAAAACCTTTCACAATATTATGCTTTTTCATGCACATCAATGTGGCATGGTTGTAAGAACCTAGTTTCTTGTGCCAAAGTTCAAAACCCATTAATTGAGCTTGAAACAGCAGCCTGCACCTCCTCCATCATATCCAAAGAGAAACTTTTTCCCTTCATTTTGACCTTAAAAATATCTTGTCCTTTTGCATCTTAATTAAACAAATTGTCTTCAAACAAAACTTTATAAGCCTTTTCAAGTACCTGGTCAACACTCAACAAATTTTGATTAATATATTACATAAAGCACATCAGTAATGAATTTAGTACCTGGACAACTTTCAATTGCAACAATTCTCTTTCCTTTAACAGCAATTCATACTCCGTTGCCAATTCTGACTTTTGAAATATTTTTTCTGTCCAGCTCCTTGAATAACTTTTCATCATAGATCATATGGTGTGTACATCCATTATCAATCAACCAACTTTCACTATTGTTATTGGTTGCAAAACAAGTTGCTGCAAATAATTGCTCCTCCTCCTCTTGTTGATCAGCTACTTGAGCTTCAGATTGTGGCTAGTTTTTTTTTTCAAATTTTTTCAATATGACCAAGTTGGTTGAATTTGTTGCACTATATATTAGGCCTCTTCCAACATCTGAAGTGAGGATGGTTCCTTTTTCCACAATGCTGACATGGAGGATGATTTGTCTTTTCATCTTCAGTTTTAGTCCCTTTGTTGGAACTCTCTCCTTGCTCAAAGTTGCTCCCCTGGGCCTTTTTTTCTTCCCTTTATGACCTTGATTGAGTTTCAATTTGGCTTGTAAAGCACCTTCAATCATGCCTACGTCCCTCATAAGTCTCTTTTGTTCTTGGGCTTGCAAAGCATACAACAATTTTGCCAAAGTGATAATTGACAAATCTTTGGAATTTTCCAGAGAGGAAATAACAGATTCAAAACTCTCAAGAACAACCACAAGAATTTTTTGAATAATTCTCGTGTCAGGAAATTCAGTTCCAAGCAACCTCACCTTGTTGACAATGCTTAGAAGTTTGTCAAAATATTCCTTAATTGTTTCTGACTCCTTCATTCGCTGCATCTCAAACTCTTGGATCAAATTCCGCACTTGCATCCCCTTGACCTTCTCATTTCCTTCATACTCTTGTTTGAGAAAATGCCAGATGGCCTTTGCTGACTTCAGAGTCATGATTATGGTAAAGATTTCTTGAGAGACAGTAGAAAATAGACATGACTTTGCCTTCAATTTTTGTTGCTTTCTTTCCTTATGATTCCTAATCTGAGCAATAGTTGGATTGTCCGGTAATGGATCAACCACACAATCCTCCTCAACAGCCTCCCAAAGATCACTTACATCAAGATAAGCCTCCATTCTGATTGCGCATAGGTGATAATTCTCACGCTAAAAAATAGGCAATGTTATGGCTGAGTTATCAAATTGCATTTTCAACTCTTGGGTTAGTGTTTGGGTGTTTGGTGGAACTCTTAACCTTACCAGGTCCCTCAAGAACAATAAAGCTCTTATTACCAATTTGTTGGGAAAAGAAAACAAATCGTAGGAAGATAATGAAATGAAAATTGAAAATACAAGAAAGTCATTCATACTAACCATCTTTAAATATAAGAAATTCATAACCAGAAATTTTAAATAATCATAAATAAAAAATTCCCATTAATTTGTAACAACCCATAATTGAAACTTAAAATTTTCATAACCGTCATAACAATAAAACTTTACCATAAACTCTAATAAACTCAAAAACAGGTGCTGATACATATTCTTAACAAAGACTTAGAGGATTTCCCTTCTTCCTTAAAAACTTCCTTCAGTGTTTGCCACACCAAGCTAGTCATGAAGTGCTTCAAAGGGGCATGGTATCCAAAGCCCTTATATTCTCATTGTGTTTTTCATGAACTTACCACAAGGAGGGCGATTAGAGTGTTAAGAAACAAGGAGGGTTATATTACCTACAATACATGGAGGATGAAGGTTGTACCAGTCAAAAGGTGTTAACTTCATGTCATCATGTGCAACTCAAAGTTTGTTGCTTCTCAAATTTGGCTTCTATATAAGCATCAGACATCCTCCATTTAATCTACTTAAGTTATTATTTCCTTCTTTATTTTTAAAAGATTTTATTGATTCCTTTCATTGTGATGTTTGTCAATCTACTAAACATCATCATGCAACTTTTTCTCTTAGTATTATAAAAGCCTTGAATCTTTTGATCTTATGCATGTTGATATGTGGGAACTGCTTCCAATTATAATATATCTAACACTAAATGGTTTGTTACATTTATTTATGATTGTGCTCATGTTTCTTGACTATTTCATGAAAGATAAATTTGAGGTATTCCATATATATTTTTGTGCAATTTTATCACATGGCTCAGACTTAGTTTGGGAAATCAATTAAGCGCCTATGCTCTGATAATGGTAAGGAATATGTGAATCAAAACCTATCTCAGTTCCTCTATTGAAAATGGTATTATTCATGAACTAACATGTATTGACACCTTCCAACAAAATATGGTTGCAAAAAGGAAAAATCACCACCTCTCCTTAAGGTTAGAAGGGCCTTAAGGCCCCGTTCGGGGTGATTGTGAGTTTTCAGTTTTTGGTTTTTAAAAATTTTCAATCAAGTTTTTACAACTCAAAACCAAAAATTGAAAACCACTTTTTGTGGTTTTCAAAATGTCTGTTTTGAAAACCACAAAAAAGTGGTTTTCATTTTTTGGTTTTGAGTTATAAAAACTTGATTGAAAAATTTTAAAAATAAAAAACTGAAAACTTACCACCACCCCGAACGGCCCCTAACTTTTTTAAATGTTTGTTCCTAAATCTTACTAGGGAGAAGCTCTTATTAGCCACATATATGACAAATAAGTTACCTACTCGGGTTTTGGATGGTGTTAGTCTTGTATAGCTCATTACTTCATTTTTTCCTTCTAATTCTATTATATGAATAGTCTCCAAAATCATGTCTTTGACTGTGTTGCCTTTTTCCATGTTCATAGTCAACACCGTGGGAAACTTGATCTTAGTGCTATCAAATGTGTTTTCACGGGTATACTTTACTTAAAAAGGGATAAAAATGTTATCATCCTCGGAGTCGTCGTTTTTATATCTCCATGGATCTCACATTTCATTAAAGAGAGCCCTTCCATACTTGTCCTCAACTTCAAGGGGGTGCTTCGGAAGTTGGTTCCTTTGAATTTGAGCTATCTTGTTATGAGTCCCATCCATTTCCATTATTACCATCTTACAAATAGGAGTTAGCATATTCCTTTGGCATTGAACAAAAAGAACCTGGACAAACAAAGAAACTAGCAAAAACCAAGGCCAGGTCTTCAAAATGGTATACCGGCTAGAGACAATGAAAACCCAAACTGGTCCAGCAACAACTCCAAGCATTCAAATCAGAGGTAAGTGTTCCTTACTCTGAAACCTTGGACAATTGCTTTGAGAAAGGGGAAAATATATGCTCAGTATCGTATATCCCAATGTGTGTTCTTGTATATACCTGGTTTGGGGAGATTTACTTAGGTTATGGTGTCACTGGGTTACAAAAAGAGCGGCCCTAAGGAGATCATAGACTTTTCATGGACCGTTCACAAGAAGGTAACTCACTATCCTTATTTATGTAGATGATATAATAATATTTGGTGATTATGGTTTTGAGAAACAAATCTTGAAGGAAAAATTAGCAGTTCAGTTTAAGATGAAAGACCTCGAAAAAATGAAGTGCTTCCTTTGTATTGAGGTTGCCTACTCTAGACAGTTGGAAAGAGAGCCCTTCTGTGGAGAAGCCCCAATATCATAGACTAGTTGGAGAGCTTATTTATCTAGCTTATAATAGACTAGAAATAACCTATGAAGTTAGTGTTGTCAATTAGGTCATGCATGATCCACAAGAGAGACATCTATATAGGTGTTGTCTAAGGTGCACAACCAGTACACAAGTAATTTGACCTACAATAGCAGGTGTTATAGGTGTTTCTTTTTTTATTTTATGAAATTACTCTTGCTCTGCGCCGTTGTGGTAGAAGGGGGGTGATTGACCTCATTCCGCCGCACAACTGTGGCATTGGGGCCAACCATGGCCACCCAAGCACCCAACAACCCCTTCCATCCTTATCAAGATCATGATCATAATCATGGTCTCGATCTCTGCCATAATCCCAATCTCCATTCCTCTCACCATTATGATTGCCAAAATTTGATCTACCACCACGAGTCCTCACCCCATTAACTTTAACCACATGCCCACCAATAGTCTGATTCAAAGCAACATTGTCAAATTCAAAGGCGCCTTTTAGGGTGCAATAGCAAGTTAAGTCTTGCACCGTGCGGGATGTAACGCCCGCGTTTTACCGTTTTTGCCATTTTTGTCGTTTTTGCTGTTTTGAGTGTTTTATTGGATTTTGAGTGATTAAAATTATTTTTAATCATCAAAATTCATAGTTTTGGATTTAGAATTTAATTTCCTATTTTAGGAATTTTTTTGGAATTTTTGGGTTTTTCTGTGAAAAATGACCTTTTTGCCCCTCCTGTCTCTTGAACCGGGCCCGAATACTCTTGATCCGGGCCAGAAAAATTGCACAAACCTTTCTTTTCTTCCTTCTAGAAGTCATGCATGTGGGAGAGCTTTGCATGAGGGACACTTGTCATTTTCTTTCTTTTCTCCAAGACAAGTGTTAAGCTTAAGTCTTATGGCATTTAAAACACCAAAATTCATTTATTCTTTCTTTTCCTTCCAACATGCAAACTTTAGTTTTCTCTCATTTCTCTCTTTCTCTCCTTCCTTGGCCGTGAACTATCCACCATGTTCTCTCAAAATTTTTCATCTCACCTTAAACACATCATGCCAAGGTTCCATCTTTGAACCAAAGCTTCCATTTCTAAGCTTTCTAGCCTTGAAAAATCCTTGTTGGTGACTAAAGGAGGCATCTTTGGGGGCTGTTTTGGGACCAGAATTCTGCACTCATTTTCTTGGAAATTTGAGGTAAAGGGGGGGGAGAACTTGAACTCTAGTAGGATTGGTAACTAGAGTCAAGGATTTGCCCTTAAAATCCTTGTTTTTACTCTTGTTCTCCTTGAAAAAATCACTTTTTGAGCTTTTCTTTGAGCAAACGTTTTGGATTCTTGGAGTTGGGTTGTTTACATGTTTTTAAGTTTATTTTGGTGCTTGGAATGTGCTTGGAATGTGATTGTTGGTGCATGCAAGCCAAGAAACAATTTTGGAAAAATTTTCCCCTTTTTCCTCTAATAGCTCTCGGCCTTGAGGGATTTTGGGGCTGCATGTGTTTCAAAAAAAATTTTGTGCTTGGAATGTGTTTGTATGATGAATCTATGAACATGCATGAAGTTGGTTGAAGGTATACAATTGTTTTGGATGATTGATCTTTGAAAAATAGTGTTTATGAGCTTGAAAATGGAGTTATGAACTTTAATATGTATGTGGATGATTTTGAGCGGATTAGTATGATATTTGGCATTTAGATTGTTTGTTGATGAATGTGTGAAGTTTTGGTGAAGATTGGATGTTGTGAAAAATTTGAAGTTTTGATGAACATTCAAGTTGTTCTTGATGTTCATGAGTTGTTCTTGATGAAACTCATCAAGAATACCTTTTTGATCTTAAAAAGGTCAAGAGTATGTTGAAAACATGTTTATGGGCTTTGGTGGTCCAAAAGGACTAAGAAGCAATTTTACAAGTAAAAGGACTAAAGTGCAATTAAGAATAAGTCTTTAAAAATAAATAAAACAAATTCGGATTTCCAATTCCAACCAAGTAAAAGTCAACTTAAAGGTCAATATTTTAGGTTGCCATGACTAAAAATAAGTTCCTAAGAGTTATAAAACCTTTAGGCTTTTAAATTAAGTTTAAAACCTTTAAGAAAAGGAGTTAAAGACTCATTAAAAGTCAATCAAGATTAGATTATGAAATTAAAAGTTAGATTGGAGTTGGACTTCAACTCTAATCCAAGTTATTAAGAAATTAAAACTTAGAAATTAATTAGTATACTTAGCTAATCTAATTACCTAAGTTAAATTAACATAATCTACTTAAGTTAATTAAGTAACGGAAGATTAATTAAGGTTAAAGTTAATTAACCTTAATAAAAGTATAAAGTAATTAATTAGTAATGATGATTAATTAACTAATTAATTATAATTTAATCTTAATCAAGCATAATTAAAAACCCTAATTCAAGATTAAGGAAGAGATTAAGGGATAATTAGAAATTAATTAGGATCTTAAGTGAGGATTGAGACTTAATTAAAGAAGGATAAGATTAATTGAAATTCGATTAATGAAGACTAGTTATGACTAAAGATTAAGCCTAATCTTAATTAGTCATACAAATAGAATTAGGATTAGTAATGCCTTTCATAAGACATATCCATAAGCCTTAGTAAATTGTAGGACTTAAGTGAATATGATTATCAATAAAGCTAGCACAAGCTACCTTAAAAGATTATACCCAACACATTCTCTCTACATAAAACTTGAGAAGCTTGGCAAGAGAGTGTGATTTGGTTTTCCTCAAAAGAAAGACCTTGAATCTACGAGGTTGCACCACGATAAAGTGGTGACGTAAAAAGATTCAATAGGCTTGTCTGTAAGGATGTAATATTGTAAGTGTTTGCGGTGTGACATACATCATGTGCATCAATAATGATTAAGGTTCAAAAGCCTTACGACCTATATGGCAATACCACTCTAGTACAGTGTGAAACTGGATGGGACGGGTGCACTGGGTTTTGCAAAGAACATCAGCGGTCCAGTAAAGGAGACCAGCCCTGAGGATAAGTCGGGTCCCGAAATGGCACAAGTGACGTAGGCTCGCCCCCTACTGTCGTGTAAGCGGGGTACAGGCTTGACTATCCTGTCACTCTCAAGTTTTCATAATCAGTGAGTTTGTCTGGAAGTCGGAAAATCGTCTTGGCCAGAGATTGAGCAATGCTCTTCGTACTATTTGCTAGTACAGACTATACTCCTGATATATTGTACATATATGGTCGAGCAGTTGCTGTGTGCTCTGCTTTTGGTGATGTTTTCCCGGGCCCTCATGCATTAGTTATGTACATCATGATAGCATCAATTGCACACTTGTGATTGAGATTATGTGAATGTTTGTGAATATTTTATGGATGCTCTAGTTACTGTATTCTACTTGATATGAGTTCATGTGATGTTCTCACCCTTCCTTTTCTGCTTCTGTTATTTCCTGTCGTCGTACTTCTTCGCCACGTCGACACTTGGTATTGGAGAGCTTCAGGATGTCCACTATGAGGATCACGTTGAGGTGGGAGCCACGGTGCCAGTGGTGGATTACAGACGTCCCCAGGCGATGTGTTTTCACGGGGGAGGTGCGCGTTACCATTTCTCATCCCAGCTTTCCCCTGGTACCGGAGATAGATTTCACAGTTCCGGTGATCCTTGAGTTTGAGACTCCACCCAGACTCCGTCGCTACACTACTTTTCTCAACCGTCGTCATCGCCCCTCTCCATCAGCATCGTCACAGTCCTCACGGATGGCGACCATGGGCGAGCCAGATTCCCCTCGTTACTCTCCCGGTCCAGAGGTGTCACCTCCACATCCCGTATATCCTGATGCATTTGGTCGTTCCTGTCCGAGTGAGCCAGCCATGATCGTGATTGATGACACTACATCTGAGGAGGAGGACCCAGAGGAAGACCAGAAGGATGACTCTGAGGATGAGGAGTCGGAAGAGGATTCTTCCAGCGACGACCCCTCAGAGGACCTTGGGATGATCAACCTCGGGGGTACTGGAGGGAGGAGTTGTGGGTGCATTCCTGCTGAGACGGATGATGACGAGTAGGATAGCGTAACTGGGGGTAGTTACGAGTCTAGTTAGTAGCAGCTCTGATTTAGTGGCCTCTTGTTTTGTTTCGTTTTGGTTGAGGTCTTATTTATTATAGTCTACTACTAGAACTCTTGTTTTGATGGTGATATTGTTTACTCCGGGATTACTTTGACACTATGGTTCTATATATATGTTATGATGTTTCTTCCCCATGATCCCCTTATATCTGCATGTATGCTGTGTATGTATGCGAAACGATTGAATCGTCTAGATGTTTTTAGAAAATGAATTTCAGACTTAAGGAAAGGATAATTTCATGAACACTTAAAATGGAGTTAGAATGCGATTAGTTGATGATGATTAAACTCTTTTCAAAAAAAAATATTTTCGTATTTTCTAAGTTTTAAAATAGTAAATTCGACGGTTACGTTTTGCAATGTGATATTCTTAGCGGTATAACTAAGGGTGTCGCACGGGAATTGGTTTTGTAACCTTTTTACTAAGGTCGGGGTTCAAAACGAGATTTTAACAAAAATGCATGGAATTTAATGTAATTGAAAATGAAACCCTGTAAAAATGAGTAATTGAATAATTAGAAAAGGTATTTTTTGTCCCCATTGTGGCACTGTTACAGAAAAATAGAAAAAGCAGAATCGGAGTTGCAGTCTCGCCTCTCTCGTCATGCTCGCGTTCGTCTACCTTCTTGATCCAATCCCGTTCTTCTCCGTCGACAATCTTGTTCTTCTCTATCGCTCACGGTAAAGCGGTTAGACAGGTCCGGAGTCACGAGGAAGGAAGGAGGCGGCGAGAGAGTAATGTTGAGAAGGTGAGTTTGTGAACCCTAACATTTATCCCTAATTTTCTTTTAGTTTGTATTTAGTGGAAGGGTAAGAACCATGATTTGAGCAGAAATGGTGGATTTGGAGCGAATTCTGTCAATGCTTTTGGATTTGGATGTGGGTTTTCTGTTGAAATTGATATAGTAAGTGTTCTCCAGATAAAGAAATGCTATTCTAGGAAAGCACCCCTGTTTCAACTTGTACCTTAGCTTTAAATGGGAAAATAAGCTCCCGGGTTTGTTTGATTTTCTCATGAAGTATTAGTTGATTCTTTTGAACCTTGTGCTTGGATTTTATTCCTGGTCTGTGTCTCTGTGTAGTGAAATACAGGGCAAGCCCTTTGGTAATAAATTATATGCTTTTAGGATAGCATTATGATGTTAGGATTTCCTATTTAATTTGATCTTGTTTGGATTTTTGTTTTGGGGCTTAGAAATACCCTTTTGGTATCATTTCCTTGGTTTCTAATACTTGGCAAAGGTGGCATTAGAGGTAGACAATTTGAAGCTGCATTTGAGAAGAATGGGGTAATGACCTATTCTGTAGTATAGAATTGGTTTTTCGGTGGAAAATAATTGTACGCAAGTACACTATGGAATGGATTATTTCCTAATAGGTTATTGTGAATAGTGCCTAACAGGTTCTTTATCACTTGGCTGCCACAAATGAAGAAGTCGAAGATGAAGTTGTGAGGGAAGCAACGAGTAAGGCGGGAAGTGGTTTCTGTCATTGGAGACATAACATTTATGACATAGATATTCTCCATGATGAACACCAGCAACTGCTTGCAAAGAATAAGGATCTTGAGAGGAGGATCTCGAAGCTTGAAGAGGAATTTAAGACATTAAAGCAATCAAACCCAAGTGTGGGTGTTATGTCCATGGCAATGGATGACCCCGAACAAAAATATGAAGGACATGTAAAGTGTGTTATTTGTCATCGTTATAATGCTTTAAGTTGACAGGATGGAATTGAAGGAAAAAATGATATTTTCATAACCCTTTATGTATGAATCGTTAACCTAATGTTGACAGGTAGGCATGGAGGGTTAACAGGTTACCTTTTTGGCATTGTTCAATAGGTCATTTGAAAAACTTGTCATTCATTACCTTGCAATTGATGGTGTTATTATAGTCATTATATTTTTATGTCACAAGGTGGTGAATGGAGTTTGAATAGGAGGTTAATGGGGTAATATAATTGGTTAACATTGGGGATCCTATTGTTATTATATTGTATATTTGGGGTTAATATATCATCAATACAGTTAATGACATTAAACTTACATCAATAATGGTAGGAAAGATATGTTATTCCATGAAGGATCCCACTGTGTGGAATGCAATACTGTTTCCACCTGGTTAATGTTGTTTCGGTAACCGGTTAACTCCATGTACAAAGTGGTTAATGTGAACAGAAAATGAAATGCATTGTTTTTTTTTTTTTTGCCCCATATTTGAACTTAAATAAAGATTGGTGTTGTTGAGCTTAATCCCTATTTTTTGGGTAACCATGTCCATGACAAGCCCTACTTATAATTACCCACTGCGCGGAATGCAATTCTTTTTCGACCAGGTTAATGTTGTTTCGGTAATCGGTTAATTTCATGTACAAAGTGGTTAATGTGAATAGAAAATGAAAGGCCTGGTTTTTTTTGCCCTTTATTTGAACTTACATAAACATTGGTGGAGTTGAGCATAATCCCTTTTTTTTCTGGGGGACCATGTCCATGACATGCCCTACTTATACTTAACCACTACGTGGAATGCAATGTTGTTACCACCTGGTTAATGTTGTTTCGGTAACCGGTTAATTCCATGTACGAAATGGTTAATGTGAACAGAAAATGAAAGTCATTGTTTTTTTTTTTGCCCCATATTTAAACTTAAATAAAGATTAGTGTTGTTGAGCTTAATCCCTATTTTTTGGGTAACCATGTCCATGACAAGCCCTACTTATAATTATCCATTGCGCGGAATGCAATTCTTTTTCGACCTTGTTAATGTTGTTTTGGTAACCGGTTAGTTCTGTGTACAAAGTGGTTAATGTGAACAGAAAATGAAAGGCCTGGTTTTTTTGCCTCTTATTTGAACTTACATAAGCATTGGTAGAGTTGAGCATAATCCCTTTTTTTGGGGGGACCATGTCCATGACATGCCCTACTTATGCTTAACCACTACGTTGAATGCAATGTTGTTACCACCTGGTTAATGTTGTTTCGGTAACCAATTAATTCCATGTATAAAATGGTTAATGTGAACAGAAAATGAAAGGCATTATTATTTTTTTTGCCCCATATTTGAACTTAAATAAAGATTAGTCCAGTTGAGCATAATCCCTGCTTTTTGGGTAACCATGTCCATGACAAGCCCTACTTAAAGTTACCCATTGCGCTAAATGCAATGTTGTTACCACCTGGTTATTACTGTTTCGATAACCGGTTAATTCCATGTACAAAGTGGTTAATGCCAACAGAAAATGAAAGGCCTAGTTTTTTGTTCCCCCATATTTGAACTAAAACAATGATTAGTTCAGTTGAGCATAATCCTTGTTTTTTGGGTAACCATGTCCATGACAAGCCCTACTTAAAGTTACTCACTGCACGGAATGTAATGTTGTTACCACCTGGTTAATGTTGTTTCTGTAACCGATTAATTCCATGTACAAAATGGTTAATATCAACAGAAACTTAAAGGCCTTGTTTTTTTTGTCCCTTATTTGAACTTACATAAAGATTGGTGCAGTTGAACATAATCCCTGTTTTTTTGAGGGACCATGTCCATGACATGCCCTACTTATACTTAACCACTGCGTGGAATGCAATGTTGTTACCACCTGGTTAATGTTGTTTCGGTAAGCGGTTAATTCCATGTACAAAGTGGTTAAGGTCAACAGAAAATGAAAGGCCTAGTTTTTTTGCCCATATTTGAACTTAAATAAAGATTAGTGAAGTTGAGCATAATCCCTGTTTTTTGGGTGACCATGTCCATGACAAGCCCTCCTTATACTTACCCACTGCGCGAAATGCAATGTTGTTACCACTCGGTGAATGTTGTTTGGGTAACCGGTTAATTCTATGTACACAGTGGTTAATGTCAATAGAAAAAGTTTTTGTTTCCCCATATTTGAAGTAAAATAAAGATTAGTGCAGTTGAGCATAATCCCTAATTTTAGGGTAACCATGTCCATGACAAGCCCTACTTATACTTACCCACTGCGCGGAACGCAATGTTGTTACCACCTGGTTAATGTTGTTTTGGTAACAGGTTAATTCCATGTACAAAGTGGTTAATGTCAACAGAAAATGAAAGACCTTGTTTTTTTTGCCCCATTTTTTAACTTAAATAAAGATTAGTTCAGTTGAGCATAATCCTTGTTTTTTGGGTAACCATGTCTAAGACAAGCCCTACTTATACTTAACCACTCCGTCGAATGCAATGCTGTTATCACCTGATTAATGCTTTTTCGGTAACTGGTTAATTCCATGTACAAAGTGGTTAATGTAAATAGAAAATGAAAGGCAATTTTTTTTCTTTCTTTTGGACCATATTTGAACTTAATTAAAGAGTGGTTCAATTGAGCACAATCCCTAATGTTCGGTGACCATGTCCATGGCAAGTCTTGATCATACTTACCCACTGCGTGGAATGCAATGTCGTAACGACTTGGTTAATGCTTTTCACGTAAACGGTTAATTCCATGTACAAAGTGGTTAATGTGAACAAAAAATGAAAGGTATTTTTTTTTTCTTTTGGACCATATTTGAACTTAATTAAAGATTGGTTCAATTGAGCACAATCCTTGTTGTTCGGTGACTATGTCCATGACAAGTCCTAATCATACTTACCCACTGCGTGGAACGCAATGTCGTAACGACTTGGTTAATGCTTTTCGCGTAAACGGTTAATTCCATTTACAAAGTGGTTAATGTGAGCAGAAAATGAAAGACAATATTTTTTCTTTTGGACCATATTTGAACTTAATTAAAGAGTGGTTCAATTGAGCACAATCCCTGTTGTTCGGTGACCATGTCCATGACAAGTCCTAATCATGCTTACCCACTGTGTGGAATGCAATGCCGTAACGACTTGGTTAATGCTTTTCGCGTAAACGGTTAATTCAATGTACAAAGTGGTTAATGTGAACAGAAAATGAAAGGCAAAATTTTTTTTCTTTTTGCCCATATTTGAACTTAATTAAAGAGTGGTTCAATTGAGCTTTATCCCTGTTGTTTGTAAGCGTGTCCATGACAAGGCCTAATTATACTTACCCAGTGCGTGGAATGCAGTGCTGTCAGCACGTGGTTAATGGTGTTCCCATCCACGGTTAATTTCATGTACACATTGGTTAATTTTAACAGCAAAATGAAATGCACTATTTTCTGACCCTTAATTAAACCAAATTAAAGACTCAAGCAGTTGAGCATAATCCCCGTTGTTTGGTCACAATGTCCATTGCAACGCCTAATTATACTTACCCAGTGCATGGAATGCAATGCTGTTAATACGTGGTTAATGGTGTTTCCGTAGAAGGTTAATTCCATGTTCAAGTTGGTTAATGTGAACATAACAAGATATGCACTACTTTTTGGCCCTTAATTGAACCTAATTAAAGACAAGACTTTGCAAAATAGTTCTAAATTTTGATCACTCCAATCAGATATCTTTTTTTCAGACGAACGTGAGCCATTTGTTCACAACCGTACTTAACAAATGAAAACATATTAGACTTTAAATTAGGAACAAAAGAACACTAACAGAACCTACCTAATATTCAAAATCAGATTCAATTTTCATAATATATGACAGTGTCAAACAAGTCCAGTAAAAACAGCCAGACTGCAACTAAATAGGCTGAAAGAAATGTTATGCATAACTGAACCATAAGCTTTCATCCGGGTTTTGTACAAAGGAGAATCAACTACCTTTATAATCCTACTACTGGCCATGTATCAGTCTATCAGATTTATTACTCAGTATGTGCATAGAATACGAATTCATGAGCTTTGTGCATATCTTCTTGTCGGGACTCTTACAAGGCCTACTTACCCACTATGTCGATTACAATATTGTTACCAGGTGGTTAATGATGTTCCCGTTACCGGTTAATGCTTTCTTCAAATTGGTTAATGTGAACAAAAAAATCAAGGCCAAATTTTTTCCCATACTTGAATTTAATAACAGGTTACTGCAATATCAGAATCCCTGATGTTAGGTTACATGCCCATCAGAAGGCGTCATTATACTCAGACTGCGTTCAATGCAATGGTTAATGTTGTTTCCGTAAATGGTTAATTCCATGTACGATGTGGTTAATTTGAACACAACATAACATGCCTACTTATTTTTGGCCCATATTTGATCTTAATTAAGGATTACTGCAGTATATCATAATCCCTCTTGGTTCTGCAAATTATTTTATTTATATTTAAGATGGGGATTACTCTTTAACACAAAGATAAGGTAGCATTCCCTTGTTGTGTGGCTACTTGTCCATTAGATTGAATATATTCATCAGTAAATACAAGAAGTTCATAAACTTCGTCAACCCATTTCAATCTTTTTGCCTGGTAAAACGGAATATTAATGGCACTGGACCCAATAAAAAATTAATCAAACTATTGATAACACAAAATTATTATGACAAACATACTGCAAGTGTAGCAAAAGAGGCATCAGAGGGGGGGGAAATATTCGGTCAAAGATCGGAAACACACACTAAATTAAGGCAAAATTTGCATGTTATCCAGACAAATTCGAAAGCAATAAGCTGCAATAATAAGATCAAAAGCAGTGGTGTAAATGTTACTGCCTACAAACAATAGCCAGTAACATTACATAACAATATGTTGACAACAACATTATCTTCATTCTTTTGGGTCTCCTTGACTCTATTCTTCTGTCCTCTACTCTAAATAAACAGATTTGGTCTTTTAATCCTTCTTGGGTATTTTTTAGCAAATATCTTTTTATTTCATAACACATTCATTGAATAGAGCTCTTTTCTATCTTCATAAACCTCTCTGGAACTTGGAACTTGGACGTCCAAAGCTATGACATGTTGCAGATTTGCTCATGCATATTCATTTTTAACACTAAACCAACATCGACATAAGCAATAAAATGTTGACCGGTTTGTTGAACCTTTATTATTATCCCCCAATCAACTCATAAATTTGAATCTGCAAAGCTAAGCAGATATATATAACCCATGTGATTGTTAATCAAGATATGCAGGACGGTATACTGATGCCTCCACAATCAAGCATGCTTTGCTTTTGTTTCTTTGATAAGCAATTAAATATTACTAAAGGGAGTATAAAGGATACCGCATCCTATACACATTCAAAGCATAACCAGTACTAATGTTGATAACACATCCTAATGAATTTTTACACCAAACAGAAAAAAAAACCATCCACATCTTAATTTGCAGACAACAAGACCAAGACCTAATCATTATAAAGAACATCAAAACCACCGTTGTTGAACAAAATGTTATTGTGTAACAACTACAGAGACCACACAACCACATGCCAAAGAAGCTGCCAAGCCCTTAATATCCACAAGTATCGAGTTTGGTTTCCTGCAGCTCTAAGCCTCTTACACATCCAAAACTAGACTTGTATATTTGTTCAGGTATGAATTTTCAAGATAGCATCAATTCTGAACATGAACAATCTGTGACACCCAATTCATAGAGTTTATCATCTATTGATCTTGAGGATTCCAACCGGTTTGACACACTGGGAACAACAAGATTTGATGGAACACTGGGAAAAGCATGAATTACCCCAAACATAGAGTTCATATTTCATTTCTTTTTGTCTCCTTTTCTAGTTAATTTGTTTAGGGAAGGGGGATACTCACATTCAAACACTCAGAAGGCTAAAGGATGCAATTCCAAATGACCTCCGCATTGAACAAAATGATCTATACAGTTATGGTGCAATGTTGCTAATAAACCAAACTAAACAAGAGTATGCCCATAAACAATATTGATAAACAATATATCCCTGTTTCCAGGTGGCAAAAAGCATATCGTGTCAAGCACTTGTACAAAATTAATAAAGAATTCCTCTCTGAAAGTTAATTGGCTAATCAAATTGCAAACATAAACTTAATAAATAAAGCCACACACTTAATTTTTAATGCCACCAAATTCACATTTATTACAAAACATGAACATCAACACTGAAACTTTGCCACTCAACGGTTACTTTCAGTTCAAGCATTTCCAATATATCGAAGGGAAACGATATCCAAAAACCAATGAGATAGAACCCATAAAATTTACCTGACTTGGAGAGCAAAAGAAAAACTAGACTTGTTGTTATTTGGTTCCCTTGGAAGCAGAGCAGGCCACAGACTATAAGCCCGTCAATCCTTGGTCGTGATCGACGACCGCAACGACGCACAACACGGCTTCAATCCTCAACCCCTCAACGTGTGCGACATTCGAACGCCACCTCACACCCGTCACACCTGACCATGACAAACAGTTCACCGTCAGCGAGGAAGAAGAAGAAGAAGATTGGTTCAAAACGGTGGAAATCAACCCACAAAAATTAGGGCTCAACCAACACAAGTTTTTTGGGGGAAATCCAACTACCCTATAATTCCACACATTCACGGCTCAATCAACAGAAATTTTTTCGGGGAAATCCCACTAACCTCAATCGCGGCTTCTCCGTTTTCCTCCTCCACCACTTCGAACAACCTCCGTTGTAATCGGTTCTGTTGATCTCTCTTCTATGGAAGACGAAAGCAAGGGACACAAACAGAGTAAATGGAAGAGAACAGTATAGTATTGACAGAAAACGAAATTTCTGCAAACCCTAAACGTCTTTCTCCGTGCTCTTTCTTTCTCTCAATTGCGACTCTCCGTCTAGGGCTATTAAGACTCTGAAGTGATAACTGAACTGTGTATTTACTCAATTGTTATTTTTTTCAGGGGTTCAATTGCAATATGTGGAATTTTTTTAACTTTGACTAATTCATGATTTCACCCCCGAGATTTAAGAAAAAGGGTGAAAACTTAGTGTGGCATGGTGCACAACATAATTGGGTATTGCACCCTAAAAGCCGCCCAAATTCAAATGCTTAAAACTCTTAACCACAACAATGATAACTAAACATTACCATTACCATTACCCGTTTCCCTTTCCCTTCCTTCCTTGAAAAACATGACAAGAAGATAGATTACATACTCTGCCATTCATATCATTTATGGCACGATCTAGGAGAGCAGGGGAAACGGGATAGTCGATGCACAACCGCCTCTAAACCATTGCGATGCCCCATCCCTCACGATAGGCGGCCACCGTGAGCACATCTAGCACACGAGCTAAGCTCTCCTCCTTTCAGATGTTTTACACGGTAAAGAATTTTGCTCAAAAAAATCTGTGGAAAAAATCAGCTTCAATCCACGGTGGGAATGGCGGCCAAGCAGACCAAATGAGCCTCCACGAGCCAAAATCAGTGACCCTGTCGAGGCTGTCGGCAATGGCCCTGGCTCTGTCGGCGCCGGCGACTTCAATGCGGGAGGAGCGAAGGTTGGTAACGCCGGTGAGGAGGGAGTGTGAGAGGAAGAAGAGGTTTCGATAACAGAGGTAAGATGAGGTTTCGAATATTCTCCGTCCTTGAGCCACCTCTCCACTGCCTTTGGCGCCGGCGACACCGGTCACGACGGAAATGGCTCTAAAATGACCACTGCCAAGCGGCCGTGGAGGTTTAGGGATGATGACCAGCTACCGGTTTAGGGAAGTAAATCTGAGCCATTGAATTAAATACTATTATATCTAATACTCATCATTACTTGTGTACTGGTACACAAGTTTTTAACTTGTGCACCTTAGACAGCACCCATCTATATATATCAATAAACAAAATTCTATAGTATTTAATGACTACTCCAAGAAGGGGGCTCCTATTCAAGAAAAGGGAAAAGTTATCCATAGAAGTGTACACAAATGTTGATTGTGCAGCCAAACAGTGGTTGGTCGCAGTGGAAGTGGATTGTAACCCTACCTATGCCTGTGGGGGATTCCCGGTCAAAAACCAAAAAAAATGTTGATTGTGCAGAATCAATTGTTGACAAAAGATTCACATCATGGTACTTAATGTTTTTAGGTGTTAATTTGGAGACATGAAGAAGTAAGAAGCAAAATACCATTGCTAGGTCGAGTGCAGAACCAGAGTTTCAAGTTATGGCACAATTATGTATGTATTTGTTATCATTAGAATTAATATTCAAATTATTTTCTATCTTTTTTATTTGAAGTCATATATTTTATAGTATGTCTACAAGAATCGAAATTTTCTGTTGGGATGGTACCAAACTCGTTCCACTAAAAAAAATTAACATGTGAACATAAGTATGCATGTTGACAAATAAAATATAGAATATTATTTAATAAAATTTAGATTTATTGCATTTTTTATCCCCTTATTTCAGTCTTTCCATGATTTTGGTCTCCTTAATTTTTTTTTCACAATTTTGATTCCCCTAAAATTTTTAATCTTGAACGGCCCCGAAAATTTTCATCGCCATATATCTCTATGTATGTGTGAGAGGGACCACTAATCTAGAATTAAAAATTTTGGGGGGACAAAAAACAAAAAACATTTATGAGGACCAAACTCATGGATAGACTATAATAGAGAAATCAGAAGCACAATTAAACCTAAAATTTAAATTAAGAGTATTTCTTTTCTAGTACCTCGATTTTATGTAGTATTTGGAAATGCCTTCCTTTTGCTTCCATAAGTACCTACACGGGACTAAAGCCCAATTTGGATTAATTTCTTTAGAAAAACTTATAGGTAAAGAAAATAACACAGGAAAAAAAAATGAATTCAACTTCTTTAATAATTTAAAATTAATCTTTATAATTCAACTTCTTTAATAATTTGAAATTAATTTTTATAATTCAATTTTTTAGAACTTCTCTCATTTAACTTATGTAAAACACCTATAAATTTATAAAGACATTTTTACCTTCTCGATTGGATTCATTTTACTTTCTTAGTTCATTTTGTTTTCTTTCCCTATAAAAAAAGTTTATCGAAACGGACTAAATGTAGGAATTTTCAACAGACAATTTGGCATAATCATAAATTGGGAATTTTCAAAGCAATAGGAAACTACTAAAATTAAAAAGAAGAAAAGCAGATTAGAAGCTAAGACAAGTGTTTAAGGCATTCGGGGCATAATCTTTGATACAGTCTGAAATAAGTAAAGAAGTGCTACTATTAGCCGATACAAACCTTCCAACTACAGATAATTATGGAAGTTTTGCTCTTGTATTATTTTATTCCTTGTAGTATTTGGTAAGACACAATGATGAAAGTTAATTACTCTTCTTTACCCTTCTTGTTTTCACCAGCTTTCAGAAACCGCGAAAACCAATAAGCAGAAGACTTTGGGTGCCTAGTGAGCCCATTTTTATAATCCACATATACCAATCCAAACCGTTTTGTATAACCTTGAGCCCATTCAAAGTTGTCCAGCAATGACCATGCGAAGTATCCTCTCACATCTGCTCCATCCCTGTTCATTCAATTTAAATGATATACTAAACTTCAAGTCTGGTTGATTTAAATTGTTATTTTATTTTCAAGGTCAAAAGATTTTACTCAGTTGTTATGCCGGTGAAAACTGTATTTGGTAATAATATGAAAGTTGCACTTTTTTTTGTTTCCCTTGTTTTTTCATTCTCTTTTCAAAATCCTGTATTGGCCATTGAGAAAGACCCTGTTATGATCTTCAAAAGTGATCGTGTTCGGTCAGCCTAGCATACAAATACTTTAGAGTACCTCACAAATGAGTTTCTGACCTATTTCTAAACTTTCAATGTTTTCACACAAATGAAATACAAAAAGAGGGTCAATGACTGATATAGTGACAGGCATATGCATAACTAAGGTCAACATTCCATTAGATCCCTAGAGGCAAGAAGAAAATATACTTGAAAAAAAAATGAAATGCAAGAAAAAAGGAATTGACATACCAATATTAAGTAAAATGAGATCATAAGGCATCAACCATCATATATTTAAAAGTAGAGATGCATCTAACCACCAGATTACTTATTAATTGGTGAAATAAACAGGTTTAACTCAGAAGGCTACGTTTTAGAAAGTGGAAAACTTACTTTATGGCTTGCGCAACTGATGCAACGTATTCCTTGAAATAGCGAACTCTCAGTTTGTCATCTAGCATCTCATGTAGTGGCAAGTTATCATTATCTTCATCATCCATACCTATCAAATGGAAATCCAGACTCAGAAAGATGAGAATCATTTTATAATGTTTTGGCTCACACATACACAAGATAGACCGTTTTTGTGTGGTTTCCCTGTGAATTTCCAATTTATGTTTTTCCATGTAAGTTTGTCACTTTGTCTTAAAGTATGAATAACTAATTTGCTCTATCAAATATTTTCCTTTTCTGTGCTTTTCTGGTCTGACTAGAGAGGAATACTTAAATTCCACATTAGAACCCTTTCTTCCTTGATTTATTTATTTTTCAATTGATAAAATTATATGTTCTTTTATCAACTTCTACTCTCATAAATTAGTAAGAATGTCAACAAAAAAAAAAAGATCAATTTGAGTTATCCATCTTTAGGAGATTAGGCACTCCAATGATGAGAGATCTTCCAGTTGCCAATTTTATAGTTTGATTGAATTTAAGTTTGCTTACCAAAGAAAATGATTTGGCTCCTCTAAAGTGCATAGGAAAAGTGCAAAGATAACCATTGATTGGAAAATCAATGATTGATATTGTGATAAGATGCATATATATAACAACAAACTATGAAGTTTCTAAAATCTCAACCTTAATTTTCCAATCAATAATTATCATTCCATACTTTTTCCTATAAAGTGCATTTGCATTGATGCTCTTTAGAGGAGCCAAGAACAAAAATTAATGCAGTAGCAAAAAAATCAAGTAAATCAAATATGCTTCTTCAGTCAGTTCATAATCTAAATAAGAGTGATCTGTATCACCAGATTCCACTAATATTCCAATGTAGCAGAAGAACTTTGTTTACACACACACACAGTGCTAGGTCCCAATTTCAAGCCATGCAACTTGAATCCTATATCAAAAGTATGGAATTCTGATTTCTGATGTGGGATTTATATGGACTTGGGCACTCTCAACACAATGGAGATAGGTTTTGTGTGGCAGTTCTTCCAAGAATCAAATGTTATAAGAGCCTACACCTTTTCTGTCAGTTTCAAACATGCAGTGCAGGATGTGACACAAGCATTGCAGTGTTTGTCATAGACTAGTTAAGGGACTAGTGTACAGCCACCTAAACAGGGCTCCTGGGCTGCAGAGCATGGTGGAATATTGGGATTCAAGTGTAAGGCATGGGACCTGAGCCCTATGTTAGAAGTATGGGATTCTGAATTGGGACTCAAGGTTCTTAAACCTCATGGTTTGTCAAAATAAATTGCAAAACCCTAAACTTGACCATATATTACATTCCAACCCTTTTTTTTCCTTTGACTAACTATTAACTTCACATTGATTAGTGCATCAAGCAATTTGTAAGTGCCATTATACAGTCAAGATTCAATAAAGATATAGGGATGCAGGACTATCAATGTCTTTCACTTAATGGCTGATTTCACCCTCACTTTTCTGTCTAGTGGCTAGTTCTCTGATTGTGTTCTTGACAAGTTTATCAGAAGGACAAGCAGTCAAGCACAGTTACATACCATTCTCTGTGACATATATTGGTGTAGCATATTTTTGTGATACATAATTTAGAACCTTCCGAAGACCCCAGGGAACAACATAAAGCCACTCTGATGCTGCCTGTTACATGCAAACAGAATATGAAAATAGTATGTTTGGGCTTGTGTATATATACAACAGGCACACACAAAAACAGAAAGAGAGAGAGAGAGATGGTATACACCTTCTCACCTATGAGCTGGCCACCTTCCCATTCCACTGTTAACAAACAGAGAGCTCAATCATCAAGGATAATTCACTTTGGATAGATATAGAAAATGATACAATATTCTGATTATTACCAATTCTTTCCATCTCCTGTGTCTTGTAGTAATAACTTTCTTCAGCGCATTCTGTCACATGAGAAATAAACCTTGATGTATAGTGGTTTAGACCAATAAAGTCCAATGAATTCAAAAGAATTTTCTTATCCTCCTCTGAGAATTTGGGAAGCTGGTCTCCAAGTCGTTCACGCATAACTTCAGGATAGTCTCCATAATATAGTGGATTCAAGAACCTGAATTAAAAGTATATGCTAACATAAGCATGCATCTTACACAAAGATTAGATATGACTTCAACCTTCAAAACTATGCAAGCCTGTCATTCTAACTTGAATTATTTTCTTCATCTATAATTTTTCTTCAATTTCTAGTGTTCATCAATCATCAGCACAAAAAGAAAAAATAGATAAAATTTGTCTTCCTTATTTTGTGGTGTGAAATAAAGAAATAGAAAGGAAAATTCTCAAACCGAAACCTTTTGCTGAATTGAGTACAACAGTATAATATCAACATGATACAGAATTCTAATGCAGGTGCTTTATCAAAACTAGATTTTTAGTAAAACAGTTGGTTCTTAGAGAATATAAGAACCAAAGATTTCTGTATATCAAAACTAGATTTTTATGTGAGTGTATGCGCACATCTTGCATTTATTTCAAGCAAAAAATCTATGAAGCTCTTATCAAAACATGGAACAAATGTATTGGGAACTACCAGCCAATCTGAAAATCCAGGCGCCTTGCAGCAGCAGATTTATCTTCAATCTTGTCAGAATTAGCCTCTGCCCATTCACAGTCTACCACCAGGCCCACTTGTCCCCCTTGCTTATCCTGGAACATTGAGACAACATATTGAAAAGAATAAAATTTTTCCTGTGTACCACTTTTTCAATTATGGTCACCATCAAATAATTGTTAAAAAAATCACAGATGATTCAAAAATCAAATAAAAACAAGAAGAAGAACAACAAAGTCAACTCAATTGCTCTCTATCAAAAACAAAATTTCAATAAAACCATGTAATTAATGATTACTGGAAAGAAGGAAAGAATATAATTAACATAATTACACATATCAATCAACAGATTTCTTCTATTGTTTGATTAGGTTTGACCCCATGTAAAGCCTGGAAGTGGAAATTTAAAGCTTGGTAGAAAAAGCACAAGTAGGCTGATAATTTGAAAATCATTAAGATACAAAATGGTTGCAGTGGGGGCAAACAACAAAATATAGACAGTGAATAAAATGTATCCAACTTTCAAAGTAGAAAGTTTGCATTGAAATAAGTATAGTCATGCACCTTGTACTTGCTTCGGTATATGGAAACAGCTGCTGCATGGGCCAAGATCTGATGATGTGCTGCCAAATATGGCTCTACTGATGTATTTTCACATCTTCCAGGTGCGAAAATTGCAGTATCATACCCATTGATCGCAGTTTGAAGGGGCTCATTAATAGTAATCCAGTTCTTCACTCTATCACCAAAACTTGCAAAGCAAGTATCTGCATAGGCTGCAAAACATTCTCTGCATATGCCACACAGGAACATAGCATTCAATTCAATAATAGAATATTGAAAATCAATACAATTTTAAACATTTTTCATAATTAAGGTACCAAATAAAAATTTTACAAGGGAAGTCCTGCAACAAAGAAAGGAGATGGAAAAAGGCGGTCTTGGTGTGAACCTTCTGGGTCAAACTAGGCATCAGGTACTTCCTAAGGAAACTGGGTTACACTATACTAAAACGCCACTGGAATAATATACTGAAAACAATTAGAGTTAAATGAAGCATATATTTTGGAAATAATCCTGATTTATGAAATTTTACTATTAAAGACAATGTGTGAAGACTAGGACAAAATTTATTTTTCCATTGGGAGTACTATTTTTGCAATGAAGTACATAGCCATAATATTTTTTATTGCTAAGATTCACGACAACATCTGTGTTCTGTAGATCTGAATATTACTCCTAATTCTGAAACAAAATTGTCAATACAGTCAAGTGAATCCACAAGTATGAAGTAATAACACAGACAATGTATAACTTGCAATTTATTAAGTATGTTTCTTTGCTCCCAATGCTTGTTATGTGATAGGATTATGTTTACAGCTTCACTTGGCTGTTCAGTTCAAGCCTGTTTCAAGGGAGTTTCTCTGACAAATTTGCAGAGAGGCTGACCTAATCTTCAATTAGTCATTATTATGCACAAACTATTTTGTTCTGGATGTTATCTTATCCTCAACCTTGTTGAATTATTAATTTTTTCTCTAATAGATTTTATTTTTCCTACTATCCACCCACCAAAGTAAAATTTATTGTTCATAGCCCTTTTGGATTTGCTGGCTAAAAGAAAACGTCCAGTGAACATTAAGGGGCCTTTGATATTCAGCAAACTGGAAGGTAGAATTCTCCTGAATCCTCATTCTCAAGCAAAAGCAATCTTATTAGCTCTTTGAAATTGACTAAATTTATAATTTGAAAATGAATTTCATCCAATCAAACATAAGCCATCACTGCATTGGCTGTTTCTAAAGATTTTCCCAAGGCTATGGGATCCATCACGAATGTCAAAAACTAGCAACGCCTAGGTAGGTTAGAATCCTACCCGACAAATAGCCCCATAATCAGGAACAGTGGATTTTCAATATGACCCCTGTTAGAGAATTTCAGCCCATGTACTATGCCACTACCACCTGCAACCTCCTATCCGGTGACTTGCCAATAAATACAGGGACCCTGCCAGGTGTATACACACTTGTTGCAGCCATCATCTCCCCTTAAGTTGACTCAGGCATCAAAGTGTTTCTGCATATACCACACCCAGCTCTACCTTTTGCTCCACCGTCAACAACCCCATATTTTGAGGAAGAACATCAACTAGGCGCTCAAGCCCAACCATAATCAACTCCCCGGATCCAGTACTGATTCTACTAAACATTTCTTATTTCGGATTTTGTAATCTCTGGGTCAATATCCAGTTTTGTGAAATATTAGGATGGGTTTTTGTCACATACTTACCCTATAAGAACGTTCTAGGATACTACAAGTAGCATAGATAAGGTCTGCAACCTTGATTTAACTTGGCCTCAATCTTATACATGAAATAAGATAGTTCTGATTCTAAAGTTGTTTAGCAATTCAATCAATTATTCTTCCCAAGAGAAAAACTTCCAGAGACTACTTGAATTTCCATTGCTGGCTTAAGTAACATCCGAACACAGATGTCTTTTCATAAATACAATGTATTCATCAGGACATTCATCATGTGCATCAACTTTCATTTTATTTCGACTGCAATATTCATAAAACAGATATAATTATCATAACCATTTCAGTTCCACATAAATAGGTGACTACCTCATAACCTTTACTACTTTCAAGCACATCATATAAATCAATTTTCTGATTAATCAGAAAGAGACAAATTGTAAAATAAAAAAATAAATCAGTTATATGATACCTACATGATTTTTTTATTCAACCATCCTCCAATTGACTCATGAAGATGCAGCGGAAGATCCCAATGGTACAAAGTTACATATGGTTGAATACCTGCTGGAGAAGAGTAACTTAATATATATTGTTGACAAAAAAGATAAACAATTTAGGTAAAGTATCCCCATACAGACAATACCTCTTTCAAGAAGAGCATTGATAATGTTGTTATAAAAAGCTATCCCTTTATCATTGACTTCGGTTCCAAAGCCATCTACATCCAAAAACCATTACAATACAATAAAAAATTATCCAAATAATCTCTATCATTTATATTAGACAATGTAACTATTGAGAGAAAGAGAAAACGAGAGACATTTGACAGAATCCATGTGTCAACTATACACAACGAAAAATATATATACATGTGTAGATTTACAAATATACATAGTGATAGGCCCAAGCCCATATCTAACATATGATACACTACTATAATATACAATACACTCTCGATCTAACACTCCCCCTCAAGCCGGAGCATATAAATCATATGCACCAAGCTTGTTACATATATAATCAATTTTAGGACCCCTCAATGATTTGGTGAAGATATCTGCCAACTAATCATTGGAATTGACAAACTGAGTGGTAATGTTTCCATATAAAACCTTTTCCCTAATGAAGTGGCAATCTATCTCAATATGTTTGGTCCTGGATTTGAGGCAATGTGAAGGGCAGCTTGGTTATCACAAATGAGATTCATCTGTGTAACCTCCCCAAATTTCGGTTCTTTAAGTAACTGTTTGAGTCAAATAAGCTTACAAGTGGTTGAAGCCACAACTCTGCATTATGTTTCTGTACTAGATCTTGCCACCACATTCTGTTCCTTGCTTTTCCAAGAAATCAAGTTGCACCAATAAAGAAACAATATCTAGAAGTGGATCTCCTATCAGTAGGAGAGTCTACTCAATCTACATCTGAATATCCCACAACTCGAGTATTATTATTGTCTCCATATAACAAACCTTTTCCTGGAGCTCCTTTAATGTACTTTAGAATGCAAATGATTGTATCCCAATGTCATGCACATAGGGAAGTAAGAAACTAACTTACCACACTAACTGTAAAAGAGAAGTTTGGACGAGTGATAGTGAGGTAGTTTAGTTTTCCATCCAGTTTCCTATATCTCTCAGGTAGTCCTGGTAAAAGGGTCTATTTGTCCATGACCCATCCAATTCATCCATATAAAATTCAATCCAATCCATCCAGTTGTTTAAAATGGAAAACTTGGACTAAATTGGATGGATAACAATCCATCCTCTCTTATTTAAAAACCAATGGATTATCTAAGCATATATTTATGGATTAAAATTGGACTAGTATTTTTTTCACATCTAGCATAAACCAATGGATTCGATGACTTAGCATGGTTCTCCGTCAAGTTCATCATCCTCCATCACGTCTACCAACACCTACACCACCATTGCTACCAAGTTTTTTTTTTCTTTCTGATTTCTTCTCGAACAATCTAGAAGATTAGAATTAGAATTTCAAACAAAAACGTTGGGTGCCTGAACAGTAAGTGTGGTAGAGAACAAAAACATTGCTAATTTAGATAGATTTAGAAATAGATAAAATATATTTATCTTTGGAAATTTACCTTCATGTACTAGTATAACTAGAATTACCATAGTATGATGATGAGAAATATATATATATATATATATACACACACATATTATATATATATATATATATATATATATACATACATACATATAATAAATAAATAATATAGTTAATGGTTTATAATTAACTATTCAGAAATAAATATTATTTTTCACGATTCATTGGATTTTATTTTATTTCTGATTTTCAACCAAATATTTACCCCTTAAAATTAAATTTATATAGAAAGAGAAAAGAGGAGAGAGAAAGAGGTAGGGAGAGAAAAGGAAGAGACAAAAAGAGGAGAGAGAAGGGGAAGAGTGAGAGAGAGGAGAGAGAAAATCTAATAAAGGAAAATTGTAGAGAGAGAATATATTCTTGTGACCAGTGAGTGAGAGAGAAAATATTTTAAAAGAACAATAAAAATTATTTTTAGAATTAATTTTATGGTCCATCCATAAAATATTTATTAATGGATGGATTGGATGGTTTTTATTTAATAGGTCACGGATGGATTGAATTTTTACAACAGACAACAACAGACTTAACTGAAAACTGAAACACCTCTGAATGCAAACACTTCTTAATACAAAAATACAAATACAGCTAGTTATCTATATATATGTGCATATACTCTAACCTGCTCCCCTCAAACTCATGGTGGATTGATAAGCGAAAGTTTGTCAAACACACTGAGTTTGTCCCTAAGATTGTTCCTGAGTGTTGCAAATTAGGCTGAAGGTAAAGCTTTAGTTAAGATGTCTGCACACTGATCCATAGAAGGAATATGATAGACTGCTAGGCTTTTGTTGATCACTTTTTCTCTGTTTGGTTCTGGAGCGTAACACAGGATTATCTGTTAGCATAACAGTACTCAGACTGTCACAAAAGGCTTGAGGTGTAGTAAAGGAAACTTGCAGCTCAGTAAGGAGAGACTGAATCCACAAAATTTTTGCTGTAGTGTTAGCTAAACTCCTATATTCTGCCTCAGTACTAGAGTGAGACACTAAATTTTGTTCCTTAGACCACCAGGAAACCAAATTAGGACCAAGAAAAATACATGACCCAGAGGTAGACTTGCGGTCACCAGGGTCTAAAGCCCAATCTGCATCACAGTATGCAGTGAGAGGAAGAGGTTGAGCAAGAGAGGATTTCTGAATTAGTAAACCATAGGTAAGAGTCCTTTTAAGGTATCTTAATATTTTTTTGACTGCTGTCCAATGGTCTGCAAGTGGCTGAGAAAGAAATTGATAGGCCTTATTCACTGCAACATTGATTTCAGGCCTAGTTATAGCAGCATACTGCAGCGCCCCAACTATAGATCTGTAATTAGAGGGATCTTGAAGATATGTTGTACCAAATTTTGTCAACTTAGTACACTGACCATAGGAGTTGAGAGACCTTTTGCTTCAAACATACCAGCTTTTACCAACAGATCAGTAATATATTTAGTTTGGGAGAAAATGAGAGACCCATCAGTCAAGTGGCTAACCTGTATGCCCAAGAAATACTCCAAAGAGCCTAGCTGTTTTAGAGAAAATTCCGAATTTAACTTGGAAATCAGCTGCTGAATTAGTAACAAAGAGTCTCCAGTGATGATAATATCATCTACATAGACTAGAATATGAATGCAGTGAGTGTCTTGATGAAGAGTGAAAAGAGATGGATCACATTTGCTTGGCTTAAAACCAAATGTTAGGAGAGCTAAATTAAGCCTATCAAACCAGGCCCTAGAACCTGTTTTAGACCATACAAAGCCTTGTGCAGCTTGCAAACTAGAATCCTATTCTCATTTTCAAAACCAGGAGGTTGACACATGTAAACCTCCTCCTCCAACAAACCATTAAGAAACGCATTAAATGCGAGAAAGTAAGAGAAAGAGTAGAGAGAAAATTTCAGAGAATTTGGAATCTGAGAAATTGTTTGAACTCAATTATGCTTCTGTACAGAGGAAGCTTCAGCCTACACACGTTTTATATAATACACAGAAGCTTCTGATGGAAGCTAAGGATCAGCTTGTACAATTGACAGCTGTTACAACAGACTTAGATCTAACAGACTTAACTGAAAACTGAAACACCTCTGAATGCAAACACTTCTGAATACAAAATACAAATACAGCTAGTTATCTACATATATGTGCATATACTCTATCACTTCCTATCACATCACTCATCATATCTATCACTTATCTCTCTTTCTTTCTATCTCTCTCTAGGTGTCTGCCCAAGGGGTGTGAAAGGAACATTTTCTTAAATTAACTCTTACTGCCCATTTGGAGTCAGGAATTGAGCATGGAATTTAAGTTAGTATTGGAATTGGGCCTGTTAATTCTAATGTTTAGAAGCCCTTTTAGCATTAGAATCATAAGTTCACATGAAAATTCCATGTAATCACAAAATAACTATCCCAAGCCCTTTTCAATTCTTAGCAAATGCACCGAAAATTGTTAATTTCACAAATTTAAATGTGCTCAACCCAAAAAACAAAAGATGTCCCACCCTGTTTTTTATTTGGATATATTACACTTTTCTCCCCTAACAGACGTGCGAATTACATTATCCTCCCCTCAATTTCAAAAGATTACAGACCCCTCCCATGAGAGATGAAATGTGTTTGTTATACTTCAGTCTATTTTAATGTAAACAAACCTTTTAGCTGTGGTAAGCAACTATAAACAAGCCTCGAAAAAGAAATTATCCTCTCTCTGTAACGTTTAGTGTCACTACTCATTAGCAATAAATTTTGAACATCCTATTATTAATTTTAGGATTTTAGAACATAAAATGAAATTTTAAACACCTTTACTATATTGCCTTTACCCAAACTCTTCACTTCATATTCCAAAACCGTAAAGTTAATAGCAAGCACGGTTGTCAAACTCGTGAATTAAGAAAAACTGGTTAACTCGCATGCAGACTCAGTATTGAACAGACACAGCATTTCTCAGAATTGTGAGTTTGGTCCTGAGTTTGCGAGTTCACTGAAAGACTGAAACAGCAGGTATGGCCCAAAAATTGGCTGCATTTTAGTTATTTCACTTAGGGTTTCTTGTGTTCTCAACTTGTCTCCCACTCTCCCTTTAACTTGCTGAAGTGGCTGCCATACTTGCACAAACTCCCTCTCTTCTTGTGTGTCTGGTCATCCTCCTTTCCAGCAAATCTTTCAGTCTGGTGAAGCTTTGACGAAGACCGATGCACTGATTTGTCTGTTAAACTAGTTTGTTCAACTGATTTTTTTTACTGCTAAACTGCTCTGTTTGAATCTGATTCATGTCATACTGATCTGAAAGCAGAAAGCCCATCCTTTCTGTTTGCTGCAACACTGTTTTCTTGTTGTTTGCTTTATTTTGGACTTAGAATGGCGAATTAATGTTATATTTTGTTTATTCACTATTTATAGGTTTTTTAATATTATTTTTATATTACCTAAACTCATAAGAGTTTAGGAGTCGAATCCACGGAAGCTCCATAAGTTTGCATAGATTCTCGAGTTTGAAAACCTTAATAGTAGGGGTTCAAAACTGCCCCTAAAAGGCTCATTCACATTAACTTGCACTAAAGCGTAGCAAATATTAGTGTCTAAGTTTTCAAAATGGAGGACAGCGCAATGTAACTTAACCATTTATTTTATAGAAGATTTTTAGTTAGAGAATAATTACTATACACTGTCAATGTAAAAAAGTTTTACACTGTCACTCAATAATGTGTTGCCATATAAACTCAATAAATAATGTGGTAGCACATCATTTGATAATAGTGTAAAACTTTTTTACTAGTTAGTGAGTGTATGAGTATATCTAGGTAGCAACTAACCATACAGAAAACATAATTATGTAAAAACAAAACAGTAATAGAACATACCAGGAAAAATACGAGACCAAGAAATTGAAAATCTATAAGCATCAAATCCCAACTTGGCTATAAGATCAATGTCTTCCTGTTATCATAATTACTTTCAGAAAGTTAAAATTTAAAAATTTGTGGATAAGGCAGAAGCCAGACAATTGATAGAAATAATTATCAGATACCATAAATAAAATATCAGATATCTCTCCATACTGTAGTGTACAAAATAGACTCAATATGGCATTCCCTTAGAAAGCATTTGGATTCAAAGAGCAAACTTGTGCAAAAGTATTAATGAGGGGACAAAAGAAAAATAGATGCATTCATAGGAACGGAAGCCAGTCCCCTGGAAGCAACATTGTATAAGCAATGCAATTATTTCTAGCCCAAAAATAATCCACAAAGGCAATATATACAACAACAACAACGAGAAGTCTTTTCCCACTAAATGGAGTCAGCTACATGGACCAAACAAAACCACAATGTCATATCATAAATCATTTCTAAAAACAGACCATTTACAAAAGACAATATATAAGCAGAAGAAAAATGAATGATATTACTGACCATATACCGGTGATAATGATCAACTGCTACATCACCATTGCTTTTGTCAAAAATTTTTCCTGCCAAGACAAACTAAGTAATGAAGCATCAAGTAGCACCATTTCATCAAATAGATAGTGAAGTGTGAAGTGTCCGACAATTTATCTATTAAGGAAAAAAGTTCTCATACCTTCAGTGTGTGAAAAGGCATCCCATATACTAGGACCTCGACCACCCTCCTTGCAACCACCTTCTATCTAGAAATCAGTAACAAAGCAGTTAAATTTTAATTGAACAATTTTCCCATTAGTTATAAATAGAACATTATATATCTCATCTGATTATATGTCATTCTCCTAACAATTGATCAAGGGTCTTTCATCCAGGTTGTCCATACTGTAGAATATCATAAAAATGGAATACTCTTCCTAAATAAACCAACTGGCAGGCCAAGGTTTCTAAATTATCTTGTCTCAGGTGATGATTGCAATGTACAAACTATTTTGAATAGATGACATACCAGTTTGGCTTTAGCTATTATGATGTTACACTCAACCAAAGACAAATTTAAATTTAGGCTATGTTTTGTAGAAATCCAAGGAAGAATATGCTTAAGGAAAAGAGAAATCAAGGTACAAGAGATAGATTGAAGATCATAAACACAAAAAAAGTGTCTGAAAGGAGGGAGAACTACAAAGTTTAGAGAAGACCAAGAAATTTCCAAGCTCTAAAGGGAAGCAAGCAAGCTGAGGCAGAGCTGAAGTCCACATATATGGGTTGATAATGTAAAAATTTGCAAAACGAATCAAAATTAAATCCATGACAATTTGACAAAAACATTCAAGTATGCTCTACCAAAAGTTGTGTCCAATGGCTGAAGTCTTGGAACTAGCTCCACCCAAAATGATTTAAAGTAATCATCACATAAGTTAAACAGCAACATCAACAGCTCACAATATCCCATGCACCAAAGTTGAGCCAGAGAAAGCCACTCAAGCACAAAGAGATCTTGTTTTAAAAGAAAAAAGGTTTTACTCTATTAGGCCTTTATTATTTTGGGAAAACTCAAATAATTCCATATAGCTCAATACAATAATAATAATAAATCGGGTCCCTGAATGGCTGAATCCATCCATCCATCCATCATTAGAGCACTATAGGAACCCAATTAAAATTTTAAAGGAACTCACTTATAAATTTTAAACTAAATTTTTTTTCTTAAAAAAAAAGCATAGGATCAACAGAACATTTTAATACAAAAATAAACAACATCAACAACTACAAAGCTTTTTTTTCCATTAAGTAAGATAAGTAAATCAAAGGACGTCCTAATCTCCTGTCATGAATTAAGTCTAATCAAACCAATCTAAATCTGTTTTTAATGAGATTTTCAGGAAAACAGAAATAAAAAAAATAGAAATATAGAAAAACAGCAAACACTCAGATCATAAAATTTCCAGGAAAATCGAAACCACGACCCATCACACAGAGGAAAATAGCAAAAGCCAAGAATCAAGGCACTGTTCACATCTCCATTTCATAACAAGGTCATAATCATTGCGAGAAAATAACGCCACAGAGAAGAGAGCAAAGCAACGAAATTGACACAGTGCATCTGCATTGACAGCGATGCATGCGCGCGTATGAGATCACGAACCTGATATGCGGAAGTGGCGACTCCGAAGACGAAGTTGGGAGGGAAATCGCAGCGCGAGACTTGTCCTTTATCAGAACCGTTTTCTTTATCTCCGTTTTCTCTCAGGAACTCGTCCTTCTTAGCCATTCTGGAATCGATCACTCAGTTAACGTTTTCTTCACTGAATGGAACGATTCTTCTGATTTTCGTTAACGTTATTTATGAACTCAAACACCTCTCAGCTCACAGACCATAACACGGAGACAAGTGAGAAGTCACGCTGACGCATACAGTGACAGGCAATTTAAACGCAGAAAAGTTCTCATTTCTCAACACATTTTCAAATACCATGAGAGGAAGAGGAGCAGTGTGCTCAACGCATTCTTGGTATGTGGTGCCTGGAAGCCAAATAAATCTCACTTAACGATAAAAAAATATATAAATAAGTTTTACTTTATAATAAAAAATATATATTAATTTTTTTCTAACCTATTCTATGGGATTAAAAAATTAACAAGAGGAAGGATCAAAAGTTATTCAATTTTTTTTGGGATTAAAAAATTAACAAGAGAAAGGATTAAAATTATTTTTTGATTTTGGTGATCCTAACTTTGTCAGCAGCATCTTTTACATCTATCGGATTCGAATCGAGATCTTACTTAAAGAGAAATAAGATTTTATTTAACGGAAAATAAGTATGTATCACTTAAATCAACTCCGTTAATAAAATCAAAGTTATTCTGTGTAAACCCATTGAATTCAATTTAATAATTTTGTAAGTCCCCTCAAAAATTATTTATATCAAAGTTGCAAAATGCGAAATCATGAATAAATTATAATGCTTGACAAAAAATAGAATAAATTACTATGCAAGCCCTGTGTTTTATTTCCAAAGACAAATAAATAAATTAAAACACTGTAAAGGTAAAAAGAAAACCAGAAACAGTAAAAAAAACAATTAAACGGAATAAGTAGTGCGCAAAAAGTTTAGAGAAGCAGCCACCTGGCATATCCTGGAGGAGTATATTATATATGGAGATGGAGATAACAAAGGAGAAATGATACTTATATACAAAAATCTAGAAACTGCACATGCGGTTTTTGAAAACCAAACAAGAAAAGAATTAAGAACGCGAATCGCTATAGTAGGCAGGTGGGGGCCGTGGGGCATGTTGTCATCGTGGAGTGTCGGTTTCTATTTGGGCCATTACTATTGGCACCATGCTTTTTGCTATTCCCACCCCCATAATTTTTATCTTCCCCTTCCCCGCGCCCACCCCCCTTCCCCGCGCCCACCCCCTTATATCAATTTTAAATATATGTATAAATATATTAGATATTTTAATAAAATTACTATATATATATATATATATAATTATATGGTATTAAAAAATGTGGGCTATTGTTCGTACTCATCATGGACTTTTGCCCTGTCCATTGCGAGTAATTTTTGCGAGTGCCCATAAGACTTGTCTGAAAGGTATCTTTTTAAAAAAAAATATATAACTTCCGCACACAATTATCCGAGAACCATTCCCAAACAATTATGTCCAGAAGTTATATTTTTTAAAAAAATATATATATAACTTTCGGACACCATTGTCCGTAAAGTACATTTTTTTAAAAAAAATATAACTTCCGGACACAGTTGTCCGGGAACCATTCCAGGATAACTTTGTCTGAGAACCATTCCCGGACAATAGTGTCCGTAAGATCTATTTTAAAAAAAAAAACCTTACGGACATGGTAGGGAAGTTGAATTAAAAAGAGGGGATGGGAGAAAAGGGAAAAGGGGATGGGGGCAAGGGGGGGTCTGGGCGCTGGGGGACGGGGAAAGGGGAGGGGTTGGGGGGTTGGGTGGCTGGGGAAGAAGGGAGGGGTAGTATGGGAAGATAAAAGTTATGGGGGGTGGGAATAGCAAGAAAACACGGTGCCAATAGTAATGGCCTTCTATTTGTCACGCTAAAGTAAACCCTCATTTTGGTCCATGAAAAATTGGTCATCGGTCAACTTGGTCCTTGAAAGAATGAAAATTGTAAAAAGTCACTGAATGATGCTACCTTCTATCAAAATAGTCCTTCCGTTAACCCAAGTCTGTTAAAGCTAACAGACGTGTTGATGTGGCATAAAAGACTGAAATTCTTCATTTTGGTCCCAGCCCAGTCAGCCCAAAAGATTGGAAACCCATCAAATTGCTCCCCCTCCCTCCCTCTCCCTCCCCCCTCTCTCCCTCCCTCCCTCTCTCTCTCTCTCTCTGATAAACAATGGTGGATACATCATTGAGGTTGAAATTCATGATGGACCATACAATGTGATTAAGAACTGGAATTATATCTAGTTTGTAAAATTAGACAGACAAAAACAACTCAAAGCGAACAGTTACCTTTTTTACGTTTCAACTATTCTTCCACTCATTTTTTTTATGTTTTTACTCTTTCTGTAATAATTTAACACTATTAATTCTGTTATGTCTGCACCACGAACAACCATGCTCTGTTTTAGTCATTTCTATGGTATCCAAGCATCACCACGCCTTCAATATGGTGTATTTGCTTTGCTCCTGTGTTTGTTTTCTATTTTCCATTTCATGTCACGTGTTGTAGCTATATTTGTATGCTTATTTGTATTTTCTTAGTGTTGTTGTTTTCTGTTTACTTGCTACATGCTCTGTTTGTGTCACGGCCTGCATTTGCTTACAAATGCTAAATTGCCATTCACCAAAAAACACTTTAATAACGTCAATGGTTTTTTATTCTATCTATTTATATACTATATGGCTTTTGTTGTGTCAAGCTGTGAGTTTTTGACAGTTTTTTTTAATTATTATAACTAAATTTTATAATTATAATTACCAAATAAATTTTCGATGATAAATTTTTTATCATATTTTCTTTTTACTTTTACAGTATACAATTACAAAAGTAGAGACTGGAGAAATCAAATGTATGTAGGATAGTAAGAATTTTATTATACTTTTTTTCATTAATAGCACACTCACCCATCTTCAGTGAGGCATTCACCTTTTGGTACTTATCTCAAGGTGTTAAAAAGCCATTACCATAAGGATGTTTTTGCCTTTCACTACTTTGTCACATCTGGAAGGTGTTACAGTTGCTGTTCAATGCACAGTTTTCTCAGTGTTGTGCTTACTGTATACACTGACGTGAGTGGGAATACTATCCAGTCAAACCAGGTTATTGAACTTATACTTTTTGACATCATCCTGATAAATAATGGTGGATACACCATTGAGGTTGAAATTCATGATGGACCATACAATGTGATTAAGAACTGGAATTATATCTAGTTTGTAAAATCAGAGAGAGAAAAGCATGCAGTTTCCTGGGTCACAAGGAATTCATTGCAAATCAGATGGAGAGAGAGGAAGAGAGAGGGAGAGGGAGGGAGAGAGAGGGGGGAGAGGGGGAGGGAGGGAGGGAGAGAGAGAGGGGACCGATTTGATGAGTGTCTAATCTTTTGGGGTTTTTAATCTTTTGGGCTGACTGGGCAGGACCAAAGTGAAGACTTTCAGTCTAACAGACTTGGGTTAACGGAATGACTATTTTGACCGAAGGTAGTATCATTCAGGGACGTTTTTTCAATTTTCATTTTTTCAGGGACCAAGTTGATTGAGGGTCAATCTTTCAGAGATCAAAATAATGGTTTACTCCTACTCGGCTAAAGGGATGGGAGCTTTCATGTCGTTTTCAAGAGAGACTTCCTATTCACATGATTTGTGTAAAGTATTTTGTGAATTTATCATGAATGTGAAGAATCATGTCATAATGATAAACTAAAGAAGTCTGATCCAATAGTGAAACACCGAGTGTACATTTTATAGATATAAGGGACAAGCATTTTATTATTAATCAAAGGATTACTTATAAATTTTAAAGTCTAATTGAGAATTAATTATCGCATACATTACAAAAATATCCTTATTCTTAGAATAATATATAAACTTAACTTAAAAATATTTTAGAAAATCATTTAATTAATAAAAAAACTATTTTAATGATAATAAAAATAAATAAAAATATAAAAATACAGATATTTAAAACTTTCAATCTTAAAAATGTTATTTAATTAATAATAAATTATTTCAATAATAATTAACAAATATTTTATTTTATTTGATATTAGTTATAGAAGTTTAAGTATAGATTGAAAACTTAAGAAAAAAAATCTCTTTTAATTGAATAATAAATTAAGAAAAATTGTGGATAAAAGTTGTGCTGAACCGTTCTTTTATAAACATGAATATAATTATATTAAAAGACATGTTATATAAAATTAATTTTACATAAGACATTTTATATAATTACTTTTTTTTAAGTTTACATGTTATTACTTTTATTTTCTATATAGAGAAAGAAAAAAGGCATCAAAGAAATCATTTTAAACTTTTTATATTATGTGTGGTTAGTATTGAGTCTCAGAATTAAATTAAGTATTGAATTTAGATTCAAGACTCAGTATCCTTGGTTTTAATGATTAATTTTTTAGATTGTATAGAAACAGGTTCTATTGAGAAAGGTATTATCTTTTGTATTTCAGGAATCCTGAAGAAGCAATTCTCAGAAGAAGATCAACCTGCTGAACTGAAGAACGAAGCAAGAATCGGTTAAGAAGAAGAAGAAGATCAGCACAAGAAGAAATGACGAAGAAAGCTATCAACCTGCCGAAGAAGAAGAAGAAGAAGAAGAAGAAGAAGAACGAAGCAAGAAGAAGAAGAAGATTAGCGCAAGATGAATAGAAGAAGAAAGCCATCAGAGATCAACTCAGAAAAGGGAAGAATTAATTTGTGTTGAAGCAAGCTACTGAAGAAGAAGAAGAAGAAGAAGAATGAATGAATGAATGAATGAATTTCTGTTTGAGCAAGATACTGAAGAAAAGAAGAAGAACAACCGGGCAAGCTGAAACGAAGACAAACTTGATGCTCATGAAAAATGATGAAGAAGAAAGCAGCAACCAACCGAAGAAAAAAGGAAGGAACTTGCTGAAAGCATCTCCATACTAAAGAGCTAAATTACGTTGGAGTCAATCAACCTTCTGAAAGTATGTGTGGGTGAACCAGGATAAATTATTTGTGACTTTTTCTCTCTACCCTTAACTCTTTAATTTCCGCTGCTATATCTACTATATCTGTTTGACTAACAATGGAGGGTTAAAGAAAAGAGTTTTATTAATCTGCACAGAAAACAATCTTTTCTTTAAAGGGAAAAAGTATTTTAGAAAGGTTTTAATTCAACCTTCCGAGTTGCATCAGCAAGTTGCTGAACACTCCAGTTTCGGAAGGTTGATCAAATATTTTCAAATCGGTTTTGCTTGTTTGCGAAAGGTTTTCCAAAAATCTGTAAAGATTATTAAAACACTATTCAACCCCCCTTCTAGTGTTTCTTGTGGCCCTAACAGTTGGTATCAAAGCTCACCTTCGGGTTGAGCATCTAACAGTGCTGAAGGAGTAGATCCAGATGAAAACCTAAACAAGCTATGAAGAGAACTTATGAAGCTGAGCAACAGAGGCAACAAGAATATATTTGGAGACAATGTTGAGTCTCAGCAGTTACAAATCGGTAACAGAGTTTCATTCTTCTGCATTAATGTCTCTTGTCTAAAATTAATTAAATCCTTTTGAAATTTTTGCGTCTGATAAATATGTGTCTCTTTTGTAGTTTCTTATTTTCAGCAAGTTTGCTTCTATAAGTTCTGTCGTTTAGTGCTCTTTTGTGAAAATTTCAGTTCTTGATTAATTTCTATTTATCTACAAGAAAATTTGAAAAGACAAGTTTTCAAAATATGATATCAACATTGATGACTGAATTCCTTATAACTGTTGGCCCCTCACTTAGACTGCACGATTACACAACTTCCAATGTTTGTCGCATCATTAAAGCTACCTGAGTCTATTCATGTTCCGTGTGAGGCCGTCCAAAAGACACAATCTCCTAGATTCTCTCTCTCCTATCTCTTTCCTCAAAATTATATATATTCTTGAGAAGCTCTCAATAGAATCTCATCTCTTCCAAGTTATTCTAAACCCTGAATGAATTAAGGTTAGAGTACATGTTCTCTGAAGAACGATGAAGAGGTTGAAGGAGAAGATGAAAGAATCCAACTCGGAACAAGAGATCTTCAATGATGTTCTGAAGAAGGTGACAAGTTTAAAGCTTACAAAGATGGAAATGTTGAGTCTCAAACGATTAAATATATGAAATTAAAAATATTTTGAGTCTCACTCTCTTAAGTTTTAATGAACAACAAATATAAAATATAAAAGGCATTTATATGATACTATGCTCTCACAGGATGTTGCACTGTTTTCAGATCATATTGTTTGTGTAAAAGATCATCTGAAAGATTAACTTCATTTGAAGAGTGTTTATCATCTGAAGACTTGAAGATCATCTGAAGCACTCCTGGCATCTGAAGGCTGAAGGTATCAAGTTTAAGGTTTGACCCGTGAAGACGTTACTATGTAAGAAGAACGTTCATCCCAATGGTCTAACCCTTTTCAGCATAAGAATCAGAGCTGCTTTCTCTCCTCGTTCAAATGTTTAGCATTTTTAAGGAAAGTCTGCAAAGCTGATGTACCTGCTCAAAAGCATTGTGTGCACAGACCTGCTGCACCTAAGATTGCTCAGAACATGTTGGACAGAGTGTGTCTCAACGTCTCCGGAAGCATTTAATGTTATTTGACAACGGGCAACATTTTTCTCGAAGACTATAAATATGCCCATGCATATTGAAGAAAAAAGTGAAGCAAAGTTATCAAAGAAATCTTACTCTGTGTAAACGCTGTAAAAATACTATGATATTTTCTTTACATTTGCTTATTTGCTTATCCTGAGTAAATCTCAGTTACTTGTACACTTCTGATAAGTTCAATCTATCATCTAAAAATAGTTGATTGAACTTTATCTGTTTTTATCTTAAAACAGTTTGGGTTACAAGCTTGGAGAGGCTTATTGTCTAAAAGAATACTTGGGTTACACTTGGATAAGTGTCTGAGAGCCTGAAGAGGCTTGGTGAAAGAAACAATACTTGTGGTAGAGCCTGAAGAGGTTTGGTGAAAGAAACAATACTTGTGGTAGAGCCTGAAGAGGCTTGGTGGAAGAAACAATACTTGTGGTAGAGCCTGAAGAGGCTTGATAGAAAAGAATACTTGTAATCTTGCAAGATTAGTGGAAATCCAGTGGTGGTTTGCCCTGGGACTGGACGTAGCTCACAAGTGGTAGTGAGTGAACCAGGATAAACTCTTGGCTGAGTTTTCTTTCCCTCAAACTCTTTCAATTCAATTTTTAAACTAACAAAGGGGTTTTGAAAAGTTTTCAAGAGCGAAAATCTTAACATCAAACAAAACTATTTATCAAAACTGTCTTTGTGTCTGAACCAAGGTTCAAAAGGTAGTAACTAACTTCAGACGATCTTTCATCATCTGAAGTTTTTACAAAAACTTTTTAAAGTATTTTCTAAAATCAAAAGGTTTCCATTGAAACACTATTCAACCCCCTTCTAGTGTTTCCGTGTTTTTCTTACAGTTGGTACCAGAGCTTATCCTCGGGGTTAGCACCTAATCAGTGCGGAGGACAGAGATCCAATGGAAACTTCTACCAGCAACAGACAGTATATCACTGAAGGAGCCTCCATCACGAGACCCCCAACATTCAATGGAGTGGATTACCACTATTGGAGGGATCGTATGAAGTTGTTTATTGAAAGCAACAACATTGATGTCTGGGATGTGGTTACTGATGGAGACTACGTGGCCATGCATGCTGGAGTGCCCATACCTAAGGCTGAATAGACCTTGGAGCAGAAGGCTCGAGTTCAATTAAATGCCAAGGCCAAACTCTATCTGATATGTTCCTTGAACAATTCAGAATATGAGAAGGTTCATGGTTTATCATCTGCCAAGGAGATCTGGGATACGCTTGCAGCAGCCCATGAAGGGACAGAGACTGTGAAGCAATCCAAGATCAGCATGCTTGTACATCAGTATGAGATGTTCAAGATGGAAGAATCTGAAACTATAGACCAAATGTTTGGGAGGTTTCAAACGATGACCAATGGACTCAGGTCATTGGGAAGAACCTTTGAATCTGGAGATAACATTCGAAAGATTCTAAGAAGTTTACCAAAGTCTTGGAGACCCAAGATTACTGCCATTCAAGAAGCCAAAGATTTAAATTCTCTTAGAATGGAGGAACTAATGGGCTCTCTCAAAGTCCATGAGCTTGAACTTGGGAAGGATGACACCAAGAAGAAATCACTGGCATTGAACTGCAAGGCCAGATAGTCTAGGCATGGTAGCATGAAAGTTATGCAAGCAGAGGACACTTTAGAGGGTGATACTGAGTCTGAAGACTGTTCAGAAGATGATGATCTTGCTCTTCTCAGCAAGAAGATTAAGAAAATGCTAGAAAGAAAAGGAAGATACAAAAGATTTCAACCTTCTAATGTCAAATAAGGTAAATCAGGTAAAGAATTTATTATCACTGACAAAATTACCTGTTTTGAGTGCAAACCGCCAGGTCACATGAAGACGGATTGTCCCAAGTTAAGGAAGCCAACCTTTCAGAAGAAGAAGTTTTTCAAGAAAAAGAAAGGATTGATGGCTACATGGGAAGACTTGGGTGATTCCACTTTAGAGGAAGAGGAGGACACTTCAGAAGAAGCTAACCTTTGTCTGATGGTAAGTCTACCATCTTCAGATAGTTCAGACTCTGAGATGTGTTTAACAGGACAAAAGAAACACCACAAATGGTACCTGGACAGTGGGTGCTCGCGACACATGACGGGAGAAAGGTGTTTGTTCCAAAGCCTTAGACCCAAGGCAGGTGGTGTGGTCACCTTTGGTGGAAATCAGCAAGGGAAGATCACTGGTATTGGGACTGTAGGTATGACTCCTCTATCCCTCATTAAAAATGTGCTTCTGGTTGAAGGACTACAACACAATCTTCTATGCATAAGCCAATTATGTGACAGTGGATATGTTGTGTCTTTCACTAAAGAAGGATGTATAGTCAAGGATACTTCAGATCATATCCTCTTCTTTGCTAAGAGACACAATAATGTGTACAAAGTTGATCTAGAGGAACTTGCTAATAAGAATGTGAAGTGTTTTGTTTCATCGAAGATGAAAAACAGATTTGGCATCAGAAACTTGGGCATGCTAGCCTGAGATTGATCTCAAAGGTAACTAAACATAACTTAGTTAAAGGCTTGCCCAAGCTCTCATTCAAATATGATATTTTATGTGAAAATTGTCTGAAAGGGAAACAAACAAGACACTCTTTTAAGAGTAAAAATGTTGTTTCAACCAGCAGACCTTTAGAACTACTTCACATGGATTTGTTTGGACCCACTAGAACAGAGAGTCTTAGTAAAAAATATGGATTGGTCATTGTTGATGACTATACAAGATTCACATGGGTTATATTCCTAAGAAGCAAAGAGGAAACCTTTGAGAATTTCACAAAATTTTGTAAGAAGGTGCAGAATGAAAAAGGAATCTGCATATATGCTATTAGAAGTGATCATGGTGGAGAGTTTGAAAACTCAAGTTTCAGATTGTTCTGTGATGAGAATGAGATCTCACACAATTTCTCTGTGGCTAGAACACCTCAGCAAAATGGGGTTGTTGAGAGAAATAATAGAAGCTTGCAAGAGATGGGAAGAACCATGCTCATTTCAAGCAATCTACCTAGATCCTTTTGGGCAGAAGCTGTTCACACAGCATGTTACATTCAGAACAGAATTTTGGTAAGACCAATTCTCAAAAGAACCCCATATGAATTGTCGAAAGGAAGAAAACCCAACATTTCCTACTTCTATATCTTTGGATGTGAGTGTTTCATACTCAACACAAAAGATGATTTAGGAAAACTTGATGCTAAGTCTGACAAAGGTTTCTTTATTGGATATTCTGAATCTTCTAAGGCTTACAGAGTGTATAACTCAAGAACCTTAACAATAGAAGAATCTATCCATGTAATATTTAATGATTTTAAAGAGACTGATAGGGAACTATCTGATCTTGAAGAGGATTTTGCAGGAATGAAGCTGAATCCTGAACTAAAGTCTGAAGGACCTTCTGAAGGTCATTCTGAAGAACCTTCTGAACAAAATCCTGAACTTGCATCTGAAGCTGAACCTTCTCAGACCAACATTGTTGAGTCCCAGACAGAGTGTGTACCCTCTCACAATCGCGATTGGAGATACCGAACTCATTATCCAAGAGAGCAAATTATAGGTGAGACCTTAGAAGGAGTAAAAACAAGATGAAGATTCAGAAGCTTGAATAATCTTGCACTTCTCTCTGAGATTGAACCTAAAAACATTGAAGAGGCTCTGCATGATGAAGGTTGGATCCTAGCCATGCAAGAAGAGCTGAATCAATTTGCTAGGAGTGATGTCTGGACACTTGTACCTAAACCCCATGGGAAAACTGTAATAGGAACCAAATGGGTGTTCAGAAACAAGTTATCAGAAAAAGGAAAAGTAGTCAGAAACAAAGCAAGACTTGTTGCTCAGGGCTATAATCAGCAAGAAGGTATTGACTTCACTGAAACTTTTGCTCCTGTAGCGAGGCTTGAAGCCATTAGAATTTTACTAGCTTATGTAGTAAATAATGGCATCATCTTATATCAGATGGATGTTAAGAGTGCCTTTCTAAATGGGTTTGTTGAGGAAGAGGTCTATGTTAGACAACCACCAGGTTTTGAAGACACTACTTTTCCAGAACATGTTTTCAAACTGAAAAAGGCTCTTTATGGTCTGAAACAAGCCCCAAGAGCTTGGTATGACAGATTGAGCAACTTTTTAATAAAAAATGGTTTTCAAAGAGGAAAAGTAGATACAACTCTTTTCAGAAAAATGTCCAACAAAGACTTCATTCTTGTTCAGATATATGTGGATGACATTATATTTGGTTCTACTGATTCTTCATTATGCAAGGAATTTTCTGAACTTATGCAATCTGAGTTTGAGATGAGATGATGGGGGAACTTAAGTTCTTCCTAAGACTTCAGATTAAGCAACAATCTGATTGTATATGGATCCATCAAGAAAAATATACAAAAGAAATGCTTAAGAAATTCAATATGAGTGATTGCAAGTCCATGACTGCTCCCATGCATCCTTCTATTATTTTGAACAAAGATGAAGGGGAAGAACCAATAAATCAAACTTTGTATAGAGGAATGATTGGCTCATTATTGTACCTGACAGCAAGCAGACCTGACATTATGTTCAATGTATGTCTTTTGTGCCAGATTTCAATCTGATCCAAGAATTACTCATTATAAAGCTGTAAAAAGAATTTTCAGATATTTAAATGGTACTACTAATCTTGGACTTTGCTATAAGAGAAGTAAGGATTGCAGGTTAGTGGGATTTTGTGATGCTGATTTTGCTTGAGATAGAATTGAGAGGAAATCAACAAGTGGAGGTTGTCATTTCATTGGTAACAACATGATCAGTTGGTCCAACAAAAGACAAAGCACCATTGCTCTTTCCACAGCAGAAGTTGAATATATTGTTGCAGCCAATTGTTGTTCACAACTGTTATGGGTAAAATATCAGTTAGAGGATTTTAACATTCATGTATCTTCTATACCTGTAATGTGTGATAACACAAGTGCAATTTTTTTATCCAAGAATCCCATTCAACATTCTAGGGCAAAGCATATAGAAATCAAGCATCATTTTATTAGAGACTATGTTCAGAAAGGAGTTTTTGATATAAAGTTCATTGATACTGAGCATCAATGGGCAGATATATTCACAAAAGCCCTGACTAAAGATAGATTTAAGTTCATAAGAAATAATATGAATATCTTGGCTTTATCTGAAATATAATTGTTGCATCTAAACATACATCTGAAGTTGTTGCATCTGAACATGCATGATTGTCTGAATAACATGTATGTGTGAAGCAACTCAGTCTGATGACGTGGCAAGCTGAAACGTTTGGTCTTCTTCTGTGAGTAACTACTCTAAGCATGTTTGCACGATCTCTGAAATTTCAACTGTCATCATTACTATGTGTGACGGCTATTTAAGAGACGTGATTGCTACTGTTACTGGCTACTGCTCTCTCTCTCTCTCCAAGTGAAAACTGCTGCCTTCCTTGTGCCCTAAGTTCCTTGAGTCCTCTATGTATTCTTCATCTCCTTCTTAGTTCATAACAATGGCTTCCAAGAAATTGGTTGGTGGTCAGATTGTTCCTTCCAGGACTGTAGACCTGGAGATGCTCCGAGCTGGTGGCATTGATCTCACTGACACCTTCAAAGCATGTGGCTGGATTAATTTCTTCTCTGCCATTGACTGTGCATGGCATGAACAGAGTGTAGTGGACTTCTGGAAAAATGCTCGAGAAACTTCTTCCCAGGATGGAGGGTATCAAAGTTTTGAAACTAAGGTTATGGGTATAAAAATCATTGTAGATGCTGACACCATTGCTGCTGTAACTGGTGTTCCCAATACTGGAGATATGTTCATTTCAGAATGGGAAGTAAAGAATGGTGGAGTTAAGAGATTTACCCAGAAATTGTATGGGGTTGAAGACCCAGGTGATCTGAGAAGCTCTTACATGCATCCTAAGGCAAGGATTATTCATGCCATCTTGGGGTGCTGTATTTTGCCCAAGTATGGAAGTAAGAATCATGTGTCTGAGCTGGAAAGATTCTGCGTAATCCATCTTTTGGACGAAAAGCCTATTAATCTACCCAAGATCATCCTCTACAATATGCTGAAAAGGTTAAATGATTCTACCTCAAGCTATACTCATACCACTTTTATCACAAAGATTCTGTTGAAGTTCAATGTTTCCCATTGAAAGAGTGTATGACCACAAAGGTCCTGCTCTCTTCTCCTTGACCAACATCAAGAGGATGGGGATTGTTGTGAAGAAGCCCTCACCAGAAAGGACTCTGCTAGAAGAATCTGTTCAAACCAAGGCTAGCAGAACTGGGAAAAGTCCTTTAGAGATTCTGGAGGATGAGTTGCAAGGTGACACTCACAAAGACAAGTTCGTGTCTACTCAGACTCCCACTAAAGTTCTGAAGAAGAAAAGAACAAAGCAGCTTCAGAAGAAAGAATCACCAGAAGGAGAAGTTTAGTTCAGACAATCTGAACCTGCTCAGAGTATGTCTTCACATACTTCTGAGATTGTGGGTCAGGTTACTGAGAACCTAGCTTTTGCTACTCAGCCTACTCTCAACTCGGGAGGACAGGTAGAGGACAAAAATAGTCTAGAGTCTGAACCAATCTCAGTTGCATTAGATGTTTCAACTGAGCCTGTCAAAGCCATCCCTCTTGCTACGAGTCTACCTGAAGCTGCCATCAGACAAGTGGTCGCAGAGATTGAAGAAGAAGAAGAAAGAAAGCAGAAGGAAGAACAAGAAAGGCAAGACTATGCTCTTGCTATTGCAGCTCAACAAGCCGTTCTTGACGATGAAAGGCTTGAGCAAGCCAACAGGCTAAAAAGAAGAAGAGCAAGTGCTAAGACTAGAAGAAATCAAAGGAGAAGAATGTTGTCTCCCGCTGCTAATGCCCCTCAGAGGTTGACTAGAAGTAAAAGCATCCAACAAGAAGATGTTGTCGAGTTTCAGAAGATTGTTGGAGCTCAAAGAAAGAAGAAGTTGGAGGAACTGAGACAGAAAAAGCCAACTACTGAAGGCTCTACGACTCGTGTTAAGAGACCTAGGGTTCTATTTGGAAATGTCTCATCCTCAGAAAATGAAGCCCCTCCTCCACCTAAAGCTATCAGCACACCAAGAGAAGTACCCCCACCTTCACCATTTTCTTCCTCTCTGTCAGGTTACTCTAAACTTGATTCAGATGTCGAACCAGACTGCATCTGGTTTGGTGGAAATCTTCCTGTTAGTATTCTACTAAAAGAAAAAGAAAGGAACCTATCAAGGCAACCTACCTATGATCTAGCTCTACCTATTCGCAGCAATGAACACTTGAAGTGGGCTGCTGAAGTGCCTCGCAGATTCTACAATATGCTCACTTTTGTACGAACCAGAGTACCAAAGTTCCCAAACTTATATGAAGAATTTCTATTCTTCAAGGAAGCTGCACCATTGTTATCTCACCCACCATCGAGGTTTTTGCTGGAAACTTCCTCAGAAGCAAGACAAAGGAGGATGCTCAGCTCAGGGGGAGGTGGTCTCTCAGACGCTCTTGAGAAGATCAAATATGGAGTCATCACTCCTTGCCATTAGTGGAAAGCTTTGGATCCTTTCTCACAGGATCAACTCAATCTATCTCCTGATGAGTGGATCGCTGTCAGAATGCAGTGTCTTGAAGCTGAACTAATTGATCAAAGTTGTTCCAGATCCTTTGGCTGTAGAGATTTCAAACCCCCTCTACCTATTCATACAAAGCTGTCAACTACTATTCTAGTGCAACCAGACAGGATAGTACCTAGGTATCCTTGTGCTGACTCTCAAGTGGTTGCAGGTTCAACTATAGTAGAAAACTACTACCTTCTTTAGAGGACGCTTTCCATTGTCTGATAGGGATCTCCATTCAGAGTGGATGGTGGCATTTCCTTTTGTTCCCCCTGAATTTTATATCAGAGTGAAGGACCCTTTGCAGTATCACCACCTACTGGTTTTCAGTACTTCAGATTCACCTGCAAGCATATCTCTCTTGTTTTCTATGAAGAGAATCTTGAAGCCGAAGTCAGTGCTTTAGTTGAGGAGAATGAGGAACTTTGTGAAGAATCAACAGCTTATGTAGAAAATAGATCAGATTTTATAAACTCAAGCTCAGATTCAGGCTAGTCAAAATCACCTCCGAGAGGCTGTAGTAGCTAACTGGAAAGGAAGAGACTGGCTATGCAAGAATTGCTTGAGATAGCTCTGGGAAGCTTAAGACCCAGTTCATGATGATGTCTAGAATGATTCAAACTGTGTTTCACTGTTTATGTCAATACGTGTTTCCGATTTTAATCCATAAAGTTTTGATTGTTATCATTCTATGTGCTCTCTTTGCTGAACATCAATCTTAACTGCTATTTGTCTGTTGCTTACCCTTTTTTTATTGATGCTAAAAGGGGGAGCAGTAATATGATGTGATTGGTAGTTATGCAGTATGCAGTATTTACTATGGTACTACTAACAAAATCTGAAAGCAATGCAGCAAGTACTTCAGAAAATGTTTCAGAACTAGAAAGGATGAAAGGATGGTTTAGAAGGAGAACATTTCAGAAGGAATATGATCATCTCAGATGAAATATCTGTTTAAGGGGGAGAATTTTCTCAACTAAAACCTTTTTCAGATTTTATCATATTTTAAATTTGTCATCATCAAAAAGGGGGAGATTGTTGAGTCTCAAAGGATTAAATATATGAAATTAAAAATATTTTGAGTCTCACTCTCTTAAGTTTTAATGAACAACAAATATAAAATATAAAAGGCATTTATATGATACTATGCTCTCACAGGATGTTGCACTGTTTCAGATCATATTGTCTGTGTAAAAGATCATTTGAAAGATTAACTTCATCTGAAGAGTGTTTATCATCTGAAGACTTGAAGATCATCTGAAGCACTCCTCGCATCTGAAGGCTGAAGGTATCAAGTTTAAGGTTTGACCCGTGAAGACGTTACTATGTAAGAAGAACGTTCATCCCAATGGTCAAACCCTTTTCAGCATAAGAATCAGAGCTGCTTTCTCTCCTCGTTCAAATGTTTAGCATTTTTAAGGAAAGTCTGCAAAGCTGCTGTACCTGCTCAAAAGCATTGTGTGCACAAACCTGCAGCACCTAAGACTGCTCAGAACGTGTTGGATAGAGTGTGTCTCAACGTCTCCTGAAGCATTTAATGTTATTTGACAACGAGAAACATTTTTCTCGAAGACTATAAATATGCCCATGCAGATTGAAGAAAAAAGTGAAGCAAAGTTATCAAAGAAATCTTACTCTGCGTAAATGCTGCAAAAATACTCTGATATTTTCTTTACATTTGCTTATTTACTTATCCTGAGTAAATCTCAGTTACTTGTACACTTCTGATAAGTTCAATCTATCATCTGAAAATAGTTGATTGAACTTTATCTGTTTTTATCTTAAAACAGTTTGGGTTACAAGCTTGGAGAGGCTTATTGTCTGAAAGAATACTTGGGTTACACTTGGATAAGTGTCTGAGAGCCTGAAGAAGCTTGGTGAAAGAAACAATACTTGTGGTAGAGCCTGAAGAGGCTTGGTGGAAGAAACAATATTTGTGGTAGAGCCTGAAGAGACTTGATAGAAAAGAATACTTGTAATCTTGCAAGATTAGTGAAAATCCAGTGGTGGTTTGGCCTGGGACTAGACGTAGCTCACAAGTGGTAGTGAGTGAACCAGGAAAAATTCTTGGTTGAGTTTTCTTTCCCTCAAACTCTTTCAATTCAGTTTTTAAACTAACAAAGGGGTTTTGAAAAGTTTTCAAGAGCAAAAATCTTAACATCAAACAAAACTATTTATCAAAACTGTCTTTGTGTCTGAACCAAGGTTCAGAAGGTAGTAACTAACTTCAGACGATCTTTCATCATCTGAAGTTTTTACAAAAACTTTCTAAGTATTTTCTAAAATCAAAAGGTTTCCATTGAAACACTATTCAACCCCCTTCTAGTGTTTCCGTGTTTTTCTTACAGTTGGTACCAGAGCTTATCCTCGGGGTTAGCACCTAATCAGTGCGGAGGATAGAGATCCAATGGAAACTTCTACCAGCAACAGACAATATATCACTGAAGGAGCCTCCATCACGAGACCCCCAACATTCAATGGAGTGGATTACCACTATTGGAGGGATCGTATGAAGTTGTTTATTGAAAGCAACAACATTGATGTCTGGGATGTGGTTACTGATGGAGACTACGTGCCTATGCATGCTGGAGTGCCCAAACCTAAGGTTGAATGGACCTTGGAGCAGAAGGCTCGAGTTCAATTAAATGCCAAGGCCAAACTCTATCTGATATGTTCCTTGAACAAGTCAGAATATGAGAAGGTTCATGGTTGTTCATCTGCCAAGGAGATCTGGGATACGCTTGCAGCAGCCCATGAAGGGACAGAGACTGTGAAGCAATCCAAGATCAGCATGCTTGTACATCAGTATGAGATGTTCAAGATGGAAGAATCTGAAACTATAGATCAAATGTTTGGGAGGTTTCAGACGATAACCAATGGACTCAGGTTATTGGAAAGAACCTTTGAATCTGGAGATAACATTCGAAAGATTCTAAGAAGTTTACCAAAGTCCTGGAGACCCAAGGTTACTGCCATTCAAGAAGCCAAAGATTTAAATTCTCTTAGAATGGAGGAACTACCGAGCTCTCTCAAAGTCCATGAGCTTGAAATTGGGAAGGATGACACCAAGAAGAAATCACTGGCATTGAACTGCAAGGCCAGACAGTCTAGGCATGGTAGCATGAAAGCTATGCAAGCAGAGGACACTTCAGAGGGTGATACTAAGAAAGGTATTGTCTTTTGTATTTCAGGAATCCTGAAGAAGCAATTCTCAGAAGAAGATCAACCTGTTGAACTGAAGAACGAAGCAAGAATCGGTTAAGAAGAAGAAGAAGATCAGTACAAGAAGAAATGACGAAGAAAGCTATCAACCTGCCGAAGCAAAAGAAGAAGAACAGAGCAAGAAGAAGAAGAAGATTAGCGCAAGATGAATAGAAGAAGAAAGCCATCAGGGATCAACTCAGAAAAAGGAAGAATTAATTTGTGTTGAAACAAGCTACTGAAGAAGAAGAAATCAGAGAAAAATGAATTTCTGTTTGAGGAAGATACTGAAGAAAAGAAGAAGAAGAACCGGGAAAGCTGAAACGAAAACAAACTTGATGTTCATGAAAAACGACGAAGAAGAAAGCAGCAACCAACCGAAGAAAATAGGAAGGAACTTGCTGAAAAACATCTCCATACTAAAGAGCTAAATTACGTTGGAGTCAATCAACCTTCTAAAAGTATGTGTGTACATGAAATAGAAGCAGTTGAACACATACTCGCTGATGACGTGGCATTTCAAACCCTTTGAAGAAGAAAAAGCCAGAAACGTCATGCAACTCTCTGAAGACTTGTGAGTCAATCTGAATGATATATTAAAAGACTCAAGTCTCTGCAAACATGAGTGGTGAAGTTGAATTGGTGCAAAGAAAAACAAAGGCCTTCGGGCACAACTTCATTTCCCGTCACAAAAGAGGAAGCCTACTGCAGAAAAGATAATAGAGGTTAGAGATAGAGTCAGCGCTACTGCAACACCTACTCTGTACCATCTCTGCAATACGTTATCAGAGGCGTGCACCTCAAGTGAGAAGAAAAGCATAACTCACAACGGGACAAAGGAGAAGTCTAACGGATCTTAGCTTCCTGCCTCCTTTACACTCACAGAAGAAAGAGATAGAAGGAAGAAGAAGAAGAAGAAGATAGAGAAACATCAACCTACTGAAGATCAAAGAAAATCTGTGACACCCTTCTACCCCAAATACTAATAAAATCATCAAATCGAAATATAAGGAAAACTTATAGTCAACATTGAGGTAAAAAGTTTCACAATCCTCATTTAGCAATTTCTTAATCCAAATCAAACTAAATTTCCATAAAAAGGTAACATCCAGGTTTTCAAAACTAAATCATCAGTTATAATAAAAATATGTCTTGGCCATGTAAGGCCCTTAAAAATAATCTTCTTAAATCTCTACATAATAAAATGAAAGGAAATAGCTCCTAAACTCTAAGCCCCGATGTTGCACATATCAGAGCAAAACCCTCTCCCTTCAAAATTCGGCACATTAAGTGCCATCTTCATCACCTATAAAAACCACAGAAGCGTACGGTGAGGAAAAGAATACATACATATACATGCAATACAGAAGGCTACCCTTATTCCCACCCATCACCATACATGTCACCATTCATCTCAATCCACATTCTTTACATTTTACACATTAATTTCACACAAATATATAATTCACACTTCTCAAACAATCATAAAATGACAAGTATGCTCACTCTATGCTCATGCACAATGCCTCTTCCTAAGAGTCATGATTTGGAACTCCGCACAATGGGCGCACCTCATCAATCCTCTTAGTTGTTACCAATGATGGCCCTACCGTTAAATGCCCTCTTGGCCGATAGGTTGCACCACCTCGATGGGCCCGTGCAAAGACACCTGCTCCCTCCCACCATCACCCACCTCTTATGGGCTAGGTGAGTCGCATTGTAAAACACTCCCTCTTGGAGTTATGCATCGGATATCTCCCATCATGGTATCCACCCAGCTCGTCGCCCCCCCTCTTTGGACTAGGGTATTTTTCGCCACGTCTGGCTACTCATGTATCCCATGCGTCTCATACATCATATGCTCATGATCAATGCAATCAACGTCATATCTCATATTTCTCATGCAATCTCCTCTACTCTATCACTTCACATCACATCACAATATTATAAATAAAGAAGATTCACATGTACTAATCACTCAATAATGTATCATGCCCCAATTAAGACTCATTGTACCTCTAATTCGATCAACCAATTCCACAACGATTCATATAATTAACACCATATAAGTAAGAGATCACAACATCACATAAGCAACACTCTCTAAACTCATTTTTTGCCTGGTAATCTATTACCAGACAGCTGTAATCGATTACCAGAAGCCTCTGGTGCAAATTTAAACTCTGTTAATCGATTACAAGCCCCTTGTAATCAATTACCAGCAGCTAAAATTCACCCAACGCTGCCCAGAAAGCCCTGTAATCGATTACCGACGACTCGAGAATGACTGTACCTGCGATTTTTACCCCTTTTCAACCCTCTCTTCAACCCTTACTCAAATCTTGATGTTCCTAACTCAATTGGATACGTTTTTACCGATTAATATCAATCAATTCATCAATTATATCAATAGATTACAATTAAATCAACAATCGAATCAATTTATGAAATCTCTCTCCCAAATCCTAATTTGACCCCTTTTGACAATCTCGCTTCCTGCTCTCAAATCCAACAAGAACATGACAGTAATCATCACAACAATCACGAATTTCATCATATTACAGACAATTCATCATTCATAATTTAAAATTTAAGAATCCTAGAGGGACTTATGGTTGCCCTCACTACCCAAGCACTCCAGCATACACATATAGCAGCACCCCTTCCCCCCGTACCTTAGAGATGACGATCAAGAACGGTTGGCAGGATTCCCTTGACGATCTACTCTGCGGTACCTTCTCCTTGTGGAGTGGTTTCTCTCCTCCCTAGGGTTTGGTTATCTGACGTTTGAAGAAAGGATATGGTGAAATAAATAACCCTTCCCCTATTTAAACATCTAATTGGGTTGGGCCTACTCCAACCCATCCATCCCCCTTTTTAATTAAATAATATGATCTCTACTAATAATAATAATAAAGATAATATTAATACTATTATTTCCTTCATTTTATTTTACTTATTCTATTTTAGAAATTTTAGGATGTTACAATTCCCCCCTCTTAAAAGAAAATTCGTCCTCAAATTTTATCTGAGATGAATACTCAGGAAAAGACTCCTTCATCTTCTCCTCAAGCTCCCAAGTAGCACTCTCTGGTGTAGCTCCTCCCCAGATTACCTTAACTAAAGGAATTTCCTTACCTCGAAGTTGTTTCACCCTCCGATCCTCAACTCTCACCGGTATGGTTTCCACCGTCAAGTTTTCCCTAAGGGTTTGGAAACTAAGATCACACTTACTATTCCAAACAAAAGCAACCCCCTTCTTAGTTAACTCGGTCAAGGTAAAGCTATCTTAGAAAACCCTTCTATAAATCTCCTATAATACCCAGCCAACCCAAGAAAACTTCCAAACATCACTTTTTTGATTCACAGAAAGATAGAATAACCAAAACAAAATAGTCAGATCAAAACAATATATTTCACTCAATCAACATCACAAGTTAGCACCACGGAAACACAACAAACACATAACTCAAGGCCGATGAACCGACCAGCTCTGATACCACTAAATGTGACACCCTTCTACCCTAAATACTAATAAAATCATCAAATCAAAATATAAGGAAAACTTATAGTCAACATTGAGGTTAAAAAGGTTCACAGTCCTTATTTAGCAATTTCTTAATCCAAATCAAACTAAATTTCCATAAAAAGGTAACATCCAAGTTTTCAAAACTAAATCATCAGTTATAATAAAAATATGTCTTAGCCATGTAAGGCCCTTAAAAATAATCTTCTTAAATCTCTAAATAATAAAATGAAAGGAAATAGCTCCTAAACTCTAAGCCCCGATGTCAAACATATCAGAGCAAAACCTTGTCCCTTCAAAATTCAGCACATTGAGTGCCATCTTCATCACCTATAAAAACCACAGAAGCATACAGTGAGGAAAAGAATACATACATATACATGTAATATAGAAGGCTGCCCTTATTCCCACCCATCACCATACATATCATCATTCATCTCAATCCACATTCTTTACATTTTACACATTAATTTCACACCAATATATAATTCACACTTCTCAAACAATCATAAAATGACAAGTATGCTCACACTATGCTCATGCACAATGTCTCTTTCTAAGAGTCATGATTTGGAACTCCGCACAATGGGCGCACCTCATCAATCCCCTTAGTTGTTACCAATGATGGCCCTACCGTTAAATGCTCTCTTGGCCGATAGGTTGCACCCCCTCGATGGGCCCGTGCAAAGACACTCGCTCCCTCCCACCATCACCCACCTCTTATGGGCCAGGTGAGTCGCATTGTAAAACACTCCCTCTTGGAGTTATGCATCGGATGTCTCCCATCATGGTCTCCACCCAGCTCGTCGCCCCCCTCTTTGGGCTAGGGTATTTTTCGCCACGTCTAGCTACTCATGTATCCTATGCGTCTCATACATCATATGCTCATGCTCAATGCAATCAACGTCATATCTCATATTTATCATGCAATCTCCTTTATTCTATCACTTCACATCACATCACAATATTATAAATAAAGAAGATTCACACGTAATAATCACTCAATAATGTATCATGCCCCAATTAAGACTCATTGTACCTCTAATTCGATCAATCAATTCCACAACGATTCATATAATTAACACCATATAAGTAAGAGATCACAACATCACATATGCAACACTCTCTAAACTCATTTCTGTCCTGGTAATCGATTACCATACAACTGTAATCGATTACCAGAAGCCTCTGGTGCCAATTTACACTCTGGTAATCGATTACAAGCCCCTTGTAATCAATTACCAGCAGCTAAAATTCATCCAACGCAGCCCAGAAAGCCCTGTAATCGATTACAGTCTGCTGTAATCAATTATCGGCGACTCGAGAATGACTGTACCTTCGATTTTTACCCTTTTTCAACCCTCTCTTCAACCCCTACTCAAATCTTGATGTTCCTAATTCAATTTGATACGTTTTTACCAATTAATATCAATCAATTCATCAATTATATCAATAGATTACAGTTAAATCAACAATCGAATCAATTTATGAAATCTCTCTCCCAAATCCTAATTTGACCCCTTTCGACAATCTCGCTTCCTGCTCTCAAATCCAACAAGAACATGACAGTAATCATCACAACAATAACAAATTTCATCATATTACAGACAATTCATCATTCATAATTTAAAATTTAAGAATCATAGAGGGACTTATGGTTGCCCTCACTACCCAAGCACTCCAGTATACACATATAGCAGCACCCCTTCCCCCCGTACCTTAGAGATGACGATCAAGAACGGTTGGCAGGATTCCCTTGACGATCTACTCTGCGGCACCTTTTCCTTGTGGAGTGGCTTCTCTCCTCCCTAGGGTTTGGTTATATATCTGACGTTTGAAGAAAGGATAGGGTGAAATAAATAACTCTTCCCCTATTTAAACATCTAATTGTGTTGGGCCTACTCCAACCCACACATCCCCCTTTTTAATTAAATAATATGATCTCTAATAATAATAATAATAATAATAATAATAATAATAAAGATAATATTAATATTATTATTTCCTTCATTTTATTTTATTTATTCTATTTTAGAAATTTTAGGATGTTACAAAATCTCGCAAGCAAAAGCAAGATTAAGAGCCTATCTGCTGTGTGTCAGAACTAATTCATCTATACACCTAATCTGCTTAAAGTCAGAAGCTACTAGAGGAGAAGTTATTTCATAACGGCTCTAAGAGCTTTAATCATAGCTTCTCAACGGTAACCAAGTAATCTTCAATGGCTATATTTTATCAGAACACATAAATAGCCTCAAGAAAGACTTTGAAGATGTCGGCCAAATTTCCAAAGATCCATTCACAAGGTGTCGACCAAAATGGGCAACCATGAATTCCAAGACATTACACATTAATGGTCAAGCCCACAGAAGAGATTGGCCATGCTCAACTCAGATTATCTCCAGCCAACCTTCTGAACCTACAGAGATGAATTAGAGCTTAGATTTATACACATGTATCTCTGTATAGCCTTGTACTTAGAATTCACTCATTGTATCCTGAGTAGTACTCAGTAACCTCTTTGTACAAGATGAGCATTGGTTTAAGTTTCTAGGAAACTTAAACTTTATGTTGTAAACACTTTATGTGTCTGAGAGCCTGGAGAGGCTTGGTGGAATAAAGAATACTCGTTGAGCCTGGAGAGGCTTGTCTGTAAAAGAATACTCATTGAGCCTGGAGAGGCTTGTCTATAAAAGAATACTCGTTGAGCCTGGAGAGGCTTGTTTGTAAAACAATACTGCATGAGTTTCTTGGAGAGGCAGTTGAAAACAAAGAATACTTGTTCAGCCTAGAGAGGCTGGGTTTACAAAGAATACTGCATGAGTTGCTTGGAGAGGCAGTTGAAAACAAAGAATACTTGTTGGGCCTGGAGAGGCCAGGTGTGCAAATAATACTCGGTTGTAATCTTTCGGGATTATTGGAAAATCCAGTGGTGGTTTGCCCTGGAATTGGATGTAGCTCACTGGGTTGGTGGGTGAACCAGGATAAATTGTTTGTGTCTTTTTCTCTCTACCCTTAACTCTTTAATTTCCGCTGCTATATCTGCTATATCTGTTTGACTAACAATGGAGGGTTAAAGAAAAGAGTTTTATTAATCTGCGCAGAAAATAATCTTTTCTTTAAAGGGAAAAAGTATTTTAAAAAGGTTTTAATTCAACCTTCTGAGTTGCATCAACAGGTTGCTGAACACTCCAGTTTCGGAAGGTTGATCAAATATTTTCAAATCGGTTTTGCTTGTTTGCAAAAGGTTTTCCAAAAATCTGTAAAGATTATTAAAACACTATTCAACCCCCTTCTAGTGTTTCCTGTGGCCCTAACAGTTAGTTATGGGTGGACACACCTTATTTTACCGTTTCAACCTAATTTGTCTCAAGTCATGTGAGTCAAATTTGGGCCATTACTTTTAACATTGTGTTCTCACCCCCTATTTTTTGAAATTTTTGAAAACCCAAAACTGCCCCTAATAGTCACTTTCATCCGTGTATATATATAGTATATTACTATTCACCTTCTTCGATGTAACTCCCATTCTCGAAAACAACCGTGAAGTGTATGTTGTCTCCTTTCTACCATCAACATTTGCTTCAATTGTTCACAACATATATATTGGTTAGGAATATACTACAAAATCAACTATTTACTTCACTTTGATCAATATTTAAGGTAAGTGGTTTCATTATAGTACTATTTTTTTACCCACTTAGATGAACTGCAGCGGCGTGGAACACTGTTTGAATTTTTTTACGATTTACGGACGTATATATCCGTTAGGAATTTACAGACAACGTTGTCCGTAAGTCATTCCTGACATAAGCACTCCTTGTAATCTCACTCTCTGTAAATGCATCGGCATGTGAAACTTTCAGAGCACTGACCAGTAACTGGTTGGCCTCATCCTTACCCAAGGCAGGTAAGGAGAACAACCTCCCTGTTACTGGGAGGTGCAACAAGCTAGACACATCATCTAGGGTGATGGTCATCTCACCCACCGGAAGATGGAAACTGGATGTCTCTCTATGCCATCTCTCTGTAAACGCAGATACGAGACTCCTATCTATCATGGAATGTGTGCCTTCAATCAGTGGTCCCAAGCCAGAATCATCTACAATGTCCCGAATGTAGTCATCCTCTAGCCTCTTTAGATTCCTACCATGGGTGACTACCTTCAACGTCCCCCGGTCCTACAACAAGTACAAAATTTAATGATAGATAGGACCTCAAAACATAAAAAAAAATACATTCCCCATCTCGCCAGTCCAAAGCCTCTGTGCAATGTGTGACTCATAATACCTCAAAAGAATCGTATCCCGAGGACCGCCCTCATAACCAACCTCCTATGTGGGGGGTATCTCAACCTACTGCTTAATATGTTGTGACCTCTTCCATTGTCTAGCAGATGCAGTTGGTCTTACACGCTCTACAGGTGCACCGCGACCAATGCTACCTGATTCAATGCCCTAAGTAGATCCACCTCTTCTTTTTACCATTCTGTATACAATGAACAAAACAACGAAAATAAACATTAAAATAAGAATGCGGAAAATGAATGTCAGTTAGCTTCCAGACACCAATGTCCGGAATTATACAACAAGCAAAATTCGTAAACTACCGGACAACCTTGTCCGTAATTATATTAATTCTAATTCAAAAAAAATGTTGCGGACACCCTTGTCCAGAAACCTACGGACAACATGGTCCGTAAAGATTCCGTACATGTTTTGTCCGCACAACTACCGGACATATAGGTCCGTAGAACTTCTGGACAAAGATGTCCGAAATTGTTTCTGGACAAAGAAGTCTGAAATTGTTTCCGGACAATGTGGTCCGTAAGTTTATTATAAAAAATAAATTTCTACATTTTTCGGACACACTTATCCGGAAACAATTATGGACAAGCTTGTCCGGATGTGTTAATATCTTCCTTACGGACGTTCATGTCCGTAAAATACTTCCGAACATGTTTGTCCGAAAATTCCCTAAAACTCGAAACTGAGAAATGAAAACGCAAAAAAAAAAAAAAAACATAGTGGGGAGAGGCTGTACTTGTGAAGAACTTCGTCCTGTTATGCTAGCTTGGTGGAAGGTCCAACTTGGCCGGAAAAACAACGGTGATGGTGGTGGGAATCGCGGGTTGTGGGAACAGTGCTTATCACCGCTGAGAGAGAGACAGCGACTAGAAGAAATGCGTGAAGTGAGTGAGAGAGGGAAAAGAAGTGGAGTTTTTTAAAATTTTATTAGGGGCAATTTTGGGTTTTCAAATTATCAAAAAATAGGTGGGTGGGAATAGTAAAAATAACGGTGTGAAAAGTAATCGCCTCAAATTTGACTTTATTTCATAAGAAATAATAGAGTTAAAGTGAGTCTTATTTGATGATTTTTGGCCCAGCTTATTTCGGGCTTTTCTTTTCCTTAAAAAGACAAGCTAAATCAAATAATCTTTTTTTATAAGTTCTTAAAAATAAAAAATAATTTATCTTTTAGGAACAAAATGAGCTTTATGAAAGTAATATTTTGTAGCTTATCTTGAAAACACAACTTTTTTCCAAGTACCTCAGTTCGATTCTCATATACAGTATTTTATTAAATTTTTTTATTTATCATGCTACATTAATCAGTGCCACCATTTGTTTTCTGTACGTATTGAATCATGGCCTTATGTTCTAGCAGCCTTATGTTTGCCAATCAAATACCTTCATCAAAATTGAATAATATTATGAATGATGGATGACCTTGTGTCGTAGCAACCAATTGTATATACAGGAAGCAAAAGGAAACAAAATCTTAATGCAGTTTGCAAGTCTAAATGTATTTCAATGAAAAAGAATTATATTATGAATGATATAATATGTCTTTTTTATGAACGAATGGTATATAACGATTTCTTAAGAATTTTACATCAATTTTACTGGAAACAAAATTGAATGATATGATTAAATTTTATTTATTTTATTTTTAAAAAAATAATTAATTTCTAATATTAAATTTTATAAATACATACCCTTTTAAAATAATTTTAAATCAGATAATTTAAAAAAATCATAGTTTTATAAATATTTAACATCTTCTTTATAATATAATTATTTTTGAATTATTATTTATATATTAAAAATTATAACAATTATTTTTTAATTGATATATTTTTATATAATTATTTAATAAAAAATTTTGTATATTTATATTTAAATACTCTTTATATTAATTTAAATAAAATAATTTTTTTATAAAAATATTTTACAAAACAGCTTTTAATTTAAAATTAGTTTTTAAGTTAAAAAAATAAAAAATGACAAATGACTTTTATTTTATTTTTGAAAGCTCTTATAAATAGCTTTAACTTTAAATTAATTTATAAGTCAGGAAAAAAGTCGAGCCAAATGGAACTTAGTATGATTTAAGAATGAGTTTATGGGTCAATTTGTTTGTGCTTAAAAAAATACTTTTTTAAATTGTTTAAAAAATTGATTTATTTTAGAGATTTTTGTATAATCAGAAAATAAATTTCCGTTTGGCTACAATCATAAAAAAACACTTTGTTTGCCACAATAAATGCTTTCACATTGCTAAATAAAGGCTTTCACATTGTTAAAAAGTTTCCTCTCTTCTATTTTAACTATTTTTTTAAGAAGCAACTCTGAGTTGCTTCTTAAAAAAAAGTAGAAAACTGGATTATTTTCTGATTCTGTTTCTTGAAAAAAATTTAGACAAACATCTTAAAAATTTTTATAAGTAATTTTTTTAAAAAAGAAGTGATTCTTTTAAAAAATAATTTTAAACAAACGGGCTCTATATCAACTCTCATGTTACTCGACCCAATGCGGGCATATATATAACAATATTTATTATTTATATTTTTTATTATTTAAAAACTCCATGAAATATGTAAGAAAAATAAAAAAAAGTTGAATTGTGTTTTCTAAATTTTTTTAAAATCACAACACCTTTCACAAAACTGATATTACAAAACTTCGTACATTCAAATGGAGTTTGATAATTAACATCGACAAAACTAACATCGACAACGTAAAGTTGCAAATTTGGATTCAGATAAGGTGACGAGAGCTCATTTAACACTCACATTTTCACATTTTCAGTTGAAGTAATAACAAAATTCTTAAGCACAATGAACTATATGATTGTGTGTTCACTATTTTTCTCGTAGCAAATATTGTTTAACCATTTGGTTGAATAAATATCCATTAGAACTTAAAAAGTTATTACCAAAGAAGTATGAAACAATCCTACCATTGTTAAACTTTACCGTGGATCGTTTTCCCTAAAATAAATCTATCTTGTATGCTTCAAAATTTGTCTTCACCTTTTGTGATAATGTAATCGTTGTTACGAGGTTCTAAGATTCAATCACCAAAAGCAATTACAACATGAAATGTAGTGTTTATATAGTTAGGTTGTGATGTTTTTGTTGCAACTACTAAATTAAAAACAACCATAACATATGTATAAATTAAAATAGAACTAGGTCAAGAGAGATATAAAAATATTTAAGAGAGGGAAGCTTCATTTTATGCATAAAATAGAACTAGGTCAAGAGAGATATAAAAAATATTTAAGAAAGGGAAGCTTCATTTTCTGTTATATGAATTTCGCCTTTTTGCTTTAGTCTTCATTCAACATTTTATATTGCTTCAGTCTTCATTCAACATTTTATAAAGGATTCTGATAATTGGGACTTCAAAAACATTTACTTAAATTTAGCCACATAACTCTCTCTCATTGATTTGTGAAGGTCCCACTTGTTGCTAATGAGAAAAAAAAAACACTCAATTATTTTTCAATTTTCTTAACTTATATAACCCTAACGTTATTATGATGAACAATAACTATGATTTTTGTATGTCTCGATGAACTTGTGATACTTTTAATACTATATAATGAATGAAATTACATTCACTTTTAATCTCATGTTGATCATGTGAACACAATTCATACAAAAAAAAGTGATCATACATTTTTATCCTATTATGTATTGATTATTTCAAAAAAATATCTGCCAACCAACCTATACTTTATGAAAAAGTAAAAAAATCTTCTTATATCTTTTGGAAAAGAGATATACGCTTCATTTAGCCTAGCTTTTTTTTTATCTTAAAATTACTTTAAAGCTAAAGTTAATAATAAAAGTTTCTAAAATTAAAGTAAAATTGTTTGGTGATTTCAATTTTTCACTTATAAATTATTTTTAACCTAAATATTGTTTGGTAAATATTTTTTTATAAAAATATTTTATTTAAAATTAACATAATGAATACCTAATTAAAAAATCCTAAATATTCTCACCATATTTTATTTAATTTAAAATTAACATAATGAATATCAAATTATCTTTTTATCTAACTTTTACTCTCAAATCTATTTTATTTAATAATTTCATTTTTGTAATTGTTTACATTTGTTATCTAATAACTATTATTTTTATAGAAGAAAACTAGATCACTCAAGTCTTATCTATCCCAAACCTCAACGTGATCTACACCCTTCCTAGAATTAGAAAGCAAAAACCACCCAAAGAAAACCTTGCAGAGGCGCAAGAGACGAGCAGAGGCTTTAATTGTGGGATGAAGGTAGCGAAGGGATGACATAATAAACTCAGCAACGACAACGTAATTGCGACAGAGATGGGAGGCGTGAGAAGACAAGAAAGAATAAATTTGATTAGATAAAAAAACAAATAGAAAAATCTAATAGCTAGAATCATCAAACTTGAGGATCGTAGAATGTGTCACTAAAAAAAGCTCCGCATATAAGCTCCTAATTTTGTTGAGAGCTTTTTAAGAATACCGTTTGGTGTAGCTTCTCCTTTTAAGGAGAAGAGAAACTTAAAATAAATTAGGCCAAACGGACACATAGGGTATAACATTCACTTTTTCCTTTTAAAGGAGAACCTACATGTTTAAGGAAATACATTTTAAATAATAACAATAAATATTTGTCTCAATAAATAATTAACATAACTGTCAAATAATACTAATACTAATAAATGAAATAAATTTAGAAAATAACAAAAATAGTTCCAAAGTTTGTATTTGTTATTATTCAAGATTTATTACCATGGACATGCAGGCTATCTTGCCAGATGAAAAGAAAGATTGGATGTTACGTATAGAAGCAAGTTTTCTTTTGGTTGTTATTTTTAAACCTATTTAACACTTTTTATTACATAATGCATTATACTACCTTCCATCCTTATTATAAGAAACAAATGTGTATAGTTTTTTTCCTAATTATAAAAAGTATAGGCCTATTTTTAAATGTATTAGTTGCTAAATTCTTTGTATACATTTAATTTTTTGTTAATTTTATGTTAACAAGGCACTCACTCATTTCATGAGTAAGTGAGTAAGTGAATGTATTCATTACTATTAATTATGAGTACTTCTAGAATAAAATTAAATTTATGACCAAAAATGCTTTTCCATCATGTGTTTAATCATTTGTTTCTTATATATTTGTCACGAGGTAATATTATCCATTGCTTGAAATCGATATAAGTACACAAATTAAATGAGAGTTTAATTTAGATGAAACATGTGTTTGATTCCCCTTAAATATTATCTTTAGTTAATAATCGTTGATGGTTTGATTTTAAATACAATATATGCATTAATGTAACCTTCAAGCATGTAAATAAAGGTGTTCATGGGACATGTTTTATTTGTCCCTTATTCGATCTTAATTTTTTACCAAGTCTTTTCAATGGATCCGAACATGTTCATAAAACCAAAGAGATATGATATTTATCAGTCCAATTAAGACCGAGTTCAAGTAGAACTGGATTGAGTATGGTTATCAAAATTGGACCAGACCGACGGTTCAACTGGTCCGACCGGGAACCGGTCTGGTGCCCAGTCTATACAACCCAAAAAATCGACTGGTTTCAGAATGGGTGAGAACCGGTCATGAACCGGTGACAACGGGTCAAAAAACCAGTGCCACAAAGCCGTTGAACCGGTCATTTTCAAAATTTTCAAAATTTTTTAGTTTTTTTTTTTTTATTTTATTTTTATTTAATATAGAATATTTTTGAGATAAATAAAAATAAATTTTTAATGATTACACATAAATATTAATTATTTAGTCAATTATTATGAATTTTTTATGATATAATACATATAATAAGGTCTTTTATATTAATTTATACTCTTATATATCTCAATTTCTTATGATTTTATCTTATTTTATAACTTAAAAATATTATATAATATTAAAAAATATATTTCATTATTACCGGTTCGACAACGGTTCAACGATGGTTGAACCAATGAACTGTGAATCAGTACCTTCATCGGTTCAATTATCGGTCCGGTTTTAAAAATATTGAGATTGAGTATTTGAGTTAATCTAATCTATAAACTAAAAAATTCATTAAATGATCATATAATAATAGTTAAAAGAAAATAGTTCATATAATTAGTAAATATGTCACATTTTTTAGAATTTCTCACAATATATGTATTATTTTTTAGTCTCTTTAAATTTTAGGAGAAGAATAACAATATATCATTATATAACTTTATGTATAAAATGTGTTTTTAAAGGTAGATAGAAAAAATTTAAACTAAAAAACCCTAACTAATAAATAAAATGAGGTTTAAAATAATAGAAAATTATAAATAATAACTATTACAAATATTATACTAGTCGGGTACCGGTTGTGCGTTCGCACATGTTAATATGTTAGCATGTTAGTTGTAATAGAATTTTTTAAAATAAAATATACTTCAAAAAAAATATGTAAATAATTGAATAAAATTAACACAATCAGTATCTTCATATATTAATTATAATTTAGAAAGAGAAAACAACATTAAATAATATATTTTAACGTCTAAAATCATAACAGAAAGCATTGTTAAAAAATTGACATTTTTTTGTTGAAATTAAAACACAAATGTAAGCTCATTTAATTACCTGCAAAAAATTATTATTAAGCCTTTTTCATTATTTTTATTTGAGTCTGTAATTTAACTGAGTACCATTTAATTTTTATTTATTATTATTGCAAATGTAACAATAGGAAACACTTTTATAAGATGCAATTATTGATAATTATATGATAAAGACTTTTTCTCTAGCATTGTTTCTTGATATGAATCTTTCATCTAAAACATAGATATATTCACTTGTTGAGATATTATAAGTTGAGAATCATTGCTCTTATCTAGAATGGTTATCCCCACTCTTAAATTATGGGTTCACATATTTTTACTTTTATGATATAGATATTTAATGTGTTTAGATGCAAAATCTTTATTCCTACCTATAATAAATATTTACCCATATAATTTAAATAGGATTAAATATGTTTTTAGTAACGAAAATATAGTCGAGATTTGATTTTAGTGCTTGTAATTAAAAATCGGTGGATTTGGTCCCTCACAAAGTGAAAATACACATTTTCAGTCCTTATCGATAAAAATTCGTAGCCAAATTATAGTAAATTCTGTAACAAAATTGTGCAATGAGGACTAAATTGGTATATTTTAAATTTTTTGAAGACCAAAACCACTGATTTTAAATTATAAGGACTTAAATCAAATCTTGACTACATTTCAGGAACTAAAAATATATTTAACCCGTTTAAATATTAATAAACTTTATGCAATTTTTTCACCATTGGCCAAATTAATTTTTTTCATTAGGTTTGAATTATTTTTACCCTATCATTCAATTATTATTAAGTTTTATTGTAATATTTCATTTACTTTTACCTCATAAATTAATTATTTCAGACTTTTCCTGTATTTTTATTCTATAATTAAAATGACTGCTCCCTAATTTTATTTATTGTCATCCCTGTGTGGTGTATTTTTAGTCTTAAATAATTATCTATTCATATATTTTTAATTTTATGATATGAATTTGAATGTTTTTTAATGCAAAGTTTTTTCCTACATGATGTAAATATTTACCCCCAATAATTTAAATTTTTCATTATCGGTCAAATTATATTTGCCTTAAAGCCCATAGAAAAAAATCATACAACTACTATTTTCTAAATTGAACAGTAAACACCTACTAACAAATTATATTTACCTTTTGTGATATATATACTAAATTAACATTTATATATTAATAAATTTTAAATAAAAATTTATTCCTTGTTGTTGAATTTAGAGAATTTGAGAGAGAGAGAGAGAGAGAAAGTTCAGAGAGAAATCTTAGAGAGTAATCTGATATCTGAATTGTATTGAATTGAAAAGTTGATTACAATGAGAGACTTAGCAACACTTATATAGTATGCACTAGCTTGTAAGAGAAGCTGAACAACTAACAGTTAACTGACACAAGTCAGTTATAACAGTTTCTAACTGCCTATCTTAAACAGAAAGTTAACTGGCACATTTAGCACATTTAGCACATGTCAAAATACAAAGCACATGTCAATTACAATTTACATTTAAATGATAAGCGCACAAGCTATATACTCTAACATGCTCCCCTCAAACTCAGGGTGGATTGAGAAGTGATAACTTGTCAAAGACTCTGAGTTTGTCTCTTAGAATGGCAAATCTTGTTGAAGACAAGGCCTTGGTTAAAATGTCTGCACACTGATCCTCAGAAGGAATATGATAGACTTCTAGGCTCTTGGCAATAACTTTTTCCCTGACAAAGAAAATGTCTAATTCCATGTGTTTGGTTTCTGGAGTGAAGAACTGGATTGTGAGTCAGCATGACAGTGCTTAAATTGTCACAAAACACTTTAGGAGTAGTAAAGGGAAAATTCAACTCTGTTAGAAGAGATTGGATCCACAAAATTTCTGCAGTAGTATTAGCCAGACTTCTGTACTCAGCCTCTGTACTAGAGCGGGCAACCAGGGTTTGCTTCTTAGACCACCAGGAAATGAGATTGGGACCAAGAAAAATACAGGAGCCAGAAGTAGACTTGCGATCATCAGGATCTGAAGCCCAATCTGCATCACAATAAGCAGTAAGAGAAAAGGGTTGAGTAGGAGAAGCTTTCTGAATAGACAACCCATAGGTAATAGTGCCTTTGAGATAGCACAATATTCTTTTAACTACTGTCCAGTGTTCTTCAAGGGGCTGAGAGAGAAACTGACAGGCTTTATTCACAGCAAAACTGATCTTAGGTCTGGTAATAGTAACATATTGCAATGCTCCAACTATAGATCTGTAATTAGAGGGATCCTGAAGATAATCTGTACCAACTTTGGATAATTTGATATTACTAACCATATGAGTAGAGAGGCCTTTGGCTTCAAACATACCAGCTCTTACCAGTAAATCAGTGATATATTTTGTTTGAAACAAGAGTAGAGAACCATCTGCCAAGTGACTGACTTGTATGCCCAAGAAATATTCCAAAGATCCTAGCTGTATGAGAGCAAACTCTGAATTTAACTTTGAAATAAGTTGCTGGATTAACAATAAAGAATCTCCAGTGATAATAATATCATCCACATAGACTAAGACAAAAATACAGTGTGTATTTTGATGAAGAGCGAAGAAAGAAGGGTCACACTTGCTTGCCTTGAAGCCAAATTTTAAGAGTGCAGAATTAAGCCTTTCAAACCATGCCCGTGGGGCCTGTTTTAAACCATATAGAGCCTTGTGCAGTTTGCAAACAAGAGTCTTGTCTGACTGTTCGAAACCAGGAGGTTGGCACATGTAGACTTCCTCTTCCAATAAACCATTGAGAAAAGCATTGTTTACATCTATCCACTGAATAGGCCAGCCCTTAGAAACAACAATGGTCAAAACTGTTCTCATTGTAACAGGTTTAACAACTAGAGAAAAGGTCTCAGAATAGTCAAAGCCAAGTTTTTGATGAAAGCCCTTAGCCACCAACCTGGCTTTATATTTATTTAGGGAACCATCAGGATTTTCTTTGACCCTAAATACCCACTTATAGCCAATAGCTTGTCTATGTGCAGGAAGAGTGACAAGAGACCAAGTTTTATTTCGCAAGAGAGCATCATATTCTTCTTTCATGGCTTGAAACCAATGGGGGCTGGCCAAGGCTTGTTTAACAGTAGAAGGTTCACTATGAGTGAGAAGAATTCTAGGTTCTAATCTTGGCTGAACAATCCCATTTTTGCTGCGGGTTTGCATGGGGTGAATATTCAGGGGATTGACAAAAGGAAGTATTTGAGAAGAGGGGGAGATTGGAAGAGGTGGGGAGGGAATTGTGAGGAGCAGGGGACAAGGATGGGATAGTAGAGGGAATTATTGGAGAAGGAGGTGCAGGAGAAGAGGGAATATAGGGAACAAGTTTGGAAGGAATGATGAGTGGAGTAGCTGGAATATGTGTAGGTGCAATAGGTGAAATAGGTTTAGTTGGGAAAAGAGAAGAGTAAGGGAATCTTGACTCATGAAATACAACATCCTTGGAGATAAAAATTCTTCCATCTGCATCTAAGCATTTATAACCCTTGTGAGTGGTTGAGTATCCTAATAAAATACATTCCCTAGAGTGATAGTCAAGTTTGGCAGAGTTGTAGGGTCTTAGAAATGGAAAACAGGCACATCCAAAAACTTTTAGGAATTTGTAGTCAGGAGGCTGATTGTATAACATAAAATAAGGAGATTTAAATTGTAGGACAGAGGTGGGAAGTCTGTTAATCAAGTAGGTTGCTGTAAGGAAAGCATGATCCCAATATTGGAAGGGTAATTGAGCTTGAGCAAGGAGAGTTAGACCTGTTTCGACAATATGTCTGTGTTTTCGCTCAACTGTACCATTTTGATGATGAGTGTGTGGACAGGCAAGTCTATGAACAATTCCCAGATCTGCAAAGTATGCAGAAAGAGACCTAAATTCACCCCCCCAGTCTGTTTGGACATATTTGATTCTGGAATTGAATTGCAATTCAACCATAGCTTTGAATTGAAGGAAAGTTTTGAGGGTGTCAGAAACCCAAGTGTATCGGGAAAAGGCATCAACACAAGTGAGAAAGTATTTAAAACCACAAGAGGATTCAACAGGTGTTGGCCCTCATAGGTCACTGAAATAAGCTGTAAAGGGACAGTGTAAACTGTAGTAGAGGGAGAAGAAGGCAATCTATGCGTTTTTCCCATACAACAAGCAGTACAGAAAAATTCAGTGGAACTTTTATTAGGTAAGGGAATGTTACATTGTTGTAGTATTACACACAAAACTTCATGGTGAGGATGTCCAAGCCTACAATGCCACATGGAATAGGCACTAGGAGTTATATCTGACTTAGAAGCAGATGAAGAGGCTAAACTAGTAACATTTAATGAGTCAAGAATTGAGTTTTTAGTACAAGTATTAATGGAAGAATTAGAAAAGGGAAGATTCTGAAACTTGTAAAGCTCATCCTTGTCCAGCGTGCCATGAAGTAGGATCTCAGAAGTTGCCTAGGATTTAACAACACAAAATGATGGGTGAAATTCAAAGTAAACTGAATTGTCTTTAGCAAACTTGCTTACACTTACAAGGTTTTTAGTGATGGAAGGGACTAAGAGAAGATTTTTGAGATGAAGAGAAGAATTAGGATTGTAAGGAGAAGAAAAGGATTTTGAACCAACAGAAACAATGGACAAACCTTGGCCATTCCCCATGAGAACCTCATATGAGCCAGTAAGGGCAACACTGTCTGATAGATTGGCAGCATTATGAGTCACATGGTGGGTTGCTCCTGAGTCAGGATACCATGATTGATTCTGTGTGCTATGAGTGATGTCAGGAGCAGTGAGATAAGCTTGAGCTTGTGGCTGAAAAGAACCAGCAGTGGCAGTAGGAGCAGATGGATGCCTCTGGTTGGAAACCTGTTGAAAGGAGGAAGTATTTCCAGGATAGTTGTATTGCATAGGAGCAGGTCTAGGAGAAGGATACCATGTATTGAAGCCTGGAGGTGGAGGATAATAACCAGAGGGAGAAAAATCAGAGAATCGGTGATAGCACATGCTAGCATCATGTCCAGATTTGTAACAAATTTGACATTGGAAATTAGACCTTCCACCAAATCTACCTCCACGGCCTCTAGCTCGACCAAATCTTCCACCACGACCACGAAAATTTCCACTGTATTGACTACCACGACCAAAACCACCAGAATCTTGATTAGAATTAAAATTCTGATTATCTTGAGGTGAAAGGGATACCTGATTTGCAACAACAGTATTAGGGGATGAAGAGGAAGGTGCAGTAACTTGCGCAACATTTACAGAGAGAGAGGTTGAATCAGCTAGGAGTTTCTTCTTGCTCTTTTCTAAGCGAACTTCATGACCCAACAACATAGCTTCTACTTCAGCAATGGTACGAATATCTGTGCGATTCTGAATAAAAGCAACAATGGAGTGATAATCTTCAGGAAGTCCATCTAGGATAGCTTCTAAATGATCACGGAAAGAAACCGGGTCTCCAATAGAACACAGTGTATTGACAGTTACTTTAACTTTCTTGAGATACTCAATCATCGTGAGAGAATCTTTGGAAATAACCTTGAGTTCGGAACGAAGCTGGCTGGATTTTGCCTTGCTCTGCGCATGAAAGAAGTTGTGTAATTCCTCCCAAATTTGCCAAGAGTGCAGGCAGGTCATAACGTTTGGAAGAATGTCTGTAGAGAGAGAGGATAGAAGCCAAGTGAACAATAAAGAATCTTGTTGTTCCCATTCAGTATAGGCAGGATTCACATTCCCAAGATCTCTATCTGCTTCAGTGAGAAAACGTTGTGGAATTTGAGGACTAACTAGAAATCTTTGAAGCTTATAGTCGCGAATTACTCCTTCAATTTGCTGCTTCCAATGGTAGAAATTTGTTTCATCGAGTTTGATGGTGATGACATGTGAGAATGTTATAGGTGTAGAAGAGGCACAATGTAAATCAGAGGAAGAGGAAGACATGGTTACTGGATCGGGTAGAAGCTCATGATACCATGTTGAATTTAGAGAATTTGAGAGAGAGAGAGAAAGTTCTGAGAGAAATCTTAGAGAGTAATATGATATTTGAATTGTATTGAATTGAAAAGTTGATTACAATGAGAGACTTAGCAACACTTATATAGTGTGCACTAGCTTCTAAGAGAAGCTGAACAACTAACAGTTAACTGACACAAGTAAGTTATAACAGTTTCTAACTGCTTATCTTAAACAGAAAGTTAACTGGCACATTTAGCACATGTCAAAATACAAAGCACATGTCAATTACAGTTTACATTTAAATGATAAGCGCACAGGCTATATACTCTAACACTTGTGATGTATAAAGGATAATGATATTTGTACACTCAATGTACACTATTTTAGGTTCCTATAAAACTATACCTTTTTCTCTTTTTTTTTACTTTTAATTTTTTTTTATTTTTTCTTTTTTATGAAAGTAGCTTTCTTTACATTTTTTTATTTAACTTTTTACTTTTATTATTACCTTCATTTTTATATATTTGTCTCATTACACAAAAATATAAATTAAGAAATACAATAAATGTATTGATTTACATTAAATTTATTGTGTTTTTTTCAATATATCATTTATCTTTCTATTTTATTCATTTACATTTACACTTATTATCTATTATTAAGATTGTAAAGGTAAAAAAACATAATTAATACTCTTGAATTTCTAAACGTAACCGATAAATAGAAACAATTTTTTTTTTTTCAAATGGAATAGATAAATAGGAAGGGATTTGGAATGATTGAATCTTTGTGTTACTACTACTACTACCACTACTACTATATTGTTAATATTATTATTATTATTATTATTATTATTATTATTATTATTATTATTATTATTTCTATTATTGCTTAATACCAACACTGTTTTTTACCTATAATAACACACCTATTTATTTTAGAAATTAATTTAAAAGCTTTATAAGGAAGCTCAACATTGCTTTGTACTAACAACAACACTCCTATTTATTTTAGAAATTAGCAACACTCCTAGCAATCTACTATCACTCTTTTTTTTCATGTGTTTTTATTAGAATTAAGAAATTTATAATTATTTTGTTTTCATCTACTTGACTAAAATTATTGCTTTACATTTTGATTCACTGTATATTTATTAGAGTAAGTTTAAAAACTAAGTCAATTTTTCATTTATAGGTTTTAAAGTGATTGTTTTTATGAATCACACTTACCCTTCATGGGAGGCAGTTCTGCTCCTTCCATGAACATATTTTTAAATTTATAATTATGGCAGTGAAGACCACAAGTATCCTCCATGAGAGGCAATCCTACTCGAGTCGATAGGATCTCTATGGGTGGAAAAACTCTCCCTCCAAAAAACGGGAATTCAAATCCCGTCAACATGAGATTAATGGCGTGTCCATTGATGGTTAATAAAATAGTATAATCAGTTAAATGTCTCATAATACAAAAATGACCAGATTCACTAAACAAATGATTAATTGTGAGTTCAGTAACGATTAATGCTATGTTAATTGTGGTTAATGACATAATAGAAAATTGGTAACATGTAACTTATGTTAACCTTTAATAAAATTATTGTGATTCATGTCATACTTTTTTTTGATATCATGAACCACAATTACCAATCGATTAACCATTATTTGACTCACAATTCACAGAATCCAGTTAGCACAAGTTCCATGTGATCATTGGTTTTCTTCGATGCATTTAACCAAATATAGAATTTCATTACCTGCCAGTGGACACGCTAATAACATAATGTTGACAATATTGAATTCAAAGAAGGTTATCATAAAGTCCCTATGATCGTTGTTGTATTATGATGAAATTAACAAAAATTTTAATTTGATTAACCATTATTACATTGACAATTAACCTCCTTTCACTCACAATAACTCTTTTAAGGGTTAACATAAGTTACTTGTGATGTCATTAACCACAATTACCATAGCATTAACCATTATTAAACTAACAATTAACCATCTGTTTAGAGAATCCAGTTATGCCATCAAATGTGATAGTTGCATTTTGATGCATTTAATCAATTATACTAACTGCCAATGGACACGCCATTAACCTCATGTTGACGGGATTGAATTCCAGTTTTTCGGAGGGAGAGCTTTGTCGCCCATAGAGGTCCTACCGACTCGAGTAGGATTGTCTCCCGTGGAGGATACTTTTGGGCTTGCACAAAAAAAAAAATGACCCAATTGTTTTAAAATCATCAGTGCCATAATTATAAGTTTAAAAGTATGTTCATGGAAGGAGCAGAACCGCTTCCCGTGAAGGATATGTGTAATTCATAAAAAAGTCACTTTAAAATGTATAAATGAAAAATTGGCTTAACTTTTAAACTTACTCTAATAAATATACAATGAATCAAAATGTATAACAATAATTTTAGTCAAGTAGATGAAAACAAAATAAATATAAATTTAATAATTCTTATTAAAATATATGAATAGAAATAGTGAGAGTAGATTGTTAGGAGTGTTGCTAATTTCTAAAATAAATAGGAGTGTTGTTAGTACAAAGCAATGTTAGGCTTCCTCGTAAAATTTTTAAATGAATTTCTAAAATAAATAGGTGTGTTATTATAAGTAAAAAACAGTGTTGGTATTAAGTAATAATAATAATAATGATGATGATGATGATAACGACGATGATGATGTTGATGATGATGATGATTCTTATTTATCTATTCATTTGAAGTTTTTTTTTTGTTTTTATTTATCTGTTACATTTAGAAATTCAAAAGAGTATTAATTACATTTTTTTTTTACCTTTACGGTCTTAATAAGGGATAATAAGTGGAAATGTAAATGAATAAAATAGAAAGATAAATGATATATTGAAGAAAACACAATAAATTTAATGTAAATCAACACATTTATTATATTTTTTAATTTATATTTTTATGTAAAGAGACAGATAACTAAAAATGAAGGTAATAATAAAAGTAAAAAATAAATAAAAAATGTAAAGAAAGCTACTTTCATAAAGAAAAAAAATTAAAAAATAAATTTTAAAGAAAAAAGTACAGTTTTATGGAACCTAAAATCAATATAATTTTTACAATTCAATAGGTTTTTTAATATTTTTTGGACACTATTCATTGCACGGTTTTGTTATAAGAACCCATCGGGCCGTGTGTTTAAATATATTAAAATTGATAACTTTTTTGGGTTAATTTTATATTTAACAACGATTTTTCTAACATGTGCAACCTTGCACAGGATAAGAAAACAAAAGTTGAAAGGTTTTATTGAAAATTGCAACTACCACAATATTCAATGCATTGGTAATATTAAAAGTTACAATTTCCAATAAAATCTTTCCACTTTTATTTTCTTATCATGTGCCAGGGTTGCACATATTAGAAAAAACCCATTTAACAAAAGGGGGTGATAAGTGGATTGCCGCCAAAAGTAATGCCTTTTTTGCCCTGAAGCAACTTTTAGTCATTCGCAAAGGACACGCTAGACACAGATTGGTCATGTTTAGGTACCATTTGAATTTCAAACCAGATCACAATTTTGGAGGGATTTTTTGTGATCCACTGTGTCAGCCAAAAGCTATAAATACCACTCTCCTAACCTTCTTGGAAAGCCATTTGCATCCTTCTACGCATATTTCCCTTCTTTCTACTTGAAATTGCCATGGCTCTTGTCTTAGTTGGTTTCCATTCCCTGCAGAATTTGTGTGGTAGGCGGGAAAATTGGAGACTAAAGGTTAAGGTTATTCGAATGTGGAAGATGTGCGCAGTTGCGACCCCTGATGACCCATTTGCTCTACAAATGGTTCTTCTAAATGAAGAGGTTACCATTCCATGTGTCTTACAATTCTTGCAACTTATTTCATGCTTGCCTTACTTTGTTTTGGTTATGTTTTTCACCTTGGATACTTGAGCTGATCGTGTTCATTTCTTTTCCTGAAGAGCGGTACGATTGAGGCCTCTGTTCAAAAGCAAAACATGCAAAAATTTGGCCAGCTGATCGTGGAAGGACAGATTTACAAGCTGACAAGCTTCAGTGTCCTAACAAATGGTGGGAAGTTTAGAGCTACTCAACACGACTACAAGATCCTGTTTAATGTTAACACTAAAGTTGTGCCTTGTGACCATGGTTATCAAATCGAGATTCGAATCGTGAATCGGAAGACCTATTTTCCGAATCGTGAATCGAATCGTTTTATGAATCGTAAGATACATGACCAATAATAAAAACAATATAAAAAAAATACATATGTTAGCATTTTAAGTTAAAAAAGTGAATAATTCATTGCAAAAAGCTAATATATTATCCTACATCAAGAAGATGCCAAAAAATGCATATTATCCTACTTCCTAATTCCTAATTCATATGCTTAGGTCCTAGTACATAATCATAATCATATCATAGAGTCATAATTTGAGTGTCACTCATCATCCCCAAGATCAACATCACTTAGTTCATCCTCATCCTCCTCTGTCAAATTCTCTTCTTCTCCTTCCTCTCCAATAGCAATTATCTCTTCAACTTCACTTTCATCCTCTATGATAGATTTTCCCTTATCATTCTTCTTGGCATTTAGGTTTCTTGGACCTATGAAAGTGAAAATAAAAAAACTTAATAGGTATATGAAAATGTTACTTCTAAACTTCTAAGTTATAGGTTTGAAGTTTGAACAAATACCTCTCTTTCTTTTCTTGGATGGAGTTCCTTCTTCTAAAGTAAAGGATTCATGTATATCCATCCATGAAGCATCAATTGGTAAGCAAGGACTCTCTTTTTCAGTAATCCATTCATCATCCGATTCAATATCGGATAAGCATATGGGATCATAAGTTTCCCCCTTCTCCTCTCTAGTCTTTTGTCTCATCTCAAGTTGAAGATTATACTTAACAAAGACAAGAGCATTTAATCTTTGTTGCTCTAGGCAGTTTCTTCTCTTAGTATGGACTTGATCAAATATGCTCCAATTTCTTTCACATCCCGTAGCACTACAAGTGAGACTCAAAACTCTCATTGCTAGTTTTTGTAACTCTTTGCCCTCTCCACCATAACTTTCCCACCAAAGAGCTAGAAAAATAAAAAACAACATAAATCAAAAGTCAGAACTATATCTAATTATTTATTCTTGGCTGCCATGCTTTTTCCAAATTCATGTAAATTAGTGTAAAACTTACCAGGTTGCTTCTTTTCCCTAGTGTCTATTGCCATGCTCATTCCAAAAAGTCCCTTGGTTGTCTTAAATCTATCAAGTTGTTGATCAATACCAAATCTGATTCTTCTATCCGGAACCATTCTTTCAATGGTTTCATATAAACCAAATAAAACTTCACTATCCGGATTGAAGATTTTATCATAATGGAACCTAAAAAAATACGAAATAAGATGATTTAATCTCTAAATCTAAAATAAATAACTATAGTACATAAAACTTAAAGAATGAAATTACTTACTTAGGATTAAGATAGTAGGCAGCAGCATGGAGAGGCCTATGTAGCTGCAAATTCCATCTAGTATCAATTATCTTCCACACCTTTTTATACCTGGACTCTTGATTCTTGAAGTTTGCAGCTATTTGTTCTTTAGCTCTATCCATAGCTTCATAAATATATGGCATGGCAGGTTTTGAATCTCCATCAACAAGCCTTAAAACCTTCACAAGTGGACTCACACACTTCAAGCAATATTGGATGGACTTCCAAAATCTAGTATCACATAAAACTGTGTTCACCACTTCTTTAGCTTCACTTTTACTAGCATAATTACTAGTAGCCCATTCCTCCGAAGCAAACATAGATCGGAGAGCATTCTTTTGTTGCATGATACAATGTAGGGTGAGATAAACTGTTGCAAACCTTGTGACTGCTGGCCTAGCCAATTCCCTTCCTTTGGAATGCTTTCTATATAAGTTTAGGACCCATGTGTGCCTATAAATGAAAGTTGTGAATTTCTTTGCATTTGCAATGGTATTATAAAAGACCGGGAGCTTCCCAATGTCTTCAAGAATCAAATCAAGGCAATGGGCTGCACAAGGAGACCAAAATAGTTTTGTTCTCTTCTCCTCTAACATCTTTCCAGCTGCCACAAGATTAGAAGCACCATCTGTCACAACTTGCACTACATTGTCCTCCCCAATTTCTTCTACCATTGTGTCCAATAAATTAAACATCTTCTTAGCATCTTTAATCACATCACTAGTGTCAACAGATTTTAAGAAAACAGTCCCACTTGGACTATTAACTAAAAAATTTGTAAGTGACCTTCCTTTTCCATCTGTCCAACCATCACAAATCAAAGTGCAGCTCCATTTTTCCCATTCAATCTTGTATTTCTCCAAACTTGCTTGGATGTTAACAACCACTTTTTTCAAGTAAGACACTCTTACCTCATGATAACTAGGAGGTTTTAATCCCCTTCCATATTCACCAACAGATTTTAGCATTTGGGAAAATAAAGGACTTCTTACCAAATTAAATGGCAAAGCATTACCATAGATACATTTGCAAATGTCTTGAATCAACACCTCTCTATCTTTCAACATCTCATTCATTGTCTTTTGCTTCATAGATGTTGTCTTCCCTTTTTTAGCAAAAGATTCTATTGTTCCTTTTCCTGCACTAGCATCTTGGGCATCCACTTCCTTAAAGCATTCTTGAATTGACTCTCTAGCTTTTTCTTTATCATCTAACAGCTTCAAAAACAATTGTCTAACTTCTTCAGGAACTGTAGGACAAGCAATAACATGCTCCTTTGTTCCAGCAAGATGGTGTTTCATCCTTGCAATACCTCCCCAACAACTATGAGAGCAATACTTGCATTTAACTAAAAGCCTATGTGGGGGAACACTCTCACAATGAATCCAAGTAATATCAGTCTCCCTTTTCTTCTTAGTTTGACCCATAACCACAGTAAATAAAAAAACAGCAACAGTAACAATTGCCAATGAATGGAACAGTAACAGCCACAAGCTTCACGTGCAAGATAGTTGAGAGATTTTAGAAAAATAATAAAATAGGAGCAAGGTTATGTGGGTGGGGACCAGAAGTATTGGAAAGAGGAGACAACTTGCTGTGGGTGGGTGGGAATGGAGACCAAAAGTTGAGAGAAGAAAATTAAAAAATTGAATGCGCCGTGGAGAAGAAGGCGTACAGCACAGACACAGACCATAGAAGACTTGGGGGGACCAATGAATGTTTTAATTTGACCTAAATTAAAAGGAAATAGCTTTTCGGCCCATTCCCAATCTTTTCCCCAAAAAAATCGCAAAAAAAAAGTTAAATCTGCATGTTTACAAAACCGGGTCGCCCGACCCGACCCGGATTGGTGGTGCGCGACCCGCGTCTCTACTTCGCATGAATCGGACAGGAATCGCGAAACTAACGATACATTTATGTTTCGTACGAGTCAGCAACGATTCTTGGTCAAAATCGATTCAAGCTGCGATCTGTTTCGGTGGGCATGTTTTTTGTTTCGAATCTAGATACGAATCGTACGATTCGTGCGATACTTACTACCATGCTTGTGACAACTTCTCCAGCCCATCAATGGGTTTCTCCCTAATAAAGACGAATTAAATCAGGAAGACCAATGGCTTCTCTAACTATCTGTTACGGTCTAAACCTAAGGTCCAACAACCAATATGGCCCACATGCTATATTATTATCATATCCATAAATATATAATAATATCCATGTTCAATATAACCATATCTGCAATTATATCTACGATATCCCACAATATATGAAATATAATTATAATATCTATAATTATATTATTACACCTCCATACTTACTCCTTTTATACAAAGGCCCACTTACCATATTTATACAGGGAAAACCCCTATAAATACGGATCACTGATAGATCATCAGGTACGCAATCTTACTCAGTCAATCCCTCTGACTGTTTTACATATCTGACTTGGGCGTCGGAGTCCCTTTGCAGGTACACCCCCCGGGTTCAACTCGGATTCAAGCTTCATCAAGCCGGACCCAGATCCGAGTTCATTCCTACTGACTTAGACCCAGGTTCGAGTTCTATACCAGAACATTTGGCGCTAGAAGGAGGGCCTCCTCCGATCCAGCATGACGGTTACCACTCGCCGTCAACAAACCCGACCCCGTCCTCAACCAACACCCGAAGGCTGGGTGGAGGACCTCGGAGCCGAAAACGGTTCAGCTGAACAGGAAGGAACTTCAAATCCACAGGTTGAAGTCGAGCAACATGAGGAGACTCATCGATTCGATCCCTGAGACGAAGTGATTCGACGGTTAGAGGCTCAAATCAGAGAGCTTCAGGAACAATGCCACTCCCACGAGTCACACTCGAGACCGGCCGGAAATCCGGCCGTGAATCACATTGAGGAACGCCTCAGACACCTGGAGCGTAGCATAAACCCTCAACCACAGCCCACTATCCAGTCTCGGCTCGTATCAGAAAAAGATTATCAGGAAGTTCAACAAACAAGAGCTACGGGCTCGCTCGCCCCTTTCAGACACCCATTCTCAGAGAGACTAGTCTGGGTCGAGGTACCTGAGCAATACAGGAGAGCACTCCCCATTGAATCCTTCAATGGCACGACAGACCCGGTCAAACACCTGGACGCCTTCATCAATGAAATGCTTTTCATTGGCTCCCCAGAAGCCATCATCTGCCGCTCTTTCCCCAGGACATTGAAAGGAGAAGCCTTAGCTTGGTTCAAAACCCTCCCCTTGGGCTCCATGGACACCTGGGACAACATGCAGCACACTTTCCTGGGACGGTTCACAATTTCCACTGAGATCCCCAGAGACCAATTCACACTAGCAAAGGTTAGGCAGACTAAGGATGAGCCGCTCAGGAGTTTCCTCACCCGATTCTACAAAGAATGCGCTCTGATCCCGGATCTGGCCGAGAACGTCCAGCTCGTATGCGCCGTGTCGGCCCTCTCACCAGGATCCCCCCTGGTCGTCTCCTTGTCAGAAGAACCGGTCCGGTCCATGGAATAGTTTAGACAACGCTCACACAAGTACGTGGGACGGGAATCTCATTTGGCTGTCGCCGCCAAGCAAGACTCTCACTAGGGATCAGGCCGAGACTCTTACCAGGACCGACATAAAGGGAAAGACAAGGGACACCATCAACAGGACCAACATCGGCGTCCTAAAGGCCGATACAATAACTATGCGTCCCTAAACACCAATCCAGGGAAAATCCTTAAGGAGGTGATGCACACTGAGTTTGCAGACATACCAAAGCCCCCACCTCTCAAAGCTGCAGCTCAAAAGGACAAGACTAAATATTGCTCTTTCCATGAAGGATACGGGCATAATACTGATGAATGCATACAGTTACGTGACCTCATTGAGCAACTTATCCGAGATGGCCGACTTGGCCGATATGTGAAGAAGAATCGGTCCCAAGGAGGATACAAGAAGAATGAGGAACGAAAGAGGTCGTCCAGCCCTGACGGGGAAAAAGACAAGAAACGGAAACGTTCTCCATCCCCCCAAGAAAAATGACAGCAAAGAAGACAAACCCGGCTCCAGCACCACACCAAGGGTGAGGATCAACATGATTTCAGGAGGTTTTGCTGGAGGGGGATTGTCAAACAACTCCAGAAAGAGACACCTACGTGAAGTTTATAGTGTTGAACAATCCGACTCGAAAGTCGTGACTAAAAGACCCCCAAACCCGGTCATCACCTTCTCAGACGAAGATTTCTTCGACGATGTGGCCGATCATGACGACCCATTCGTGATATGCTCCCTGATAGCAGATGGCGATGTCGGACGCATATTCGTTGATCAAGGCAGCTCAGCCGACATTCTTTTCTTCAGGACCTACACCCAACTGCTGTTACCACCACAATCCCTATTGCCTTATTCAGGAGATCTAGTAGGTTTCTTTGGTGAGAGAATCCAACCCAAAGGATACCTTCAGACTACACTCAGGGTCGACTCGGAAACCGAGAATAAGGCCATATCGGCTAAGTTTCTGATAGTCGATTGCCCCAACTTATACAATGCCATTCTTGGGCGCCCATCCCTGAATTCCCTGGGAGCAATTATTTCTATCAAGCACCTAGTGATGAAGTTCCCCGGCCGAGACGGGAAGGTGATCACTGTCCAAGGAGACAGAAAAGAAGCAAGGAAGTGTTACAATGCTGCCCTCAGTACCACGCCCGCATCTCAGCAGGAAAAGAGAGTCCCCAGAGGTCAAATCCACATGATTGATCTCGACCCCAGAGCCGAGATAGATCACAAATGACGAGAGAGAATCGAGCCAGCAGCCAAGACGAAACCCTTTCATATTGGAGTCTCAACAGAACAGACGACCAAAATCGGCTGTGATATGGATCCCACCATGGAAGAAAAGCTAAAGTCCCTGCTTTTGATAAACTCGGACTTGTTTGCTTGGACATCGGTTGACATGCCGGGTATTGATCCCAACTTCTGCTGTCATAAACTCTCGGTTGACCCCAATGTCAAACCGGTCGCTCAGAAGAAGAGGAAAATCGGCCTCGAAAGGCAACAAGCTGCTGACCAGCAAATAGAGGAACTCCTCAAGGCCAAGTTCTTCAGAGAATGCAAGTACGTCACCTGGCTATCCAATGTCGTCCTGGTTAAAAAATCAAATGGCAAATGGAGGATGTGCGTGGATTACACAGACCTGAACAAAGCATGTCCTAAGGACCCTTTTCCCCTCCCCAACATTGATCAGCTAATTGACAATTCATCTGGGTACCGCTGGTTATCCTTCATGGATTCCTAATCTGGCTAAAACCAAATACCCATGGACCGAGACGATGAAGAAAAGACGGCCTTCATTACTGACAAGGGAATCTACTGTTACACTATGATGCCTTTTAGCCTGAAGAATGTTGGTGCCACATACCAGAGGATGATGACCAAAGTCTTTGGTGATATAATGGGGAATACAATGGAAGTTTACATAGACGACATCATAGCTAAAACGGCTGACGGAAATGACCACATAGCCGACTTAGAGCTAGTTTTTGCTCGCCTCAGGAAACACAACATGAGACTTAACCCCCTTAAGTGCTCTTTTGGAGTTCCTTCAGGCCATTTCTTGGGTTTTCTCCTCACCAGCAGAGGAGTGGAGGCAAACCCTGACAAGTGTAAGGCCGTGTTAGACATGAAAAGTCCAACTTGCATTAAGGAGATACAACAACTCAATGGAAGGATCACGGCTCTCAGCCGATTCATCCCCAAATCGGCTACAACTTCCCTCCCCTTTTTTCAGCTCTTTCGCAAGGGGAAATCTTTCACTTGGACTGACGAATGCGAAGCCGCCTTTCAACAGCTGAAACAGACACTGGCAAACCCACCAATCCTAGTGAAGCCGGTCCAAGGCGAACATCTGTACCTCTACATCTCTGTGACCAACCAAGCCATAAGTTCAGTTTTGGTTAAAGAAGATGGGCTCACCCAACTCCCCATATACTTCATCAGTAAAGCCCTCCAAGGGGCCGAGCTGAGATACCAGAAGCTAGAGAAGGCCTCCTTGGCTGTATTAATCACTACAAGGAGATTGAGACACTATTTCCAAGGACACAAAGTAACGGTCAGGACCGACTTACCCCTCAGACTCGTCCTTCACAAGCCGGACCTCTCTGGACGTATGACTGCCTGGGCCCTGGAGTTATCTGAGTTTGACATACACTTTGAGGGACGCACTGCCCTCAAGAGTCAAATTCTTGCTAATTTCGTTGCTGAAATGACACCCCCTGAAGATTCACCCACTGCTGAATGGACCGTCTTCGTTGACGGATCCTCCAACAAAAAAGGTGCAGGAGCTGGGATAGTCCTAGAAGGCCCGGATGGAGTCTGCATAGAGAAGTCTCTGAAGTTCGAATTCCAAACCTCCAACAACCAAGCCGAGTATGAAGCATGCATTGCCGGTCTCCTGATGGCAAAGGAAGTAGGGGCTAAAAAGGTCCTCGTGTGCAGTGACTCCCTATTGATGGTATCCCAAATCAAAGGGGAATACCAAGCAAAAGAACCATTACTGCAGAGATATCTGGAGAAGGTCAAAGCATTAAGTGATGGGTTTGAAGAAATTATCTTCCAACATGTCCCCAGAGCCGACAATACCAGAGCCGACATTCTTTCCAGGCTTGCAAGCACCAAGAAACTTGGGAACAACAAATCTGTCCTCCAGGAAGTCGTCTCGACTCCACGAATTTCAGAACCATCACTACTATAGATAGAAGAGTCTAGCTCATGGATGACACCCATTAAGACTTACATTCTGATGGGCACACTCCCTACAGAAGAAAAGAAGGCAAAGAAGCTGAGACGACTAGCCTCCCATTTCACAATCATCCAAGACAGATTGTACAAAAAAGGATTCTCCACCCCCTCCTTAAATGCATTGATGACAAAGAAGCCAAGTATGTACTGGCTGAATTACATGAAGGAAGTTGTGGAAATAACCAAGGAGGTAAAACACTTGCAAGAAAGGCCCTGAGAGCCGGGTACTACTGGCCGACTCTAGCCCAAGATTCCATGGAATATGCTAAAAAGTGTGAAACCTGTCAGAAAAATGCTTTCATCCACCACCAACCCTCATCCAAGTTGACAACCTTAACGGTCCCCTGGCCTTTCCATCAGTGGGGAATTGACATACTCGGTCCCTTCCCCCCAACTCCAGGGCAGGTCAAATTCCTAGTGGTAGCAGTGGATTATTTCACCAAGTGGATAGAAGCAGAACCCGTTGCCACAATCACCTCAGCTAAAGTGCAGAAGTTCTTTTACAAGAACATTAACTCCAGGTTCGGGATACCCCATTCTGTAATCACGGACAATGGGACACAATTCACTAATAAGAGATTCAGAGAACTACTGTTAGACCTAAAGATCAAGCATCACTTCACTTCAGTGGAACACCCACAAACCAATGGCCAGGCCGAGTCTGCGAACAAAGTGATCCTCCAAGCCCTTAAGCGCAGATTAGACAACGCTAAAGGTAACTGGGTAGAACAACTCGACTATGTGCTCTGGGCATACCGTACCACTCCACAATCCTCCACCAATGAAACTCCTTTCCGACTCACTTACGGGACCGAAGCTCTCATCCCGGTCGAAATTGGGGAACCGAGTTGGCGGGTGCAGAACTTCACCCAAGGGCCAAATGACAAGGCAATTCTAGAAGAATTGGACTTCTTAGACGAAACCCGGGCTATAGCTCATGTCCGAGAATCAACCTTGAAGGAGCGTCTCACCACACGACGCAACGCCAAAGTAATGACCCGAAGCTTCCAACCCGGAGATCTTGTTTTGCACAGAGCCGATATCGGCAACAAAATTGCAGCCCAGGGAAAATTGGCAGCAAACTGGGAAGGTTCCTACAGAGTCACCGAGGCAACCGGGAATGGGGCCTACAAGTTAGAAACTCTTGAGAGAAAGCCTGTACCCAGATTCTGGAACGCAGATAAACTCAAGACCTATTTTTATTAAGTTATATTCTTGTAGTTTATTAAAACCGGATGTGAAGAGCATCCCGGTTCAATATTACTAAAGCCGGATACGAAAAGGATCCCGACCCAACTTTTCTGTTTCTATGTAATGTTTAACCGATTGCGAAGAGCATCTCGGCTTAGTATTATTAAAAGTCGAATACGAAGAGTATCCTGACCCATTACCAATAAAAACGCAGTTACCACAAACTGCTATTCCTATTCCTTCTCACACATTTAAGGAAAAAAGCGTTACAAGCATTTTTATGTTAAAAGCGCCAAGTTACGAAGAAATCAACATAATTCGAGACGACATGATGGATCGAGACGATAAAAGCACACATAATACATATTAACGTTAAAAGCGCACAATAAAATGAAGCCAAATGGTTCGAGAACGAGAATATAAACCAGAAATTCCATTAAACCCAAACATTTTTCATACAATAGGAGGAAATACACAATGCAACCAAAAGTGCAACAAAAAGTACAAGTTAAAAACAAAGGGATCATTCTTCATACGGGCCGACTTCTTCGCCAGAAGCGACATCAACGTAAACTTTCTTTTCCATGTCGACCCGTCAAATCACCCCTTTGAAAACTTCATATTCAGGTGAAGTTCCCTCAGTCTTCAAACCAAGATTGAGCACCCCCAACTGCACCACAACATTCTCGAACGAAGCACCACTGATCTCTTGAGAAAGCTTCACAAGGCTAGCCTTTTCCTCATTAAATTTGGCTTGCGCCTTCTGCAAGTTTCTCTTGACAACTTCAGCAACAACCTCATCTGTCATCCCGGACGCAGATGGAGCCAATTGAAGCTTCTCCAAGTCGGCCTTCAACCTACCCACCTCAGCCTCCAAGGTTTTGTTCTTGTCTTTTATAGATTTGTACAAACCCTTGTATTTTTTGGTGTCCTTTTTCTCAAGGTTGAGGGCCTCTTGGGCAGTCTTCACATCTTCTAAGGCCTTATCCCTCTCGGTCGTCCGGTTTTCGAGCTCTGAAACAGCCTGCTCACAGGCCGGGATCACATCTAGCCGAAGAGGCCTTATATATGCAGCATGTTGAAGGCATTGGCGCTCCATATCTAATAAGCCCTCGACCTTCGGGACGGTTTCATGAACCGACTTTAGGAAGGGACTGTATAAAATATGATCAAGCTCAGGGGTGTCCAAATCGACATCCGAGTCGTACAAGTTTAACCCGGATTCCTTCTCTGACTCTTCCATCCTAGCCCTTTTATTCTTTTTTTTCTTCCTCTGAGGCTGCCCGTTGCGATGACTGGTCGGGATCGGGTCAACAACCGGTTGCGTTCCCGAACCGTTTCCACCGTCAGTTCGGGTCAAATCCATATCAACCCGAACGTCAACATTATTGACTTGGGAATTCTGCAGGGCCCTCAGTTGTTTCAGCGCAGCAGGCGCCATCGAAGCTGCAAAAATAAACACGAACGATCAGCCAAGATGAAAATTCAGATAATAACAAGCAAATACTTAAAATAAGTCTCACCTATTCTAGATCCAACATTACGAGTCGGACCATCTAATATTTTTTTAGAAGAAAATAACCCACATTCCTCCACTGACTCCTTCAGCAAATCCCTCGCTACTAAATCTCGAGGAGACAAAGCCGATTCGGGGAATTCAAAATCAGATGGTTTCATATCATAGTATCTGTCACTCCAATAGATAAAAAATCATGGTGTGTTGGAAGACCGCTCCTCCCAAAACGGCTTCACACCCTTAGCCACCTGCACTTGAAAAAACTCCTGTTTGAAGGTGATGCTTCCCCTTTTGGCCGACTCACAGAATGGGGTTATTATTTTCCTATCTTTATGCCCCTGAAAGAGATCCAACTCTTCAATGTCTCCTTCTTATTCCCGGGGGGATGTTTCCTTAGCACTATGAAATAATGAAAGAATAATTGTATTGAAGGCGTGAAGCCGAACTCGGTCAGAATCAACTCAAAGCACCGAATAAAGGCCCACGAATTGGGGTGTAGTTGTGAAGGAGCACACCGCAAAAACATAAGAATTTGTTCTTGAAATTTGGAGAATGGAAACCTCAACTTGACCTTCGAATGAAAAAAATCATAAGTGTATAAAAAAGGCGTGTTGGTCTCGGACAAGTGACACACTCGACCCCCTCGGGGTGGCAGTACCACGTTGTAGAATTCCTTCATCTCGCCTGAAGCAAACACCTCCAAATCAAACAAGCGCTCCTGGAAATGCTCAGGACAACCGGGTCTATATACAGAACAAGTTCCAAGGACCTCCGGATCCACCCACTGATACCTATCAGCCCACAGGGGCACGAAGTACTCCTCATGGGATTCAGCCATGTCAACACCTGCAGAGTTAATTGTGTAACAACTACCCTCATCAAAACCGGGACGACTAGCATTTGACTCAAAGACACTATCATATGAACCCGTCTCGGATCTTACTAATCTGTTATCATTTTCACTTTGAGGTTTCTCCCCAGAGGCCATATTCCTCCTCCTCAACACCTCAACCACCTCAGGACTTAAACCCTCATTATCCCCACATGATGACCGACTCCGACTCCGAGACAGCCACGACTCAGGTTTCCCAGATAGAACTTCTAAAGAATCACTCTCACTCATTCACGCAAATAAAAAGAAGAGAAAGGGAAAGGAATAATACCTGATAGTCGGATCCTGAATTCGATTTGGAAGCAGAGAGTCGACTCAAGATTTGAGAATGTTATCACACAGGGAAAAGCGAAAAGCAAAATGAGGCAAGTGATAGAAGAACTCAGTTTCACCCCCTATTTATAAGGCCGAAAAGGCCCATAACCGCTACGGCGCAGGAAGTCGAACAGTCGCAATCCTATAGCAGACTGACACGTCACTGGAAGACGAAACGCCACCAGCAATTGTAACGTTTCAAAGAAACTGAAACGTCGCAACGAGCTGTCTCGGAATCCCGTCCCGAACCAGCTGATACCAACGCAGATTCGTCTCAGACCTACAAAGATATCAATAATGATATATTGTCCCGAACCAAAAATGATGATATATAAACAACATCTCGAAGAAAAAGCAGCACACAAGTTATCATATCCACATAGGACGGATAAAAAATACTCAAAACCATCTCAAACAGTATCTTCAAGGCTGCTCCGAGTCAAACCTCCAAAGTCGTCTCAAACGATGCATGTCGTCTCGGACACACCCAAGGTATTTAAGCTCAAAGCCAACTTCATCAAGTCGACTTGAGCTGGGGGGCTTCTGTTATGGTCTAAACCTAAGGCCCAACAGCCAATATGGCCCACATGCTATATTATTATCATATCCATAAATATATAATAATATCCATGTGCAATATAACCATATCTGCAATTATATCTACGATATCCCACAATATATGAAATATAATTATAATATCTATAATTATATTATTATACCTGCATACTTACTCCTTTTATACAAAGGCCCACTTACCATATTTATACAGGGAAAACCCCTATAAATTCGGATCACTGATAGATCATCAGGTACGCAATCTTACTCAGTCAATCCCTCTGACTGTTTTACATATCTGACTTGGGCGTCGGAGTCCCTTTGCAGGTACACCCCATCGGGTTCAACTCGGATTCAAGCTTCATCAAGCCGGATCCAGATCCGAGTTCATTCCTGCTGACTCAGACCTAGGTTCGAGTTCTATACCAGAACACTATCTTTTAGGTGAGAGCATAATAAGTCTTTGTTTTGAATTCCAAAAATGTATCATTCGTCCGTGTCGTTCTCAGTTTCGTTATTGTTCTTCAGATTTCATGGGCATGCTTACTGCGGTCTCTGAGGAGATCATTTTAAACTCAGGTGGAAATTAGAAGCGTATGATGTTGCTTGATTTGGTTGATGAAATGTAATTTATTTTGCCTCTATTGATTTTGTTACGGTCCAAACCTAAGGCCCAACAGCCAATATGGCCCACATGCTATATTATTATCATATCCATAAATATATAATAATATCCATGTGCAATATAACCATATCTGCAATTATATCTACGATATCCCACAATATATGAAATATAATTATAATATCTATAATTATATTATTACACCTGCATACTTACTCTTTTTATACAAAGGCCCACTTACCATATTTATAGAGGGAAAACCCCTATAAATACGGATAACTGGGCGTCGGAGTCCCTTTGACTCGGATTTAAGCTTTGTCAAGCCGGACCCAGATCCGACTTCATTCCTGCTGACTCAGACCCAGGTTCGAGTTCTATCCCAGAACAGATTCATTATCCAAAACACATTCATATGGTTTAATTTTGTCCCTATTATTGGCTTATTCAACTCACCGAACATATTGTTTGCTCACCATTTTTGTGTTTTCGTTCTTGTAGGAGTGATATAAGGTTTGCAGTCTTTGGGGATATGGTTGACACAGTTAATGGGCTCCTTGCTCAGCCACGATGTGGTCTTCCGATTGTGATCATTCAGCTGGCTAAAGTGAACTTATACAAGGGTATTTGGGTTTTTAGCTTTAATTGGGTATTTGGGCAATGGGTTTTGTTATCCATTAATTTTTTTATTTATGTTAACGCAGGTGCGGTTGGGATTCAGAATGTTATGAATGCTTCTAAGCTTTGGTGGAATCCTGAAATACCCATAGCTGTGGAATTTAAAAACGGGTATGAAAGCAATTTCGTTCACCACCTATCCATTTGTGTACTGAAATGAATTTCAACTTCCATTCTCTTCATCATTAAATTAGCTACCCTTATTTCTTGTTGTAACATTTGTTTGCAACCTTTCAGGTTAGCAGTTCACGAAATTAAAAGTGATGTGGAGCTCTCTCTGATTGCAGATAGGAAACGCCCTGTATCCATGCGAGATGAGTTTCTAAAATTGTATCCTAAGAAAAGTGTTGGAGATATTTATGAGATGTTGGAGGTTATAGTCTATTGCGTTTGTCAATCCTTTTTCATTTTACGGATTCAATTACTACCTTGATAGTGTTTATTTTTTCTTCATATTAACTCATTTGTATTTTTCTGAAAATAGGAAGGTCTTTTCATCATCTTGGCAACTATTACTGACGTAGTGAACGAAGGGTTTTGGTGGTATACGACTTGCAGTTGCCTAAGAGCAGTTAATTTTGGCAAAGGATTCCCATATTGTGATGAGTGCAAAAAAATTGTTTGGGACATGACACCTAGGTGAATGTGTTGTTTTATTAATTGTCTTCTTTCCTAATTTCATGGTTCATTTTAGGTTGATGGTTCTATTGTGTTCTTACAGGTACAAGTTCAAGGTGTTGGTGTCAGATGGCTGTGACAATGAGCATTTGATCATGTTTGACAGTGAATGCTATTCTCTAATTAATAAGTCCTGTCGAGATCTGCCGGGGGATAATCAAGACAATGTGTGAACACTGTCATACTTCATTATAGTGTCTATTCTTCTATTTGGTTACCCGCTTCAAAATCGGTGTATTCACTTTGATTGCACAAACTGTTTAATGCAGGGATCGAGCAGTGGTGACTACCTAAGTGAGATCACTGCTTTGGTTGGAAGGGAAGTGCTTTTCCGAATAGAGAGGAAAGATGATGTCCTCTTATCTCTTGATGATAGCTTTGAAGTGAAAAAAGTTTGCACTGACACTGCTATAATCAATGAATTTAAAGCATGTGCCAATGAGGATACTCCTCTAAAGGCAAGTTATTGATCATTTACTAACAAAATTCATTTGATGGATTTAAACTTCCAAGTGTTCCACCAATGATCTAAACTTTTTGATTGTACAATATGCAGCTGAAATTTGCTCCATCCTTTCCCAAGTTAGTGAATTTGGAAACTAGTAGTTGTGTTATTGAGCGCTCACCAAACTACACTTCTGCTGCAAGTGAATTGGAAATTAGCCCACAATCTTGTCCTGAATCATCATAAGGTGTTAATGGCTCATTGGTTTTAATTAAGAGGGATGGTGAAGACCTTGGAGGTGTTGTACATGAGCCAAGTAAGAGAATCAAATTCAAATCTGTCAAGGTAGAAAAAGTTGAATGGGCAAGGAGTGCTTGATGGGCTATCTTGGTACTATTTTGGCTATTGTTTGGGCTTTTTGGCAAGTGGTGGCTCTTTTTATTTTGCAAGTGATGTTAATATATGTTTGTATATAGGTCATGTAGTTGTGTTAATAGTCTGCAGTCTTCCCTGTTTGATTAAGTCCCTTAAGCTTTGTTTGATATTTTGGTTGTAAATTGTCTTTAGAGGAGCGGGCTTGGTCTTGAACATTTGTTCAGTTATGGTATGTACTCTATTTTGGTAAGCATTAGTTCCAGTAGGAACCTCTGTTCGTCTTGGGGATAGTTCTCACCCAGCCATGTAAATAAAAGCTGATCAAAGGTGTTATTAATATATCTTATATGTTATATATTTCTATTTTGTGAGCGTAATTTTCTTTTCTATTTATTGTTGACCCGCCACACATTCAATGTTATATAGACTGATTGTTCACCGCCTTTAGTGTAACCAAACAATCACCAGAAGCCTTAACAAGATTATATGTGTGCACAAAATATTCAGAAGGGACCAAGTGTGGATGATTGTCCCAACATTTCAAATGGGAACTTGTCCCCAAAGGTTGTGCCTAAACGTCTTCAGTTATTTACAATTTTTAACATTCATAAAAGATGTTGTGTCTTTCACATACCTTATTCTCCTTAATTTTAACTGCCAATAAATGGGCCACTTAATAATCATGTTACTTGCCTTAGATAAATGTGGAAGTGTTTACTTGGGTGCAGTGTTTCAATTCTTGAAATGGAATTTCACAACTGAAATGCTAAGAAATTGGGCTTAGTTCCTTTCCTCATTATTATCCCGCATTTTTTACCTTTCCATTTTTCGGTAAGCCCATATGTTGTCCACAACTATAACGGCCCACTATGTTTTTTAGTCAGTCAGTACGGTTGTCATCCCTAACCGTAAATTATCAAATATTCATCAATGGTTTGGTCTTTTTAAGTTACAAAGAGGATGGACACCTTCCTGTAATTAATGCCTTCTCTACGCTACTACTGTCCACGACATCCTTTGAAAGCGAATACATGCGTTGACCAAAAAAAAAAAAAAAAAAAGCTGAATACATGCTAACTCTCATTTTTGGAGGGTAAGTTCAAGCAATTTGTTGCTTTCCAAATCTACTTAGTTCCGTATCACTTAGTCCCCGCTAACCTGATTTTGCTGGTTTGTTCTTCTGTACATGTAAAAGTAGAGCATTTATTTGTGTAGGTTGAAACTGACAGAGCATTTGTGCTAAATTGGATAGGAATTGCTAACTTTCCATAATTGTTCCACCTCTCAGCACTCTGTTTGTTTCCTTATTAAATTTAACGTTTATTTGTATTGTAACGTCCCATAAAATTAGGAACTTTAATAACTCATTAGGCTAAAAATAAGATAATCATGTATTGGTAATTAAGGGAAAGTGAGTTGGGGAATTGATGAGGACATCAAAGCAGTCAAAAGACTAGGGGGAATTATGACAGGGGCGCAAACAAGAAAGGCAAATGAGGTTGAAGAAGGAGGAAGCATTGATGAAGCTACAGTTGCATTTAATGCAACTACCAGTTGAAGAACCTTCATTAACATGAGATGGGGCCATGGTGGGTGGCCAATTCAACCACCAATTTGATGATTTATGATGTTTTATTTACTTTCAATAAGATGCTAGTGGTTACACAAAAGGAGATTAATTTTCTGGTGGTTACAAGACAAGGTGATAAATGCATTAAAACCATGTCTACTAGCCGTTAGAAAGTATGTGTTTATGGTGCATGAACCTGGACTTATTTCAAGCCACATGGAGACCTTCCACCTAGCAAAATGGGGCGGCCAACATGTAATTAAATGGCTGAGTAATATGCCATAAAGTGGGGCGGCCAACATATGCATAATTGGGTGAGTTAAGTGTCATCAAGCATGGGCCAACAAGTGAGTAAATTGGTTGAGTTATATGCTATTACTTGGGCGGCCAACACATGCATCACATGGCTAAAATAAGGAGTTTAAGAAGGTTGTAAATGGCTGATTTAATTGCCCTCAAAGTGGCGGCCACATTCATGAAATGGAGGTTACACAATGAAGGCATTCTTGATGGATTGTGGCTGTTTTGGGCGGCCACTTCAATGGCTGGTTCAATGAGCATTTTAATCCATGATTTATGGTTACATTTCATGTAATAATGCAGCCACATGTGCCACAAAATTCTGGTTGAAGTTGCGGCCACTTAAGCTTGCCTAGGTTAAGTTTTAAAGCTATTTTTTGTTCCTTTAATTTATTTAATTTTAGTAATGTAATTAGGGTTGCATGGGAAGTGTGTAAGGGGTATTTTTGGGAGTATTTTGGGCGTGAAGGTGCAGCTGATTGCATGGTCCTAATTCACCTTGTAAACTCTATAAATACATGCTACATGCATGCAAGAAAAGTTAGATGTTTTATGCCAAGTTTATCAATATAAGTGAAAGTGATTTTCTCTTTAGTGAAAGTGATTTTCTCTAAACTTCTTGCTAGTCAAGAGTTGAAGATTATCAAAGGTTCTTCACCTTTGTGTGTGTATCTTCAAGGGCTTATCTTTCGAGTCTTGAAAGTGTGACGTCCATCTTCTATCATTTCTAATTTTCCTACTTCTTCTAGTTTGTTCAAAAACCTATTTTTCCTATACGTGCTACTTGAAATATATGCGATTTATTTTTCAAGTAATCAAAGGTTGAATATTAGTTTTTGTCATCCTTCTATTTTATTTTAAAAATAGTGTTTGAATTCCCAAGAAAAGAGAAAAAGAAAAGAAAATAGCAAAAAGAAAAGAAAAAGAAAATATTGCAAGAATAGAAAAGGTGCTTGTCAAGAAAGGTGATATTTTATTCAGAATTTTTCTAAGGTCCCTTCAAAATAGAACCTCAAGGTTCATATCAGGAATTAAAGGTTGAAAGTGGATTATAAAAACTAAGTTAGAATTCCATTCAAGTTAAAATGAAGAGTTTTGGGTTGCTGGTAATCGATTACAGAGGGTCTGTAATCGATTACCCGAGAGCTAGTTTTTAGGTAATCGATTACTCACAGGTTGTAATCGATTACCTGAGGGCTGAGTTTTTGGTAATCGATTACCAGATTCCCAGAAACGTTTTCTAGTGTAATTTTATCTCTGGTAATCGATTACAGCATTATTGTAATCGATTACCAGCTATCCAGTATATAAGCCCGAGGCATGCAAAATCAGAAACTCAGTTTGTCTTTCTTCTCCCCTTCGAACCCTAGAGAGAGAGTTGAAATGCTAGTGAGAGAAAGCTTGGATTAAGGCTTGGAGGAGGGGATTGAAGTTAGAAAACATCAAGAGCACATCTCTATTCATCAATTCCTCCTTTGATCTTCAAGAATTGGTGAGTAAAGTTCACACACACACTCCCTTGTGATTTTGAGATTTTCCTCAATGTATGAACCCTACTCTCTAATCCCCTTTCTATTTGAGTATTATGGTTAGAATAATATTGTTTGCATGAGATTGAGTAGTTGTTAGATTTTCATTGAAAACCTTAGGGTAGCGAGATTTACGAAAGTAGCGAGATTACGAAATTGACGAAATGCTCATTGTATGATCCCCCACCCATCCCTTTCTATAAGGTTAAATTGATTGGATTTATGATGTTTACATTAGAATTGGGTAATTAATGATAGAGCTTGCTTGAAGGATCTTTGGAATGTCGAACTTGCGATAATTACGAAACTTACGAAACGGTTGAAATGCTCGATGTATGAACCCCACTCCTCTAATTCCCTTTCTATATATTTGTATTTGAATGGAATAATAGATGTTAGGAATTTCTTGAAAAGATCTAGTTATTGTTGTGGGCGTATGCGCCGTGTTCAGTTGTGGGAGTATGCTATGATTTCAGTTGTGGGAGTATGCTCTGATTTTAGTTGTGGGAGTATGCTCTGATTTCAGTTGTGGGTGTATGCACCGATTTCAGTTGAGGGCGTATGCGCCATAGCCCGTCGGTTGGGTTAGGCCGATTATGTGCCTTTTTGTTTAAGTTTTTCCATCCTGTTAAGTTGCTAAGTGTTAAGTTAAATTTATATAACATGCCAATTGAGTTAATTAGGACATTATGATTCAAATGATTAAGAATAGTTAGGTATGCCTTGTGAATTGCACTAGGTGTTGTATTGCATATGATTGTTTACTCTCACTGCATGTTGCATACTTTACTCGCTGAGATTGTAGTCTCACCCCACGTTTCGGGGATATACTCTAGCTTGTGCAGGGATATCCCAGGTTAAGGTGAAGGAATGGATGGATCTTTGGAGAGGAGCTTTACTTCTAACGAGAAGAAATGCTTAGTAGGAATAGTTTCTTTTGATTATGATAGTTAATAAATTTTCATTGTATTCGAATTATGTTTAGCCACGGAGGCTTTGTTTTAGACATTATTTGTATTTGAGATATTCATGTATGTAACTAGTTCCAGCTTAAGCAAATCGTTGGATAGTCTAAGCGATTGTATGACGATATTGGAAATTTAACGAAATGATTTCAAGGAGTTCAGGAATAGTGTCTCCAACGGGCATTATTTCTGAGTCCAGAAATTAGGACGTTACATGTATCCTATTATTGCATTATATTTGTGGTTGTTATTGAAGTTCATGGAAGAAAGAATTATTTAGCCGTAACATTGTATCCATGGCACGTGTGGTAGGAATTGTCTGTAGGTGCCTAAGATTTCACCATGGATGTAATTGTTGTCACTACACGTTTTTTTTACCCCCTTTTCCTTTTGAAGTGGAGATAAATAGTTATTCGCATGTCATCTTTACTATCCCATTACTTAATTCTGATCCCAAATAAAGAAGTTTGGACCCCTTTTTCTTTACTGGATGATTTTACTTGGACGATACTGTAGCCTCTTAATGAATATAAATGGTTAAGGATTTCCTCAGAGTATCTTCACTTGTATCTGTCAATATCTTCTGCACATACTGCAGTACTTAACTCCCAATTTTAAATGCAGATGCAATATAGGACTTCCTTAAATGCGTCTACATATGGTGGTTGGGCCCTCCAGGTTATCACAGTTGTAATGTTCTTAACTACCCCCTTCATTAAATGTATGCGTTGTGTGAATAGAGGAGTCACTTAGTAAGAGTACAGTGAGTTGTGATCAACTTTTTTCATTAATCTTTTTCAATGTTTCCATATTTAGATAACTTTCATTCATCACTCATCTTAGAAGTCCTCCTACTCATACACATAGAATCAAAATGGATCCTGTCACATATTTCTATGTTTCAGTTAAAGAGATTTCTCCCTCTTCGCGTCCATGGATTTGAAGTTGAAATTGCAATCACACGAAGGGGGGTTAAATTGTGATCTCTTTTGAATTTCTACAAATTCCTTCTAATACAAGTTCTGCTCAAGTAAAACTTGGCTATGTATTAGAAGATTAGACTCAAGAAGATAGGAGTTATAATATGTATAGTATGCAGAAGATATGATTCCTTCATTAGGAACTCTTGTAGGTATCACTTACTTAGGTATTAAATAGTTTTCAAGATAGTTTTATGCACATGTAATCAATATGAATTAAAGAGAGTAAGGGTAAGAAGATTGCACACATAAATTTTATATTGGTTCACCTCTTCCAACCTGAGGCTACGTCCAATCCCTACACCAAGTAGGATTTCTTACTCAACTTTCAGTTTACAGTCACCTTGGGTACACCTTACCTCTAGTATTCTTCTGCAGTCTCTTCAGGCTCTTAACAAGTTCCTTCTTTAGTCACTTAAGGCTTCACACTTGCTGCAGCTTCTTCTGCACAAGGTACAACCACTATAAAGACTGCAGAACACCTTGCAGGCTTTCTCCTTCACTACCACTCTGTAGCTTTATCAATTAACATGCCCAACACACTTTCTCTAAAGACACCAACAACCTTAAGCCTCCTTGAGAGTTTACAGGGAAATATGTAGTGAAAGGTAAAATACAAGACTCAAAATGAATATAATTTAGGCACAACTATAAAAGTAATGAGCCAACTCTCTCTATTGACTCTCTAAAGCATATACTCAGAAAAAAGAAGAGAGAGAAATTTTCCAGAAGATATGGAATGTAATTTTGAAGATCTGAAGCTTCTTCTGGAGGAGGGTGTGTTTCAACTTGAAGGAAGCTCCTCTTTTTATATGAGATTGGAGGGAATAGCCATCGGAGAGATGCTTGGACCTCCAGCTGTGTTCCTTGAGCTGTCCCGATCAAGTTGCAGCTGTCTCTTGCAGGTACAACTGACATTTTGAATGGTTATAACTTCTGTAGGATGTTTCTTCTGCAGACAGAAAAACTTATGAATTTTGCAACCATTTCTTCTGGGAGCATATTATGGGCCTTAATTTACTTGACATAAATTATTCCAAATATATTTGACTCAGCTGCAGCTACAGAAATGAGAAAAACAGAATTTAATGGATTCTGCTTCTTCTGCAGCATGTATGACAATAGATTTCTTCTGCAGAATATCCTTCTTTCTTCTGTAGAGGATTGTCATTGACATATGAGAATTGTAGAGACCTTCAGAGTATAATTTTTGCTTGACTGCATCTTTGGGAAGCTGAGGAAGTCAAGAATCTCAAGCAAAGTGCTACTTCTTCACTTTTTACAAAAGTGAATCTTCCTTCTAATATGTTAAAATTTGATCCAAGTCTGAGAATCTGATTTTAAGGACAGAATTGGGTTTAGTCCAATCATTTAACGTCCAAGCTTCCCTTTTTTGTTCTTTGAATTGCTTCTTATATTTCCAATCATGTTTCTTCCATAGAAATGCATCTTTTGTATCTTCTACAGAGCTTGTTCTTCTTGAATCTTATTATAGAAGACTTTTCTCTTCATTTTCTCAACTGCTTTCTTGCTTTAATTTATCATTTCAGTATTTCATAGATGTTGAAAACATCCTTTACAACTTGATGTAGTGTGAGAGTGTTGATTTCTTTCTTCTGGACCTTATTTCTATCTTCTGAAGATTCCTGCCTGTATCTTCTTATCATACACTCAAGTGAAATGATTAGTTCCTTTTAAATCAGAATTATGACAAGTGAATTTTGATAGTTTGTCATCATTAAAACCACTTAGGAGGATTCTTGGACCTTACAATCTCCCCCTTTTTATGTGCTCAAGGAGAAACAGAATCATCATCCTCTATTTGGATGGAGAGGAGTGGTCAGAAGATGATGAAGTAGTAGGCTGGAGAATGTTCTGGGGAGGCTGGAAAGGTGCAAAAGGCATTGGAGGAGCCTGTGGTGCATTGCAGGAAGCACAGAAGTGTTGAACCAGAACTGATGTTGAGTGAACCTCTCAATCATCTCATTGATTGAGTTCTGGAGTGTATTGACATTTGAAATAGCTTCTTAATATCAACTTTAATCTTCTTCACATGTTTTTCAATGGAGTTGGAGGAGTAAGGATTATCAGAGTGTGCAGCAGATTCCTTAGCAGCTTCATCACCCTTCTCTATAGGTTCAGAAGAAGGAATTGGTTCTCTTTCTGAACTAAGCTGCTGAAGGAAAGTCTACATAGAGGAGAGATGAGTAGAAATAATAGGAATATTGTCTCTATGTGGTGCACCAGCGGGAATATTGGAATCAAGAATGGGAGAGGCAAGGAATTGGTTTACCATGTCTGTCCTAAAAGTACCTGCAGAAGGAGCAGATTGGATCTCTTCCTTCTGCACCTCCTCCTCCTCTTCTTCAGAAATGTGCAATTCTTCAGTTTTCTCTGGTTCATTAGCTTGTTCTGGAACTTCAGGAGATTCCTCTTGCAGAATAGGTAAGGAGGTGTTGAAAGGGGGTGGTTCAGAATAGGATTGGGCCATCATAGCCAAGGTATTGGCAGCTACTCTGTCTGCAGAAGCAATGTCAGTGTCTTCTAAAGAAGCATTCCTAGCTTCTTCTGAGGATTTATCCTCAGCTGCTTCTGTGGCAATCTCAGCAAATTCCATACCAGCATTTTCCTTATCATCCCCAAAAGAGTTTTAAGAAGGAGCTTGCAACTGAGATGCTGCTTCTTGTTCTCCAAAGCTGGAAGGATAATTTTGTTCACTTTCTTCATATGTGAAAGGACTAGGAGGGACAGGGATAGATGATTCTTCCTTATCTTCTGGAGAAGGAATGGTTTTCTGTACTTTACTTGATATAGCTTCTTCAAAAGAAGCAGACAAGTCCCTTGGGATTCCTTTCCTTTTTCTGGAGAAGGTTTAGAGCTCTTCCTTCTTCTTCTTGGTCCTTGGAGCTTTAGGACCTTCATAGGTTCCCTCATCATCACTGCTATTGGAGAAGAATTGTGAAGGCACAGGTTTCTCAATGTGAATCTTTCTCACATTGCTTCTGTCAAAGAAGGTGCAAGTATCTGTGCTTTCTTCTCCATCAAGGAATACTTGGTGAAATCTAAAAATCCTTGTCAAAATCATCCCATAAGGGAGGCTAGCATAGGCCCTTTGAGGGTTAGCAGAATAAATCATGCTTCTAAGGATAAGGTAGGATAGAGAAAGAGGTTTGCCACTTAGAAGATGGTACAGAACAAGTAAGTCTTGATCATTTACCTTTTCTAGAGTGCCAGCCCTTGGCAAAAGAGAATAACATCAGATTTTATGGAATAGTCTGCAAATATAGCTTACTGGATAGCAAAGGGGAATCTCGTTGACTGAGGACTTTTCTAGTAACTTCCTCTTTGGTAATGCCTGCAGAAGCATACCAATTGTCCTCATACAGCTTGTTCTCATAGGATGGAATTCCTATAGCTTCTTCTAAACTTTTAGGAGTTAGTACAATGGTGGAACCCTTGATTTCAACAATAAGGGAGTTACCATCGTTTTTGTACTTGCTTGCAGAGGCAAAGAAGGCTTTGACAAGCCTTGGATAGATAGGTTCCCTAATGAGAAGATAGTCCTCCCAACCTTGCTTCTTAATAAAATGACCAACATCCCATCCTCCTTTTCTAATTTCCTTCAGCAAGAATACCCTTCCTGGAATAACATTTTTCCACTCCCATTTGTCATATAACACTTTCAACATTTCTTCTTCTGGGAATAAATCCCTATTGACATCTTCTGAATCTGCAGAAGGATCATTCTCATCCTCACTTTCATCTTTTGTATGTCTAGACTTCTTTTCTTTACTGCTACAAGCCTGAGAGTTCTTACTGGGCTTAGAGAAAGGAGAGTCTAATCCTATGGGATCTTCTGGACTATTTCCAACTGTGTGAATGCTAGAGCTGATCCCTGCTCTTAATCTTCCAGTCCTTCTGACGTGTACTACTGGAATGGATGAAAGATTTTGAGAGGTAGAAGGAGTTGAGGAGGATGGTGGCATTGAGGAAGGAGGAGTTGCAACTCTTGTAAGGGGATGCTCTGCTCTTAGAGGATGAACCTCGAGAACCTCAAAAAAGGGGATTATTTGGTTCTCTGCTTCATGGTCATGTTCATGGCTGTTGTAAGAACTGAAGCTCTTGGTGAAGATGCATTCTTCCTATTGGCAATAGATTTGATTCTCATTTTGTGTTTTCTGAAAAATGCAAAAACATGGGTTGTTAGGTTGGATGTGCAGAGAGGTTTTTTGGCTTGAGTAACAGGGTATGGAAAGCTGAGAGAAATGAGAGATGAGAGAGTGTAATCCTTCTTAGCTAAGAAAAGACCCTCATATACAGATCCCTACTAGCCGTTTGAGAAGAGGTAGGAGAGAGGGAGAGAGAAAGGCGCACTGAACGTGGAGGTGGTTTGTTTCAAACGGTCAAAAACATTAATACACTTTTTGTGCTACATTTTACCTTTCCTAATGCAAGGGACAAAAGATAACTTTTACTTTCTTTTATTTAAAAACCCAAGCTGCCCGTGTAGGGTCATAATCAAGGTTGACCTAAAGTCATTTTTTAATGAAATGACTTTATAGATTAAGGTGAGATTGATGGGGATATCTCCTAGTATCTAGGGATAAGAGAGACCTGCTGATAGGTCAAAGTAGAGGGGCTCTTAAAAAATTTTTAGAAGACATGTTGATGTGAACCTTTAGATTCGAATTTCTGGACCTTAAAAACAATAGGCTGATAATTGAATTATTTTGTTGAAACCTGATATTTTTCCTCAACACTTTTCTTTTCCTTTCTTTTCTATTTTCTTTTATTTTCCTTTCTTGAATTTGATAAAACGTAGAAATTGAAACTTGAAGAAAAACAAATGCTTTTCTTAACAAGAAACTCACTCAGCCTTCAAACTTGAGTATTAATAAACGCATACAATCAAGCTTTTACGCAAAAGAAAATGGTTCTTATCAAAGATAGAAGAAGATGAACAAGAAGTAAAGATAGATGGATGTCGCACTTTCAAGGCTTGAAAGATAAGTCCTTGATATCACACACACAAAGGCAATGAACCTTTGATAAATCTGGACTCTTGACTAGGCAAGAAACTTAGAGAAACACTCTCATAAGATAGGTAATTTTCTGCATAAATCATTCTAAAAATCTTGCATGCATAAAGCATGGCTTTTATAAGAGTTACATGGTAATTCAAGAGTCATGCAACCAACTAGGGTTTGCACGCAAAATTCTCCCCAAAATACCCCTCATGCAAGTCCCATGCATCCCTAATTACATCACTAGAAATTAAATTAATTCAAGAGACAAAATTAACTAATAAAACTCGGCCTAAACTAGCTTAGTTGGCCGCAAATTCCAGCCAGCATTTTGGGCACATGTTGCTGCATTATTCCATGAATTGTAACCACCAAACATGAAGTAAAGTGGCTATTGAATCAGCCATAAAGTGGCCGCACAAAATAGTCCTGATTCATCATGTTTGCAATCAATTTGTAACCTCCTTCTTCATGGTGTTGGCCGCAACTTTGATGGCTATTCATTTAGCCAATTACAACCTTGTTAAACCCTCTTTGATGACATATAACTCAGCCTTTTAAGCTCATGTTGGCCGCAACCTTTGACTAGGTGGAAGTTCTCCATGTAGCTTCAAAAAGGTCCAGGTTCATGCGCACAAAGCAAGCCTTCCTAATGGCTAGTTTGACAAGGCACTCAATGCAATGAAATCACATTACAACCTTGTCTTGTAACCACCAAATTATTAACTCAATGTTTTTGTAACTCCCCTAACTTTTATTGAAAGCAAGTAAAATAATAATTCAGCAACAATTGTGTGAGTTGGCCGCCCACATGGCCTTCTCCATGGCACTTGATTGGTTTTCAACTTGCAGTTGCTTTAATGGCAACTGAACCTCCATCAGTGGCTTCATCCTCTTCAACTTGAGTGCAATAAATGAACTGGGCAGTTCCATTAATGCTCTTGACGACTTGAAGTTGTGTAGCATTGATTGCAAGCTGCAGAGCCTCCTTTGCCTTCTTAGACTGCGCCCTTGTCATGGGTCCCCCCTAGCCTTTTGAGTGCTTCAAGTCCTTGACTGATGTCCTCATCACGCCCCCCTTCTTGAAAAGGATCTGTCCTCAAATCTGAAGGGTCTTCACCTACATTAAAAAGGGTCAAGTCAGAAACATTAAAGGTAGCACTGACATTATACTCACCTGGTAAGTCAATCTTGTAAGCATTGTCATTTATCTTCCCAAGCACTTGGAAAGGTCCATCTCCCCTAGGTAAGAGCTTTGACTTTCTTTGTTAAGGGAACCTTTCTTTTCTCTTGTGCACCCAAACCCAATCACCAGGATGGAACACCACCTTCTTTCTTCCCTTGTTGGCTTGCCTTGCATAGCTCTCATTCTTCTTTTCTATTTGAGCCTTTACTTTCTCATGCATCTTCTTGACAAAATCAGCCTTAACCTGTGCATCTTTATGCTTAAATGTAGACATGTTAGGAAAAGGTAATATATCAAGAGGAGTCAAAGGGTTAAATCCATAAACTACCTCAAAAGTGAACAGTTTGTAGTACTATGGACAACCATATTGTAAGCAAACTCAACATGAGGTAAACATTCCTCCCAAGAATTAATATTTTTGTTCAAAATTGTCCTAAGCAAGGTACCCAATGTCCTATTAACCACTTCTGTTTGACCATCAGTTTGAGGATGACAAGTAGTAGAAAATAGTAATTTGGTTCCAAGCTTCCCCCACAAAGTCCTCCAAAAATGGCCAAGAAATTTTGAGTCCCTGTCACTCACAATGCTCCTTGGAAATCCATGCAGCCTTACTATTTCTTTGAAGAATAAATCAGCTACATGACAGGCATCATCCACCTTCTTGCAAGGTATAAAGTGCGCCATTTTTGAGAACCTGTCAACCACAACAAAAACAGAATTTTTTCCATTCTTTGTTCTTGGAAGTCCCAAAACAAAGTCCATGGAAATATCAGTCCAAGGATATTCAGGAACAGGTAAAGGAGTATATAAACCATGAGGTTTAACCTTAGACTTAGCCTTTTTGCACACAATGCATTGGTCACATAACCTATGAACATCACGTTTCATGTTAGGCCAATAAAAATTATCTTGCAAAATTTCTAAGGTCTTTTGGACTCCAAAATGCCCCATTAATCCTCCTTCATGTGACTCCCTCACAAGCAATTCTCTAATAGAGCTTTTAGGCACACATAATTTATTTCCTTTAAACAAAAAATCATTATGCCTAAAATATCCATTTTCAGATTTTCTTTCACATGTCACATACAATTCAACAAAATCCAAATCATCATGATACATACTCTTCAAAGATTCAAGTCCATATAATTTAGTTTCAAGCAAAGAATGTAGAACATGTCTCCTAGAAAGAGCATCAACAACAACATTTCCTTTTTCCCTTTTTATGTTTTATGATGTATGGAAATTTCTCTAAAAATTCAACCCATTTAGCATGCCTTTTATTGAGTTTACCTTGGCCTTTTAAACACTTCAAAGATTCATGATCACTATGAATTACAAATTCTTTAGGAAGTAAATAATGTTGCCAAGTTTTAAGAGCTCTTACTAAAGCATACAATTCCTTATCATAAGTGGAATAATTAAGTGCTGGTCCACTTAATTTTTCACTAAAATAAGCAATTGGATGCCCCTCTTGTAACAAAACAACACCTATGCCTACATTAGAAGCATCACATTCCAACTCAAAAGATTTTTCAAAATTTGGCAAGGCTAATATAGGCGCATGAGTGAGCCTATCCTTGAGGGCATGAAAGGCCGCCTCTTGTTTCTCCCCCCACTTAAATCCCACATTCTTTTTAACAATGTCATTTAGGGGTGCAGCCAAGGTTCTAAAATCCTTAACAAATCTCTTATAAAAACTTGCTAAGCCATGAAAACTTCTCACCTCACTCACATTTTTAGGCGTGGGCCATTCTTGAATAGCCTTCACCTTTTCTTCATCCACTTGAACCCATTTAGATCTCACAAAAAATCCTAAGAACACAACATGGTTGGTACAAAAAATGCATTTATCAAGGTTGGCATACAAGCGTTCTTTTCTAAGCACATCCATAACAGATTTTAAGTGTTCAACATGCATGTCCAAACAAGTGCTATAGATAAGAATGTCATCAAAATACATAACCACAAATTTCCCAATAAAATCCCTTAAGACATGGTTCATCAATCTCATAAAGGTACTAGGAGCATTAGTTAACCCCAAATGGCATAACCATCCATTCATACAACCCATATTTAGTTTTAAAGGCTGTTTTCCATTCATCTCCCTCCTTTATACGTATTTGATTATAACCACTTTTAAGATCAATTTTAGAAAATATGCATGCACCATGAAGTTCATAAAGTAAGTCATCTAACCTGTGAATAGGATGACGATACGTTATGGTGATATTGTTGATTGCCCTACAGTCAGAACACATTCTCTATGTCCCATCTTTTTTTGGTACCAAAATGACTGGTACTGCGCATGGACTCATGCTATCCCTCACCCATCCTTTGCTTATGAGATCATTCACTTGCCTCTCAATTTCTTTGGTCTCTTGAGGATTGCTCCTATAAGCTGGCCGATTTGGCAATGAGGCTCTAGGAATGAGGTCTATATGGTGCTCAATTCCTCTTAAGGGTGGTAAGCCATTAGGAACATTTTCTGGAAAAACATCCGCATATTCCTGCAAAAGAGATTTAACTAGAGAAGACAACTCAAATTTATCAAATTGGTTAGCAGTTAAAAGAAAATTTGTATCAAACAATAAGTAAAGAGGTTGTCTTGTGCATAACACTCTCCTCACTTCTTTTTCTTTTGCTAAATAAAGTTGTTTGCCCTCTTGTGTTTCACTCTTTTTCTTTTGACTCTCTTCCCTCTCAAGTGTTTCACTCTTTCTTTCTTGAGCAATCTTTTCTCTCAATTTATTTTGGTCCTCACTAACCTCTCTTGGACTCAAAGGTCTCAAAACAATTTTTTTTATCATTGTACATGAAAGAAATTTTATTTGTAAAGCCATCATGGATAGCTTTAGTGTTAAACTGCCACGGCCTCCCAAGGAGAATATGGCTTGCGTCCATAGGTACCACCTCACAAGTCACCTTGTCTTGATATTTTCCAATAGAAAATGGAATTTCAGCTTGCCTCTTCACACGCACTTCATCACTTTCACTAAGCCATTGAAGCTTATATGGCCTAGGATGTGGCTTTGTGTCCAAACTCATCTTGTTAACCAATCTGGAACTAACCACGTTAGTACAACTACCACCATCAATTATTACCAAACAAATCTTACCATTGATAGAACATCTGATATGAACCTTGAGGTTCTATTTTGAATGGACTTTAGAAAAATTCTGAATAAAATATCACCTTTCTTGACAAGCACCTTTTCTATTCTTGCAATATTTTCTTTTTCTTTTCTTTTTCTCTTTTCTTGGGAATTCAAACACTATTTTTAAAATAAAATAGAAGGATGACAAAAACTAATATTCAACCTTTGATTACTTGAAAAATAAATCGCATATATTTCAAGTAGCACGTATAGGAAAAATAGGTTTTTGAACAAACTAGAAGAAGTAGGAAAATTAGAAATGATAGAAGATGGACGTCACACTTTCAAGACTTGAAAGATAAGCCCTTGAAGATACACACACAAAGGTGAAGAAACTTTGATAATCTTCAACTCTTGACTAGCAAGAAGTTTAGAGAAAATCACTTTCACTAAAGAGAAAATCACTTTCACTTATATTGATAAACTTGGCATAAAACATCTAACTTTTCTTGCATGCATGTAGCATGTATTTATAGAGTTTACAAGGTGAATTAGGGCCATGCAATCAGCTGCACCTTCACGCCATAAATACTCCCAAAAATACCCCTTACACACTTCCCATGCAACCCTAATTACATTACTAAAATTAAATAAATTAAAGGAACAAAAAATAGCTTCTAAAACTTAACCTAGTCAAGCTTAAGTGGACGCAACTTCAACCAGAATTTTGTGGCACATGTGGCTGCATTATTACATGAAATGTAACCATAAATCATGGATTAAAATGCTCATTGAACTAGCCATTGAAGTGGCCGCCCAAAACAGCCACAATCCATAAAAAATGCCTTCATTGTGTAACCTCCATTTCATGAATGTGGCCGCCACTTTGATGGCAATTAAACCAGCCATTTACAACCTTCTTAAAATCCTTATTTTAGCCATGTGATGCATGTGTTGGCCACCCAAGTAATGTCATATAACTCAACCAATTTACTCACTTGTTGGCCCATGCTTGATGACACTTACTCACCCAATTATGCATATGTTGGCCGCCCCACTTTATGGCATATTACTCAGCCATTTAATCACATGTTGGCCGCCCCATTTTGCTAGGTGGAAGGTCTCCATGTGGCTTGAAATAAGTCCAGGTTCATGCACCAGAAACACACTCTTTCTAACGGCTAGTAGACATGCTTTTAATGCATTTATCACCTTGTCTTGTAACCACCAGAAAATTAATCTCCTTTTGTGTAACCACTAGCATCTTATTGAAAGTAAATAAAACATCATAAATCAGCAAATTGGTGGTTGAATTGGCCGCTCACCATGGCCCCATCTCATGTTAATGAAGGTTCTTCAACTGGTAGTTGCATTAAATGCAACTGTAGCTTCATCAATGCTTCCTCCTTCTTCAACCTCCTTTGCCTTTCTTGTTTGCGCCCCTGTCATAATTCCCCCTAGTCTTTTGACTACTTTGATGTCCTCATCATACCCCCCTTTTTGAAAAATATTTGTCCTCAAATCTGAAGTGTTCTTACCTACATCAAAAAGAGATAAGTTAGAAACTTTGAAGAAGGTACTAATCTGATACTCACCAAAAAATTCAATTTTGTAGTCATTGTCTTTGTTCCTTTCTAGGACTTGAAAGGGACCATCTTTCCTAGATAGAAAATTGGACTTCTCTTGTTCAAGGTGCCATTTCTTGCGCATATGTACCCACATCCATTCACCGGGATGGAAGACAACTATCTCTTTTCCTTTGCTGGCTTGAGGGGCATAGCTTCCTTGCTTCCTCTTGACATTTTCTACCTTATCCTGTTGTTCATTGTGCGCAAATATAGAATTGTTAGGCAAAGATAATAATTCAAGAGGAATTACATGATTAATTCCATAAGCTATCTCAAATGGAAAGTAGTTTGTAGCACTATGGATTGCCCTATTGTAAACAAATTCATCATGAGGAAAACATTTCTCCCAAAAATTATTCAAAATAATTCTAAACAAGGTTCTCAAAATCCTTTCCATCACTTCAATTTGCACTTTCTTTTGGGGTTGATTAGAAAACAACAACTTAGTTCCAAACTTATCCCAACAAGTCTTCAAAAATTGACCAAGAAATTTCACATCTCTTTCATCCACCATGATTCTTGGAACAAGGTCTTTAATCCCTTTCAAAAGTGGTATTCCATTAGGATCAATAGCTGGAAACATTTCTTCATAACCCTGAAAAAGAGAATTAATAGACAAAGGCAATTCATGGTTATCAAAATGGTTAGCATGAATCAATTGATTTTCGCAATTCAATAGATAGAAAGTTTGTCTTGTGCAAAGCACCCTCTTCACTTCCTTTTCTCTTGCTAAACATATTTGTTTGCCTTCAAATATTTCTCTCATTTTCTTTTTATTTTCCTCACTCTCAAATTTTTTAATTTCTTTCTCTTTTTTTTATCTTTTCTCTCAATTTCTTTTGATCTTCTCTCACTTCCTTTGGTGACAAAGGCTTAAGGATCACCTTTTTATCCTGAAAATTAAAAGAAATTTTGTTAGTAAAACCATCATGGATGGCTTTTGTCTCAAATTGCCACGGTCTTCCCAAGAGGATATGGCTAGCTTCCACTGGTACTACGTCACATAACACTTTATCTTGATATTTTCCAATGGAAAATGGAATTTCAGCTTGTCTCTCCACGTGAACCTCTTCTCCTTCATTAAGCCATTGAAGCTTATATGGCTTAGGGTGTGACTTTGTATCCATGTTTATCTTTGACACCAATCTAGCACTAACCACATTAGTACAACTGCCACCATCAATTATTACTAAGAAAATCTTACCATTGACAGAACATCTAGTGTGAAAAATATTCTCCCTTTGGCTTTCCTCTTTGTCCATGGGTTGGCTACCAAGAAGTCTTCTAATCATGTAGACTTCTCCAACTTCTGCACCGGTGTCATCTTCACTTGCCTCTTGTTCATCTTCTGACTCACTAGTATATTCTCCATTGTCCTTAAGAAGAGCTGTCTTTTTTGTAGGACATTCATAAGCATAGTGTCCTAATCCTTGGCACCTAAAACAATTCACCTCTCTCCCCTTCTTTACAACCTGTTCAACATTTTTGCTAGAGGATTTACCTTGTGTAATAGGCGCTGCTTGGCTTGAGGATTCAACCTCCTCCTTTTTAATTTTGTCCTTCCAATTTGCAGGCAAATTAGTAGAACTCCTCCTGGCAGCTCCTTTTCTTTTTACCTGTTGCTCCACTTGTAGAGCCTTATGTAACAAGTCCTCCATTTCCACATATTCCTGTAACTCAACAATGTCCCTAATGTCACTGCTCAAACCATTAAGAAAACGTACCATAGTAATTTCAGGGTCCTCTTCTATGTTGGCTCGAATTTGCAGCATCTCCATCTCCTTATAGTACTCCTCCACTCCTTTACTGCCTTGAGTCAATTTCTGTAATCTCAGTTTCAAGTCACGTTGAAAACTGGAGGGAACATATCGTTTCCTCATAATCCTCTTCATCTCAACCCAAGTCTCCACTATAGGTTCTTCATTTCTGACTCTCTCCTTCTGTAACTTATTCCACCAAACAAGTGCATAATCAGAAAATTCAGTAGCAACAAGCTTTACCTTTTGCGCTTCTGTATAGGTGTTACACACAAAAAGATGCTCAATTTTGAGTTCCCACTCCAAGTATGCTTCTGGGTCACTTCGGCCTTTGAAAGAAGGGATGGTCAGCTTGACACCTTGTATTTTTCCTTCATCTCTTGGTGGTCTTTCCTCTTCTACTTCAGGTGTTGGTTTGACCTCCAATTGACCCAACCTAGTATGCAACTCATCATACTGTTGCTTCATCGTCCTCTCTAATTGCTGGTAAAGGTCAGCAATTTGTTGTTGAAGATCACTATTTTCAACTTTCCTTTATGCCATGACAAATAACAAGAAACAAACGTAACAGAGAAAAATAAAGGTTAACTGTTTAGAAACCTCACCACACTCGTGTTTGCACACAAAATTTGGCTTTTTCTATGACGTAACTCTCTTGCCTTTTTCCACTCTATTTTCTCTTGGATTTCTTACCATACCAATGAGGAGAAAATCAAACAATTCACCACCTGCGTGTAGTTAGAAAAATAATAAAACAAGAAAAGCTAACAAGAAATATGGAATTTGTTAGGAAAAGAATTCAGAAAATTTCTAATAACCGGAGCTCTGATGACCAAATGATATGAACCTTGAGGTTCTATTTTGAATGGACCTTAGAAAAATTCTGAATAAAATATCACCTTTCTTGACAAGCACCTTTTCTATTCTTGCAATATTTTCTTTTCTTTTCTTTTTGCTATTTTCTTTTCTTTTTCTCTTTTCTTGGGAATTCAAACACTATTTTTAAAATAAAATAGAAGGATGACAAAAACTAATATTCAACCTTTGATTACTTGAAAAATAAATCGCATATATTTCAAGTAGCACGTATAGGAAAAATAGGTTTTTGAACAAACTAGAAGAAGTAGGAAAATTAGAAATGATAGAAGATGGACGTCACACTTTCAAGACTTCAAAGATAATCCCTTGAAGATACACACACAAAGGTGAAGAAACTTTGATAATCTTCAACTCTTGACTAGCAAGAAGTTTAGAGAAAATCACTTTCACTAAAGCGAAAATCACTTTCACTTATATTGATAAACTTGGCATAAAACATCTAACTTTTCTTGCATGCATGTAGCATGTATTTATAGAGTTTACAAGGTGAATTAGGGCCATGCAATCAGCTGCACCTTCATGCCCAAAATACTCCCAAAAATACCCTTTACACACTTCCCATACAACCCTAATTACATTACTAAAATTAAATAAATTAAAGGAACAAAAAATAGCTTCTAAAACTTAACCTAGGCAAGCTTAAGTGGCCGCAACTTCAACCAGAATTTTGTGGCACATGTGGCTGCATTATTACATGAAATGTAACCATAAATCATGGATTAAAATGCTCATTGAACTAGCCATTGAAGTGGCCGCCCAAAACAGCCACAATCCATAAAAAATGCCTTCATTGTGTAACCTCCATTTCATGAATGTGGCCGCCACTTTGATGGCAATTAAACCAGCCATTTACAACCTTCTTAAAATCCTTATTTTAGCCATGTGATGCATGTGTTGGCCGTCCAAGTAATGGCATATAAATCAACCAATTTACTCACTTGTTGGCCCATGCTTGATGACACTTAACTCACCCAATTATGCATATGTTGGCCGCCCCACTTTATGGCATATTACTCAGCCATTTAATCACATGTTGGTCGCCCCATTTTGCTAGGTGGAAGGTCTCCATGTGGCTTGAAATAAGTCCAGGTTCATGCACCAGAAACACACTCTTTCTAACGGCTAGTAGACATGGTTTTAATGCATTTATCACCTTGTCTTGTAACCACCAGAAAATTAATCTCCTTTTGTGTAACCACTAGCATCTTATTGAAAGTAAATAAAACATCATAAATAAGCAAATTGGTGGTTGAATTGGCCGCCCACCATGGCCCCATCTCATGTTAATGAAGGTTCTTCAACTGGTAGTTGCATTAAATGCAACTGTAGCTTCATCAATGCTTCCTCCTTCTTCAACCTCCTTTGCCTTTCTTGTTTGCGCCCCTGTCATAATTCCCCCTAGTCTTTTGACTACTTTGATGTCCTCATCAACATCTAGTGTGAAAAATGTTCTCTCTTTGATTTTCTTCTTTGGCCGTGGTTTGGCTTCCAAGAAGCCTTCTAATCATGTAGACTTCTCCAACATCAGCACCTGTGTCATCATCACTAGGCTCCCTTTCATCTTCTGATTAACTTGTATACTCTCCATTGTCCTTTAGAAAAATGGTCTTCTTGGTAGGACACTCAAAGGCATAATGTCCTAAGCCTTAGCACCTGAAACATTTTACATCTCTCCCCTTCTTAGGAACCTGTTCAACATTTTTGTTAGGTGTTTTACCTTGGACATTGGGCGCTGCATGGCTTGAAGATTCAGTCACCTCCTTCTTAACTTTGTCCTTCCAATTTGTAGGAAAATTGGTAGAACTTCGCCTGGCTGCTCATTTTCTTTTTAATTGTTGCTCTACTTGAAGAGCCTTATGTAAAAGATCATTCATTTCCATATACTCCTGCAATTCTACAATGTCTCTAATGTCACTACTCAAGCCATTAAGGAAACGTGCCATAGTTACCTCAGGGTCTTCTTCTATGTTGGCCTGAATTAAGAGCACCTCCATTTCTTTGTAGAATTCCTCCACTCCTTTACTTCCTTGGGTCAACTTTTGTAACTTCAGTTTCAAGTCTCTTTGGAAACTAGAGGGAACATATCGTTTCCTCATGATTCCTTTCATTTCGGTCCACGTCTCCAGCAATGGTTCTTCATTTCTGACCCTCTCCTTCTAAAACTTGTTCCTCCAAATAAGTGCATAATCAGAAAATTCAGCAGCAGCAAGCTTTACCTTTTGTGCCTCTATATAGGTGTTACAGGCAAAGATGTGCTCAATCTTGAGTTCCCACTCCAAGTAGGCTTCTGGGTCACATCGGCCTTTGAAAGATGGAATAGTCAGCTTGACACCTTGTATTTTTCCTTCATTTCTTGGTGGTCTTTCTTCTTCTACTTCAGGTGTTGGTTTGATCTCCAATTGGTCCAACCTAGCATGCAACTCGTCATACTGTTGCTTCATCACTCTCTCCAATTGTGTATAGAGAGCAGCAATTTGTGTTTGAAGGTCACGATTCTCCACAAGTGGTTTTGTAAAAATGTCAGTAATTTGCAATTTGGTTTCAATGAATTTTAGCTCAATCTCATGCTTCTAAACATGATCTCTTATAAAATGATGCTTTATATCAATATGTTTGGACCTAGAAAGCTGTATTGGATTCTTGGACAGATTAATGGCACTAGTATTGTCACAGAAGATAGGAATTTTAGAGTACCTCAAGCAATAGTCCTCTATTTGATGCTTTATCCATAGAATTTGTGAGCAACAACTTGCAGCAGAAACATATTCAGCTTCTGCAGTATATAAAGCTATGGTGCACTGCTTCTTACATGACCAAGATATTAGTGATTCTCCAAGGAATTGGCATCCACTGCTTTTTCTATCTAATCTATCTCCACCATAATCAGCATCATAATATCCTGTAAGATCAAAGTCTGTACCTTTCTTGTACCAAAGACCAAGATTAGTTGTTCCAACAAGATATCTAAATATTCTTTTTACAGCTGCAACATGAGATTCTTTTAGAGAATATTGAAATCTAGCACAAAGTCCTACAAAGAATAAGATATCCGGCCTACTTGCAGTTAAATAAAGCAATGATCCTATCATACCCCTATATTCCTTTTCAGAGACAGATTTTCCATTTTCATCTAAATCCAAAACTGTAGAAGGATGCATGGGGGTTCCCATGGATTTTGATCCTTCCATTTTGTATCTTTTGAGAAGATCTTTAGTATACTTTTCTTGATAAATGAAGATTCCAGCATCTTCTTGTCTAATTTGCAGTCCAAGGAAGAACTTGAGTTCTCCCATAAGACTCATTTCAAATTCACCTTTCATTAGTTCTGAAAATTCTTGGCACATTTTAACATTGGTAGATCCAAATATGATATCATCAACATATATTTGTACAATTAGTAAATCCTTCTTAAGTGTTTTTCTAAACAAAGTAGTATCAATCTTTCCTTTTGTAAAATCATTATTGAGAAGGAAACTGCTTAATCTTTCATACCAAGCTCTAGGAGCTTGCTTTAAATCATATAAGGCTTTAGTTAGTTTAAAAACATGGTTTGGATGTTTTTGATTTTCAAAACCAGGAGGTTGTTGGACATACACTTCCTCATTTATGTATCCATTTAGAAAATCATTTTTAACATCTATTTGGTATAATTTAAAGTTTTTAAATGCAACAAATGCAAGAAGAATTCTAATAGCTTATAATCTAGCTACAGGTGCAAAAGTTTCATCAAAGTCAATACCTTCTTGTTGGTTATAGTCTTGAGTTACTAACCTTGCTTTGTTTCTGATTACATTACCTTCTTCATCCATCTTATTTCTTAATACCCACTTTGTTCCAATTATGGAATGATCTTCTGGAGGAGGAACAAGTGTCTAGACTTTGTTCTTCTCAAACTGATCCAGCTCTTCTTTCATGGCTTTTATCCATGAATCATCTTCTAGTGCTTCATTTACATTTTTGGGTTCAATTTGGGATAAAAGAGTTGTACTATTTTCATTTCTTTTTAATTGAGATCTGGTTTTTACTCCTTCTCTAGTACTTCCAATGATTTGTTCATGAGGATGAGTTGTAATCATTTTCCAGCTTTTAGGAAGATCCTCTTTATGTGTACAAATATCTTCTGTAGGATCTTCTACATGATTTTCCTGTTCTGATGCATCTTCTGAAGGGTTCTTACTGACAGAAGATATCTTCTGCAGCTTATCAGATTCATCATCTGATTTATTATTGTACTTTCCTTGAGAAGTAAGGTTAGTATCATTAAAAATAACATGCATGCTTTCTTCTATAGTTTGATTTTTTACATTTAAACTCTATAAGCTTTTGAAGTAGTAGAGTATTCAAGGAAAATCCCTTTTTCAGATTTTGCATCAAACTTTTCAAGGTTTTCTTTGTTATTTAAAATATAACAATCACATCCAAAAACATGAAAATATGCAATGTTGGGTTTTCTCCCTTTCCATATCTCATATGGAGTTTTGTTGAGTATGCCTCTGATGGTAACTTTGTTAAGTATATAGCATGATGTGGATACAGCTTCAGCCCAAAAGTATTTTTGAATTCCACTATCACTTAATATAGTTCTGGCCATTTCTTGGAGGGTTCTATTTTTCCTTTCTACAACTCCATTTTGTTGTGGAGTTCTAGGACAAGAAAAATTATGAGAAATTCCATTTTCATCAAAAAACCTTTTGAATGAAAAGTTTTCAAACTCTCCTCCATGGTCACTTCTTACAGAAGCAATGCATTGACCACTTTCATTTTGTATCTTCTTGGAGAAGATTTTGAAAGCATCAAATGACCCATCTTTGGTGGTGAGAAATAAAACCCATGTGAATCTAGAGTAATCATCTACTATAATAAGACCATATTTTTTCTCTCCAAAACTAGGTGTTTTTGTAGGACCAAATAAGTCAATATGTGGTAGTTCCAAAACTCTTTTAGTGGTGATTACATTTTTAGGATAAAAGCTAGAATGGGTTTGTTTCCCTTTGGCACATGCATCACATACTTTATCTTTTTCAAACTTGATTTTTGGTAATCCTCTAACCAAATCCAATTTAGAGAGTTTTGAAATGATTTTCATATTTAAGTGTCCTACTTTTCTATGCCAAATCCATTTATCATTTTCAAATGAGGCAAAGCAAGTATGATCAGATAATTCTTCTAAACTTATATTATATAGATTTTTGTTTCTTATTCCTGAAAATAACACTTGCTTAGTAGACGATTCCCTAATTTCACAAAAAGTTGGTTGAAACATAACTTCATAGCCACTGTCACATTGCTGACTTATGCTAAGAAGATCATGTTTTAAACCTTTCACATAATAAACATTGCTAATTTGGGTAGAATTCTTTATACCTACCTTTCCAATACCTTTGATATGTGCCTTGTTGTTGTCTCCAAAGGTTACTGTTCCACCTTCTATCTTGTGTAACTAGATGAATTTGCTTTTGTCTACAGTCATATGTCTTGAGCAGCCACTGTCCAAGAACCATTGCCCTTTCTTCTTGGAGTTTTTTATTTGTTCCTATATCACAAGACAACAAGGATTTAGGTACCCAAATTCTGTCGGGTCCTGAATGGTCAGATACCTTTCTTTTAAGACTCCTTTTTCTTTTGTAACAATTTTGAATAATATGTCCAAACTTGTTACACCAAGAACATTTTGGAGTTTGCCTTTTGGTAGGTACAAAGATGGTTTTATGAACTTTATATGCTTGGGATTCATTATATCCTAATCCAATTTTATCTGAAAATTCCCTACTATTTCCAATAAGTTTATTTAAGTTGTTTGTACTATTTACAAATTTACTCAAGTCCTTTTGAAGTTTATCAATCCTTTTCTGCAGAAGATTATTTTCCTTCTGTATTGATACAAATTTTGTATCTTCTGGAGAGTCATATTTAATCTGTTTGATTTGTTCTGACAACTTAAAATGAGATTGTTGAAGACATTGATTTGTTCTAATTAGTCTCTCATTATCTTCTTTTAATCTTTCATTTTCTTCTTTAGATTTAACAAGTTGTTCTTTAAGAAGTGCACATCTTTGGGCTAGTGTGTGTGAGTCAGATAATAGGTTTTCAAATGAATCTTCTAGTTCTCTATATGCAAAAAAGTCAGAGTTATTTACCTCATTGTCTTCATCATCTTTTCCAGCCACGAGACATAGGTTTGTTGTTTCTTCTACATCTTCTTCTGAGGAGCTTTCTGAATCATCCCATGTTGCCATCATGGCCTTCTTCTTCTTCTGGAATGTTTTTAAATCCTTTTTCAGTTGAGGACAATCTGCTTTGATGTGGCCTGGCTTGTTGCATTCATAGCAGATGATTTGAGCTTTGGAACCTTCAAATTTTGGTTCTTCCTTCTTGAGGTTGAAGAACCTTTTCCCTCTGCCCTTTCTTCTGATCAAACTCTGGATTCTTTTGGAAAAAAAGGCAAGTTCATCATCATTCTCAGATGATGATTCATCTTCTTCAGAAGCCTTTTCTTCTGTTGAGACTGTGTTGTTTCTGTTGAGTCTCAAAAATATCATAAGAGAAAATATGATGTTTAAGACAACTCAATTCCCAAGTTTTAATGCTTAACAAATTTGAGTTAAAATATTTTTCATAGATACATATATGTTTTAAAGATTTATCTGTGATTTCAGCAAGAGTCACTATGAGCCTAAGTGTTGAAGCTGACTAAAGAAGCAGAACTCGTCTGAAGAGTTGAAACTGTCTGACGTAGCCCAACTCGTCTGAAGTATCAGTGCTGTCTGAAGTCTCACTTATGACGTGGCACCCTCTGCTGAAGTTTGTGAAGACTTTTCTGAACCTCTGCTGCGCATACCTTTTCAAACACGTTTATGGAAAGGAACACAGAGATCTTTCCTAGTGATTTTGAATTTCATACACCACTGAGGAAATCCCTGCAACGCAGCCTCTGCAACAACATTTGTAGCAGCCTTAATGTAAGAGAAACCTTGTATCGTGTCAGAAATATCAGAGCTCTCAGAAGCGTGTCTCACAACGGATTAAATAGCATTTAATGCTATCTCTAAACGGTGGTATTTCAACGAATTAAAGTTTGGGTATAAATACCCCTCTATAAAGACCATCAAATGCAACCAAGAAAGAGTGAAAAAGAGAAAAATCAGTATACAAGAAAGCCAAGAGAAACATCACGCTGCAAGTTTTTACTCCGTAAAAACTCTCTGATAGAATTCTTTGTACACATTTGCATATCCTGAGCATACCTCAGTTTTTATTGTACATTGTATTGGTTTGAGCTTCAAACTTGATAGTTTAAAAGCTTAAACCCCTTTCTTTGTAAACCTTGGTAGAGCCTGAAGAGGCTTGACAGAAAAGAATACTTGTGGTAGAGCCTGAAGAGGCTTGACAGAAAAGAATACTTGTTTGTGTCTGGTTAGACTGTACTCGTGGTGTCTGGAGAGACTGTACTCGTTGTGTCTGGAGAGACTGTACTCGTTGTGTCTGGAGAGACTGTACTCGTGGTGTCTGGAGAGACTGTACTCGTGGTGTCTGGAGAGACTGTACTCGTTGTGTCTGGAGAGACTGTACTCGTTGTGTCTGGAGAGACTGTACTCATTGTGTCTGGAGAGACTGTACTCAAATTCAAGCTTGTAATCTGAATATTCATATAGTGGAAATCCAGTGGTTGTTTGCCATTGGGACTGGACGTAGCTCACAGTGGTAGTGAGTGAACCAGGATAAACTTCTTGGCTAAGTTTTCTTACCCTTATCTCTTGTCAATTCTTTTTATACTAATCAAGGGGTTAGAGTAATTAATCTGATACGTTATAAAGGCATAAAACATTGTTTTAAATCAGTATTTTTTTTACCGTCTGAAAACTTCAGACAGTCCCTTAAGAGTCTGTCTGATATCGTGTTTTTAACACCTGTTTGCGAAAAGCTTTCAAAAATATTCAGAAACACTATTCAACCCCCCTTCTAGTGTTTCCCTGTGTTCCTACAGTTGGTACCAGAGCTCTACTCAGGGTTGAAGCACCTAACAAGTGACTGAGGACTGAAAGATCCAAATGGAAGCTTCTAACAGCAACAGGCAATACATCACAGAAGGAGCCTCTATCACAAGACCCCCAGCATTCAATGGAGTGGATTACCACTACTGGAGAGATCGTATGAAGTTGTTCATTGAGAGCAATAACATTGATGTTTGGGAGGTGGTCACTGATGGAGATTATGTGCCTATGCAAAATGGGTTGCCTATACCTAAGACTGAATGGACCCTGGAGCAGAAGACTAGAGTCCAGATGAATGCTAAAGCCAAACTCTATCTGATATGTTCCTTGAATAAATCAGAATATGAGAAGGTCCATGGATGCACTTCTGCCAAGGAGATTTGGGATACTCTTGCAGCAGCCCATGAAGGGACTGAAACTGTCAAGCAATCCAAAATCAGCATGCTTATACATCAGTATGAGATGTTTAAGATGGAAGAAACTGAAACTATTGACCAAATGTTTGGGAGGTTTCAGACCATAACCAATGGACTCAGGTCTTTAGGAAGAACCTATGAATCTGGAGACAACAACAGAAAGATTCTAAGGAGTCTACCTAAGTCCTGGAGACCCAAAGTCACGCCATTCAAGAGGCAAGAGATTTGAGCTCTCTAAGAATGGAAGAACTGTTGGGATCTCTCAAAGTCCATGAACTTGAGCTTGGAGAAGATGACAACAAGAAGAAGTCTCTGGCTCTAAACTCCAAAGTCAAACAGTCTAGGCATGGCAGCATGAAGGCTATGCAAGCTGAGGACAGTTCAGAAGCAGATGAAGATTCTGAAGACAGCTCAGAAGATGAAGATGATCTTGCTCTTTTAAGCAGAAAGATCAAGAGAATGTTGCAGAGCAGAGGAAAGTTTAGAAAGAACCAACCATCATCATCCAAATCAGGTAAGACAGTAAAGAGTCTAACCCTGATAAAATTTCTTGCTTTGAATGTAAGCAACCAGGACACATAATGGCTGATTGTCCAAGACTGAAGAAAAACAACTTCAAGAAGAAGTTTTCCAAAAAGAAGAAAAGTCTCATGGCAACATGGGAAGATCTTGATGAATCAACCTCAGAAGAAGAAGAAGATACTTCAGAAAAGGCAAATATGTGTCTCATGGCTAGTCTACCATCCTCAGACAGCTCTGAAGCTGAGGTATTTCCTCTTACTCTACAAGAAATGTATGATGATCTGGTAGAAAGTTCTCAAGAACTTTTCCAAGAGTATAAGAATCTATCCAAAGCCCACACAGAAATGTGTAACAAATATGAGGCACTTGAGATAAAACATATTATGCTCAAAGAAAAGGTTCTTGAGACTAAAAACTGCAGTTCACAAGTTGTGTCTGAAGAAAATAAGAAACTTCAGAAGCAGGTTGTGGAACTGACAAAAGATCTGGCCAAATTTGTCAAAGGAACTAAAAATCTGAATATAATGCTTGGAAGTCAAAGGCATTCCCTTGACAAAACTGGACTAGGCTTTTGTGATAATAACTCGTCTGAACCTCCTACAGTCTTAAATTTTTCTGAAAATAAGGTCACTGGGTGTTTTCACTGTGGTAAGCCTGGACACAACATGGCTCAGTGCAAACACAGAAGAAAGACAAGGCCCAAAGCTAACAAGAAAGGACCCAAAAGAATATGGGTACCTAAAAACTTAATTATTCCTGTTGCAGATGTGTTTAACAGGACAAAGGAGACCCCACAAATGGTACCTGGACAGTGGGTGCTCGCGACACATGACAGGAGAAAGGTTTTTGTTCCAAAACCTTAGACCTAGAGCTGGTGGAATGGTCACCTTTGGTGGAAATCAGCAAGGGAAGATCATTGGAATAGGGACTGTAGGTATATCTCCTTCATCCCTTATTAAAAATGTACTTCTAGTGGAGGGACTACAACATAACTTACTGAGCATAAGTCAATTATGTGACAGTGGTTATGTGGTATCCTTTACTAAGGAAGGATGCATAGTCAAAGACTCCTCTAAGCAAATCCTCTTTATTGCTAAGATACACAACAATGTGTACAAAATTGATCTAGAGGATCTAGCAAGTCAAAATGTAAAGTGTTTCATTTCTGTTGAAGATGAAAAACAGATTTGGCATCAAAGACTTGGGCATGCCAGCTTGAGATTAATCTCAAGATTAGCAAAACACAATCTTGTTAAAGGATTGCCCAAGCTTTCATACAAATCTGACATTTTATGTGAAAGCTGTCTGAAAGGGAAACAAACAAGACACTCTTTTAAGAGTAAAGATGTTGTTTCAACTAGCAGACCAATAGAACTTTTACACATTGACTTGTTTGGTCCTATTAGAACATAAAGTCTTAGTGGTAAGAAATATGGCTTGGTCATTGTTGATGACTATTCTAGATTTACTTGGGTGTTATTCCTAAGAAGCAAGGATGAGACTTTTAGGAATTTCACAATATTCTGCAAGAAGATACAGAATGAGAAAGGATTCTGTATTTCTTCATCCCTTATTAAAAATGTATTTCTAGTGGAGGGACTACAACATAACTTACTAAGCATAAGTCAATTATGTGACAGTGGTTATGTGGTAGCTTTTACTAAGGAAGGATGCATAGTCAAAGACTCCTCTAAGCAAATCCTCTTTACTGCTAAGAGACACAACAATGTGTACAAAATTGATCTAGAGGATCTAGCAAGTCAAAATGTAAAGTGTTTCATTTCTATTGATATTGGTAAGACCAATTCTGAAAAAGATTGCCTATGAACTGTGGAAAGGAAGAAAACCCAACATATCATACTTCCACACCTTTGGGTGTGAATGTTTTATACTCAACACCAAGGATGATCTTGGAAACTTTGATGCAAAGTATGATAAAGGATTTTTCATTGGATATTCTGAAACATCTAAAGCCTATAGAGTGTATAACTCTAGAACTTTAACTGTTGAAGAAACTATTCATGTTAAATTCAATGATAACAAAGAGACTGATAGGGAACTATCAGATCTAGAGGATGACTTTGCAAGAATGGAGCTGAATGACCACAGCCGCTCGAAGGATGAGAAGTTGTCTGAAGTACCTACTGTTACCAAACCTCTTCAGACAAATGTTGAGTCTCAAACAGAACAAACAGATGTGATACTTCCTCAGAAACCTGATTGGAAATACAAATCACATCATTCTAAGGAGCAAATCATTGGCAGCACTTCAGAAGGAGTTAAGACAAGATCAAAATTCAAGATTCTGAATTCTCTTGCTCTCCTATCTGAAATAGAGCCAAAGAACATTGATGAAGCTCTGCATGATGAAGGATGGATCCTAGCCATGCAAGAAGAGCTGAATCAGTTTGCTAGGAGTGATGTCTGGACCCTTGTTCCTAAACCCCATGGGAAAACTATTATTGGAACCAAATGGGTGTTCAGAAACAAGCTGTCTGAAGAAGGCAAGGTAGTCAGAAACAAGGCAAGATTAGTTGCTCAAGGGTACAACCAGCAAGAAGGTATTGACTTCACTGAAACCTTTGCCCCTGTGGCCATGTTAGAAGCAATTAGAATTCTTTTATCTTATGCTGTAAATAATGGCATCAAGCTATATCAAATGGATGTTAAAAGTGCCTTCCTCAATGGTCTCATTGAAGAAGAAGTCTTTGTTAGACAACCCCCTAGTTTTGAAGATATTGCTTTTCCTGAACATGTTTTCAAACTCAAAAAGGCTCTCTATGGTCTGAAACAAGCCCCAAGAGCTTGGTATGACAGATTGAGCAGTTTTCTAATCTCAAATGGTTTTGAAAGAGGAAAAGTGGATACAACTCTTTTTAGAAAACAGTCTAACAAAGATCTTATACTTGTTCAGATATATGTTGATGACATTATCTTTGGTTCAACTAACTCTTCATTATGCAAGGAGTTTTCAGAGTTAATGCAATCAGAATTTGAAATGAGTTTAATGGGTGAACTAAAATTTTTCTTAGGACTTCAGATTAAGCAAGATTCTGACTGTATATGGATCCATCAAGAAAAATATACAAAGGAAATGCTTAATAAGTTTAACTTTCATGATTGCAAACCCATGGAAACTCCAATGCATCCCTCTGCATCTTTAAATAAAGATGAGAAGGAAGAACCAGTGAATCAAACTCTGTATAGAGGAATGATTGGATCATTACTATATCTAACAGCAAGCAGACCTGACATAATGTTCAGTGTATGTCTGTGTGCTAGATTTCAATCTGATCCAAGGAGTACTCACTACAAAGCTGTAAAAAGAATTTTCAGATATCTTAAAGGTACTACTAATCTTGGTCTGTGCTATAAGAAAAGTAAGGACTGCAGGTTAGTAGGTTACTGTGATGCTGATTTTGCTGGAGACAGAATTGAAAGAAAAAGCACTAGTGGTGGATGTCATTTCTTTGGAGAAAATATGATTAGCTGGTCAAGAAAAAGGCAAAGCACAATTGCCTTATCAACAGCTGAAGCAGAATATATCTCAGCAGCCAGTTGCTGCTCACAACTGTTATGGGTGAAGTATCAGTTAGAAGACTTTAACATTACTATATCTGCTATACCTGTTTTGTGTGATAATACAAGTGCTATTAATTTGTCTAAAAATCCCATTCAACATTCTAGGGCTAAACATATAGAAATAAAACATCATTTCATTAGAGACTATGTTCAGAAAGGTATTTTTGATATTCAGTTTATTGATACAGAGCATCAATGGGCTGATATATTCACAAAACCTCTGACTGAAGATAGATTTAAGTTCATTAAAAATAATCTGAACATACATGCATTTTGAATGTGTGAGATCTAATCTGTCAAAAATGATGTATCTGAAATTTCAGCCTGTCTGAAACAAGTAACTTGTCTGAAATTTTGGGGTGTCTGAAATTCATATGGGTTTCTGAAATCTGTCACTTGTCTGAAGTAAACAAATGACGTGGCTTTATGAGACGGTTTAATTCCATTTATTTTGTCTCTTCCACTTCGCACAATCTCCTATGTCTGCGCACCCAGTACGTGTCATCATTACTTTATGGGTCTATAAATACGGAAGCTAGTGAGTCACAGAACTTCACCGTTCACTATTCAGTAGTCATCTCTTGAGATCCGTCTTCTACAAGCAATCCTTTTTCTCTCTCAAGTTCTTCAGAAAACTCTCCAATGGCCCCTAAGAAATCTACTGGAAGCAACATCGTGAAGACCAAAGGTGTAGTTCTGGAGGATCTTCAATCTCTGGGAATGGACTTGTTTGCTGAGTTCGATGCAGCTGGGTGGACTCCGTATTTCAATCACAACTTGACACAGTGGCATGAGCAAAGTGTGCTGGATTTCTGGGCTACTTCCAGAGGAATACCCAATCCTCAGGGTATCTACACTAGCATCAAGGCCTCAGTACATGGTGTTCCTGTCTTCGTTGATGAAGATATCATTGCTCACATCTGTGAAGTCAGAACTGAAGGAGCTGTATTCACTCCTGGCTGGGAAGCTAGAAATGGAAGACAGAAGCAGTTCACAGAGTTTCTGTATGGCACCTCTGAACCAGTAAGCTTGGATGCAAAGCATATGTCAGACAAGGCTAGGGTTTTGCATGCCATCTTAGGGTGCTCTATAATCCCTAAAAATGGAAGCAGAAACCATGTTTCTGAGTTGGAAAGATTTTGTCTGATTCACCTACTGCAGAAGAAGGTGAACCTCCCCAACATCATAATGTACCACATGCAGAAGCGTCTCAGAGACTCTGCTGGGAGCTTCCCTCACAATACCATCATCACCAAAATCTTGCTGCACTTCAAAGTTCCCATTGAAAGGCTTTTTGATCGCCTTTCACAACCTATGTTTGGTGAATCAAACCTCAAGAGCATGGGAGTGAAGCTGACTCCAAGACCTCCCTCTCCGTCCATGAAGGAGAGCCTTCTTCTCGAGAAAGCTGCAAGAAGGCAGACAACAATGGAGGTTCTTGAGAATGAACTCCGAGGAGACATAAGGAGGCATGAGTTCAAGCCATCAAAACCCTCTCCTCAAGCAAAATTGAAGAAGCTACCTGTAAGAAGTGCTGCTAAGGTAGCATCTGCATCTGTGCAGAATCATGTGTCTGAAACTGTACAGACTCCACAGCCTACTTCTGAAATAGAAGGACAGGCTCAAGAGGCAGATGAAACTGATGTAGTTGTAGCTGAGCCATTGGCTGCATGCCCATCTGATCCTGAACTCATTCAGGTGGCAGCATTGGCTACTGCCTTGGAGCAGGAGGAGCTGGAGAAGAAAGCAGAACAAGAGAAGACTGATAGAGCTATTGCTATTGCTTCACAATTGGCCTATGCTGAAGATGATAGGCAAGCAACCATAGCTGAGGGAGCAAAGAAAAGGAAGAGGTCAAGTGCACCTCAGAGAAAGAGAACCAAAGGCAAGCTACTTCAGACTGCACCTGAACCTAAGGTGACTAGAAGTATTGCCTCTCAGCTGACAGCAGAAGATGAAGCTGAGAAGTATCAAAATTTTGTTAAAGCTCAACAATACTTTAAAAGGAAAAGGGAAGAAAAACAAGCACAAAGGGAGAAGGAAGCAGCAAAGGCAAAAGAATCTGAGGTAACCAAGCCTCCCTATAAGAGAATTAAGGTGAGATTTGATAATGTAACTCCTTCACCACCCTCCTCACCAGAAAAACAAACACCTCATCAACCTTCACCACAACCTTCACCAAAACCCTATCACCTATAAACCAACCATCTTCACCTCTATCACAACCATCCCCATCTCCACAAACAGAAAACCAACCCTCTGAACCTTCTAAACCCTCTGAACCTACCTCACCACAACCTTCAGAGAATCACCTCTCTGAGCCCACATTATCTTCCACACAAATCCATGACCTTGCTCTAATACCACTCTTACCTTCATCACCTCCACCTCCTACACCTTCTCTGGAAAAAGAGCTCTCTGTTGAAACAGAGCAAGTGCTTGCTGATCCCTGCTCACTGCCCAAGTTTAGCACCCTGTCTGAAGAGCTACAGTATTTCAGATCAGCACCTGCTGTATTCTTGCATCCTGGCTTAATCAGGAAAACTGCTGCTGAAGTAAGGAATCAATACAGTGCTTCTTCAGGTGGATTAAACAAGATCAGGAAGGGTGTCCCTCTTGCACATATTTGGGCTCCCATCAATCCATTCTCAAATGATTCCCTGAGGCTGTCTAATGATGAATGGAGCTTTGTGAGGCAGCTGAACACTGAGTCTGAGCTATTTCAGAGGGATCTGCTCAAGGGAGTTGGGATGAGAGGCTACAGGCCCCCTAGAACTTGTTCAATCAGGCCAACCACCAAAATCTTGGTGAAACCTGATAGAATAGTTCCTAGGTATCCCTTACTGGAAGAGAAATTCAAAGAAGCTAAAAGCTATTCAAAGAAAAACTCACCTGTGCCTGAAGTGATGAGTCCATCAGAGTGGGACTATTTACCAGAATTCATCACAAATCTAGGAGGAGGCCTGGATCATCTACTTCAAGATTGGCTGTGGTCCTCTTACTGGAAAATATGATGTTTAAGACAACTCAATTCCCAAGTTTTAATGCTTAACAAATTTGAGTTAAAATATTTTTCATAGATACATATATGTTTTAAAGATTTATCTGTGATTTCAGCAAGAGTCACTATGAGCCTAAGTGTTGAAGCTGACTAAAGAAGCAGAACTCGTCTGAAGAGTTGAAACTGTCTGAAGTAGCCCAACTCGTCTGAAGTATCAGTGCTGTCTGAAGTCTCACTTATGACGTGGCACCCTCTGCTGAAGTTTGTGAAGACTTTTCTGAACCTCTGCTGCGCATACCTTTTCAAACACGTTTATGGCAAGGAACACAGAGATCTTTCCTAGTGATTTTGAATTTCATACACCACTGAGGAAATCCCTGCAACGCAGCCTCTGCAACAACATTTGTAGCAGCCTTAATGCAAGAGAAACCTTGTATCGTGTCAGAAATATCAGAGCTCTCAGAAGCGTGTCTCACAACGGATTAAATAGCATTTAATGCTATCTCTAAACGGTGGTATTTCAACGGATTAAAGTTTGGGTATAAATACCCCTCTATAAAGACCATCAAATGCAACCAAGAAAGAGTGAAAAAGAGAAAAATCAATATACAAGAAAGCCAAGAGAAACATCACGCTGCAAGTTTTTACTCCGTAAAAACTCTCTGATAGAATTCTTTGTACACATTTGCATATCCTGAGCATACCTCAGTTTTTATTGTACATTGTATTGGTTTGAGCTTCAAACTTGATAGTTTAAAAGATTAAACCCCTTTCTTTGTAAACCTTGGTAGAGCCTGAAGAGGCTTGACAGAAAAGAATACTTGTGGTAGAGCCTGAAGAGGCTTGACAAAAAAGAATACTTGTGGTAGAGCCTGAAGAGGCTTGACATAAAAGAATACTTGTTTGTGTCTGGAGAGACTGTACTCGTGGTGTCTGGAGAGACTGTACTCGTTGTGTCTGGAGAGACTGTACTCGTTGTGTCTGGAGAGACTGTACTCGTGGTGTCTGGAGAGACTGTACTCGTTGTGTCTGGAGAGACTGTACTCGTTGTGTCTGGAGAGACTGTACTCATTGTGTCTGGAGAGACTGTACTCAAATTCAAGCTTGTAATCTGAATATTCATATAGTGGAAATCCAGTGGTTGTTTGCCATTGGGACTGGACATAGCTCACAGTGGTAGTGAGTGAACCAGGATAAATTTCTTGGCTAAGTTTTCTTACCCTTATCTCTTGTCAATTCTTTTTATACTAATCAAGGGGTTAGAGTAATTAATCTGATACGTTATAAAGGCATACAACATTGTTTTAAATCAGTATTTTTTTTCGTCTGAAAACTTCAGACAGTCCCTTAAGAGTCTGTCTGAAATCGTGTTTTTAACACCTGTTTGCGAAAAGCTTTCAAAAATATTCAGAGACACTATTCAACCCCCCTTCTAGTGTTTCCCTGTGTTCCTACAGGTTCTTCTTGAAGTAATAGCTTTTAGAGCAATAGTTTTTCCTTTCCTTGGTAGTTCATCCATGAGTTCTTGCTCATGAACTTTTAAGGAACCAAGGAGCTCATCTAATTTTAGAACAACAAGGTCTTTAGTTTCTTGGATTGCTATTACTTTTGGTCTCCATATTTTTGGGAGACTTCTAAGAATCTTTCTGACTTGCTCTTGATTTGAATAGCTTTTTCCAAGAGACTTTAAATCATTCATAATGATGGTGAACCTGCTGAACATTTCATCTATGGATTCATGTTCAGCCATACTAAACATTTCATATTGATGAATCAAAATATTAATTTTTGATTCCTTTACTTGATCAGTTCCTTCATGTGCAATTTTGAGTGTGTCCCATATTTCTTTTGTAGTGGAACATCCAACAACTTTATCATATTCTCCTATGCTAAGTGAACAGAGAAGAAAGAAGATATCTTTGCTTATCTTCTGAAGTCCATTCTTCTCTAGGCTTTGGCTTTGGAGGTTCTTCTTGAACTTCAGATTCACCTTCTTTAGGAGGAACCAAAATTCTTATTCTTCTAATCATAGGAATGAAATTTCCTTTTTCTATGATATCCCAAAGATCAATGTCTTGGGATTCTATAAACAATTTCATTCTATCTTTACAATAATAGTAATCTTTCCCATTAAAGGCTGGTGGTCTATTTGTGGAGGATCCTTCTGGGATGAACATTCCAACACTATGATTTGCCATCTTCCCTTGATCTTTTCCTCTCTCACTGTTAAATGAGTTCAACCCTAGAGGCAAGCTCTGATACCAATTGAAGTTGAAATTCCAATCACAAGAAGGGGGTTGAATTGTGATCTCTTTTGAATTTCTGCAAATTCCTTCTAATACAAGTTCTGCTCAAATAAAACTTGGCTATGTATTAGAATATTAGACTCAAGAAGATATGAGTTATAATATGTATAGTATGCAGAAGATATGATTCCTTCAATAGGAACTCTTGTAGGTATCACTTACTTAGGTATTAAATAGCTTTCAAGATAGTTTTATGCACATGTAATCAATATGAATTAAAGAGAGTAAGGGTAAGAAGATTGCACACACAGATTTTATACTGGTTCACCTCTTCCAACCTGAGGCTACGTCCAGTCCCTACACCAAGTAGGATTTTCTTACTCAACTTTCAGTTTACAGTCATCTTGGGTACACCTTACCCCTAGTATTCTTCTGCAGCCTCTTCAGGCTCTTAACAAGTTCCTTCTTTAGTCACTTAAGGCTTCACACTTGTTGCATCTTCTTCTGCACAAGGTACAACCACTATAAACACTGCAGAACACCCTCTGCAGGCTTTCTCCTTCACTACTACTCTGTAGCTTTATCAATTAACACGCCTATCACACTTTCTTTAGAGGCACTAACAACCTTAAGCCTCCTTGAGAGTTTACAGTGAAATATGTAGTGAAAGGTAAAATACAAGGCTCAAAATGAATATAATTTAGGCACAACTGTAAAAGTAATGAGCCAACTCTCTCTCTATTAACTCTCTAAAGCATATACTCAGAAAAAAGAAGAGAGATAAGATTTCTAGAAGATATGGACTGTAATTTTGAAGATCTGAAGCTTCTTCTGGAGGAGGGTGTGTTTCAACTTGAATGGAACTCCTCTTTTTATAGGAGATTGGAGGAAATAGTCGTTGGAGATGCTTGGACCTCCAGCTGTGTTCCTTGAGCTGTCCCTATCAAGTTGCAGCTGTCTCTTGCAGGTACAACTATCATTTTGACTGGTCATAACTTCTGTAGGATGTTTCTTCTGCAGATAGAAAAACTTATGAATTTTGCAGCCATTTCTTCTGGGAGCACATTATGGGCCTTAATTTACTTGACATAAATTATTCCAAATATATTTGACTTAATTGTAGCTACAGAAATGAGAAAAGTAGAATTTAATGGATTCTGCTTCTTCTGCAGCATGTCGACAGTAGATTTGTTCTGCAGAATATCCTTCTTTCTTCTTTAGAGGATTGTCATTGACATATGAGAATTGTAGAGGCCTTCAGAGTATATTTTTGCTTGACTGCATCTTTGGGCAACTGAGAAAGTCATGAATCTCAAGCAAAGTGCTACTTCTTCACTTTTTACAAAAGTGAATCTTCCTTCTAATATGTTATAATTTGATCCAAGTCTGGGAATATGATTTTAAGGACTGAATTGGGTTTAGTCCAATCATTTAAGAAGAATATACCTTAGGGCTAAGGTTATGGGGCAGGATATTACTGTTAAGACTTCTGTTCTAGAAGAGGTTACCAAAGTAAAGGTAGAAGGAGCCATTTTCGTCCCTGAATGGGAGGTGCGAAATATAGGAACAAGGAAGTACAACTAGTTGTTGTTTGGTTCAGAAACACCCTCCAAAAGAAGAAGATCAATCTTCCATGGATCTTCCTCTATGGTATGATCAAGAGGGCAAGGGACTCGGCTGCCAACCTTCCCCCACAACACACTGATAATGAAGATCATGCTTCATTACAAGCTTCCCGTGGACAAGATGTTTGATCAGAAGCCCCCAAGCTTTTTCAATGATACCACTGTTAAGCGAATGGGGATTGAGATCAAGAAACCTACTGTTGGAACATCTAAGGAAGCTTATGTTGCTGCCTTCCAAAAGTCTGTGTTGGAGATTCTGGAGGAAGAACTACAAGGGGATGCTAGGAAGGAGGAATTCAACCCAGCTACTGAAACCCCTGAGAAGAAGGTGGTGAAAAAGAAAAAAACCAAAGTTTCCCAGAAGACCCTTGCACCTGCTGACATGGAGCGTGTAAGGGAAGTGGAAACATCTTTTCAGAAGGCAACACCATCTGAAAAGGTGGCTGAAGTAACTCCACTAAAAGCTTCTGAACCTGTTCAAAAGGTTCACATTGAACCTGCTGAAATTGTGGGTCAGGCTGCTGAAGTGCCTGTTACAGAAGTCACCAAGCCTACTTTGACCCCTAAGGGACAGGCTGAGATGGTTGACGCACCTAGTGGAAGCTCTCCTGAAAAACCTCTGTTGGTGATGCCTCTTGCAAAAAGTCACCCTGATCCAGAGTTACAAGAGGTTGCTGCCTTGGCCAATGCCCTAAAAGAAGAAGAAGCCAGAAAAGCCAAGGAGCAGGAGGAAACTGATAGATTAATTGTTGTTGCTGCACAGGAAGCCATATTGGAAGATGAGAAGCTGGAAAAGACCTCAGTTCCAAAGAGGAAGAGACCTTCCAAGGCTACAATATTGAAGAATAGGAGACTGCTATCTCCTGTAAGGGAAGAAGCTCCACCTCAGATGATCACAAGGAGCAGATCCATTCCCAAAGATGATGATGGAATTTTTTTAAGAACCAGTTAAACAAATAAGATCTCAGAAGGTTCTGGATATAAAGAAGGAAAGGATTGTAAAAAGAATTATGAAGCCTGCTGCTGCCCATGTACCATACAACCCTTCAGTAAATCCTCTTATTGAAACTATTAAGTATAAGAGGAAGATGCAAGAAATAAGTAGGATTCGCATTCCTTAAGAGGAACCTTACAAGAAGATCAAGGTCAATTTTGGGAACCTTGATCTTATTGATTTGAAGGATGATGTGAGTCCCTCTAAGGTTCCGGTGAATATGCTTGAAGCTTCTGTAGTTGCTGAGAAAGACACTGAACCAATTGCTGAGAAGGTTAGTGCACCTGATGATGTTGAGAAGGTTGCAGAACCTATGGTAGCAGAACCAACAATTACTGAAGTCATTCCTGCTGAACCCATAACTTCTGCACCTGCTGATGTTGTTGATCCACCTTCACCCGCTCCTCCTACATATGTTGAAGAAGAACAAGTTGATGAGAGGATGTCTACTGATCTTGCCATTGTTCCAATTTTATCCAGTTCAGTTGACTGGGGGACAAAAGGAAGCTATGTAAGCAAAGGTAATGGGAAATTTGTTTGGGAAGGTGATCTTCCGCCAAGGGAGAAGATATGGAAGCCCAAATCAAGAGATCTATCAAGAAGACCATCCTTTGAAAAGATGGTTCCTGTTACAAGCTTTGAAGATTTGTTGTGGGCTGCTCAATTTCCACATAAGTTCTACTCAACCCCCTACAGTCAGAGACTGAGAGTGCCCAAGTTCCCTAATCTCTATGAAGAGCTGTTGTACTTCAAAAACTTTCCTCCTCTTCTCAAGCATTCTAGATTGCATGTTGATTCCCTGGATGCTGCTAAGGCTAGAAGGTGTGCTACTCAGAAGGATTCTGGTGGTGATGTTTTATCAGATCAACTTGAGAGGATACGACAAGGAGTTCAACCACCCAAGCATCATTGGAAGAAAATTGATGTGTACTCCTCAGACCATGTGAGGATACCCGCTGAAGACTGGATATTCATCAAGCATCTGAACCTGGAAAATGAGCTGTATGCAAGGTACATAGTTGCTTCTGCTGGGTGTAGAAACTTCAAGCCTCCTAAGCCGCTCACTTTGAAGCCTTCCACCACTATCTTCTGGCAACCTGACAAAATTATTCCCAAGCTGCCATTTGCTGAAGGGGTGAATGACAAAAAGAAGTTACCCAAGTTTTATTCTGCTTACTTGGATGATCCTGAACCCATGTCAAGAGAACAGTGGGAAAGAGTTCCTGAAGATGTTAAAGCCTATGGTGGGCTAGATCACTCTTACATAGATTGGCTATGGAACTCTCACTGGCGTGAAAGAGAGAAGGAAGGTTCTTGCTCTGGGAAAAAGTTTGATTTTGCTGATTCTATAACCAAGAGCACCCTTTCAATTCAAGAATTCAGAACTTGGTTCCCTGGTACCTTTCCCGGATCTAAGCATGAACTACATGAAGAATGGATTATGAAGAAATGGGTCCCAACCATCTTCACATGCCTTGTAGTCAAACCTGCTAACTATGGCTTGCCAGTTGGTTTTGGGCACCTCATGTTCACTAGAAAGTATCTATCCATCATCTACAAGGAAGCTGATCTTACTGAAGCCCTTGAGGCAAAGGAAACGGAAATCAGAAGTTTGAGAAACAAGAACCAGAGACTTCAGAATCTGATGAAACAACTGCAAACTACTCCAACTCAAGCATCAAGGCCTAAGCATAAAAGGAGCAGTAGTTTGTAGTGCCTTTTAGAAAGTCTATGTGTTCAATGTTTTTATTTTCTTCAACTTTCTGAATGATATTAATGAATGAACTGTTTGACTCATAAGTGTGTTTATTAAATACGTTCATGTTTGCTGATTTGACTACATATTCTGTGCGTATTTACTTAGCTACGTAAATATCTGACATTACTCTGATTGATTGCATGGATATAATTATTATGTTTTCACCTGAATCAAAAAATTCCACGTGTACCGAATTAATTGCTGCTTGTTTACCCCTCATTTATTACTCTGCTACACATTTAATACTTCAGCAAGCTCTGGAAACCCTTTTGATTGATGACAAAAGGGGAAGTAATACAAACTAACAAAATCTGAAGTTTAAGTGGTTTCAGAGAGAAGATCTTATATTCCAGGGGAACAATGCACTTTGTTCAAGTATCTGATAAAGGGGGAAAATTTCTTTAAACTCAAATTTTAATTCCCTTCAGATATTTGATAGTTTAAGCAAATTTGTCATCATTAAAAAGGGGGGAGAATGTTGAGTCTCAAAATATTATTAAGTGATTAATAATGTTTAAGTCTCATAACCCTAAAGTTTTAATGCATAACAAATTTGGTTAAATATTCCAAGAAACAATACAAATTCTCTTAAGGGTATTTCATATGTTTTAGCAACTCTTTGAAGGAACAACCCTCTGAAGTGGTACAACCTTCTGAAGGAGAAGAGCCTACTGAAGTTATTCAACCCTCTAAAGAGATGTACTATCTGAATCAAGAAGACCTGCTAACGACTTTCTACGTGGCATTTGTCTAAAGACAGAAGACTTTCTGATCAAGACTTAAATGCATTCTCAATGTTTTCTGCAAGCTTATCTCATTTAAGGAAAGATTACAGAGATCCTTTGAGCTTTTTGAATCAACTTACCAGAAAAGGGAAACTACTGTAACATAGTACCTGCAAATGTGTCAGAACTGTATCAAGGTCTGCACACCTGCATTGCACAAGTCAGAAGCTTTTAGAAGACTGTCTCACAACGGTTCTCACAACATTTAATGCTATCTCTCAACGGTGGTTTCATGCAATCTTCAACGGACTCAATCCTGACTCTATATATAAAGCTTCATGAAGGACTTCAAAATGAGAGAAGAATCAACATCAAGCCAAAACGCTGTCAAAATATATGTTGCTATTCTCTATGTTTCATTGTACATCAAATTTCATTTATCCTGAGTCTTACTCAGTTATATTGTATAAATTTGTTTCAGTTTAAGTTTGGAACTTGTTTTGGTTCTGTAACTTAAACAAATTCATTTGTAAACACTCTTAAGTGTCTGAGAGCCTGGAGAGGCTTGGAGAAACAAAGAATACTTGGTGTTGAGCCTGAAGAGGCTTGTGGATAAACAATACTTGGCTTAGAGCCTGGAGAGGCTTGACTGTAAAAGAATACATGGTGTTGTAGAGCTTGAAGAGGCTTGATAGATAAGAATACTTGTAATATCTGAGATTAGTGGAAAATCCATTGCTAGTTGGCATTGGGACTGAACGTAGCTCACAGTGGAAGTGGGTGAACCAGTAGAAATCTTTGGCTAAGTTTTCTCTTACCTTTATCTCTTTTTATTTGATTTAAACTAACTTGGAGGGTTCTGAGTAACTATTTTATAAGTTGAAACTGAAAACAGATCCAAACGTATTTAAAAACAAGTTTCTAAAATTGTTTTATTGAACCTGCTGAAGCAACTTCAACAAATACCTTAACTTCCAGTTTCAACAAGTTGCTCAAATTATTTGTATAAAGTTTTGGTTGTTAAAGGTTTTCCAAAAATCAGTTTGAAATTATAAAACACTATTCAACCCCCTTCCAGTGTTTCATGTGGTTTCTACACATCCATGCACCTTCTCATACTCAGATTTACTCAAGGAGCAAACTAAGTAGAGTTTTGCTTTTGCATTGAGTTGAACACGGGCTTTCTGTTCACCAATCTATTTTGGGTATGGGCACACCTCCAAGTGTCGGAGTGTAATCACCATCAGTGACTACATCCCAAAGATCTATGTTGCTGCTCTCAATGAACAGCTTCATACGATCCCTCCAATAATGGTAATTTGTACCATTAAAAGCTGGGGGCCTTGAAACAGAGGCACCTTTTGAAATGTTGTGAGGATTGCTTGTTGAGGTTTCCATCTAAAATCTTCTTCCTTAGCATTGTTAGATGCTCAACCCAAGGTTGAGATCTGATACCAACTGTAGAAACCACAAGAAACACTAGAAGGATGGATGAATAGTGTTTTAAAAATTTCAACTGATTTTGGAAAACCTTTAACAAGCAAAACTTTTCTGAAAGAAGTTTTTACAACTTGCTGAAACTGGGAGTTATAAATTTGTTGAAGTATCTTCAGGAGGTTCAATGAAACAGTTTGGGAAACTTGTTTTCAGTATGTTTAAATAGTTTTTCAGTTTCAACATTATAAAACAGTATACTCAGAACCCTCCAAGTTAGTATAAATCAAATATAAAGAGTTAAGGGTAAGAGAAGACTTAGCCAAAGATTTATACTGGTTTACCCACTCCCACTATGAGCTACGTCCAATCCCAAAGTCAAACAGCTATGGATTTTCCACTATCTGATCAGATACAAGTATTCTTTTTCAGTCAAGCCTCTTCAGGCTCAATTACAACAAGTATTGGTTCCTAACAAGCCTCTCTGGGATCTAAACCAAGGATTGTTTAAACACCAAGCCTTTCCAGGCTCAAATAGAAAACTGTTTATGAAAAGAGATTGCTTAAGCTTTGAAACTACACAAGTTTAAAGCCTAAACTGGGTAAGTTGTACAATCAACTGAGTTGAACTCAGAATATAGGAATTGTGTACAAGTGAAAATATATGAAAATATTTCACAGAGAAATTTTGCAGCACTTCAGCAAGTTCACGTTCGTTCTCTATATTTATTCTCTACATGGAGACTCATATTTATAGAGAGATATAAGACCGTTTAGGCTTCTCTATAAATCCCGTTGTGAAATATCTTTATTTCCGTTGAGACACAATGCTTCTGGTAGCTTGTAGCAGCAGACATAGCAGGAGTAGGTGTGCAACAACGCTGACTCCACTTTTTCTGAGCAAAGTGTACTTTCACAGCAGGGACTACCTTTTTGGTGAATAGGAATTTGAAATATACCAAAAAACTTCTGATTTGCCTTTCCAGAAAAGGTGAGGAGCAGACAGCTGGCAGAAACCAACGAAAAGACTTGAGTCTTCAAAAGGGATCAATAGAGAGACTCATTTCCAAGAAGATACAATTTTCAGTACGACGTCTCAAGACTTCAGAAGGTTCACTGGCTTCAGCAGGTCCTGATACTTCAACTAATATCTCTCCTTCAGAAGGTTGCACCACTTCAGAGAGTTTCTCTTTAAGAGGGTTTTCTGTAACACAAAAAGAACCTTTAAGAGAATCTATTTCTTCTTCCAGAATGCTTTATTCAAATTTGTTATACATTAAAACTTAGGATTATGAGACTTAAACATTATTAATTTCTTAATAATATTTTTGAGACTCAACAAATTGGACAACTCTTTAGACCAGGACAGGTAGCCCTTTAAGAAAACCTTCCCCATTATTCAAGTTTTATTCCTTTCCAAATGTTACATCGCATAATGTGTTGCTCTATTCATTTAGGTTGATTTATATGTTGTTTGGGGTACCATAACATCCCTTCTTGAAGATGAGATTTTGTGGTTTTCTGAGTCCAAACACCATCAATGTCCTTCAGAAGGGAGACCATTATTCTCTTGTGATGGGTACTACATTGTTATTCCAAGGTAATAACGCCCATTTTTTTCAAGTCCATGTATATAGCCATTCTCATGAAGAGGGGTTATATGATAACACGTCCCAGTATGATGTTAAGAGCATGCCCTTAATTCATGGAGACACTCTAATCATTTTCATTTCACTCTACCAATAAACTCAGATCCATTCGCTTTTTTAGGTACAATCTAAAAATTGAAGTCTCTAATGGTAATGATGTCACTTATTTCTTGCTCGGTGATGATGATGTGCACAAGCTTCTGAAAATTTCATGCAAAGACCTCCTTCCCTCTATTGAGGTATTTCCTCCGTAAATGGCTCTGTGTAAGTTCACCTCTTTCTCACATGTTAGAGCTAACATGTTAGTAATGGCATTCTTAATGCAGGATCCTAACTCTGATATCTATCCCCTTGTGTTTACTCAACTGCTTGAGAAAGAACTTTTGTTCTTAGTGGAGAAAAAGAATAATGGTTCTTCTGTCAACGAAAGATGTTTCAAAGTTAGGAGAGTGTGTGTTGACCGAGAGCTTATCAGAATGTTCTTGAGGGGGAGTTTTTTCACGTAGCCCGAAATGTAAGGTTTCCCCAATGTTTTTCTTACCATTATCAGCCCTACAGTTGGTAACAACCCACTAAAACTAAGGGACTATAATATTAAAACCATGATTTCCAATTAGTTTTATTCGATATATTGTACACGTAAATCACTTCTAAGCATACCCATTTATGGATTCACATCATCCATTCTGCAGAAGCGGTGCACCGTAGGGCATTTGTTAGGGAATGAAGGTGATGCACTTCATGTGAATAATTTGCAGGAAAGCTCCCATGCCAGTGCTTTACCAACTGACAACTTTCTATCTGCATGGTCTGATATGGGACAACCCTCATCTAGCAGTAGTGCATCTGTTAACGATCTTAGTGCTGGCTGGAATTCTCAATTGGACACTGGTGAAGCAATTGACAAGCATTGCTTAGATAATGCCCCCACCACCAAGTGAGACTCATTGCTATGTTATAAGGATCTGTGTTTTCCAATATATTACTGCTAGAATGAATGGAGTCCATGCACTTTAATCCCACTTCCTTTTTGCAATGCTTACCGCTTCAGCGGGTAGTTAGTAGACTACTATGTTTGTATTAAGATGTTAACTATTCCCTTTTTTGTGTGCTAAACGTCTTTATGTGGCACTTTTGTGTGAGGGAAATGCACTTTATGTATTGCAAACTAAGACACATGTTCTATGTATGTTATGATCCCTGTGCATTTTGTGAAACTCTTTAAAGTTGGTTTGTTTTGGACAAAACTACAAATCAAGATTGAATCAACAAATTAATGCTCAAGGTCCCCAACATGACTTAATGCCAAGATGATTTAATTGGCTTTAATTTACATTTAAGAATTGCTACAACTTACTAAATGAATACATGTTTTGGGCTTACGTTGAGAATCTAGCAAGCGTACCAAAATCCCAGCAGTATAATAGTAAGTAAGAGTATCGTATCCACAGGGAACGGTTCAATTTATAAAGATCAGTGGTAACAACTATCAAGTAGAGAGTATGGTTGTTGATTGTTGAGAATTGCAAAAGTAAATAAAAAGATCAAATAGATTGAGATAGGTAGAGACAGTTACTTGGACTAGGATTGAACTTCGTCTATCGCACCCATTTCGTATGTGAATCCCAATGATATTTATGAATATGTAATTATGATACCTTAGCCAAACTAAGTTATTCCACGTAGGTTCCCCGGATCGCGAAATACTCATAAATAATTCATACGGGTTCTTCCAGGCGACAAATTACCCCGGTTTTAAAGATCTGTCTTTCCGTTTGTTAAAACTATCAATTCGCCATGTATTCCTACAGCGACTACTATGAGTATTTTTACCAATCATAGTTCAAGTTTCCTATTCCTAGGCTCCCCCAAACTCGCTATTGATTTTACAAAACCATTTTCCAATGCGCCCCATAAAACCAACCTATAACTCCGGAACACAGGTGGAAGCTAAACATTAAGCACAGTATAAAAATATCGATATCATAAAAACAGGGATTCATAGATATTAAAGAGAATTCATATACAATTGGGGATTGAATCGACTACATTCAATCCTATCGGAGAGTTTAGCTACGCATGTTAGCCATTACAAACCAACGGAGAAACTGTCACACTTTTCTCCAGCCCTAGCTCTGCTCCACTGTCTCTCTCCCCAAAAGCTCCCTCTGATTTATGCAAAAGGTTCTTTAAATAGAAGTTGGAAAGCCATATGAAATCTAGAAGGAATCTGATTTGAAATCCTTTGAAAAACTGATCCCGTGTTCCTGCGCTTCAACTTGCGCTCAACGCAGATGAAGCGCAGGAAACAGAGAGCTAATGAAATGTTGCGCTCCATTTGCGCTCAGCGCAGGTGGAGTGTATTTCTCGTTCCAGCTTTCCTGATTTCCTCCTTTTTCAACTTGATCTCTTCCTGATCTTATCCTTGTTTGTTTTGCTTTCCTTATTTCCCTCTTTTTAGCTTGATCTTGTGCTGATTTGATCTTCAAATTCAAATTGAGAATTTCATCTTCAAAATCCTTGTTTAAATGACTACAGATTTTATCTTGATCTACTGCCATTTAGAATCTCATATGCAAATTTTCTCTTCAAATAGATGCTATCTTGTTTCTCCATTTAAAACTTTCCCTTTTATTTGCAAAATCAACAAATTTTCTATTAAAATAACATCAAATTCAAATTTGAATTAAATAATAAAAAATATGCAATTATTACTAAGAAGAGGTAATTTGGGGAATAAATTTACTATTTTACCTTTGATAAGTGTTGTAATTATACAATAATTTATCATATATTTTGAACTTATCAAATTCCCCCAACTTAGCTTCTTGTTTGTCCTCAAGCAAGAAAACCTTTTGCGATCAAATGAATTCAATCCCCCTGTTAAGATTCTCAAAAATAAGGAAATAATTTCATCACTTCTTGCTAGGCAGCTGTTACTTTCCAAATATCAGATTTAAAATCAGAATCAAGTGATATTTCCAAAACTCAATTAGAACAGGATAAAAACACATTCAAACTTTTTCAGAAATAGCAACCAAAACAATAAGTGAAGAAAAAATCAAGAAATTTTCTTATGCTCACGGGTAAGTGTTTCCCTCAATTTTTAACAGTAGCTGAACAACTGAAATTGATAGTCGTTTTTGGTTATTAAACATGCGCATGGTAAACATGGATCAAAAGGTCTTTCTTGGGTTGTAATGAGGTTGGGCTATCAAGAACTTATAGTTTTTCTGGATATGCAAGAAAACACTGGAATAGAGAGCATCTTTAAATTTTTCTTGAACTTAATGTAAGGTCCAAGACCCTTTGAGCAAAGGTTTTAATGACAACAAACTTTCACAACAATATTCTAAGTGTTCTGAATACTTTGGTACTAATGCTTTCATTTGAGAATGCTTGAAAGAATACAGGAAAAGTTACGGAAGGAAGGTGTAAAGATAAAAAACATCATTTAACATCAGAACATGTGTCCAGAAGCATGTTACATAGAGCTTTCATGTCAAAAGTGATGAAACAAGTTCAAGAAATAGCTTCTTAGCTTCAAGAAGGTCAAAACAGTTCATCTAAGATTCCAGGAATATTAAACTGAGTTGAATCAAGGTTCAGAAGCAAAGTTGAAGCTTTGGAAGGATCATTCAAGACCACTAGAAGCATGAGAAAGAGCTTTTCATGAAACCTGACACCTTTTGAATGTGAAAGATCACTTAAGCAATTCAAGCATAGTCATACCAAGTGTTGTTGATGCAAACAAAGCAATTGGAGAAGATCAATGTCACTAGAAACACAGTTTTGTCCTTAGAAGCAAAACTTACAGTTTCTGCAGAAGCATCAAATACTTATTTGAGGTTGCAAACAAGATCAAAGTATCTCTAGAAGCATTGAACAAGTTCCCACACTCCTCAAGATATTATCCTTGAATATTTCAAGTTGAAGAACAGTCAAAGGAGCTTCCATAAGCATAATTACTTCTCTCACAATGCAAATAAAGCAAGGATAAAAGATCGGAAGCTTTACAAGCATATTTGAAGAAGAAACAGAATTCCTGCACACTTCCAGAAGGTGCAGTTTGCTTCTGCAGAAGAAACATAATTTATGCACACTTCCAGAAGATGCAGTTTGCTTCTGCAGAAGAACAGAATTTCTGCACACTTCCAGAAGATGTAGTTTACTGCAGAAGGAAGAAAACAATTCTGCAGAAGAAACCTAATGACAGACTTTCTACAGAAGATACAGAATCCATCATAACTTGCTAAATTCATTTCTGAGGCTGCAACTAAGTTAATTACAGTTAATATAATTTGTATCAAGTTTTTGAATAAGCCCAGGTTGATTACAGAAGAAAAGTCTGCAGAAAGAACCAAGTTAAATTGCTGCAGAAGATACTGTCCAGAAGATGAGACCAGTCAACCTGACAGTTGTACTAAGCTGTAACCTTGCTGCAAAGTGAAAGTGACTTGTCCTAAAGCACAACTGGTTTCCAACGGCTAGTTTGACCACCATAACTCTATAAAAACAGCCCCATTCAGCTGGGCAAAATCAAGGAGAACAAAGGGAAGAAATCCAAAGAGCCATAATGTAGAAATCCCCTTCTAGAGTGAGGTTCTCCTTCAACCACTCCAATATGAAGAGCTGTTGCGCATAATTCTTAGAGAGTGTGTTTAGGTTCAGTTTTGTAATGATTAATCCACTCCATGAGTGTTTTGTGAGCCATATGTAAAAAAACCCATCTCTTGTTGAAGAGTGTTTGTGATCTCCCAAGCTAACTAGAGAGAGTTAGTGTTGGATTGAGAGGATGCAGAGCCTGCAGAGGCTGAGCAAATAATACTGGTTTTAGAGCCTGAAGAGGCAGCAAAATAATACTTGGAAAAGATCCTGAAGAGGCTGCATAATAATACTAGTGGTGAGGTGCACCCAAGAAGTCATTGAATCAAGGTTGATATAGTGGAAAATCCTACAGGTGTAGGTACTGGACGTAGCCCAAGGATTGTGAGGGTGAACCAGTATAAAAATCATGTGTGCAATATCTCTTACCCTTACTCTCTTTAATTTTCTGCACATACATCTATTACTTGGTTAGTTATTGTTCATACTTTAAACATTTAGCAAGCTATAAACCATATTTTGATAAACTTGTTTTTAAACTGATATTTTCACATAAATCACATCCATATTAGTTAAAAAACTGACCTGGAAAGTTTCATTACATTATGAAACTATTTGGTACTCCAAAACCACATTTCTTGGAAGATGTTCAGTGTTCAACATTGAAACTTGGGGTTCAAACTACCAGATTTTGATAAACCTATTTTTTAACTAATATTTTCACGTAAATTACATTCATATCAGTTAAAATACTGATCTGGAAAGTTTCATTAAATTATGAAACTGTTTGGTTCTTCAGAAGCACATTTCTTGAAATCTGTTCATTGTTCAATATTGAACTTGGGGTCCAAACTACCAGATCTTTATAAACATGATTTTAATTTAATCTAACTTGATATTCTAATTGGTTACTACTTAAATATCTGATCTGGAAAGTTTCATCAAGTTTCAAGTTCATTTGACCCTTCAGAAGATAGGTTTAAAGTGACAGATTCAATGTATTGCTTCTACACAACTGCAGAAACTTTATACTATTCTTCTGAACAATTTTTCTCACATAATCTTATTAGTTATTGGTTAAATAACTATTCTAGAAAGTTTTATTAAAATACAAAATCATTTGACCCTTTAGAAGATTGATTTAAAGTGACAGATTCATTGTTTTGCTTCTGCATAACTGCATAAACATTATACTATTCTTCTAAACCTTATTCTGAGTTGTAACTACATTAAATACATTATAAGGAAGAATAAATTTTGATGATATCAGTCCCTATGATTTTTCTTGCCTTTAAGAAGATAGTCTTAATCTACTTAGTTGACATTATACACTAACCACTATCTTCTAGAAGGAACTTTTGATAGCCAAGGCATTCCTTGAGTAAGAGATTAGTAAGTCGTTCAAAATACTTGCAGGTTGGACCGAAAGTTTTCAAGGGTCACAATTCAACCCCCCCTTCTTGTGACTCTATGATTTACTTCACTTAAAAATTCTCTCCATTCTCTACTTCATTCTTGATTTGTAGCATTCAGCTGGCCTCTTTCTTTGTTTGATGATTCACTCCCCCTTTTTTTATTCACTTTTATTCCCTTTTTCTTTTTGATTTTTGAGGGAGTGATCTTCTTTTGCTTTCTTGTGCCTGCTCTTTGTATTTCTTCAACTTTCAAGTAACCAACCAATTTCTCGCATTTTATCAGATTGCACCTTTGCTCTCTATCCCAAGTGTATAAGGGACATGATATAGACATTATTCTGGCTGGGGTGCATAAGAAGAAACATTAAAGCTCAAATGGGTTACCAAAAAATTTGAAATTTTTTTTAAGGGTTGGCATTTTGGCACTGAGCAAATAATTTATAAACAAAAATTGCCTTTATCACTTCCATATTTTTCATGTGCAGAATAAAATCCAAAAACTCAAGCAATAGCAGTTGACAAGCAGCGATGAAAACTCTCAATCAAAGTGTTTGGTCTCACAACTCATTGGCTTTTGGCTAATTTCCTTGATGAAATCACTTATTGAAATTAATTAACTATTCTGATATATTTTCCTGCATAATATCCTAATTCTAACTGATTATGGATTTAATCACAAAATTCTTATTTCTTTCCTAATTCAGTTAGTTAGACTGCCTAGTTTTGAGATTTTAAAATTAATTCCTTAAATCCATAATTCCTAAAATCCTAAAAAATTCTAAATTACTAAAATTAAATCCTAATAAGTCTAACAATTTATACTGAACAAGAAAAATGTATGCTTTGTATGCTATATCAAGTGTAATGTCATGTACAGTATGGGTTCCTAAAATGAAGGAATGATGTAAGAAAATGAAAAAAGTACAACGAATGAGAAACACCAGTGTATGAATATTATCAGTTTTTGATGTATGCTGTCAGTCTTCATCTATGTCTTCTCCTCCTTCCGGAAAAATTGGCTTGTCCCCCGGCCACTCCAAGGAATCCTGGAAGCGATCAGGTGACATGCCAGGTGTGGACCCTGGACATTATGATAAAGGAACTCCTGCAAGTTCATCATACTTGAATAAACTGCTCTAATCTGATGAGACATATGCTCCATACAGAACTGTTATGGTCTGTCTACTGGTGGTGGTGGCTGAGGATGTGGAAGGACTTCCTGAACATCTGAAAGTGGCATCACCTCCTCTAGTGGAATACACTGAGTCTCAATATACTACGTATTAATAGGCGCTCCAATGGAAGCAATGGGATGAACCTCTACACCTGCAAAATGGCATAAAGTTGTTATGAGGGAAGGGAATCCTAAGCTTGCCCTGGAGCGCGCGCTCCTCCTCTCCCGAGCGATCTGAATCGGATAATGCAACTGATCAGAGATGACTCTTGCAATATCTATCTGAGCCCCAGTGAGTATGTTGTATATGAGGTGAGCAGTTGCCATGTCTATATCAGAGGAAGTTAGTGATGTCCGCATGTTGGCTATCACCAGAGCCATCCAAATCCTGGATATGCCTCGTAAATGTTGTCTTGGTATCCTCACTGCCTCCCCATAAATGTTGACTTCATAAGATTTTCCAGGTAGGCTCAGGTATTGAGTGGTTAGCGAGTCAAGTGCTTCATTACCAAATTGGCCGACCTCCTGGATCCGCTGATTATATTAGCAGTATGAGGCATCAACAATCTCTGGTGAAGGGTGATCCGGAAGTTCATTGATTTTGTCTCGGTCATAGGAAATCCAAAACCCTTGTACAAATGATCTCTTATCAGCCTCCCCATCAAAAGTGACCATTGCATTACTATAGAATTCACGCACTACTTCTGGATCAAACATTCGATGTGGTTCAGCTACATGTCGCCATTGCCTCCTGGTCAACTCTGAATTAAACTCTTCAAATTCCCCAGCTTCTAGTTCCACAGGTCTTTCTACCAGAAAATCACAGTGTTGTATATAGTTGTAGTGAACTGCGACACTGATATCCTTAAACTTCCCATAATCCAGGGAAGGACTATCAGCTCTCTTTTTCCTTTTCTTGAGTCCTGATGAACTGGCCCTTGAAGTTATTTTGGTGCGCACTATCTGCATAAAATTTATTATTAACTATTGTACCAGTCCAATGATTCAACTAAACAATTTCAGTTTCAAGAAAAACAATCATAATCAACACTTTTCTTTTTGAATCAACAATTTTGCAAGAAAACAGTCAGCACTTTTTCCTCCATTAATGGTACAGCAAGCCAATGCAAGAAAACATCATTGAATTTCAGATTTACCTAGATTCATCAATGAAGAACCAATTTATCAAACTGTACCTTTGACTAAAAAATTGAGTGTTCTAGCAATCATCATGGCTTCTATCCTAATGTTCCAAAATTCCAATAACAGTTGAAGATTTCAGAAACATACCGTGGGGAACTGAAAAGATTGAAGAAATTACAGCTTGGAATGGGGAGAGGAGCAGAAAAATTGTGAGGAAATCGCCTAAGAAAGCAAGGGAGAGTGCCAAGAATGACCTTCCCCTATTTCTGGTGCAGTTCTATGCTTACGCGCGTTGCTGCGCTCAGCACAGGTGGAGCGCGTATTACAGTCATGACTGTAGCGCTCTCATGCGCTTTACCTATGCTTAGGGTAAGTAAAGTGCAGAAAACAGAAGCAAAACTGAAAACCTGCGCTTCATTGGCGCTCAGCATAAGTGAAGCGCAGAAAACATAGGCAAAACTGCATTTCTGCGCTTTACCTACGCTAAGCGCAGGTGAAGCGCAGAAATAGAGTGCAATTTTTTTGTTATCATTTTGATTTTCTGCTACTTCAACATGTCTGTATAGTACTTTTTCACTTTTTAACCTATCCTAACATAAAAAAAAACTAACTATCACAAACAAACTAAAAATCACTAACTAATCACTGGGCTGCCTCCCAACAAGCGCTCGTTTAACGTCATATAGCTTGACGCCTGTTTCTTTATGGATCTTGAAAAGAAATGACAGATTTAGATCTGTCCAATTCATCTCCTAGGTATGGTTTCAGTCTCTGTCCATTCACCACCCAACACCTAGTATCAGGATCTTCTATTTCCACAGCTCCATAAGTTCTTACTTCCTTAACAATGAAAAGTCCAATCCACCTAGATTTTAACTTACTAGGAAAAAATTTCAGCCTAGAGTTTAATAGCAGAACTGATTGACCTGAGTAGAACCTTTGCTTGATAAGCTTCTTATCATGATATGCTTTGGTCTTTTCCTTGTAAATCCTGGAAGATTCATAAGCATTTAGCCATATTTCTTCTAGTTCATGCAACTGCAGAATTCTCTTTTACCCTGCCACTTTTGTATCCATGTTCAAGACCTTTAAAGCCCAATATGCTTTATGCTCTAATTCAACTGGCAAGTGGCAAGCTTTTCCATAAATTAACTGGAAAGGTGAGAGGCTTGTGGCAGTTTTGTAAGCTGTTTTGTATGCCCAGAGTGCATCATCAAGTTTGTTCGACCAATCCTTTCTGGATGAACTTACTATTTCCTCAAGAATTCTCTTGATTTCTCTATTTGATACTTCAACTTGTCCATTTGTTTGGGGGTGGTAAGGTAATGCTACTTTGTGCCTTACCCTATAGTGCTCCAAAACCTTCTGTAATTGTTCATTGCAGAAGTGAGAACCCCCATCACTAATTCGCATCAACTTTTATTGTTGCAGCAGCTTCCACCCACTTTGAGACATATTCGACAGCTACCAAAATGTATTCTTTTCCATTAGAGGAGGGTAAGGGTCCCACAAAATCTATCCCCCAATAGTCAAATACCTCAACTTCCAGAATGTTATTAAGTGGCATCTCATTCCCCTTAGAAATTCCTCTTGTTCTTTGGCAACTATCACATTGCTGAACATATTGATGAGCATCCCTGATCAAAGTTGGCCAAAAGAATCCATATTGAAGAACCTTTGCAACAATTATATCCTTGTTGAAATGTCCCCCATATGGTGAACTATGACAGTTCCATAAGATGCTTTGAGCTTCTTTTCCTGAGATGCATCTTCTTAACAAATTATCAACTCTCATCTTGAAAAGGTAAGGGTCATCCCACTTATATCTTTTTGCTTCCCTTAAGAATTTCTTCTTCTGTTGCCATGTGAGATCATCTGGTATTACTCCTGCTGCTTTGAAGTTGGCCATGTCAGCAAACCATGGCCTTTCATGAATCATCAAAAGCTTTTCATCAGGAAATTCCTCATGCAATTCAGCCTGGGCAGTTGTTACTTCTTCATTCACCAGCCTTGATAGATGATCTGCTACAACATTTTCGCTTCCCTTTTTGTCTTTAATCACCAAATCAAATTCCTGCAATAATAAGACCCACCTAATCAGTCTAGGTATAGAATATGGTTTAGTCAAAAGATATTTTATTGCAGCATGGTCAGTATAGACAGTGACAGTTGATCCTATCAGATAAGGTCTAAATTTTTCCACAGCACACACTATTGCTAGTAACTCCTTTTCTGTGGTAGCATAATTAATTTGTACCTCATTCAAAACTTTACTAGCATAGTGTATAGCATGAAAAACTTTAGATTTTCTCTACCCTAAAACTGCCCCTATGGCATAATCACTAGCATCACACATGAGTTCAAAACCAAGTGTCCAATCAGGACCAATAATGACAGGAGCAGATATTAATCTTTGTTTCAACAAGTTAAAAGCATTCAGGCAATCAACATCAAATTTAAATGGAGTATCCTTGTTAAGCAAGTTGCTGAGTGGCTTGGTTATCTTTGAAAAATCCTTGATGAAACGTCTGTAGAATCCTGCATGACCTAAGAAGCTCCTTATGCCTTTTACATTTACTGGTGGTGGTAACTTTTCAATGACTTCTACTTTTGCTTTATCCACCTCAATGCCTTTTGCAAAGATTTTGTGCCCTAAGACTACACCTTCAGTCACCATGAATTGACATTTTTCCCTGTTTAGCACAAGATTTGTCTCAACACAACGCTTCAGCACGGTGTCTAAGTTCTTTAAGCAATCATCATAGGAGGTCCCAAAGACTGAGAAATCATCCATGAATACTTCAATGCATTTTTTCCACCAAGTCAGCAAAAATAGCAAGCATACATCTTTGGAAAGTGGTCGGTGCATTGCATAGTCCAAAAGGCATTTTCTTGTAAGCAAAAACACCAAAAGGGCAAGTGAAAGCAGTCTTTTCTTGGTCCTATGGATTTATCGCTATTTGGTTATATCCAGAGTACCCATCAAGAAAACAGTAAAATGCTTGCCCTGCCAATCTCTCTAACATTTGATCCATGAAGGGTAAAGGGAAGTGATCTGTTATTGTTGCCTGGTTTAATTTCCTATAATCTATACACATTCTCCATCTAGTAACTGTCCTAGTAGGAATCAATTCATTTTTATCATTTTTAATAACAGTCATACCTCCCATTTTAGGAATAACTTGTACTGGACTTACCCAAGCATTATCAGAAATAGGTTAGATCATACCTGCATCAAGGAGTTTCAGAACTTCCCTTTTTACTACCTCTTTCATGGTGGGATTCAATCTCCTTTGAGGTTGTGTGACTGGCTTGTAGTCCTCCTCCATGTGGATCTTGTGCATGCAATACGATGGACTGATACCCTTGAGATCTGATAAAGACCAGCCTATTGCTCCTTCATTTTCCTTCAAAACAGAGAGTAGCTTTTCCTCCTCGGATGGGGTCAAAGCTTTGCTTATAACAACAGGTTTATTTTTATCATCATTAAGAAAAGCATATTTAAGATGAGATGGTAATACCTTTAATTCCAACTTCTGACTCTCAGTTTTCTTGTCCTGTTGTAATGTCTCAGCATCTTCTTCATCTGGTGGTACTGTCTTAGCTAAATCCAATTGCCTTGAATATTCTTCAACTTCATTCCTTTCTTCTTCATCAAAGTCATTGTCCATACCTGTTAGAGCTTTTTCTAAAGGGTCTGCCTTTGTTAATAGCTCCTGAACAGCTAAAGATGTTTCTTCTACCACATCTCATTGAAGACATTGCTACTTCTCTTTAGGGTGTTGCATTGCTTCAAACATGTTGAAACTCACCTCGTCATCTTGTACCCTTACCTTTAAGTTACCATCATCAACATTGATGATAACCTTAGCAGTCTTCATGAAGGGTCTCCCAAGGATGAGGGGTACTTCAGTGTCTTCCTCAATATCCATGATTACAAAGTCAACTGGGAACATGAATTTGTCTACCTTGACCAGTACATCTCCAGCGACCCCATATGGATATTTCATTGATCTATCAGCCAATTGTAGTGTCATCCTTGTTGGCTTCACTTCTAGATCTCCAATCCTCTTGAGCATGGATAAATGCATTAAATTTATGCTGGCACCTAAGTCAAGTAATGCCTTTCCTACTGGTAGTGCTCCAATTGTAACTGGTATGGTGAAACTCCCTGGGTCTTTGGTCTTTTGTGGAAGTGACTTTTGAATTATGGCACTGCATCCAGCTTCAAGCTCAATTGTTTCATCTGTAAACTTTCTCTTTTTAGTGAGGAGCTCCTTCATGAATTTGGCATATGTAGGCATCTGTTCCATGGCTTCCATCAATGGAATATTGATCTGCAATCTCTTCATAATATCCATGAATCTGATAAATTGCTTGTCTATGTCTTTTTTGGAGGGATTCTTAGGGTATGGTAATTCCCTAACTTGAGGTATCTGTATATCTTCCTTCTCCTTCTTCTTTTCTTTCACCTCAATTTCCTTCTCTTTCTCTTTTTCTTCTTCTTTTTCCCATCTTTCAGACTCTCCCTCTTCTTCTTTTGTTGCTTCTTTCTCACTTTTATCTTCATCATTCTCTTGCTCTCTCTTCTTTAGAACTTCTCTCTACCACCAGGTTATCACCAATTCCTTTTCCTATTTCCTTACCACTCCTGGTGGATATTGACTTGCAATAATCTTTTCGCGTAGCGAATTGCTTCCTTACTTGCTCCACCTGAGTTGCCAGGTTTCTGAATGTTGTCTCTATGGTTCTCTGACTGGCATTCATATCCTATATGAGTCTATCGAGCTTCTCCTCAATTCTTGAATTTATGTCATGCATTGTAGCTTCTCTATCTTGGCTTCTCCCGGAGTTGTTGAAGAAGTTATCTTGCCTTCCTTGGCCTTCCACATAGTTGACTTGTTCCACTTGAATATCCTGATAGGAGCAGTGACCATTGGGGTGGTCGCCTCCGCAAAAGTCACAAATCAACTGTTGGGTTTGGCAGGGTCAAGATTGCGCTGATCACAATTGTCGAGGAAGTGTATCCAATTTCTTGGTAAGTGCCTCTAGCTGTCTTTTGAAGAGCTTTTGTTATGCTAAATGTGCATTATTGCTATTTAGCTATAGCAACTCCTTTGTCTGAACTGGTTGCCTCCAAAATTGAGCTTGTTGGTTATTCATTGCAAAATTCTCAATTATTGTGAGAGCATGCTCTGCATCCACATCCAAGATTGTTCCTCCTGCTGCAGCATCTATGAATGACTTTGAATCGGGTCTGAGTCCATTGCAGAAGATGTTTAGTTGGGCAATGTCTTCAAAACCATGGTTTAGACACTTTCGCAGTAAGGACTTGAATCTCTCCCATGCTTTACATCGTGGTTCGTCCTCTCCTTGCCCGAATGTGGAGATGTCTGACTTTGCTTGAATGTAGCGTGAAATTGGGAAGAATCTTTTCAGAAATTTGTCTTCTACCACACTCCAATTGTTCAGACTTTGATTGGGATGTAATTTCAGCCACTCCTTTGCCTTACCTGTTAAAGAAAAAGGAAACAATCGTAAATAGACAGATTCCAATTCTCATTCCTCAAATCCCATAGTACCAATCAATTCATAGAAGGTAGAAAGATGTGTATATGGATCTTCATGATCCAATCCTATGAATTGGTGGGCACTGATGAGGTTTAAATGTGCAGCCTTCATTTCCAAGGACTTTGCTGTAACTGGTAAAACAATACTTGAGTAGTGGCACGGTCCTTGGTGCATGACATAGTCTCCTAAGACTCTCCTTTGAAGGATTGGGTGTTGATCTTCAACCATCTTTTTGTTTTCTAATTGATTCCTCCCTTGTCTCCTTCTTCTATTTCTGCTCCTGGTTTTTCTTGATGTCCTCTCTATTTTTAGGTCAAACAGCAATCGATTTTCGGGACACCTGTCTTTGCAAAAGCAAAAATCAAGAACTTGCACAGGGGTGAGAAGAACAAAATAAAAATAAAAATAAAATAAAATTTTCCTAAAAGTCCTAAAAATATACATAAAAAAAATTCTAATTAAAATAAAATATATACAACTTGATAGAATAGACCTCCCAAGTCTTTAAAAATTGATACATCGTTCCCCGACAACGGCGCCAAAAATACTTGTTGAGAATCTGGCAGGCGTACCAAAATCCCAGCAGTATAATAGTAAGTAAGAGTATCGTATCCACAAGGAACGGTTCAATTTATAAAGATTAGTGGTCACAACTATCAAGTAGAGAGTATGGTTGTTGATTGTTGAGAATTGCAAAAGTAAATAAAAGCATCAAATAGATTGAGATAGGTAGAGACAACTACTTGGACTAGGATTGAACTTCGTCTATCGCACCCCTTTCGTATGTGAACCCCAATGATATTTATGAATATGTAATTATGATACCCTAGCCAAACTAAGTTATTCCACGTAGGTTCCCCAGATCGCGAAATGCTCAGAAATAATTCATGCAGGTTCTCATAGGCGACAAATTACCCCGGCTTTAAAGATCTGCCTTTCTGTTTGTTAAAACTATCAATTCGCCATGTATTCCTACGGCGACTACTATGAGTATTTTTACCAATCAGAGTTCAAGTTTCCTATTCCTAGGCTCCCCCAAACTCGCTATTGATTTTACAAAACCATTTTCCAATGCACCCCATAAAACCAACCTATAACTCTGGCACACAGGCGGAAGCTAAGCATTAAGCACAGTATAAAAATACTGATATCATAAAAACAGGGATTCATAGATATTAAATAGAATTCACATACAATTGGGGATTGAATTGACTACATTGAATCTTATCGGAGAGTTTAGTTACGCATGGTAGCCATTACAAACCAACGGAGAAACTGTCACACTTTTCTCCAGCCGTAGCTCTGCTCCACCGTCTCTCTCCCCAAAAGCTCCCTCTGATCTATGCAAAAGGTTCTTTAAATAGAAGTTGGAAAGCGATCTGAAATCTGGAAGGAATCTGATTTGAAATCCTTTGAAAAAATGATCTCGTATTCCTGCGCTTCAACCTGCGCTCAGCGCAGATGAAGCGCAAGAAACATAGAGCTAATTAAATGTTGCGCTCCACTTGCACTCAGCGCAGGTGGAGCGTATTTCTCGTTCCAGCTTTCCTGATTTCCTCCTTTTTCAGCTTGATCTCTTCCTGATCTTATCCTTGTTTGTTTTGCTTTCCTTATTTCCCTCTTTTTAGCTTGATCTTGTGTTGAATTGATCTTCAAATTCAAATTGAGAATTTTATCGTCAGAATCCTTGTTTAAATGACTGCGGATTTTATCTTTATCTGCTACCATTTAGAATCTCATCTGCAGATTTTCTTTTCAAATAGATGCTATCTTGTTTCTCCATTTAAAACTTTTACTTTTATCTGCAAAATTAACAGATTTTCTATTAAAATAGCATCAAATTCAAATTTGAATTAAATAATCACAAAATATGCAATTATTACTAAAAAGAGGTAATTTGGGGAATAAATTTATTATTTTACCCTTGATAACTATTATAATTATACAAAAATTTATCATATATTTTGCACTTATCAACTTATTTGGATGCTAAGGATTTGCATGGATAGCCCAAATAGTTATGCTTACCATTGTTGGTGGACATCGTGCCCTCCACCATATAAACTAACCAACAGCTGCCTTCACTACTTAATGCTCAAAATTATCCATTTCCTTATAATAATTATAACCATTGTGCACATAAAGTCCAACCTATAGGTTGCTTACATCCGATTTGATCAACACAATTAATCCTGTTAGGGTCATATCAAACTCACATCAACAACTCTTTTCCTCATAGTGTCATATCAACTCAATTTTTCTTTACAGCTATACACATATTCCAAGTAAAAGTTGTATTGCAAATCATCCTACTCTACACATCAGGGAAAGTCCTTAACACAAAAATACTACTTGCTCCAAAAAAAAATCACATTTATTCAATCCCTGCCAAATCATAAGGGCCATTTTGTGTGTTACAATTTCTTAAACAAAAAGGATTAATATCACATTGACCTTACTCAGCCGAAGCTCCTTCAGTCAAGCTTTGTAGTGTGCTTCTCATTTCATGTGCTAGATCTCAAGTTAATACTCAAGTAGATCATCTAACAGCCGCGTACATTCCATAACAATACCCAACCGTGCGTCAGATTCTTCAATTGGTCATTCCTTCCAGGGTAAGCTCCTAATAAACTTATAATTCATTCATTCCATAAGTTTTCTCCCACACAACATTATCCTATGTAATGGTTGTTTTTAGTAATCCAAGTTGACTTCGTCATTGCCAGCAAAAGAGCTTGGAACCCATTTCACCTCCCCTAGACATGGACTGCCCAAAAGAATCTTGGAACCAATTGGAACTACACCAAATTCTAGCTCCAAATATGGTTATTTCTACTTCCTTTCACCCAATTGCAAACCATGGAAGATTTCCTACTCTGTAAGTTAATGGTTGAAAATTCCACCTTGACAGGAAACACCACAGCGGGCGGTAATCTTTCAGAACCAAAAAAACATAGACGGACCTTCACTAACAAACGCCCAACCACCGACAGAAAAAGGATAGATCATAGTACAAAACTCTAAACAAATTACAAATGATTAAGCAAACACAATTAATATGCCCCTCTACGCACTCTGTTCCGTATTAAGGCCACCTAAGCCTAAATTTGATTCTATTTTTTAGTGTCTCCATGGACTTTGGGAAGCACCTCAACAAATGCTTATGAGGAGCACTACAACAACCTATCAAACAAAGAGAATGGTTAGACAACCACCCTCTATCCAAACCCTCTACCTCAATTTCACATTCGGTTATGATAAAGAACTACTGACTTGGGCGAAACAATTGGTTCCATGTCTATATAATTGATAGCTAATTAAGTTTGTCTATTATAATTCCCACAATAATATAGACTTTATTTAGCAGGAAAAGACTGTCGTTATTTTATTTGCCATGGAATTAGGCATGGCAAACAAACCAGATGTAACGTCCTAATTTTTCAATTCAAGAATAATGTCTGTTGGAAACACTATTCCAAATTTCTGAAATTATTTTGTGTCATCTCAAGTATCGTCATACAATCACACAGTTGCTTAGGCGATCCAACGTTTGCCTAAGCTTCCACACATCATACGTCATTATATTTCAATACAACCTTAACACAAATAACTAGGGAATGAACCCACAATCATGGTTCATAAAATTCCTACCGAAATTCCGGCAGAGTTTCCCCTAAAAACTGGACAGTCTCCAATTTTCCAACTTAACCTGAAATCCAGAAAAACCACCAGTACAGTTTACAATAACACAATACAATCTTAACGACAAGTAAGCCTCTGTGGCCAATCTAAAGTCTCTATATTAATACATCATTAAACTATTAATTACATTTAATTAACTAAGAATTTCTCTCGACTCCTGGGAATGGGTGAATCCACTACAAGAGCTTCACTTCCCTTCAGAACTTATAGTTGGAACGTCCTGCATAACTAAAATATATCCCTGCAACATGGGGTGAGACTACGGTCCCAATGAGCAAAGCATGCAGCAAGCAGTGTAGGGAGGCAGGCACATGACATGCAACACTCAATTCAGCAAATCATACATATAGACCAATCTCAATAAACAACAACGTGATATCCATGAACTCTTTCAATTACTTCAAAATAACTACTCACACCCACACGAAGGGTCTAATGTCATATTTCAAGTAAACATGCTATGCATGAATGCATGATCTGCTTTAGCCGGCAGACGGGTTCTTTTCACTTATATCTCTTAAACTGTGTGACTAGACCTGAGCTCAGACTACGAGGAACGTCTTCCTTGGGTACTAATCACCACCACTGGGTACTAATAACCCTGGGTACTAATCACACACATCTAAGCCTGGACCCTACTACTCGAGGCAATAACTCGTGGATGTTAACTTATCACATTGGGTACTAATCACCCAAGTCTTAAATCAATTTCTGAAATCAATCTTATCTCTTTACGTTAACTTTTGTCGAAACCAAAACAGGCCAAAGCCATTTTCTCTGGCCCGAAGCCAAAAATCATTTTCTCAGTCTTAACTGGGCCAGAGGCCAAAATATGATTTGGCTCAAACATCACAATAACTCATGTCTGAAGATAAATTTACATAAAGCACTATTACCCGGATAGATAACATACAACACATAAAGGATCTAAGCATTCCCATAGTGATAATACCACCCCAAGCATGTGAATCTAAGGATAAAACCCCCAAATCAAACCCTAACTTGAAGTCCTAAGCATACAATCTCAATATCTTTCATATATCCAGCAAGAGAAATCAACAGTTCCTAAGCTTAGTAAAATTCCCTATTCAAACCCTAGGTAGGGGTTTCTAGCTCAATCTCTTTCAAACTCACAATACAACTAAAATCAATCAGTAAGTGACGAGAATCCAAGGGGGGGTGGTTCGTTTTACGGATCTATCTAGGTTGGAATGCTCATAAGTAAGAAAATTGGGGAAATTGTTAAACAAGAAAAATGCGTGAATGGAGAAGGCAGAAGATGGAATGAAAAAATGATAGACGTCACACTTCCAAGGATGGAAGATAAGCCTAAGAGTTATACACACAAAGGGATGAAGGACCTTTGATAAAACTCAATTCTTGAATTAACAAGAAAATTAGAGAAACACTCTCCAATATAAAATAAAATTCTGATTCAAACTTGTCTTGTAAATTCTGCAGGCATGATGCGCCCCTTTTAAAGGTGCCTACAATCCTTGCATGGCTTTTCACATTCAGCCACTTAATTCTCCTAATAATTCTATTAAAATTTAGAAACATAACAACCAACAAGGATTAAAGTTACATAATTCAGCCATCAATTGGCCGCCCCTTAGGAGAAACATAACGGCTCCAATATTGAATTATGGCTGCTCCATTCAATGTATAACCGCTACATTGCAATGCTTGTCTCACCCCTTCAATTTGTAACAACTCTCTTCTTGATGGTTGTAATTTCTTTGTCCCCTTGCATTGATTCAGCCCAACAATTTTTGTAACTGTCCAGACAAAATAAGTCAGCCAAATAACTCCAAGTTAGCCGCCCACATGTAGCTTCTTGTATAGCCTTCTTATGCCTGGTTGGATTCACATCATACCCTCCTTCTTCGAGAAGATTCGTCCCGAATCTTAAAGCTTTATTTATTTGCTTAATTTAATTTACTAACTACTGCAGAAACTCAAAAGCTTCCTCCTGGATCAAATACAACTTGAATAAATTCAGATTTGTTCCTTTCCAATGGTTGCAATCCGTGGAGCACCTCTCTTGTCAACACTCCCTCACCTTCCTGCAAGCAATAATGATTACCAATACACAAAGTATGCAAAATTTCTTTGTCAAGCACATATGATTCAGCCCCAAAATGTTTATGAAAATGTGCAGCTTGGATACTATTCGTAAAAACAAATAACTCCATGTGTTGGTTTTCATCATCCTCAAGAGGTTGTGTTTCAACATCGGGCTGGATGTACAATGGAGCACTTGGAACAATATCTACAAGCTTCCTCTTCAAACATAGGGGTTGGTGTATTGCATTCACATGCCCATCCTCTTGTTCCTGTAATTTAACATCACAAACAGTAGAACAATCGTTAACAAATAAAATTTCCTCGCTCTTTTTCTGTAGTTCTTTTTCTATTTCTTCTCTCTGTTTTTCTTCTCTTTCTTTTTCTTCTTTTTCTCTCATTTTTTCTTCACTCTCTCTTGCTTCTTTTTCTCTCCTTTCTTTTTCTATTTTTATTTTCAATGTCAGCTGATCAGCATGTACAGCGTCAGATGATAGACATATTCAACTTAATCTTTCGTCCACCATGCATAAAAGAAATAGAAGGCCTCTCAGGATTTATACTTTTTTTATTCAACCATGGCCTCCCTAATAGCATATGGCATGTCTCCATGGGTGCAATATCACAAAGAACTTCGTCTTCATATTTCCCAATAGAGAATTTAATCGTTGCTTGTCCATTTGCAGTAGGTAGGTGGAACTTCTCAACCACCCTGCTGCTCACAACATTTCTAAAGTTGAATTGATCTACTGCAACCAAGAACAAATGACCTTCGAAGGAACACCTGGTATAGTAAATTTCCATCACCATTCCAAACCCAGAGCCGAAGCTTTGATACCAAATGACGAGAATCCAAGGGGGGGTTCGTTTTACGGATCTATCTAGGTTGGAATGCTCATAAGTAAGAAAATTGGGGAAATTGTAAAACAAGAAAAATGTGTGAATGGAGAAGGCAGAAGATGAAATGGAAAAATGATAGACGTCACACTTCCAAGGATGGAAGATAAGCCTAAGAGTTATACACACAAAGGGATGAAGGACCTTTGATAAAACTCAATTCTTGAATTAACAAGAAAATTAGAGAAACACTCTCCAATATAAAATAAAATTCTGATTCAAACTTGTCTTGTAAATTCTGCAGGCATGATGCGCCCCTTTTAAAGGTGCCTACAATCCTTGCATGGCTTTTCACATTCAGCCACTTAATTCTCCTAATAATTCTATTAAAATTTAGAAACATAACAACCAACAAGGATTAAAGTTACATAATTCAGCCATCAATTGGCCGCCCCTTAGGAGAAACATAACGGCTCCAATATTGAATTATGGCTGCTCCATTCAATGTATAACCGCTACATTGCAATGCTTGTCTCACCCCTTCAATTTGTAACAACTCTCTTCTTGATGGTTGTAATTTCTTTGTCCCCTTGCATTGATTCAGCCCAACAATTTTTGTAACTGTCCAGACAAAATAAGTCAGCCAAATAACTCCAAGTTAGCCGCCCACATGTAGCTTCTTGTATAGCCTTCTTATGCCTGGTTGGATTCACATCAGTAAGTAATCACAAATAATCACATACAAACTCAAGAAAGGGAAGATAAGATGTAGGGTTCCTGTGGGAGAACATACATGAGATGAGGTGAAAGTGTGTGAGCTTCACTCACCTCTAATGGAGCACAAATGGAGAGGAGGATGGAGATCCAAGCTCCAAGGGGTGGTGGAGAGGGCTCCAAGCTAGCTTTGCTCCTCTTTCTCTCACTTTCTCTCTCTAAAAACTCTCTCCCTCTCTCACTAAAAACCCTAGAAAGAAGAAGAAATGAAGAAGAATCCAGAAAAGGAAGAGCTGCAGTGAAATATATGAGAGAAGTACTCGCTCGGGCCCTCAAACCTCCACCTAGGCATTTCAGCGCCCAAACTTTCTGCCTGAAATACAAGAGCATCAGACTTGGGCGCTTGAACCCCCACCTAGGCGTTTGAGCGCACAAACATTCTGCCAGGATGCTAATTTTTATTCCTCCGCGCGCTTGAGCGCATATCTGCGCGTTTAAGCACGTAAACTCGTTGTTTGGGGGTGCAAATGAGTTCGGAATACTATCATATAACATATCAAACTGAAGCCCCGGATCTTAGCTTTCTAAGGCAAGTGGTATCACCTTAATTGGACACCCTTAAATCTAGATATTATCAAATTAATGCACCAAGATCATTAGGCTTTAAACCCAAAATTAAGCAATAACCTTGGTTGAAGCCTAGCGGGGCAAACTTTTCATGAGTCATGTTATAACTCATCAATTGACTCCGAGATGACTAATTTTAAGTGTTCTAAGTGTCCATAAGACTACGCACCTCATTCCATTGTTCCTCCCAATAAAATCATCTTCCACCCCGGTTACTATAAAACTCATAACTCTGAATCGATTCCCTAACTCTCATCTAATATCATACCTTTCCAACTTAGTTCTTCTTCCTCTAATATCCTTTCCTCATTCTTAAATCGTAGTCATCCTCTTAGATCATTTACCAAATTCCCATCTAAAATTCACATTCAAATCTCCAACATCTCATACCACTTCCAACACTCTGCTACTTGGCCGTAACCATAGCCTAAAGCTTCTCACTATAGTTTCTAGGCCCTAATTTTGGGATGTTACAATTATACCCCCCTTAAATAAAATTGTCCTCAAAATTTGTTCCGATTATCCTAACTCAGGTTCACACTCCTATTCTTAACTATGTTTGTGTACTTGGAATCCTCCCAAATTGTTGTTCAATCAATAGTACCTTTGTTCCTCAATGTGGTTGAAAGGGAACAGAGAGTGAGTTGTACTTCCTAACCCTAAACTGTTCTATGCCCGACTCAAGCTAAAACCAATCAATTCTGAATATCCTAAGGGACCTAACATTGGTCTCTTCACTCTGAATGACTTAACTACTTTAGTTAATCAAACTACCTAACCGGGTTGAAACATAAAAAAAACTTCACAACACTCATGGTTATGGTTCCTAACTCAATACTTAATCCGCGCACCACATCTTGGGGAGTACCTAAAAGTTGTCTAAGTTGTTGGGGTTCCTAATTTTCGACATCTACAAAGTGGTTTAAACTTTGGGTGGCTAACAACCTAGTTGTGTCCTGAATATCCCTAATTAGTCTTCTGAGTTATACCATAGGTTCCTATGTCTTCTCCTATAAGTCTGCCCCCCTTAAGGCTCAACCCTCTCTAACAACCCTCAAGGTTCAAGTCTACCACATGAAACTACGTTGTGACTTATAAAAGCTAGCTAGTCTAGAACATAATCTTATGAACAACATCATCTCATCACTGGTTTCTAAGATAGCAACACACAGGTCTCGCATAAAAGGATATAGAGTTGCAGCCAAGTGGTGCTCCTCTGATACACATATGATAGAGAATGGACAAACTCCTGTAGTTCATCTGAAGAGAAACCCACCTCATCTAACAGAACATGATAGTATGTAGGCCTGTTTGTACCTATCACTCCATCATATGCACAAAAGTAGAAAGCAAAATTATCTATCACTTCAACCTAGGAGACTAAGTACGAACACATGCCTTATACTATGACATCAACAGCTACTGCCTACAGCTGGCAACCGCAGCAATTGAAGGAACATCCAATTTCCTTGGTGGCCAAGGGACACATCCAAGCCTAGAATGATGGTGGAAACTTTAGAAACAAGAGGAATGGAAGGGGAATGTTCAGCACCTAACAATGAATTCAGCACACCAAGCCTAACATTAGTCTTTAGCAAAACACTAATTAGATACTGATCATTGACCCTCGTAGGAGTTTTGCACTGAGTAACAATTCTAAATTTTGGAAGATTTTTCTTCTTCCATGGACTATAAAGATCAGAGTTCCTCCGCTCAGGAAACAGACAGAGGAGAGACTAAGAAACCCAACCTATAGAATTAGCTCTACCACTGATAATTTAGAAAACAAGTAACTAACCGCGTACTAACAACATAATCCTAAACATAGGCAACAAGAATGCCTACCCATGAGAAACAGACAACGATGTACTTAGCACAAACTGATAATTATAAGACTCCTACTCCAAAAGCACATGACTAAAACGAAAAGGATTCTCATTCCCTAAGTGTCAATCAGCCAAGTAAGCCTAGAACCGAAAGGATCTGACCATGATTGTAACTTACTAAGTACCTCTAACCATCCAAGTTTCCAAGGTCACTCACTCCCTTTACATTCTTGGGTTTACTCCCTAGCTTAACCGAAACTAATCAAGAGGTCCTAACTAAGGAATAGTGCCCAGCCATAAATTCAACCATAAGTAACAAGGTCGCCAGTAACAGGCCGAAAGAATAAGGAAGCTCTAAGGTAGAACAAAATGGGTATTGGATCATGATCCTTTAACTTAAATCTCCCATCTTGGTTTATTGTATCTCGACTCTTATCACGTTCCTAATAATTTTAAAAACACAACCTAAATTCCTCTAATGTAGCCTTCACCCTCCATTCCTTAAGCAAGCCCCTCATGTCTCCTGAGTCATTCGCCACTAAGCTTAAAGCTCCGAGTATAGGAGTTCCTCCATTCAAAACTCAAGTCTCTAACCAATAACAGTGTCTCCACACCAAGGACATTAGTTCTTCTATCCTATCATGGGTTCTACCTGCCCTCTACAAACCAACCAAACATGAAATCCTCAATCCGTGAAATTCTAAACCCTAGGGTTGTTCCACCCATCCCCTAGAAGTTTACCTTTAACCCCCTACTTAAAAGACCTTCCAAGCAACGTAACCAAACATACAAGTCATGCAATTATTTAACAAACAAACAATATCATAACTCATCAATCAAACCACAACCAAGTACACAAAACATACAATTACTTAAGCAAGTACGCATCGCATCAGTCAGACAAATCAACATTCCATTTAACTCAAACCAATCACATTACCAAGGTGTAACTACCAACCATCAACACTCTCCCACTAGGGAGTTGTTGAGATCTTGGCAAGCGTACCAATATCACAACAGTATAATAGTAAGTAAAGGGGTTGTCATATCCACAGGGAACGGTACAATATAAACTCTAGTGGTCACACTTATCAAGTATGGGAAGATGGTTGTTTGTGTAGATTGCATTAGTAAATAAAAGAATGAGATATTTGGATGAGGTTGAGCAAATTACTGGAACTAGGATTGAACTTCGTCTATCGCACCCTTCTTGTATTTGGAAACCAATGAAATCTAAGAATTTATAATTATAATTATTGAAGCCCAAATAAATGTCATTCATAAAGATTCCTCAACTATGAAATCCTTAGAACTAATTCCCTAAATCCCAATTCCTTAGCAATTTAACAAATTAATCCTAGCATTAAGATCAATTGTTAATAGTTATCTATAAATTAAACCCTATTCCTAGGCATTCAACCTACAGAGTGATCTTACCCAAATCAGAATTCACGATCCTTATTCCTAGGATCCTAAGAACTCGCTCCTGATTTCACAAAACCGCCTCCCAGTGCGCCCCATAAAATCGTATCATAACTCCGGCACAAAGGCGGAAGCTAAGCATTAAGAACAGAGTAAAAACACCAATATATTATAAAAATAGAGATTCTTAGATAACAAAGAGAATCCAAATACGTATTGGGGATTAAATCAACTACATTCAATCCTATGGGAGAGTTTAGTTACTCATGGTAGCCATTATAAACCAATAGAGAGACTGTCACACTTTTCTCTAGCTCCAGATCTGCTCCATCGTCTCCTTCTTTGATGACTGCTAAAAGGTCCTTTAAATAGAACTTTGGAAAGCCTGTTGAAACCTTGCTTGGCTCATAAGAAATTAGGTTTCCGTGTTCCTGCGCTCAGATCTGCGCTCAGCGCAGGAAACAATGGTGAATTTCTAATTCTGCGCTCCACTTGCGCTCAGCGCAGGTGGAGCGCAGACCTCCGTATCTGCTTTCTTGATTTTCCACCTTTTTAAGCTTATCTTGTGCTGATCCTATCCTTATTTGCTGCTATCTTGATGCTGGATTTGAATTTAATCTTTCTATCTGCAAAAATCAACAGAATCTTTATCAAAATAGCATAAATTCAAATTTGATTTAAATAATTACAAGAATCGCACTTTTAGCCAAAAAGTGATAAATTAGGGTATAAATTTACTATTTTGCCCTTAATAAGTATTGAAATTAAATATGATTTTTACATTAATTTAACACTTATCAGGAGCCTACTCCTTATGTTCCCTCTAAACCTCCCTCTTATTTTCACCTTCCAAAACCCATTACGCACTCTCTCTCAAAAACTTCTACTTTACCTTTCCTTCTAAGGGTGCCTCGTGTCCACTAGGAACTAAAGATGACATCCTATAAGATTTCCTAAGGTGAAAGTGCTACTCTTGGAAATGGGCCTATGTCACTCTCCCTCTATCTATCAAGTGGATGGCTCTAACCTTGTTAGTGTTAGAGAAGTGTCCCAATTCTCTAACCAAGGCATCCTACTCACGTCACTAACCATAATCCCATGTACAACGCACCAAGTAGAGGGGTGATCAGTCCCTATACTGAGTACGGGGTATGGTGGAATCACAGTAAGTCATGGGCAACTAACCTAACCAGAGTCCAATTGGATTGAACTGCTCTGATACCAAAATGTAACGTTCTAATTTCTCAATTCAAGAATAACGTCTGTTGGAAACACCATTCCGAATTACTGAAATTATTTCGCGTCATTTCAAGTATCGTTATACAATCACACAGTTGCTTAGGCGATCCAATATTTGCCTAAGCTTCCACACATCATACAGCATTATATTTCAATACAACCTTAACACAAATAAATAGGGAATAAACCCAAACTTAGAGTGTTATGGTTCATAAAACTCCTACCGGAATTCCGGCAGAGTTTCCCCTAAAAACTGGACATTCTCCAATTTTCCAACTTAACCTGAAATCCAGAAAAACCACCAGTACAGTTTACAATAACACAATACAATCTTAACTACAAGTAAGCCTCTGTGGCCAATCTAAAGTCTCTACATTAATACATCATTAAACTATTAATTACATTTAATTGACTAAGAATTTCTCTTGACCGCTGGGAATGGGTGAATCCACTACAAGAGCTTCACTTCCCTTTAGAACTTATAGTTGGAACGTCCTGCACAACTAAAATATATCCCCGCAACGTGGGGTGAGACTCAGTCCCAGTGAGCAAAGCATGCAGCAAGCAGTGTAGGGAGGCAGGCATGTGACATGCAACACTCAATTCAACAAATCATACATATAGACCAATCTCAATAAATAACAACATGATATCCATGAACTCTTTCAATTACTTCAAAATAACTACTCACACCCACACCAAGGGTCTAATGTCATATTTCAAGTAAACATGCTATGCATGAATGCATGATCTGCTTTACCCGGCAGACGGGTTCTTTTCACTTATATCTCTTAAAACTGTGTGGCTAGACCTGAGCTCAGACTACGAGGAACGTCTTCCTTGGGTACTAATCACCACCACTAGGTACTAATAACCCTGGGTACTAATCACGCACATCTAAGCCTGGACCCTACTACTCGAGGCAGTAACTCATGGATGTTAACTTATCACACTGGGTACTAATCACCCAAGTCTTAAATCAATTTCTGAAATCAATCTTATCTATTTACGTTAACTTGGGCCGAAACCAAAACAGGCCAAAGCCATTTTCTCTGGGTCGAAGCCAAAAATCATTTTCTCAGTCTCAAGTGGGCCAGAGGCAAAAATATGCAATGGCTCAAACATCACAATAACTCATGTCTCAGGATAAATTTACATAAAGCACTATTACCTAGATAGATAACGTACAACACATAAAGGATCTAAGCATTCCCATAATGATAATACCACCTCGAGCATGTGAATCTAAGGATAAAACCCCCAAATCAAACCCTAACTTGAAGTCCTAAGCATACAATCTCAATATCTTTCATAATATCCAGCAAGAGAAATCAACAGTTCCTAAGCTTAGTAAAATTCCCAATTCAAACCCTAGGTAGGGGTTTCTAGCTCAATCTCTTTCAAACTCACAATACAACTAAAATCAATCAGTAAGTAATCACAAATAATCACATACAAACTCAAGAAAGGGAAAATAAGATGTAGGGTTCATGTGGGAGAACATACATGAGATGAGGTGAAAGTGTGTGAGCTTCACTCACCTCTAATGGAGCACAAATGGAGAGGAGGATGGAGATCCAAGCTCCAAGGGGTGGTGGAGAGGGCTCCAAGTTAGCTTTGCTCCTCTTTCTCTCACTTTCTCTAAAAACTCTCTCCCTCTCTCACTAAAAACCCTAGAAAGAAGAAGAAATGAAGAAGAATCTAGAACCGGAAGAGCTGCAGTGAAATATATGAGAAGGACGCGCTCGGGCGCTCAAACCTCCACCTGGGTGTTTGAGCACCCAAACTTTCTGCCTGAAATACAAGAGAATTAGACTTGGACGCATGAACCCCCACCTGGGCGTTTGAGCGCCCAAACATTCTGCCAGGATGCTAATTTTTATTCCTCCGTGCGCTGGAGCGCACATCTGCGCGTTTGAGCACGTAAACTCACTGTTTGGGGATGCAAATGAGCTCGGAGTACTACCATATAGCATATCAAACTGAAGCCCCGGATCTTAGCGTTCTAATGCAAGTGGAATCACCGTAATTAGACACCCTAAACTCTAGATATTATCAAATTAATTCACCAAGGTCATTAGGCTTAAAAGCAAAAATTAAGCAATAACCTTGGTTGAAGTCTAGCGGGGCAAGCTTTTCATGAGTCATGTTATAACTCATCAATTGACTCCGAGAAGGTTAACGTTAAGGGTTCTAAGTGTCCATGAGACTACGCTCCCCCATTCCATTGTTCCTCCCCATAAAATCATTTTCCACCCCGGTTCCTATAAAACTCAATTCTGAATCGATTCCCTAACTCTCATCTAATATCATACCTTTCCAACTTAGTTCTTCTTCCTCTAATATCCTTTCCTCATTCTTAAATCATAGTCATCATCTTATCGTTTACCAAATTCACATTAAAATCTCCAACATCTGATACCACTTCCAACTCTCTGCTACTTGGTCATAACCACAGCCTAAAGCTTCTCACTATAGTTTTTAGGCCCTAATTTTGGGATGTTACACCAGAACCCACGGGTACCAACCCGTCCCCATCCCGAATTTGACGGAGAAAACCCGCTTTGACCGGGGTTAAGTAAAACCCGACCCCGAACCCGCTTCGCCTTTAACGGGGACGGGGCGGGTTTGGGGGAGGAAGAATCCACCCCGCCTAGATAGAATAATTGAATAATTTTGATATACTAATAATTAAACAATAAAGGTAAACTTATATATTTTCATTAAAATATATTATAGTTATTAAGTTTTTTATTTTTTTAGGATTATCAATGTTCATATTTACGTATTATTTGAATTAAAATATTTTAGATATATATGACTTATTTTAAAACATATATCTAAGTTACAAAAAATAGAGAAAAAATGAAAAATAGATAAGGTGAAATCCCAGCGGGTTTCCCCGAACCCAATGGGGACCCGCGAGGTTGTGGTTCAGTTTCATAATTTTGTACTCGCTCTCTTTAAACCTGAACTCGAACCCACCCCGATTTTTATGGGGGCGGGGACGGGGAGAGCAAAACCCACCTCCAACCCGCCCCGTTGCCATGCCTGCATAGGATCAACTTTTATCCCAACTAATGATTTCAATTCTATATGCAGCAAACCCCAACGTTGTTTCCAAATTGCAGCAAACCCAAGCAATGGTGTTCCCGCCATATATGATCGTTTTGACTTCCAACTTTTTGAAGATGAAGGTTCCATATTTATTCCTCTAATAAGATACCTTTCTGATTGTATGTTAAGTAATAATTTGTTTTTAATGTTGTATTAATTAACATGTTATGATAAAAATTTTGATGTTTGTAGGATATTTAGACTTAGGGGATGCAATATTTACCTACAAGTATTGCCATGCAATTTTTTGGTATAATGAACATGTAGATAAACAATCCACCCCTTCAAATCCAGATTGCTCCCTATGTTGTATGAAGGGAAAAAATGCACTTCCTTATCTGCCTACTAACCCTGAGTTACTGTTGAACTTGATAAATAGTATTGATCCAAGAAGTCAAAGCTTCATAGATAACATACGATCTTATAATAGTATGTTCGCATTCACATCACTTGGTGGAAATATAGATACAAGGTTGAATGATGGAAGAGGTCCACCACAACTCGTTATTAACGGGAAAAACTACCATCGAATCGGGACATTGGTGCCAATTGATGGAGAAGTTCCATAGTTTGCGCAATTATATGTCTATGATACCCAGAATGAGCTCACTAACAGATTATCCGCCTTAAGGTTAGGCTTAACACACATTATAATTGTTGCAATTCTTTTCCCAAAAACTTAACTAGATACAATTTTACATGTTACTAATTGCAACGTTGATTGAGACAATTTTCCTGTGATTATTATTTGTAGCTCTAATGGCACCATCAACGGACTTGATCCTTCCTTGGTGATAGATCTTATGCATTTGTTTGACCACTACAATGTCTTAGTCAAATCATTCAGAATGGTTAGGGATTACATAGATCAAACATCACACATTAATATGTCAATTAAGTTGTTTAGGAATAGACAACAAGATCCGCGAGTATATAACTTACCAACAGTCGATGAGGTGGCTGCACTCATTTTTGGAGACTTCGATAGTTCTGATTGTGGTCATGACATTGTTTTACGTGCTTATGGTGGTGAATTTCAGAGAATCCATGAGACTCACACTTCTTATTCGCCACTACAGTATCATTTATTGTTCCCCTATGGACAGGATGGATATTCAGAAAACATTAAGTTCCGTGTATCCGATGATGAGAATGAAATTTGGAAACGTAAACGTGTTTCGTTAAGGGAGTTCTTATCATTTAGGCTCCAAGAACGTGCACATGAGAAAAGTATCTTACTCCGAAGTCGAAGGCTTTTCCAACAATATGTAGTTGATTGTTATTCAATGGTGGAGGCACAACGTCTATCGTTTATTCGGAACAACCAAGTTAAGATTAGAAAAGATTTTCTCTCAGGGGTTCAAGAAGTAGTAGATTGTGGGGAAGTTAATCCATCATGTATTGGATCTCGGATTGTTCTTCCATTGTCATTTGTTGGTGGCTGAAGATATATGTTTAACAATTTCTAGGATGCAATGGCTATATTTAAACAATTTGGGTATCCCGATTTATTTATTACCTTAACATGCAATCTGAAGTGGCCTGAAATAAAACGATTTCTTCAAGCACGAGATGCTCAAGACCGTCCGGATATAGTATGTCGTGTCTTTCGTATCAAATTAGATCAACTCATGACAGACTTCAAGAAGGGAAATTTTTTTGGAAAAGTCATTGTAGGTACTATTCACTTATTTTGTGTAATTTTAATGATCACATGTTGATGTAACCTCACATCATGCATACAACCATAAGTGTCCATCCATATCTTATGACCTTTTTGTTTTTTCCATTGTTAGGTATATACAACATTGAATTCCAAAAAAGGGGTTTGCCACATGCTCATATTCTGCTTTGGCTAGGCTTAGAACATAAGTTGAATTTAGTGGAGCGGATAGACTCAGTTATTAGTGCAGAGCTACCAAAACCTACAAAATACCCAACATTATTCAATGTCGTATCCTCATATATGGTTCATGGCCCATGTGGGACAGCACGGTAAGAATCTCCATGCATGCAAAATGGGAAATGTTCAAAGTACTTCCAAAAAAAGTTCGTAGACAAGACATCTTTCGACATCGATGGTTACCCAATATATAAGAGGAGGAATTCTGGTGTCACAACTCTTCGTAGTGGAGTTACCTTGGACAATCGTTATGTCGTCCCATACAATCCATTGTTACTTATGACGTATCAATCACACATCAACATCGAGTGTTGTAACAAGTCTAACTCCATTAAATACTTATTCAAATATATCAGTGAAGGCGTTGATAGATTTACTGTGTCCTTGGGCAATGAACAACAAATCAACAACCAGGAAGAGTCGGTGGATGAGATCAAACATTACTACGATTGCAGGTATCTATCCCCTTGTGAATCAAGTTGGAGGATTTTTGCTTTTAATATTCATCATAGATGGCCATCCGTCCAAAAAGTTACCTTTCATCTACCTAAAGACCAAGTAATCGTATTAAAGGACACTGATATGATAGATGAAGTTCTTCATCGAAATGCAAATAAAAAGACAATGTTTTTGTCCCGGATGGAGGCAAACAAGAAGTATCCTGAAGGGAGGAAATTAACCTACTCAGAATATCCAAATCAATTCATTTATGATGCTGACAAGGGGAGTGGCGACGCCATCAAAGAGGTTTCTTAATAGGTCGAATGAATTTTATACCTCCTAGAGTTGGAGAATTATATTATTTACGATTATTATTAAATGTTCAACGGGGTGTACGAGTTATAAGTCATCGAGGACTATAAATGGGACCATATATCAAAACTTTAGAAACGCATGTGGTGCCCTTGGTCTTCTCAAAGATGACAAAGAATTTATTGATGGCATTTTGGAGGCATCGCAAAATGCATCATCTATCTACCTCTGAAAATTATTTGTAATTCTTCTTATATCCAACACTATGTTAAAGCCCTTGGTTGTTTGGGAATAGACATGGCCTCTTCTTGCATATGATATATTGTACAAAATGAAGGGAATCAAACATATGGTCAGGGTGCAGCGGAAATAAATGGATTCCCTCCCTTGTTATGATCGTTTTGCGAAAACACGAATCAAGGCATAAAAGGTATTAAAACGAAAGGTCGTACCTTATTAGGATTACAAACGAGGCAAGAGTAGTCGCGTCTCTATTGGTATCCACGCCAATAGTCGAACTAGGAAACCCTCCTCAGCTCTGCTAGTAGCCTTAGAGAGTAAAAAGCGATTGCTCATGTGTATCTGGGGAAGTGCATCTCATGCTCTATTTATAGAGTGGTGGCTAGGGTTTTACCCCCTCACTCACTTAACCCTCACACTTATGGGCTTGACCCATTATGTAATAATTCTAATTAAATTAAATTAGAATTATTATCCTTTCCTAGTGGCTTGTTGTATGCGTGTGACCCAATAGTCTTTTAATATTTGGTTATAATATTAAAATAAAACCTTTTTATATTTAATATCATAAATAGTGAGCGGTATCTAGCAACACATCACTATCCAAATATTGAGATTATCAATAACTTTGATAAATCCTATTTTATGATAATAATTTATATGATATGTCTCTTTGTCCAAATATTTAATTGAACACAAGGGCATGGATTGTGTCAACCTTGTATAGTTCAATTTATATTTTCTTGATCCCCAAGTAGACTGTACAGAAAATAAATATCTCATATTTATCCTCCTGAGCATGGCCATGCATTTTGCAGTCTCACTTTATCAAGAGGCCTACGGATATAACTCCTGTTACATAGGAGGGACAAATCCCATCTAGGGCACTCACATTCCACCATATAATTTATTATATGTCCAAAAACCAACTTTATGATTACCTTGTTACAGGTAACGTTTGATGATAATTAAAACATATTATTCCTTATGTAGGAATTGTAGTGATTTCAGGTCGAAGGACTTCATATAACATTTATCAATTTAAGAAACGTTCATGACACTTATGTAACAACCCATGCAACGTTCTTAAGGTGGGTCTGTCCAGTACACCATTACTCTTAATGTGTACCTATGTGAGCACATGATATCTCATATCCATGATCTGTGAGATGCGATCATCAATGAACTCACATACTAGTCTAAATGCATCTTTGTCCTAAGATGATACTTGACTAGGGACTATTTAAGAATAGTTCTTCATAAGATCTCATGATCAAGTCATCTACTTGATTTCTTATGATGTTTAAGCTTACTATTCTAAGGACAATAATTATATTCTAAAAGAATAAGTTTGCCTTTATAAAATAACATGATACAAGTGATGGATGTTCATAAATGTATAAGTCTCTAGTGCATATTCCTAACACAAAAGGCGCCAAGCCCTTAATTGTGAAGGTACAAAAAACATTACATTTTTTTCAATGCAATTTGAAACATAAGTTTATTCATGTTAGAATTCACTTTCCTTATCAATTGACAACAGATTTAGAAATCTCTCCACATGACCTTCAAAACATGTGTTTGGTGGAGATTGAGAAGTTATCATTGGCCAATGGGAAGTCACTTCGAGACTATCACCCTATGCCATTCCCAGACAACACTTTGAATGAGCAGTATTCAAATATCTTACTCTTCAATGAATTAAATTATGATGTTCATGAAATGCACAGATTCCATGACTAGTGTCTTGGAAAACTCAATATAAGTCAAAGAAAGGTTTATGAAGAAGTTATACATGCAGTTAATAGTGACCTGGGTGGTCTATTCTTTGTATACGATCATGGAGGAATAGGAAAGACATTCTTATGGAAGACTTTGACATACAAAATAAGATCAGGAAAAAAAAGTCATCTTGAATGTTGCATCAAGTAGGATTGCTTCATTGTTGTTGCCTGGTGGAAGGACAACACACTCACAATTCATTATCCCATTATCAATGAATGAAGATTCATGTTGTTGCATCAAACAAGGTACTGCTAAGGTAGAGCTACTTAAACACACAAGCCTCATCATCTGGGACGAAGCACCAATGGTACACAAGTGGGAATTTGAGGCACTTGATCGGACCTTAAAGGACATCATGAGATTTACTGTTCACGATAGCCTCAACAAACCATTTGGAGGCAAGGTAATTGTCTTGGGGGAGATTTTCATCAAATAATACCGGTTATACAAAGAGGTAATAGAGCAGACATTGTTATGTCTACAATTAATTCATCTTATTTTTGGAAGCATTGTGTCGTACTGCGTTTAGTGGAAAACATGGGGTTAAAGTCCAACCAAAGCTCAGTGCCTAATCATGTTATCAATGATTTTGCAAATTGGGTACTTGACGTGGGAAATGGTTCCCTAGGTAACTCAAAAGATGGTGAGTCTGATATTAAGATACCTAACAATTTCCTAATTACACATTTAGGAGATCCAATACAACATATAGTTGACTACCCAGATGTTATGACCAAGTATGGTTGTTATTCCTTTTTCCAAGATAAGGCGATACTTGCTCCAACCATGGATATTGTTGAAACAGTTAACCAACATATGACCACAGTCCCGGGAGAAGAAAGGGTATATCTTAGTTGCGACACAATATTAAAGGTTGAAGAAGATATAGGTATAGAGGCAGATTGGTTGAAAACCGAATTCCTTAATAGCATTCGCTGCTCCGGTATGTCAGACCATCGTTTGGTTCTTAAAAAGGGTATTCCAGTCATGTTGATGAGAAATATTGACATCTCATCTGGATTATGTAACGGAACAAGATTAATTGTAGTTGAACTTGGTGCAAATGTTATTGGAGCAAAGATAGTTAATTCTAGCAACAATGAGGACGTTGTTTACATCCCAAGAATGAACTTGATTCCATCCGACAACTTAACACCTATCAAGTTTCAACGTAGACAATTTCCACTATATGTGTCCTTCGCAATGACAATCAACAAAAGTCAAGGACAAACCTTGACGAGTTGGGATCTTCCTACCTCGGCCAGTGTTCTCCCATGGACAACTGTACGTAGCTATATCTAGGGTAAAGTGCCCAACTGGTTTGAAGATAGTCATTTGCGATAAAAATTCAAATCCTTCTTCAGTAACTAAGAATGTTGTGTACAACGAAGTTTTTCAAAAGATATAAAATGTACTTCTTCATCCATATGTTATGTACTAAGATCTTTAATTGACTAATACTAAATAGTTAGCTATAGTTCCCAACTTTTGGCAATTAATATCTAATCTACACTCCATGCAAAACAAATGACAATATTCTTTTTGCTTTATGTATAAAAATTAATGTGTGAATGAATGACCCATTTGTTGATCAGTTACTGGAAGTACAAATTCCTACTACTATAATCAACCATTCAACAAATATCTATCACTAAATTCAATTTGCTCTACCACATTACTAACTTCCAAACAAGTTATTGAACGGAGAAGATTGTCACCATTGTCCCCGTGCATTGCATGGGTGACACACTAGTAGTATACAACTCTACATTGAGTGTACACTATTTCAGTGTACAAATATCATTATCCAATGTATAAAAACATAAGTACATGTCATAAGTATTCAACCCTATAATTTAAATTTAAATTTAAATATTAATAAATTGGTTTAATTTTTTCATTGTTGGACAAATTATATTTAGCTCTTACAATTTATATACTAAATTAACACTTAGATAATAATTAATTTTATGCAAATATTTATTCCCTTTGATGCATAAAAAGATTATAAGAAAAATTAAAAAATAAATTTCTATCAATAAAATATAATTCAATGTAAAAAAAATTCATTTTTATTAATTATTTCTTGTAATACTTCATTTAGTTTTATCTCATAATTAAATTACTATTAAGAAATTTCCTATTTTTTTACCTGTAATTAAAATGATTGCTCCATAATTTTATATATTGTCATTGCAAATAAAATAACAATAGAAAATAACTACTCTAATTTAAATTTTAAACAATGTCATTTTGTCATTTCCAATTAATGATAAATATTATTTTCTTCTAGAATGGTCATCCCTCTGTGGTCTTTTATTGCTCTTAGATTAGTATGTCTTAGTATATTTTTACTTTTATAATCTAAATAAGAATGTGTTTTCATACAAATTTTTTATTTCTACATGATATAAATAGAGGAGGGTTCAAATTACACCGGTGTAACTTACATCACTAAAAGGGACTAAATCCTTAGGAAAAAAATCATAAAACTACTATATACTAAACTGAACAATAAACACACCTTTTTAACAAATTATATTTTCCTTTTGTAATTTATTTTCTATATTATATTTATATATTGATAAATTTTATGTAAAAATTTATTTCCACGTGATGTATAAAAAACTATATAATAAAAATTAAAAAAATAAATTTCTATCAACAAAATCATAATTCAATTTAAAAAAGGTGTCTCGTTTTTATTAATTATATTTCAAAAAATTTACAATTGAGAACAACAAAATTAATGAACTTTTATGTAAAGATTTATTCTCCTGTGGAGAAAAATATTATAAAGAAACTTAAAAATGAAACTTCTATTAATATAATTACAAATCAATTTAAATGGTCAATATAATAGTGATCAAAAGAATATAGTTCATATAATTAGTAAATATATCGCATTTATTAGAATTTCTCACAATATATGTATTATTTTTCAGTCTCTTTAAATTTCAGGATTAGAATAATAATATATCACTATATAACTTTATGTATAAAATGTGTTATTAAAGATAAACAGAGAAAATTTGAACTCAAAAACCCTAACTAATGAATAAAATGAGGTTCCATTATAAATAACTATTATAAATATTATATATCTATATAATAAATTTGAACTCTAACCCTAATGGCTTAGAAAGGATCAAACACGACATTCGTTATAAATCCCTAGGAGGATTGATTGGGACTACCCTGGCTTTTTGTATGGGAAGATATAGTTAAAGTCCACTCAACTTTATTGAGAGAGGATAAAAAGTTTAGAACCCTCATGTTTAGGACTTTTCTAGTGGACGTTCGTTATGTGTTTGTTGCCTTTAGGATTTTAAGATTCTATTTATTGAGGTTCCATAGTCTAAGAGGGGAAGAAAAAATGATAATATACTGAAGAGTGTCAACCAAGTTTTCTTATAGGTACAAGGTGCTTTCTATGGTACACAAAATTAAGGGTGCTTCTAGGGTGTTTCTGGGTGAAACACCTGTGTGACAGTTTTGACCTACTATAGTGGGTTAAATGACCGGATAGATTAAAAAAATTGAAGTTAAAAGAATTGCAAAAAAAGGTGTTTCATTACATGGTTAATGTTATGATAGGAAAGGTACATTTTTTTGTAATATACAAGCTTCCCTTGTGGTGCTGCCCGAGCGCGAACCTTACGTTGACAGTGGGTTGAAAGTGATAAGGAAAGTATAGGAAGCACTTAACGTTTCGTGAGTAAGAGGATTTTTTTTTGTTCAATCTTTTTTTGTCAAGCCTTTAGATTGAAAACAAACAAGTTGAATGTTTAGCAGTAACAACCTAAAGCTATCAGACCAGGCTTCCATAAAGGCACAATTTCATCTCAATTTCAATTTACTCTGTAAAGTAAATCAAGACTTAATTTAAAAGGAAAACAGAGTAATAAAAAATATGCTTCACTCCATTTTTTGCTCTTATCAACCCAGAACATAACCATCACTCTAAGAAAATCAGGATAGTAATAACAAAAAATTAAATCAGCTCCCGTTGTATGCAACACCCCATCCCCTCTTTCTCGATGTCCAGCCACCGCCACTACTGTAGAATTCAACATTTAGGTTGCAACACACATTTCCACACACCACCACTTGTTACAAATAGAGATAAAACAAATATTGACAGTAAGAAATCAAAAGATAAAAACTAGAGGAAGATCTATGAAAAACATAGACACAAGATGAGAAATTAGAAATCAACAGGAAAGACACAAGAGGAGAACACACTCCACCTCTCTGATTGCATGACTACTAACCATCAAGGTCATCGCCTCGGACCACCCAAAACCCTATTTTCGTTTTCCCAATCCCCACCTTCTTGTTAACCAGTGGTTGTAGCTGGTACAACCATGTAGACAAAGAACCCTCCCGCAACCATCACTCAAAATCATCGAAGTCGCCCTCTCCCATCGCCCAGATCGCACGACACTGGATCGTCGTGCGCCGTTCAGCCATGGGAGCACCTCTGTTGGTTGCTACCCCTTCTCGCAGCAACAGGCCACTATCACCGACTCATAAAGTCTCCGCCACGCTCCTCTACGGTGCCATCTTCCCTACGATCCATCTTTGCCGAAGTATGCCCCAGTACAACCATCACCATTCATTTGTCTCCCCCTTCTATGAATCACACTAAGCTACTTAACAAGTGGACATTTCTGAAAATTGTATAAACTACACTCAACCGGTAGACAGTCATGAATCACAACCGTTGATTACAAAAGTTACAAATCCTACAATTACCGAGGGGTGAATCACCAGTGTTTCACCCTAGACGCTCCCCAAAATTAAATTTGTGTACCGGTACACAAGAGTTTTAAGGGACATGTGGAGGTTATACTTAACTGGGCACAATATGTTTCCTGTTAAACCCTAAACTATTGTTATTTTCAGATACGCCCCTTGACTTTTAATTAGGTCTTCTATTCACCTAATCCCCAAATTGTTGTTAGGTCTAAAGTTGTGTCAGTTAAAAACTTCACCCACCCCTTATTTCCGCCGCACCCATTGTAGAGTGAGCTAGATTGTCGATGAAAAAGGCCCAAACTCCAAGCTAACACCCATTGTTGAAAACCAAATATGGTAATGCACAAACTCGACGGGGGAGGAGCACGCGGGAGGAGCAAATGTCACATGTTGGGGACGTTTTGTGAGACTTTGTTCTTGAACTGGGAGAAGGTAATAAGATCTCATTGTACATTCTGCTTATTTTCCTGCACAATGTCCATGAAGAATTGCTTATTTTCTATATTTCTTCTATCTATGTTTTTTTTTCTTCTACCTTATTTGTTCTACAAATTGTATATGCGCTACACCTTTTAGAGGACCAGTCAAAATCGGAAACTATGTTAAGCATCAACTCCATAGAAAGACATGTTCCATGACACGAAATGTAAATTTCCTTTCTTTATGTGTTAATTCATAAATTACAAAAAATCTAATGTACGGGTACCATCGCAAGTTGCAAATATTAGTAATTTCCACGTCAGCGGTTGGCACTCATCGATTATTGACCGTCCATCTACATAAAACAAATATCAACGAATCTCCTTACTAATGTATCGGTACAAGTTTTAGAAATTGTGTACCATAAATTCCGTCTAGGTACTGAATAGGAAACATAGAATTAACTTCTGAGCTAGAATAATGGTGATTAGTCCTATGTGAGGTTCCACGTTTCAAACAGACATGTAAAAGTTGGCAATAGGTACTATGCCAAAGCAACAACGTGAACAAGTGAAAGGGACAAGTCTCTTATCTGCTCTCTAGCCATCCGGTCTAGGTAACATTGGTCCTTGGGCAACTTCTATTAATAATGTGTTTGGTTTATACCAAAATCGCGTTTCAGGGTAAACCAAACATGCTATAAGTCAAAAAACGAGTAAACCCTCAAATTAGTCGTTGGCTTTGTTAGCGTCATGCACTTTAGTCCTTCAGATTTCAAAATGTATCCGTTAATCATTGACATTTATATCTGTCATTCACTTTAATCCAAAATAGTAAACAACGTTAACCGAGTGCTAATGTGTCGCATTAAGTGACACTGTGGATTCAAATTAGTCCCTATAATATTAAAAACCATTCGCAATCATCCCTAAAATGGTTGTGTATAGGAAGGCAAGTTCTTAATAACAACATTATGGAGAATAGAAAGTCTTGACTCCTGTTAACCGTATCCAACCTATATTTCTACATCTCTCAATAAGCAAGACAATCTTTTGAAGGGGAATGCATGACAATACATGAAGTGTTCACTTTTAAATAGAAGTAGTACATGTTCTAGAGGATCGATTGACATGTTCATTGAAATCTATTGAAGGCTATAACAAATAACAATATTATTTACTTTTAAAGAATTAGTACGCATGCATATCCAAAGTAATTTATGAGAATACATAACTTGATGGATTCAATCAGCATCTAATATGAAAATTTTGAAAGACAATCACATTTGAAAAATTACACTCTGAGAAAAGAAACTAAAGCAAGTTTTACCACTTTGAGTTGTTTCAGTGTTAAATTTACTACTTATTGAGAGATGAAATTATATATCATTTTCTAGATGAGCATATGTATCAATTAAAACGGTGAATTTGGTAAGGATGATTTTAACTAATTCTCAAGGAAAATTGAATATCGACAAATAATCAACTTAGAACTAAACATATTTAAACTCATTTGATAAAAAATAAGATAATACATTAGTGAAAATTCAATTTGTTTAGTATGGACCATCATTAGAAAAAAAATGCCATTAATGAGGGGGAAATGGTCACAAACTAATTAGATCTAACAAAAATATAGATTGGATATAGTTTACAGGAGATATGTGATGAGGACATCAATCAAGCAGTCAAAAGAGTAGGGGGAATCAAGATAGGGGCGCAAGCAAGGAAGGCAAAGGAGATTCTACAGCTTGCAATCAATGTTGCACAACTTCAAGTCACCAAGAGCATTAATAGAACTAACCGGTTCATTTATGGAACTCAAGTTGAAGAGGATGAAGCCAATGATGGAGGTACAGTTGCCATTAAGGCAATTGCAAGTTGAGGACCAATCATGTGCCATAGAGGTTGCCATGTGGGCGGCCAACTCATGCAAGTTTTGCAGAGTTATTATGTTTAATTGCTTTCAATAAAGTTAGGGAAGTTACAAAGACAAAGGAATAAATTTCTGGTGGTTACAAAACAAGGTTATAATGTTGTTTAATTGCATTAAAGCCTTGTCTACTAGTCGTTGGAAGAAGCTTGCTAGGTACGGCTGAACCTGGACATTTTTGAAGCTACATGGAGACCCTTTAGCTAGCCAAAGGTTGCGGCCAACATGTGATAGAATGGCTGAGTTATATGCCATCAATGTGCGGCTAGCATATGCTTGAATTGGCTGAATAAAGAGTCATCAAATAGGTGCCAACAAGGAAGTAAATTGGGGAGTGAATAGCCATCAAAGTGGCGGCCAACATCATGAAGAGGAAGGTTACAAATTGAATGAAAACTTGATGAATTGGGGTTGTTACATGCGGCCGCTTATTGGCTGATTCATTATCTACTTTAATCCATGTTTGGTGGTTACAAGTCAAGGAATAATGCAGCCACATGTGCCTAAAATGTTGGCTGGAATTTGTGGCCATCTAAGCTAGTTTAGGCCGAGTTTATTAGTTTAATTTATCTCTTAAATTAATTTAATATGTAGTAGTTTTAATTAGGGTTGCTTGGGATATGTATGAGGGGTATTTTTGGGAGTAATTTGGGCGTGAAGGTGCAGCTGATTGCATGGCCCTATTTCACCTTGTAAACTCTATAAATACATGCTTCATGCATGTAAGAAAAGTTAGATGTTTTATACCAAGTTTATCAATAAAAGTGAAAGTGATTTTCTCTTTAGTGAAAGTGATTTTCTCTAAATTTCTTACTAATCAAGAGTTGAAGATTATCAAAAGTTCTTTACCTTTGTGTGTGTATCTTCAAGGACTTATCTTTGAAGTCTTGAAAGTGTGACGTCCACCATTTATTTCTTCTTCTTCTACGTTTTCTATTTTGATCAAAACCTATTTTTCCTATACGTAATACTTGAATTATATGTGAATTATTCTTCAAGTTTTTCTAAGGGTTGAATTTCGTTTTGGCAAAGGTTTTCACTATTTTTCCATCTATTTAATTTTTATTTGGTGATAGAAAGTCAAAGAAAGAAAAAGAAAAGAAAAGAGATAAAGAAAGAATATAGCAAAAGAAAAGAAAAGAAAATAAAAAAAAATATTGCAAAGAATAGAAAGAAAAAGTGCTCGTCAAGAAAAGTGTTCTTTTATTCAGAATTTTTCTAAGGTCCATGCAAAATAGAACCTTAAGGTTCATAACATTTGGTCATCAGAGCTCCGGTTATTAGAATTTTTCTGAATTCTTTTCATAACAAATACTATTTTTCTTCTTAGCTTTTCTTGTTTCATTTTTTTTCTGTCTACACGCAGGTGAAGAATTATTTGATTTATTTTCCTCATTGGTGTGGTAAGAAATTCAAGAGAAATAGAGTGGAAAAAGGCAAGAGAGTTACGTTATAGAAAAAGCCAAATTTTGTGTGCAAACACGAGTGTGGTGAGGTTTCTAAACAGTTAACCTTATTTTTTTCTCTATTACGTTTATTTCTTGTTCTTTGTCATGGCAGAAAGGAAAGTTGAAAATCGTGACCTTCAAACACAAATTGCTGCTCTCTATTCAGAATTAGAGAGACTGATGAAGCAACAACATGATGAACTGCATGCTAGGTTGGATGAATTGGAAATCAAACCAACACCTGATGCAGAAGAGGAGAGACCACCAAGAGATGAAGGGAGAATACAAGGAGTCAAGTTAACCATACCAGCCTTCAAAGGACGCAGTGATCCAGAGACTTACCTAGAGTGGGAGCTAAAAATTGAGCACATATTTGCGTGTAACACCTATATAGAAGCGCAAAAGGTAAAGCTTGCTGCAACTGAATTTTCTGACTATGCACTTGTTTGGTGGAATAAGCTACAGAAAGAGAGAGTCAGAAATGAAGAACCTATGGTGGAGACTTGGGTGGAGATGAAGAGGATTATGAGGAAACGGTATGTTCCCTCCAGTTTCCAACGTGACTTGAAGCTAAGGTTACAGAAATTGACTCAAGGCAGTAAAGGAGTGGAGGAGTACTATAAGGAGATTGAGATGCTGCAAATTCAAGCCAACATAGAAGAGGATCCTGAAATTACTATGGTACGTTTTCTTAATGGTTTGAGCAGTGACATTAGAGACATTGTTGAGTTACAAGAGTTTGTGGAAATGGAGGACTTGTTACATAAGGCTTTTCAAGTGGAGCAACAGTTAAAAAGAAAAGGAGCTTCCAGGAGAAGTTCTACTAATTTGCCTCCAAATTAGAAGGACAAAATTAAGAAGGAGGAGGCTGAATCCTCAAGCCATGCAGCGCCTAGTCCTCAAGGTAAAACCACTAACAAAAATGTTGAACAGGTTGTAAAGAAGGGGAGAGAGGTAACTTGTTTCAGGTGCCAAGGATTAGGGCACTATGCCTATGAATGTCCTACAAAAAAGACAGTTCTTCTTAAGGACAATGGAGAATATGCTAGTGAGTCAGAAGATGAACAAGAGGCAAGTAAATATGACACAAGTGCCGAAATGGGAGAAGTCTACATGATTAGGAGACTTCTTGGTAATCAATCCACTGCCTTGGAAGAAAACCAAAGGGAGAACATTTTTCACACTAGATGTTCTGTCAATGGTAAGATTTGCTTAGTAATAATTGATGGTGGCAGTTGTACTAATGTGGTTAGTGCTAGATTGGTATCAAAGATGAACATGGATACAAAGCCACACCCTAAGCCATATAAGCTTCAATGGCTTCGTGAAGGAGATGAAGTTCATGTGGAGAGGCAAGCTGAAATTCCATTTTCCATTGGAAAATATCAAGATAAAGTGTTATGTGACGTAGTACCAATGGAAGCCAGCCATATCCTCTTGGGAAGACCGTGACAATTTGAGACAAAAGCCATCCATGATGGTTTTACTAACAAAATTTCTTTTAATTTTCAGGATAAAAAGGTGGTCCTTAAGCCTGTGTCACCAAAGGAAGTGAGAGAAGATCAAAAGAAATTGAGAGAAAAGATAAAAAAAAGAGTAAGAGATTGAAAATTTTGAGAGTGAGAAAAATAAAAAGAAAATGGGAGAAATATTTGAAGGCAAACAAATATGTTTAGTAAGAGAGAAGGAAGTGAAGAGGGTGCTTTGCACAAGACAAACTTTCTATCTATTGAATTGCGAAAATCAAATGATTCATGCTAACCATTTTGATAACCATGAATTGTCTTTGTCTATTATTTCTCTTTTGCAGGATTTTGAAGAAATGTATCCAGTTATTGATCCTGATGGAATACCACTTTTGAAAGGGATTAAAGACCTTGTTCCAAGAATCATGGTGAATGAAAGAGATGTGAAATTTTTTGGCCATTTTTGGAAGACTTGGTGGGACAAGTTTGGAACTAAGTTGTGTTCTATTTCTTGTCATCCCCAAGAAGAAGTTCAAACCAAAGTGGTGGATAGGAATTGGGAACCTTGTTTGGAACTATTTTGAATAAAAATAATAAATTTTGGGAGGAATGTTTTCCTCATGATTACAATAGGGCGATCCATAGTGCTACAAACTACTTTCCATTTGAGATAGCTTATGGATTAAACCATGTAATTCCTCTTGAATTATTATCTTTGCCTAACAAATCTATGTTTGCGCATAATGAACAACAGGCCAAGGTAGAAAGTGTCAAGAAGAAGCAAGGCAACTATGCCCATCAAGCCAGCAAGGGAAAAGAGATAGTTGTCTTCCATTTTGGTGAATGGATGTGGGTGCATATGGGCACGAAATGGCCCCTTGAACAAAAGAAGTCCAATTTTCTATCTAGGACAGATGGTCCCTTTCAAGTCCTAGAAAGGAACAAAGACAATGGCTGCAAAATTGAATTTTTTGGTGAGTATCAGATTAGTACCTTTTCAAAGTTTCTAACTTACCTCTTTTTGATGTAGGTAAGAACACTTCAGATTTGAGGACAAATCTTTTTCAAGAAGGGGGGTATGATGAGGACATCAATCAAACAGTCAAAAGAGTAGGGGGAATCAAGACAGGGGCACAAACAAGGAAGGAAAAGGAGATTCTACAGCTTGCAATCAATGCTGCACAACTTCAAGTCACCAAGAGCATTAATGGAACTAACCAGTTCATTTATGGCACTCAAGTTGAAGAGGATGAAGCCAATGATGGAGGTACAGTTGCCATTAAGGCAACTGCAAGTTGAGGACCAATCATGTGCCATGGAGGTTGCCATGTGGGCGGCCAACTCATGCAAGTTTTGTTGAGTTATTATGTTTAATTGCTTTCAATAAAGTTAGGGAAGTTACAAAGACAAAGGAATAAATTTCTAGGGGTTACAAAACAAGGTTATAATGTTGTTTAATTGCATTAAAACCTTGTCTACTAGCCGTTGGAAGAAGCTTGCTAGGTACGGCTGAACCTGGACATTTTTGAAGCTACATGGAGACCCTTTAGCTAGCCAAAGGTTGCGGCCAACATGTGATAGAATGGCTGAGTTATATGCCATCAATGTGCGGCTAGCATGTGCTTGAATTGGCTGAATAAAGAGTCATCAAATAGGTGCCAATAAGGAAGTAAATTGGGGAGTGAATAGCCATCAAAGTGGCGGCCAACATCATGAAAAGGAAGGTTACAAATTGAATGAAAACTTGATGAATTGAGATTGTTACATGTGGCCACTTATTGGCTGATTCATTAGCTACTTTAATCCATGTTTGGTGGTTACAAGTCAAGGAATAATGCAGCCACATGTGCCTAAAATGCTGGCTGGAATTTGCGGCCATCTAAGCTAGTTAGGTCGAGTTTATTAGTTTAATTTATCTCTTAAATTAATTTAATTTATAGTAGTTTTAATTAGGATTGCTTGGGATATGTATGAAGGGTATTTTTGGGAGTAATTTGGGCGTGAAGGTGCAGCTGATTGTATGGCTCTATTTCACCTTGTAAACTCTATAAATACATGTTTCATGCATGTAAGAAAAGTTAGATGGTTTATGTCAAGTTTATCAATATAAGTGAAAGTGATTTTCTCTAAATTTCTTGCTAGTCAAGAGTTGAAGATTATCAAAGGTTCTTTACCTTTGTGTGTGTATCTTCAAGGACTTATCTTTCAAGTCTTGAAAGTGTGACGTCCACCATTTATTTTTTCTTCTTCTATGTTTTCTATATTGATCAAAATCTATTTTTCCTATATGTAATACTTGAATTATATGTGAATTATTCTTCAAGTTTTTCTAAAGGTTGAATTTCGTTTTGGCAAAGGTTTTCACTATTTTTCCATCTATTTAATTTTTATTTGGTGATAGAAAGTCAAAGAAAGAAAAAGAAAAGAAAAGAGAAAAAGAAAGAATATAGCAAAAGAAAAGAAAAGAAAAGAAAAAAAAATATTGCAAAGAATAGAAAGAAAAAGTGCTCGTCAAGAAAAGTGTTCTTTTATTCAGAATTTTTTTAAGGTTCATGCAAAATAGAACCTTAAGGTTCATATCAATATGATTTTCTATTCTCCATAATGTTGCTAAGAACTTGCCTTCTTATACACAACCATTTTAGGGACTAATGTGAATGATTTTTAATATTATAGGGACCAATTTGAATCCACTTAACGTGACACATCAACACTGTTTACCCTTTTGAACTAAAGTGAATAACGGAGATTAATGTTTGGGATTAACAGATACATTTCAAAATCTCAGGAACTAAAGTGAACAGCGCTAACAAAATCAAGGACTAATATGGGGTTTACTCGTCAAAAAACTCATATCTCACGTTTATTAATAATAACAATTCACAAACAAGTAATACCAAAAATGTAAATTGTTTCAAGATAAGAACACTATCTTACTCAACTCAAGTGAAGATCAAAGCACTTCTTAAAGATCACACCAGTTCTTAAAAGATAAGATGAGATCTTGAAGATAAGTTGAATTTTGAAGATCAGGACACTTCTTAAAGATCAGATTCTTGAAGGTCAAACGAGTCCTAAAGATTAGACTAGTTCCAGAAGATCAAACGAGTTTTGATGATTAAACTGAGTCCTAAAACTAGACTAGTTCCTGAAGATAAAATTGTTTTGAAGGTTAGAACACTTTAGCAGACTTTAGAGAAACCAAGGCAGATGAGTAAAATAAAAAACTTCCAAAAGGAAAAAAGCTAGTATCAGAAAGTCACATGAGATCAGATAATCAGACTTGAGACAAGTCTAACGATCAGACAACATGAGTGTCAGAAGCATATGTTGGAATATCATAGACACTTAACTATTTGAAAAACCATTCAACAAGCATCTTTTCTCTGAATTTGTATTAGATAAAAAGGCAGCCCAACACACAATGCTTAGGATATGATAAGGATCAGATGCATGCAACCCTATCCACGTAAGCAAAGAGGTTATTCTCTCAACTAGTTAGTACACATGACCAAAAGGTCAAAAGGCAAAGGCAATAAACTTATGCTACACAAGCACTATTGGTCATATTAAAATATCTTGATCTTAGATTATTTCTTAAGATTTGTTTCGATATTTCTTAGTAAATATCATGATTTATTTCCTTATTTTATTAGAATTAAGAGTCTAGTGTTAGTATAAAAAAGGGTTAGTGCACTGCAGTCTTTTGTATCACAAGAACAGAACTATATTAACAAATCAAAATCTTTATTCTTTCTCTTCTCTCCTTCCTTATCTAAAATCCCTATAACTTCAACGGGTAGAAAGCAAATACCCATATTTAGAAGCTTTGCATTGTCTGAACTCTAGAATGGACTCATAATACCAATATTTAGAAGTTTTGCATTGTCTGAACTCTAGAATGGACTCAACAACCATTATTAACATCCATGAATACATACATAGGTAAAGGAAAATCAGGCCAACAATAGAGCAGCATGGCCAGAACAGTATATGATGTTTGAGACCTGGTTATAAAAAATAAGCAATCTTTCAAAGCCATGTGATGACAAGGGCATAAGTAATATTTCAGAGGCTTTCGGCAGGCCTAACTTGGATTATTATCAAGATGAGAGCAGATGATTCAGCTAGAATAATATTTATAATACTACAAAGTCACAAATAGCTACTCAAGGTTAGTGAGTCTAGTGACAGTTCCAGCACATCCGAACAAGACTTTCTTTTTTAAAAAAAAGGAAAAAAGATAACAGCAAAGAACACTAACAACATTATGTCCATCATGTCTTGATAAATGCATAAAACCAGGGTGAATGAGAGAAGTGCTCCAAAACTTTGGTTGTTTAAACTTAAATAGTTAACAAAGATATACAGTCATGTAACTCTAGTATCACTAGCCCAGTAGTTTTGTATTCTATCAAGCTGAAACTCAGCTAGTTGCAGCAGACAGACAAAGAGAAAACGTGGTACTTTTTATATCAAATAAAGCTAGCACACTAAACAGCCACATTGGAGCATGCATTGAGGGAGCAACCATCCAATAATTCTGAGATGACATTCATCGCAGCAAAATTACCTTCATAGATAGAACAAGTCAAACATAAGAAAAAGTTTACCTCAACAAGATAGAGCAAACATGACCACATGGTGTCAAGCATCCAACTGATTTGAGAAAACATAAATTCAGAGACAGTGAGATATGCAACAGGTCAAAGACTACATCATAAAATTTGCACATACAAGTGGACTAGTGACCAATATCTATACTATAAATTATAAATGCAAAATATATGGAATACATTACAAAATTTTAGGTATTGTTTGGTTGGAGGGATTTGGAGGGGAGGGATTTTAAGAGGATTGTTGTGTTTGGTTCAATTTTTTAGGAGGGGAGGGGAGGGGGCCAAAATCCCTCCTGATAGCATTTTGCCTCCCCTCCAAAAGTGGGGGGATTTGGAGGGGAGGGAAGGGGGTTTAAAATAAAACAATCAAAATTACTTAAATATTCCCCTTTTCATATTAATAAAGTTGAATGTTATAAAAGCCAAAGGGTATGAAAGTAAATTAGTTTTATTTTCCCTCCCCTCCCCTTGTTAACTAAACAACAAAGACTTCCCCTCCCGTCACCTCCCCTCCTCGAACCAAACAAGTTAAAATATCATCTCACCTCCCCACCCCTTCATTAAAATCCCTTCCCTCCCTTCCCTCGTTTGAACCAAACAGATAAAGAAACTTTTGAAGAAACTGGGAGTCTACAATAGTTCTATATTTTTTCATCAGTGATTACAAACTTCATTGAGAAAAATCAAACTATAAACCAAAAAATAAGGCAATTACAATTAATGCAGCAAATTATCTATGAATATGATTGTTCAGACCTCACACCCACCCTCCATTTTTACCTCACCGTATATGACTCTAGTTTTGCAGCAATCCACATAAAGCACATAACATCCAAGGATGAAGAATTCATCCAGATAAGAATCCAGTAATAAAACAGACACTTGCATTAGCAATCTCCATGAAAAAAATATTAAACAAGCAAATTCCGATTCCTTGCAGGTGTTACTGATAATCATAAAATGATTATAGAATGTTGACACACTAATATAACAAAGAAAAGTATCCATATTATACTCCAAAATCACCCAGTTCTCCTATCTGAAATAAGAAATACTCATTGTCACCATTCAGTTTAACTTAAGCAAGGCACCAACAGTTCATTAATTGGTAAGTTGGTACTGCAAATATTCATCCTCATTTTCTATCTTCCCTAGTAATCAATAATACATGAAGGGAGCCATGGTGTAATGGTTGGAGTTGTTGCTGCATAACTAGGAGGTCACATGTTTGAGTCGTGAAATTAACCTCCTGCAAATGCAAGGTAAGGCTGCTTATAATAGACCCACTACGTATCCAACCCTCCCTGAACCCCATCATGATAGGAGCTTTATAGCACCTAGTTGCACTAGTAAGTAATTATAGGAAGGGCTGCCGGAGAAATGCTTCAGATGGCTAACATGTTTGCTGTAGGGGCCATAACAGCCACAAAATGGGCCGCAAAAAGCCACCCTCAGTGGCAACTGGCGCAAAACAAACACTTTGCAACAGAACTCCCATAGCAGCTAGAGGCTACTCCACAAAATGGCACAATGAACTACTCTACTATCATCATCCTCGGCCCCCAAGCAAGACAAGAAAACTTCAAATAGCACATTAAATATACCTCACCAAACCAAGCAAGACAAGAAAACTTCAAAGCATTAATCATAACAAGTCTAAATAATTCCCCATGATAAAACAGCAAGATACTGCAATGCAATCACAAGCATCATGAACCACAATGACCGTATTTATTCACCAAAACAGAAAAAATTCATATAATCATATCATAAAGGGACGAAATAGTCAACATAACCCAACAAACCTACAATAAGTGAGCAAAACATAATCCGATCACACCTTACTATTTCATCAATTTCAAACCAGCCACAGAAGTCCCAATTTTTTCACAACCAAAACTTTCAAGAATTTAAAAGAAAGAAGAAATAGATGGGAGGAAGCTGCTCTCACAATCAGTTGGCCTTTGCATTCCCCTTAGTCTCTGCCTTGTCTGGCTTCGCGTCCCCAGAACAACAGCCACCACCATGCTCATGATGATGGTGGTGGTGGTGGTGGTGGTGATGGTGTTGATGCTGATGCATCTGCTTCCCCTTGAGCTGCTTCCTCATGTCATAAGCATCCTCCCCGTCTGCATAATACTTGGCCTCCACATCATGAATCTTATACCCTAAGGTCTCGGTGTACAAATTAAACGCAGCACGGTTACTCTTCCTGACGTGCAGCGAGACATATTCGGCACCAAACACCTACATCACACACAAAAGAGAGGACACACACTTGACACTTGAAACTAAGTAACTAACTCTTAACTAACTTCTAACGGAACGCCGTGACGTTAACTAACTCAACAAGATTACAACAGAACTGCTTTGATGAAACTGAATCAAACCTGTTCCATGGCGTTCTGGGCGGCGGTCATGAGCTTGGTGGCGAGGCCGAGTTTGCGGTGGGTGCGGAGGACGGCGAGGGAGGTGATGTGGCCGTGGCACTCGTTGGTTTCCTCTTCCATCTTGGCGAGGACGTAGCCGACGATGCGGCCGTTGTAGTCCTCGGCGACGTAAAGAAGTTGAGGCCAAGAGAGGATGTGATAAAGGTAGTACTTCATCTGATAGTTCTCAGGCAGGCAGAAGAGGTTGCAAGCCTGCATCGCCAGTAGGTCGTTCACCGTCGCCTTCCTTATGCACACCATATCGGCGTCACTTCTTTCGATTTCAGGATTAGGGCTCCAACACAAGGGGAATGAACAAAATGTTCTTGCTCTCTCGGGTGCGTCCCTGGGCTCAAGTCGTACACGTAGATAAAGAACAGTTAGGAAATAAATAATTAATTAAATTAAATTAAATATTAAATAAATAAAAACGAAAATGTGTACTATAATATAATGTTGCTGTCGGAGGAAGTTTATTTTGGTAGACTTCGGATTACGTTGATTTGTTGGTACATATATTATTAAATTTTTAATAAAATTAACTTATAATATAATCATATACATTTATTAATAAGACGTGAAAAATATGTTATTTATAAAAAATAGTAACCAATACAACATTAATATAATTATAATTAAATTTAAAATATATTGACTTTTGAGATCTCACACCCCAATCACTTTAAACTTATATAAAGTATATGGAAAAAACTCTTGTTGAAAAAGTCAGTCTCACCATTATGTAGATGTTCACAAAAATATGATTGTCCGGAGAATACTTGTGGTTTATAAAAAAAACACTTTACTAAAGTGAGAATAAAAAAATCTAAGAAACGGAAGTGAAAAAATGTAACACATGTACTCTTCAAACAATTTTAATATAGAGTAAATAGATAGAATATATAAGAGAGATAATGAGTGAAAACATTAATGAATAAAATAGAGATATAAATGGTACATTGCAAAAAAAAAAACGCATTAGATTTAATGTAATTCAACACAATTATTATATTTTCTAATATGTGTTTTTAAATAATGACACATATTAATAGGAACAATTAATGAGAGAAAATGTTTTAATATAATAATAATAATAATAATAATAATAATAATAATAATATTGAACATGAAAGTGCGATAAAAAAATTGGCAGAAACATAACTGCCTCGTGTGGAGAATACTTGTGGTTCATAAAATAATCACTTTAATGAAGTCACCACAAAAAAACTAAAAAAATGCAAGTGAGAAAACGTAGTACCCGTACACTGGGGGAACAAATTTACGATAGAGTGTAAACAGATAAATAGAATACATAAGAGAGATAATAAATAAAAATCTCAATAATTAAAATAAAGAGATAAATGATATGTTAAAAAATACATTAAATTTAATGTAAATCGACATATTTATAGTATTTTTAATCTATATTTTTATGTAATGAAACATGTTAACAGGAATAAATAATGAGAGAAAGTGTTTTATTATAATAATGATAATAAAAATGAAGGTGTAATAAAAAAAGAGAAAATGGCAAGAACAGGATATTGTTTCCCTTGGATGATACATCATACATGTGATAAAAAAATAACTTTAATCAACTGAAAATAAAAAATTTAAAAAATGCATTGAGAAAATGTGATACGTGTCCTAATGGAACAATGTTAAGATAAAGAGTAAATAGATGAATAAAATAGATAAGACTGATAATAAGTGAAAAAAATAATAAATAGATATATAAACGGTATATTGTGAAAAATATATTAAATTCAATGTAAATGAAAATATTTACTGTACTTTATAATTTGTGTTTTATGTAATAAAACATATGAACGGGAATAAATAATGAGATAAAATGTTTTGATATATAATAATAAAAAAATAATAATAATTAAAAAGAAAATGAAAGTTTGATAAACAATAAAAAAGAGAAAAGAGATAGTGACACGAATTGGACTACCTCTCGTGAATGATATATACATGTGGTTTATATAAAGATCTTTTTATTGAAGTGAAAATAAAAAAAAAACTAAAAAGAAATGTAACTGAGAAAGTGTGACACGTGTACCGAGAAAACAATTTTAAGATATGGAATAAATAAATAAATAAAAGATATAAGAGAGATAATGAGTGAAAAATTAATAAATAAAATAGAGAGATAAAGTTATATTTTAAAAAACACATTAAATTTAATGTTGATCAACACTTATATAGTATTTTTTAATCTATGTTTTTATGTCATAAAAGAAAACATTTTAATATAATAATAATAGTAAAGAAAATGAAAGTGTGATAAAAAAGAGAAAATTGAAGGAGTAGGAATGCCTCCCGTAGAGGATACATGTGATTCATAAGAATATCATTTTATTGAAGTGAGAATAAAAAACGCAAGTGAAAAAACGTGACACATGTACTGGGGGAACAATTTTAAGATAAAAAGTAAATAGATAAGTATAATATATAAGAATGATAATAAGTGAAAATATTAATAAATAAAATAGAATGATAAATGATATATTGGAAAAACTAAATAAATTTAATATAAATCAACACATTTAATGTATTTCTTAATGTGTGTTTATATATAATGAAACATATAATTTGTTTTTAAATAAGAAGGATAATAAGAGAATAAATTAATAAATAAAATATAGAAATAAATAATATATTGTGAAAGACATATTAAATTCAATGTAAAGTAACACATTTATTGTAATACTTTTTAATCTATGTTTTTTATGTAATGAAACAAATTCATAGGAATAAATAATGAGAAAAAAGTTTTAATATATAATAATAATAATAATAATAATAATAAAAGAAATGAGAGAGTAATAAATAAACAAAAAAGGGAAAATGACACGAGTAGGACGACCTCCCTGTGAATGATATCCATGGTTAATAAAATAAATCACTTTACTTAAGTGTGAATAAAAAACTAAAAAATGTAAATGAGAAAATATGACACGCGTATTGACTGGAGGATAAATAAGTTAAACATATAATAAAGCAATAAATGAAAATATTAATAACTAAAAGAATTTAATAACCATACACTGTCATGTAAAAATATTTTACACATACATAATAATAACAATAATAATAATAATAAAAGAAATGAGAGAGTGATAAATAAACAAAAAAGGGAAAATGACACGAGTAAGACGGCCTCCCGTGAATGATATCTATGGTTAATAAAATAAATCACTTTACTGAAGTGTGAATAAAAAAACTAAAAAATATAAATGAGAAAATATGACACACGTATTGACTGGAGGATAAATAAGTTAAACATATAATAAAGCAATAAATGAAAATATTAATAACTAAAAGAATTTAATAACCATACACTGTCATGTAAAAATATTTTACACATACATCCAATGATATGTTGCAACATAATTTAATGAAAATAAAATAAAAAAATAAGATAAAAAAACCAAGAAAACTAAATGAAAATGAAAATGTAAAAAAGAAAGGGGTGAGCGTCAAAGCAAGGCACCAAATGAATTCATGAAAACTATTAAAAGAAATGAAAGAGCAACACGTGTCCCTAAGCGAACTCTTTTCTTGTATAGGTAATAGATAGAATAGTTTAAAAGTCTTTATATAAATATACTGATATTAAAAAATAATAATCCTAAATATATTTACATTTTTTATATTTTTTTCTTAAAAAAACGTTGACATATGCATTATTACAAATTACAATGTTATTTATCACCATCACAATTAAAAATACATCTTAACATTTAATTTGAATAAATTATCAAATTCGTTCCCCAAATTAGTCATTCCTTTCCTAATTGAGAAACCTTATTTATACATCATGTTGTATATACAACAAAGAAAGAGATAGAGAGAAAGTAGAAAAATGAGAGATGTGATAGGTGATGTGATAAGTGATATGATGGAAAGATATAGAGAAAAAAAGTATGTTGTATGAGTTATTGTATAATTTTGTTGTAAGAATATTATATCTCTTCCTAATTAGTCCTCAGACTAAATTAATGGCATAAGTAGTTCTCGAACTTTCAAATATCCATCAAATTAGTCCTCCAACTTTCACATTATCTCGTCATATTGGTCCCTTTTGGAGGACTAATGTGGTAGATATTTGAAAGTTTGAGGAATAACTTTTATTTTTGTTTATTTTAGGGACTAAATATGAGAGAGAATGATATTTCAAGGACGAAATTGGTGGTTTATTCCATTTAATTTTTAAGGTAATATAATCTTTTTATTTAAGGTGGAGGCCTAAGCCCAAACAAAACTACAAAGGAATTCTCCTAGACTGAACAAAACCTATTGAAAATGTTATTGAAATAGTATGGAAAGGAAGTGAGAGATGGGTGAAAGCGAGGAAAATGAAATGAACTGTTGTTTGGTTGGGAGTGGAAAAGTGAGGGAGAGGACAATTGTTATTATCGAACCCACCAAAAAAATTTATTGCCTCCCATGGCGAGAAAGGTGCAAGCGAGGATGTTTTCCTCTTTTGCCCCCGTGCCCCACGTCCTCTTCTTCTCCATCTGGCATTCTGGTCGGCTGCCATCATCATCGTAATAATAAAAAAATAAAAAATAAAAATGATAATAATAATAATAATTTTTTCAAATATGAGGACAAATGGGTAATTGTATATCATACTCATTTTCCTTTCCCTCACTTTTTTACTTCTTTTATATCAAACCAAACAACTCAAAAATCCTTCTACTTTTCCTTTGTTTTCTCTTCTTTTTTCTTCCCTCCCTTTTCTTTCCTTCTATTTTTCTTCCTCATTTTCACTCTTCATCCAAACAGAGCCATAAAATCTTGAAGAACAAAGAAGAAACCCCATGGGAAGGGACTAAAAAATATGAAGCCAACAGGAAGGGTGAAAGCATTTGTTACCATATAATCAGCCACTCTATTGTTTTCCCTATAGCTATGAGAGATATGTAATCTTGGGAAATCTGAGCAAAGATTGGTAATATGTTACACAATCTGGCTACAGGGGTGTTGCCAAACTATGTTGCCATTGTTATCGTAGTATTCCCTTAACATCCTAGAAAAGCCAATGACCCAATTTCCTGAGCTGCAATGAAAAGATCCTCCACAAGTTGCCAAACAATCTTCAACTTTTACCGCTCCATCAACATTACATTTTATCTAGTTATCATTGGGAAATTCCCATCCAATAAAAGCAATGTCATATTTCATAGCATCCTTGTCCAGAAGAGGAATAGCATATTCAACAACAGTAAATTCCCTGAGGGAGTAAGCAATTTTGTGCATAAGATCAGTGGTTGATGTAGAAACCACAGGAAACACTAGAAGGGGGTTGAATAGTGTTTTAAATGTTTAAATAGATTTTCTTGGAAACCTTTTCACAAATTGAGTTTTCACACAATTTATAAGCAACTTTCTGAAACTGGAGAATGTACTTGCTGAAAATATGTTCAGCAGGTTCACAAAAGCTGATTTCTTAAACTGTTTTGAAACGTATTTTTGAAAGCTTATGTTTAAACAGTTTAAATCACTAATATCCTAACCCTTCTCGTTAGATAAAACAACAATTAATAAGAGATAAGGGTTGAGAAGACTTAGCCAAGGATTTATCCTGGTTCACCCACTAACTCGGTGAGCTACGTCCAGTCCCAGTACAACACACAACTGAATTTTCCACTAATTGATCAGTTACAAGTATTCTTTGACCCCAGCCTCTTCAGGCTAAATACCAAGTATTGTTTGGACACAATCTCTCCAAGTTAAACCACCAAGTATTCTTTGGACACAACCTCTCCAGGCTAAACAACCAAGTATTGTTTGTTCCTCCAAGCCTCTTCAGGCTCTCAGACACTTTTCAGTGTTTACAAAGAATTTTGTTTAAGTCCCTGAAGAACTTAAACACCAATGATCTTGTACGAGGAAATAACTGAGTATAACTCAGGATACAAATGAGATTTACAAAGTACAAAATATCAGAGAGTTGTAGCTAAAATTTTGCAGCGTGTTGGCTTGATGTTGTAAATTCTTTTTGAGCTTGGCCGACAACTTCAAAGTCTTTCATGAAGCAATTTATAGATTCCAAAAATTAATCCGTTGAAGATTGCTTAACTACCGTTGAGAGATAGCATTAAATGTTATTAAAGACGTTGTGAGACAATCTCCAAAAGAGCTTCTGACTTTGTGTTGCAGGTGTGCAGTCTGTGACACAGATCTGACACGTACAGTAGGTTCCCTTTTAAGGTAATATGATTTTGACAGCATAAAGGGTCTCTGAAAAACATTCTTTAAATGAAACAAACTTGTAGAAGACATTTGAGGATTCATTAAAGTCTTTAAGCAAAAGGCCTTCAGACTTTAGTCAAATGCTACGTTGTAGGTCTTCAGCAGTTCTTCTTTATATCAAGCACTGTAAAACTTCAGAAGGTTGAACAGACTTCAGCAGGTCTTTGTTCTTCAGAGAGTTCCTCGTATCAACAGGTTCAACTTCAGAGAGTTGAATTATATCAGAGGGTTGCTCTTCAGAAGAGTTGCTGAAACATTTAAACACAATACCTTCAAGTGAAACTGTTTATATATAAAAATGATCTTTTAACCAAATTTATTATCCATTAAAACCTAGGAATTGTGAGACTTTAAACATTATTAATTTCCTTAATAATATTTTGAGACTCAACATTCTCCCTTTTTTTAATGATGACAAATTTGTTTGAAAAGAAACTTAGCAAATATCTGAACGGAAATAAAAGTGTAGAGTTTAGAATATACTCCCCCTATTTCAGATACTTGTTCAGAATGCCTTGCTCCCCCTGAAACAATGGTTTCTTCCAAAAACATTTATATTTTAACTTCAGATTTTTGTTTCCTTTGATACTTCCTTTCTTTTTAATTTCTTTTCTTTTTAATACTCCCCCTTTTGTCATCAATCAAAAGGGTGGGCAGAAACAAATGCATATAATAAATACAGGGTAGGTAGGCAAAGGAATTGATTCAGACATTTCAGTTATAATCAGTAATTTCAAACATTTCAAAATATAACGTACACAACTGATTAAATATCACGTAGACAAAACAGAGAGAAAAATATCATGATCATATTTAAGATCCAGAAGGTTCAGCACAAAAGAAACTTGTAAACACATAGACTTTCTGAAACTTGGCAAATTAAAAGTTGTTGGTCCTCTTAAGCTTTGGTTTGGAATCTTCATTCTGAGGACGAAGTGGAACAACATTCAAATGCCTCACTAAGCTTTGAAGTCTATTGTTTCTCCTTCTTAACCTTATGATATCATCTTCTCTCATGGCAAGAACTTCAGAAAGATCAGCTTCCTTGTAAATGATGGAAACATGCTTCCAAGTGAAAGTGATCTCCACAAAGCCAACAGGAAAACCATACTCAACAGGATTAGCAACTAACCAAGTGTAGATAGCAGGAGAATATATCATTGTAGCCAGTCTTCAATACAATATTCATCAAGTAAATGCTTGGAACCAGGAAAAGTTCCAGGAAACCAGGTACGGACTTCCTGAGTTGAGAGGGTTCTCTTAGTCATACAATCAACAAAATCATATCTTGTTCCAGAGCATGAACCCTCCTTTTCCCTTTCATGCCAATATGATTTCCATATCCAGTCTCTATAGGAATGATCAAATCCACCATAAGCTTCAACAACTTCAGGCAATCTTTCTCATTCTTCAACAATCATGGGTTCAGGATCTTCCAAGTATGTTGGGAAGAACTTGGGTGATTTATTTTTGTCATTAACTCCTTCAGCAAAGGGCATCCTAGGAACAATCCTATCTGGTTGCCAGAAGATGGATGTAGAAGGGTTCATAGTGAGAGACTTGGGAGGCTTGAAGTGTACACTCCTAGTTGTGGTAGCAATGTACCTTTCATATAATTCTGTCTCCAAGTTTAGACTCCTAATAAGAATCCACTCTTCAGTGGGTATCTTTAATTGGTCAGGAGAAAAGTGATGGGATTTAGGCAAGCGTACCAACATTCCAGCAGTATAATAGTAAGTAAAGAGTATTGTATCCACAGGGAACGGTTCACTTCGTATTTATTAGTGATCAGACTATCAAGTAAGAAACTATTTTTTATGATTGTTGTGTAGAAAGTAAATTGCATAAAATAAATGAGATAGTAGAGATAGAGTAAGATAGCGTTACTTGGATCAAGATTGAATTTCGTATCATCGCACCCCTTACATATGTGAATTCCACTATTAATTAAGAATATATTTTTATGATACCTTAGCCAAACTATATTGTTTTACCCCGAGTCACCAGCAGTAAAACACTCGAAGATAATCCATGCGGGTTCTCCCAGGCGACAAATTACGCCGGCTTGATTGCTCTACTTTTCCATTCGTTAACATTATCACTTCGCCCTATATTCCTATAGTGACTACTATGAAGAGACTGTCACACTTCTTCAATCATCGATTCTCACTATTTTCCTATAGTAACTACTATGAGTACTTTTACCAATCAGAATTCAAGTTTCCTATTCCTAGGCTCCCCCAAACTCGCTGTTGAATTTACAAAACCATTTACCAATGTATTTTACAAAAACAACCTATAACTCCAGCACACAGGAGAAAGCTACGCATTAAGTAAAGTATAAAAGTACCGATATCATATAATAGGGATTCATAAATAATAAAGAGAATTCACATACATTCGGGGATTGAATCAACTACATTTAACCCTATTGGAGAGTTTAGCTACGCATGGTAGCCATACTGACCAATGAAGAAACTGTCACACTTTTCTTCAATCCTAGCGTTGCTATCTTGGCAGCCCTTCGGGGACTCCTCTGGGGCTTTGAGCCCTAAACCCTCACTCCGCTAAGCTCCTTTGATCTTTACAAAAGGTCCTATTTATAGGCCACAGAATGCTATCTGAAATCTGGAAGGAATCTGTTTTGAAAACAGATCTGAAAACAAATCCGTGTAGCTGCGCTTCACTTGCGCTGAGCGCAAGTGAAGCGTGGATTACATAATGATACGCTCCACCCTGCGCTCAGCGCAGGTGGAGCGTGGAGCGCGTAACAGCTTCTTCTGTTTCCTCTTTTAACAGCTTGATTTCTTCCTGATCTTATCCTTATTTGCTTGGCTTCCTTTGTTTCCCTCTTTTTGAATTGATTCTGCGTTTATCTTGCCTTTGAATTTAAATTGGGGAAGTTATCCGCAGAATCCTTGTTTAAATGGCTGCTGATCTTATCTTTATTTGCTCTCATTTAAACTTCAAATTTGCAGATCCTATCCTCAAATAATGCTATCTTCTTTTCTCATTTAAATCTCTCTCATAAATCTGCAAAATCAACAGATTTTATATTAAAATAGCATCAAATTAAAATTCAAATTAAATAAACACAATTATTACAATTATTAATAAAAAGGGATTATTTTGGGGCATAAATTACTATTTTACCCTTGATAAGTGCAGTAAAAATACAAGAATAAATCATATAATTGGCACTTATCAAATACTCCCCAACTTAACTTCTTGCTTGTCCTCAAGCAAGAGACCTTTTTGCAATAAAAAATGGATTCAATCCCTTTGTTAAGATTCTCAGGAATAAGGAAAAATTTTCATCATCCCTTCATTAGGCAGCAATCACTTTCCAAATATCAGAAAAAATCAGAATTAAATGATGTTACCAAAACTCAATCAGAACAAGATACAAAAAATCAGTTAAACTTTCTCAGAAATAGCAATCAAAACAGTGAATGATAAATCAAGAAATTCTCTCATGCTCACGGGTAAGTGTTTCCCTCAATTTTTCCACCACAGTTGAACAACTAAAATTGATAGTCGTTTCTAGTTTCTAAACATGCACATAGTCAATATGGATCAAAAGGTCTTTTCTTGGTTGTAATGAGGCTGGGTTATCAAGAAATCATGGTTTTTCTGGATAAGCAAAGAACACTTAAAATAGAGAGCATCTTTTGATTTTTCTTGAGCTTGGAACTTCTCTCCATTCTCCATCTCATTCTTGATTTGTCTCATTTTAGCTGGCCTCTTTCTTTGTTTGAAGATGCACTCCCCCCAACTTATTCAATTGATTCACTTTTTTTTTCTTTTTGATTTTTAAGGGAGTGATCTTCTTTTGCTTCCTTGTGCTCACTCTTTGTATTTCTTCTTTTCAAGTAACCAACCATCTCTTCCCATTTCATCAAGTTGCACCTTTGCTCTCTATCCCAATTGTGTAAGGGACAGGATATAACAGTTATTTGGTCTGGGGTGCATAAGAAGAAACATTTAAGGCTCAAATAGGTTACCAAAAAATTGGAAAAATTTAGAGACTTTAAAAATTAATTCCTTAAATCCATAGTTCCTAAAATCCTAAACAGGAAAAAAAAACAAAAATCCTAAAAAAATTAATCATATATAATAAAAGAAAATAAAAAAACGAAAAGAAAGAAAAACACCGGTATCATTCTTCATCTTCTGGATCCTGTAAGTCCTTGTCCTGCTCTCCAGCTGCTGCTGCTCCACCTCCCCCTGGATGAATAGGTCTGTCCCCAGGCCACTGCAAGAATATCCGGAACTCTTCAAACAACATGCATGGGTATGGGTCTGGTAACTCCTGATTGGTTTGAGGTCAACTGGTCTTGACAACACAAAGTTGCATGATTTATGAGCTTCATACTTTGCAGCAGCCTGTGCACTCTTGAATCTCATGGGATCATAATGGGGTTCATCTCTGACCCTCTTCACAATGCCTTCTCCTTGTGAGCTAAAGCCTCGGGAAAGACCAGCAATTTAATCCTAGGCATCTAAAAAGTCAAATAACAATAGTTAGTTGCTAAAAACACATTCATTTTAATGATGCCTTACTGCAAACACCAATTCATTAAGAACATGGAAGACCATCATTAACCAATTTGCATACATAATTCAAAATGCTTTAAAAAAGAAACCAATCTCTTCACAACAAAATTTCAGTTGCGCTTGGTAATGACTTCCTAAAAACAGAATATACTCATTTGTTTTGCAAGCACTCAAATAATTCATGGAAAGTGAAAGTTCAAAATTTTTGCAAGAAATAGAGCATAACACTTTCAAGCTTCAATAACTCACAAAGCAAAGAGCATTTCAATAGAAAACTTGTTCTTCAAATTCCGCACAGCAATAATCACATCCAAGATAGCAATTATCAATAATATGCACATTCATAATCCTAAGGTTGCTATACTAGAGTTCAAACCATAAAAACACAGGAAGATGAAAATTTCAATTGGTGAAAACTACTTTGAAAGATTAAAAAATGAAGGAGGTTTGTAAGTGGAAAAAGTGAAAAGAAGGGTTTAGGAAGTAGAGAGACAGTACAGGGGAAAATAGGGGATTTTTGAAACTTCGTACCGCTGCGCTTAGCGCAGGTGAAGCGCAAAAAATAGTGACTAAAATTGCATTTCCGCGCTTTACCTGCGCTCAGCGGAGGTGAAGTGCAGAAAACAGAATGAAATTTTACAATTTTAAGTCAAGTTTTCTACTACTTCCAACTGTTTAAAAATTTAATTTTCCACAAACTCATTCCAATCAATTTTGAAAATTTCCTAAATCCTAAAAAATGAAAAATCCTAGTTAACAAACAAAACAAAAGAAAACAAAACTGGAAACAATTAAAAACTTAAAAATCTCTAGGTTGACTCCCAGGAAGCGCTCATTTTACGTCATATAGCTTGACGCCTGTTCTTTCTAGGTGGGTGATACTGGAATCCTTTGGCGAGCCTTTGTGCTGCACCTTTGACTCCTTTGAGCAGCGACCCTACCCATATTCTTGCCTCAGACCAATTGTGACTTGAATCTACCCATTTGGTCTTGTGTCTGGAGTTAGACCATGTTGTTGACTCCTTTGGCCTGGCTTTTCTTTTCTTTGGAGTCTTTTGCTGAGTTGCATCGGTCTTCTCCTCCTGAAGCTTGGGAAATTCACAGTTGTTAGATTTTACTTTTTGTGCTTCACAAGGGTCCTTGATATGGAATATGCCTGACCACTTTGTCCTCAATCTGTCTTTAAGCCTTGAATTTGAATTTCTTGGCCTGATTCTTTTTCTCTTTGCTCTGCTCAGGTCAGTGTAGTCACATGTTTTTCTCTTGTGGAGCTTGGAAGATTTAACATCTGCACATTGTCTTTCTTTATCTTCCTCTGCTTCTACCTCACCTTCTTCCCCTACTTCTTCTTCTTCTTCTTCTTCAACTAGATTGTCATCAGTTCCTTCCCTTATCAGTTGACCACTTATGGTGGGGATATCATCACAAAGTTCCTCGGGGTTGGATTGTGCATTTGTTGAGATTTGTTCTGACTGTTGGATGGCTCTTATTTCTCCTATTTGCTCTACTGTTTCATCAGTAAACTTTCCCTTCTTGGTGAGGAGTTCCATCATGAATTTGGTATATGCAGGCATTTGCTCCATGGCTTCCATCAATGGAATGTTAATTTGCAACCTTTTGATAATATCCATGAATCTTACAAATTGCTTGTCTATATCTTTCTTAGAGGGATTCTTTGGATATGGTAATTCCCTAACTTGGAGTACCTGCACGTCTTCATTCTCCCTCTTTTTCTCACTCGTTTCTAAAATTTCTTCCTCTACAGCAAGGTTATCACCAATCCCCCTTCCTATTACCTTACCACTCCCGGTGGATATTGATTTGCAATGCTCCTGCTGTGCAGAAAATTGCTTCCTTATTTGCTCCACTTGAGTTGCCAGGTTTTTGAATTTTGTCTCTATGGTTCTTTGACTGGCATTCATATCTTGTATGAGTCTATCGAGCTTCTCCTCAATTCTTGAATTTATGTCATGCATTGCAGCTTCTCTATCTTGGCATCTCCCTGAGTTGTTGGAAAAGTTATCTTGCCTTCCCTGGGCTCCCACCTAGTTGACCTGTTCTATTTGAATATCCTCATAAGAGCAGTGACCATTGGGGTGGTCGCCTCTGTAAAAGTCACAAATCAACTGTTGGGCTTGACAAGGTTGAGATTGAACTGTTTTCAGTTGTTGAGGAAGTGCTTTTAATTGCTCGGTGAGTGCCTCTAGTTGTTGCTTGATGAGCTTATTTTCTGCTAATAGTGCATCATTGCTTTTTAGCTCTAGCAACTCCTTCTTCTGAACCGGCTCCCCCAAATATTGAGCTTGTTGGTTATTCATTGCAAAATTCTCAATTATTGTGAGAGCACGCTCTTCATCCACTGCCAAAATAGTCCCTCCTGCTGCAACATCTATGAAAGATTTGGCATCTGGCTTGAGTCCATTGCAGAAAATGTTGAGTTGAGCAATATCATCATAACCATGATTAGGACATTTGCGCAGCAAAGATTTGTATCTTTCCCAGGCTTCACACACATTGGTTCATCTGCTCCTTGCCTGAATGTGGAGATATCTGTCTTGGCTTGGATATAACGGGGTAGAGTGAAAAATCTCTTTAGAAATTTTGCTTCCACTACGTTCCAGTTGTTCAAACTATGGTTGGGATGTGACTTTAACCATTCCTTAGCTTTACCTGTAAGAGAAAAAGGAAACAAGCGTAAGTATACGGATTCTAGATCCCCTTCTTCAAATCCCATAGTTTCAATCAATTCATAAAAAGTTGAGAGATGATTATGTGGATCTTCGCTATCCAAACCTGTGAAATTGATGAACACCGATGAGTTTGAGATGTGAAGCTTTTAATTCCACTGCTTTTGCAGAAATTGGGAGAGCAATACTTGAATGATAACGTGGCCCTTGATACATAACATAGTCTCCCAAAATCCTCTGGGGTTGTGTGTTCTCCATATTTTTGGTTTCTTCACACCTGACCATTCAAAAATATAAACAAGAAAACTTGAAAAGGGTAAGTGTGAAAGAGAATTTTTATAATAAAAAGATAAAAATTAAAAATAAAAGAAAAATTCCTAAAAAATAAAAATCTAATCCTAAGATAGAGTATATACAACTTGATAGTTAGACCTCCCAAGTCTATACGAATTGATACACCATTCCTCGGCAACGGCGCCAAAAATACTTGATGGGATTTAGGCAAGCGTACCAAAATTCCAGCAGTATAATAGTAAGTAAAGAGTATTATATCCACAGGGAATGGTTCACTTCGTATTTATTAGTGATTAGACTATCAAGTAAGAAACTATTTTTGATGATTGTTGTGCAGAAAATAAATTGCGTAAAATAAATGAGATAGTAGACATAGAGTAAGATAGCGTTACTTGGATCAGGATTGAATTTCGTATCATCGCACCCCTTACATATGTGAATTCCACTATTAATTAAGAATATATTTCTATGATACCTTAGCCAAACTATATTGTTTTACCCCAAGTCACCAGCAGTAAAACACTCGAAGATAATCCATGCGGGTTCTCCCGGGCGACAAATTACCCCAGCTTGATTGCTCTACTTTTCCGTTCATTAACACTATCAATTCGCCCTATATTCCTATAGTGACTACTATGAAGAGACTGTCACACGTCTTCTTCACTCATCGATTCTCACTATATTCCTATAGTAACTACTATGAGTACTTTTACCAATCAGAATTCAAGTATCCTATTCCTAGGCTCCCCCAAACTCGCTGTTGAATTTACAAAACCATTTACCAATGTATTTTACAAAAACAACCTATAACTCTGGCACACAGGCGGAAGCTACGCATTAAGTAAAGTATAAAGGTACGATATCATAGAGTAGGGATTCATAAATAATAAAGAGAATTCACATACATTTGGGGATTGAATCGACTACATTCAACCCTATTGGAGAGTTTAGCTACGCATGGTAGCCATACAGATCAATGAAGAAACTGTCACACTTTTCTTCAATCCTAGCGTTTTTATATAATATAAAAATTGTTTGCTGTTTCTTAAAAAAAAAACTACTGTAACTGTTTGCTGTTTGCTTAAATTTACTGTCTGAAACTACTTGCTGAAAATTGTTGTTTGCTAAAGTTGTTAGCTGTTGCGTAGCTATTCTATAGCTACTGCTGTCTAAACTTTACTGTTTGCTATCTGAAAATGTTGTTTACTGTTATTGTATGTTGTTTGTGCGTTTTTCTGTTGCTGTATACAGCAGAATTTCAGACAGTAAGTCTTTCTTTGACAGCAGAATTTATTGTGACAGCCGAAACATATTTTTAGACAGTAGAAAAATACATTTGGCATATTTTTCATTGGATTTTAAGGATTTGTATTAGTGGTTGGCATTTTCATCATTCTTGGATAATTGGTTTCATGAATTTTATTGATTGGATTCCTTATAATTTGGTGAATAAGTTGGTTTTGATAATTATTGGGTTGAATCTTTTGTGATAGAGTTACCCATGGTGAGATTTTGAGCCTTAATGTGGATGTACCATTCTATGCCATTCTTTCTTTTTCTTGTGTGATTTCACTCTTGTTTGCTTGTGCTCTAGAACTTGGCTTGACTCCTTAATTTGCATCTTGGTTCACATGCATGAATTGAGATGATTGAGGCATTTTTGTTGATATTTGAGCTACTAGCCATATTAACCTACCTTGATGATTTTCCACTTGTAAGCCCCTTTGAGCCTATGGATCCCATTTCTTGTTATTAAAAGCTCATTACAAGCCTTGAAAGTGAAAAACCATGATTATACTTGCCTTATAGGATAAAGGAGCTTTGGAATTGTTTTGGGAATAGGTTCTTGAGTAAGTGTGGGGGTGTGCTTGAATTTCTTATCCTATCTCCTCATGTGGATATCATATTGTTGACTCTTGGCTAGTTATAAAAGGAAAAAAAAATGGAAAAGGAAAGATAGAAAAGTAAAAAAAAAAAGAAAGAAGAAAGAATAAAGAAAAGCTCAAAAGAAAAGTGTTAATAAAAAGAAAAGAAGCAAAGAAATAAAGTGTGCTTGAAAAAAAAATGGGTCAAAAGGGGGAAAAAGGAGTTTAATTGTAATTTTGAGATGTATGCTACTTGCATTCGTTCTTGGGTTTATTCCCCATTGCTCCTCTATTCTCTTTGGTTTATAGCTTCTTATCCTTCATTTTCCCTACCTTTTCCTTGGCCCCATTACATCCTATTTGAAGTCCTCTTGATCTTTGCTTGCATGTGTTTCAATTGTTGTGGATATTAGAGTCTTGCCAAGCCTATGGTAGTGTTTGCTTACATGAGTGCTTTGAGTGTATATACACAAGCCTAAACACTTGAGAGTTAGAGAGTTTGTCTTGTGAGGATTCTATCATTCTTGATTCACCCCTTTGATTTGATCTACCCTCTTGTTTGCTAAATTATTGGGAATTCCATTCATATATTTCTTTTCTCCATGATTCCTTGGATGTTGTATTTTGCCTACTCCTATGCATTCCTTGGATCTCTTGATAATTATGCCATTTGCATTTGCATCTTGCTCCTAATTAATCGTTGGTTTCATGTGGTGTTTTTCCCGGAGTGCAAAAGAGAAAGTGTGGGGGAATTTGATGAGTACATTTTTATTCACACTTTGCATAATTAATCTTAGCTTTCTTGGACTCTAATTATGATTATATCCACTGTTTTAATTGGAATTTACCAAGTTGGAACAACTTGCTGAAGTGTACTTCGAACAACTTGCTAAAGTGAACCTTCCTAAGTAGTTTCTGAAACCTTACCATCTGAAGTTCTACAGTATCAAACTCTATTTGAAATATGTTATCTGAAATTGGCATTGAATTCCTTGAGAGACGACTTTGGGTTATCTAACCCTCACTACACTTAATTCATATTATTTGATTGGGTACGACCTCGATCAAATTTATGGGTTCTTCTCTTGATCTTTTCTTTTTCTCCTTCTTGCTTCTCTTGGAAATCACTGTCTTAAGACAGGACATTTCTTAGGATGGTGAGGCTTGAGCTGAGCTTGACTCAGGCTTCTTATTCTTTGAGGGAGAGGAGGATGACAGAGAGAATGGAGGAGGGGGAATGGACTTACCTTCAAGCTTCAAAGCTTGAATGTTGGACTTACCAAAATAAGTCCTATTTTCTTGAGTCTCCTCGGCCATGGAGATATCCACTTTGAAATGCTTGAGGATACGGGTGAGGAGCATTGCAAATGGCAGAGACGCATTCATCTTCACATTATTGAAGGCGTGCTCCATGTGTTTCAAATTTAAGTAAGGCAGATTCAAAGCAAGTCCGTGCTTGAGGTGGTACATGACTATGAGGTCAATGGCATACATTTTATCAAAGGTCCCAGCGCAGGGAATGATGGTTTTGGTTACCAATTGGAACAAAAATCATCCAAAAGGATTGAGAGAGGATAAGGAGAGACTGATCTCAGCTTGGCTAAACAAAGATGCACCTACATTACCTGCTTGAATTCCTATTAGTTCCCACTATTTGTCTTCGTTGTAGAGACGATTCCTTGAGACGGGGGCTTTGATGATGCTTCCAAGCATTTCTTCAGTGATATCCATCTTGATGCCTTTGAGGAGAGCAACTACAAGAGGAGACATCTTAGTTTCTCCTTTGATGTTGGTGCAGGAGGCATAGAAAGTTCTAGTGAGCTTGGGATAGACGAGTTTAGAGAGACTGAGATACCCTTCCCAACCTTGCTTCTTGATGTAGGGAAAGATGTCCCAATTTAGTTGCTTCAGCTCAAGTGGGGGGATGATCCTTCCAATGACCACCTTATTTTCTATAAAGCGTCCAATGTACTTTGCCTCGACAAGATCATTTTCAAAAAGATCAGATTGGAAGGAGAGTCTCTTCTTAACCTTGCTGACTCTGATCATATTTTCTTTGCCTTTGGAAGAGGGAGAGGTTTGGGTCAGATCAACGTGAGCAGGTGATCTGGGTTGTTTAGGCGCTGAGGCCTGAACAACATTTGAGGCTATTCTCCTAGACTTTTTAGGAGGAGATTTGGTTTATGGATGAGGTTGAGTTTGAGCCTGGGTATACTCAGAGTTTGTGCTTGGTTGACAGATAGGAGACCTAGTGAGTCTCTCTTGGCTTGAGGTTACAACCCCATAGGAAGCAAAAGAGTTAGTGGACATGTTGGTGAGCTCTAGAGAGGAAGAAGATGATGAGAGATAGGGTGAAGGATTTTTTTATTACAGGTAGCTTGATGCGCATGAGGGAGAGATTTGAGAGAGAGCTTAAGATTTTTATAATGAGAGGAGAGAATGAGAGGAAACGACTGAGAGAGGTTATAGAATGTAGTTGGGTAGTGTGAGATTAAATAGGTACGGGCTAGTAGCTCAGCTTTTGAGAGAGCTAGCCATTAGCAGGAAACTAGCCGTTATGGCCCTTCAGCTCTCAAGGCAAATAAATAGCTTTATTACCGTTATGAGTCTCAGTCTCAAGCCGAGTCTTAGGCTCATTCTTAGTATGAGTCTCAGGTTCAGACTCAGTCTCAATTTGAGTCTTAGGTCTGGACTCAGTCTAACCCTGACTTACGTTGTTCATGCAACTTTTGAAGCTTTTATTATTTATATTTTCTTTCAAGCTAGAGCTCTCATGTTCAGAAGATTTAGAATGTAGTTGAACCTATCTTCCAAAAGAGGTTTAGTAAAGATATCAACAAGCTGATTTTTGGTTTCAATGAAGATGAGCTCAACATTCCCCTTTTGAACATGATCTCTAATGAAGTGATGTTTTATGTCAATGTGCTTAGATCTTGAGTGATGAATAGGGTTCTTAGCTAGATTGATTGCACTTGTGTTATCACACAGAATAGAGATTTTAGAGTACCTTAGTGCATAGTCTAGTAGTTGAGATTTGATCCAAAGAACCTAAGTACAACAAGCAGCAGCTGAGACATACTCAACTTCAATTGTTGATAGGGCAATGGTGATATGCTTTTTGCAAGACCAAGATACAAGACACTTTCCAAGGAATTGACAATTTCCACTTGTGCTTTTTCTGTCCATTTTGTCCCCAGCAAAATCAACATCATTGTACCCTGTGAGATCAAAACTACAACATTTCTCATACTAGAGACCAAGATCAGTAGAGCCACTCAAGTATCTAAAAATTCTTTTTACAGCAGAGAGGTGATATTCTTTGGGGTTAGATTGATATCTTTCACATATTCCAACAACATATTGAATATCAAGTCTACTAGCAGTGAGATACATGAGAGATCCACTCATACCTCTATAGAGCTTATCTGAGATGAGCTTACCATGCTTATCTTTGTCAATCTGAGATGATGGATGCTTGGGTGTTTTTATGGGCTTGGCATCCTCCATCTTGAATTTCTTTAACAAATCTTTGACATATTTTCCTTTATAAATGAAAATACCATTTATTTTTTGTTTGATTTGTAAGCCCAAGAAGAATCTCAGCTCACCCATCATGCTCATCTCAAACTCACCCTGCATGAGACTTGAGAAATCTTTGCAAAGAGATTCATTAGTAGAACCAAAAATTATATCATCTACATAAATCTGAACAATAAGTAAATCTTTATAATACTCCCTTTTGAAAAGAGTTGTGTCAATATGACCTCTGGTGAAACCATTCTCAACTAGGAATGGGCTTAGTCTATCATACCAAGCTCTGGGAGCCTGCTTGAGCCCATACAGAGCTTTCCTCAGTCTCAGCATGTGCTTAGGATATTCTGGGTTCTCAAACCCAGGGGGTTGTCTTACAAATACCTCTTTTTCAATTACCTCATTCAAGAAGGCACTCTTCACGTCCATTTCATAGAGCTTGAAGTCTCTGTGGGCTGCAAAGGCTAGGAGTATCCTAATAGCTTTAAGTCTTGCCACGATTGAAAAGATCTCATCATAGTCTATTCCCTCTTGTTGATTCACCCTTGAGCCACCAGTCTTGCTTTGTTTGTCATAACTTTCCATTTCTCATTTAGCTTATTGCGGAACACCCATCTAGTGCCAATCACGGATTGATGTGAGGGAGGAGGTACCGGAGTCCAAACTTTGCTTTTCTCAAATTGACTTAGTTCTTCCTCCATTGCTCTGACCCAAGACTCATCATCTAGAGCTTCTTGAATATCCTTAGGTTCTGCTTCAGACAAAAGAGCCATCATATTTTCAGAGTTTCTAAAAGATGATCTTATTCTTACCCTGTCTGCGGTATCCCCAATGATTTGATCTCTTGGGTGAGAGCGCACTAGTCTCCAACTTCTGGGCATTTCTGATGTGTGCTAGTGTTGAGTCTCAGGTACTGCTTGAGATCGGAGCTCAGTCTCATTCTGACCTTTATCTTCATTTTGAAGATTTGCCCGAGTCTCGGTCTGAGGTTGTGTCTCAGTCTGAGCTTGACTGACGACCTTCTGATCTGAGGTGGATCTTTCCTTATCATTAGTCTCCTTTTCTAGGATCTTCATGTTGCTCATCATTTCTTCCACCTTTTTTTCTAGTTTTCTTGGTGAGCTTCCCTGAATCTCATTGAATACTACATGTATAGACTCTTCAGTGGTTCTAGTCTTTAAATTGAACACACGGTAAGCCTTAGATGTTAGGGAATAACTAAGAATAATGCCTTTGTCAGACTTTGTATCAAATTTTCCCAAAGAATCTTTGGTGTTGAGGATGTAACAGTCACATCCAAACACATGAAAGTAAGAGATAGAAGGCTTCCTTCCTTTCCATGGTTCATATGGAGTTTTGTTAAGAATCTTTCTTATTGTAACTCTGTTGATGATGTAGCAAGAGGTATTTACAGCCTCTGCCCAAAAATATTTCTTAACTCTAGAGTCACAAAGCAAGGTTCTTGCCATTTCCTGAAGCGTTCTATTCTTTCTTTCAACTACACACTTATGTTGGGGTGTTCTTGGACAAAAGAGGTTGTGAGTTATACCATGTTTGTCAAAGAAATCTTTGAACTTGGCATTCTTAAGTTCTCCTCCATGGTCACTTCTTACAGTACCTACTCCATATCCTTTCTCAGGTCAGACCTTTTTACAAAATATTTTAAAGTTTTCATAAGACTCATCCTTCTGAGATAGGAACAGAACCCATGTGAATCTGGAAAAGTCATTAACAATTACTAAACCATACTTTTTACCACTGAGACTGGCTGTCTTAGTTGGTCCAAAAATATCTATGTGAAGCATTTCCAGAGGCCTAGTGGTACTGACATGTTTCTTAGGTTTGAAGTCTTAGTATGCTTACTCTTGATACAAGACTCACAAACTAAGTCTTTTCAAACTTGATCTTAGGTAGACCTTTGACAAGATGTTGGTTAGCAAGCTAATCTATGGTTCTCATGTTAATGTGTCCAACTCTTTTATGCCAAAGCCATTTTTCATTGGCATGAGACACAAGACAGGTTAGATCTGATAAACCCTCAAGAGAGACTGAGCAAAGATTTTTATTTCATTTTCCATAGAAAACAAATTTTCCAGTCTTGGAGTCTATGATATCACAAAAGGTAGGTTGGAAATTAACATGACAACCATTGTCCCAAAGTTGGCTTAGACTAAGAAGATTGTGTTTCAAACCTTCAATAAAATAAACATTTTCAATCTGAGCTGAGTTAGTCTTACCAATCTTACCAATGCCCTTGATCTAAGCTTAGCCATTGTCTCCAAAAGAGACAACTCCAGATGCCTTCTCTTCAAGTGACATGAACTTGCTTTTTGTCTCCTGTCATGTGTCTTGAACATCCACTGTCCAGTACCCACATGTTCTTGGCTTTGGCTACTGTCAAGCATGTCTGCGTCACAATGAGATTAAGTCTTAGGTACCCACTTATATTTGGGTCCTGCATGGTTAGACACCTTCTTCTTGATTGCTACTTGTCTCATGTAACAATCTGAGATCTTATTGCCAAATTTGCTGCAACAAGAGCATCTCTCTTTGCGTTTTCTAGCTAGAACAAAAAAACTCTTGTACCAAACTTCATTAACAGGTTTATCATAGCCTAATCCAGCTTTATCAAAAACACTATTTTGAGACCCAATGAGTCTCTCCAGATTTTTTGTTCCTTTTACAAATTTTGCCAGATCATCTATTAAAACTCTATTTTGATGCTTGAGTTTTTTTATTTTCATCAAACAATTTTTTTGACTCCAGCTTAGATTAAGCTTGAGTCTGAGTCTTTACAAGCTCGAACAATTTCATGTGAGACAGCATGAGACTGGCATTCTTATGATTCAAAACCTCATTCTCTTTTTCAAGAAATTTAACCTTTTCCAAGGCTGTATTTAATTCAGATTTCAATAAGGAACTTTTTGAGGCAAGAAGATTTGAATCATAGAGAAGATTTTCAAAGGCTAACTTAAGCTCATTATAAGATGGATCTGAGTTTGAGTCATATACCTCTTCATCTGATGAGTCTCCATCAGCCATCAAGCAGAGATTGGTTGATTCCTCACCTTGGCTTTCTTCTTCTTCTGAGTCATCCCAAGTAGCCATCATGACCTTCTTCTTAGGGATCTTCCTAACTTCCTTCTTTAGCTGAGGACACTCAGATTTGAAGTGCCCAAGCTTGTTGCACTCATAGCAAATAACTTGTCCTTTCTTTTTTGACTTGATCTCAGGTCTTCTAGAAGGAAATCTCCTTCTTCCACTGCCTCTAGTCCTCCACATTTGTCTTATTCTTCATGAGATGAAAGCAATCTCATCGTCCATCTCAGTCTCATCTTCATCTTCACATTCTTCGCTTTCTGAGTCATGGGAAGAACTAAGTGAAACTTGATGAGAAGAGGTTACCTTCTTACCTTTGATGGATGAGGCTTTCAAGCCTATGGACTTGGGTCTCTTGATGAGATCTTCCTCCATGAGCTCTTGCTCATGTACCTTAAGTGAACCAAGTAGCTCATCCAATTTAAGCGTGCTCAGATCCTTTTGCTTCATGTATTGTTGTCACCTTGGGCCTCCAAGGTTTGGGTAGACCTCTGAGGATCTTTCTCACCATGTCCTAGTTTGAATAAGTTCTACCAAGAGATTTTAAATCATCAGTAATAATAGTGAATCATCTTACCATTTCTTCAATACCTTCATCCTCATTCATTTTGAATAGCTCGTATTGCCTTACTAAGATGTTGATCTTAGCTTATTTAACTTGGTTTGTCCCTTCATGCTCAACCTCAAGAGCTTCCCATATCTCCTTGGCTGAGGCACAACCAACTACCTTATCATATTCACTTCGGCTTAAGGCACACATCAGTAGGTATTTGGCTTTTAAGTTTAGGATGTATCTACTCTTCTCAGCATCAGTCCAGGCGTCTCTAGGCTTAGCTATTCTCAAACCAAGATCATCAATAGTATGAGGAACATAAGGACCTACCTCAATGATCTCCCATAGATCATCATGCTGAGATTCAATGAAGAGCTTCATCATGTCCTTCCAGTAGTTATCTTAGTTAGGTGAGATTCAGTTGCAATGAGATAAGATAAGTGACCTATAAGAGTGAGAGAGATCACACAGAGATTTATCCTAGTTCACCCACACCTTGGCTACGTCCAATCCTTACAACCTTGTGAGATTTCCACTATAACAAACTGTTAACTTACAATATTCTTTCCTCTACCTCTTCAGGCTCACATATGAGTATTCTTATTACAATACCTCTCCAGGCTTACACTAGCTCACACTAAGCTTAGGCACCTCCTAACTTAGCTGAGACTGAGGTGAGATGAGATTAGGTTGGTTCTAGCTTCTTCGTACAAGGTACGAATACACAGTAAGCTTGGCTAGGTATAACTGCTCTTATAATTACAAATTAAAGAATAAATAGAAGAGATGATTGCTTTACAAACAGATATAGACTTATAAAAGATGAGATTCACTTGAGATTGGGATTTTTCAGCTTGTGCAGTTATGTGTCTCACCCTTCAATGTCAAACTATCTTCCTTTTATACTCTGTTGGCAGGTAGCCATTGCAGGAGCTCAAAGTATGTCAGCGTGCTTGTGCTGCTGTATCAATGTGTTTGCTGCTTGTGTCAGCGTCCTTATGGAGTGTGTTAGCGCTCATGTTCAGTGTGTCAGCGTACTTGCATTGACATGCTTCTGATGCTTTCACGTTTAAGCATATGGATCTGAGTCTCAGTCTTAGCTGGTGTTCTCATCTGTGAGTCTGAGCTTGTTCAGTCTTAGCTTAACTATTGTTTTGTCTTGTGCTCAGCTTTATGCTTCAAATTGCTTCTCTATTATGCTTAGACTAAAGCTTTCTAGATGATGGCACAGAGAGACCTTGTTGCTTTAGCTTTGCTCTAGCTTTCATATTTATCTTAAGTCTCAGCTTATCCTTGTTTCTGACTTTACTCCTTAACATTTCAAAACCTGCAAAGCCTAGTCTAAAGAGTTGCACATTCTCAACACACAGTTAGTATAACAAATGAATCTTAGATACTCCGAGAGCTCATGCGTATTCTCTTAGGGAATGAGCTTGTCTCAACAATCTCCTCCTTTTTTATGATGGCAAACCTTTAAGTTTGTAAAGCTTTAGTTATCTAAGATTTGAGCTAATTTTGGAATACCTTAAAACTCCCCCTGAGTCTCATGTGTAACAGTCTTAACTTGATTCCCCTTTTTTTGTTCTTTCAACTTAAAACATAATCTAGTTGTTCATGAGATTTTTTAGAAAGAATTACAAGTTTTGAGTTTTCAAAAAAAATGAAGTTGAGATTAGACAAGCAAACAAGCAACACCTGAGCTAAGCAAAGGCAACCTAAGCTAAGCTAAAAGCTAAGCAAAACAAAGCTTTCCGAAGCTCTATCCCTACAAATTTATCCTATTCTCCCCCTTTTTCCAACATCAAAAGTGAATTGCAAAACTACTTGGCAGGGGATGAAGTATAGCTTGAGGGAGACTCAACTGAACGAGGTACTGATGGAGGAACAGAAGGAAGAGGAGGCAGACTTGAAAGGTGTTGATACACTTGATGATGATAAATGTTCAAATCATTGATAGCCTTGAGGATGAGATCCATCCCTTCAAAGAGGTTTTCTTGCCTACGCCTTATTTTCTTCAGTTCTTTCTCCATTTTTCGTTGAGAGTTCAAAGATGGCTGGTCAGAGCTAGGCTGAGCTTGTTTCTGGTGTTGTTGTTCCTGATGCAGAGTCTGAGCTTGTTCAGTCTTAGCTTAACTATTGTTTTGTCTTATGCTCAGCTTTATGCTTCAAAGTGCTTCTCTATTATGCTTAGACTAAAGCTTTATAGATGATGGCACAGAGAGACCTTGTTGCTTTAGCTTTGCTCTAGCTTTCATATTTATCTTGAGTCTCAACTGATCCTTGTTTCTGACTTTACTCCTTAGCATTTCAAATCCTGCAAAGCATAGTCTAAAGAGCTGCACATTCTCAACACACATTTAGTATAACAAATGAATCTTTGATGCTCCGAGAGCTCATGCGTGTTCTCTTAAGTTTTGTTTATCATTAAAACTCTTAGGGAATGAGCTTGTCTCAACAATGACATCCTTATCTACTCCCAAACCTTATAAGAGCATGAGTAGCATCTTAGGATTGTGTTGGGGATGTTGCGGGAGAAGAAGTTGTTTGCCAATCTTGAGAAGTGTGAATTTTGGATGGATAGAGTTCATTTCTTAAGGCGTGTAATATCTACATAGGGTGTTTGGTTGACCCCAGCAAGATAGAAGTTGTAGTAGAGTTGGAGAGGCCTAAAACCATCACTGAGGTGAGGATTTTCCTAGGTTTAGTCGGTTATTATCAGAGGTTCATCAAGGGATTCTCCCAGCTAGCCTTGCCTCTCACTCGGCTAACCCGAAAAGGGCATGCCTTTGTATGGGACGAGAAATGTGAGAAGAGTTTCATGGAACTCATTGAAAGGTTGACCACTACCCCGGTGCTAGTGTTACCTGTAACGTTCTAAATTATAATCCGAGAATTTAGTCCGTTGGAAACCAAATCCCAAATTTTTGAAATTATTTCGCACCATTTAGATATCGGATATCACAAATCATACTTTATTCAAGCTACCAATGTTCACTTAAACAACATATGGGATGATAACAAAAGGAATACATATACATATAACGATTGCCACCAAGGCTACAAATCATCCTAATTACAAAGTTCATCTAAGGATACCCTCATACATGTGTCCTAACAAAACACCAGAAGGAATCACATGTACAATCGTATCCTCACAAAAGAATATACAATCCAACAATAAAGGGCTACTAACAAATAATTACATTCTTAATCCCTTTTTTTCTCAAACTAATCATCAAAACATGTTCTCAATCTCCATGCTCACTGGCCAGTACGAGGTAGGACATGTGCATCTAAAAAGTAATCCATAAACATGTGGTGAGACAAGGGGTCTCAGTGAATAAAACATGCAACAGGCAGTATAGGGAAGCAGGCAGATGTAATGAACATACAAAAATCTAACACAGGAAACATAAGCTCTGTTATATACATTATACTCTGAAAATCTCTAGCAATATGCATGAATTGCGTTTCCCGACAGTACGGGGTCTTGTCTCTATCTCTGGGGCTAGACCTGAGCTTAGAATACAAGGAACATCTCCCTTGGGGTTATACCCACCATTACTCTGGGGACCGAAGTCCAAGTTTTACTTTGGGGACCGAAGTCCATTAACTCTCGGGACCGAAGTCCATTGTCTCTTTATTAATGTCTGGGGGCTAAAGCCCAAGTGTCTTATTTATTCTCAAACAGGCATAGCATAACTCATAACTTGGATTAAATGCACAACATAATCATAGTATTCAGTAACAACAACAAATAGTGCCTAATCCTAGCAAGAATACCAACTCAAACCCTAAATAGGAATTTCAAATTCAAACTTCATCAATACATTAAATACATCTATAGATCAATCGATAAACAGACATAAAAACTCACATACAACCTCAAGAAAAGGAAGGGAAGGAATGGGCACATTGGGGATTAAACATACAAGATGGGAGTGGTGGTGTGTGAGATTTACTCACCTCAAGGAGACTCAAAGGAAGGAAAAGAAGGGTTGGGGAAGGTTGGGAGGTGAAGTCTTGGCCTTGGAGTCCTTGCTTCAAGCTTCAATGGCACATCCTCTTTCTAGAATTTCTCTCTCTCTAGAATTCAAAAGGAGGAAGAAAGAAATAATGAATTTGGTGCCCTAATTAATGTTTTTAATCTATTACGCGTGTTCTCACTAAAGCGAGGGATTCTTGCTTGAGTGAGATGGGTGGAATTTCTCAGCTTTCGCATTCTCACTCAAGCGAGAATACTCTAGAGAGAATCCCCCTCTCTGGAAGATTCTCACTTGAGCGAGAGTCTGCTCACTCAAGCGAAAAACATCCAGAGAGCCCCCCAAATTTGGTTGAATTTCGCTTGAGCGAGAAATTCTTCCAGAGAGCACTCCAAATTCTCCCATGTATCTCGCTTGAGCGAGAACCTTCTTGCTCAAGCGAGAAAACCATAAAAAGATTTTGTAAGTTTTATTAATATACTCGCCCAAGCCAGCCATTCTCACTTGAGCGAGAATATCAGAACTCGGTTTTCTGATTTCTCTTCTTTTCTTATTCTAACTCAATCCTCCCCACTAAAACCTTATTTCTTTTTTTATCAAACTATCATACTTCACACTTGATTCATTAACATGGATTTTAATTCTTAGGATGTTACATTACCGAATTTGTCCAAACCTTTGGAGGTGTATAGTGATGCTTTAGGTAAAGGATTGGGTTGTGTGTTGATGCAGGAGAGGAGAGTAGTGGCCTATGCCTCTAGGAAACTTAGACCCCCTAAGGAGAACTACCCTACCCATGAGCTAGAGTTAGCAACTATGGTATTTGCACTCAAAATTTGAAGGCATTACATGTATGGTGTGAGGTTTGAGGTCTTTAGTGATTATAAGAGTCTTAAATATCTTTTTGATCAGAAATAGCTCAACATGAGGCAAAGGAGGTGGATGAAGTATTTAAAGGATTATGATTTTAAGCTGAAGTACCACCCGGGTAAAGCCAATGTAGTGGCTGACGCCTTGAGTAGGAAGTCCCTACATGTATCATCCATGATGGTGCATGAGATGGAGTTGTTGGAAGAATTTAGGAACCTAAGTCTGGATGTGAGCTTTGAGGGGGACATTTTGAGGCTTCACGGGTTAGAGGTCACCATTGAGCTGAGGGCTCAGATTAGGAAGGCTCAGGAATTAGACTTAGACCTCCAAGCCAGGAAGGGACAGTCGGGTTTTTCTGAGTCAGGTGGTAGGATGATTCTTTTCCAAGGGAGAGTTTGCGTCCCTAAGGGGGGTAGTTTGAGGCAGGAGATTTTATAGAAGGCTCACAGGAGCAAGCTCACAGTACATCATGGGATTACCAAGATGTATCAGGACCTGAGAGGAATGTTTTGGTGGGATGGTATGAAGAAGGAGGTAGCAGAGCTCGTTTCTAGGTGCCTTATATGTTAGCAGATCAAAATAGAACAACAAAAACCTTCAAGAACTCTCCAACCTTTAGAAATCCCTGAGTGGAAATGGGAGGGTATTGCTATGGATTTTGTGATAAGGCTACCTAGGGTCCCAGTAGGTTTTGACGCCATTTGGGTCATAGTAGACCGTTTGACTAAGTCGGCTCATTTCCTACCTATCAAGGCTACCTATTCCTTAAGTAAACTAGCAGACCTGTACATCAAGGATATTGTAAAGCTCCATGGTGTACCCTCTAGCATTGTGTTAGATAGAGAAATCCTAGGTTCACCTCTAGGTTTTGTAACACTTTACACCAGGCTTTTGGTATTAAACTGAGATTTAGTATTGCTTACCATCCTTAGACTGATGGTCAGTCTTAGTAGACCATTCAGGCCCTAGAGGACATGCTTAGAGCTTATGTGTTATAGGAGAAGTGCAATTGGGATAGGTACCTACCACTCATAGAGTTTTCCTACAACAACAGTTTCTGTAGCAGTATAGGTATGACACCCTATGAGGCATTGTATGGTAGGAAATGTAGGTCCCCACTCTTTTGGTGTGAGGTGGGGGAGAGGAACTTGTTAGGTCTGGAGTTGGTTCATGAAACCATTGAGAAAATCAAGAGGGTTAGGGAAAAACTTGTAACTGTCCAAAGCCATCAGATGAGTTATGATGATAGGAGGAGAAATGACTTTAGGTTTGAGGAGGGAGAACATGTGTTTTTAAAGGTCACTCCCGTCACAGGCATAGGAAGAGCCATTAAAGCCAAAAAGCTAAATCCCATTTTCATTGGCCCTTTCCAAATTCTGGAGAGGATTGGTCCTTTTGCATACCGGATAGCTCTTCCACTCTACTTGTTCAATATTCATGATGTTTTTCATGTTTCCTAACTCAAAAAATATATTCATGACCCTTCCCACATCATAAGCTCGGAGTCAATACAATTAAGGGAAGATCTGACCGTTCTCACTAGGCCTACACAGATTATTGACTGAAGTTCAAAACCCTGAGGAGTCTAGACGGGAGAAAGAGGATGAGGTTCATGCTCAATATCCGAAGTTATTTTATTAAGGTAAAACTTAAAAAATCTAATGATCAATTTTGAGAACAAAATTAATTCAAGGGGGTAGAATCGTAACATCCCAAACCTAACTAATCAATTTAATAATTCAAATAGGGATAGAGGGAATTTTTGTAAAAGGAACTAGGAAAAAGGGGTAAAAGTTGGTGAAAATGGCTAGGAATGGAAATCTGGAATTTCCATTCTGGAGCATTTTTGCTCAAGCGAGAATATCCTCGCTTGAGTGAAAACATCTGTAAAAATGGGAGAAATCAATTTTGGTTTGCTCACTCAAGCGAAATTAGGCCTCACTTAAGCGAAAATACTCCAAAATTAGGAGTTACTCTCTAAAGTATTCTCGTTCAAGTGAGCGCGTGAAATGAGTGTTGTTGGCTCATTCTCGCTCAAGCGAGAAATCCTCGCTTGAGTAAGAACGCGCAAACTTAGTTTTTTAAGAAATAGAACCTAGGGTCATTTGACCCAATTCTAAAACATTTCCCTCATGTCCCCCTTGCCCTAGCAGAGGAAAAAGAAGAGAAAGAAGGAAGAGAAGCCTTAATTGAAGTCTCCAACCAAGAGAGAAGCTTGGAATTACCACTCTCCACCCCTCCAACATCTCCATTCTTGCTCTTGAGGTGAGTGTGGTTCACCCACTCACTATCATTTCGCTTGAACTTTGTGAATGACCCCTATTCTTCTTTCCCTTGCTTATTTCTCTTGCTTGTGCTTGATTGAGAGTTTCCTTATGGTTATGAATAATATATTGTGATTGAAATGCTTGATGATTGTCTAACTCTAGGGTTAAATGTTAGGGTTTTATGTGAGATTGTATGATGATGATTAAACTCTCATGGAATGGTTTGACTATGTACCCTCATGTTCATTATCTATCATGTGAAGAGGAACTTTCATGGGCCTATGGCAAAAGAGGATTTTCATGGGCTATTTATAGCTAAAGAGGAAAAGAGGTTGTTCATGACAAAATCTTAATGAATTCATGTTTGTTATGATCTATGAGGAATTAAGGGTAAGGTCTTTATGGCCTTCGGGAATGACGGGTCCTGTTAGCCTGAGCTCAGTCTAGCCTCGAGTAAAGTGGAAAGACCCCTAAGGTGTTGGATTAGACACTTGAGGACAAATTTTACATTTATTGTCATTGTGGATGAATTATGATTTGATTGAGGATATTGAATGTTGATGCATAACATTTACTTGGATTCCTACACTCCATGTTTTTATCACACTCACTGGGTGGCCCTTAGGGGTTCACTCTACCCTTTCAGAACGCTTGTATGATAATATCCCAACTATACCTAGACATTGTGTATTTTGATGTATTGAGCCGCTTGATGGCAAATTACTTGGTTTATTCACATGTGTATTTGTTTTTAGGCTTAAGTAACGTTGGATTGCCTAAGTGTTTAATGTGTTTGATTGTATGTCGATATCGATAATGGTGCGAAATAATTTCATAAATTTTGAGAATTGTGCTTCCAACGAGCATTATTCTTAAATTCATAAATTAGGATGTTACATATGACACATTGAATGTCATTGCATTGGTACATTTTGTTGTTGATTGAGTATTATTTGACAATAACTTTGTAACAACAGGCGATTACAAAATAACCCCCGAATTCATATTATTGTTTGATAAGCTACATTGTGTAACAACTGGCAATTTCATTGGAACATTATCCTTCTCTTTTATTGGAGTTTTACCCTTGTCTCTAACAACTAGCTTATATTTCAGTATTTTCTTCCTCCTAGTAATAGTATGCCACTCCCCATGTAACAGTTGAATGGGAGTCCTAAGCCTTCTGCTGACAACTAATATTCTTCCCCAAAAACTTGACAACCAAAAGCATCTTGACATGACAAGCAGAGTTCCTGAAGATAATTATCCCCAAGATGTAACATAGAGAGTCTATTCCCCTCCACCAACTCTAAACGAGCTATATTATTTTGCAGAAGATCCAGTTATCCACCATTGGTCTTGGAGCAGGGATGGAAATATCCCCCAAGACCATGTCCCTGAACAGACTTATCTTATTCTTCCCTCCACATTCATCATCTGGAGGATGACCATGCACACCCTAAAAAACCTTAGCATAGAAAACACCCCCACCTCCATCATCCCCTAAACCTCCTTCTAAAGAGATTCACAATTTGAAAAGGGAGATGGTAAAATAAATAATAATTATGTCGTTGTCAAGATTTTAGAATTCAATATTTCTCACGTGAAAGATTGAGGATGTTAGCATTAAGGATTGAGCAAGAGAATCATACTCTCACATATTGTGTGTGGAGTTCACCATAAAAATGAAATGAAAGAAGATAGAATGTTAAAAGTGATTGAGAGAGAGAGAGTAGGGTGATTGCGACACCCTTAGTTATATCACTAAGAATATCACATTATAACACGTAACCGTCGAACTTACTGTTTTTAAAAACGTCAAAATACGGAAATATTTTTTTTTGAAAGAGCTTAGTCCTCATCAACCCATTACATTTCTAATTTCGTTTTAAGTATTTATGAAATATCCTTTCCTTAAGTTCGAAACACGTTTTCCGAAAACATCTAGACGATTATCACCTCGCGTACATACACAGCATACATGCAGTTATAAAATCAGTTAAAATGAAAGAAACATCATAAATATATACATACATCACAGTGTTAGTGTACTTCTCGAGCCAACAAGATATCCACACAAAACATGAGTTCCAGTAGTAGACTAAAAATAAATAAGACCTCAACACAATACAAAACAAGAGGTCGCTAGATCAGAGCTGCTACTACCTAGACTCACAACTACTCTAGTCCTACTCATCATCCTCTGACTCAGCAGGAAGCCATCCACAACTCCTCCTCCCAGCACCTCCGAGAGTGATCATCCCGAAATCCTCTGAGGGATCGTCGCTCGAAGAGTCCTCCTCTGGCTCCTCCTCCTCAGGATCCTCCTCCGGCTCCTCCTCCTCGTCCGTGGTGTCATCTATCACGATCAAATCTGGCTCACTCGGGAGAGGGCGGCTATGCGTATCAGTACGCACAGGCTGAGAAGGTGATGCCTCGGGCGAGGGAGAGTATCTGGGGAGTCTGGCTCATCCATAGTCACCATTCGTGATGACTGGGATGACGTCGAAGGAGCGGGGCGATGACGAGGGTTACAAAAAGTAGTATAGCGTCTGAGTCCTGGTGGCGTCTCGAACTCGAGGGTCACTGGCACCGTGAAGTCCAACTCCGGAATCAAGGGAAGGCTAGGATGAGAAATGATAAGGCGAACCTCCCCTGTGAACACGCAATTGATCCATCAAGTCGTCTATCCTAGGCAAAGGATACCTATTCTTTATCGTCACCTTATTAAGCTGACGATAATCTACACACAGTCTCATGCTACCATCAATCTTCTTAACCAACAACACCGGTGCTCCCCAAGGGGACACACTAGGCCTAACAAACTGTTTTTCTAACAACTCTTCTAGCTGTTTCTTCAACTTAGCTAACTCTAAAGGGGACATCCTATACGGAGGTATAGAAATAGGTCCGGTTCCAGGCATTAACTCTATGTTAAACTCTAGTTCTCGCTCTGGCGGCAAACCAGGGATATCCTCAGGGAACACTTCAGGAAATTCTCTCACCACAGGCAGTTTACTGATGTCAGATTCCCGCTCTTCCTCCAAAGAAGAAAGTATCATGTAGATTTGAGCTCCTTCTCTCAAAGAAGCATTCACTTGGTTGGCGGACAAGAATCTCGTACTTACGGAATCAGGAGTAGAGGGAGAAAAAGAATCAAACACAACAGATTTATTATAACAGTCAAGTTGGACTCGATTGGAAGATAACCAGTCCATTCCCAAAACAATATCAAGCTGAGAAAGGGGTAAACAAATCAAATCAGCATAGAAGGTTTTTATCACCAATGGTGATTGGACAGTTCAAACAAGCTGATGAAGTGATTACATGCTTAGCAGTAGGAGTAGAAACAACAAGATCATAGGGTAATTTAAAAACGGGCAATTTCAATCGTTTCACACACTCCAGAGAAATAAAAGAATGCGTCGCACCCGAATCATATAATACAATTAAAGGAATTCCACTTATGACGCACTTACCTTGGATCAGATCCTCGGATTTAGCAGCTTCAGCACCGCTCATGGTGAACACTCTTCCTCTGGTTCTGGGCCTTCCAGCTTGTGCATTCAGATTTGACGCAGGTGCACTTGCAACATCACTACCACTTCCTTTCAAAGCTGGGCACTCCCTCTTAAAATGGCCACTTTGTTTGCAATGGTAGCAAAAACTTCCGGTGGATGGGTTGACAGGTTGGTTCTTGTGCGGACAGTCCTTCACGAGATGGTTCTTCTTACAGCGTGGGCAACTCGCATAATTGTTGTCGGTACTGCTTGCAGGACTCACTCTGCTAGCAACTACTGATTATGGCCTGGCAGCGCTTCCCGATGACGAGCCATAGTTGTTCCTTGGGACGAAATAAGGTTTTCTTTTGTCTTGTGAATACTTGGGTTTGTTCCTCTGTGGACCAGAATTCTTCCACTGAGCTTGTCTTGCTTTGGTGTCATCTTCAAAAATACGACACATATTGACCATCTTAGAGAACTCGGTGATCTGCTGATACCTGATAGCTTGTTTGATCTCTGGTCTCAAACCACTCTCAAACTTAGAACACTTGGATCCTTCATCTATCGTGTTCTGGAAGTACGGGAAAACTTGGATAACTCCTCAAATTTTGCTGCATACTCCCCAATAGTCATGCTTCCTTGTTCCAGCTTCAGAAATTCTATTTCCTTGCGCTTCCTCAGATCAGTGGGGAAATAATTCTAGAGAAAAGTCTCCTTAAACAGATTCCAGGTAATCAATCTTCCAGTAGCTTCCAACTGACGCCTGACATACTCCCACCAGTGCTAAGCTTCCCCAACCATCATAAACACAGCAAAAGTTACCTTCTGCTCGTCAGGACAGCCCATAGCCAAGAAAATCTTTTCCAACTCTTATAACCAAAGCTGAGATCCATCAGGGTCATGACCTCCTTTAAATTATGGTGGATTGTTTTTCTTGAAGGTAGACAGTCCACGATAAGCATCAGGAACGTTGTTCTGATTGCGAGCTTGGTTCATCTCGTTCATCGTTTGTTGCTGGTTCTCTAGAACATCCGCGATTCTCCCTAGGAGATCGTTCATCACAGGGTTACCTCTTCCTGCCATGGAATCCTGCATTCACAGAGTACGTCAGTGTCTTCCGTTTCATGCAGAACCATTCAAGCAAGAACAAATAACTCTACACACAAATCCTCATATTACAAAGGTAGTAATATAAGGGCAGACAGTTCACACAAGGTAATCAATCCATACAAACAAACAATCAACACAGAGTAAACACAGAGAGAAGGGGATTATAGGCCATACCCGAGGCCAAAAGGAAAGAACAGCTCTGATACCACCTAAATGCGACACCTTAGTTATACCGCTAAGAATATCACATTATAACACGTAACCGTCGAACTTACTGTTTTTAAAAACGTCAAAATACGGAAATATTTTTTTTTGAAAGAGCTTAGTCCTCATCAACCCATTACATTTCTAATTTCATTTTAAGTATTTATGAAATATCCTTTCCTTAAGTTCGAATTCGTTTTCCGAAAACATCTAGACGATTATCACCTCGCGTACATACACAGCATACACACAGTTATAAAATCAGTTAAAGGAAAGAAAAATCATAAATATATACATACATCACAGTGTTAGTGTACTTCTCAAACCAAAAAGATATCCACACAAAACATGAATTCCAGTAGTAGACTAAAAATAAATAAGACCTCAACACAATACAAAACAAGAGGTCGCTAGATCAGAGCTGCTACTACCTAGACTCACAACTACTCTAGTCCTACTCATCATCCTCCAACTCAGCAGGAAGCCATCCATAACTCCTCCTCCCACAACCTCCGAGAGTGATCATCCCGAAATCCTCTGAGGGATCGTCGCTCGAAGAGTCCTCCTCTGGCTCCTCCTCCTCAGGATCCTCCTCCGGCTCCTCCTCCTCGTCCGTGGTGTCATCTATCACAATCAAATCTGGCTCACTCGGGAGAGGGCGGCTATGCGTACCAGTACGCACAGGCTGAGAAGGTGATGCCTCGGGAGAGGGAGAGTATCTGGGGGAGTCTGGCTCATCCATAGTCGCCATTCGTGATGACTGGGATGACTTCGACGGAGCGGGGCGATGACGAGGGTTACGAAAAGTAGTATAGCGTCTGAGTCCTGGTGGCGTCTCGAACTCGAGGGTCACTGGAACCGTGAAGTCCAACTCCGGAATCAAGGGAAAGCTACGATGAGAAATGATAAGGCGAACCTCCCCTGTGAACACGCATCGCCTAGGGATGTCGGTCACCCGCCACTGACCTCATGGCATCCACCGCAGCTGGATCATCATGGTCGACATACTGAATATCCCCGATGCCGAATGTCGATGTAGCGAAGAAATACAACGACAGGAAATGACAGAAGCAGAAAGTAGGGTGAGAACATCGCATGAACTCATAACAAGTAGAATACAACAACTAGAGCATACACAAGATATTCACACTTTTCAATCACAAGAATACAGTTTATATAATAATGATGCATATGAACTAATGCATGTGGGCCCAGGGAAACATCACCATCCGAAGAGCACAACAGCAACTGCCCGACCATATATGTACAACGTATCAGGAGCTAGAGTCTGTACTAGCGCGGTACATATAATTTTCTTTTAGCCAATTTTTCCCGACTTCCAGACAATCTCAACTGACCCTGAAAACTTGAAGAGCGACAGGATAGTCAAGCCTGTACCCCATTTGCTCGACAGTAGGGAGCGAGCCTACGTCACCTGAGCCATTTCGGGACCTGACTATCCTCAGGGCTGGCATCCCCACCCGAGGACCCTCTGGCGTTCTTTGCAAACCCAGTGCCCAGTCCCCTACCAGTTTCAACTGTACCGAGTGTCACTGCCATATAGGTCGTAAGGTTTTCAACCTCGAACATCAACAATGCTTTATGATGCATGTCATACAACAATGCCTTCAACAATCACATCCCTACAGGCAAAGCCCATTGAACCATTCAACGTCACCACATCCCCGTGGCGCGGCCCGAATTCAATGTCTTTCCATCAAGGGAAACCACACAACGTTTTCAGCAGGCACAATCCTTACAAGCGAAGCCCTTTTGAATCATTCTACGTCACCACATCCTCGTGGTACGACCCGATTCAAGTCTTCCCTTCACAAGGAAAGCCAAACCGCACTCTCTCGCGAAGCTTCTCAAGTCTTATGTAGAAAGAGTGTGTTGGTTATAACCTTTTAAGGTAGTTTGTACTAATGTTCTTGATAATCATGTTCACTTAAGCCCTATAATTTACTAAGACTTATAATTGTGTCTTATGAATGGTATTACTTATCCTAATTCTCCTTGTATGACTAATTAAGATTAGATTTAACTTTTAATCATAACTGGTCTTCATTAACTGGATTACAATTAATTTTAATCCTCTTTAATTAAGTCTTAATCCTTACTTAAGATCCTAATTTACTCCTAATCATCCCTTAATCTTTTCCTTAATCTTGGATTAGGGTTTTAATTATACATGATTAAGGTTAATCATGATTAATTAGTTCTTAATCAACATTTTTGATTAATTATTAATTAATACTTTCATTAAGGTTAATTAACTTTAGACTTAATTAATCATCCTTTACTTAATTAACTTAAGTGAATTAGGTTAATTAACTTAGGTAATTGAATTAGTTAAGCCCACCAATTAACTCTAAGTTTTAATTTTAATAACTTGGATTAGAGTTGAAGCCCAACTCTATTCTAAGCCCAAATTCATAAGTTATTTTTTTGGTTGACTTTTTAAATGAGTATTTGACTCTCTTTTGAAGGTTTGGGCCCAAACCAAAGGGCCAAAGGTTTGATGACTCATGGGAGCCCATTCTTACTCATGAAAAGTCAAAAGTTGACTTTATGTTGACTTTTATTTTGGTGAAAATATGAATCCGAATTTTAGTCTTTTATTATTTTAAAAACTTTCTTTATTTGCATTTTAACCCTTTTACTTATAAATTTATTTCTTAGTCCTTTTTGAACCATCAAACCCATAAACATTTTTTTTAACTTACCCTTGACCTTTTCAAGATCAAAAAGGTATTCTTGATGAGTTTCATCAAGAACAACTCATGAACATCAAGAACAACTTGAATGTTCATCAAAACTTCAAATTTTTCCACACATCCAATCTTCACCAAACTTTCATACAATCATCAACAACCAATTTAAATATCAAATATCATACTAATTCACCCAAAATCATCCACATGCACATTTAAGTTCATAACTTCATTTTCAACTCATAAACACCATTTTTTCAAAGATCAATCATCCAAAACAATTGTATACATCCAACCAACTTCATGCATGTTCATGGATTCATCATACAAACATATTCCAAGTGCCAAAAAAAAATTTTAAAACACATGCAGCCCCTCAAACTCTCTAGGCCGAGAGCTATAGGAAGAAAAAGGAGAATTTTTTCAAATTTTTTTTTTTGGCTTGCATGCATCAAAAACCACCAATCAAACACATTTCAAGCATCAAAATAAACATAGAAACATCACAAACAGCCCAGTTCACAAAGTCCGAAACATTATACTCAAAAATAGGTTCCAAGAGTTGATTTTTCAAGGAGAAAATGATGAACAAAGACAAGGATTCAAGGGCAAATCCTTGACTCTAGTTACCAATCCTACTAGAGTTCAAGTTCTCCCCCCCTTACCTCAATTTTTCAAGAAAATGAGTGCAGAATTCTGGTCCCAAAACAGCCCCCAAAGATGCCTCCTTTAGTCACCAACAAGGATTTTCAAGGCTAGAAGGCTTAGAAATTGAAGCTTTGGGTTCAAAAGATGGAACCTTGGCTTGGTTTGTGTTTAATGGAGGATGAAAGTTTTGGAGAGAAAATGGTGAATGGCTCACGGCCAAGGGAGAAGAAAGGATGAGAGAAATGAGAGAATTCCTTTGCATGTGGGAAAAGAAAGAAGAAATGGTGTAATAAATGTCATCACATCACTTTTTTTTTTACACATGATTTGAATGAAAGGAAAGGAAAGACAAGTGTGTCCCATGCACCAAGGCTGCATTATGCAACGGTCTTCTAGGAGGAAAAAGGGAAGGTTTGTGCAATTTTTCTGGCCCAGATCAAGAGTATTCGGGCCTGGTTCAAGGGACAGGAGGGGCAAAAAGGTCATTTTCACAGAAAAACCCCAAAAATTCCCTAAAAATAGGAAATTTAATTCTAAAATCCAAAATATAAATTTTGATGATTAAAAATAATTTTAATCACTCAAAATCCAATAAAACACTCAAAACGACAAAAACGGTAAAACACGAGTGTTACAGTGATTGTCTAAAATTTATAATATAACGAGAGTTGGTTAATGTTTTCTTAATACTCAATAACAATGTTTAAAAATCAGTCTGAAAATTGGATAAATAAAACACCAATTCATGGTTCATTGATTCAATCAAAGTTGGACAAAACAAACAAAGAAAAAAAATCAGACCATATTTAATCTGAATCAATACCAAACCTAAAATAACCAAATGATTAAAATTAGTTACTAAACTTAAACTGAATTAGTTTTTTATTCAAATTTGGATTTGTTGCATTATTTCTCACATAAGGTTTGGTCCACCCAAATAAACCAATCCAATTTTCAATCAAACTATTTGGTTTTAGAATATTTTCTATTTTCATTTTTAAAATTAGTTTTCATTTTCAAATTTTCAAAATTTAGAAAACATGTTTGATTTAACCTCTTATATCCTATTTTAAGAAATTAAAAATATTGAGAATGTGTTTGGTTAATCCAATTTCAAACAAAGTATATAAAATATATTTTGAAAATGTTTAAATAAAGTTTAATAAAAAAGCACTAAATGATTTCATTTAATATATTTAAGAAACTTTTTTATGAATCACTAATATTTTAAAAATATATTTATATATCTTTTATTAATATACAATTGATGAATAAAAATTGATAACATGTATATCCTTATTGTAGAAACCACAGGAAACATTAGAAGGGGGGTTGAATAGTGTTTTATAATTTCAAACTGATTTTGGAAAACCTTTTAAACAAGCAAAACTTTTCACAAAGAAATATAAGTAACTTACTGAAACTAGAAGTGAGGTACTTGTTGAAGTTGCTTCAGCAGGTTCATTCAAACAATTTTGGAAACTTATTTTTAAATACGTTTGAATTTGTTTTCAGTTTCAACTTATAAAACAGTTTACTCAGAACCCTCCAAGTTAGTTTAAATCAAATATAAAGAGATAAGGGTAAGAGAAAACTTAGCCACATATTTATACCGGTTCACCTCACTTCCACTGTGAGCTACGTCCAGTCCCAATGCCAACAAGCAAAGGATTTTCCACTATCTGAACAGATACAAGTATTCTTTTACAATCAAGCCTCTTTAAGCTCTATACAACAAGTATTATTTACAGTCAAAGCCTCTCCAGGCTCTAAAACAAGTATTGTTTAAACAACAATACTTGTATGAAAAGATATTGCTTAAGCTTTGAAACTACACAAGTTTAAAGCCTAAACTGAGTAAGATGTACAAATAACTGAGTATAACTCAGGATATAGAAATGGTGTACAAATGAAATAAGATGAAAATATTCTTAGAGAATTTTAGCAGCAATTCAGCAGGTTGGTTCGTTCTATTCTCTTTTCTTCTCTTCATGAAACTTCATATTTGTAGAGGAAGAGAGATGAGACTGGTTAGACTCCTCTAAATCATGTTGAGAAATAGCTTTCATCCCGTTTAGACACATAGCTTTGATAACTTGCAGCAGCAGGCACAGCAGGAGTAGGTGTTAACAACGCTGACTCTACTTTTCTGAGCAAAGTGTACTTTGCAAGCAGGAATTGCCTTTTTGGTGAACAATAATTTGAAATATGCCAAAAAGTTCCTGTTTTGCCTTTCTAAAAGAAGTGAAGTGCAGACAGCTGGCAGAGAGCTATGAAAGACTTGAGTCTCTAATATGAACCTTGAGGTTCTATTTTGAATGGACCTTAGAAAATTCTGAATAAAAATATCACTTTTTTTTACAAGCATTCTTTCTGTTCTTTGCAATATTTTCTTTTTCTTTTCTTTTGCTATATTCTTTTCTTTTTTTTCTTTCTTGATTTTCTAACACCAATTAAAATGAGATACATGAATAACAAATAGTATCCTTGTCAAAACGAAGTTCACCCTTTGAAAACTTGAAGAATAAATCACATATAATTCAAGTAATACGTATAGGAAAAATAGGTTTTGAACAAATAGAAAACGTAGAAGAAATAGAAGAGATAGATGGTGGACGTCCCACTTTCAAGACTTGAAAGATAAGTCCTTGAAGATACACACACAAAGGTGAAGAACCTTTGATAATCTTCACACTTGACTACTTAGAGGAACACTCTCAAAGTAAAAATAACTTTCTGCATAAATATTCTAAGTTTTCTTGCATGCATGAAGCATGTATTTATAAAAGTTTACAAGGTAAATTAGGGCCATGCAACCAGCTGCATTACACGCCCAAAATCATCCCCAAATACCCCTTTACATACTTCCCATGCAACCCTAAATACATTACTAGGAATTAAATAAAACAAGCTAATAAAACTCAACCTAAACAAGCTTATTTGGCCGCATTTTCCAACCAGAATTTGAGCACATGTGGCTGATTGAATTCTTGAATTGTAACCACCAAACATGGATTAAAATGGCTAATGAATCATCCAATAAGTGGCCGTATGTAATAGCCCCCATTCATCAAATTTCCATTCATTTTGTAACCTTCCTCTTCATGACTTGGCCGCCACCTTAATAGCACTTCATTCTCCAATTTATTTGCTTGTTGGCTCTGTTTTGCAGACTCTTTACTCAGCCAATTATGCACATGTTAGCCGCACATGATGTGATGAATTAGGCTTCCATGTTGCTCCAAAAAATGACTATGTTCATGCGCACCTAGCAAGCCATTACCAACGGCTAGTAGACAAAGCATTAATGCAATTAAAACTACACTACAACCTTGTTTGTAACCACCAGAAAAAATTATTTCTTTGTCTTTGTAACCCCCTAATCTTTATTGAAAGCAAATAAAAATCATAATTCAGCAAATTAAAGATGAGTTGGCCGCCCACATGGCCTCCTCCAAAGCTCTTGATGGTTCTTCAACTTGTAGTTGCATTAATGGCAATGGTCACTTCATCAATGGCTCTTCCTTCTTCAACTTGAATGCAATTAATGAACTGATCACTTTCATTAATGCTCTTGTTGTTTTGAAGTTGAGCATCTTTTATTACAAGTTGTAGAGCCTCCTTTGCTTTCCTAGCTTGCGCCCTTGTCATGGGTCCCCCTAACCTTTTTGACTGCTTGACTGATGTCCACATCACGCCCCCTTTCTTGAAAAGGATTTGTCCTCAAATCTGAAGGGTCCTCACCTACATCAAAAAGTGTTAAGTCAGAAACATTAAAGGTAGCACTAACGTTATACTCACCAGGTAGGGTCAATTTTGTAGGCATTATTATTGATCCTTTCAAGCACTTGGAAAGGTCCATCTCCTCTAGGTAAGAGTTTAGACTTTCTTTGCTCAGGGAACCTCTCTTTCCTCATGTGTACCCACACCCAATCTCACGGTTGGAAAACCACTTTCTTCCTTCCCTTGTTGACTTGCTTGGCATAACTCTCATTTTTCTTTTCAATTTGAGCTTTAACTTTTTCATGCATCCTCTTGACAAAATTAGCCTTAGCCTGCGCTTCTTTATGCTTAAATACAGAAATGTTAGGCAAAGGTAATATATCAAGTGGAGTTAATGGGTTAAATCCATAAACTACTTCAAAAGGTGAACAGTTTGTAGTACTATGGACAACCCTATTATAAGCAAACTCAACATGAGGCAAACAATCCTCCCAAGAATTAACGTTTTTGTTCAAAATGGTCCTAAGCAAGGTACCTAGTGTCCTATTAACTACTTCTGTTTGACCATCAGTTTGAGGATGGCAAGTAGTAGAAAATAACAACTTGGTTCCAAGCTTCCCCCACAAGGTCCTCCAAAAATGACCCAAAAATTTTGAGTCCCTATCACTCACTATGCTCCTTGGCATTCCATGCAACCTGACTATTTCTTTAAAAAATAACCTGCTACATGGCAGGCATCATCCACCTTTTGCAAGGTATGAAGTGAGCCATTTTTGAAAACCTGTCAACCACAACAAAAACAGAGTCTTTTCCATTCTTTGTTCTTGGAAGTCCCAAGACAAAATCCATGGAAATATCAGTCCAAGGAAATTCAGGAACAGTAAAGGAGTATATAAACCATGAGGTTTAACCTTAGACTTAGCCTTTTTGCAAACAATACATTGGTCACACAATTTATGAACATCATGTTTCATATTAGGCAAATAAAAATTATCTTGCAAAATTTCTAAAGTCTTTTGCACTCCAAAATGTCCCATTAGTCCTCCTTCATGTGACTCCCTCACAAGCATTTCTCTTATTGAACTTTTAAGCACACATAATTTATTTCCTTTAAAACAAAAAAATCATTATGCCTAAAAAATCCATTTTCTGATTTTTTATACATGCCACATACAAATCAGCAAAATCCATATCATCACAATACATGCTTTTCAAAGATTCAAGTCCATACAATTTAGCTTCAAGCATAGCAAGCAAGACATGTCTCCTAGAAAGAGCATCAGCAACTATATTCCCTTTTCCTTTTTATGCTTTATGACGTATGGAAATTGTTCCAAAAATTCAACCCATTTAGCATGCCTTTTATTTAATTTTCCTTGGCCTTTTAAATACTTCAAAGATTCATGATCACTATGAATTACAAATTCTTTAGGAAGTAAATAATGTTGCCAAGTTTTAAGAGCCCTTACCAAAGCATATAATTCCTTATCATAAGTAGAATATTAAGTGTTGGTCCACTTAATTTTTCACTAAAATAAGCAATTGGATGCCCTTCTTGCAACAAAACAGCACCAATACCAACATTAGAAGCATCACATTCCAACTCAAAAGATTTTGCAAAATTTGGTAAGGCTAAAATAGGCGCATGTGTGAGCCTATCTTTAAGGGCAGCAAAGGCCGCCTCTTGCTTCTCCCCCCCACTTATATCCCACATTCTTTTAACAATATCATTTAGGGGTGCAACCAAGGTGCTGAAATCCTTAACAAATCTTCTATAAAAACTTGCTAAGCCATGAAAACTTCTTACCTCACTCACATTTTTAGGCGTGGGCCATTGAATAACCTTCACCTTTTCTTCATCCACTTGAACCCCTTTAGAGCTCACAACAAATCCCAAGAACACAACATGGTTGGTATAAAAAATGCATTTATCAAGGTTGGCATACAACGTTCTTTTCTAAGCACATCCATAACAGATTTTAAGTTTTCAACATGCATGTCCAAACAAGTGCTATAGATAAGAATATCATCAAAATACACAACCACAAATTTCCCAATAAAATCCCTTAAAACGTGGTTCATCAATCTCATAAAGGTACTAGGAGCATTAGTCAACCCAAATGGCATAACCAACCATTCATACAACCCATATTTAGTTTTAAAAGGCTGTTTTCCATTCATCTCCCTCCCTTATACGTATTTGATTATAACCACTTTTAAGATCAATTTTAGAAAATATGCATGCACCATGAAGTTCATCAAGTAAGTCATCTAACCTGGGAATAGGATGACGATACTTAATGGTGATATTGTTGACTTGCCCTACAATCTGAACACATTCTCCAAGTCCCATCTTTTTTTGGTACCAAAATGATTGGTACTGCGCATGGACTCATGCTATCCCTCACCCATCCTTTGCTTATGAGCTCATTCACTTGCCTCTCAATTTCTTTGGTCTCTTGAGGATTACTCCTATAAGCTGGCCGATTTGGAAATGAGGCTCCAGAAATGAGGTTTATATGGTGCTCAATTCCCCTTAAGGGTGGTAAACTATCAGGAACATTTTCTGGAAAGACATCCTCATATTCCTGCAAAAGAGATTTAAACTACAGAAGGCAACTCAAATTTGTCAAATTGGTTAGCAGTTAAAAGAAAATTTGTATCAAAAGGTTGTCTTGTGCATAAAACTCTCCTCACTTCTCTTTCTTTTGCTAAACACAACTGTTTGCCCTCAAGTGTTTCATTCTTATTCTTTTGGCTCTCTTCTTTTTCAAGTGTTTCAATCAACCTCTCTTGAGCAATCTTTTCTCTCAATTTATTTTGATCCTCACTAACCTCTCTAGGTGTCAATGGTCTCAAAACAATTTTTTATCTTGGTACATGAAAGAGATTTTATTGGTGAAACCATCATGGATAGCTTTAGTGTCAAATTGCTACGGCCTCCCAAGGAGAATATGGCTTGCCTCCATAGGTACCACATCACAAGTCACCTTGTCTTGATATTTTCCAATAGAAAATGGAATTTCAGCTTGCCTCTTCACATGCACTTCATCACCTTCACTAAGCCATTGAAGCTTATATGGCCTAGGATGAGGCGTTGTATCCAAGCTCATCTTGTTCACCAATCTGGAACTAACCACATTAGTGCAGCTACCACCATCAATAATCACCAAACAAATCTTACCTTTGATTGAACATCGAGTGTGAAAGATGTTCTCCCTTTGGCTCTCCTCCTTGCCCACGGTTTGGCTTCCTAGAAGTCTTCTAATCATGTAGACTTCTCCCACATCAGCACCTGTATCATCATCACTGGGCTCCCTCTCATCCTCTGATTCACTTGTGTATTCACCATTGTCCTTAAGAAGAATGGTCTTCTTAGTAGGACACTCATAGGCGTAGTGCCCCCTTCCTTGGCACCTGAAACAAGTCACCTCCTTCCCTTTCTTTGCAACATGTTCAACATTTTGGTTAGTGGATTTACCTTGAGGACTAGGTGTTGCATGCCTTGAGGATTAAGCCACCTCCTTTTTAATTTTGTCCTTCCAATTTGTAGGCAAATTAGTAGAACTTCTCCTGGAAGCTCCTTTTCTTTTTAACTGTTGCTCCACTTGAAAAGCCTTATGTAACAAGTCCTCCATTTCCACATACTTCTGTAACTCAACAATGTCCCTAATTCATTGCTCAAACGATTAAGAAAACGTACCATAGTAATTTCAGGGTCCTCTTCTATATTGGCTTGAATTTGCAGCATCTCCATCTCCTTATAATACTCCTCCACTCCTTTACTTGCCTTGAGTCAGTTTCTGTAATTTCAGCTTCAAGTCACGTTGGAAACTAGAGGGAACATATCGTTTCCTCATAAGCCTCTTCATCTCATCCCAAGTCTCCAACATAGGTTCTCCATTTCTGACTCTTTCTTTCTGTAACTTATTCCACCAGACAAGTGCATAGTCAAAAAATTCAGTTGCAGCAAGCTTTACCTTTTGCGCCTCTGTATAAGTGTTACACGCAAAAGATGCTCAATTTTGAGTTCCCACTCCAAGTAGGCTTCTGGATCACTGTGACCTCTGAAAGAAGGAATAGTCAGCTTGACACCTTGTATTTTTCCTTCATTTCTTGGTGGTCTTTCTTCCTCTGCATCAGGTGTTGGTTTGATCTCCGACTCATTCAACCTAGCATGCAGCTCATCATGTTGTTGCTTCATCAGTCTCTCTAATTCTGAATAGAGAGCAGCAATTTGTGTTTGAAGGTCACGATTTTCAACTTTCCTTTCTGCCATGACAAAGAACAAGAAACAAACATAATAGACAAAAGTAAGGTTAACTGTTTAGAAACCTCACCACACTCGTGTTTGCACGCAAAATTTGGCTTTTTCTATAACGTAACTCTCTTGCCTTTTTCCATTCTATTTCTCTTGAATTTCTTACCACATCAATGAGGAAAATAAATCAAATAATTCTTCACCTGCGTGTAGTCAGAAAAAAAAATAATGAAACAAGAAAAGCTAAGAAGAAAAATAGTATTTGTTAGGAAAAGAATTCAGAAAAATTCTAATAACCGGAGCTCTGATACCAAATGATATGAACCTTAGAAAATTCTGAATAAAAATATCACTTTTCTTGACAAGCACTCTTTCTGTTCTTTGCAATATTTTCTTTTTTTTCTTTTGCTATATTCTTTTCTTTTTTTCTTTCTTGATTTTCTAACACCAATTAAAATGAGATACATGAATAACAAATAGTAACCTTGTCAAAACGAAGTTCACCCTTTGAAAACTTGAAGAATAAATTACATATAATTCATGTAATACGTATAGGAAAAATAGGTTTTGAACAAATAGAAAACGTAGAAGAAATAGAAGAGATAGATGGTGGACGTCCCACTTTCAAGACTTGAAAGATAAGTCCTTGAAGATACACACACAAAGGTGAAGAACCTTTGATAATCTTCACACTTGACTAGCAAGAAACTTAGAGAAACACTCTCGAAGTAAAAATAATTTTCTGCATAAATATTCTAAGCTTTCTTGCATGCATGAAGCATGTATTTATAAGAGTTTACAAGGTAAATTAGGGCCATGCAACCAGCTGCATTACACGCCCAAAATCATCCCTAAAATACCCCTTTACATACTTCCCATGCAACCCTAAATACATTACTAGGAATTAAATAAAACAAGCTAATAAAACTCAACCTAAACAAGCTTATTTGGCCGCATTTTCCAACCAGAATTTTGAGCACATGTGGCTGATTGAATTCTTGAATTGTAACCACCAAACATGGATTAAAATGGCTAATGAATCATCCAATAAGTGGCCGTATGTAATAGCCCCCATTCATCAAGTTTCCATTCATTTTGTAACCTTCCTCTTCATGACTTGGCCGCCACCTTAATAGCACTTCATTCTCCAATTTATTTGCTTGTTGGCTCTGTTTTGCAGACTCTTTACTCAGCCAATTATGCACATGTTAGCCGCACATGATGTGATGAATTAGGCTTCCATGTTGCTCCAAAAAATGACTATGTTCATGCGCACCTAGCAAGCCATTACCAACGGCTAGTAGACAAAGCATTAATGCAATTAAAACTACACTACAACCTTGTTTGTAACCACCAGAAAAAATTATTTCTTTGTCTTTGTAACCCCCTAATCTTTATTGAAAGCAAATAAAAATCATAATTCAGCAAATTAAAGATGAGTTGGCCGCCCACCTGGACGCCTCCAAAGCTCTTGATGGTTCTTCAACTTGTAGTTGCATTAATGGAAACTGTCACTTCATCAATGGCTCCTCCTTCTTCAACTTGAATGCAATTAATGAACTGATCACTTTCATTAATGCTCTTGTTGTTTTGAATTTGAGCATCTTTTATTACAAGTTGTAGAGCCTCCTTTGCTTTCCTAGCTTGCGCCCTTGTCATGGGTCCCCCTAACCTTTTGACTGCTTGACTGATGTCCACATCAGTCTCCAAAAGGAATCAGCAGAGAAACTCTTTTCCCAAAAGATACAAGTCTCAATACGACGTTTCTCGTCTTCAGAAGGTTTACAGGCTTCAACATGTCTTGATCCTTTAGTAGGTTCCTCTACTTCGGAAGGTTGCACCACATCAGAGGGTTGAATGACTTCAGAGAGTTGTACCTTTAGAAGTTTGCTGAAACACAAAAAGTACCTTTTTAGCAGAACCCGTTCCTTCTTTCAGGAAACTTAACCAAATTTGTTAACCATTAAAACTCAGGGTTGTGAGACTTAACATTCTCCCCCTTTTTAATGATGACAAATTTTCTTAAACTATCAAATATCTGAAGGGAAAATAGAAAAAATTTTAAAGAATTCTCCCCCTTTTCAGATACTTGAGCAGAATGAATTCTTCTTCTTTTTCAAGAATTCAAGCAGAAAAATTGGCCTTGCTCCCCCTGAATAAGAGATATCTTCTCTGAAAAGCACTTAACTTCATATTTTGTTAGTTTACATTACTCCCCCTTTTGTCATCAATCAAAAGGGTTGTCATAGCATGCTGAAGTAAGGAATGCATGGAGAAGAAGTTGCTGAAAGATTATATATATATATATAAGCAACAATGCAGTAAAAACCAGAAATTTTCAGCAAGTAAGCATATGACAGCAAGTTCAATTTTCAGATAATGCAAGAATGTGCAGATTATCTCTAATGAACTTAAACCTATCTACAGCAAGAGGTGTTGTGAATATATCAACCCGTTGATGCTCTGTGTCAATGAACTTTATATCAAAAACACCTATTTGAACATAGTTTCTAATGAAATGATGTTTGATTTCTATATGCTTAGCCCTACAATGTTGAATGGGATTCTTGGAAAGATTTATTGCACTTGTTGTATCACAAAATACAGGAATGTACTCAACTTCACAAAATATCAATCTTCAAATTGATATTTTTTCCCATAGCAGCTATGAGCAATAACATGCAGCAGCAATGTACTCAACTTCAGCAGTTGAGTGAGCTATGGTGCTTTGCCTTTTGCTAGCCCAACTTATCATATTCTTTCCAATGAAGTTGCATCCTCCACTTGTTGATTTTCTTTCAACTCTATCTCCAGCAAAATCAGCATCATAGTATCCTAATAATCTCCAGTCCTTACTCTTCTTATAGCATAGACCCAGATTAGTAGTACCATTTAGATATCTGAAAATTCTTTTAACAACCTTGTAATGAGTTATTCTTGGGTCTAATTGAAATCTTGCACACAGGCATACACTGAACATAATGTCAGGTCTGCTTGCTGTAAGATACAACAGAGATCCAATCATGCCTCTATACATGGTTGGGTCAACACATTCTTCTCCTTTATCTTTACTTAATATTGCTGAAGGGTGCATAGGAGTTGACATAGGTTTGCAATCATGCATGTTAAACTTCTTAAGCATTTCTTTGTATATTTCTCCTAATGGATCCATATACATTCAGAATCTTGCTTAATCTGAAGACCTAAGAAAAACTTGAGTTCACCCATTAAACTCATTTCAAATTCAGATTGCATAAGCCTTGAAAACACAGTGCATAGTGAAGAATTTGTTGATCCAAAGATAATTTCATCAACATATATCTAAACTAGAATTAGGTCTTTGTTAGACATTTCAAAAAAGAGTTGTATCAACCTTTCCCCTTTCAAAAACATTTTTGAGCAGAAAATTGCTCAATCTGTCATACCAAGCTCTGGGAACTTTTTTAAGACCATATAAAGCCTATTTCAGTTTAAAAAACATGATCTGGAAAGGTTAAGTTTCCAAAACCAGGGGGTTGTCTAACAAACACCTCTTCCTCAATGAATCCATTTAGGAAGGCACTCTTTACATCCATCTGCTATAGTTTGATGCCATTATTGGCTACATAGGAAAGTAAAATCCTAATGGCTTCAAGCCTAGCTACTGGTGCAAAGGTTTCAGTGAAGTCAATACCTTCTTGTTGAATGTAGCCTTGAGCAACCAGTCTAGCCTTATTTCTGATCACTTGTCCATCTTTAGAGAGTTTATTTCTAAACACCCATTTGGTTCCAATAATTGTTTTCCCATGGGGTTTAGGAACAAGAGTCCAGACATCACTCCTGGAAAATTGATTTAACTTTTCCTGCATGGCTAGGATTCACCCTTCATCATGCAGAGAGCTTCATCATTGTTCTTTGGCTCAATTTCAGAGAGGAAGGCAAGATTATTGAATTCTCTAAGTCTTGATCTTGTTTATTACACCTTCTGAAGTATCACCAATCATTTGCTCTCGAGGATGATGAGTCTTGTATCTCCATTCATGCCTGCGAGGGAATACATGCTCAATCTGAGACTCAACATTATCTCGGTGAAGAGGATCAACTTCAACAGATTGTCCAGGAAGTTGTTCAGCAGGTACTTCAGAGGGTCCTTCAACAGGTACTTCATTTTTTACCTCTGTAGTCTCTGAAGTAGGATTCAGCTCCATTCCTACAAAATCATCTTCTAGATCTGATAGTTCCCTATCAGTCTCTTTAGCATCATTAAACCTAACATGAATAGATTCTTCTACTGTTAAGGTTATGGACTTATAAACTTTATAAGCCTTGGATGTTTCTGAATAACCAATGAAGAATCCCTTGTCAGATTTAGAATCAGATTTTCCAAGATCATATTTGGTGTTAAGTATGAAACACTCACAACCAAAGATGTGAAAGTAAGAAATGTTGGGTTTTCTTCATTTCCACATTTCATTTTCTTTAATTAAACTCTCTGAACTACTAGCCTCAAAGTTCTTCAAGAGTCTTTCCTTAAGTAAAAGATTTCCAGTCTCAAAAGCTTCATTTTTAGTTGCAACTTCAGTATATGCTCTAGACAGATCGTTGTACTCTTGGAAAAGCTCTTTAGAACTTTACAGTAAATCATCATACATGTCTTGCAGAGTTTGAGGGATTACCTCTGATTGAGAGTTGTCTGATGAAGGAAGACTTGCCATCAAACAGAGGTTGGCTTCTTCAGCAGACTCATCTTCCTCTTCTGACGTTGAATCATCTAGGTCTTCCCAGGTAGCCATCAAACCCTTTTTCTTTTAAAGAACTTCTTATTCTTAAAAGAGGGTTTCTTCAGCTTGGAACAATCAACCTTCATGTACCCTGGCTGTTTGCACTCATAGCAAATTATCTTGTCAGTAGAAAAGATTTTTTACCTGACTTACCTATTTTGTTTCAGAGGATGAGCTTCTTCTGAAGCATCCTTTTGATCTTCCTGCTCAGAAGAGCCAAATCATCATCATCATCACAGCTGCTTCAGAGTCCTCACTACCTTTTGAAGTCTCCTCAGCTTTCATGGCTTTATGCGGCCCATGCTTCAACAGCTTGGACTTGGCATTCAGAGCCAGTGACTTCTTCTATGGAGCATCTTCGCCAAGCTCTGACTCATGGACTTTGAGGGATCCCAAGAGTTCCTAAATTCTTAAAGTTTTGAGGTCTTTAGCCTCTTGAATGGAAGTAACTTTGGGCCTCTAAGCCTTTGATAAACTCCTTAGAATCTTGCGATCGTTATCACCAGAATCAAAGGTTTTGTCTAAAGACTTGAGTCCATTAGTTATGGTTTGAAACCTCCCAAACATTTGACCAATGGTTTCAAACTCTTGCATTTTGAACATCTCATATTGATGAACAAGCATGCTGATCTTGGATTGCTTGACATTATCAGTCCCTTCATGGGGTGATACCAAAGTATCCCAGATCTTCTTGGCTGAAGAACATCCATGCACCTTCTCATACTCAGATTTACTCAAGGAGCAAACTAAATAGAGTTTTGCCTTTGTATTAAGTTGTACACGTGCCTTCTGTTCACCGGTCCAGTCTGCTTTAGGTATAGGCACACCATCATTTGTAGGAGTGTAATCACCATCAGTGACTACATCCTAGAGATCTATGTTGCTGCTTTCAATAAACAGCTTCATACGATCTCTCCAATAATGGTAATCAGTACCATTAAAAGCTGGGGGCCTTGAGACAGAGGCACCTTCTGCAGTGTAGTGAGGGTTGCTTGTTGAGGTTTCCATCTAGGATCTTACTCCTCAGCACTTGTTAGATGCTCAACCCGAGGTTGAGCTCTGATACCAACTGTAGAAACCACAGGAAACACTAGAAGGGGGGGTTGAATAATGTTTTATAATTTCAAACTAATTTTGGAAAACCTTTTAAACAAGCAAAAACTTTTCACAAAGAAATATGAGTAACTTACTGAAACTGGAAGCGAGGTACTTGCTGAAGTTACTCCAGCAGGTCCAATAAAACAGTTTTGGAAACTTGTTTTTAAATACGTTTGAATTTGTTTTCAGTTTCAACTTATAAAACAGTTTACTCAGAACCCTCCAAGGTAATTTAAATCAAATATAAAGAGATAAGGTAAGAGAAAACTTAGCCACAGATTTATACTGGTTCACTCACTTCCACTGTGAGCTACGTCTAGTCCCAATGCCAACAAGCAAAGGATTTTCCACTATCTGAACAGATACAAGTATTCTTTTACAGTCAATCCTCTTCAGGCTCTATACAACAAGTATTCTTTTACAGTCAAGCCTCTCCAGGCTCTAAAACAAGTATTGTTTAAACAACAAGCCTCTCCAGGCTCAAACAGAAAACTGTGTATGAAAAGAGATTGCTTAAGCTTTGAAACTACACAAGTTTAAAGCCTAAACTGGGTAAGATGTACAAATAACTGAGTATAACTCAGGATATAAAAATGGTGTACAAATGAAATAAGATGAAAATATTTCTCAGAGAATTTTAGCAGTAATTCAGCAGGTTGGTTCGTTCTGTTCTCTTTCTTCTCTGCATGAAACTTCATATTTATAGAGGAAGATGGATGAGACAGGTTAGACTCCTATAAATCCCATTGAGAAATAGCTTTCTTCCCGTTGAGACACATAACTCTGATAACTTGCAGCAGTAGGCATAGCGGGAGTAGGTGTCAGTAGTGCTGACTCTACTACTTTCTGAGCAAAGTGTACTTTGCAGCAAGAATTGCCTTTTGGTGAACAGTAATTTGAAATATGTCAAAAAGTTCCTGTTTTGCCTTTCCAGAAGAGGTGAAGTGCAGACAACTGGCAGAGAGCTATGAAAGACTTTAGTCTCCAAAAGGAATCAGCAGAGAACCTCTTTTCCAAAAAAGATACAAGTCTCAGTACGACGTTTCTCGTCTTTAGAAAGTTTACAGGCTTCAGCAGGTCTTGATCCTTCAGCAGGTTCCTCTACTTCGGAAGGTTGCACCACATCATAGGGTTGCATGACTTCAGAGAGTTGTACCTTCAGAAGTTTTGCTGAACACAGAAAGTACCGTTTTAGCATAACTTGTTCCTTCTTTCAGGAAACTTAACCAAATTTGTTAACCATTAAAACTCAGGGTTGTGAGACTTAAACATTATTAATCATTTAATAATATTTTGAGACTCAACACTTACTAATATTAAATTCATTGGATTATTTATTTCTGAAATAAATATAAATATTAAGATTGCTATTTGTTAATTATAACCATAATAACATAAACAAATAAGCATGTAACAAATATCATATGTTATTGGCAACCATGATTACAACCCAATCTTTACCTATTTGTCTTTAAAAGAAAAAAAAACCATGAATTTCATAAATTCTATCAAGACCTATGGTAACTTTCTCACATTTGATTTGCACTAGCTTCTCAAACTTCTGCCATTTCGTGGCTTGATGAACATTAATGTTGATACCTTCTTGGTCTACCCTTATGCCTTGGTCATCCATTATTAAGTCTTCTTTAATATATTGGGTAAAAAGTATATATATGCTATGTTTGATTCTTATAAAGTTATATATAGTGCAGCAAGCAATATAAATTAGTCTTTGTTGTAACACCCTCATTCCGTGACGGGTATTATTCGACTAACTCGGTTGAGATTTGTTAATTACTCTTTTAAGGAAGTAAGGAAAATTGGTGATATCATTTTTTTAAAGCATTATCCTTAATTAGTATATTATAATTGGGATAAAACAAGAAGAAACATATTAGTACTGGAAATATTATTTCATTACTATTCAAAATTACAACAGAAATAACATACATCTAAGTTGGGGTTTTAGCATAATACATTACAAAAAGAAAGTGGACATTCTATCCGGCTACGACTTATCTTTACTGTATACTGCTACTTATATATACCCCTAAACACTACCACTTGACTCATCAAGATCCGGTTCAACCTGAACGCCACGTCTATCTTCAGAACAACGTGCATCCTTCCAGAGTCCATGCCCTTTTAGGTGCCAAAAGAGTGACAGATAACGAAAAAGAGAGACAAGGGGGTGAGAACACTTAACATGAACTCACTTAACGCAGGATATGATTACTAAAGTAAACAGATACATGAATTCACATAATTCAACCAAAATATTCACATACTCGAACCCATCTAATATAATATCATAGACCCACATCGCAATGCATACAACCAGTTTCATGATTCACAATCATAGTATCATGTATGATGCATGAGGCCCGAGGGAAATCACCACCGCAGTGCACACAACAACTGCAAGATTATATGGAAGTAATCAGGAGTTAGAGTCTATACTAGTCTCGATACTAAGAGCCTTGCTCATATATTTTTTTTGGCCGACTTTTTCTTTTATGATACTTCCAGACAATCTCCACTGATCTTGAAACCTTGAGAGCGACAGGCATAGTCAAGTTTAATCCCCTGAACTCGACAGTAGGTAGCTAGCCTATGTCCCCTGATATTCAGTCCGGAACTCGACTATCCTCAGGCTGGCGTCCTTTTCAAGACCCACTGGAGTCCTTTGCAAGACCCAGTGCACCAGTCCCAACGAGTTTCACACTGTACTCAAGTGTCACTTCCATGTACACAACCTTAGACATCACCAATGGTCAATGATGCATGCCATACATCCAATGTTTTCACAGCACACACATCCTTTACCGACAAAGCCAATCAAATCCTTCCACGTAACCACTCCCCATGGCATGACCATAGATCCAATGACTTTCCTTTGTAAGGAAATCCAAACCTCTTGGGTCAATCCACACACTCTCTCTAGGCTTCTCAAGTCTTATGCAAGTAGAGTGTGTTTGTTATAAGCTTTTAGGGTAAGTTGTATTCATTCATCTTTAAGACTAATGATTACTTTCACTTAGATCCTATAACTTACTAAGGATTATGGTCGTGTCTTATGAATAATACTACAAATCTCAGTTCATCATATGTGTATGATTAGGGTTAAGTCTAAAAGTATCTTCCTTATGTGTTACCTTATCTTAATTGAGTTCATCTTTCCTTAATAGAGGTTTAATATGTTTAACAATCCTTAATTAACCAATTAGGGTTAGGTTTAATCCTTAATTATACCTCATTTAAGGTTAATCTTCCTTAATTAGGCTATGATTAAGGCTAATCTTTCCTAATTAATTCTTAATCTTTACTTAAGATCCTAATTAACTCTTAATCATCCCTTGATCTCTTCCCTAATCATGGATTAAGCTTTTAATTACACTTGATTAAGGTTAATCACAATTAATTAGTCCTTAATCGTCATTAGGTCTTAATCATATTATTAACACATTATTAATCCTTAATGATTAAGATTAAGTATGATCATATGTAATTAAGACTTAATTATAATTAAACTTGATTAAGGTAAATATTGATTAAGATTAGGGTTAATCCTCATTAGGGTTGATTAAGGTTAATCTTAATTACTTAAGTGTTAACTCTTATTAAGTCTCACTTCTATTATTAATCATAGTTGACTTAGGCAATTAAGAGTGATCTTAATTAACTCTTCCCTAATTGATCAACTTAAGTTATTTAACTTAGTGGACTTCCTAACTTAATTGAGTCTTGATTCCTTATAAGTAGGATTATGGTTGAGGCCCAACACTAATCCAAGCCCAATGTTCCTTAATTATTTTTTTGTTTGGCCATATAGAGTGTTTTATGAGTTTTTGGAAGGTATTTGGGCCCAAACTAGAGGCCCAAGGGTTAGGTAACTCATGGGATTCATTTTACTAAGTTACCATCAAGTAAAAATGAGTTTTAGGGTGACTTTATTATAGGGTAAAGGTTTTACCCGAATTTACTTTAACTTACTCACTTAAGTTATCATCTTTTCACTTTTACTTTGTTACCTCATTTTTAACTTTTAACCTAATTGGCTACTAAGGCCCAAAAACACACCAACATCATTCTCATCAACATTTCAAGATCAAATATATTCATCCCATGAATCTTACATGAACATAAGCAAGAACACTCATGAACATTCAAGAACACTTTGAATTTCATGAAAAATCAATAAAATCTCAAAAATTGTAAAACTCAAGTATGATGTTCTACATTTATCACAAGTCCATATTATCATGCTAAATCACCCAAACATACATATTCTCATGGAAAAGCTCATACCTTCAAACATAGTTAAAATACATCATTTTCCAAGATTTAACCAAGCCAACAAGTTGTTTAAATTCAAATAACAATTTATATGCACACATAGTCATCATACCAACATATTTCAACCATCAAATGAATTTAAAACTCAAGCATACACATATATATGGGTCTGGCTGAACCATTTTCATATGAAAATAGGTTCTTGCATACAACTTTTCATGGAAACAAATGGAGAGGGAAAGAGGGTCAAGGGTCACCCTGACTCTAGTCACCAATCCTACTAGAGTTCAAGGTTCTCCCCCTTACCTAGTCAAATCTAAGCTTCCAACAATGGAGGATGAATCTAGGGCTTTGATCTCCAAGTCTCACACCCCACCACTCTTTGTGTTCCTCTTGATCTCCTCTTTAACTTTGTCTAAAGGTTTAGTGTAGGATTCTTTGAGTTGGAAGCTCAAAAATGGAGCTTTCCACCAATGGTGAGTGAGGGAATAAATGGAGGAGGAAGATGAGAGGAGAGGGAGTTGCTGGATGGATCCTCTCAATTTTATTAGGGTTAGAAATGAATAAAAAACATTATTTTACCTTATATAGTCAAAAGTAAGAGAGAGGAAATGTATGTGTGATAGTGACCCATGCATGCAACCATGAAAAGCTTGTCTCCCACATGTGAGGCCGTGTAAATGGGAGAGAGTTTGAATTTCAAGTGTTAAATTAGGCATGAGGCACAAAGGAAATGATACAGTGTCAGTCTGATAATTTTACACTGCTGCGAAGGGCAAAATGGTCATTTCACCATGGAAAAATCCAGAAAAATTACCGAAAATTCTAGAAAAATTCCTATAATTATTCTAACCTATTTTAAGCCTAAAATGTGATTAGAACTCACTTCTAACTTAAACTCTTCTATTTCCCCAATGTCCTCAATTTTCACACACAAACAGTCAATTTTCAACAAGGGTAAGCAGATAGAAAAGTTGTGGTGTTACACACAAAAATTCTATAAAGTTATAAGTATGATTTTTAATCCAATTTTAAGGTCCAAAGTATATTTTCCATATTATTCCACGAATTTTCATATATTGGTTAGGGTTACACTGCTAACCAGGGGCATTTTGGTCTTTTGCCCAAAAGTGCTAGAAAAATTCTAAATTAATTTCTAAAATTCATTATTAATTATAATAAGATCATTTTGACTAAAAAATAGATTTCCTTAAGTTTTAGCTATTTTTCTTAATTAAATTTATATTTTCTTTAATTGCATAATTATTAAGGGTATTTAAGTAATTTTCCCAACTCCTCTTTAGGAAAATCATTTAAAATTGTGGTTAGATAGTTCCTAAATTCTAAATTGGATTGTTTATTAATAGTTTCTAAATACCTCACAATTTATTTCTAAACTTTCTTTATCTATATATATATATGTATATATATACTAGTAGAGGAAATTGTGGGTGTTACATTTGTCTTCTATAGGATAGTTTGGTATCAACTTAATGAAGGGAATCGAGCACGGTCAGAGTGTCGCGAAATAATTGGATTCCCCCATTTTGTACGTTATTGTGAAAAACATGTATTAAAGCTTTAATATAAAACCGAGTATCATATCTTTCAAATTGTAAACGAGGCAGTTGCAGTCGCATCTCTACAGGTATCCACGCCAACAAGCAAACTAGGAAACCCTCCTCACCTCTGCTAGTAGTGTTTGGAGAGTAAAGGGCGGCTAATCATGTATCTTTTATTATGCATCTTATGCAATATATATATAGAAAGAGAGAGAGTGTGTGGTGGGTAGAGTTTAACCGTGACTCATTAACCCTATCACTTATGAGCCTGACCCATTATGTTATTATTCTAATCTGATTAGAATCTCTAACATTCCTAGTGGGCTTGTTGTATGCGTGTGACCCAATATGTTCTCTTAATATCTGGTGATGATATTAAAAATAAACCTTTTATATTTAATATCATAACTAGTGAGTAGTATCTAGCAATGCATCACTAATGCCCAAATATTGAGAATGTCAGCAATTTGATGTATCCTATTTTGTGATAATAATCTATATGAATCGTCCCTTTGTCCAAATATTTAATTGAACACAAGGGCATGGAATGTGTCATCCTTGTATTGTTCAATTTATGTTTTCTTGATGCGCAAGCAGACTATACAGAAAATAAACATCTCATATTTACCCTTCTGAGCATAGCCATGCATTTTGTAGTCTAACTCTATCAAGAGACCTATAAATATAACTTATGTTACGTATGAGGGACAAATATCATCTGGGTCACTCACATCCCACCACATAATTTATTATATGTCTAAAAATCAACTTCATAATCACCCTGTTACAGGTGACGTTTTGATGATATTAAAACATATAATTACTCATGTAGGAATTGTAGTTATTTCAGGTTAAAGGACTTCATATAACACTATCAATTTCATAATCGTTCTTGACACTTATGTAAAAACCATGCAACGTTCTTATAGCGGGCCAGTCCAGTATATCATTACTCTTAATATGTACTTATGTGAGTACTTGATATCTCATATCCATGATCCGTGAGATTTGACCGTTAATAAACTCACACACTAGTCTTAATGCATCAAATTGTCCTAAGATGATGCTTGACTAGGGACTATTTTAAGAACAGTTCTTCATAAGATCTCACGATCAAGTCGTCTACTTGATACGTTATGAATTTCAAGCTTACTATTATAAGGACATTTATTATGGGTGCTTCTAGGGTGTTTCACCAAATGGGTTTAGGGTGAAACATCGATGTTACACACTTTTTCAAACTTTTTTTCTGCCCCTACAATATCGTAAATTGCTGAGAAGGAGTTGTTATACAAATTTGTCATTTTGTCACATGAATAGGTTTCTTGCAACGAGACAAAACACAGAGGTCTGATCTCTTTTCATTAGTGAGCTATTTTGCTTTTGGAGAAGAAATGTCCTTGAACGGAATTTTGAAGAAACCCTCGTCCACTGTCGATGTCATCTAAAGGTGAGGTGCATCAATAGTGATGGAACTTGATCTGCGTGTTTGAAAAAGAGAAAAAAAAAACGCGAGCTGCTTGAACCAGTTGTGTCGTCCAACGCCACTGCCGGAACTAGTTTGTATTTTCCATTAAGGACCTTTTCGTGTCTGATATGCTTATTTATATTTCGTGTCTGCTATGCTTATTTTCCCTTAAATTTGTCTTCATTAATCTATGTGTCTGCTGATTATATTTGCTGGTTGGCTTGTGCTGCTATGCCAGAATGGGAACCAGTCGTGGCTGGCTGGTGATGAAGTAAATTTTCCCCTGCTGTGTTCCCTTTACTGTTTCGCTAGTTCTCAGTCCCCACATTAGGTATATGGCACTGGAGCTGCTTAGATCGATACGTAGTTAATTAGGTGGTTCTATCTCTTATTGATTCACTTTATTTCCGATTAATCAAAATTAACTCACCATTTTGTTTACTATTAAAGGTTTTGTTTTGGCCTTTAACTTTGCTCTGTAAATGAAACTATGTCAGTAGTACATATAAAGAGGAATAAGTGGTTGAATGGTTGAAACTCAAGATAAAACAATTCCTTAAGTCAGTCCACTAGTTACAAACTATAGGGTTAAAGGTTGGAATATTGAATATATCTAACCAGACGTCTATTTTTTATGCTTATTAAACTGAGAACAATGTTCAGGTAGTTATTAAACTAAGAACAAGTAACAATGCTCAGTTAGTTATTTTTCCCTGTCGTTTCGCTAGTTTGTAGGTCTTCTGTTTGAGCATATAACATTTATCAGTCCAAGCTTCTCCTCTTTCATTGTGTGGTCAAATCACTTTTGAACATTGATAGTTTCTAGTTTTTGTTCTCATTATATGACTAATATCCTTATCAACAGCAAGGTCAAGTCTGTGCCTCTAATGCTAATATTGCAATTGGATTTTTCACTTAAATCAAATATAAAGAGATAAGGGTAAGAGAAGACTTAGCCACAGATTTATACTGGTTCACTCACTTCCACTGTGAGTTACGTCCAGTCCCAAAGCCAAACAGCTATGGATTTCCACTATCTGAACAGATACAAGTATTCTTTTACAGTCAAGCCTCTTCAGGCTCTACAACAACAAGTATTATTTTACAGTCAAGCCTCTCCAGGCTCTAAACCAAGTATTGTTTAAACAACAAGCCTCTCCAGGCTCAAACAGAAAACTGTTTATGAAAAGAGATTGCTTAAGCTTTTAAACTACACAAGTTTAAAGCCTAAACTAGGTAAGATGTATAAGCAACTGAGTATAACTCATGGTAAGAAAGTTGTGTACAAATGAAATTAATGAAAAATATTTCACAGAGAAAGTTTTGCAGCACTTCAGCAAGTTCACATGTTCTCTCTTTCTTCTTTGTATGAGGTCTTGTATTTATAGAGAGAAGGATCTTTAGACCGGTTAGACTTCTCTTAAAATCTTGTTGTGAAATAGCCCTCTTCCCGTTGAGACACAAACCTTTGATAGCTTGTAGCAGCAGGCACAACAGGGGTAGGTGACAGCAGTGCTGACTCTACTTTTCTGAGTATGGTGTACTTTTGCAGCAGGGACTACCTTTTTGGTGAACAGTAATTTGAAATATGCCAAAAAGCTTCTGTTTTGCCTTGCCAGAAGGAGGGGTGTGCAGATAGCTGGCAGAAAGCTATGAAAGACTTGAGTCTTCAAAAGGGATCATCAGAGAAACTCATTTCCAAGATGATACAATTTTCAGTACGACGTTTCTCAACTTCAGAAGGTTCACAGGCTTCAGTAGGACCTGATCCTTCAGCAGGTTCCTCTACTTCAGAAGGTTGCACCACATCAAAGGGTTGCATAACTTCAAAGAGTTCTCCTTCAGAAGGTTGTTGAAACACAGAAAAAGCTTTTAAGAGTATCTGTTCCTTCTTTCAGGAAACTTAACCAAATTTGTTGATCATTAAAACTCAGGGTTATGAGACTTAAAACATTATTAATTTCTTAATAACATATTTGAGACTCAACATTCTCCCCCTTTTTAATGATGACAAATTTGCTTAAACTTGCAAATATCTGAAGGGAAATTTTAAAGAATTAAGATTAGAGAATTCTCCCCATTTGTCATATACTAAGATAAGTGCTTGCTCCCCCTGAACATAAGATTTCTTCTCTGAAAAGACACTTAAACTTCGGATTTTGTTAGTTTATATTACTCCCCCATTTGTCATCAACAAAAGGGTTTCCAGAGCATGCAGAAGTAATAATCGTGCAACAGAGCAATGAATTCAGGGTATTAAAGTTTCTTAAAGATCATATATCAGTAAAAGTGCAGCAAAACCAGAAAAGTTCAGCAAGTAAGCATATGACAGCAAGTTCAATTCTCAGAGAGCGCAAGAATGTGCAGATTATCTCTAATGAACTTAAACCTATCTTCAGGAAGGGGTTTTGTGAATATATCAGCCAATTGATGCTCTGTGTCAATGAACTTAATATCAAAAACACCTTTCTGAACATAGTCTAATGAAATGATACTTGATTTCTATATGCTTAGCCCTAGAATGCTGAATGTGATTTTGGGAAAGATTTATTGCACTTGTAGTATCACAAAATACAGGAATAGATTTAACAGGAATGTTAAAATCTTCAAGTTGATATTTTACCCAAAGCAGCTGTGAGTAACTACATGCAGCAGCAATGTACTCAGCTTCAGCAGTTGAGAGGGCTATGGTGCTTTGCCTTTTGCTGGCCCAACTAATCATATTCTCTCCAATGAAGTGGCATCCTTCACTTGTTGATTTTCTTTCAACTCTATCTCCAGCATAGTCAGCATCACAATATCCTAATAATCTGCAGTCCTTACTCTTCTTATAGCATACCATTGAGATATCTAAAAATTCTTTTAACAGCCTTGTAATGAGTTATTCTTGGATCTGATTGAAATCTTGCACACATGCACACACTGAACATAATGTCAGGTCTGCTTGCTGTAAGATACAACAGACATCCAATCATTCCTCTATACATGGTTGGGTCAACACATTCTTCTCCTTCATCTTTACTTAAGATTGTTGAAGGGTGCATAGGAGTTGACATAGGTTTGCAATCATGCATGTTGAACTTCTTAAGCACTTCTTTAGTATATTTCTCCTGATGGATCCATATACATTCAGAATCTTGTTTAATCTAAAGTCCTAAGAAAAACTTGAGTTCACCCATTTTTGAAAACTTTGTGCACAGTGAAGAGTTTGCATAAGCCTTGAAAACTTTGTGCACATGAAGAGTTTGTTGATCCAAAGATAATGTCATCAACATATATTTGAACAAGAATTAGATCTTTGTTAGACATTTTTCTGAAAAGGGTTATATCAACCTTTCCTCTTTCAAACCCACTTTTGAGAAGAAAATTTCTCAATCTGTCATACCAAGCTCTGGCAGCTTGTTTAAGACCATAGAGAGCTTTTTTCAATTTAAAAACATGATCTGGAAAGGTTAAATTTTCAAAACCAGGGTGTTGTCTAACAAACACCTCTTCCTCAATGAATCCATTTAGGAAGGCACTCTTTACATCCATCTGATATATTTTGATGCCATTATTGGCTGCACAGGAAAGTAAAAATCCTAATGGATTCAAGCCTAGCTACTGGTGCAAAGGTTTCGGTGAAGTCAATACCTTCTTGTTGAATGTAGCCTTGAGCAACCAGTCTAGCCTTATTTTTGATCACTTGTCCATCTTTAGAGAGTTTATTTCTAAACACCCATTTGGTTCCAATAATTGTTTTTCCCATGGGGTTTAGGAACAAGAGTCCAGACATCACTCCTGGCAAATTGATTTAACTCTTTCTGCATGGCTAGGATCCACCCTTCATCATGCAGAGAGCTTCATCATTGTTCTTTGGCTCAATTTCAGAGAGGAAGGCAAGATTATTGACTTCTCTAAGTCTTGATCTTGTTTATTACACCTTCTGAAGTATCACCAATCATTTGCTCTCGAGGATGATGAGTCTTGTATCTCCACTCATGCCTGCGAGGGAATACATGCTCAATCTGAGACTCAACATTATCTCGGTGAAGAGGATCAACTTCAACAGATTGTCCAGGAAGCTGTTCAGCAGGTACTTCAGAGGGTCCTTCAGCAGGTACTTCATTTTTTACCTCTGTAGTCTCTGAAGTAGGATTCAGCTCCATTCCTACAAAATCATCTTCTAGATCTGATAGTTCCCTATCAGTCTCTTTAGCATCATTAAACCTAACATGAATAGATTCTTCTACTGTCAAGCTTTTGGACTTATAAACTTTATAAGCCTTGGATGTTTCTTAATAACCAATGAAGAATCCCTTGTCAGATTTAGAATCAGATTTTCCAAGATCATCTTTGATGTTAAGTATGAAACACTCACAGCCAAAGATGTGAAAGTAAGAAATGTTGGGTTTTCTTCATTTCCACAATTCATAGGGAGTTCTTTTGAGAATTGGTCTTACCAAAATTCTGTTTTGAATGTAGCAAGTTGTGTGAATAGCCTCTGCCCAGAAGGATCTTGGTAGGTTGCTTGAAATGAGCATGGTTCTACCCATCTCCTGCAAGCTTCTATTCTTTCTCTCAAAAACCCCATTTTGCTGAGGTGTTCTTGCCATAGAGAAATTGTGTGAGATCCCATTCTCATCACAAAACATGCTAAAAATTGAGTTTTCAAACTCACCACCATGGTCACTTCTGATTGCAGATATGCAAAATCCTTTTTCATTTTGCACTTTCTTACAGAATTTTGTGAAATTCTCAAAAGTCTCATCCCTGCTTTTGAGGAATATCGCCCATGTAAATCTAAAGTAGTCATCCACAATGACCAAGCCATATTTCTTACAAGAAAGACTCTCAGTTCTTGTAGGACAAAACAAATCAATGTGAAGCAGTTCTAAAGGTCTTAAGGTAGACACAACATTCTTACTCTTAAAAGAGTTTCTTGTTTGTTTACCTTTAAGACAATTTTCACATAAAATGTCAGATTTGAAAGAGAGCTTGTGCAGTCCTTTTACAAGGTTGTGTTTTGTTAACTTTGATATTAATCTCAAGCTGGCATGCCCATGTTTCTGATGCCAAATCTGTTTTTCATCTTTAATAGAAAAAAGACAAGTCACATTTTGATATGCAAGAAGACAAGTCACATTTTGATATGCAAGTTCCTCAAGATCTATTTTGTACACATTGTTGTGTCTCTTGGCAATAAAAATGATTTGATCAGAAGCATCTTTGACTACACATCCATCCCAGGTGAAGGACACAACATAGCCACTGTCACATAATTGACTTATGCTCAGCAGGTTGTGTTGAAGACCTTCCACAAGGAGAACATTCTGAATAATAGGGAGGGGGATATACCTACTGAACCAATTCATGTGATCTTTCCTTTCTGATTCCCTCCAAAGGTGACCACACCACCATCTTTAGGTCTAAGGTTTTGGAACAAAGACCTTTCTCCTGTCATGTGTCGCGAGCAACCACTATTCAGGTACCATTTGTGGTGTCTCCTTTGTCTTATTAAACACATCTGTAACAGGAACAATCAGAGACTTAGGTACCCACATCCTTTTGGGTCCTCTTTTGTTAGCATTAGGTTTTCCCTTTTTCTTGTGCTTGCACTGAGACACATTATGTCCAAGCTTCCCACAATGAGAGCATCCCCTACCTTTCTTAGCTTTTTCAACAGGTTTAAAACTTGAATCATGTGATGATTCACTGTCTGAATATCCCAAGCCACCTTTGTTCTTGGAGTTCTTCTGAACACTCAACATTTTGTTGAGGTTCTCAGTTCCATTAACAAAGTTAGCAAGAGCTTCATTTTTATTTGCAGCTTCAGTATAAGTTGTAAACAAATCTTTGTACTCTTGGAAAAGCTCCTTAGAACTTTCCAGCAAATCATCATACATGTCTTGCAAGGTTTGAGGAATTACCTCTAATTCAGAACTATCTGAAGAAGGTAAGCTTACCATCAGACATAAGTTGGCTTCTTCAGCAGATTCATTTTCCTCTTCTGAAGTTGAATCATCTAGATCCTCCCATATAGCCATCAAACCTTTTTTCTTCTTAAAGAACTTCTTCTTAAAATAGGGTTTCTTTAGCTTGGGACAATCAGCCTTCATATGACCTGGCTGTTTGCATTCATAACAAATTATTTTGTCGGTAGAAAATGATTCCTTACCTGACTTACCCATATTTGTTTCAGAGGATGAGTGCTTTCTGAACTTTTCCTTCTTATGAAGCATCCGTTTGATCTTTCTACTCAGAAGGGCCAGATCATCATCATCATCATCCTCAGATCTCACTTCAGAATCTTCACTACCTTCTGAAGTGTCCTTAGCTTTCATGGCTTTATATGGCCCATGCTTCAGCAGCTTGGACTTGGCATTCAGAGCCAATGACTTTTTATTAAGAGCATCTTCACCAAGTTCTAACTCATGAACTTTGAGAAATCCCAAGAGTTCCTCCGTTCTTAATGTATTGAGGTCTTTAGCCTCTTGAATTGCAGTAACTTTGGGCCTCCAAGCCTTTGGTAAATTCCTTAGAATCTTGCGATTGTTATCACCAGAATCAAAGGTTCTGCCTAAAGACTTGAGTCCATTAGTTATGGTTTGAAACCTCCCAAACATTTGATCAATGGTTTCAAACTCTTGAATCTTGAACATCTCATATTGATGAACAAGCATGTTGATCTTGGATTGTTTGACATTATCAGTCCCTTCATGGGTTGATGCCAAAGTATCCCAGATCTCCTTGGCTGAAGAGCATCCATGCACCTTCTCAAACTCAGATTTACTCAAGAAGCAAACTAAGTAGAGTTTTGCCTTTGCATTGAGCTGAACACGTGCTTTTTGCTCACCAGTTCACTCTGCCTTGGGTATGGGCACACCACCATGTGTAGGAGTGTAATCACCATCAGTGACTACATCCCAAAGATCTATGTTGCTGCTTTCAATAAACAACTTTATACGATCTCTCCAATAATGGTAAGTTGTACCATTAAAAGCTAGTGTCCTTGACATAGAGGCACCTTCTGCAATGTAGTGAGGATTGCTTGTTGAGGTTTCCATCTTGGATCTTCTTCCTCAACACTGTTAGATGCTCAACCCGAGGTTGAGCTCTGATACCAACTGTAGAAACCACATGAAACACTAGAAGGGGGGTTGAATAGTGTTTTATAATTTTCAAACTGATTTAGGAAAACCTTTAACAAGCAGTATTTTTCACATAGAAGTTTTAGCAACTTGTTGAAACTGGGAGTGTTGTACTTGCTGAAGTAACTTCAGCAGGTCCAATAAAATAGTTTTGCAAACTTGTTTTTCAATAAGTTTAGTTTGTTTTTCAGTTTCATTGTTATAAAACAATGTACTCAGAACCCTCCAAGTTAGTATAAATCAAATATAAAGAGATAAGGGTAAGAGGAGACTTAGCCACAGATTTATACTGGTTCACTCACTTCCACTATGAGCTACGTCCAGTCCCAAAGCCAAACAAATATGGATTTCCACTATACTTTGATAGCTTGTAGCAGCAGGCACAGCAGGAGTAGGTGATAGCAACGCTGACTCTACTTTTCTGAGCAAGGTGTACTTTTGCTGCAGGGACTACCTTTTTGGTGAACAGTGATTTGAAATATGTCAAAAAGCTTTTATTTTGCCTTGCTAGAAGGAGGGGTGTGCAGATAGCTGGCAGAAAGCTATGAAAGACTTGAGTCTTCAAAAGGGATCATCAGAGAAACTCATTTCCAAGATGATACAATTTTCAGTATGACGTTTCTTGACTTCAGAAAGTTCACAGGCTTCAGCAGGACCTGATCCTTCAGCAGGTTCCTCTACTTCAGAAGGTTGCACCACATCAGAGGGTTACATAACTTTAGAGAGTTGCTCCTTCAGAAGGTTGCTGAAACACATAAAAAGCTTTTAAGAGTATTTGTTTCTTCTTTCAGGAAACTTAACCAATTTTGTTGACCATTAAAACTCAGGGTTATGAGACGTAAATCATTATTAATTTCTTAATAACATATTTGAGACTCAACAGCCAACACATTTTGTGCGATCGAAGTTTTTTCTTCCATGGAAGACAATTTGTTTTAAAACAGGAGCATAAGCAGATATATGTGTACCATCAATTCCACCAATGCAATTCTACATTCACAATATGAATAATATTTCAGTACAAAGTTAAAGTTATTTACTAATTATTCAAAATACATGTATAGAAATTCAGCATAAAATAGGGATAATATTTTGTGTTGTCCATGATATGAGGATGTGTAGTTGTGTGATCTCTTAGTCTAATAATGCTTGTACCTAATTTATAGACTACTCTGAGAACAATTTTAAACCATTTACTTACATTATGCAAGGAATGTTGAAAGCTTTCAACAAAAACTCGTTAATACAATTTATGACATACAATATTGCTAAAGTAAACAACATATACTAACAACAGTCCAATACATTATCTAAAACATAACACACACCAATGTTTAACCAGATTCATGAAACAACACATATAAACAATTCAATACAAGAAAAGTAAACAAGTCCACATAAGATTGTAAAACTCCTAATAGAATCCCAAATTGACATAAATTATTCATTGATCACTACTCAAGAGATGCTAGTAAATCCTTTCTCCTAAATGTGGCATCTTAACAGCCATAATTCTCCAATCTTTTTCTTTAAACATCACCAATGCCTTGTTGTAAATTTTAGGTGGAATATCTTCCATGGAGTTCAGCTAGTCTATGCATTCATCTAGAGAATAATGATTCATTACTGGACTAGTAGCTTTTAATGGTCGGTGTTTTATAACAATCTAACTTAGCTTTCTTTTCATCTACTTTTGCTTTAGATGGTTCTATCTTTTCACTCGTCAACTCAATCCATCGGCTTAATATTTTTTATTGTATCCATTCCGTAAACTTTTGCTTTCTTACATCCATGTTCACTCGAAGATCATATAGTTATGCCTTTTTTTACCAACTTCTTCCAAATGATCACCATCAACTTCAACATCAATATGTACACCTTTTACAATAAAAAGCATCCTATATTTCTCTCTACTCATTAAGGGTTGGTGGCTATTAAGTAGAAGTTTGGCTTAATTTCTTGGTTGTTGTGGTAGGATTGAACATCCCACCAAGGATTTAGAGTCATACAATGAGTTGCATGAAATATCTAAAACAAATTATGGTGTGGATAAGCTAAAAGGAAAATATAGTCCCCTACGATTGTTACGTTGTGAATCTTCAACTCTGTTATCCCGTATTGGAGTTACATGGGATTCTTATTCTAATAAAGTAAATACTCCTGAAGAAGTATGAGAAGATCTTTACAAGATAAGTTCAACTTAACTAATTTAAATAATATCATTATCATTGTAATATTGTCTTAATATATGCATATATATAGTATTAATGTTGTTCATTTTTCATTTGCAAAAAGGAATGTTCTACAAAAAAATTTAAGAAACATGAGTTTGAGTTATGATGTCTTGGGTGATATATTTAATTCTAGCACAACAACAAAAAAAAATTAACTCGAGCCTCTACTCAACAATCACAAACATCAGATGAGGAGAGATAAATAGAAAGAGACTTCCTTAGAAAAGGTGTGCATATTGATTCTTATGTGTTTGATTTTAATGGAGATGATTTGAAAGGACTAAGGAACAAAAGGAAAGCTATAGACTCTTCAAGTGAGCATCGATGCCAAGGGGCAAAAAATTCTGGCAAGGACATGTTTGAAGCAGCTTTAAGCTTATGGACTAACTCAATTGATGCAAGGCCAAAAGCATCGAAAGCAATAATAGAAGCATCAAAGGCAAAGACAGACTAATGTAAGGCAAAACGTACTCAAGCTACTGACCCAATAATTGATCCTTATTCTACATAGGCATGCTTGGAATTGTTGGACTCAATAAAAGATATTTTCCCTAAAGTCTATAACAATGCGTTGGTGAAGTTTACAAATAACGATTGGAGAGTCGTGTTTATTAGGATGCCTTCATTTAGGATGGAGGATTGGCTAGCTTCTATTGAGTAGATTCAATGAATAATAAAGCAATAATAGAAGCATCAAAGGCAAATGTAGGCTGATATAAGGCAAAACTTACTCAAGCTATCTTCCTAATAACTTATCCTTATTCTACATATGCATGCTTGGAATTGTTGGACTCAATGGAAGATATTTCCCCTAAAGTCTATAACAATGCGTTGGTGAAGTTTACAATTAAGGATTGGAGAATCGTTTTTATTAGGATCCTATCATTTGGGAGGAATGATTGGATGACTTCTTTTAAGTAGATTCAATGAATATTTTGTGTCATTGTGTTGTGACTCGAACAATTTATTATATTGTGTTGACTTGCTTAAATTTCAAGTCTCAGATTGCTAATATGGTTGACATTATTGTGTGTTATGTTTCAAATGGTGTATTTCATACGATTATACGAATTGATTAATGGACCATCTTGAAATCAAGATGGATTTAAGAGTTTGAAACAATCCATGACCTGCTGGAAGCATCAAAACTATTAAGAAACGAAACTTGACACAATCCACGACCTGCTGGAAGCACCAAAGTTATCTAGATTATAGCAACTTGACCCTAACCACGACCTACCGGTAGAACCAAAGTTATCAAGTTTAGTTCTTTAATCAAAGAACAAATGATAAGCTCTCACAATGAGAAAACTCAATATTTCATTAATAAAAAAATCTGTGTTGTTACAATCTGATTCTCGCAACCATAATATAGTAACTACGGTTATTGAGATTTGAAACGGAAAATAATAATAGCCACCAACTAATTAAGAAGCTTTAAACAACCACCAACTAATTAAGAAGCTCTAAAAGACACTAATTAAATAAAATGGCAATTACAGGCCGCAAAATAAAACATAATGGAAATAAACTCCAATCGTTAGTCGTCTGAAGCAATCAGCCGGATGAAAACACACGCAACCGAATAAAAGCGAAGAATGGTCAATGTGAGAATCCGGATAAAAATTATAACCAGTTGACAAGTAGTGTAACTTCCCAAATTGTATAAATCAATTTCATAATTCAAATAGGGTTAGAAATATATTTTTGTAAAAAGGAACTAGGAAAAGAGGGTAATAATTAGTGAAAAAGGCTTTGGATGGAAATCTGAAATTTCCATTACGTAGTAAGCTCGCTCAAGCGAGAATAGCCTCACTTAAGCAAGAAGGATACTCGCTTAGGTGAGAGTGCCTTCGCCTGAGCGAATCTATCAATAAAATTGGGGAAGTGAGTTCTGGTTTTTTCGCTCAAGCGAGAAGCCTCTCGCTTGAGCGAAATTAGGGGGAATTTCAGAGTTTTCTCTTTGACTTGGTCCCACTCAAGCGAAATTCACTCGCTAGAGCGAAATTGACCCTAATCTCAGAGGTTGCTCTCTGACTTGGTCTTGCTCAAGCAAGCAGGTTCTCGCTTAAGTGAGAACACAAATCTTGTAAAGCACCTTTTCGCTCGCTCAAGCGAGCAAATCCTCGCTTGAGCGAGAGTATGAATAATTGATTTTAATGCATTTTTGAGTTAGGGTTTTGGAATTTATGTCTTCCCACCTATTTTTAAAGAGAGGATTTTAGAGAGAGAAAGAGAGAAGGAAGAGCAAGGAGCTTGGATTGAAGCCTCAAAACTCTAGAGGAGCTTAGAATCAACATTCTCCACCCCTTCATCACCCTATTCCTTCGCTCTTGAGGTGAGTGTGGTTCACCCACTCACTATCATCTTGCTTGAACCATTGAATAACCCTTATTCTCTCCCCCTTGCTAATTTTATCTTGTTTGTGATTGATTGATTGTCCTTAGGGCTAGGAATTGTTACGTGTGATGATTTTGCTTGATGCTTTCCTAACCATAGGGTTTACAATTAGGGTTCTATGTGGAGGTTAAGTATTGATGATGCATTCTCATGAAATGACTTACCTATGCACATTCATGTTCAATAATTGTCGTAACTCATGTTTATGAACCATGATCATGTAAGGATAAACATTCATCTTGGTGATCTTCTCCATCTAATGAATGGGGAGTCCGTTTTGAAATGTACGCCCTTACACCCCCTAGACTTTATTTTCCTATGACATGTAAAAACTATAAATTACAATGAATAGAACCAACCTCCAGGTTCAAATACAACATGAAAAAATTCTGTATCAAAGAGGTCTTCCTTTTGGGTGCGCAAACTCAAAGATTGAAATCAAGAGCAATTTTTCTGTGAAAATAGATCTGCAGATTTTCTATTTCAAACAAATATAATCAGACCCAACATGTGCAACATGGTCAGTATATAAATAAAAATAACTCCATATCCTTGTGCTCAAAATCCTCATGAGTTTGGTTTTCATAAATGGGTTGGATGTACAATGGAACACTAGGAATGATTCCAACGCATTTCCTCCTTACACATGGCAAATTATTTGTCCTTTATTCCTTATGCACTAAGGAAGCTTGCTTTTTGTTTGTCTAATATCTAGCTCCAAGGTAAAAAAAACAAATAGTAACACAAATTTATGCAGCAACCCCTGCAATGATGGAAATCCATGGAACAACTCCACAATGCGTTCATTAGAATACTCAACAATGTGCTTATAGAGGAAAGAACACATAAGTTATGCGGCATATATGTACTCATCAATAAATTATCATGCCTAAAGAGATAATCAGATTCAACTTCTCTACAAACATTCAATTGAAATTCATGCAATTTCTTATCCCCACTAACCAAGAAATCATGCCAACTAAATGAATCACATGACGCTACCTCACAAAAATCATAACTTTCAAGATAATTCATGTAAGACATATCAGTAAGTGGACAATAAGAATTAAGAATGTAAGGCACAATGTTACTTGAAGATCCATTATGAAAGAAAGACACATCATCATGTTAAAGTCCATCAATGATGTGCAATACAATATCATTTGAGCCACAAACAATAACCCTTGAACAGTTAGGATTAAAATAAGACAAGACCATATTTGAATCAAGATAAACAATAAGTCCATGGTTACCCCCCTTAAATGGTGTCAATCCATGGGGAACCTCACTTAGAAACATTCCCTAAATTTCCTACATGCAATCAATACCATTATACAAAGAAATAAAGTTGGAACTCAAGCACACCTTTTTGCTAAGCAATGGAGCACTTGAAAAATATCAACATGCTTCCTCATCAAACATGGAAGTTTGTGGGATGTATGCTCCTGTACAATCAGAACATTAGCAGAAGAAAAATCTTTAGTAATTAAAAAATTTTCTTTCATTTTCTCCTTTGCTTCTTCAGAATTTGTCCTATAACAACTAGGAATAAGTTCAACTTGATGCTTAATACCTCGTGAAGGCGGCAAACCTTGAGGTAGTTCATCCGGAAAGATTTCAGCAAAATCCTAACAATGAACTCTCAACCTCTCTTTTTCTTGCAAAGGCATTCACTTTTATTTTCTCTCATTTCTGCTCAATGACCGAATAAGTAACCAGATGCATAGTCAGATATTCGGATTCCTTTGTTTATCCATATTCTTTTCTCCCTTTCTTTTTATTTTTCTTTTCTTTTTCTATAACACTCAATTGTTCTTCTCTCATCTTACTTTCTCTTGCAATCCTTACTTGATCAACATATGCCTCAGACGACTGAAGAGGCGTCAACACAAAGGTGCGATTATTCATGGTAAAACTATACCTATTTTTGTACCCGTCACTAGTAACCTTCCTGTCAAACTACCATGGACCAAGAAGTACATGTCTGACATGCATAGGTGCAACATCACACAAGACCTTATCCTTGTACTTTCCAATGGAGAATGAAATCAGAACCTTCTTAGTTACCCTTATATCTCCACAATCATTCAGCCACTGCAATCTATACGAGTTATGATATTTTATTGTTGGTAAATTCAATTTTTCCATCAACAACATGCTAGAAACATTAGTACAACTTCCACTGTCAATTAACAAACTTCATACCTTCTAATTGATGTGGCATCTAGTATGAAAAATATGCTAATGCTGCTCCTCAATACCACCCACCTTAGGTTGCACATTAAGCACGCGCATGGTAAAAAGTGCAACTCCTCCAAACTCATGCATATCATCATCATGGAACTTTACTCTCTATGTCTCCATTGTCATGCAAAAGTATTACTCTTTTGTTTGGACATTGAGAGCAATATGCCCAATTCCCTGACACTTGAAACACTTAATATCACGTGATCTAGATGATGTTTCAGTTTTACCTTTGGGTGCAACAATTGGTTGGCTTGTTTTAATTCCCTCCTTTGGCTTTGTAACAATTTTGTTACCTAGCCAATTTGGTTTCCAAGGCGAACTAGACGTTGATGGAAACTTGGAAATTTTAGTCTTCAATTGTCTCTCCACTTGAATTGCTTTGTACAGTAACTCCTCCATCTCCACATAATGTTGTAGCTCCACCACATTAGTAATCTCCTTCTTCAAACCTCCAATGAATCTAACCATAGTTGCATCATGGTCTTCCTCCACATTTGCTCTTATCATGGCTATCTCCATCTCCTTATAGTAATCCTCCTCACTCATGGATCCTTGATGAAAGCTTTGTAATTTTCAGTACAAGTCTCTATGGTAGTGACTTGGTACAAATCTTCTCCTCACAACAACCTTCATCTCATCCCAAGAATCAATAGGCCTTTCTTCATTTCTGCGTCTGCTTATCACAAATTGATCCCACCAAATACTAGCATAGTCAGTAAATTCAACAACATCTAGCTTTACCTTCTTTTCCTCGGAATAGTTGTGACAATTAAACACATGTTCAACCTTCTTTTCCCACTCCAAATATAACTTCGGATCATTCTTGCCTTGGAACGAAGGAATTGTCTTTTTGATGTTTCCAAGATGATTATCTCTATTAGCTTCTTCTCTTCTACTGTTTCTTCTCTTCTCTTCTTCTTCTTCAATGCGCCTAAGAGGAGTCCTTGGTGGACTTTTACTCATGTCATCCAATCTTGCATTTAGACACCTGAATAGTCCTTCTACAACCTTAACCCAGAATTTGAGATCAAACTCTCTTCCGTGTGATGAGGACATCAGTCAAGGACTTGAAGCACTCAAAAGGCTAGGGGACCCATGACAAGGGCGCAGTCTAAGAAAGCAAAGGAGGCTCTGCAGCTTGCAATCAATGCTGCACAACTTCAAGTCATCAAGAGCATTAATGGAACTGACCAGTTCATTTATTGCACTCAAGTTGAAGAGGATGAAGCCATTGGTGGGGGTTCAATTGCCATCAAAGCAACTGAAAGTTGAAAACCAATCAAGTGCCAAGGAGAAGGCCATGTGGGCGGCCAACTCACACCATTGTTGCTGAATTATTATTTTAATTGCTTTCAATAAAAGTTAGGGGAGTTACAAAAACATTGAGTTAATAATTTGGTGGTTACAAGACAAGGTTGTAATGTGATTTAATTGCATTGAGTGCCTTGTCAAACTAGCAGTTAGGAAGGCTTGCTTTGTGCGCATGAACCTGGACCTTTTTGGAACTACATGGAGACCTTCCACCTAGTCAAAGGTTGCGGCCAACATGAGCTTAAATGGCTGAGTTATATGTCACCAAAGAGGGTTTAACAAGGTTGTAATTGGCTGAATGAATAGCCATCAAAGTTGCGGCCAACACCATGAAGAAGGAGGTTACAAATTGATTGCAAACTTGATGAATTGGGACTGTTTTGTGCAGCCACTTTATGGCTGATTCAATAGCCACTTTACTTCATGTTTGATGGTTACAATTCAAGGAATAATGCAGCCACATGTGCCCAAAGTGCTGGCTGGAATTTGTGGCCAACTAAGCTAGTTTAGGCCGAGTTTTATTAGTTAATTTTGTCTCTTGATTTAATTTAATTTCTAGTAATGTAATTAGGGATGCATGGGACTTGCATGAGGGGTATTTTGGGGAGGATTTTGCGTGCAAACCCTAGCTGGTTGCATGACTCTTGAATTACCATGTAACTCTTATAAAAGCCATGCTTTATGCATGCAAGATTTTTTAGAATGATTTATGCAAAAAATTACCTATCTTATGAGAGTGTTTCTCTAAGTTTCTTGCCTAGCCAAGAGTCGAGATTTATCAAAGGTTCATTGCCTTTGTGTGTGTGATCTCAAGGACTTATCGTTCAAGCCTTGAAAGTGCGATGTCCATCTATCTTTACTTCTTGTTCATCTTCTTCTATCTTTGACAAGAACCATTTTCTTTTGCGTAAGAGCTTGATTGTATGCGGTTATTACTACTCAAGTTTGAAGGCTGAGTGAAATTCTTGTTAAGAAAAGCATTTGTTTTCTTCAAGTTTCAATTTCTACATTTTATCAAATTCAAGAAAGGAAAATAAAAGAAAATAGAAAAAGAAAGGAAAAGAAAAGTGTTGAGGAAAAATATCAGGTTTCAAGGGAATAATTCAATTATCAGCCTATTGTTTCTAAGGTCCAGAAAATTTGAATCTAAAGGTTCACATCACTGTGTTCCTTGTTGTTTTCCACTTCAAATTGTAGAAAATTGACCTGCTTTTGTGCGACCTCTTTTCCACGTTGGTCTTCCTTCACTTGGATTTCTGCAATCAAACTCTATAAAGCTTGCTTCATCTACTTAGACTTAACACTTGTCATCGAACCTTCAATTCCTTGCAATGAGTCGTTCAACTGGCCGGATGGTTACTATTAATGATGTATTGGTTACTATTTTCTATAAACATGATATTAATATGATATTCACATTCTACTAATTAATGTATATGATTATATCCTAAGTTGATTTTATTATAAAAATTTAGTAATATGTGTACAAATAAACATCACCCTCAACCCAACGTCAGGGACTACTATATGGATATAAAATAAAGGTTTGAAAAGTCAGGGATAAAGACTAAAGTTGACCATAAATAAGTTTGCCAACCCCTTTCTCTTCCCGGCAAACGCAAGTGCAAGCTCTTCAAAAAATGGCACATAGTTCTCTCTCTCTCTCTCTCTCTCTATATATATATATATATATATATATATTTATGGTCGTGCCTGAGAATTTTGCTATCTTTTGCTTTTGCGTTTTCACTTTCCAATTAATTGAAGGAGCAAAAAGAGGCCTTGCAAAATGGCTTGGTAAAAATTGAAGATGTGAAAATGACAGTTGCGGAAGGTATCCGCCATTCATTCTCTGATTATGCTGTCACTTTTCACTCAAGTATTGTATATATTTTTTTTGTTACAATGTGACTACAAATTTTTTCATGGACTAATAAAATTATGTCTATTTGGCATGTTAAACTAAATGATTTGGTTTAGGTGTAATTTAGAGGATAAAGTGTAGATTGCATAACTATAACGATTGATTGAAAAATCAATGGTTGAGGGTTTAACAACTTTATATATTGGTTGAGGGTTCCTACTACCATGGATTTTGGGTTTTGGAAATTCAGTATCAAGTCAGTTTGGGTGTGTTTGAGTGCCTGGTTTCAAGTTTCATTAGTTGAACTTTGTTGGAGTCTTGGAGATCTGAAATATGTTCCCCTAAAAATGATTATAGTATATTCTCTTAATTTCCTATTAAAAACATTTATGATTTTGGAGGAATTTAGAATGTCAACTCACAATCACACTGTGTATGTGATATTCCTTCCCAGGGTGCCCCCAAGCTGCCTTGCAGGCTAGCACATATAACCGTTTTTAAAGTCAGATTTAAAATTCACCTTTGGAATAGATTTTCAAAAGAAAATGTGAATTTGTGCAGGTAGCCTGCTCATTGTGTAGTGAGACAATGGAGCGTGATATTTTAGATTTCCATAAAGGTGAAAATTGCCCTCAAAGGATTGTCACCTGTGAGTTTTGTGAGTTCCCATTGCCAGCAATTGATCTGGCTGAGCATCAGGTAGTGTTTACAAAGAACTTTTAAATTAAGAAGGTTATATTGATCTATGTACTTCTACAATCGACACTAACTTTTCAGGTTGATCTTTATAACTCTCGGGAAGTATGTGGTAATCGAACATAGCTTGGTCACCTTTGTAACAAATTTGTTAGACTGCATGAAAGATACAACCATGAAGACAATTGTAATAGAACCCAAGACAATGCTGCAGGGTCTTCAAGGTATGAAATGTTATCATTTAATTATATTGCATCATAATCATGATCACAGGTTGCCTATGGAATTGAAACCATAGGACTGATAGGAGTTTCGTTAAATGGTTGTCAAGGATACTAAAAATACATTTGGGATAGGACCACTAAGGCCCGAAATTGTAATTCATCACTCATTGTAATTGAATAACCACATTTCCCAATAACCTTTTTTCCCTAGAGGTTCTTGAAGGTCTTTATCTCTGAATATTTGCAATCTGTGTTTCATGTGAAAAGTTTACAATTCCGACGGTTGATCATCATATTATGGTCATTTCAGGAGCTTAATAACCCGAGGCCTCAACTTTTTTCTGCTGCATAGTACTGTGAAAAATCTTATCTCCATAATGATCAGAAACAAATGTAAGGACAAATAATGAGATTTTTAGTGTGTTGTTATAGAAGGCAAACTTAGCCCCTTCTTTTAAGTTGTTTTTTTGGTAAATGGTTAAAGCTCTAACCCCAAGACTAACAAGTGAAGATATTACAATTCATCTAATTGATTTTCCCTTTTTTTTGCTTTTAGGTGGAAAGTCTAAGCCTTTAAAGAAACTCAAGTCTGATAAGAAGGAATACGACGAGGTTTTCATTGAAATTCCTTTTTGTTATTTAATACTTTCAATTTTTTATATTATATTTAAATTGTTGTGGTGAAAGAATAGGATTTCAAGGTTGTTGCAATTTGGTTTGAAAATTCATAAGTTTAGGGAAAAGGGAACAAAGGAGAAGGAGGTTTGGGCTTGGTTGGATTATTGAGTGTTTTTAATATAAAACTTTCCTGTTTCCGCATGTTTAATATAAATTCCTATAATATATAGTGTTCATTGAAGAAAAGCAATTTATAATTTTGAATTTATATATAACTATTTGTTAAAGATAAAATTCAATGTTTTTGTAACACCACTCTTCCTTCAATCCCCTATATATATGGTTGTTTAATTTTCCACCGGGCTTTCATTTTATAGCATATTATCCATTTGTTCACTTGTTTTACGGTTTTTTTGTTGCATTCTACATTCAATGTTTTATGGTCTTGCCTTCTTTGTTGAATGTGTCACTCTAGGAATTACCTCTATTTTTTTAGCTAAAAAAAATAAGGAGTGATCTAATTTTGTGTTCTTTTATCATCGATTAATGAAGGAACAAATACCCCTTTTGCTAATAATTGTCCAATTGATAATAGGTAAGAAGAAGGATAGGTGATTAATACCCTTTTCTGCTAATAATTGTCCAAATGACAATAGCATGTGTTGGTTTGTGTAACAAAATGAGATTAAAGGGGCGAGATATAAGTAGGAGGTGTGTGAATTTGAATAGTCAGATTATATATGACCTCAATTATGGTCTAGAAGACAACTTCTCTTTAAAGGCTTGAGTGAGCTTTTTGTAATTTTTCTTCTTTGTTTTGTAACCATTCTGCTACCTTCTTGGTTACTAAATTAAGTGTCAACATCAGTAAAGATTTATACTTATTCATCATTTTCTTAAATTCTGTTAGGAAACTACCCTACTTGATAGCGTACCATAACCGGAATAGAAAGCTAGCAGGTAATTAAGGACATGGGAGGGGCCTGGGAAAAGTGTGTGAGATGAGCAAAGTGTGGTTTTGCAATGGAACCATTTGCTCATGTGGCAGATGGGAGAAGTAGGAAAACAGGCAGTCATTTGGTAAGGTTTGAGACCCTTTATGTAGGGGAGATTGCAACTTGTTGAGACCATTAAAGAACCTACAAGTTTTAGAGTGATATATTGAGTTCTCAGTTGTTGTTTTTTGTGAAATTTTGGTTTCAACCATCATTGGTATATGATTTCTTTTTTTTCCTGGCATTTACAACATAGAAATAACCATATGTCATTTTGAATCTGGTCGTGACCTTACAATTTATTCGTATTAGTATTTTGTAGGTTTACATGCCTAACATTCAAAAGAAAAAGGAAGAGGAGAAGGTCAAGTATATTTAGTACATAATACATTCAATTGACATGTTAGATTAATGATCCTATATATACCTAATTCTATTGCATGTACTGAACAGGTGCTAAAGGAGATGAAAGCCCAGGCGCAATAGAAGAGATCTTTCGGAGGAGCTGGGCTCAAGAAAAGTGGGAAGAAATAAGGGCTCTGTATCAAGATTATACACAACACACCCATTATTTAGATCTGTAAATTGACTATGAGAAATTTCTTATTGTGTCATACTTTATTGTTGATGTTAATAGTGAATCGAGGCATGTTATTATGTAAGTGCAGTAAGATGCTTAATTGTATCTTTATCATGTGTCTCACTTAGAGTTCCGATAATTACATCTATTTTAGTGTTGTTATGAATTTGGAATAGAATTTGGAGTCAAGTGATACTTGATTAAAAGATGTAATAACCAATCATTGCTTAGTACTTATACTAAATTGATATACATAATTCATTATAGGTTTGTATCCGAGTAAATGTGACAAACATCCATTATTAACATTGTCACTTATTAATTTTGAGGTGAATAGACATTTGAGAAGAGGAGTTTAATAATGACATGGTTGGAAACTTGGTCATGAGTTTTTTTCTTTTTTTTTACAAGGAAAGTAATGAGGTTTGAACCTAGAACCTCATGTTAAATTACCCAAACTTCCCAACCACTAGGCGTGGTTGGCCGACCCTAGTGGGTTAAACTTAGTCATGAGTTGATATGGATTAAAAAAATGTGATACTTAATTATAATTATTTGTGTCTTTTTTTGGCCAAAAATTATAATGATTTGTGTAAAACTATCAATTTCAACTTCCGGGTGCGAGGGCTTATTAAAAGGACCTCCTGCACATTTTCAATGGGCCTTGAAAACAAAATTAAGAAACTCAATAATTCTTTTGAGAAAAAAAGAATAAAATAGGTTGTTTTGGTAATTAGCGCTTAGGTAATTTTACTTATAAAATTTGTTTTATAAATAATTACAAATTTTAAAATATAATATTTTACTACAAAATTATTTAATAATGTAAACTTATTAATTAATCTCTATACATACAAATGTTAATATAAATAAATATAATTTACATGAATTGCATACTTATTACTATTAATAGCAACCTAAAATATACAAATTATTAATTTTTTTCTTTTTTAGATTACTACTAATTTATTTATAAATAATATTTAGTATGATTTTAAATTTGAATTAATTCATGTAAATTATATTTATTTACATTTGTATGTATATAAATTTACGTTTTTCCCAAAAATAAGAAATGTGCATTGACACGTACGAGAGTGTCTGTCTTTCCGCTAGTCAATTAATTATTAATTAATAAGTTTTTTACGGGATAATAAAATTTAACTTTCTTTTTAGTGTGATGTGTCTAAAAGGAATATAAAAGTTTGTAGCTTGTTACATTAGGGATAAAACTTAGGCTTAAATATGTTTTTGGTACCTCTAAAATACACGCGTTTTAGTCCCCCTAAATATTTTTTATCTTTTCGTCCCCCTAAAATTTTTTCTTTTCAAAATAGTCCTCGTTGTTAGAATAATTAACATAATGCTGATGTGGTCGTTAACATCTATTGTGACATGTCTTTGTCACAAATATGTGGCATCAACCTCAACAATCTATGTGTCATCATCCATCCTATGTGGAATTTACAAATCAACAACCTATTTATTTTATCCACCTAAGCAAAATGGTCATGTGCTTTGCACGCCACCTTCTTCTCTATCCCGCTGGTGCATTCCTACCCTCCTTCCATCTCTTCTCTGCATCACACCAAAGAACCAACTTTCTTCTCATCTAATCATATGCAAATGTGACGAGAAGTTCAATTCTTATGAGGTCCTTTGGGGCTCACGACTTGGAAGTAGCAATGACACCTTTGGAGAGACCCTTCATCTCATGACCATCCTCTTCATAACCTCCAAGGAAGTAAGCATCTAAAAACCACCCTGCTCAACATTGAAACACATCCAATTGTCAAATTTCTCATATATTTTCTTCTCAATAAGGAATGTTAAAACTTCAATTTCACAATCATGAAAATGAAGCACATTAATTACAGTGCTACACTACAATGTGATATATCTTGACAGAGACAACACTTGTGACGCGATGGTGAAGAAGGGAAGCTACAATTTCAGGATTGTTGTGACTCGACTTCGCATCACGGTGGCTACGGGTGCTGGCAGTATGGAACTCTGATGTGATGGACAGTGGTAGTATGAAAACACTGCTACAACCAATTTCTGCACACGTTAAAATAAGGACCTTCACGGGCGATGGGAGAAAAGTTAGTGACTATCTCGCCGGTGACGATGGCTTCTGGTAACTAAGTGATGAAGCAATCACCAATATTAATCTTTATATAATGGTTGAAGTTGTGGAGGAAACTCACAGTTGCAAGGGGCTGGTTAGGAGAGATGATTTGGTGATGAATGGTAAGGGAGAAAGAAATATTTGTAGAACGATGCTAGAATCAAAATGAGAAAGAGACATCTGAGTGTGTTCTTGATGGGAAAGTGATAATGAAAAAAATAATTAGTGATAGAAATGGAAAAGTTGGTTCTTTGGTGTGATGCAGAGAAGAGATGAAAGGAGGGTTAGAATGCACTAGCGGGATGGGAAAGAAGTGTTGGCTATTTTGTGTTTATTTCAAAAAATTTAAAGAGACAAGTTCGAGATTGCGTAGATGAGGAATAATAAAATGATTTTATTTTAATTTAGAAAATTAATATTAGTTTTATTTATTTTTATGAGATAAACATTGACTTGGTCAAACCCTATTTCTTTTGTTACAAGCTCATCCATTATAAAAACCTCTTTATTTTCTTGACCTAGTGTCAAGCCTCCACCCTCATCATCTCTATCACTGCACTTATTTGAGGTTATCTCTGGGTTGAGCAATTGATAATTTCTTGCAGTTTTGATGCCTCGGAATTTTTCGGGAAGAGCCTGTTATATCCTGGGGGATTTTCACTCCTAGCGAATCAATCATTGAGGACAGTGTGATTTCACACGTCTCACGCCATGTATTGATATTATTTGCTCATATTATTTTTATAATCTCAAGGATTTATTTCGTTTTCTATTGAAATTTGCTCTACAATTAGTCCCAAATTTTTGGGGGTTATGGGTCGTGTAGACCAATTGTTGTGCCTATCCTCCTCAAAGGATGATATGGAAATTTATCTGTTGTTAATCCCAAATTTTGGGATAACTTTTCTCCATTGATGGAATAACTCGCATTTTCTTTGGATCGAATTTCATCACTGTTATCAAATCGGAGGATGCTTCTTGGGAATTCCCCAAGCCTGAAATCTTTGCCGCAATCATGGACTTCTAATTTGGTCAGCCACTCTTTTTAGACTCTCAAGTCGTCGCCGTTGCCGCCGCCATGGATACAACTATTCGCATTCTGAATCAGAACTAGAAGATGGTTCCCTGAGCGTGATAACTTCGATGATGCATAATCTGGATCATCTCAAGATGAGAGATGAACAACAAAAGGTCCAGGTGAGTCAGCGATTTCTTTGCTTGGATGAAATTGCAGATGCGAAAGGATAAAAAAAGAGGAAAATTTATTGTTGATGAGTGGACTGGTTTTACAAGGTAAGTTTTCTCTTCTCTTTGAGCTTTATTCCATTTAATATTATTGAATTTCCTAAATTTTAATTTTTGGAGATAATGCTTGATTATTTAGACAAGTTCTTTTATTTTTGGGAAATGAAAAAATAAATGAGAGGCTCCAATATAAACCAATTCAAAAATCGTATTCATGGTATTAGAGGGCGGGATAGAGATCTGAAGAATTTTGTTTAGTTTTTTACATACTTGCATTTGATGGGTTTTGACCCAAGCTGGGACAAGATAATTACTTATCCTATTTTGCCATGAAAGTGTAAAGAGGGGTGTGATGACTTGTGTGTCTTCCCAATATTGATTTCCGTTTCTAACTTTGTTAACGGGATTTGTTTACTTCTAGTTGATTTTCAAGAGTGGTGTGTTGCAATTTTATGTTCTCTTTTGCTAGTATAGATAGTAGATCGTAGAAACTTATTCTGTTGAAAGTTTCAGCCCGGGTTGAAAATTTATTGTCAAATGATTCTGCTTTCATTTTTCTCCTACTTGCCTTTATTAGCTCTATATTTTTGTGATGCTCCGCTCTTTGTAATTTTGTCCTCAAACAACACCATAATTCTGAGTTTATTTATAATGTGTTGGACATTTTATATTATTGGATATGTATATTTACGTAGTGTAATAGCTAAGCAGCAAATTGCAGTGTTGCACCATTTTATTTTATTTTTATTAGTTTGCACTTTCATTTGCAACTCCGAAAGTTACTTTTCAACATGATGTGTAGAGTTAGTGTATTTCTATAGCCATGTTTGTGAACTATCTATTTCGTTTTAATTTCTTGTATCTAGTACATTTGTAAGGATATTTAAAAATTTTGACTTTGCTTTTATTATTAGTTATTTCGTGGAAGAAAACTTCAATATTCTTAGTTGTGTTAGTTTTTTGGATGATTTTTTGTATATTATCTTTATGATTTTAATAGTAAATAATACGAAGACTTGTAGACCATGTTTTTTTTTTTTATTTTATAGAGTACCACCATTAGTTTTTAATCTTCCTTGTTAAAAAAAATTGAATTGGTGCTCTGTAAGACATTGTAGCCTATTATAGCTTGATTTTATGGTATGTGAATTGCATTTTATGAGACATAGATTTCAATTTCAATTTTTAACCTTTATGAAGGTTATTGATAAAAGTATGAGATTTTGAGCATTAAATGTGGGGATTGTTTTTGCTTGTGAAGTTTTTGTGTGTTTTGGAAATATTAGAGAAAGATAATTTTTTTTTTGATATATGAAATTTCCATTCTATGTGCTTTAAGGGTACTATGAGAGCTCTTCTTGATACATGCATGCATGAGTACAATGACATGGGATGTTTTATTATATTATGAAATATTATAGTTTCTATAATACTTTTGTTACGGACATTATTTAGAGATTTATATATTAAAGGCTTGAATTAAACAAGCTGAGATTTGGGTGTTAAATATCATAAGGAAATGTGATAATATTTTATTATCACAAGAATATTATATTAAGGAACTTCTTAAGAAGTTTTGATTACTTTAAAGTAATTTATTGAATATCCTTTATAATATTAACATTCAAAAAGAAAAAAAAAGGGAGATATTCTATTATCCAATTTGGGTAAGCCCAAATTATTGAGAATATATTATATTTGATTGATTTATTGGAAAATAATTTTGTTTGTTATGTCCGTAAAACTAAAGAATGATTTGATAGGTACCATGAATTATGGTATTGTATATAATGAGTTTGCCACTATATTATAATGATATAGTGATGATACTTGTATTTGATTTAGATGAGATTAAATTCAATAAATTCACAAATGAATTTACTTTTACCCTCAATGGAGGAGTTGTCACTTGGTGATCCAAGTAGACCTGTATAGTCTCATCTATGATGGTGACCAGGTTTATTCTTAACTTGTAAGATGTGAAAAATGGTTTGGCTAAGAAATCTCTTAGCATATATTTCTTTGTGAAAGGAACATATGTCTTCCATATCTATATATTATGATTGCTATGTAGAAATAGCAAGAGTAAATACAATTTATAATTGAAAATTGAGACGTATACGTATACATTATATTTCTTAAAGTAGCTACTAAAATGTGTGGCCAAAAATAATTTTTTGACCAATTTCTCAAAAAACAAAAGCTAGTGAATAAAACATCGAGGGGAATGAGACTTATAAGCCAATTTGAAATTAACAGTGATGGTAACCCAACCTTTGTGATTGGAGATCCCATGAAGAAGGTTCATTGGGTAAGAACAAGTCACTTGTTAGTTCTGTTAGCACAATTTATTTATCCCTTCCTATGGTGTGAGAAGTGCTAAACTGCTTATAGAGAGGTTAAACTTAAAAGTTTTTTAATGATTTTCATATCCCTTATGGGTGGTGTATGAATTGTAGCATACACTTGATGAAGTCACCTATATAAGTGTCAAGTGGGGCCGCTTGCATGAGATTGTTGCGTAATCTCTAGAGCACTCATGAATACCAGGCACGTGCATGGCCTATTGGCGCAAAACAGCGTTAACAGCGAGAATTGTGGGGGTGTGATGTGATTGGTAGACCTCTAACTTACACTAAAGTGTTTTGGTTCAAAGAGCTTGCTCTACCAACTCACTTGTATGTTATGTTTTATCAGTCTAGGTTTGGTTAAAGTCCAAAAGACACCAGATTCGACGCATTTATGCCCATGACATTAACCCAGGAAGATTTGCTTTTCAAATTTCATAAATATATTTTCTTCAAACTTTTGAAATATGTGGGGGATTGTTGGATATTTTGTGTTTATTTCAGAAGTTTTAAAGAGACAAGTCCGAGACTGCGTAGATGAGGAATGATAAAATGATTTTATTTTAATTTAAAAAATTAATATTAGTTTTATTTATTTTTATGAGATAAACTTTGACTTGGTCAAACCCTGTTTCTTTTGTTACAACCTCATCCATTATAAAAACCTCTTTATACATATTCAATTGGATTGAATTGATTTTAATTCACTGTAACAATTAATCTATTACATGCTTGATTTCTCTTAGGTAAAAATCTCCATTGAGAGAGCTAGCTCAACCATGATGTGGATGTTTCTGACTCGAACAGGATTGCCTCTCGTGAAGAATACATGTGGTTAAACCAAAAAAGGTTATTAATTCAAATTTAAAGGTAACAATAAATAACAAAACATAATAATCAATTACAATAAGAAAAACGTATCATTCAAATAATTAAAAGAATGATGGCTCGATTATGAAATTCAAAGTTTTATTCAAATTTAAATTAAAAAATAAATACTTTTAAAAACTATTGAAATATTTAAAATAATTTACAGCATTATAGTTACAATTATTCATAAGGGTCGGCCTAGTGATTGGAAGTTTGGTTAATTTAACATGAGATTATAGATTCAAACCTCGTTACTTTTCTTGTATACTGAAAAAAAAAATCATTTTCATTTCTTTTTTCGGACAATAAGACTAGTGGCCATTGTTGGTGGTTCTTCATAGCGAGCCACCTGTAGGAGCAGGGGAGATGATCATCACATAAAAAGAGAATGTTAATTTAAATTTTAAAAAATATGTATATTTAATTTTTGGGAAAATTGCACGCACCTCCCCTGAGGTTTATTTATATGACAAATACCTCCCATCTAATTTTTGAAATGCACTCACCTCCCTTGCCTAAAGCGATATGATAAAAAAAAATCGTACTTGTGGATATTTGTTGATATACCAGCAATGAGTATCCGTATATTTATTAAATGAGTGAAGACGAATATTATACTACTCGTCCCGCAGGTACCCACACAATCATTAAAATATAGTTTCTATTAAATATATTAAAATATTAAGATTTTTTATAATTGATGAGATAAAAAAAAATTTTATTATTTTATAATAATATTTTCAATACATTAACTTGTAATAATATTATATAATGTTAATTTATATTATATAAAATTAATATAATATGATATCATAATATATTTGTTCAGTAGTGAACTATCCTCGGCTCGTGCGCTGTAACCGAGGCGATGCTTCGCCTTGCTGTGGGTGAGCCGGGACGAGGAGTGGTACCTGCAAAGACACTCCGACGCTCAAGTCAGTCCGAGTCTAAGGGTAGGTGATGAGGACATGAACCAGAAAAAGGCACTTGAAGGACTTGGGGGACCTATGACCCGGGCAAGGGCAAAACAGGCAAAAGAGGCTTTGCAGCTAATAGTGGCATCCCTACAAACTAAGGGCGCAGACCTTAAAGAACCATTCCCTAAAGTTGTTCTTTGTCTCAAGCATGAAGAAGAAAATGGTAGCATGAAATTCAATGAAGTCCAGTTTCCATTAATGCATCAAACCACTTAAAGGCAAGGAAAGGGGGAGAAGGGGGCGGCCAAGGGAATGCATGGCTGAGTTGTTTTCCTTATTTTATGACTTTCAATAAGCATTATGTGGCTGTTACATACTCATTCATGTGGCTGGTTGGTTACAAAGGAGAATTGAAAGAATTGAAGTCAAAACGGTTACAAGGAGACAGGGAATTAATGACAATGAAGCACTTGTTGGGAGTTACTTTTGGCTCTCATTGTTGCGGCCAACAAGTGATGAATTTGGTTGATTTCTCAACCTAAAGTGGGCGGCCAACATGTGCACAAAATGGCTCATTCATGATCATTAAAAGGGTGTCCAACATGTGATGAATTGAGAGAGTGAAGACAACTTATGGTGGGCGGCCAACACATGGTTAATGTGGGTTAATTTCTTTCAATTTGTAACATATGGTAGCTGAATTGTTTAGGCACATGGGCGGCCATCTTAGGGTTCTAATTGCTGAATTTCAATTGCCTTAATTAAGAGAAATAAGACTAACCACAAGGGTGTAATAGGGGGGGCGGCTACATAGGAGTTTTAGGCATAGTTTAATTACTTTATTAAGCATTTTTATTTCTTTTTATTGTAATGGGCTGAATACTAAGAGCCATGCATGGTGTGCATGAGGCTATTTAAGAAGCATGCAAGCCATGCAAGAGGGTTAGAATGTTTATGCTAAAATTATCAATCAAAGGGAGTGTTTCTCTTAATTTCTTGACTTGTCAAGAGTGAGGTTATCAAAGGTTCTTCACCTTTGTGTGTGCAATATCAAGGACTTATCTTTCAAGCCTTGAAAGTGTGACGTCCAACCTTCTCTTCTTCTTGTTATTCTTCTACTTTCTAAGACAAGAAACTAAATTCTATGCGTGGATGCTTGATTGTATGTGATTTACTATTCAAGTTCAAAAGGGCTTAGTAACATTTCTTGTTGAGAAAAAGATTACTATCTTCAAGTTACAATTATTTCGTTTATCAAATTCTAGAAAAGAAAATCAAAGAAAATAGAAAAAAAAAAAAAGAAAATACAAGTGATTCAAGAAAAGTACAAGATTCAGCCTCATATTTCTAAAAGTTCCTTATTTCGAACATTATGGTTCATATCATTTGGTCATCAGAGCTTCGGTTATTAGAAATTCAAGGCTATTTCTACTCTTTCTAACATTTGTTCTTATTTTATTATTCTTAGCTTTTCTTGTTTTAATTTTCTTGTCTGCACACAGGTTGGTGAACTTATTGATTTTTCCTCTTCTTGATTTGGTAAGAATTCAAAGAGAAATAGAGTGGAAAAAGGCAAGAGGGATACATCATAGAAAAAAACCAATTGTTGAGTGTAAACACTAGAGTGTGGTGAGGTTTCTAAACAATTAAATTTTATTTTCTTTCTCTATTACGTGTTCTTTGTTACTATGGCAGAAAGGAAGGTAGAGAATCGTGATCTCCAGCTACAAATTACTGCTATGTACCAGCAATTGGAGAACACCATGAAGCAACAATATGATGAGTTGCATGCTAGGTTGGATCAATTGGAGGTCAAACCACAACCTGAACAGCCCGGTCCAGAAGAAGAAGAAGAAAGACCACCTAGAGATGGAGGAAAAATTCAAGGGGTCAAGCTGACTATACCACCTTTTAAAGGTCGTAGTGATCCAGAGGCCTACTTGGAGTGGGAACTCAAGATTGAGCATGTCTTTGCCTGTAATACACACACAGAGGCGCAAAAGGTAAAACTTGCTACTACTGAGTTTTCTGACTATGCTCTCATTTGGTGGAACAAATTGCAAAGGGAAAGGCGTAGAGATGAGGAGCCATTGGTGGAGACGTGGACTGAAATGAAAAGAATTATGAGGAAACGATATGTTCCCTCTAGTTTCCAAAGAGACTTGAAGCTGAAGCTGCAAAAGTTGTCCCAAGGAAGTAAAGGAGTTGATGAGTTCTACAAAGAAATGGAGGTGCTTATGATGCAAGCTAACATTGATGAGGACCCTGAGCTAACTATGGCACGTTTCTTAGTGGTTTAAATCATGATATTAGAGATATTGTAGAGCTGCAGGAATATGTGGAGATGGATGACTTGTTACACAAAGCACTTCAAGTAGAACAACAGCTTAAAAGAAAAGGAGCAAGGAAGAGTCCTACTACTTTACCTCCAAATTGGAAGGACAAAGTCAAGAAGGAAGTAGTTGAACTATCCAATCAAGGAGCATCATCTTCTCAAGGGAAACTACCTCAAAAAGGCGCTGAACAGGTACCTAAGAAAGGGAGGGATGTTAAATGTTTCAGGTGCCAAGGAATGGGACATTATGCCTTTGAATGTCCTACCAAGAAGACTATTCTTCTTAAAGACAATGGGGAGTACACCAGTGAATCAGAGGATGAGAGGGAGGCAAGTGATGAAGACACAGGTGCTGAAGTTGGAGAAGATTACATGATTAGGAGACTTCTTGGAAGCCAAACCACGGCCATGGAAGCAAACCAAAGAGAGAACATATTTCATACCAGATGTTCTGTCAATGGTAAGATATGTTTAGTTATAATTGATGGTGGCAGTTGTACTAACGTGGTCAGTGCTAGAATGGTGTCAAAGATGAACATGGACACAAAACCACATCCTAGGCCATACAAGCTTCAATGGCTTAGTGAAGGAGATGAGGTGCATGTGAAGAGGCAAGTTGAAGTTCCATTTTCTATTGGAAAATATAAAGATAAAGTGTTATGTGACGTAGTTCCAATGGAGGCCAGTCATATCCTCTTGGGAAGACCGTGGCAGTTTGATACAAAAGCCATCCATGATGGTTTTACTAACAAAATTTCTTTCACTTTTCAGGATAAGAAGGTGGTCCTAAAGCCTTTGTCACCAAAGGAAGTGAGTGAGGATCAAATGAAATTGAGAGAAAAGATAGCTAAAGAAAGAGAGAGTGAAACACTTGAGGGTGAGGAAATTAAAAAGAAAAGGAGAGAAATACTAGAGGGCAAACAGTTGTGTTTAGCAAGAGAAAAGAAGTGAGGAGAGAGCTTTGCGCAAGACAACCTCTCTACCTATTGATTTGTCAAAATCAATTACTACATTCTAACCAATTTGATAACCATGATTTGCCTTTGTCTATTAAATCTCTTTTGCAGGATTTTGAAGATGTGTTTCCAGCTAATGTTCCTGATGGATTACCACCTATGAGAGGGATTGAGCATCATATTGACCTCATTCCAGGAGCATCATTGCCCAACCGTCCAGCTTATAGAAGCAATCCCCAAGAAACCAAAGAAATTGAAAGACAAGTTGCTGAATTAATAAGCAAAGGATGGGTGAGAAACAGTATGAGTGCATGCGTTGTACCTGTCATTTTGGTACCAAAGAAAGATGGATTATGGAGAATGTGTTTCTGACTGTAGAGTCATCAACAACATCACCATTAAGTACCGTCATCCTATTCCCAGGTTAGATGACTTACTTGATGAACTTCATGGTGCATGCATATTTTCTAAAATTGACCTTAAAAGTGGATATAATCAAATTCGTATAAGGGAGGGAGATGAATGGAAAACAACCTTTAAAACTAAATATGGGTTGTATGAATGGATGGTTATGCCATTCGGGTAACTAATGCTCCTAGTACCTTTATGAGATTAATGAACCATGTTTTGAGGGATTTTATTGGGAAATTTGTGGTTGTGTATTTTGATGATATTCTTATCTATAGCACCAATCTTGATATGCATGTTGAACACTTGAAATCGGTGTTGATTGTGCTTAGGAAAGAAAATTTGTATGCCAACCTTGATAAATGCATTTTTGTACCAATCATGTTGTGTTCTTGGGATTTGTTGTGAGTTCTAAAGGGGTACAAGTGGATGAAGAAAAGGTAAAGGCTATTCAAGAATGGCCAACACCTAAAAATGTAAGTGAAGTAAGAAGTTTCCATGGTTTAGCAAGTTTCTATAGGAGATTTGTTAAGGATTTTAGTACCCTTGCTGCACCATTAAATGAAATTGTTAAAAGAATGTGGGATTTCAATGGGGAGAGAAGCAAGAGGCGGCCTTTGCTGCCCTTAAAAATAGGCTCACTCAAGCGCCTATTCTAGCCTTGCCTAACTTTGCAAAATCTTTTGAATTAGAATGTGATGCATCAAATGTAGGCATAGGGGTTGTTTTGTTACAAGATGGACATCCAATTGCTTATTTTTAGTGAAAAAATTAAGTGGAGCTGCACTTAATTATTCTACCTATGATAAGGAATTGTATGCTTTGGTTAGAGCTCTAAAAACTTGGCAACATTATTTGCTACCCAAAGAGTTTGTTATACATAGTGATCATGAGTCCTTGAAATACTTGAAAGGACAAGGAAAACTAAATAAAAGACATGCTAAGTGGGTAGAATATTTAGAGCAATTTCCATATGTGATCAAGCATAAGAAAGGTAAAGGAAACATAGTGGCTGATGCGCTTTCTAGGAGGCATGCATTATTATCTATGTTAGAAACAAAATTGTTTGGTCTTGAACCTTTGAAAAGTATGTATGAAAATGATGAGGATTTTGCTGAAATTTTTGCTGCATGTAAAAAATTCTCTGAAAATGGGTACTTTAAGCAAAATGGATTTTTGTTTAAAATGAAAAGATTGTGTGTACCTAAAAGTTCCATTCGAGAATTACTTCTGCATGAATCACATGAGGGGGGATTGATGGGGAATTTTGGAATACAAAAGACCATGGAAATTTTACAAGAACATTTCTTTTGGCCCCATATGAAACGTGACGTGCAAAAATTTTGTGAAAATTGTATTGTGTGCAAGAAAGCAAAACCAAAGGTTAAGCCTCATGGGTTATATACTCCTTTGCCTGTACCAGAATTTCCTTGGGCTGATATTTCCATGGTTTTTGTTCTAGGACTTCCTAAAACAAGAATGGAAGAGATTCTGTATTTGTTGTTGTGGACAGGTTCTCAAAGATGGCGCATTTTATAGCTTGCAAGAAAGTGGATGATGCTTGTTATGTGGCTGATTTATTTTTAAAGAAATAGTGAGGCTGCATGGATTACCAAGAAGCATAGTTAGTGATAGAGATGTGAAATTCCTTAGCCATTTTTGGAGGACTTTGTGGGGAAAGCTTGGAACTAAGCTGCTGTTTTCTACTACTTGTCACCCTCAGACTGATGGACAAACAGAAGTAGTGAACAGAACATTGGGCACATGCTTAGGACTATTTTGAATAAAAATATTAAGTCTTGGGAGGAATGTTTGCCTCATGTTGAATTTGCTTATAATAGGGCTATCCATAGTACTACAAATTGTTCTCCATTTGAGATAGTTTATGGATTAACCCTCTAACTCCTCTTGATTTGTTACCTTTGCCTAACATTTCTATGTTTAAGCATGATGAAGCACAAGCCAAGGCAGAATATGTCAAGAAAATGCATGAAAAAGTAAAGGCACAAATTGAGAAGAAGAATGAAAGATATGCCGAGCAAGCCAACAAAGGAAGAAAGAAGGTTGTCTTCCAACCTGGTGACTGGGTTTGGGTGCATATGCGCAAGGAAAGGTTCCCTGAACAAAGAAGATCTAAGCTTCAACCTAGGGGAGATGGACCTTTTCAAGTTCTAGAACGAATCAATGACAATGCCTACAAATTGACCTTCCAGGTGAGTATCAGATTAGTGCTACTTTCAATGTTTCTGACTTGTCTTTTTTGATACAGATGAAGGATCTCATGCTTTGAGGACAAATCCTTTCCAAGAGGGGGAGAATGATGAGGACATAAACCAAAAAGAGGCACTTGAAGGACTTGGGGGACCTATGACCCGGGCAAGGGCAAAACAGGCAAAAGAGGCTTTGCAGCTAATAGTGGCATCCCTACAAACTAAGGGCGTAGACCTTAAAGAACCATTCCCTAAAGTTGTTCTTTGTCTCAAGCATGAAGAAGAAAATGGTAGCATGGAATTCAATGAAGTCTAGTTGCCATTAATGCATCAAACCACTTAAAGGCAAGGAAAGGGGGAGAAGGGGGCGGCCAAGGGAATGCATGGCTGAGTTGTTTTCCTTATTTTATGACTTTCAATAAGCATTATGTGGTTGTTACATACTCATTCATGTGGCTGGTTGGTTACAAAGGAGAATTGAAAGAATTGAAGTCAAAACGGTTACAAGGAGACAGGGAATTAATGACAATGAAGCACTTGTTGGGAGTTACTTTTGGCTCTCATTGTTGCGGCCAACAAGTGATGAATTTGGCTGATTTCTCAACCTAAAGTGGGCAGCCAACATGTGCACAAAATGGCTCATTCATGATCATTAAAAGGGTGTCCAACATGTGATGAATTGAGAGAGTGAAGACCACTTATGGTGGGCGGCCAACACATGGTTAATGTGGGTTAATTTCTTTCAATTTGTAACATATGGTAGCTGAATTGTTTAGGCACATGGGCGGCCATCTTAGGGTTCTAATTGCTGAATTTCAATTGCCTTAATTAAGAGAAATAAGACTAACCACAAGGGTGTAATAGGGGGGGCGGCTACATAGGAGTTTTAGGCATAGTTTAATTACTTTATTAAGCATTTTTATTTCTTTTTATTGTATGGGCTGAATACTAAGAGCCATGCATGGTGTGCATGAGGCTATTTAAGAAGCATGCAAGCCATGCAAGAGGGTTAGAATGTTTATGCTAAAATTATCAATCAAAGGGAGTGTTTCTCTTAATTTCTTGACTTGTCAAGAGTGAGGTTATCAAAGGTTCTTCACCTTTGTGTGTGCAATCTCAAGGACTTATCTTTCAAGCCTTGAAAGTGTGACGTCCAACCTTCTCTTCTTCTTGTTATTCTTCTACTTTCTAAGACAAGAAGCTAAATTCTATGCGTGGATGCTTGATTGTATGTGATTTACTATTCAAGTTCAAAAGGGCTTAGTAACATTTCTTGTTGAGAAAAAGATTACTATCTTCAAGTTACAATTATTTCGTTATCAAATTCTAGAAAAGAAAATCAAAGAAAATAGAAAAAAAAGAAAAGAAAATACAAGTGATTCAAGAAAAGTACAAGATTCAGCCTCATATTTCTAAAAGTTCCTTATTTCGAACATTATGGTTCATATCATTTGGTCATCAGAGCTCCGGTTATTAGAAATTCAAGGCTATTTCCTTATTTCGAACATTATGGTTCATATCAGTAGGTAAGATGTAATTACTGGGGTCTTAATGACATACTTGTTTCGTTACTCTGTTGAGGGTTATATAGGTAAGAGGTAACGTGTGGGTATGCGGAAAATGTGGGTTTCTTGCCTTGATCCAGGGATCCGACCCGTACCTGTGAGGCAAACGAACCGGGCCAGGTCGTTCGGGAGGCAGCATGAAGTCGGACTTCGGTCGGGGATCCATTTGCATATTGGGCTTCGTTGGAGCCTAAATGTGTAGTCCAGAACAGTTGCCCCCCAGCGTGGTCCGGGATGGCAGGGAGCCTGATAGCAGCAAGTTTCCTCGATCTAGTTTTGGAGCCAAGCACTATAAACAAGCATTCAATCGGTGAAAATGGGTCACAAAGGTGCAGTAAGGTCGCGACCTTAATATGTAAGAGGAAGAGAAATTGAAAGAAAAGTAGAAGAGAAAGAAGAAGAAATGGACGCCACTGGTGGCAGGCAACCCCCACAGCAGATAAGTCCCCGTGCTAGACGCCACTGATTCAGGAGAATCAGATAAGTCTCTGGTTAGTTTAAGCAAGAACCACCAAGCCTTCTCTACTCACACACTTGAGGAGGAAATGGGCAGAATGCCTTTACTCAATTCATCAAAGTTGTACAAATGGAAGAGTGAAGCTTCCTATTTTTAGGAGTTGTGGACGGCCACCCAAAGAAAAGGAGAAATAAAGATGACTAAAAACCTCCTAAGTTGGGTGTTGAACCATGACTCCTACCTCAACTAGCCTAGCAACCTCCCAACCAATAAAACCATTAAAATAGTGCCCATCTTAAGGAAATAAAAGGGAAAATTACAAAAAAAAAAAAAGAAAATACAAGAGAGTCCTAATTAAGGGTGGTTCATAGGACTAGGTCCTATCCAAGGTCAAAGGTATCCTTCTGTAGGGTAGTGACCCTTATTTGTAGGACACTAATTTCTCCAACTCTTCTTTCTCCAACTCTTCCTTGCTTGAAGCTCAGGCTTGAAGTTGGCGCATACCCTCCAGTGTAGGTCTTGGTCCAAGCTTCTAGCAGAATGCTATCATTCCCTCCCCTGAAAAGGATTTGACCTCAAATCTGAAAATTCGGAAAGAAGCCATAAGAATAATGAACTAGGTAGAAGAAGGAGATGGATGACAAAAATTAGCAAGTAAGAAGATACTTCCCTTAGTCCTTGGAGAGTAGAGTTAGAGGTCCACAAGCTAAACATCTTCCTTGAGCCTAGACAACAAAAAGAAGATCCATGAGTATTATTCCCAAGCACCCAAGGTGACGACTCATAACAAAAATACTTGGGAATCATAAAGATAGGTAGTATAACAACATAAGAAATGAACAAGTGGTAATTGAGATAAGGGTTATGAAACTCCCTCAATGAAGATTGAACCATCTTGTCCATGTAATCTGTAGAACGAGATCCTGGGTCAAAGACCATTCTTTTGAAGCCTTTCCTAGCAGGTAATTGAAACAGGTAATTATAAGGAAGACTTAAGAAGTGGTCATCACAGCAAGAAATTTTTATTTCATCAAAATATTCCACAATATGCTTCCAAATGAATGCACATGTGAAACTATGTGGCCTACATGTATTAATATGCTTCAATGTCATCCCAACTTGCCTTACAATTTTATCACATGCATCTTGTTTGTAATTGTTAGGAGCATATTGCATATGATTATGCCATGAATCATTTTTACAAGTTATTTCAAGAGGCATATCAATATGAATGTACTTACTCAAATAGAAAGATGATATCAACTTAAAAGTATCATGATATTGCATGCAAGGTGAAACAATTAAGGATCCATATTGAGCAGCATGTGAGGCATATCATCATGTGATGCATTTGACATACAAGTATTTTTACATGTGATAGCCTTATCCAAATTTTTACCATTTTCTTTTACTAGTTCAAGAGCACAATTCACATCTTTATATGAAACAATTATTTTAGGTCCAAAATTGTATGCACATTATAGATACAAACCAAAGGTACATGCATATTCAATCCAACTTTGTTATCATTCCTATCATGCAATCTAAATTGATCAAAGGAATTGATTAGACATGTATCTCTAGTAAATGTTATGGCACTCTTAAACTTAGTTGGTTTTTCTAGACATGCAATAGGTTTCAAGCATTATCAACATTGTTTACTTCTTTCACACATGTAATGCTTTGAGGCATATAATTGTACATAGAGAGAGGCATTTCATGCATAAAGAAAGTAAGTTTAGGAAACTCCCTTTCAGCAACTTGAATTGTACTCTTTGCAACACTAGAAGTATTTTCCATCAACCTATTCATATTTCACTAGAAGAGTTAGCATTCAAATGATCACAAGATAAACATACTTTCTCTTCTTGCACTCTAATTCTTTTTCCTCACTTTCTCTTTTAAGTTTTTCTTCTTTCTCTTTTTCTAGTTGTTCTCTTTCTCTTGTTCTATTAACCTCTTAAGTGTGGTTTGATCTTCCCTAACTTCACTTGAGGTCATAGGCATGAGTGTGAATTTTATTCCTTGGTGGCGGAACCTATAGGTATTGGCAAACCCATCAAATTTTACCCTTCTCTCATATTGCCAAGGTCTTCCTAATAAGATGTGGAAGCTTCTAGGGTATAACATCAAAGTCATTTCATCTTTGTAGTCCCCAATATTAAACCTTAGTCGCACTTGCCTATCCACCATAATTTCTTCCTCATCACTCACCCATTGAAGTGTATAAGGTTTTGGATGTGGGGTAGTAGGTAAGTTTAGCTTGTTAACTAACCTAAGGCTAGCTAGTTGCTAATACTTCCTCCATCTATGATTACTAAACATACCTTATCTTCAATGTGGCACCTAATGTGGAATAGGTTCTCTCTTTGGCTCTCTCTTTACTCAAAGGTGTTTCTAAGGCTTTTCTAAACAACATGGTTTCCCTTTCCCTTGCCTCATTCCTTCCATTCTCCTAGATTGATTAAAGTTTTATGACCTTTCCACTCAACTAAGTGTTTACACTCAATGGAATGTAACACTCGTGTATGTCACCCTTTTGGGCTTTTTCTATAATGAAAACTCGCTTGCCTCTTCTACTCACGGTAAGGTTGGATTGATCTTGCAAAGACCAACAGCGAGACTTAATCTTAACCCTTCCTAAATAGAAGCACAGAGCAAAAGGAAAAGCTACTGAAAAAGGAATGCAATTGCCTAAGACAAAACAAAGAGTTGATATAGACAAACAAGAAAATCAAGCACTCAAGAAAGCTTATACACAAGATTAGAAGGCAAACAAGACAAGACAGAAAGAATTGCAAAGAGAATTATTTTTGGTGATTTTTGAAAAGAGTTGCCAAAATTTTTGTTTGGAAAACAACAATTACAACTCAAAAATACAGTATACAGAGAAATGAAAGAGAAAATTACAGTAAACTGTCAATTGTATTGTTGGGATACTCTCTTTTGTTTTTCTTTTATTTTTCTCTATTTTTTGAATTTTTTTTACTTTTTTGGTGTCTTTTGACTTTTTTTCCATGTTGTTGACTTTTGCAACCCTTTTTGCTTTTTACACCTCTTTTTGTATTTTTGGCAATATAATTTTTTTTAAATGTTCTTTGCCTCTTTTCTTTCTTTTTGGCTTTTTCCCCAACAGAATATTACAGAAATTTGTACAAAATTACAGAAAACTAAATTACACCTACTCTAATTTTTTTTTTAGATTTTTGACACTAAACTGGTCCAAACGGTACTAGAAAAAAACAAAATGGACAAGCTGAGTTCTAAAAACTGTAAAATAAAACAGTATGGCAACCTGATTTCAAAAAATTCCAAAAAAATTTCTTAGCACTTCCTTGTTGATTATACAAACACAATACGGTCACATAAACGCCCTTGGTTCAAATTTAAGATGGAAATTAAATTTTGAAGGAAAATCAACAATTGGAAATTTGTTGATCTTCTTCCAACTCTATGAACCAAAAATCATCCTAATGGTGAGCGTTTTGCACAATCAAACAGGGAAAGTCCAAGGTAGAGATAGCATTCAATTCAGATTGCAATCAGAATGCCAACAGACAAACAGAACATGAGTAGAAAATTGAACAAAACAATGCCAAAAAATGCGCAAAAAAGGCAAAATTAATGAAGAAAATTGCGCAAAATGAAAGTAAAGGGGGAAACTGAAATTAAAAGGATGGGGAGGACAAAAATGTAAATTGCAGAATGTAAATGGCATAAAGTAGAGGGAGATGGCAGAAATTAAAAGGATGGGGAGGACAGAAAGTAAATGGCAGAAATGTAGAGGGGATGGCAGAAATTAAAAGGATGGGGAGGACTGAAATTAAATGGCAGAATGTAAAGGGGATGACAGAAATTAAAAGGATGGGGAGAGGCTGAAATTAAATGGCGGAAAATTAAAAGCGGAAAGTAAAGAGATGAATATGGGGGATGAACAATTTATTGGTGAAATGGGGAGAAATGTAGGTGAGCGATCTTTGGAAAAATGAAGACAACAATGCCTCCTCTTACCACACTTCACCACAAACAAGCAATTAGGCACACAAGCAGTTCAAGAACAAGTATGAACAACTATGGAAAACTTTAGCAAGCAATTAATTAAACACCTAGAGAGGGGTATTGCGCGACCCAAAGCAGCCCCTATGCTAGCTCAAATCACACAAACAGAGAGGAAAACAAAAGCTGCAGTGCAGCAAAAGAGCACCTCGGGCTCAGAACAGTTCAAGAGTCCAACAATTACAAGGAAATTGAGCTTGAATACAGGGAAAAACTAAGAAAAATAACCTAAAATTCTGCACCTCTTGGGTGCAAAATCCGCGGCCAACAATGGATGAAAAGGACTCCAATCAGCTCCAAATCAAGTAGCTCTGATTACCAATTGATAGTAGCAAGTTTCCCCGATCTAGTTTTGGAGCCAGGCACTGTATACAAGCAATTCAATCGGTGAAAATGGGTCACAAAGGTGCAGTAAGGTCGCTGCCTTAATGGGTAAAAAGGAAGAGAAATCTAAAAAAAAAAGTGGAAAAGAAAGAAGAGGAAATGGACGCCACTGGTGCAGGCAACCCCCACAGCAGATAAGTCCCCGTGCTAGACGCCACTGATTCAGGAGAATCAGATAAGTCTCTGGTTAGTTTAAGCAAGAACCACCAAGCCTTCTCTACTCACACACTTGAGGAGGAAATTGGGCAGAATGCCTTTACTCAATTCATCAAAGTTGTACAAATGGAAGAGTGAAGGCTCCTATTTATAGGAGTTGTGGGCGGCCACCCAAAGAAAAGGAGAAATAAAGATGACTAAAAACCTCCTAAGTTGGGTGTTGAACCCATGACTCCTACCCTAACTAGCCTAGCAACCTCCCAACCAATAAAACCAATAAAATAGCGCCCATCTTAAGGAATAAATGGGAAAATTACAAAACAAAAAAAAAAAGAAAATACAAGAGAGTCCTAATTAAGGGTGGTTCATAGGACTAGGGTCCTATCCAGGGTCAAAGGTGTCCTTCTGTAGGGTAGTGACCCTTATTTGTAGGACACTAATTTCTCCAACTCTTCCTTGCTTGAAGCTCAGGCTTGAAGTTGGCGCATACCCTCCAGTGTAGGTCTTGGTCCAAGCTTCTAGCAGAATGCTATTAGAGGCAGGCTGGGTCGCATTGATCCCGGCTCTAGGACTGTACATTTTGGCCAACGTTCATGACCTTTGGGATTCTGGGGCAGTGGCGTTTCGTCTTCCAAGGCTGGTGACGTGTCATTTGCCAAAGGTCGTGGCATTTCGCCTTATAGGGTTCGTGACGTTTTGCATTTTGCCACGCTGCCTTTTTTCGCTAAGGGCCCAATGGGCCCTTAGTTTTGTCTCATCTCACTTTCGTCTATAAAAAGGGGGTGGTCCCCTTTCTTCCCTCACAACTTCCTGCAAGAAACTTCGCTGAGCGCAAGCAGCCATCTGATCCTGGTCTTTATATCGCGTTCTCTTCATTCGTCAAGACTTGTATCTGAGGTATCCTCTCATTTCTTGGCTCTTTACTATTTTTCTTTAGGGGTGATGAGTAGTGATGAATCCTTGGAGATTTTTCCCGGGCCTCCTGAGGGATGGCCCAGTCGGCTCCAAGGAGGGTCAGTAGGGAGTCGGTTCGGGATGTTCTAGGGCGTGACGAGCCGGCTCTGCCCAGATTTAACTGGGGGTCCAACCTCTTGAGTCGGATCTGAAGGTGTTTCGTCTGGGTCCGACTTCAGTTTGTTGGATTCAGATTCCTCAGGCGGCCATTCTGATTCAGGAAGTTGCTATACGGTCTCTGCAAGTGACCTAATGGCTGACGGACAAGCGGAGATGCCGCTGGTGCCGAGGTGGGCGGATAAATATTCCTAGGTGGCGCCCGAGGTATTAGGAACTGCGAGCATATATAAGCCCGATGCTCCCGTGCCGGTCCAGGAGCGGTTAGTAAACTTGGAATTTTGTGATCCGGCGCATGGTAGTGATTATGATGCAGTCATCCTGCCGAACGGGGCCCGGGTTTGCGAACTATCCGAGACGAACACACAATTCCTCTACTCCTATGATTATTATCATTCAAAGTTAAGATTGACGTATCTGCTTACTGATTTCCAAGAGAAAGTCCTTATGTACCTACACACAGCGCCATCTCAGCTTCACCCGAACTCGTGGGCGTTTATAATATGTTTTGAGCTCATCTTGAAGGAGTTCGGTCTGGAACCGACCGTGAACCTATGTTTCCACTACTTTCAGGTTCTGAGGAAATATGAGATGGGAAATAAGAAGGAGACCTTGCTGTCCTGGGTGAGCCTTCATGCTCACACGAACGAGAAATTGATCACCTCGTTCGTGGACTCGAGTAAAAGGGGGAAAATATCTTTTAAACAGGAATTTTTCAGGATTCAGCCCACCCCGGGAAAAGTTTTGTTCTGGCGGAATCGTAGTGATCTGACCGACGTAACCCCGCGGGTTCATATATACTAGAGTTTCGTTCATTATGATCACGAGCCGAGTTATTACGAGGTTCCCTTTGAAAGGTTAACGAAGGCCGAGAGGGCGGCCAAGAAACTCCTGAGTGATTGTATGGCCGAGACAGGGCTTTTTAAAAGTAAATCAATTATTGAAGGTCCCCGCAGGAATGTCGGCTCTAGGATAGGTAGTCGGGCGTCCTTGCTTATGCTTTGTCTTTTATTTTCTAAGTTGTTGTGGCTTGAATGTTAACATGTTTTCTCCTTTCTTTCAGCTTCCATGGCCAACGCTGCTATGAGGGCGCTACAGGCCACCCAAGCTCAGGTCAATGTCGGAGGTTCAGCCGGGAACGTGGAGCCCGAGATCATCCAGGACTTTGAGGGTGATGGTGATGATAATGACAATGTCAACAACAATGCTGATGCAGTCCCGTCCCCCCAGCCTGAGGTCCGGGATGAAGGAGTGGAGACCTGATGAGATTCTGGCAAGCGTACCAAAATTCCAGCAGTATAATAGTAAATATGAGTTATCGTATCCACAGGGAACGGTTCACTTCGTATATATTAGTGATCAGACTATCAAGTAGGAAACTATTTTTGGTGATTAATGTGCAGAAAATAACTTGCATAAAGTAAATGAGAAAATAAAATAGAGTAAGATAGCTTTATTTGGATTAAGATTGAACTTCGTATCATCGCACCCCTTATATATGTGAATTCCTATATTAATTATGAAAATATTTCTATTATATCTTTGCCAACTCTATTGTTTTACCCCGGGGTCTCAGTAGTAAAACACTGGACGGTAATCCATGCGGGTTCTCCCATGCGACAAACTACCACGGCTTGATTGTTCTAAGGGTCAGTTGTTAAAACTATCAATTCACTGCATATTCCTATAGGGACTACTATGAAGAGGTTGTCACATTCCATCTTCAATCATCGATTCCCCCTATATTCCTATAACAATTACTATGAGTATTTTTACCAATCAGAGTTCAAGTTTCCTTTGGCCCAGGCTCCCCCAAACTCGTTGTTAATCCGGAAATCTTTATCACATACTATCCTAGAATTAACCTATAACTCCGGCACAAAGGCGGAAGCTATGCATTAAGTAAAGCATAAAAATACCGATATCATAGAATAGGGATTCATAATTAAATACAAGAATTCACATACATTTGGAGATTGAATCAACTACATTCAATCTAACTGGAGAGTTTAGCTACGCATGGTAGCCATTACAAACCAATGAAGAATCTGTCACCTTCTTCAATCTTGTATTGCTATCTTGGCAGCCCTTCGGGGTCTCCCTTGAACTTGAGCCCTAAACTCTCTACCAAACTGTATGCCAAAAACTCAAAAACTCCTTTTCTTTGATCTTTAAAAAAGGTTCTATTTATAGACTAAGGAAAGCTATCTTAAATCTGGAAGGAATCTGTTTTGAAAACAGATCTAAAAACAAATATGCGTTCCTGCGCTCAGCGCATCTGAAGCGCAGGATCCAGAGAGGAATCCTGATGGCTACGCTTCACCAGCGCTCAGTGCAGGTGGAGCGTATTTCTCGTTCCAGCTTCTCTTGATTATCTCTCTTTTAACTCGATCTCTTCCTGATCTCATTCTTGTTTGCTTGGCTTTACTTGTTTCCCTCTTTTTGATCTGATTCTATGTTTATCTTGTCTTTGAATTTAAATTGGGAAGTTATCCGCAGAATCCTTGTTTAAATGGCTGCTGGTCTTATCTTTATTTGCTCTCATTTAAACTTCAAATCTGTAGATCCTATCCTCAAATAATGCTATCTTCTTTTCTCATTCAAATCTCTCTCATAAATTTGCAAAATCAACAGATTTCTGATTAAAATAGCATCAAATTCAAATTCAAAATAAATGAACACAATTATTACAATTATTAACAAAAGGGGATTATTTTGGGGCCTAAATTACTATTCTACCCTTGATAAGTTCAATAAAAATACAAGAATATATCATATAATTGGCACTTATCAAATACCCCCCAACTTAGCTTCTTGCTTGTCCTCAAGCAAGAAAACCTTTTGCAATAAAAAATTAATTCAACCCCCTCTACAATTCTCATAAATAACGACAAATTTTCATCATCTCTTTACTAGGCAGAAGTCACTTTCCAAATATCAGAAAAAATCAGAATTAAGAGATGTTACCAATCCTCAATCAGAATAAGATACAACAATTCAGTCAAACTTTCTCAGAAATAGCAATTAAAGCAATAAATGATAAATCAAGGAATTCTCTCATGCTCACGGGTAAGTGTTTCCCTCAATTTTTCCACCACATTTGAACAACTAGAATTCATAGTCATTTCTGGTCTCTAAACATGCACATGGTCAATATGGATCAAAAGGTCTTTTCATGGTTGTAATGAGGTTGGGTTATCAAGAAATCATGGTTTTTCTAGATAAGCAAAGAACACTTAGAATAGATAACATCTTTTGATTTTTCTTGACTTGGAATTTTTCTCCATCCTCCATCTCATTCTTGATTTGTCTCATTTTAGCTGGCCTCTTTCTTTGTTTGAAGATGCACTCCCCCCAACTTATTCAATTGATTCCCTTTTTCTTTTTGATATTTGAGGGAATGATCTTCTTTTGCCTTCTTATGCCTGCTCTTTGTATTTCTTTTACCTTTCAAGTAACCAACCTTTTCTCCCATTCTTTCAAGTTTCACCTTGCTCTCTATCCCAAGTGTGTAAGGGGCAGGATATAACAATTATTTGGGTTTAGGTGCATAAGAAGAAACATTCAAGCTCAAATGGGTTACCAAAAAAAATTTTGGAAAAATTTTATCAATGGTTGGTTTTTCGGCACTTAGCAAATAATTTAAAAAAAATAAAAATTGCTTTTATCACTTCCATATTTTCCATGAGCAGAATAAAATTAAAAAAACTCAATCAATAACAATTGACAAACAGCGGTGAAAACTCTCAATTCAGTGTTTGGACTCTCAACTCACCGGCTTTTTGGCTAAATTCCTTGATACAACACTTACTGGTTTTAATTAACTATCCTGATAGGTTCTCCTAAGAAGTATCCTAATTCTAACTGATTATGGAATTAATCACAAAACCCTTTCTTCTTTCCTAATCTGGTTAGTTAAACTGCCTAGATGTAGAGAATTTGAAAAATTTACCCTTAAATCCCTAATTTCCTAATTCCTAAAAAATTTAAAAATCCTAAAAATTAAATGAAAAAGAAAGAAAATGCTGAAAATGCACTGCATCAAAATGTAACGTATCAGTGGGGCATTTATACAGTACATATCCAGAATAAAAGAAAAAGAAAAGAAAAGCACCAAATAAAAAAAAATCAGTCCTCCTGATCCATATGAGTTGCTCCATCTCCAGCTGCTCCACCCTCCCCTGGAAGAATAGGCCTGTCCCCAAGCCACTGCATATATGCATGAAACCCCTCTGGAGTCATGCCAAAATCTGGATCATGCCTGGAGCAGTACTGGAACTCCTAGATATGGGATAAACCTCTGGCAATGGATGCATTCTGGGTGAGAATGTGTTGCGCCCAGAATGGGATAGAGGCGTCTGCTGGTGGTGGTGCCTGTGGTGCTGGTGATGGTGGCCGCTGCTCATCCTCATCATCCTCCTCCTCTGGGATGCAGTTGGCTTCTATATACCCTCTGGTCATGGGGTTTAAGATGCGAACTGAAGGGAACACCTCAACACCCCTAGAACTGCAGAGGGTTGTGATAAGTGAAGGAAAGCCCAAACTGATCTTGGAGTTGGCGCTGCGTCGCCCCACAGGAGATACAAAGTCTGCTATCTTCTGTGCGATGATACTAGCAATATCTATGTCTGCGCCAGTGATGATGCTGTAGAGGAGGTGGGCTACTGGCATGGTGACGTCTGATACATGGTTGGTGGGTTGGATGTTAGCCAACACCAACACTGTCCACATCCACACAATGTCCCTCATGTCTCGCCTATAAATGCGAGCAGCATGTCCATAAACATTCCTCTCGAAGGAACGTCCCCGAAGGCATAGGCTCTTTGAGGTCTGAGTATATAGGGGATCATTCACATAGACCCCCACAGCCCTCATCCTCTCACGATGCTAACACTCCAAGAGTCTTCTATCCTCAGGTCCTGGAAATAAAAAAAAGTCTGTTGATCGCATCGCGATCATAAGAAATTACATACCCTCGGACAAAAGACTGCCGCCTCACATCAATGCCATGGTCTCCAATGGCATTGGCATAGAACTCCCTAACAATGTCAGGGTCAAAATGTGAATCTGGGTGACTGAGGCGGACCCAGTTCCTCCTGTGAATCCCAGCTCTGAATTCTTCATATTCGCCAGGCTGCAATGACACTAGCCTCTCTTTGATGAAGTTACAGTCCATCAGCGAACTGTAAGCCTCTGAGGACTTAGCATCATTGAATCTGTGAGCATCGAAATAAGGGTCCTCTTGGGGTGCCTGCCTAGCTCTCTTGGCACCCCCCTTGCCTCTCCTAGAAGCACTAGCGGAGTTAAGTTCCTTAAAGCGAGCCATCTGCAAAATAGAACAAAGATTATTTCCATGTAAACAAAATATCAACTCATAATTAATGAAATAAGTGGCCAAGTTAATTCAGAAATCAGAGCGATCATCCAATCAAGCACTTGCACAAAAATCTTGATTTTAAAGTTACCCAATGCCAATTAATTAATTTATTAAGAGCATACTAAAGTGATCAATTATAGTAAGTCCTAATTAATTTTTAAACAGGGAAAAGATTGGTAACAAAAATTAAGCTAAAAAATCATGTTATTAGTAGCATGCAATAAAGAACAATTATTCAAGTATGGTCATGCAAAATAAATATGGCATAAACTGAGCATTCATGCACCAAACAAAATAATTTGCAATAATTTATTGAGCACTTTAAAAACTACCACCTAAATATATTAAAACACACCAATAAGCATACCACAGTAGCAAACATACTAAACAAAGACTCTACTGACAAATTTTCCTAATTAAAAAGATCCTAAGAGCCTAAGTTTTCTATCCTAAGGTTTTGCTCATTAATTGAAAAACTGAAGATTTCAATTAGTGCAAACTAACTAAAACTATAAAAACATACCTGGTGTAGCTTCAAAAATTGAAAGGAAGGAAGTTTGGAAATAAAAGGGTCGAAGAAAAGGATGAACCTTCAGAGAAAATGATGGTTAGGAGCGAAGGGAAGATTTGAAATAACCTTCCCTCGCTCCAGGATTCAAATAAATCCTGGAGCGCGCATTTGCGCTCCACTTTCGCTCAGCGAAAGTGCAGCGCGTGCTTCATAGAATATGAAGCGTGCCGCTTCGTTTCACCCACGCTCAACGCAGGTGAAGCGTAGAAAACAGAGAGCAAATTTTATAATTATGTGCTTCCCTTACGCTTAGCGCAAGTGAAGCGCAGAAAACAGAGACAATTTATCAATTCTGCGCTTCACCTGCGCTTAGCGCAAGTGAAGCGCAGAAAATAGAATTGAAATTCTATTTGTTGTTTTCTACTGCTTCCAAACTTTAACTGTTTCTCATCCTTTCCTTACTAAATCAATCCAATTCCTAATAATTTCTCAACATACACAGGCATTGAATCTAACACACTAAAAAAGTCAAAAACAAAAATCAAAGAAAAATTAAAACAAAAAATGATGGGTTGCCTCCCAGGAAGCACTTGTTTAACGTCTGATAGCTCGACGCCTGGTTCAATCATGGTGGCCTCAATTGGAGGATGATGGTTGACTATGTTCTAGTTCTTCCTTTTAGTTCCCATCCTCCATTCCAATTCTTCAATTTGTTATCACTCTCATCACTATCTTCCTCTGTGTTTGATGTTGACCTTTTCCTCTTATTAAATCTGAACTCCATGATAGACTCTGACTGCTTAACTCTTATCTTTGGTTTCCTCAGAAATCCAGAAACCTTTTTCTTTTTTTGCTCGACAGTATCTGGAGGAGCTTCTTTCTTTCTTACCTTTAACAACTGAGATTTAGATTTAAATTTATAATCCCATCAGTAGGATCTATTTGTAATTTTCCTGGAGTTTTCTGTACTTGGGGAATTCCTCTATCACTATGGAACACAATGCTCTCGTCTTTAGAGCTTAATTGGTATTTTCCCCGATCAACATCCACTATTGCCTTGGCAGCTTTCATGAAGCGTCTTCCTAATATTAAGGGGACATCAGTATCCTCCTCTTCCATCTCTGCAATGTAGAAATCAACAGCATATACAAACTTATCCACTTTGTTTGGTAAGTCTTCAATTATCCCATACGGGCTTTGAGTGGATTTGTTTGCAAGCAGTAACTTCACGTTGGCAGGCTTGACCTTCAAAATTCCCAGCTTGTTAAAATACGATATCGGCATCAAATTGATTCTCACTCCAAGATCCAATAAAGCATGTGTAGTTGGTTGATTACCAATAGAAAGCGGTACAGTGAACTTACCTGGGTCAAGTGACTTGCCTGTGGTGTAGACCTCTTTTGGTTCTTCTTCTTCTCTTTGCAAGACTGCTTCTGGCTTTTCCTCTTGTTGAACACTCTTTTGTACAACCTCTTCAGTGGCCACTTACTCTTCAAATGTGATGTTTTCTTCTATATCACTTTCCTCTGACCTGTTGCCATCAGTAGAAATCAAGTTGCAGTGCTCCTTTGGATTGGTCTGAGTGTTTGTTGTGAAGTGGCCATTCTTGTGTTCTGCCATCTCTTTTGCTAACTGGCCCACTTGAATTTCTAATGCTTTGATTGATGCTTCTGTGTTCTTCCTGAATCCATCAAATCCTTATAAGAAAGCATCAATCTTCTCTTCCAACCTGTTCAATTTGTCATGCGTAGATGGTTGTTGCTACTGATATGGTGTCTGTCTGTTTCCTCCGTTCTGCCCCCAACCAGAGTTGTTTTGGTTGTTCCTCCATCCTTGAGAGTACTGGTTATTATTGTTGGAGAAATTTCCTTGTCTCCCCCGGTTACCCATGAAGTTGACTTGTTCAGCTTGATTTTCTTGAAAAGAGCATTGACCATTGGGATGGTCACCTCCACAAAAGTCACAGATCAAAGGTTGGGCTTGAATAGGTTGAGATTGGACAGCCTTAAGTTGTTGAGGGAGTGCTTTTAATGTTTTAGTGAGTGCATCTATCTGTCTCTTGATAAGCTTATTCTCTGCTAGAATAGCTTCACTACTATTGAGTTCCAACACTCCATTCTTATGTATTTGAGCTGGTTGTCGTCCACATTGAGCTTGCTGATCATTTTGAGCGAAGTTGTCAATGATTGAGATTGCTCGCTCTGCATCCACTGATAAGATAGTTCCTCCTGCTACAGCATCTATAAAGGATTTGGAATCAGGCTTGAGTCCATTGCAGAAAATGTTGAGTTGAGCAATGTCATCATAGCCATGATTAGGACATTTGCGCAGCAAGGATTTTTATCTCTCCCAGGCTTCACATAGTTGTTCATCTGTTCCTTGCCTGAATGTGGAGATGTCTGATTTGGCTTGTGTATATTTTCCTGGTGGGAAAAATCTTCTCAAAAATTTGTCTTCAACCACTTCCCAATTATTCAGACTTTGATTTGGGTGTGACTTCAACCACTCCTTAGCTTTTCCTATCAATGAGAAAGGAAACAAGCATAAATATACAGACTCTAAATCACCTTCCTCAAAACCCATAGTGCCAATTAATTCATAAAAGTTTGAAAGATGTGTATGTGGATCCTCATGATCCAATCCTGCGAATTGATGGGCACTGATAAGATTGAGGTGAGCAGCCTTTAATTCCAAGGACTTTGCTGTTGTTGGTAGAACAATGCTTGAATAATGGCGAGGTCCTTGATGCATAACATATTCTCCCAAAGTTCTTCTTCTTGGATTTTGTTGTTCCATGTTTTTGGGTTCTTCCTCAAGTCTCCTTCTTCTCCTTCTCCTGTTTCTACTTCTGTTCTTCCTTGATGTCCTTTCTATTTCTGGATCAAATTGTAACTGATTTGGGGACATCTGGCCTCTCAAAAGCATAAACAAGAAAACTTGAAAAGGGTGAGTGTGGAAGAGAATTTTAATTTAAAAGAATAAAAACAAAAAAAAAATCTAAAAATTTCAAAAAAAATAAAAATCTAAAAATCCTAAGATAGAGTATATACAACTTGATAGTTAGACCTCCCAAGTCTATACAAATTGATACACCGATTCCCCGGCAACGGCGCCAAAAAATACTTGATGAGATTCTAGCAAGCGTACCAAAATTCCAATAGTATAATAGTAAGTATGAGTTATCGTATCCACAGCGAACAGTTCAATTCGTATATATTAGTGATCAGACTATCAAGTAGGAAACTATTTTTGGTGATTAATGTGCAGAAAATAACTTGCATAAAGTAAATGAGAAAATCAAAATAGAGTAAGATAGCTTTACTTGGATTAGGATTGAACTTTGTATCATCGCACCCCTCATATATGTGAATTCCTATATTAATTATGAAAATATTTCTATGATATCTTAGCCAACTCTATTGTTTTACCCCGGGGTCTCAGTAGTAAAACACTTGACGGTAATCCATGCGGGTTTTCTCAGGCGACAAACTACCACGGCTTGATTGTTCTAAGGGTCAGTTGTTAAAACTATCAATTCACTGCATATTCCTATAAGGACTACTATGAAGAGGCTGTCATATTCCATCTTCAATCATCGATTCCCCCTATATTCCTATAATAAGTACTATGAGTATTTTTACCAATCAGAGTTCAAGTTTCCTTTGGCCCAGGATCCCCCAAACTCGCTGTTAATCCGGAAATCTCTATACATACTATCCTAGAATTAACCTATAACTCTGGCACAAAGGCGGAAGCTACACATTAAGTAAAGCATAAAAATACTGATATCATAGAATAGGGATTCATAATTAAATACGAGAATTCACATACATTTGGGGATTGAATCAATTACATTCAATCCAACTGGAGAGTTTAGCTACGCATGGTAGCCATTACAAACCAATGAAGAATCTATCACCTTCTTCAATCCATGTATTGCTATCTTGGCAGCCCTCCGGGTCTCCCTTGAACTTGAGCCCTAAACTCTCTACCAAACTGTATGCCAAAAACTCAAAAACTCATTTTCTTTGATCTTTACAAAAGGTCCTATTTATAGACTAAGGAAAGCTATCTTAAATATGGAAGGAATCTGTTTTGAAAACAGATCTAAAATCAAATCTGCGTTCCTGCACTTCACCTGCGCACAACGCATCTGAAGCTGAGCGCAGGTGAAGCGCAGGATCCAGAGAGGAATCCTGATGGCTACGCTTCACCTGCGCTCAGCGCAGGTGGAGCGTATTTCTCGTTCCAGCTTCTCTTGATTCTCTCTCTTTTTAACTCTATCTCTTCCTGATCTCATCCTTGTTTGCTTGGCTTTCCTTGTTTCCCTCTTTTTGATCTGATTCTATGTTTATCTTGTCTTTGAATTTAAATTGGGAAGTTATCCGCAGAATCCTTGTTTAAATGGTTGTTGATCTTATCTTTATTTGCGCTCATTTAAACTTCAAATCTACAGATTCTATCCTCAAATAATGCTATCTTCTTTTCTCATTCAAATCTCTCTCATAAATCTGCAATATCAACAGATTTCTGATTAAAATAGCATCATATTCAAATTCAAAATAAATGAACACAATTATTACAATTATTAACAAAAAGGGATTATTTTGGGGCCTAAATTACTATTCTACCCTTGATAAGTGCAGTAAAAATACAAGAATATATCATATAATTGGCACTTATCAAGACCCCGAGCGGGGGGAAGAGCCGTGGTGAAGGTCGCCGGAGGCACAAGCGAAATAAAAGCAAGTGTCCTAAGACAAAAAAGAAGAAGAAGGTGCTCCGGGAGGAGGAAGAGGACGAAGAAGAGGAAGAGCCTGAGAGGGAGGAGCCGGCCCGAGTTGATGAAGAAGAGGACGGGGAGCCGGTTCTTTATGACGACGACTTCGATCTGGACAAGCCTGCCTTGATGGAGGTTTTGGCTAATAAGGAGGTCGCCAGCGTCTACTCCCGAATTAATTTCAACCGACATCTACGGGTGGTGGAGCAGCAATGCCTTCAACAAGCTGCTTTTATGAAGTATCTGCGAGGCACTGTTGTTCCGCACTTCTCGGAGATCCGGGATGCCAATGAGACCTTGGAGGGTGAAGTGAGCGGTCTCAAGGCCTCGGTTGAACTGGTTAGAAAAGAGCTCAAGTCTTACAAAGCTTAAAACGAGATTTTGAAGACGGTGAAGGAAAAGGCCGAGAAAAGCAACACTGGGTTCAGGATCGAGCTCAAGAAAGCGAGGGAGGATTTGGCCGTCAGGACGGCCGAGGTTGAAGCGGCGAAGAAGGAAGCTGATGACCTTCGCGTCGAGATGGAAAGGATGCAAAAAGCTGGGAACTCATTGTCCGGGATGGGCAAGCAAGAGGTTGCAGCTCTGATAAAGAGGAACCTCGCACGTCATCAAGCCAAATGGGAGGAGGAAAAAGTTAAGTTGGTGGCGCTTGGGGCCAACCTGGTGAAGGAGTCCTTTGAAAATGCTATGGCCCAGGTTAAACTGAGGAATCCCGGTTTGAGTCTGGACGGGTTATCTGATGAGTTCGAGGTGCTTCAAGGCCATATCTGACGGGTGGACACCGAGGTTCGCAAGCTTTATGACGTAAGCATCGGGGACAAGGTAGCGGACTGGGACGAGGAGGGGGAATACCGCAAAGGAAATTAGTCCTGATGCCTTTCTTCGTTCTTCGTATTGTACTGTTATTTTGACAAGTTTGATACTCTGCTTTTGACTATTGTCACGGCCTGGGGACCGTTATTTGGATCCTTATTTGGTTATCTTGTGGTCGTCTCACTGTTATACAATTCCAATTAATGATCTTGCTAAAAACCTGACATTTGATTCGTTAATAATTATATCGCCCCGGTTTTCTTGGATAATAAATTGGATAAAAATTGATGTTTAATTTACGAATGATCGCATCGTCCCAGTCTTCCCGGTTGACGAATTGTAAAAAACTTGTAACATTTGATTTACGAATGATCGTATCGTCTCGGTGATATTTGATTTACGAATGATCGCATTGTCCCGGTCTTCCCGGTTAACGAATTGGATAATTATATCGTCCCGATTTTCTTGGATAATAAATTGGATAAAAACTGATATTTAATTTACCAATGATCGCATCGTCCCGGTCTTCCCGGTTGACGAATTGTAAAAAACTTGTAACATTTGATTTACGAATGATCGTGTCGTCTCAGTGATATTTGATTTACGAATGATCGCATCGTCCCGGTCTTCCCGGTGAATGAATTGTAAAAACTTGTTATATTTGATTTACATTTGATCGCATCATCCCGGTCTTCCCGGTTGACGAGTTAGATCGTGTCGTCCCGGTCTTCCCGATAATATTTGATTTACAAATGATCACATCGCCTCGGTCTTCCCGGTTGACGAATTGGACCGTATCGTCCTGGTCTTCCCGGTTAATGAAAGATTCCACGGCCTTCCTCGGTCCCTCTTCGGGCCGGGATAAAAGATTTCAGTCACTGTAATTCATCGGTTCAAAGACAGTTTGTATTAATGATTAATTAACTGTAATACATTCAAAGGTTCGCCGCATTCCAATATCTTGGGATCGGGTCTCCTTTCAAGGTTTCTAGCTTGTATGCCCCAGTTCCAATGGTCTCGGTGATTCGGTACGGTCCCTCCCAATTTTCTGCAAGTTTTCCTTGGGCGGAGTTTCATCCTCCGTTGTCGGCTCGATGCAGGACCAGGTCGAAGACTTGGAATCTCTTTATTAACGCTCTAGTTGCGTGTCGGAGTTCCAACCGCTCTTTGACACATCGGTCCCGGATATGAGCAACCTCCCTGGTCTCGTCCAATAGGTTGAGTTCTTCTCTGATTCTTCCCTCATTTTCCAGGGACTTGAAGTTAGAGTGTCGCCAAGATGGTTCTCCAATCTCTACCAGGATCATGGCCTCAGTGTCGTAGGTGAGCCGAAATGGAGTCTCCCCGGTGGAAGAATGCGGGGTTGTTCAATATGCCCACAAGACGTGGTCCAATTGTTCTGCCCATTTTCCTTTGGCATCTTCTAATCTCCTTTTAAGTGCTCTCTGGATGACACGATTGGCGACCTCGGCTTGGTCGTTGGTCTGAGGGTGTTCTATAGAGGTGAAGTGTTGTTTAATCTTTAGCCCGGCCTGGAGTTCCCCGAAACCCTTGTCGGCGAACTGCGTGCCGTTATCAGTTATCACGGACTGGGGGATCCTAAACCTGCATATGATGTTCTTGAAGAAGAATTTTTGAATTCAGGATAATGTTATGGTGGCCAAGGGTTCGGCTTCAATCCATTTGGGGAAGTAGTCCACTGCGATGACGAGGAACTTGAGTTGTCCCGGGGCTAGAGGAAAGGGGTCGAAGATGTCTATACCCCATTGAAAAAAGGGGCCATGGGGGGTCGTTGGTGTGAGGGTGTTCTACAAAGGTGAAATGTTTTTTATTCTTCAGCCCGGCCAGGAGTTCCCTGAAACCCTTGTCGGTGAACTGCGTGTCGTTATCGGTTATCACGGACTGGGGGATCCCGAACCTGCATATGATATTCTTGAAGAAGAACTTTTGAATTCGGGATGATGTTATGGTGGCCAAGGGTTCGGCTTCAATCCATTTGGTGAAGTAGTCCACTGCGACGACGAGGAACTTGAATTGTCCCGGGGCTAGAGGAAAGGGGTCGAGGATGTCTATTCCCCATTGAAAAAAGGGCCATAGGGCGGTTAGGGCGGTGAGGTCCTCGGCCAGGATCTTCTGGTGGTCGGAATGGCGCTGGCAAGCATCACACTTCTTTACGAAGTCATCACACTGTCATCCCATGGTTGGCCAGTAATAGTCGGCCTGTAGTGCCTTGCGGGCCAGGGACCGTCCTCTGATGTGGCTTCCATAGCTTCCCTCGTGGAGCTTGGCCATGACGTAGCCGGTTTGAGGTGGTGCTATGCACTTTAGTAGCGAGGATGAAAAGCCTCTTTTGTATAAGTCACCATTGATCATTGTAAATCTAGGTGCCATGCGCTTGATTCTCGTGGCTTCTCTATTCTCAGACGGGAGTTCGCCCTTCTCAATGAAAAGTTGGAAAGAGGTCCTCCAGTCGTTGAGATCTCCGATTGCGAGAACCGGGTTTGAGGGTCCGAGAGGGATGCTAGGGGCAGACAATGTTTCTTGCAAGACGATCTTGTTATTTCCTACCTTTTTGGTGTTGGCCTGCCTGGATAGGATATCGGCTCGAGCATTCTTTTCTCGGGGAACGTGTTGAAAGGTGACATGATTGAAAGCCGATGACAGATCTTGGACTTTATCCAAATATCTCTGTAGCAGGGGTTCTTGTAACGTCCTAATTTCTTGATTCAAGAATAGTGCCTATTGGAGACACTATTCTCAAATTTCTGAAATTATTTTGCGCCATTACCGATATCTATACATACACACTCATAAAACACTTAAGTAATTCCAACGCTTACCTAAGCTGAATACATTAAACATTCTACATACATATCATAGTCCTTCTGCCACTTAGTGATTCTAACATATACAATCAATCTACATGGTTCCTACATTAACACAACATTATACGAATTGAAATACATCCAAATCCTTTATTGGGTCCAGACGAACGCTGGGGGTGAAATACTCCACTCTACGAACTTCAATCCTCTCTTCAAGCTTTCAGCGAAACCGTCCTGCATACATAACTAAAATGTATCCCCGTAACGTGGGGTGAGACTATGGTCTCAGCGAGCAAAGCATACAACATGTAGTGTGGGGAAAACAATCATATGAAATGCGACACCCAGCATAATTCATAAGACATACATAACTATTCTAATCACTTTGAATCATCACATCATGTTTAACCCAATTGGCATATTATATAAATTTAGCTCAACACTTAGTAACTTGTTATGATAGGAAACTTAAACATAAAAGCACATGATCGGCATAACCCAGCCGACGGGCTATGGCGCTTACGCCCTCAACTGAATCATGATTATGCGCATACACCCTCAACTAAACTCGGCGCATACGCCTTCATCTGAACTGTGACACGGTGCACACACCCTCAACTGATCTGTGACTCGGCGCATACGCCCACATCTGAACCGTGACTCGGCGCATACGCCCACATCTGAACCGTGACTCGGCGCATACGCCCACATCTGAACCGTGACTCGGAGCATACGCCCACAACTGAACTCGGTGCACACGCCCTCAATTGATCTCGGCGCATACGCCCTCATCTGAACTTGGCGCATACGCCCTCGACATATAGGTGAAGCTTTACATAGAACATTAATCAACTACACTTCCTTTTCATACTCTAGGAATTACATTCATATAACACTAGCAAAAACTGCTAACCAATCAATTAGGGCAACCATCATCATCATAATTACCGATCAACCATCAATTCCACATATATTCCCAAAATCCCCAAATTCTCTACCCTAGGGTTCACATATAATCTCATAATCAACTCAAACCATGCATATCATATAATTCCAACCATAAATCAACATTCACAAACTAAAAGGGAAGAGGAATAGGAGAATAGGGGTCATGATAGAAGCATATACATGATGTAGTGGAGGTGTGTGAGCTTCACTCACCTTAGAGTTGAGAAAACGGAGGAAGAATGGAAATAGGGAACGTTGAGGGTGAAGAGAATGATGGAGAACTTGATCTTGGGGGTGGAAAACCTTCCTTGATCTTCAATAGGACTTCCTCTCAGTAGAACCTCTCTTTCTCTCTCTGAAAAGACGAAGAAACGGAAGGGAAACTGAGTGGAAACCGTCTGTAGTCGTATTTTAAAAATGCTGAAATTGTCATTCTGGCTCAAGCGAGAATTTTTGGCTTAAGCGAGATTGACATTTTGGCTCAAGCGAGAATTTTTGTCTTGAGCGAGAATGCTCACGAAAATACACCATCTCTGGAAGATTTTGGCTTAAGCGAGAATTGTTTGGCTTGAGCGAGAATTGCATAACTGACTTTTTGCAGTTTTTTCTGCATAATTTGCTCAAGAGAGATTCACTCGCTTGAGCGAGATCCCTGGTGTCTAAAACTCTTATTTTTGTCCCTTAAGCTTTCCTGTGCCTATTCTTTACTTCATTCTATTTTAAGTTATAATTCTCCTATAATTTAAGGTCTTGATTAGCGGGATGTTACAGTTCTCATGCTTGGTATTCCCCGTTGACTCGTGAAATGACCAGTTGAGAGTCACTATAGAGTGTGACGTCTTTTGTGCCGAGTTCCCTGGCCATGGATAGCCCGGCCAGGCAGGCTTCATATTCGGATTGGTTGTTTGACGTTTTGAAGTCAAATTGGAGAGATTGTTCAAGGTAGACCATGTCCTCGTCCTCGAGCACGATCCCGACTCCCCCCTTTTGTTGGAAGATCCGTCCACGAAGATGGTCCAACTACGAGGCTTGCTTGCGTGTGAAGAGGGTGGACACAATTCCTCCACGAAGTCGGCCAAGACTTGAGCTTTCAATGTCGGTCGCGACTCGAAAGTTATGTCAAACTCCGACAGCTCGATGGCCCAGTTAGTAAGTCGACCAGAAAGGTCCGGTTTATGTAGGATGGCTCATATGGGTAAGTCGGTTCGGACGATGATTGGATGAGACTGGAAGTAATGGCGGAGCCGTCGAGCCGAGGTGACAATTGTCAGGGCCGCTTTTTCTAACTTCTGATAACAGGCTTCGGGTCCTTGAAGGGTCCTGTTGACGAAATATATTGGGTGTTGGGTCTTATCTTCTTCTCATATGAGGACGGAACTGATTGCCTGATCGGTTACACAAATGTAAAGGATGAGGGGTTCCCCGGGGACGGGCTTTGCCAGAACTGGGGGAGAAGCCAGTACTGCCTTGAGTTTCAGGAAGGCTTTTTCACACTCTGGTGTCCATTCAAACGCTAACCCTTTTCTCAAGGCTTTGAATAGCGGGATTGAACGTGCAACCGATCGGGGAATGAAGCGGCTAAGGGTCGTTATTCGTTCGTTTAGTTTCTGAACTTCCTTCAAGCAAGTGGGACTTTTCATCTGGATCACGGCATCGCACTTGGCCGGATTAACTTATAAGTCGCGGCTAGTGAGCATAAATCCGAGGAACTGGCCAGACGGGACGCCAAAGGTACATTTGAGTGGGTTGAGGAGCATGTCATGCCCGCAGAGCCTATCAAATATCGCGGCTAGATTACCGACATGGTCCATCCCAGATGGTGTCTTTGTGATGATGTCGTCGATGTATACTTCGACCTTTCCCCCAATCATTCCAGCGAAAACCTTAGTCATCATTCGCTGATAGGTTGCGCCGGCATTTTTCAATCCGAACGACATCACGCGATAGCAGAATATACCTCGGTCAGTGATGAAGGCGGTTTTTTCTTCGTCGTCTGGAGACATAGGTATCTGGTTGTACCCGGAGTATGCATCCATGAACGATAACCATTGATAGTCGGTTGAATTATCAACAATCCGATCTATATTGGGTAATGGGAAGGGGTCTTTTGGACAAGCTTTATTGAGATTAGTATAGTCAACACATATTCTCCATTTTCCATTAGATTTTTTAACAAATACAACATTTGGAAGCCAAGTTACATAGTTACATTCTCTGATGAATCCAGCTTTCAGTAGCTCGTCAACTTGTGCTTCGGCGGCTTTCTGTCTTTCTGGGCCGATGTTTCTCTTCTTTTGGGCGACGGGTTTTGCCCGAGGGTCCACTGAGAGGTGGTGGCTGCAGAAGTGCGGGTCGATCCCTGGCATATCAACTGTTGTCCAGGCGAAGAGGTCCTTGTTTTCCTTGAGGAGCTTAATCAACCTGGCCTCTGTAGGTGCATCGAGATTTGCGTCGATCTTGACAGTCTGGGATGGGTCTGATGTGCATAAAGGGATCGATTTACACTTCCCGTCCGGCTCTAAGTGGGATGGGGTGGAAGAACCCGTGGGTGTGTCTGCTCTTGGGTCGATGTCAATCATCATCACCGCCTTTGCCTTTCCTTTATCCAGGACCATTTTTGATACTGTTTGTTCTGGGATCTTGGGTTGAAGGGTGAGGTTGTAACATCTCCGGGCTTCTTCTTAGTCATCGTACACAGTGATGATGTTGTCGTCCTTGGAGCCAAACTTCATGGCAAGGTGCCTGTTGGAAATTATGGCTCCAAGGGAATTGAGTGAGGGGAGCCCTAAGATGGAGTTGTAGATGCTGGGACAATCCGCGATCAGAAACTTGGCATCAATCCCTCTGTTGACTGTCTCGTCCCCCAAGCGGAGTTGAACATCCAGGTATCCTTTTGGTCGGATCTTCTCGCCCGTGAAGCCGACTAGCTCTCCTTGATATGGGGAGAGATGGGCTTCAGATAACTCCATCTTCTGGAGTGAGCTGAGGAAAAGAATATCGGCTGAACTGCCTTGGTCAACGAAAACGTGTCCGACGTCGGCGCGGCCTATAAGAGCTCTGATCACCATGGGGTCGTCATGCTTCCTCCTTTTGCCTGCAAAGTAGGCTTCAGAGAAGGAGATGACAATGTCATCGTCTGTTTTTCGTCCGGACTGCTGTGGGACGCCGGAGTCAACGGTGAAGATTTCTTTGAAGTGTCGCTTGCGTGAACTGTTGGAGTACCCGCCACCGGCAAAACCGCCCGAGATCATATTGATTCTGATCCTTTGGGCTGGAATGTGGGTCGGGTTATCTTGGTTTTCCTGTTTGGGGCTTGATCCGAGTTTTGGGTCGTCCCTGGTCTGTGGTGAGGTTTCCGTTTAGCCTGGCTTGAATCGGGATCTCCCCCGCCGGGACTAGGTGATCTTTTCCGAGTGTCACCTTTCTTGTATCCCCCCTGGCTGCGGCTGCGCTTCATAAAGTTCACCAACCGACCGTCCTGAATGAGTTGTTCTATAGCATCTCGCAGTCGGATGCATTCATTGGTGGTATGGTCGTAACCCTCGTGGTAGGTACAATATCTAGACTTGTCCTTCTGCACTCTATCAGGTAATGGGTGGGGCTTGGATGCCCTGCCCACTTCTGTGTTCAGGACTTTTTTGAGTATGTGGGCGGGGTCGGTGTTCAGGGGGTGTACCTGTTGTACTTGCCCTTGATTTTGGGCTGGTCGCGGTACTGTGAAGGTCGATTGCTGCCCCGACGGTGTGAATCTCGGTCAGACCTCTGAGGGGGAGGGTTATTGGGAGTGCGGTCCAGGTGAATCTCCCGGCCGATGAAACTCGCTGATCTTGTTCTGAATTCTTCCATGGTAACGACAGGCTCTTCGGAGAGAGACACGGTGAACGGGGAGCCTGGTAAGAGTGCCGTGACGGCACATACAAGTTGTACGTTTTCGGCGAGATCCAGGATCCTGGCACATTCTTTGTAGAATCGAGATAGGAAGTTGCAGAGGGATTCTTCCTTTCCTTGTCTTAGAGTGGCAAGGGTGAATTGGTTGTGGGGGACATCAGATACCACCGTGAAACGCTTGATGAATGCGGAGTGCAAATCGTCCCATCGATCGATAGACCGGGGTGGTAGGGTCTTGATCCATGCCAAGGCTTCTCCCTTCAAGGTCCGGGGGAATGTCATGCATATCACTGCTTCTGGGGCTCCCACAAATAACATCTCATTGCAAAAAGAATCCAGGTGCTTGCCGGGGTCAGAGGTTCCGACAAAGTGTTCTATAGGTAGAGCGTTACGGAAAGCCTTGGGTATGTCTGTTATGGCCAATTGGTCAGTGAAAGGGTGTCTGAACGGGGTGTGAGCCTGCGGGAACAGGGGCTGAGCCGTGTGCCCTCCCGGGTGAGAGTTTCGGTGAGGTTGGGTTACTTCAGGTTGGGTGAAGTGTGATGGTTGCTGGGGGCCCGGCTGGATGACGGATCGTTCCAGGTGTCGGATTCGATCCTCCAGGTATTGAACCAGTGGATCCGGTCGCGCGGGTGGAATAGCTGGTTGAGGGGGGTCGGGTTGTGACTCCGGTCCTTCAGATCCTGTAGTCTCTGCTGGAGCTGTGCGATGATGGCGTCCCTGGGGTCGGGAATTCCGACATGGTGGGATGTCGTGACCGAAATTGGTTCCGGTGGGGGGCTTGCCCGCTGTCCCCGAAGCCCTCCTCGTGGTATGAGACATCCTCCACCCATCCTTCAGGAGTGGGCTGGGGGAGTTCCGGAGACGTTGATGCGTGGTGACTGTCATAGGGGGAGGCCCTCCTTCTAGCGCCAAATGTTCAGTAGTGAACTATCCTCGGCTCGTGAGCTGTAACCGGGGCGATGCTTCGCCTTGCTGTGGGTGAGCCGGGACGAGGAGTGGTACCTGCAAAGACACTTCGACGCTCAAGTCAGTCTGAGTCTAAGGGCAGGTAAGATGTAATTACTGGGGTCTTAATGACATACCTGTTCCGTTACTCTGTTGAGGGTTATATAGGTAAAAGGTAACGTGTGGGTATGTAGAAAACGGTGGGTTTCTTGCCTTGATCCAGGGATCCGACCCATACCCGTGAGGCAACGAACCGGGCCGGGTCGTTCGGAGGCAGCATGAAGTCGGCATAGGTAGCTATTAATTTTAGTAGGCATGGATAAAGGTAGTGTATAATATGTCCCGCCTCGTTAGTATCCCTAGATAATCCTCGTAATGTCAATGGGAAGAGAGGTTTCTGCATTTCAAAAACTAGAGGGGAGGTCTTTATTATTTAGACAAACCTCAGGGGAGGTGAGTGTAATTTTCCCTTAATTTTTCAATTTATTTATTGCATAATAGTATTAAATTTTAAAAATATGTATAATTACCTTTTCTCCATTTACAACTACAAATTTTGTAAAAAAAATTCACCATTCAAATCCGATGTAAATTTTATTAATTATTTTTTTAAAAAGAGATAGCCATCCCCATCATCTTCTTCGTGCGGCACAGGGGGAGGGTTCTGCAATTTTTTTTGGTTGAAACTCACGGCCAATGGCGGCCACCACAGCACACCCTGGTATACGGCATGGAACTACGACGCGACAGTTACGCCCTGGGTCTGGGACACGTCATGGCGGAGCTACCTCAGCGACGGGCAGCAACGACGAATAGCAATGGTAAACGCAAGCTCAGAAAACCCATTACACCAAGGTAGATGGTTGATGAAGAATGGCCAAAAAAATTTTCAACTTTTTCCTTCCTCACACTGAGCTTTCTCCTCCACACCTGAAATTCCCAGCCTTTACTCCTTAATTCAACCTTTAGTGTTTACCCTCAACAGCAACAAGAAGCAACCCAGTTTTAAATTCAAGATCAGGGACTCATTGTTAAATATTAGGGAAAATTGCACTCAGCTCCCCTAAGTTTTGTCTAAATAACAAAGACCTCCCCTCTAGTTTTTAAAATGCGGAAATCTCTCTTCCCATTGACACTACAAGGATTATCTAGGGATATTAACGAGGTGGAACGAATTATACACTACCCGCATCCATACTTACTAAAATTAACAGCTACCCATGCGGGTAACGAATATTCACGAGTATCCATTAATATTTAAGAATTCAAAATTTATAGAAAAAAGAGAGAAAATGACATATAATATATTATGATATCATATTATACTAATTTTATATAATATAAATAAATATTATATAAGATTATTACAAGTTAATGTATTGAAAATATTATTATAAAATAATAAAATTAAATTTTATCTCATCATAAAATAATAAAAAATCTTAATATTTTATCATATTTAATAGAAAATATATTTTAATGACTATGCGGGTACCCGCGGGACGAGTAGTATAATATTCGTCCCCTCTCATTTAATAAATATGTGGGTACTAATCGCTGGTATATTGACAAATATCCACAAATACGAGTTTTTTTATCATATCACTTTAGGCAAGGGAGGTGAGTGCATTTCAAAAACTAGAGGGGAGGTATCTGTCATTTAGACAAACCTCAGGGGAGGTGAGTGCAATTTTCCCTAAATATTAAATACTTAACAAATCCAGCTCATCAGTTTTCAGGTGATTCATCTTCACCGTAAATTAGTTTTATACATATATCAACGGTTCAACATGTTTGTGCATTGATACAAAAAATTCCACTTGTGTACCATAAATTTTTCCATATTTTAGATAAATAAATGTATTTCAATCAGTGTTATAAAACTCGGACTGGTACTCGACTCGATCAGGTTATTGAGTCATTGGGTCACTGGTTGAATCCGTGGGTTATTGGTTAAACCGATATATATAAAAAATGCATAAATTTTACGTGTTATATAAAAAAAATATAAGTCTTATAATTCCAATCCAAGTATATTTAGGTATTAAAATGATAATATATATTATTTAAATAAAGATTTAATAGTTATTAATATCTATAAAATGTTTTTTTGGCAAATAAAAACCAACAAAATTAAACTAACTTTTATCCACTAACCCTTTGTTTGTTTGAGTAGAGATAGAGAAGAGAGAGTTGGTGAAGAGAGAGATAGAGTTGAAATTGCTTTACCACCTTGTTTGGTATCTCATTAGAGAGAGAGTTTGAGATGATTTTTGAGTGGGTCCCACAAAATTTTATTTCTCCTCGACCGTGGAGGGAATAGGGGAGAGATGAGGGTAGTGTTATAAATTGACAATTTTACCCTTGTGTGTATGTACATGGTTTTGGAAAATTTTGAAGGGTAATTCTGTCTTTTTATCTTTTTACAAATCTCTTTCTTATTTCTCCACAACTAAACAACTATCAAAATTAATTTCTCTTTTATCTCTCTCATATTTCTTTAATACCAAACAACCTCTAATTCTATTTAATTTCTCTATCATTTCTCTCTTCCCTATCTTTCTCTTTCTTATTTCTCTCTTCCCTATTTCTCTATTTAAACCAAACAATACGTTAAAAGAAATTCAGGAAGTTGATGGAAGGACCTAATAACTAGTCAATTGTATTCGATGAATTCAAATGCTTTTAAATTTAAATAAATAAAAAACAATCAAATAAAATTATTCAAACTACATATTAAATAAAATAATTATAGACATAACAATTGATAGTTGATGGGACCACTCAATTTGCAATCAATGGTTGAGATGAATGATGTCCACTTTACAAAGCGCGTTGAACGAAAATAATTTAAAATCAATTCTGCAAAACCATGGTGATTTTGATGGTTTTGGGTTTTTCATCTCCAAACCAAACAGCCAGTTACACTATCCAACCTGCTTTCCTTTCCAAATTCCAATTCTTCCAAGTTCCAACTTTGCAAGTGAAACCGTGGGAAAAGGAAATGCCTCCAAGTCAGCCTCCTCTACTCGCTTTCCTTTCCAAGTTCAATGCCTCCAAGTTCAATTTGAAAAGGAAATCCCATTCTCACATCGAGATTCAAGATCAAAGAGACGATGGATCTTCATTCTTCTTGCCTTCACTGTCACTGGTTTTCTGTTTTTTATTTTTCTTGGGACACCATCAACGATCAACTTCCAGATGTTGAAGCTTCCAGATTTCTAAAACTTCTTCATCTTATTTTATTCTCAGCCTATCAATCTCTTCATTGCCGCCAAGGTCTGTATCTTAGAAGCCATCTTCCCCGACCTCTGTCAATCTCTTCTCTGTTTTTCAATTTTAAATTTTATTATTTGACCGGTTCAACCATAACACCGGTCCACCGGTTTTCCCTAAAACCGGCCGAGTCAAACTGATTTTTACTGGTTCCATTGCATATCCGATCCAACACACCGCTCGAACCGATCATATGACCGGTTTCCGGTCAAACCGGTTCAATCGGCCGGTCCGGGCCGATTTTTATAACACTGATTTCAATGAATTTTTCATATGATATGTTAAATTTTTATTTCCCAATAATCTGTAATATCTTATCCACGGTAATGTACTTGGCACCTTTATACTGTTCATGCAGGTTTTTTTTTCTCTCCAACATGGCAACAAGCGTTCCATTTTTTTCTTCTTTTTTTTCCTTTCTAAATTTTTCTCTCCAAAAGACGCCTTTCTTTCTTTTTTTTTAATTTAATTTTTTTAATTCTTTTTTATTTAAGATGTTAATTTTTTTTCACTTTTCCAATATATCATTTGTCTCATTATTTTATCCATTAATAATTTAATATAATATCTATCTTATCTATTCAATCTATATTAAAATTGTTTATATGTGTCATGTTTTCTCACGTACATTCTTTTAGTTTTATTCATTATCATTTTAATAAAGTGATTTTTTTATGAATCACGTGTATATATACTCCACGGGACACAGTCCTTCTTCTACCGTTTTCTTTCTTTTTTTGTTTTCTTATCACACATTCGTTTTCTTTTTTATCATTCTTATATTAAAATATTTCCTCTCATTATTCGTTCTTATTAATATGTTTAATTACAAGAGTGTTGTTTTTATAAATAATGAGTATCCTCCACGGGGCAGTTGTGCTCTTACCAACCGTTTTCTTCCCCCCTTTTTATCACAATTTAATTTTCTTTTTTCATTATTATATTAAAATAGTTTATCTCATTATTCATTCATACTTTTTTGTTTCATTACATAAGGGGCCGTTCGGGGTGGTTGCGAGTTTTCAGTTTTTAGTTTTTAAAAATTTTCAATCAAGGTTTTACAACTCAAAACCAAAAACTGAAAATCACTTTTTGTGGTTTTCAAAATGTTTGTTTTGAAAACCACAAAAATAAGTTTTCAGTTTTTGGTTTTGAGTTGTAAAAACTTGATTGAAAATTTTAAAAAACCAAAAATTGAAAATTCGCAACCACCCCGAACGGCCCCTAATTTATCCTTCTATTTTATTCATTAATGCCTTCACTTATTATCTCTGTTATATATTCTATTTATCTATTCATTCTCTATCTTAAAATTGTTCTCTCAATACACGTGTCACGCATTCTCAGTTTCAGTAAAATGATTTTTTTAATAAAGTCCATGTATCTTCCACAAGAGGTAGTCATTTCCTGCCGTTTTCATTTTTTCAATTTTTATCATACATTCATTTTCTTTTTTTAGTTTTATTATATAAAAATATTTTCTTCCATTATTCGTTCCTATTAATATGTTTCAAGAGTGATTTATTTACGAACCACGAGTATCCTCCACGGGGCTAATTGTGCTCTTACCCTTTTCATTTTTTTCCCATTTTTTATCGCACTTTAATTTTTATTATTATTATATTAAAACAATTTCTCTAATTATTCATTCATATTTATTTGTTTCAAGCCTGTTGTTTATTTATTATAGAAATAAATTTTTAAACCATTTATTTAATTAACAATATTTTAGTTATTATTAGAAAAAAGTTGCATTTATACATAACCTATCTATAACTATATACAATTGGAACCCTATTAGAAGGAAAGTTTTGACAAGTGTTGGCTTTTCCTTTAGTGGCTTCTTTAATACTCTTCTATCCACTTTCTGTTTAAGGAAATTTTTTAATAGTAATCTTTTAAAAAAATAAATGAAAAATAAAAAAGAAAAATCAGATAGTGGGATTTAAATGCAGATAATGAGTTTTAATTGGTCTTTTTGATAAACCCATCTTAATCTGAATTTTTTAAATTAAAAAAATCCAATTTTGAATTTTGAATTATTGTGTTGTGGGTTTGGAAAATGTGAATGGATTGGTAAATGGAATAAAGAGTAATTGCAGATACACTTTCACACAATTGGTCCCCTTTTATATTTTCCCACAATTGGCCCCCTTTTATATTTTCTGCATTAAAGTATTTTTTCCAAATCCTTTTTGCGATACACTTTCCCTCTTTTCCTTTTTATGTCTCTGTATCTCCCCGTCTTTCTCTCTGTCTTCCCAAATAGGCTGTGAAGCAGACTGCTTTATCGTGTGATTCTGGCGACTCAGTGGCAACAATGGTGTGGGCTCCAATCTCAGGCGGCAAAAGGTAGTTGATGGGGTCTTCCGGGAAGCGGTGAAATCACGATTGAGAACAATCGCCTGCAGCAGTTTCGCATTTTGAATGGGTGGTCGCACGCGATGGTGGGGTGGACGATCGAGATGCGCGCAGGGAAGGTAAGGTGGCTGATCGAAAGCGCACACTATTGTTATCAGCTCCTTTCTCTCTATTTGTGTCTCTGTTTTGAGATTGAAATTTTCTTCTTGCAGGGAGGTGGTTGTTTTGCAAAGAGGAAGTTAAAGGAATAGGGCTTTGAAAATGATTTGAAAAGAACAAAAATTAGGGTGCAATATATCAGCTCCTCTCTCTCTATCTGTGTCTTTGTTTTGAGATTGAAATTTTCTTCTTGCAGGGAGGTTTGGTCGTTGTTAGAAGAGGTTTGGTCACGACTATTGGTCGCTGTTGGTCGCGTCTGTTTCGAAGAGGTTTCTCTTGCTCTGTTGCCCTTTTATGTCTTCATTTCCTTCCGCTTAAATGCTTAAACTGTTTCAATCAATTTTATGTTTAAGATTCTGAATCTGTGATTTTTTAAAAAAATTTCTTTTGCCTTTTCATTCTGTTAGGGTTGTTGGGCTTTGGGACAGGTACCTACGAACTTTATGTCTGATTCTGAATCGGTTATATTTTTCTGATTTATTTTTGCTTTTTCGTTGTGTGAAATTTTGTGTTTCTGAGAGTTGGTTATCTTTAATTCCCCACCAATATTGAGAGGTAATATCTAAATATTGGTGGTGAATTAATTTATGTTGGTTACCTATCTTTGTGTTTCAGATTAACAAAAGAGTGGATTCATGGTGAATATAGGTTAAGGAACAAAGAAACCGAGCTTGAAGAGAATTTTCAACATGGTTCAATGTACTCTTCCCCTTAAATTGTACCCAAATAATTTCATTGAGCAATTTAATGAATTTCTTCTATTTCTCTTTTTTCTATTTTTGTGTCGCATTGTTTAAAAATTTATATACTGAAATGCTAATTGGTAGGGTATAATTGACTTTGGCATTGGCATTGGCTGAGAAGCTATGAGAATTGGTTTAGTCAAAACCTCTTTTGATCAGTAATTTAGTTTGCAGATTGTCAATGAAGATACTAAATTCAAATATATTTTTTTGGAAGTCATGTGAAAAATTATTGTTTTTTTAAGTTATAAGAGTCACTTTAACTTTCACTTACATTTGGTTTTCTTCCATAATTCAATAGTTTCCCTATTTGGAGTCATGGAGTTATGAGCTGATGAACCATATATTTGGTTGTGATTTCCATTTTGAAGATCCAATCTGCAATTTTTGTTTAATTATCCTATTTTATTTGTTTGCATTTATTGGTGTGAGACTTCTAAGAAGTGCCTTCATTTTCGGTAAGAATTCTCAAAAGGTTATGTATATATGATTTTTGTTGGGTTTGATTTTGTCAATGTCATTCTTTATTCCCCTGCTTGATTCCAAAGTTTGGGGTTTTCAGTGGAACATGATCTTACCCAATAGATTTTTACCTATTCGTAGCACCATTACAATTTTTTTTTATGGAACATGTGAATACACACTTGGCCCAATTCATCTCGAATTTTGTATGATTGAGTTTTTCTTCACGATTTCTTTGTATCCACTTCCACTACATGCAGGTGTAAGTAGATTTTATGATGAGGGAAACGCATTGTTGGAACCTTGACCGCATACTATCATAGGCGCTGGGTATTGAGGTTGGTTGCCATTATTATTTTAATTTTATATGTCCATTGTTTTGTTCTGTTCAAATGATATCCATCGTCAAGTTCTTCTGTTGATTCTGGATGGGTTAACGTTGTTCTGTTTAAACAATATGCATAAAGAATTAGGAATTAGATTTAAATGTAAACATTCAAAGAATGAAGAAAAATATTTTTCGTATTCTCCTTTGATTGTGCGATCTTTTACATGTTTCTATATTCTCTCATTCTGATTCTATTTCATTTTTTTCACATCTTTCTTCATTTGCATGATTTTTTAATTTGATTCTGAATATGAGTTTCTCTAACAATTTGATCACAACTTCTCATTTGAATTTGCGTTGCCTTTTTTTGGGAAAGTAGATGATATTTTATGGCAGATTCACTGGGAAGGCAATGAGCCCGGTGTAGATGGTACATTAACATACACTCAGCTTCTCTATCAAGTTTGCCATGTTAGCATAGACAACACAATTATATTATTGTAAATGAGCCTGGATAGAAATTGCTTGTTACTGTTTTTTTGTTGTATGTTCTGTTTTTTATTCTATTAACAAAGGCTATGCTCAGCTTCTCCATCAACTCTTGCTACTACTCAAGAGCCTCAAACAAAGGTAGGTGATGTAATTTCCTCATGGTTTTTATGTCTCTTCCTTTGTTTATTTTGTATCTATTAGTGTTGTTTCTGCTTGCTCATGAAAGCCTCAAACAATGATAATTGTGTACGAAAAATTCTTTAGGCTTCTGGTCTTGCTGACAAAAAGGCTTATACATATGTATGTCTTTGGTGGGCTGTCCTGGATGTTGATATTTTTGTATTAGCTCCATCTAATCTTTCTCCCCTTATTTTATTACATGGGTAATCAAATATATGCAAATTGTAAAAATATATTTTCACTTGGTAACTACGTGTCTGAGCTATTTGATTTTCCTTTGGAATAATATTTTTTCCCCTTTCCATCTTCTGGGTGCAAATATGGATAGGAACAATGTCAATCACAGTTATACAAACAACACATATTTATTTATTTTTCTGGTCAGATATTGTTCTTGAGATATAAATAGATGGCTTCTTCTCATGTGCTACGCTAATTATTTATGCTCAACTATGTTGATGGAAGCTAATAGTTGAAACAGTATTGACGTTGTGAATCCCTTCTTTTGGATGTATGAACCATGCCAAGGAAAGGTAGCATGTGAATGTCAGAAAGCATAATCCAGTTTCTTAAAATTTCTATATTTCTAATAAAGTGATAAATTCAACTATAACAAGATGTTTGTTTGCAAAAGAGGATTTCAAGTTCTACCTTCTACTTTTCTTAAAGATCCACTCTCAACAGAGTCCATAATGGAAAAGGTACATGAAAATTAAACCATGCAAGCCTGTGATCTCACTTTTCCTATCTCACCCCATAACCTATTCCTTTATTATTTATCTTACTATTATTCTGCTTGGGATTACAGATTTTGAGGGCAATACTTCATTAAAAGATATATCCCCAAGGTTCATATTCAACAATGTTTATAAACAAGTACCTGGAAAACAATCTAATGCTCCAATCTGATGAGTATCATGAAGAAAAGAAATTTGCTACTGCTACAGACAATGGAAGTAAATGGGCCAAGACAGATTCTGAGTGTAAGTTCTACTTATATACATTCAGTCATTTATTTAATTTTTGTGGTCTTCTAATCAGATACATTAGTTTGACATGGCATAGAACCTAACTTCATGTAATCATGTCTGAGCTATTTGATTTGCATTTGGAATAATATTTTTTTTGCCCTTTCCATCTTCTGGTGCAAATGTGGATAGGAACAAGGTCAATCACAGAGTTATACCGACATCACACATTTATTTCTTTTTCTGCTAGCAGATATTGTTTTTGAGATATAAATGAATGACTTCTTCTCATGTGCTACACTGATTATTTATGTTCAACCCTGTTGATGGAAGCTAATAGCTGAAACAACATGGAAGTTGTTGATCCCTTCATTTGAATGTAAAAGTCATGCCAAGGAAAGGTGACAAACTGGAGGATGGATTTAGAAAAAGTATAGATTTTAAAGCCTTTTAATTTGTATTCGTAGCACATGAATGTATGAAAGCATAATGCAGTTTCTTACATGATATATTAATTTCTATTTTTTAATAAAGTGATAAATTTAACGATAACAAGATGTTTGTTTGCAAAAGTTGATTTCAAGATCCACTCTCTCCACAGAGTCCAGAATGGGAAAGGTACGTGAAAATTAAACCATGCAAACCTGTGATCTCACCTTTCCTATCTCACCCCTTAACTTATTCCTTTATGATTTATCATGCTGTTATTTTGCTTGAGATTACAAATTTTGAGGGCAATACTTCATAAAAAGATATATCCCTAAGGTTCATATTCAACATCGTATATTTAGAGGTACTTAGAAATCAATCTAATGCTCCAATCTGATGAGCATGATGAATAGGAATTTGCTACTGCTACAAACAATGGAAGTAAATGGGTCAACTGATTCTGAGTGTAAGTTCTACTCCTATACATTCAGTCATTTATTTAATTTTTGTGGTCTTCTAACCAGATGCATTAGTTTGACATGACATGGAACCTAACTTCATGTAATATGTCTAAGCTATTTGCTTTGCATTTTGAATAATATGTTTTTTCCTTTCCATCTTCAGGGTGCAATTATGGATAGGAACAAGGTCAATCATTGTTATATTGACAACACATGTTTATTTAATGTTTGTGATATTCTAATTAGATACATTAGTTTGACATGACATAGAACCTAACTTCATGTAATCGTGTCTAAGCTATTTGATTTACATTTGAAATAATGTTTTTTTTTCCATTTCCATCTTCTGGGTGCAAATATGTATAGGAACAACGTAAATCACAGTTATACTGACGACACATATTTATTTATTTTCTGGTAGTATATATTGTTCGAGATATAAATGGATGACTTCTTCTCATGTGCTACACTAATTATTTATGCTCAACTCTGTTCATGTAAGCTAATAGTTGAAACAACATGGAAGTCGTGGATCCTTACTTTCGGATGTATGAACCATGCCAAGGAAAGGTGACAAACTGGGAGATGGACGGAGAAAAAGTATATATTTTAAAGTCTTTTAATTTGTATTTGTAGCATGTGAATGTCAGAAAACATAATCCAGTTTTCTATATGATATGTTAATTTCTATATTTCTAATAAAGTTATAAATTCAATGATAACAAGATGTTTGTTTGCCAAAGGGGATTTCAAGTTCCACCTTTTATTTTTCTTAAAGATGCATTCTTCACAGAGTCCAAAATGGAAAAGGTACATGAAAAATAAATCATGCAAGCCTGTGATCTCATTTTTCCTATCTCACCCCTTAACCATACAAGGGCCAGCAATAATGTTTCACAAGGTTGACTGTTCAGATCGGAATCTGCGTTGTCTATATTGTGTAATGGTCCACAATTCTATGACTGCTACAGGGTGTTATTAGTAGTTTTTTGGATAGAAGATCATTTCTACCTTTTTCTTCTGGTATTATTGTCCCGTTCACTGTAAGTCATATATCCATCATTTGAAATGTCATGGAAAGTACTATAAGCAATGCTATATGTGATTCACTTCTATCCCAGGACAAAAATACTTAATAGTATTCTTAGTCACTATGATGCTAGCTATGATGAGTTTGGGAGAAGAAAATTTGTGATGCAAAGTGGAAAGGGGACATTTATTGTTCATGGATCCATAAATAATTCATATACATGATTAGAAAATTTACATAAATTTATGTTAATGTTTACATAAATTTCTGAAGCAACTAGCAACACCAACCATTCTCAAAGGAAAAGAGTGGCAGATCTTTTGTATAAGTCTTTATATTCAAATTTGTCCTATCTTATAAAATATATTTTTATATGATTATTTTTTTTCAAAATTAGCATTTTTTATTATACCGTTCAACTTTTTTTAATTTTTTTCCCGTGCATCGCACGGGTACACACACTAGTATCTATACATTACCAATGAAATAACCTATATCCATACATTAATAAAAATTATTTATAAAATAGTTTTTATCGTGATCCATTCTTGATTTTTCATTACATAAAAACATACATTAAGAAATATAATAAATGTATTGATTTAAATTTAATGTGATTTTTCTAATATATCATTTATCTTTCTATTTTATTCATTGATGTTTTAAATTATTATCTCTCTTATTTATTCGATTTATTTATTATATTTGCTCTATATTATAATTTTTTCCACAATACATGTTTCATGTGTTCAAACTTCCATTTTTTTCTTTTTTAGTTTCATTATTCTCAATTTAGTAAAGTGATTTTTTTAATCATAGGTATCCTCTACGGAAGGTAGTCTTACTCTTACCGTTTTCTTTTTTCTTTTATTTTTTATCACACTTTTATTTTCTTTTTTTATTATTATATTAAAATATTTTCTCTCATTATTCATTTATATTAATATGTTTCATTATAAAAGTAATTTTTTATGAACCGAGGGTATCCTCCATGGGAGACAGTTGAGCTCCTACTGTTTTCTTTTTTTTTTCTCACACATTAATTTTATTATTATACTATTATTATATTAAGACAATTTTTCTCTTCATCCATTCTTTTTTTTTCATTACATAAAAAACATACATTAAAAAATATAATAAATTTGTTGATTTATATTAAGTTTAATGTGATTTTTTCAATATATCATTTATCTCTTTATTTTATTTATTAATGTTTTAACTTATTATCCCTCTTATTTATTCTATTTACTCTATATTAAAATTATTTCCACAGTACACGGGGCAGTATTGTTCCTAACATTTTTCTTTCTCAAGTTTTTTTTATTATTATATTAAAACAATTTTTATCATAATCCATTTAAGTTTTTTTATTATGTAAAAACACAAATTAAGAAATATAATAATTGTGTTGATTTAGTGATTTACATTAAATTTAATGTAATTTTTTAATATATCTATATTTTACCAGCCCAACTCACCGGTGAGCCGGGTTGGCTCACCGTAGGGGTGTTCACGGGTCGGTTTGGTTCGGTTTCAAAGGAAAAACAAATCCAAACCAAACAAAAGTGTTCGATTCGGTTTAGATTTCGTTATTTTTTCTGCATTGACCCGAACCAAACCGAACCAATTAAATACGGGTTAGTTCGGTTCGGTTCAATCGGATCTGAAACTCAGAAAATGCCATTTTTTTACCAGTTCGGGAAAAAAGAAAAAATGCATGATTTTGCCTAAAATAATACATATATCTTTCTGGTTAAATTTAGCAGTAAATTTATCTAATTTCCTTTATTTGAACTGTTTCTGAAAATAAACCGAGTATTGGAAGCGCCAGATATGGAGCCAGAACAACATTCATACAACATCATACCTATTGGAACATTCATACAAATGCAGAACACCATTCATACAACATCATACCTATACAGAAAATAAACCGAGTATCTAAACCTCAAACATTCATACACAGAACATCATCATACCTATTGGAAGCGCCAGATATGGAGCCAGGCAACGAACAAAGACGGAGCTGCTCACAGCGGTGCGACAAAGCGCGTGACGCAGAGCTGCTCACCGCGAGCGCAACTGATGCGCGGTGGCTGCTACGGTCTGGTGAACAGAGAGGGAGGCCAGAGAGAAAGAGGGAGTCTGGTAAGGTCGGAGGCCAGAGGGAGGCCGGAGGTCTAAGAGTTTGAGAATTTGAGAGAAAGAGGGAGGAGAGGCGCAAGAGCTTTGGCTTTGAGAGATGAGATGAGAGAGTCTGGTAGGGTAACACTAACCCTAAAAAAAACACATTTTTTTTTATATATATGGGTTTGGTTCGGTTTGGGTAACGGGTTTGGATTTCCCAACCCGTTACCCGAACCAATAGTCCTCGGTTCTAATTGGTTCGGTTCGGTTCGAACCCGAAGGAGAAATAAATTCGAACCAATTTGAATGGTTCGGTTTGGTTCGTCGGGTTCATCGGATCGATCCGAACCAATGAACACCCCTAGCTCACCGAGCTCAACCCAAAATTGACAGCTTTGTGAAAGTCAAAGGTGGTCTAAGGGTTTATATTGTTGATGACAATTTAGGTCGGACATCCCTGACTGATAATAAGAGTCTTTGACAAGATATAGATTTTATGTAATCTGCAATAAATTCATGAAATCATGATAATTGTTAATTAATATAATAAAAATATCAATGTATCCATTATTGTTATTAAATTAATTTATTTAAAACCCTTGTTCACGGTTCACACTAGTGTTTTCTCATTCTTTCAAAATGTGCATACCAAAAAACCGCCTAAAATATCAAATTTAAATCCCATTCACGAACCCTAATTTGCCAAAACCCTAATCAACACGCGCCAATCACAATGTTTAATCAGAAATTCAGAATCAGAAATTCAGAATCAGAACTCACTCTCCTCGGGTGCTCTAATCGCATTTGCGTTCATCTTTCTCCGTAATCAGAACATCGTTCGTGTTTGCGTCGCAATTTGTTCTTCATTCACGTCACAGTGGCACCTTGCTTTCATGCTTTGTTCGCGACTTCATGTCTCGCTTCTCGGCTGCTCCTAAGGCTTGGGTTCCTTCTCTCATCAATCAATATTCTTCAGACTCACCTCATCTCGTTGGAACTCGGTAATGTTTCCCTATCTATTTTATTTTTGTTTATTTTTTTGGTTGATCGTGATCGTGTATGTGGCTTAAAGGCTCAAGCATTTGAATCCTAAAGAGTCATTTCTGTTTTTGAAGCATTGTTTGATTGCTTGGGTCTATCATTAAATTTTTCAAGTTTGTGGGAACATTGCAGGTGCTGGACCAGTTTTCCTTCTTTTCTTTTGGAGAACACTTTTTTGATGAAGTTAGAGAGGAGAAAGAACTTTTGCTTCGGGGATGATTAGAGAGGATCATACTTGTATCTATTGTATACAAGAGCTCCTATCCTATTGGGTAATTTAATTTTTTTAATAAACTCTTATGCATCTTCATCTTCATTTTCATTGTAGCCTGGTTTGGATAGGAATTTATTTAATATGTTTTTACTTGATTCGATTTTACTGCATTGTTCATCATCTATTTGATAGAATGCCGAATACATATATGCCTCACTTTCATTTAGTGTTCTGTGCCTATTAGTATTACTATTAGTCATGGTTTTTAATTTGCATGAGTAAAAAGGAACTTAAATCACCTAGAAAGCTGTTTACCAATTGCTAAGTTATAAAGGATCCAGGAAATAACTTTGCCACAGTCTAGTTTAAATCTATGTTGCATGGATACAGATATCAGTACCTATACTGGCATGGGCATAGCATGAATCATGATACATGGTATAGAAATATAAAAGCATGAACAATAAAGTGATTAAATCATAATATAAACATACTTTTGATAATGTTTTAAGTCAGGTAAACAAATATTTGAAGGCACAAGTTTTGAAGGGATTTAACTTAAGTAGCCTTTTCTTTTTCATTTAGTAGCAAACTAAACCACTTGTAAGTTGTAACAAAACTTGGTGTTTTACATGGACTGACATGTACTTGAGTGATAGGTGAGTATTAGGTACTTACCATGTCTATCCAATAATTATAATACTGGATACGTACCCATTACAGATACCACAACCATTTAGGAGTGCCCATGCATCATAGGTTATAGTCGATTTGAGAGGTTCTACAGAACTCTAAAGTCTTGTATGAACAACCAGTACATATAAGTGCATATCTTGAGTTTTAGAAATCCAATTAAGATGCCACTTATTTCTTTTGAAAACTAAGAAACTAAGGGCCTGTTTGGTTTGCATTTTCATTTTCTATTTCCATTTCCTGTTTTAATTATGTTTCCTGTTTTCTGAAATTTTACAAAGGAAAAACTGAAAATGCTGGAAACAAGTATTTCCAGTTTTTCCTTTGTAAAATTTTAAAAAACATGAAACATAATTAAAACAGGAAATGAAAATAGGAAATAAAAATGCAAACCAAATAGGTCCTAAACCGTTTGTGATTAAATTTACAGACTTCGTACCTGTAAAACCTGGTACCAGCTTTCATTTTAAGACCAGTCAGTTTCTGCATAATTGATAATTTGAGATATGATAGTTACTAACTTGAATTGGGCCATAGGGATTCAAATCAAATGCTTCTTTTCCAAATTTATTTAGTATTTTATATGTTGATGAACATCCTTGTACATTTCAAATGATGGCAGCCATAAACTTCTGCAGTCTTTATTCCTTAGTAGGATTGCACAAACTAAGGTTTCCCTTGATACTTGATAGTATTGCATCAGACTGATGGCTTGAAAGGTCCTATATGTTAAATAAATCAGTTGAATTAAACTGATTTTGAATTAAAATAAATTTGGTTTTGTGTTTCTAAAAGCAGTTTTGGACCTAAAAATTCGGTTTTGAAACCTAAAAAACCGTTTTGGACATAAAAAACCAGTTCTGGAACATTAAAAACCAGTTTTGGACATAAAAAAAAACAGTTTTGGAACCTAAATCCAGTTTCAAAACTGGTTTTTAAGCCAAATCCAGTTTTTTAAACCGGTTTTATAACCAAAATTGGTTTTAAAACCATTTTATACTTAAACTGGTTTGGAACCGGATTTGCCATAACCAAACCGGTGTTGAATAAAATATGTGGTTCAGTTATAATATCCAATCCATATTTATGGTTATATTTGGATATAATCTGTTTTTCTATTTATCCATATCCATGCACAGGCCTAGTTTCTGCAACTGCAACAACTTGTGTGATCTTTCTCCACCGAAACCCTAACAAACCTGCAACAACTTTCACTTCGATTTCACCAAAGAAAGGAACCTTATTGGAATGGAGAACCGGACCCGGGTTCGGTGCCCGGAGAACCAAGAGCTGGCTTCGTACATGTGGAACAAATGGAAGGAAATGGCGGACCAACCGAAAGGGGTTTCTGATAACATTGAAATGGCCCTTTCTAAGGCCCATTTCAATGTCTGTAATTCCAAAAACCCAATTCGAACCATCAAAGATTTCTCTCAAGTTAAGTATGTGTCCATTTCTCCCATGTTCTGTTACTTTACATCTGTCGTGTGATTAAATTTTTTAACTGTATACGTTATTTTGAAATATCAGTCTATAGTTATGTTCTCTCACTTTCTGTTATTATAGAGTTGGTTTCATGGTTAACCCCACATGTAGAAAGGAATCATAGACTGTACATATAATTATAAATTATAAATTATAAATATATGTATAGATATTATGTTGTCATGTATCGGTTTTGTTGTGACTTGAAAATTGACAATTATCCAAATTTTTCTGTCAGAAGTCTGAACTTTAGTGTAGAAAGGGTTATTGGGTGTTTAGGGATTGGTTCTCTCTGTGTGTTTGTGTGTGTTACTGATGTGTTTGTTAAGTGTGGGTTTTTTAGTGTAGTAATCTAATGGTGTTCTTGTGTGGTTTTTGGAATTGTGTGGAAGGGGTGTGGGGAAGATGATATTAAGGCTCATGCAGGGTTTTTTTGGTACCGGTTCTGGAGGTTCTGATCCTGAAGACTTGACTAAAAAGGGTATGTCTGGTGCTGTTTAGTTTTCATTTTCTGTCATCTGTAATTGGTTTACATTTATTTTTGTCTGTAGTCGTGTCTAATTCTTCCATTCTTTATTCTTTCAGGAAAGAAAACTAAAGGAACCAAGCGCTATGTGCCTCAGAGGAACTCTGTGGCATATGCATTGTTGATAACCCTTTACAGGTATACATACACATGGGCACATGCACTACTGTTGTCTCTATATTTTTTGTCATGGTAAAACATGATGGATTTTGAGATTTAATACATTTTTAATAGGGGAACTTCAAATGGAAATGAATTTATGCGTAAACAAGAACTTATTGATGCTGCTGAAGCTAGTGGATTATCTCGAGTGCCAATTGCGTATGTTCAATATAATTTCTTTTGTTGTTTATTTCCCCTGCTCTCTGTATTTAAGTAAACAAGTGTCTATGAAAATATGTACAACTTTTGACCAAGTGCATTTTTATTGTTCAGGCCAGAAAAAGGGAAGGGAAAACCTGGACATTTTGGAAGCTCTCCACGGGATTGGTATAGTGGATGGAGCTGCATGAAGACATTGATAGCTAAAGGATTAGTTGTAAAATCCAGTTGCCCAGCTAAGTATGGTTTTCTGTTGTGCATGTGTTATTTCACAATGTACTAGTTTTGTTTGTATATGGACCTTTTCTCTCAACCTTTTATATTATCTTTCATATATTAAAACCCACTTGTTAAGGGAACTTCCTTAATCTGAATTTGTAACTAATTTTTTTTTTGTTTATATGTAGTTAGGCTTGCACATATTTGTCATTGTAATATGCTTCAACGATTGTGCCTTGTCTATAGTAATGTAAAAAATTCTTTTAGGCATTAGTTTTGTGATTCATCACCGGTGAACATTGTGGCTGTGATTTGTTTCATACTGCCTTCTAAGGATGAATCTGCTTAGCAGATACCTACAATTTAATTTACTGGATACGAAGTTGTAAAACCAACAACTGTTAGGGTGGTTCTTGTTAAGAAACTTTAAATGAGATGTGGACTTTGATATGTTTAAATGAAAATTCTCCATACCTGTAGAGATGAACTCTGCTTTGTTTTCAGGTACATGCTGACTCAAGAAGGTAAAGAAGCAGCATGTGACTGTCTCACAAGATCTGGAATGGCAGAATCTCTAGAGAAGTCAGTTTCTGTTGAAATTCCTTCGGTGGACAAACAAAACTCAATAGATATGGAACTCAATGATCATGACTTGGAATCAGAAGTGATGTCACCATTGACCAAGCAAAAGAAGCCAATAGATGTTCCTCTTGATTCTCTTGAGAGGGTATTTTCCTTTTATTCGAAGTCCTTGTTACTTATTTTGTTTCTTCATCCTTATATCAGATGGTTATGCCCTTTAGTTGCTCCTTTTCTGTCAAACGCACTGAAATGATGTCTGACGCTGATTTATATGGTATAAAATTTTGTTTCTTGTTATTTTCTTATTCTTGGATTAATTTTCTTGAAATTACATTTGGATCATTGGTCATAAGCAAGGTTGTCAAACTTGAGAGTCTACACAAACTTGTGGAGTTTTTGTAGACTCGACTCAAAGTCGTAAGATTCTACCTAATATAAAAATAATATTAAAAAGAATCTTTAAGTAGAGAACAAACAGAATATAATACCATTAATTCGACATTCAAAGTCCAAAATAAAGCAACAACAACAAATAAAATGTCATAGTACAAATTTTAATCATGCATAAACAACCAAGTGGGTTTCAGGTGGTTTGCACCAAATTACAAACAGAAGCTATAGGCTACAGCAAATTTGCAGGAACAAAAAATACAGATTCATAATCATGCTAACTCCACACCAGATTGGCACAACACAAGCAAAGTATGTGTCTGTTTCTATGAAGCACCGACACCTCTGTCTATAAGCGTGTCGCAGTGTCGGACACCGACGCGACACTGACACTTCACCGACACTTCTTGGACACGTGTCCGACACATTTCAGCAGTGTCCTATTAAAAAAATATTTTTTTAAAGCTCGGACACTCCTTAGACACCTCTCGGACACTGGTTAAGTCAATGAGTTGACACCTCTTTCTAGCTTAACACCTTTCGGACACTCCTTAGACACCTCTCGGACACTGGTTAAGTCAATGAGTTGACACCTCTTTCTAGCTTAACACCTTTCGGACACCGCTAAAAAACATTTTTTTACAAAATATTAAAAAAGACAACCAAATAGAAAATAAAAAATTTCAAACTTGTTCAAAATAAAAAATGTAACCTTTGATTCTAAAAGTTGAATTAAAATTTTTGTCATGTTTATTATATATACATATATATGAACGGTGTCCCGGTGTCCTATATTTTGGACATTAACCGTGTCTGTGTCGTGTCGTCTCCGGTGTCCGTGTCGGAGTCGGTGCTTCATAGGTCTTTTTGCATAGAACAACGTAGAAACAGGGTTGAAGAGGGTGGGTTGCTAGAGATTCAAATAGAAGCTGATGATTTGCGCAAGTCACTTGAGTTTGCACAGAGGATGGGTTGCTGAAGATTCAAAGAGAAGAAGCTACTGGAGTTCGCACAGAGGAGAGGGAAAACGAGATGGAATTTGTAGAATATGAAACTGAGAGAGGGGTTATTTAAAATGAAGAGAGTCCACTGAATGTGAATGGGTTAGAAAATCCCTAACTCAAACACTACAGTTTTGGGTGTTTTGGGGCTAAAAAATGGGTCTCACATAAACTCCCTAACTCGGCCGTGATTTCATGAGTATGTGCAAGTTTATCCTAGTCCAGCTGAGTTTACTCAAATCTGAGTTTATAAGCAAATCATCTTGTTTCTGCTAGGCAGACTTGTACGAGTTTACAAGTTAACTCTAGATATTTCCAATTGTAATTAATTAATTAATTAATTAATTAATTGTCTTCATAAATATTTTTTTCTCATATTTGTTGTGCATTCAAAGTAACATTTTTCTGGTGTCAATAAACCTTCATGGTTAACTTGATCTATTCATTTCCTTTTCTATGTCTAAGACTTCAGCCAAAATCATTATTTTCTATTAGTTTTGTGCTCCTGCTAACCCAGTTGTCTCCTACAAAGCATGGACGCCCCATTTTGGTGTTGGCTCAAATATGGCAGACATTTATTTATTTATTTGGGTGTTGTACTTGTACATGGCTAGTTCTATTATGACAAATTCATTTAGTGTATGTTTGGATGGGGGAAGCAAGGGAAAAATTTTCAGTTTTGAATTATGATTTATAGTGTTTGTAAAAATGAACAAGGGATCAGGTAATTAGGTTTCATGATAATCTATCTTTTCATTTTATTCTATAATAAAATTCTAATATTTACTTGAAATGAAATATTTATCCATTTGTTCCTTTCCCTCCAAAACTCGTTATCCTAAACATACACTAAGAATTCTTTTGGAAAATGTCAATAGAAATTATGATTAATTTGGGAAGGGCTTACAAAGTAGCAAGTAGTATAGACATATAATGTATATCAAGATATTGAAAATCTTGAAGTTTATGTACATGAATTATGAATCATTTTTACTAAATTTTCAATATTATGTGTGTGTTGGTGGGGATCTACTTACTCATGGAATAAGTCTTGTCATACTTACATGATTTAATAACTTCTTTTTATGGATTATGAATTTTGTTAATCCAACTGTTGAATTGAAAGCTCTCATTATGTAGATCAAGTCTATAAAATTTCATATAATTAAGAAACTAGTTGATGCTTCATCATATAATTTCATTTTAGCATATAATATATTCTTTTAAGATATATGTACATGTCAACTATATTACATTCCTATGAATGTCCGATTTATCTAAAATTTAGTATGCATGATTAACAAAATAATATCACATGATTCAATGGTTATATTTATTAATTTTATTAAATTTATATTCTAGAAAATGTTACTAAACTATGTAAGACCAAGTGGCATATAGGGGTATTAGAGTATATATCGTGTTTGTATAGTTTGTTCAGACTAGTTTAGAATAGCTTAGCCTAGTTTCTCAGTTAGGTTAGTTAGTTAACTGTTGCCAGCTCAGCAACAGAATTCTGTTATTCATACCAGAATCTGATTGGTCACTAGGGTAGTCTCTAGGGTCTATAAATATCTCATTGTACTCAGAATTCATTCAATAATAACATTCAGAAAAAGTTTCAGATCTGAGAATGGTTTTTCCTCTCTTTTTCGCTTCTGTCTCTCTAATTTCATCTTTGAGAAGGGGATGTATCTAGTGAGAGAGCTATTTCTATAGGAGTGAGAGGAGTAAATTTTCACCAGACGTCATATATGAATGGTCAATCAAGATTAAAAGTTACTTAATTGTCACACTAGTACACGACCACTTGAAAAAGTTACACGATTTTATGTTTTAATCTTGACCATTCATGATAAGATCTAATGGTAAATATTTATTCCTCACTCTCATATCTCATATATATCTCCTGTGTGTGTTCTGCAAATTTTGGAATTTAGTGTGTCATGAGTTAGTGTCTGTGCTTCATAGGTTACCTCCCTTTTCTTTCAAATGACGTTTGTGAAGTTTATGTACTAAGATTACCTGATTTTAATTCACTTGTTTTTGCCATGTTACATTTCTTGCAGTTGATTTCTTTTTTCTATTGCCTGATAATTGAAATGTAATTTTTTCTTGTCTATTACAATTTCCTCTTTCTGTAGTTTACAAACATGGGTTACTCCAAGGAGCAAATTGTCAGTGCTTTCACTGATGTTTCCAGAAGTCATCCAAATAAAGATGTCTCATCTCTGTGGCCTGCTGTTTTATGTCATCTTCGAGAGGAGCAAGTCTACGGTTCACAGCCAGAATCTCAAATTATTATAAATAATCACCAAATGACAAGGGCTAATACTGTTGTAAATGGTATTTATTTCTCTGTGACCACTACTTAATGTCACTAATGAAACTTTTTATCTAAATAAATCATTTCGTAAATGACCAGGTTCCAGAGGCCTCATTGGAAAAGAGAGCAGAACTGTGGTTTCATCCTGTGGTGGGCATGTGACAAACTTCTGTTCTCCTGATATTCCACCTTTTCCTTTGAAAGCTTGCTCATCAGCTGTATGGTTTGATCCATTTGTTAAAATTGATCTTCCATTTACATTGTTCATAATTTCTACTGGAAAAATGGATTCTTGATTTGATAGTGTACTAGGGATATAAAAAGTACTACTTTCTGAAACTGATGAGAAATATTGTTTTTTTTCTATTATATGGAAATTTTGTTGGTTTTGAAACATTATTAAGTGTTTCTGAAAGGGGTAACCGCTAACAAGTACCATTCTTGTCCAGATTTCATTTTGTGTTACAAAATGTCATAGAAGTTTCATGTTGCATTAACTGCATTCCCTTTTTTTTTGGTACATTCAGTTATCAGCTTTGCAATTACATATGCTTTGAGTAAGAAGAAAATGATAATGATTATAATATATTTATATTGCACTAAAGAAGATCAAATACAGTTGATCTCTCCCCCTGCTTTATCCCACAACTCATTGTAATCACCTTGCCTCCTCCCTTACAACCAATGTAAATATTAAGATTTACAGAATAAAATGCATATTTTACATGAACTTTTGATACTATAAGACAATTGTTCTTTTGTACATATCTTTATTTTAGTCAGATTTTATCTTTTTTATAATTATTTTTTGTTCCTAAATATAAAATTTTTAGGGACATCATGGTCTATAGCTGCACTTGCTTGTTCACAGAGTTCAAAATCTACACCTTTTCCTATGCTTCCATTTTCTAGTTTCAGACTTGCTACCTTTATACATTTTCATTCTAACCAAAAATCCCTCCCTGGTCTTTTCAAATTTTCCATCTAACCAAACATCTCTTCTGCACGTAGATATCTTCTGATATTTCCCCTCTAATAAAAGTTCCTTTATTGGCTTCACAGCTGTAATCTTTCCCCCATTCTCCTTTCATTCTCCTATCTTCCCTCACCAAAAGTGCCAACATTTATCAGTATCACCTCCAAATACTGAGGGCTAGAAAATCCAGCATAGCCAGATTTAATTTTGAGGAAATTTCCCCTCTTTTCAGCAAATCTTTGATATTGTTCCCTCCTGCTGGAAGTTCAAATCTTCCTCATCTGTGCTTCTCCATCTCTTTCCTCTTTTACTGAGCTTGACATTCACGGGCCATCAAAGGAGACCCAAACAGCCTTGTGTCAACCTCATGGATTCCCCAGTCTACCCATGTAATGGTTGAACCCATTTCTGACAAGGTTATACATTTCCATAACTATGGGCATTCTGAGTCTCTAAAATTTTTATTTTGAGACATAAAAAATAAAAAATAAATCTTGATGAAAATAAGATGTGAATTAGAGGATTATCTTATCTTTTTACACCAAAAGCTCATAGAGCCATAGAGGCACAGCATGTGCATTTTCTGTCAATGTGAACAGCTAATTTAGATGGAAGGGTGGAAATTTTGACATGTGTTAAAAATTAGGTTGTAATGTACTTAATTTGATAATTAGGGTGGAAAGTGCATATTAAATAATAAATTGGATACGTAGAATGCATTTAACCCAAACATTGTTTTGTTTATTCCTTTGTATTTATCTAAATTTTAACATATACATTACTATGAATTAATAGTAATTTAATCAACTTTTAAAATTGGTATCCTGATGAAAATCTTAGGACCATTCCATGCAAAAGCCAAACAAGGATGAGCTTGAATCAAAGATGAACATTTTAAATGTTCCACCATTGAGCTTGGGGGAGAGATTTGAAGATGCGTATGAAGTCATTTTAATATTGGATGATCGGGAGCAATTTGCCACTCAGGGGTTAGTAACATAAATGGAAAGTCACTTTTTCACTCAGGGTTATTATATGATTTGTATCATATGCTTTATTTGTTAATGATTTTAGTATTTGTAAGTTTAGTTAATTTTGTATTTACAGCACTCCAGTGTATAATTCCTGGCTTATTGCTCTTGACTCCAATGAACTTTGTATTCTATTAATTCAGATCACGATCTAGGAAAATTATTGAGAATATTCGCAACCAATTCAAAATCAAAATTGAGGTGAGTTTCGATTTCTTCATCTTCAATATCTACAAATAGAACCTATTGCTTCCCACAAATTAAGAGTATGTATTATTTACTGCATGCTGATGCTAAGATTTATCATAGAAACTGACATTGTACCCATGTGATCACTAGGTAATACATCAAAACGCATATGATTTGCATGCATAATTATATTTATTACTGCATTAAGATGAATATGATCTCAACTTTGTTTCCAAGTGATATGGCTCCTTGTATTACCACAACAAAAGTCTTCTCCTACTAGGTGTGGTTGGCTGCATGGATGAAACAGTGCATAATGTCAATATGGATCCTTATATTGACAGCCAATATTACTTTTATTAGTGTTCTTTTTTGGAGAACTTATGTTTTGCATATTATGGCATACTTAAAGAAAGAAAGGACCAGTAAGTTGTAACTTGTAACAACTGTTCTTCAATTTGAACCATAGTCACATAATTCGCTGTGTAGCCCTAAGAACCGCGAATTGGTGCGCTACTTGGAACTCTTCAACTCGGCCAGACAAGCGTATTGCATAAAGGGATGGTTAAGATAAAGTTAAGGGAAGAAAAGTGAAGGGAAGAAGGAGAGATGAAGTGAAATAAAAATGAAGTAAAGGAAAGGGGTAGAGATAAAGCAAAAAGAAGCGGGAGAGACAGAGAAGGAGGAAGAGATATCGATGAACAATGCCCTGTAAATTAAGAGAAAACATTGTGAAAAGTGGGTTTATGGAATGGAGCACATGACATTGGGAAGGGAAACAATTTAAAACGATTAATAAATGAATTAAGTGGGCAGAAAGGTTTAAACTTTAAAAGAAAAAAATTAAAAACAAAGTTGATAATAATTAATGAAAGTGAGAAAAAAAAATAGAGAAAAACATATACAAGTTACTACTATAATTTTTAATTAGTTGAAAATCTTTTATTGATAGTGTGTGAATTAATATATTGGAACATATCACGAACCATAGCGTACCGACTATGTATACCCCCTTACGTACCGCATACTCACCCAGTAACGAACCACATACCCGTACCACGTACCAAAGAGAATTGGGAACCATGTGACTATGATTTGAACCCATTTCCTCTGTTTTGATTCTTTTTTTTTTGTGGTCTTTGACTGGGAATCCCCTCAGGCATAGTTTGGTACTGTATTGTTCAGTTTTTTTTTGGTTTTATTTTGTTGAATTTGAAATTCTGTATCTTACTTAGACCACACATGCTGTATTGATAATATGTATGCAATAAATACATAAGAATATGATTGCTAAATCTAATCCTAATTAGCAACTAATTAGGAATTGTATAGCTAATTATTATTTAGCTGTTACTAACTAAAAACAACATGTGACTAATTCTAACTCTTAGATTTTAGACCTTGGCCTAACTCAACCCCAAAAGCTAGCCTATAGGGTGAGGGTTGCCCAAGACTTACATACCACAATTTGGCCTTATCTCTAGGCAATGTGGGGCTCTTAACACACCCCCTCACGCCTAGGGCTGGACATCTGGAGCGTGGACAACTATACGGGTGGTGGCCCAATAACAACGGATCATCTAGGATAGGCTCTGATACCATCTTAGATTTTGGACCTTGGCCTAACTCAACCCCAAAAGCGAGCCTGTAGGGTGAGGATTGCCCAAGACTTATATACTACAATTTGGCCCTATCTCTAGGCAATGTGGGACTCTAACACTAACACTCTCGGCTCTCCCTCAAGCTAAAGCTTACTAAGCTTTAAGCTTGTTACAAATATACCCATATTAACAAAAGTGAAGATAATAAATCGCGGGTCCAGATTGAGTACACTGGAATGGAGCCAGGTAAATTGCACTGGGAAGCCGTGGGGTAAGGTAGATTGCATTGGAAAAACCACAGGGCCAGGAAGATTGCTGTGGGATAGCCATAGGGCTAGGTAGATTGCTCTGGGAACCCCCGAGATATATTTCTAGGTTCTGAAAAATCATGGATAACAACAAATAGGAGAGAAAATGCCATCCAAAATAGAAATGGCCCAAGTACCGAACATATACAACTAATTATTATTTAGCTATTACTAACTAAAAACATGTGACTAATTCTAACAGATTTTATTAATGACAATACACCATTTTTTGTTTTAATTTTATTAATGGAAAATGGAGTTTCAACTAAGTTTTTTTTTTCCGACAAAAAAAATCAGCTTTTTTTTAACAACTTGTATGATTGTGAAACAAATTAGATGTGATATTAATTGTACTTGGACTTGGATGAAGCATAAATTTAATTCTTGCATCTATGTTCCTTTGTTTATAAAATGGTGAAAATCATCTAGAAATTGGTTCATATGTAGGTTCGGCGATTGCCAGTTGGAGATGGGATTTGGATAGCGCGGCATAAAACTCTTGACAGTGAATATGTGTTGGATTTTATTGTTGAGAGGAAGAAAATTGATGATTTACGCAGTTCAATCAGGGATAACCGCTACAAGGATCAAAAATTAAGACTTTTGGTAATTATTCCTTTCTTTGATAGTTAGTGTTGTTTCCTGACTTTTTAAAATTGTTCGGACATGATCGTGGTTGGCAATTGCATATGCATATATGGTCATTGATTAATGATGCTGCTGATTTTTTCTTCATGTTTTGGAGAAAACAGAGTGATGGGTGTTTGGTTATAGAATGTTGGAAAAGATATCATCCAATTAATGGTATCTTTACTAGGATATCCTTTCTTTTTAGGCATGATGTTAAGGTGTTTGAGTGAAAAAATGTGAGAAAAAGAGAGAAAATACTGAGAGAATTTTAGAGAATTTTGGAATCTGAAAACTGTTTTGGATTCAATGTGTAAAACTGCGAAAAATCTACCATCCTCCAAGAGTAGGTACTCCTTCCATTTAAAATCTAACACCTGGCATGATTAGTTATGCATCCCTAATTTTAATTAAAAAAAAAGAAGTTAAAAAAAGAAAAAAACTGTCAAATAATAAAGAGGGAGTACTGAGGAGTGGGTACTCCTGGAGTACTGAAAATTTGTTCGTAAAACTGATTACAATTTACAACTGAGTTTAGAAACACTATATATAGTGTGCGCTGAAAGTTGAAGCTGACAAGAGAAGCTAAGGGATCAGCTTGTAACTAACTTGAGTCAGTCACAAGCTGTTACAGCTGTATGACTTAACTGACTGTTACTCTTAACTGCTGTTAGACTTAACTGATTTAACGGAAAGCTAATACATTTCAGAATATTACAAGTAACTAGAATAAAGCTATCGCATACTCTAAGTCTAACATAAGGGTACTCAAACGTGACAATAGGAACTTCAGTTGAGTTGTATCATTCACTTTCTGTACTTGAACTGAACATTATATTTTGGGATACAATGTCACTGGCAAAGAATATAGTGCATTATTGCAATGAAGAGCTTGCACTTCGTTTGTTCTGTGCTGGTTGAAATGATTTAATGCCATTCCTCTTGCTCAGCAATATAATTTTAAAGCAAGCTATACTGAGGTTGCTTCCCCAATCCCTATTTCTCAATTCATTTGCATACTGTAGAGGTGTGGGCTGAAGAAGTTGATATATCTTGTTGAAGGTGACCCAAATTCTTCAGAAGCTGCTGAAAGCATTAAAACTGCGTAAGTATTCTTTGTTAAGTTCATGTGTTAGATTAGGCTTTGTTTTTCTTTTCCTCTGTTTTTTTTTGGGGGGGGGGGGGGGGCATATTGAGGTCCATGTGCATCATTATTACCCTCACTTTTATGAAATTCATAGCAAATGATGAAGTATTGCTGCATCATTGTTGACCGGGTTTCATTGTATGAATCTCCATTGCTTGCTTTCTATCTTCTATTATCATACTAGTATAGTAGTTATACACTATTCTGGTCTCTTTTAACTCTAAAATTGGCTACTTCTGGGGTACTGTATTGTGCATTCTTTCTTGTAGATTTTATCATTGATAATTGTAAGTATAATTTCTGACGTGCTTTTGATTGGTGCAAGCGAGCAACCATTCATTAAGGAAATTTCCTGTAACTTGTTTATTTGCTGAAGTAGTGGATAGAGTTCTTGTGTTTTTTTTATGATGCTTTCTTGCATGAGGTTTTAGTACTAGTGAGATGAGTATGAGTTGCTAATTTGCTTGAGTTAAGCTTAGTTCTGGTTAAATATAAAAATTTTGTTGTGTGTTCATCAAGGACTCCGATTGTTTGCTAATTAATATCTTTAAAAAACTTAATACATTTACAATTTCTGTTCATATCAAAGTTAATCCCATTTTCAGAATTTTTACTCCCACCTTGTGCAGCTGTTTTACAACAGAGATTCTGGAGGGATTTGATGTACAGAGAACAAGTGGCTTAGGTGATACCCTGAGGAAGTATGGTTATCTTACCCAAGCAATTTCTCAATATTACAAGTCAGGAGTTGTTGAAGACAATGTTAAATGCTCCGGAACATGTCCTCCTTTTGATGAATTTATTAGAAGGTGTCAAGACCTTGAAAAAGTGACAGTTAGTGATGTATTTGCCATCCAACTTATGCAGGTACTAACAATTTAGAAATTAATTTTGAACTGTTTTTCTTGTGATTGTTTAGTAGTCTAACTGAGTTGAACCCATTGACGTTGAATATCCTTTTAATTTACATTACAACACGTTTACGTTGCCTTTGGGTATAATTTAGCTTCCAGATGTTATTTGCAGGCAATTTTCAGAAAATCACAAGTACAGCTTGAATTGCATATGCATTAGTACATGGATGAATTTTTGTTCTTTTTTGCTGGATCCTCAAATTTACAAGAGTACTTTTTAGTGTAATATGAGTGGAATTGGATGCCTTATTTGGTCTTGTTAAGATATGTAGAGATATTACTATTTATTCTCTTTGATTTATTTTATAGTTTCCTGATTTAGGTTGATCCTAAATTGATTTAGATTGATCCTAATCCCAAATCTCTAGGGATTGGTTCTCCCATAACATGTATATATATACACTGTTGTATTTGCTAATTTAATCAATCAATATACACTTTTCATATTTCTATTTCAAGTTGGTACCAGAGCTCTTCTGGTCCAGGGAACCGTTTTTACTCCGGTCGCCCACCTAGGTAATTCTTTTTTTTTCAGCGGCTGCTTGTGTGGACGCCGCCAAAGTGTTCAGAAGTCTCCGATCTGCCACCCCACCGCGCGCCGCCTCCGACGCCTCCTCCACGCGCCGCCACGCGCCGTTTTTCTCAAAGCTGCTCGCCGGTGCGTGGGGTCCACGCGCCGCCCTCCCGGCCTCCGTTCGCGACGCCGCTTGTTCCATTGGGTTCGTCGGCTCTTCCTCTGTCTGTTTTGACCACTTTCAGGTCGTGGGTCACACTCTTTGGTGGCTGTTCGGTCGTTTTTGGTTGCTGCCAAACCGTTTTTTTGGCGGCTGTTTGACGTTCCTGCTGCTGTTTGGCGTTCTTGCTACTGTTTGGTGGCTGTTTGACATTCTTGTTGCTGTTTGGTGTTTTCTTGTTGCTGCAAAACTCTTTTAGTAGCTGTTTGGTGTTTTGGTTGCTGTTCTCCTTCTTTTTCACATGGCGGAGATTTCCAAAGTTGATAAGGAGGATCCAAAAATTGAGTCTTCTAAAAGGGGACTGGTTTCCTTTGCTTTTTCTGGTTCACCGGTTATTACCTCTGAGAAGTTGAATGGTAAAAATTATTTAGACTGGTCTACTGCAGTTGAGATATGGTTTTTAGGCCAGGGTCTTTATGATCACCTTTTTAAGAAGGCTTCCGAGGTTGATAAAGATGTGAGTGATGAATGGCAGCGAGCAGATTATCAACTTGTATCTGTATTATGGCAGTCCATTGATCCCAAATTAATGGTGCATTTTCGCCCGTACAAAACATGTTATGATGTTTGGAAGAAAGCTCGGAATATTTATGCCAATGACATCCAGAGATTGTATGAATCTGTTTGTGGTTTAGCAACACTTCAAATGGTTGATCATGATTTGCCATCTTATTTGAATCATGCTCAATCTACCATTGATGAGCTGAAGCTGATGTTGGTTAGTGGTGATCTTCAGAAAGTGTTAAGCAAGCTCGATACTATGTTCATGGTCTTTATCCTTCATGGACTTCATAAGGACTACGGATCTGTTCGTGATCAGATTTTGACAAATCCCACCATCCCTACGGTGGAAGAACTCATAGATCGTTTGATTCGGGTTCCTTCACCTGAGGCAGAATCTCAAACAGCATCTGAGTCCTCTGCTTTTGTCTCCAGTACCACTGAACGTGGAGGACGAGGTCGTGGTCGTGGTCGTGGAAAAGGGGGGTAGAGGAAACCTTCATTGCACCTACTGTCAGAGAGATGGACATACACGTGATAGGTGTTACTCTTTGCATGGCTTTCCGAGCAAGACAGCTAATGTTGCTCAATCTCTGACTTCAGAGCCCAAGATTGAATCTGAGAGCAATCATCCAATTTCCTGGTCTGCTGATGATTACAAGGAGTACCTTCAACTGAAGGCAACCCAACAAACCTCTTCCAATTTCCTGAGTCTCCCGGTTTGCTCCATCGTCGTCTTGGTCATCCTAGCTTACATAAATTGAAGAAAATGGTACCTCATCTCTCTCAGTTGGAGTCCTTAGAGTGTGAGTCGTGTCAACTAGGAAAGCATGTTAGAACTTCTTTTCCTAGTAGTGTTCATGGTCGAGCTGTGTCTCCTTTTGATATTGTCCATTCTGATGTTTGGGGTCCTAGTCGTGTTGCGTCTATTTTAGGACATAGGTATTATGTTACTTTCATTGATGATTTTTCAAGATGTACTTGGATCTTTCTAATGAAAAATCGTTCTGAGTTATTCACAATTTTCAAAACTTTCTGTTTAGAAATCAAAACTCAGTTTGGCAAAGTAATCCGTGTTCTACGAAGTGATAATGCTAAAGAATACTTCTCTGATTGTTTCACTTCCTTCATGAATTCCCATGGCATTCAACATCAATCTAGTTGTCCTCATACACCTCAACAAAATGGTGTTGCCGAGCGAAAACATAGACATATTGTGGACACTGCCCGTACTCTGCTATTGAATGCTAATGCACCTCCAAAATTGTGGGGTCATGCTGTCCTTATTGCAGGATATTTAATAAATCGGATGCCATCCTCTGTTTTGAATGATCAAGTTCCTCATTCCCTGTTATATCCATTGGATTCTCTTTACTCTGTCCCCCCTCGTGTTTTTGGTTGTACTTGTTTTGTTCATGATCTTTCCCCAGGTCGTGATAAGTTGTCTGCACGTGCTATCAAATGTGTGTTCTTAGGATATTCTCGTGTCCAAAAGGGGTACCATTGCTACTCTCCCACTACACATCGGTTCTACACCAGTGCAGATGTCACCTTCTTTGAAGACACACCATTTTTCAGTACCTCAGAAGTCTCTTCACTGGACTCCGATCTCTATTCTCAGGTATTGCCTATTCCTCTTGTTGATTCTGTTGAGTCTCCACCTGCTACTTTAGAGACACCCGGGCCTCCACCAGAGTGTCCTTCCCTACCAGGGTCTGGTTGTCTCCCACACCGATATGGGATAACTTATGAGCGTCGGTTACATACTTTGGTTCCATCTCCTAGTACACCGTGTGATTCCGCTTCTGCTCCAGTCTCCTCACCTACTCCGGCTCCACCTCTCCCAGTTGACTTGCCAATTGCTCTTCGTAAAGGTAAACGTTCTACTTCTAATCCTCATCCCATTTATAATTTTCTCTCATATCATCGTTTGTCTCCTACCTATTCTGCTTTTGTCTCTGCTATATCCTCTATTACCATTCCCAAGACAGTACAGGAGGCCTTAACCCATCCAGGATGGCGACAAGCTATGATTGATGAGATGACAGCTTTAGAATTTAACCATACTTGGGAACTTGTTCCACCTCCGTCCGGCAAATCTGTTGTTGGATGTCGGTGGGTCTTTAATGTTAAAGTGGGCCCTGATGGACAGGTGGATAGATTGAAAGCCCGTCTTGTGGCCAAGGGATACACACAGGTATATGGTTTGGATTACAGTGACACTTTCTCTCCAGTTGCGAAGATGGCCTCAGTTCGCCTCTTCTTGGCCATGGCTGCCGTGCGACATTGGCCCTTGTTTCAATTGGATATCAAAAATGCTTTCTTACATGGTGACTTGGAGGAGGAGATCTATATGGAGCAACCCCCTGGGTTTGTTGCTCAGGGGGAGTCTGACCTTGTGTGTAAATTACGGAAGTCCTTATATGGCCTTAAACAATCACCTCGAGCTTGGTTTGGTCGGTTTAGCAAAGTCATACAGGAGTTTGGAATGATCCGCTGCGAGGCAGACCACTCTGTTTTCTTTAGATGCTCACTGACCCATAAATTCATTTATCTTGTGGTTTATGTGGATGATATTGTAATTACAGGTGATGATCAGGAGGGCATCAAGGCTCTAAAGCAGCACTTATTTGAGCACTTTCAAACTAAGGATTTAGGTCCTTTGCGCTATTTCCTTGGGATTGAGGTTGCTCAGTCAAAGTCCGGTGTTGCTATTTCTCAGAGGAAATATGCTCTTGACATTCTGGAGGAGACAGGACTCACAGATTGTAAGCCAGTTGACACCCCAATGGATCCTAATGTGAAGCTTCTACCTAACCAGGGGGAGCCCTATTCCGACCCAGGAAGGTATCGAAGACTAGTGGGCAAGTTAAATTATCTCACCATGACCAGACCTGATATATCCTTTCCTGTCAGTGTTGTAAGTCAGTTCCTTAACTCTCCTTGTGAGAGTCATTGGCATGCAGTTGTGCGGATCCTCAGATATCTCAAAGGATCACCTGGGAAGGGACTTGTTTACAGTGATAGAGGACATACAAATATTGTTGGGTATTCCGATGCAGATTGGGCAGGTGATGCAAGTGACAGACGGTCAACAACGGGTTATTGTGTGTTCTTGGGAGGTAATCTTGTTTCATGGAAGAGTAAAAAGCAAAGTGTTGTTGCCAGATCGAGCACAGAAGCAGAGTATCGTGCAATGGCTCACACCACATGTGAGCTTCTGTGGCTAAAGTCTTTAATTCAAGAGTTGCAGTTTTGCAAGGCTGGCCCTATGGAACTAATGTGTGATAACCAGTCAGCCTTATACCTCTCCTCTAATCCAGTTTTTCATGAGAGGACAAAACATATAGAAGTTGATTGTCATTTTATCAGAGAAAAGATCCTCTCTGGTGTCATCAAGACTTCCTCAGTTTGCTCCAAGGATCAACTTGCAGATATTTTTACTAAATCTTTACGGGGTCCTAGGATAACCTATATATGTGACAAGCTGGATGCCTATGATATGTATGCTCCAGCTTGAGGGGGAGTGTTAAGATATGTAGAGATATTACTATTTATTCTCTTTGATTTATTGTATAGTTTCCTGATTTAGGTTGATCCTAAATTGATTTAGATTGATCCTAATCCCAAATCTCTAGGGATTGGTTCTCCCATAACATGTATATATATACACTGTTGTATTTGCTAATTTAATCAATCAATATACACTTTTCATATTTCTATTTCAAGTGGTCTTAAGCCTATGTTTTTGAATAAAGAACTACAATTTCTTGTAAAATTGGACGAGTTATTCTGGTACCTAACTATTTCATCCAATTGATTAAATAATTTTGATTTGAACTTTTTGGAACTTACAAATGCAGGTCCCACAGGTTACAGAGGAGGTTGCCATGGCTGTGTTGGATTTGTACCCTACACTTCTGTCTCTTGCCCGTGCCTACTCACTACTTGTGAGTCCTCATTCCTTTCTCCCTAGTATCAATTGGGAAGTCAATTATTAGTGTGTTTGGAATAACATAGTCTCTAAGAATCTTGGGTTGTTTTTCTTTCAAGGTATATAAATTTGTTACCGGAAAGTGAACTTTAGAATATAACATTCCCATGCTTGGTATAAGTTTTGAAAAATTATTCGCAAGTATTATTGATACCTAGGAAAGTAAATACTCATTTTTTTACGGTAAATTACACACCCAACCCCCAACCCCGAAAGAACTTAAATTACACCGTCCTCCTCTCTTATTTTAAAATCTATACTCCCCTCCTCTAAGAGATGAATGTGTTACAATTTAGTCCATTTTAATGTAAACAAGCTCCTTATGGACATTTTTTTATTGATTATTAATATGTAATTTTGAACTTCTACTATCAACCATAAGAGAAAATTGGTATTTAAAATTTCTTTTCATCTTCTAAATTGCTAATATAAATGATAAAATATGCAAAATTAATTATAAGTGACATGAAAAGTTGTAGAGAAGAAAATTTTCGTTAGGAGACTCATCTACTTATTCACCATCACTAAAAGGTTCATTTACATTAAAATGGACTAAAATATAATACATATTCTTCTCTAAGGGGAAATAAGTGTATGTTTTATAACAAGAGGGGACAATAATGTAATTTAAGCTTTTCTTTGGAGAGGGGAGTGTAGTTTACTCTTTTTTTTGTCCTTTATTCCCTTGGTGAGGGGGTGGGTATCTTAGTATCTTATATTCCTGTTAGATTGTTTGTTAGATTGTTATTGTTAGTGTATCATATGATAGATAAGGGCTTGGGCCTATCACTATATATATTTGTAAATACACTTATGTATATGTGTTATATATATATATATATATATATAATTTTCCGCTGTGTATTCTAGACACGGATTTTATCATATGTCTCTCGTTTTCTCTTCATCTCAATAATTCCCATGAGAATGAGAATGGGAATTATTTTCGACCATAACTTCTCACCCCCACTTCTTCTACCATATTTCTTCTTTCATTTTAAATTTTTATTTTTTTAATTCAATAGATTTTGAAAATATTTTTAAAATTATCACATGCTAACCAAACATGTTTTTGAATTTACCTAGGAATAACATTTCTGGTGAGTTTGTGGGAATATAAAATCGCCTCCTTGGGAAATTGCATTTGTGGTTGCGATCCAGTTTGAGACCACTTGAGCCACCCATGGGGCTAATTTAGATTGTTTTTTGATGCTCCTCTTCTAACTTTTCCCTCTCCTATTGTTTGATTTGATTAGGATGGTGATGCTCGTGCCCGGGAGGAGATGCTTCGAAGACAGAGTAATGATGTGATCAATGCAGTTGCCAGTAGGAATATTTTCCAGTTAGTTTGGGGCAGCTGACTTGCATTTCCCCCTCAAAGTTGGGTTTTTGGTTGTGAATCCTTTGAGCAAAGGTGAATGCCTTGTTTTTGCTTTCGTAACTTCTCATTATTGTATGTGTATATAAAATTAATATTAATTGACACTATAACTGAGTTTTAGTTAAGCAGCAATCTGTACATTTTGTAAAGGCAAATCCAAAGCAGCAGTCTGTATATTTTGTAAAGGAAAACCTTATACAACAACCAAGAGCTATATGGATCAAACAATATCATTTAACTTAACGAGAATTAATAGCTGGTGACATGTAGGTCGCAAGCCTGGACAATGAATTCCAATACAAGCTTTCTATCACTCATTTTCTGGCACCTACCGACTCTTATAGTTTCATCTTGCCCTTCACCTCCCTCTGCTTCCAAACCTTTCATCGTCAGCAGTGCCTTTCCATTGTTGTTATCGATGGTGGTTCTATATGTGAGGGTTTTAAAGTAAGGAAAAGTAAAGGAGTTATGGTTAGTTGAAAAATTAATGATTAACATTGTAATGTACAGTTAAAATAAATAATGAAATTGTTTATATTATGACGATGGTTGTTGGAAACAATTTTTACACTTTTTTGGTTTATTTGTATTTGTGACAACTTTAATTATCATTTGGATCTCGTGTTTTTTTATTAATTACAAAAACAATTTTAAATGTAGTGATAAGATGTTAAAAATAGGTTTGTGATATTGTATTTGTGATTTCAAATAATTCCCATTCAAATATATTTGAGCTGTATAAAAATAAAAGCAACATATGCATTATTGAGTCAAATAAGGTTAATGCTAGGTTGGTTAATGTTAATCGAATACAACAACAATCACCTAGAATACAATCCAGTCAACACGAGGTTATTGGCGTGTCCATTGGTGCTTAATGAAATAATATAATTGGTTAAATGTATTATAATACAACAATATCACATTTGATGACATAATCAGATTCTCTGTATAAATGATTAATTGTGAGTTCAGTAATGGTTAATGCTATGGTAATTGTGATATTGGTTAAATGTGAGTTATGTCACAATTACCATAACATTAACCATTTGTTTAGAGAATCCAGTTATGTTATTGTTAATTATGCTGACTCTTTGTGTGACACCCTTCTACCCCAATCTCTTATACATTCATCAAATAGAAAGATTTAGGACATTTACAAACCACATTGGGTAAAAAGGTTCACATTCTATTTCTACAAAACGTCATTGATTCAAAGCAACTGAAATTAAATAGAAATTAAGGTCAACTGTTTTTAGAGTAATTAAAACATTAAAATCTCAAATATCAACATCAAAACATCCTTATTGGCCATGTAAGACACTTAAAATAGTTTTCATAATCTCTTCTTAATAACATAAAATAAAACCCCTATTACTAAGCCCTTATGTCACAAGTATCAGAGCGACACCCCTTCAATTCAATACTCGGCACCTGATGTGCCATCATCATCGCCTGTGAATAAACCACAGAGAAAACGGTGAGGAAAAGAATACCAACTCATACATGCACACAAAAGGCTACCCTATCCTCACCCACATATAATCATCATCAAATAATATCATACTCATATCATCTCATACTCTTATAGCAAATATATTATCTCATCACCAGTTTATAAGTCACACTCGCAAATCATCAAGAACACACATTCTCCACACTCAACACATAATACTCATATCATCATATCATATTTCAATTTCATCATAAAATACAATGCAGGCTCACTCTATCATCATGTACACCAAACCTCATCCCAAGGATCATGACTCGGAAACTCGGAACTCCGCACAATGGGTGCACCTCATCAATCTCCCTAGTTGTTACCAATGATGGCTCTACCGTTCACGCCCTCTCTTGGCCGGTAGGTTGTACCCCCTCAATGGGCCCGCACAACGACATTCAACCCTAGGTTGCACCCCCTCAATGGGCCCGTGCATCGAATGACACCATCATGGTCTCTGCACCCCCTCAATGGGCCCGTGCAGTTCACTCCCTGAGTTGCACCCCCTCAATGGGCCCGTGCATCTCAGTCACCACAACCTATATGCTCAATGCATAATCATCATCATAACACACCTCATATGCTCAATGCATCATTATATCATCATCATCATAACATACCTTATATGCTCAATGCATCAATATATCATCATCACACATCTCATACTTCATATGCTCATTACATCAATATATCATCATCACACATCTCATACCTCATGCCCTCAATACATCATCATCATACATCACAATATTATAAACATCTAACGTCACAGGAGATATTCATGTCATCATACTCATAGCACAATCAATACTCTATATACATCCACTTAAATCTCTTAATTCCACAAATAATGTGTATAAACAACGTCAATAGACAAAAGGATCACAATCACCACATAAACAACATTCTCATACTCAATTTGACCTGGTAATCGATTACCACACAGCTGTAATCGACTATCAGTAACTCTGGGACACAAAAATCACTCTGGTAATCGATTACAAGCCTCCTGTAATTGATTACCAGCCATTCATTTATCTGGTAATCGATTACAGGCCCCCTGTAATCGATTACCTGCAAGCAAAAACCTCTGGTAATCGATTACAAACCCTCTGTAATCGATTACCAGCAAACCAATTCTCTGGTAATCGATTACAGACCCCCTGTAATCGATTATCAACAAGCCAAACTCACTCCCCTGCTGCCCAGAACACCCAGTAATCGATTACAGACTTCTGTAACCGATTACCGATTACAGACTTCTGTAATCGATTACCCGCGACACGAGAGGACAATTCTTGCGATTTTTACCCCCTTTAAACCCTTTTATTCAACCTCTAATCAATCCTTAGTGTTAATACATCAATCATACACGTTTATACCGAACAAAATCAACAAGAACACCAATCTTTACACAGATTTTGACAGTTATTCCATCATAATCCCCAATCGTTAAACCCTTATTTTACCCCTTTTCGCTATTCTCGCCACCCTCTTTCAATTCAATCAAGATTCATCAAGATTCACACATTTAAGCATCAAACCACATATTTTCATCACATAACACATAACATAGACATCAAATTCGAATTTCAATTCTAAGAGGGTCTTATGGTTGCCCTCACTAGCCAAGCACTCCCACATACATATACAAGCAGCACCCTTTCCCCCACCGTACCTTGAAGGTGAAGGTCGAACAACAAAGATTGACTCTTTCTTGATGATCACTCTGCAGCAATCTCCTCTTGAGACGTCGTTTCTCCCCTCCTTGTGGTTTCGCTCTCTGACGCTTTGAAAAATAAGGATTAGGGTGAATTGGTAACCCCTCCTTACTTAAATACTTAATTGGGCTGGGCCCACCCTCAACCCACTCATCCTTTTTTTAATTAGAAATAACACTATTAATAAAAATACTAATATTACTAATATTATTATTTATTTACTTCTCCTATTTTATTAATTTTATTTTATTTAATAAAATTTGGGATGTTACAACTCTCCCCTCCTAAAAGAAAATTCGCCCCCGAATTTTACCTGAAGTGAACAACTCTGGGTAGGACTCCTTCATCTTCTCTTCAAGCTCCCAAGTAGCACTCTCAGGTGTAGCTCCTCCCCATATTACCTTAACTAAAGGAATTTCCTTACCTCGAAGTTGTTTCACCCTCCGATCCTCAACTCTCACCGGCATGGTTTCCACCGTCAGGTTTTCTTTAATCTCAAGATGATCTGACTCAATCACATGTGAAGGATCATGAATGTATTTCCGGAGTTGAGAAACATGGAAAACATTATGAAGGTCTGACAAGTGTGGAGGTAAAACAATTTGATAGGCAACATTGCCGACTCTTTTGAGAATTTGGTAAGGACCAATGAAACAAGGTGTAAGTTTCTAGACTTTAATGCCCTACCAACCCCAGTCCACGGAGTGACTTTCAGGAATACATGGTCTCCTTCTTTGAATTCCAATTCCTTCCTCCTTTTATCCTCATAACTCTTCTGCCTACTCTGAGCTGTCCTCATCCTCTCCTGAATTATCCTAACCTTATCAGTGGTTTGCTGCACTACCTCCGGTCCTAACACAAGACTCTCTCCAGGCTCACACCAACACAAGGGTGTTATACACCTCCTACCATACAATGGCTCATATGGCGCCATACCTATGCTAGAGTGAAAACTATTATTGTAAGTAAACTCTATCAAAGGTAGGAAGTTATCCCAACTACCCCCTTGGTCTAACACACAAGCCCTAAGCAAATCCTCTAAGGATTGAATGGTTCTCTCGGTCTGACCATCAGTTTGAGGGTGATAAGCTGAACTAAGCCTAAGTTGGGTCCCCAAAGTCTGTTGCAAACTCTCCCAAAATCTAGATGTAAACCTGGGATCTCTATCTGAAACTATGCTAGATGGTATGCCATGCAACCTCACAATCTCACTGATGTAAATCTGAGCTAGTTTCTCTAAGGAGTACTTAATGTTAATAGGAAGAAAATGAGCGCTCTTAGTCAACCTATCTACAATAACCCAAATGGAGTCATGCCCCCTTACAGTCTTAGGCAAAACAACTACAAAATCCCTAGAAATGCTATCCCACTTCCACTCAGGAATACTTAAAGGTTGCAACAATCCTGAAGGTTTTTGATGTTCTACCTTAGACTTTTGGCAAACTAAACAAGCACTCACAAAATCCTCTATATCCCTCTTCATCCTAGGCCACCAAAATACCCTTTTCAAATCTTGATACATCTTAGTTGAACTCGGATGGAAACTAAGCTTACTCCTATGCCCCTCTTCAAGTACTAAGCGCTTAATGGTAGGTTCACTAGGTACACACACTCAGTTTCCAAATCTCACTACCCCATCTACACCTAAAACAAACTGTCCACCACTACCCCCTTCTATAGCCTCACGCCTACTCACCAAAAATGGGTTCTCTAATTGAGCTTTTCTAATGTCCTTCAACAATTCATTGCTTACTCTAATAATCCCTAGCCTCACACTATCAGAAGTCACCTCACAAGCTAAACTCAAATCCCTAAACCGAGTCAAGAGATCCATTTCCTTAATCATCAAAGAACTAACATGAAGAGATTTCCTACTTAGAGCATCTGCTACTACATTAGCTTTACCAGGGTGGTAACTCAACTCAAAATCATAGTCCTTTAGAAATTCTAACCACCTCCTTTGTCTCATGTTCAGCTCTTTCTGATCAAACAAATATCTAAGGCTCTTATGGTCACTAAAAACCTCAAATTTGGAACCATACAAGTAATGTCTCCACATCTTCAACACAAACACCACAACTGCTAACTCAAGATCATGGGTAGGGTAGTTTCTCTCATGGATTTTCAAATTCCTAGAAGCATAAGCTACTACTTTACCTTCTTGCATTAACACTCTGCCTAAACCCATCTTAGACGCATCGCAATATACTACAAAGGATTTACTAAGATCAGGCAATACTAACACTGGTTCACTAGTCAACTTTTCCTTAAGGGTTTGGAAGCTAAGCTCACACTTACTATTCCACACAAAAGCAACTCCCTTCCTAGTCAACTAGTCAAAGGTAAAGCTAACTTAGAAAACCCCTCTATAAATCTCCTATAGTACCCAGCCAACCCAAGGAAACTTCTAATCTCACTCACTGACTTTGGAGTCTCCCACTTAAGCATGACCTCTACCTTAGAAGGATCAACACCTATACCCCCTTTAGAAATCACATGGCCTAAGAAACTCACTTCTTCTAACCAGAAATCACATTTGGACATCTTAACATACAACTGTTTATCCTTAAGAATATGAAGTACTACCTTTAAATGTTCCTCATGCTCCTCCTTAGTTTTGGAGTAAATTAGTATGTCATCTATAAAGACAACTACAAATTTATCCAAGTAAGGATGAAAAATTCTGTTCATATAATCCATAAAAATTGCAGGAGCATTAGTCACACCGAAAGGCATTACCAGATACTCATAATGCCCATACCTAGTCTTAAAAGCAGTCTTAGGTATGTCCTCCTCCTTAACTCTAATCTGATGATAGCCCGACCTAAGATCGATCTTGCTAAACACACAAGCCCCCACTAACTGGTCCATTAGGTCATCTATTCTAGGCAAAGGATACCTATTCTTAATGGTTACCTTGTTCAACTGATGGTAATCTGTACATAACCTCATACTACCATCCCTCTTCTTTACTAACAAAACAGGCGCTCCCTAGGGTGATACACTAGGCCTCACAAACTTCTTCTCTAGCAAATCTTCTAATTGTTTCTTAAGCTCTGCTAATTCCATGGGTGACATCCTATATGGTGCAACTGAAATAGGTCCCGTCCCCGGTACTAAGTCTATGGAAAATTCTATCTCTCTCTCAGGTGGTAGACTAGACACATTATCAAAAAACACCTCAGGATACTCACACACTACGGGTATCTCACTAACAATAGCACTACTCTCAGATTTCAAAGAAGCTAGTAACATGTAAACCTGGGCATCTTCCCTTAGAGACGCCTTTACTTGATTGGCAGTCAAAAAGTCCTTATTCTTACTCTCCAAAGGGTGACCAAACACAACAGTTTTATTAGCACAATTTAATAGGACATGATTGGAAGATAACCGGTCCATACCAAGAATAATGTCTAGTTGACTTAGAGGCAAACAAATCAAATCAACTAGGAATTCTCTATCATCAACATGAATAGAACAATTTAAGCATACATCAGAAGTAGAAACTGACCCACTAGCTGGTGTTTCCACACAACACAAAAGGCAAAGAAGAGGCAGGCAGTTTTAATTTAGACGCACAAGCATGTGATATAAAAGAGTGAGTCACACCAGAATCAAACAAAACCCCTAAAAGATTACCCGCAATGAAACCAGTACCTTGGATCAAGTCTTCGGATTGAGCAGCTTCAGTACCACTTAAGGCAAATACTCTCCCAGTAGCTTTAGGTTTACTGGAACTTCCACTAGCACCTCCACTCGCCGCTGCAGTTCCTTGCTTCCCTTGAGGACAATCACGAGAAATATGTCCTTTCTCTCTACATGTGTAGCAGATGACCTCTTTATCTTCACATTGTTTTGCTCGATGTCCCTCATTCCCGTATCTGAAGCAAGCATTGGAAGCAGTAGAACCCACGCTTCCATCCTTGGACGCTTGACTAGCAACCGGAGCGTAATTCCTCTTCTGCACCGAACCCTCACTGCCACCTCCGAACTTGGAGCCTCCTGTTGCACGAGAATACGGTTTACCCTTGCTAGTTGATTGGGACCTGCTCTGATTTCTCAAAGGCCCTCCACTCTTGTAATGCACAGCTCTAGCCCTACTGTCTTCATCATAAATTCTACATTTGTTAACCAGCTCGTGAAAGCACGTCATCCCCTGGTAGTTGAAAACTTGCTTGATCTCTGGACGAAGACCGCTGATAAACTTCACGCACTTTGCCTCCTCATTAGCAGCTCCCTCATATGTAGGACAGAATCGAACTAACGCTTCAAACTTGGATACGTAGTCCCCCACGGTGCCATCCCCTTGCTTTAACTCAAGAAACTCTATCTGTTTCTTGTTACGAAAATAATGAGGAAAGTACTTCTCAAGGAACAACCTCTTGAAGTTATCCCAGCTCAACGCGATGCCCTCATCGATCATCCTCTGATAGGTGCTCTACCACCAGAATCCGGCATCCCCTGATAACATGAATGCAGCCAATGTCACCTTTTGTACCATCGAGCAGTCCATCGCTCTAAAGATCTTCTCGATCTCGAATATCCAATTAGCAGCCCCATCGGGGTCATAACCCCCACGAAAGGTAGGTGGATGGTTCCTCTGAAACCGAGCAAGCCAATCCACCTCATGATGTTAGTTCAGGTTGCCAACAGCCTGTGCCATAGCCATTAAGGCTTCAGCCATCACTCGGTCATTCCTACCTCCTCCAGCCATTACTCTTCTGATTCACAGAAAAGTAGAGAAATCAAACAAACAATTAAATCAAAGTAGCACAATTCACTCAATCAACATAACACATTAGCACCACAGAAGCACAGTAAACTCATAACTCAAGGCCGGTGAACCGACCTGCTCTGATACCACTTAATGTGACACCCTTCTACCCCAATCTCTTATACATTCATCAAATAGAAAGATTTAGGAAATATACAAACCACATTGGGTAAAAAGGTTCACATTCTCTTTCTACAAAACGTCATTGATTCAAAGCAACTGAAATTAAATAGAAATTAAGGTCAACTGTTTTCAGAATAATTAAAACATCAAAATCTCAAATATCAACATCAAAACATCCTTATTGGCCATGTAAGGCACTTAAAATAGTTTTCATAATATCTTCTTAATAACATAAAATAAAACCCCTATTACTAAGCCCTGATGTCACAAGTATCAGAGTGACACCCTTTCAATTCAATACTCGGCACCTGATGTGCTATCATCATCGCCTGTAAATAAACCACAAAGAAAACGATGAGGAAAAGAATACCAACTCATACATGCACACAGAAGGCTACCCTATCCTCACCCACATATAATCATCATCATCATCATCATCAAATAATATCATACTCATATCATCTCATACCCTTATTAGCAAATATATTATCTCATCACCAGTTTATAAGTCACACTCGCAAATCATCAAGAACACACATTCTGCACACTCAACACATAATACTCATATCATCATATCATATTTCAATTTCATCATAAAATACAATGCAGGCTCACTCTATCATCATGTACACCAAACCTCATCCCAAGGATCATGACTCGGAACTCCGCACAATGGGTGCACCTCATCAATCTCCCTAGTTGTTACCAATGATGGCTCTACCGTTCATGCCCTCTCTTGGCCGGTAGGTTGTACCCCTTCAATGGGCCCGCATAACGACATTCAACCCTAGGTTGCACCCCCTCAATAGGCCCGTGCATCGATATCCTCCCCTTGGTTGCACCCCCTCAATGGGCCTGTGCATTTCACTCCCTGAGTTGCACCCCCTCAATGGGCCTGTGCATCTCAGTCACCACAACTCATATGCTCAATGCATAATCATCATCATAATACACCTCATATGCTCAATGCATCATTATATCATCATCATAACATATCTCATATGCTCAATGCATCAATATATCATCATCACACATCTCATACCTCATATGCTCATTACATCAATATATCATCATCACACATCTTATACCTCATGCGCTCAATACATCAATACATCATCATCATAGATCATAATATTATAAACATCTAATGTCACAGGAGATATTCATGTCATCATACTCATACCACAATCAATACTCTATATACATCCACTTAAATCTCTTAATTCCACAAATAATGTGTATAAACAACATCAATAGACAAAAGGATCACAATCACCACATAAACAACATTCTTATACTCAATTTGACCTGGTAATCGATTACCACACAACTGTAATCGACTATCAACAACTCTGGGACACAAAAATCACTCTGGTAATCGATTACCAGCCATTGATCTCTCTGGTAATCGATTATAGGCCCCATGTAATCGATTACCTGCAAGCAAAACCTCTGGTAATCGATTTCAAACCCTCTGTAATCGATTACTAGCAAACCAACTCTCTGGTAATCGATTACAGACCCCCTGTAATCGATTACCAGCAAGCCAAACTCACTCCCCTGCTGCCCAGAACACCCAGTAATCGATTACAGACTTCTGTAATCGATTACCCGTGACACGAGAGGACAATTCTTGCGATTTTTACCCCTTTTAAACCATTTTATTCAACCTCTAATCAATCCTTAGTGTTAATACATCAACCATACACGTTTATATCGAACAAAGTCAACAAGAACACCAATCTTTACATAGATTTTCACAGTTATTCCATCATAATCCCCAATCGTTAAACCCTTATTTTACCCATTTTCGCTATTCTCGCTACCCTCTTTCAATTCAATCAAGATTCATCAAGATTCACACATTTAAGCATCAAACCACATATTTTCATCACACAACACATAACATACACATCAAATTCGAATTTCAATTCTAAGAGGGTCTTATGGTTGCCCTCACTACCCAAGCACTCCCACATACATATACAAGCAACACCCTTTCCCCCACCGTACCTTGAAGGTGAAGGTCGAACAACAACGATTGACTCTTTCTTGATGATCACTCTGCAACAATCTCCTCTTGAGACGTCGTTTCTCCCCCTCCTTATGGTTTCGTTCTCTGACGATTTGAAAAATAATGATAATTGGTAACCCCTCCTTACTTAAATACTTAATTGGGCTGGGCCCACCCTCAACCCACTCATCCTTTTTTTTAATTAGAAATAACACTATTAATAAAAATACTAATATTACTCTTCCTTCCAACAATGACATCAATCCTTTTTCTGCCTGGCGCTCTTCCGTGAGTTTTTCTTTTCTGATTTCATTTACTTTTTTGTGTGATATTACTTATCATTGCTCCGATTTCACATACTGCTAGCTATATTCAAAATCTATATCAACAAAGCTGTGGGAAATTCTTTCGTCCAATGTAAATAAGACACAAGTTACTTTAATCCTTGCAATCACAAGTTGATTTATCTTCATCAAGTCGTGATTCAATCTTCCTTTGTATTCAGGTGTGATCCTTTGAACAGTGGTTTCCGGTAAGAGTACGGTGGTCCATAGCGGTTGTCGTCAAACTCTGGGGGTGGTGTACCTACAGACCCTCCGATGCTCAAGTTAGTTTGTGTAGCAGATAAATAGTGTATATTAATCAGAAAGTGTAGCTAATTTCGGTGTGCTTTGCTTAATTTATATGATGGTAAATGGCGGGAAAATCAGTTAATGTAACGGTTACCCTATATTGGTTACACGCGCCTAAGCCAACATGAAGTCCACGCGCCAAAGGGTAAACGCCGAGTACGCATGCGGTATGCCGGTAGATGGAACAAATAAGCTCAGAGCATACATTCGCTGGATCGCGCATGCCGTAAGCTCAGAGGCCGGATGGCGGTCTAGAACAGTTGCCCCCCAAGTCGTGTCATTCATGGTATCTTGAATGTGCGACTTATAAGTTCAATACGGCCGAAGCTGGCGACTTTTCAACTTTCCAACTGTAACGGTTGGTATCATGAGACATGACATGTCGCAATCCAAGAGGCGCGTCTCTTCACTTTTCGCCACGTGTTCACATCCCATCGTCAAGTATATAAATGTTTTAAAACGCTCCGGGCGTCCATTTCTTCGTTCGAAAATTTCTAATTTCCCTCTGTTTTTCCTCTGATATTCTTCTTCTTCCAGCGAGTGGGTGCCATTTTAACACTTCATTTGGGATTTTCTTGCATGCCCTATGAGCCCTCAGGACTCTTACAGTTCTTAGAAGCGTTCTGTTCAGAGTTTTTGCAAGGTATTTTCAGTCCATTTCTGCCCTGTAATTTCTAGTGTTTTGGTTGTTTTTTCCCTGTATGTATGGGCCAACTGAATAGTGATAGGATAGTTGTTTTTTATGATTTAGAAGATAAGGAGATTAAAAATCTGGTTTGTAGGCCCTGTGTTTCTTCTCGGGTAATTCCCGTTAGTTTAAGTAACTTAGGTTCTAGTAAGGGGAGTATACCAAAAGTATCCTTGTTGCCCCCAGGCCTGTCGTTAAGGGAATTTCATGCCCTGAAATCTGGGCTATCCTCCAGTTTGGGTAGGCCTACTAGGGAAAGGGAAGTTGCCAAATTTGCCGGCATAGTTCGACAATTTTCTGGCATTGCTTCATCATCTGACCCAGATTCTGAAGACGAATTCTTGGATCTTTTGAACAGGTACGTGATGGGGAAGAGAAAAGTTCACACCTCTCCCAAAATCGACTTCCCGGAGCCGCCTAACTGTGAGCATCTTAGGTGGGTAGACGTAGAGGCATTGGGGACGTCTTACTGGTACAGTTCAGAGCCAACTTTGGAGCTGGCATTCCGGCATGTAACTTTTGCTTCTCCTGGGCATGAAGAAGAATGGTTAATAGAGCTTTCGGGAGAAATGATATAATTTGTAATCAAGGGAACCTAGAGAACCCCTTCCTTCCTATGTATAAATTCCTCTTCACCGACCTTGGCGTACGGTTTCCGTTTATAGATTTTGAAGTAAGTATATTAAAATATCTAGAGGTTGCTCCGTCACAATTACATCCGAATGCATGGGGGTTTATTCCCCTTCAAAAATTTAAGAAGGATCACGAGGTGATTGACTCACATCGTATCCTGGATGGTGGTAACCGTAGTCTTAAGGATCGGCTAAGTATTCCCCGACTTACCTTTTTGTTTATTCTTTATGATCCAATATTCATTATTTCTTCTTCTTGCAGGTGAAATGGCTGGCAACAATATTCTGGAATTGGCTGAAAAGAGAGCCTGTAGAGAGGCTCAAAAAGTGACGGCCGCTGCAGCCGCTGCATCTGCTTCCCACAATGTCTCCAAGTCGGAGGGAGAGGAAGCCAGTAATTCTCACGTGGAGAAGAGACCGCGATTGAGAAATGAACAACTCAGGAGGCCTTGGTAAAAACAACTGCTGGTCCTATCCTTACTATCCCAAAGTCATCTTCCAGCGCAACAACAACAACTTCTCAAATTACATGGGCTACTCCTGATCCCGAGGAGGGTGCTGCAATGAAATTACTGTCCGAATAGGGGCAAAGAATCTTCACCGGCGCCTCGACATCCGACATGAAAGATTTTTTGGGCCAAGTTGGGACGTGGTGTTTTCGAGGGGCCATGATGGCTGAATTTTTTCACAACACTATTGATGAAGTGGCCGCCCTCTCAACTGTTAAATAGGATTTTGAGGCCGTAACTGAAAAGTTAAAGGTGGATGAGGTGAAGATGACGGAGGCACTTGGAAAGGTGAAGACTCTCACCGATGAAAATATTCGCTTGGAAGAAAACAACACTAAATTGGCTGAAGAAGTTGCCCAACTGAAGGCGGCATTGGCGGCAAAGAAAAAGGTTGTTGAGGATGCCGAAGTGGACAAAGAAAACTAGCGGAAGAAAGCTGAATGGTATGTGGCCGAGATTCAGCGTGTTGAAAACCTCTGGGAGGAATCCGCAGAGTGTTTATTTCATAATGTTATCGACCAGATCAAATTTCTAATTCCCGACGTTTAACTCCGAACTAAAGGCATGAGTACTTTGTGCATCGTTCGCGATGGCAAGTGGTATCGCGGCGTTGGCAATTATTTTGTGGAGGAAATGTCGGGAGATGAAGAGATCACTCCTCCACCTATCAAGCCCATTCCATTAAAGGAAGATGTTGAGCGTGAAGAGAAAAAAGGACCAACTGATTCCGAGATGGTTGATCTTGGTTTGGATGACGCCAAAGCTTGAAGAGCCGGTATGCCGGTTTAGCCATGTAATTGTTTTAGGCATTTTTTGTAAGCGTGTTGACGCTATTTTAGCTTTAGTTAAGAACAAGTTAGTTATAAAGTACAAGTTATTTTACCATTTCGCAGTTGTGTTGTTTTATACCTCCTTCTTTAATTCTTTAATACAAATGCGCTCGTTGGGACCCCGGAGATTGCCGGTGTCAGGCTCCTTTTAGTCCCAGCATCCGGAATAAACCTAGATGAGGGGGCGCATGCCGGATGTTTCCTTGTTATGGCGCTGGCATGCCGGCATAAAAGGAAATCATCTAGTATTTTTCTAGGAATGTAGTCCGTTTTCTAGGAACGTAGTTCGCTTTCTAGGAACGTAGTCCAGATATATTTACTGAAATGCCTCTGTTTATTTGATCTTTGCTTAAAATGGCTTCAAATTGGTATTTTAAACCATGGCAATTTGCCTTATGCAATCAGTACAATCAGTAAACTATTGTCAAAGAAATGAAAAGTGTTAACTAGCTGAAGTACTTCTTGAGCTTAGCGGCGTTCCAGGTCCTTGGAATGGGGAGGCTGGCCAATGCTTCCAGTGAATATGCTCCTGAGTTGGTTTTGGCTGCTACCCGGTATGGGCCTTCCCAATTACATGCCAATTTTCCTTGGGCGGCATTCTTATTCCCCACATCAGCGCGTCAGAGGATTAGATCACCAACTTTGAAGGTTCTGGGAACAACTTTCATGTTGTAATGTGTAGCTGATTGGGCTTTGATGGCTGCTTCCCGTATAACCGCTCTATCCCGGCTTCTTCTATCAGATCCAATTCTTCTCTTATCCGGGATTCGTTATCAGTGGCTTCAAAGTTCAAAGCTCTAAGTGATGGTTCATCGATCTCAATCGGGATGACGACTTTCGTACCATACGTAAGGTGGAAAGGAGATTCTCATGTGGTAGAGTGGCGCGTTGTACGATAAGCCCATAACACGTGCCAAAGTTGTTCTGCCGAGAGACCTTTGTTGTTCTCCAATCTTCTTTTCAACCCTCTAAGGATGACTTTGTTTGCGGCCTCCACTTGCCCATTAGTTTTGGGATGCTCCACGGATGCGAAACGTTGAGTGATGTGATGACCTTGCAATAGCTCTCGAAATCCCTTGTCAGTGAACTAGGTGCCGTTATCCGTCACTATTGTATTGGGAATGCCGAACTGGCATATGATTCGACGGAAGACAAACTTTTCCAAATTCTTCTCCGTTATTTTTGCCAAGGTCTCTGCCTCAATCCATTTTGTAAAGTAATACACCGCCACGACGAGATATTTAAGCTGCCCAGGTGCCAAAGGGAATGGGCCCAAAATATCAATCCCCCACCACGAAAAAGGCCATGGGGCAACGATGGAGGAGAGTTCCTCAGGGGGAGTCCGGTAGATGTCTGCGTGTTTTTGGAAAGAGTCACACTTTCTACATCTTTCTCCATAGTTGGCCAGTAGTAGCTAGCGTGGATAATCTTCTTTGCCAAAGCCTTCACACCAAGATGTTGCCCGCAACAACCTTCATTAACTTCAGCCAGGATATAGGGGGTGTCTGAAGGGGGAATACATTTTAACAAAGGCTATGAGATTCCTCTTCTGTATAGTTTTCCTCTGTGCAGACAATATCTTGCTGCATACCTTTGGATCTTCCTGGCTTCGCTGGCTTCCAAAGGGAGGATGTCGCACTCAAGGTATCTGTGTATGCCGATGAACCGGTGGTCTTCACTTTCAATCGCCAAAACAATGGTAGGGGTGGAAACCGTTTCTTGTATGACAAAATGATTGTTGCCGAAAGAACGGGTGCTAGCCAGTTTAGAAAGAATGTCGGCGCGAGCGTTTCTTTCCCTGGGTACATGACGTATTTCAACATGCCGAAATGCCGCCATCAGTTCCTTGACCTTGGCTAAGTATTTAATCAATAATGGCTCTTTAACTTAATAATCCCCTTTGATTTGAGAGACTACTAGCTAGGTGTCACTATTTACTCTGATATCTTGAGCCCCGACTTCAGCCTCCATACATAATCCAGCTAAGCAAGCCTCATATTCTGCTTGGTTATTTGACGTTGGAAAAGAGAGACTGAGAGAATGTTCAAGTACTAACCCTTGGTCACTTTCCAACAGGATTCCAACCCTTGAGCCCTTTGGATTAGATGACCCATCTATGAATATCTCCCAATGTTGGCCGGCCATGGCGGATGCAGGAGGGAGATCTGCGATAAAATCAGCTAGAGTTTGGGCCTTCAGGGCTTGATGAGGTTCATACATGATCCCGAACTCTGATAATTCTATTGCCCAAGATACCATTCTCCCTACAAGACCCGGTCTATGGAGGACTTGCCGGATAGGTTGATCAGTGCGTACTACTATCTGATGGCTCTGAAAGTACTGACTGAGCCTGCGAGCAACAACTAATAATGCAAATACCACCTTATCCACCTTTGGGTGTCTCAACTCCGACCCCTACAAAGCCTTACTTACAAAAAAGACTGGCAGCTAGGTGTTATTTCGTTCCCGGATCAAAACAACGCTGACCGCTTCATCCGCCACAAAGAGGTACAAGAAAAAGGTCTCGCCGGGATTCGACCTAGTCAGGATGGGAGGAGTAGATAAAATCACCCTGATATGCTGGAAAGCATCTTCACATTTGGGATTCCAGTGGAACTCACAACCTTTCTTTAGTAACCTGAAGAAGGGAAGGGCCCTGGAGGCGGATTTCGCAATAAAACGAGTAAGGGTGGCAAGGCGGCCTGTTAATTGTTGCACTTCCTTAACGCAACTTGGGCTTTTCATATCCAGGACTACCCGACATTTGTCTGGGTTTGCCTCCACGCCTCTCTCCGTGAGCATGAATCCTAGGGATATTATGGCACATATTATGCTTACGCAGATGGGAGAATACTGCTTGCCAGATCTACCACCTGGACCTCTTCCAGAGTGCTTTTGACAATCATATCATCTATATAAACTTCAATTGTGTTCCCTATCAGCCCCTGAAAAACTTTGTTCATCATTCTCTGATAAGTGGCACCTACATTCTTGAGCCCGAAGGGCATCATGCGGTAACAATAGTTCGCTTGGTCTGTCATGAATGCCGTTTTTTTCTTGGTCAGGAGGGTACATAGGAATCTGATTATATCCTGAGTAGGCGTCCATGAAGGATAAAAGACGGTAACCGGCAGATTGGTCTTCAAGCCGGTCAATGTTTGGAAGGGGATAACAGTCCTTTGGGCAGGCCTTAATGAGGTCTGTGTAATCAACGCACATTCTCCACTTGCCTGACAGTTTTTTACCAAGACTACATTGGATAACCAAGTAGTGTACTTTACCTCCCTGATGAATCCAGCCTCTAGCAACTCTTCTACTTGTTGAGAAATAGCTCCAAGACGTTCAGCCCCCATCTTCCTTCTTTTATGAGATACCGGTTTTAATTTTGGATCAACTGATAGTCGGTGACAAATGAATTCCGGATCTATGTCGGGCATGTGAGCTGTTGTCCACACGAACAAATCAACATTCTCCTGCAGTAGTTTGCATAAGGAAGAATGAACTTCTGGATTGATGTCGGTCCCCACTTGGACGGTTTGATCAGCGTCTGATCCGACTTGCAGTGGTCGGGATTCATCAGCTGGCAAGGGACGATTAGAGATGAAGTCATCTCGCACATCAAGGTCCGCCAACAACACGTCCGCATTGGGCGGCTTTACAACTTCCACAGGCTGTTTTTCCTCCATTGTGATACGCAAAGATTCTTTGTAGCAGGATCTTTCTGCCATCTGATCTCCTCTAAGGGAAATAATATCACCTGCATCACTCCAAAATTTCATGATTAGGTGATTAGTGGAAATAACTACACCAACAACGTTCAATGCCGGCCTTCCCAGGATGGCGTTGTTTGTTGAGGGACAATCAACAACTAAGAAGCGTGTTTTGATAGTTTTGGACGCCGGAGGCAATCCCAACGTAACCAACAGCTTCACGTACCCCAGAGGGCACGTTTTGTCCCCAGTAAAGCCGATCAGATCGCCTCCAGTATAAGGAAGGAGGTCAGATGCCGGAATGTGGAGTTAGCTGAAAGTCTTTTCAAACATGATATCAGCAGAGCTGCCTTGATCAACAAACACACGGTGGACCTCATGGTTAGCTATGTATACAGTGATCAGTAGGGGATCATCATGTCTAGGAACAACTGGGCCAAAATCATCATTAGTGAACATCATGGTTGGGAATCTCTGTCGATGCCGACTAGATGACTGTCTAGAGGAGGAAGAAGTAGCCAAAATCTCCTTCAGGTGCCGCTTCTTTGAATTATTGCTTTCTCCGCCACCTGCAAACCCTCCAGCAATGACATAAATGATGGGACGGCTAGCTCGAGGACTACGTTGCTCCGCTGCAGGGGTGCCACGATGTTGAGAAGCCCTGGGAGGATCTTCAGGAACTTTATGCGGGGTAGACTGTGATTTATGTCGAGTCTCCCTGTCTGTCCGTGAATGATGTCGGCGTGGGCTCCTACTACGTGAACGACTTCTATCTCGGGGCGAGTTATTTTCCTTCCGACAACCTCTATCATCACTATCCCCTCTTTTTACAAATCTGTTGAGTTTTCCCAATCTGATGAGATCCTCTATTGCATCTTTAAGTTGGATACATTTATCAGTGTCGTGCCCCTAGGATCTATGAAATCTGCAGTACTTGCTTTTGTCAGTATCTGCCTTTGCTTTCACGGGTTTAGGGCGGCGTATGCCTACTTCAAACATTTCAACGTTTAAAACTTCATTCAATATCCGACTAGGGGAGGTGGTCAATGGGGTGTACAAGTTATATCGTCCCTAGAATGGTTTGTTCTAACGACTATTCTTGTCAGCTGGCTGCTTGTCTGTCTTTCCGGCTTGCACCGACGTGTCTTTCAGTTTCAATGCTAGCTGCTCATCCTCCTAACTAATATACTCTTCCGCTCTACGCAAAAAGTCTTCCATGGTAGGAGGTCTCTTCTTGGAAAAATCAATCCAAAAGGGGGAATGGGGGATCGGGCCGTCTTTTGCCAGCATGAGTTGTACCCCAGGTTGGATCCCTTGTACCAATAAAGCCTCCTTAGTGAACCTGCCGATATAATCGCGGAGAGATTCTATAGGATTCTGATGGATCTTCTTCAGACTTGCCTCTGTCTTGGGTTGGACCTTACTTGTAGTAAAACTTGTGATAAATTCGCTGCGCAACTTAGCCCTTGTGTTGACGTATCTAGGCGACAACGATTGAAACCACCGTAATGCAGTCTTCTTTAGTGACAATGTGAATACCCGACACATGATAGGTCCCATAGCTCCTCTGATGGACATGGAAGACTTGTATACGTCCAAGTGTTCTAACGGGTCCCCGGTACCGTCATACTGCTCGGTTACCGACAATTTTTCAAACTTGCGATCAACAGGAAAAAGCATTATTCTTTCAGAAAATGGCACAACGACCTGGATAATCTCATCATCAGTACAATAGTCGTGGTGATGGTCTTCTTGGCGGCCATGGCAAGCAGTGGAGGGCGGAGGTGTTAGGGCCATAGGAAACACTAGAAGGGGGGTTAAATAGTGTTTTAAAATCTTTACAGATTTCCTGGAAAACCTTTCGCAAACAAGCAAAACTGATTTGAGAATATTTTATCAACCTTCCGAAACTGGAAGTTCAGTAACTTGCTGATGCAACTCAGAAGGTTGAGTGAAAGCCTTTATGAAAGTATTTTCTCTTAAAGAAAAGATTGTTTTTCTGCTCCGATTAATAAAACAAATTTTCTTTATCCCTCCTTGGTTAGTTTAAACTGATAACAACGAAAAGTAAAAAGGTAAGGGAAGAGAAAACTTAACACAGAGATTTATACTGGTTCAGCCACTAACCCAGTGAGCTACATCCAGTCCCAGGGCAAACCACCACTTAATTTTCCACTAATCCTGCAAGATTACACCGAGTATTATTTGCACACCTGGCCTCTCCAGGACGGACAAGTATTCTTTGTTCTCAACTGCCTCTCCAGGCAACTCATGCAGTATTCTTTGTTCACCCAGCCTCTCCAGGCTGAAACAAGTATTCTTTGTTTTCAACTGCCTTTCCAGGCAACTCATGCAGTATTCTTTTACAGACAAGCCTCTCCAGGCTCAACCAAGTATTCTTTGAACACACAGCCTCTCCAGGCTGAAACAAGTATTCTTTGTTTTCAACTGCCTCTCCAGGAAACTTAAGTAGTATTCTTTTACAGTCAAGCCTCTCCAAGCTCAGCGAGTATTCTTTCTTCCACCAAGCTTCTCCAGGCTCTCAAACACTTAATAATGTTTGCAATTTAAACTAAATTTAAGTTTCTTAGAAACATAAACTTAGGTTCTTCTTGTACAAAGTGATAACTGAGTATAACTCAGGATACATAAAATAAATTCTAAGTACAAGGATAGGACAGAGATACAAGTGTATGAATTTCTAATCGGGTTCTTCTCTGTATCTGAATTTTCTTCTTCAGAGAGTTGGCTTGATAAGATATTATATTGAGCTTTTGCCAGATCTCTCTTTGGGCATTATCTCTGCTTTGGGCTTCAATGCCGCCAATCTTCAAAGTCTTTCGTGAGGCTATTTATATGTTCTGATAAAATATAGCCGTTGAAGATTGCTTAGTATACCGTTGAGAAATGTAGCCGTTGGAAATTTCTTGGTATACTTTCTTAGAGCCGTTGTGAGATAGCTTCTCTTCTGTCTTGCGTAGGTGTGTAGGTATGAATAAGTTCTGACACACAGTAGTTAGGCTCTTAATCTTTTTTAAGAGAGTTTCTGATATTTCAGCAGGTTGATGCTCCTTTTCTCTCTTCTTCTCTTCCTTTTCTTCTGATATCTTGATGGACATGATGATATCCGTTAGACTTCTCCTTTGTCCTGTTGTGCAACAACTTTTCTTCTCGATTAAGGTGCATGCTTCTGATAGCGTATGACAGAGGTGGTACAAGAGTAGGTGTTGCAACAACGCTGACTCTATCTCTGACCTCTGTTTGCTTTTCTGCAGTAGGCTTCCTCTTTTGTGTCAGGAAATAAAGTTTGTACAAAACAACCTTTGTTTCTTCTTGCACCAATTTAGCTTTATCATTAATATTTGCTGAGACTTGAGTCTTTTAATGCATCATTCAGATTGACTCACAAGTCTTCGGAGAGTAGCATGACGTCTCTGGCTTCAGAAGGTTTTCTTCAACAGATTCTGTTCTTCAGAGAGTCTGATCATTTTCAGAAGGTCTTCTTCCTCAGAAGGTTGATCATCTTCAGCAAGTCCTTCCTTTCAACTGTATGCCTTCATCTTGTATTCTTCTACAAAGAATTTCTTCCATCTTCAACAGGGAGATGATTTAAGCAAGTTCTCTTCTTCTAATGATTCTTCTTCAGATGATTTCTTCACTGCTCTTCCTTTTGTACGTCTTTTTGTATGTCTTCCTTCTTCAACAAGTCTTGACTCTTCAATAGGTAGATGCTTTTAGCAAGTTCCTTTCTTCAACAATTACTTCTTCTTCGGTAGTTTGCTCAGACAGAAATTAATTCTTCATTGATCTTTGCTCTTCTTTTGGTTGTAGATCATCCAACATCTCTGATGGCTTTCTTCATTACAGTTTACACAGATGAATCCTTTTCTTCTTAGTAGATTGCTTTCTTCAACTTCCTTCAGAAGGTTTTCTTCTTCAGAAGCTTGTACTCTTTTCTTCAGATGGTTGTTGCGCTGTTCTTTCTTTGCTTCTTCCCGATTCCTTTCTTCATCCGATTGTTCCCTTCAGCAGACTTCTTTAGGTTGTACTTCCTTAGCAGTCTTCACCCTTCAGCAAGTTATTGCTTCAACCTATTTCCTGAAATGCACAGAAGAATACCTTTCTCAGTAGCACCTATTTCTATACAGTCTAATTTGTTAATCATTAAAACCAAGGATAATGAGTCTTGAATCTAATTTCAAATACTGAGTGGACGGATGCAGCCGCCGACGGACGACGCTCTCGGGATGGTCTTGGATGAGCCTACGACGGATGAGGCTCTCTATTCAAAGATTCTCTTCTAGGGTAATTTCTTGGCTCTGCAGAATGGTGAGAATGAGTTGGCAGAACGAGCGGCTGGCGCGGTTGCAGTTGAGGGCGCGGTTGTGGCTGAGGGCGTGGCTGCGGTTGAGGACGTGGTTGCTGCTGTGGACGTGGTTGCGACATTTTTTGAGTGACGATTTGAGCTGAAAGGCGGAGATGCTCCTCTTCTAGCTTAGATAACCACTGTGCATAATCTTGCAACAAAGAATCTTGTTTGTCAATGAAAGAAAGCAGTTCTTGACGCGTAGGTTGACCTGGTGGTGTAGAACTGGAAGGTTGTTCGCTGACCCGTGGCTGAGGAGTAGGGGGGTGGCTGATTATTGGTGACAGGAGGTGACTTCCGTTGGGTAGCAATAACTTGTGAGGCTGCTACGGCGGCAGTAGTTGTAGCTGCAGTAGCTTCGACTGTAACCGTTTCAGTGGTTCGGCCACGCTGGGGAGCAGCAAGCGGGACAGTGACGGCAGCCGCGGCAGCGTCAGCGGCAGTAACATCCATGGGGCGACCGCAGCCAGTGTTAGCGGCGGAGTTTGCGCGAGTGTCGACCGTGTTAGCTGGTAGCAGAGGTGGCAGAAAACGATAGACGTCTTCCCACAAACAGCGCCAATGTTTATGTGTGATCCTTCGAACGGTGGTTTTCGGTAAGAGTATGGTGGTCCACGGCGGTTGTCGTCAAACTCCGGGGGTGGTGTACCTGCAGACACTCCGACGCGCAAGTCAGTTTGTGTAGCAGATGAATAGTGTGTATTATTCAGAAAGTGTACTTGATTTCGGTGTGCTTTGCTAAATATATATGAAGGTAAATGGTGGGAAAATCAGTTAATGTAACGGTTACCCTGTATTGGTTACACGCGCCTAAGTCAGCATGAAGCCCACGGGCCAAAGGGGGAATGCCAAGTATGCATGCAGTATTCTGGTAGGCGGAACAAATAAGCTCAGAGCATACATTCGCTGGATTGCGCATGCCGTAAGCTCAGAGGCCGGATGGCGGTCTAGAACACTTTGCATGTTGCGTTGCATTTGGTATGGTTTTGTTTTCAGGAAGAACACATATTCTTCCTTTTGTGTTTGATCCCTCTATCGAAGGTACCTCTTCTTAGTTTTTCGATGCACTTTTTCATTATATAAGGTACATCTTCTTCCTTTTGATTTTCATTATATATTTTGATCATATATTTTGATCATGTTTTTAAAGTAAGCTTCAATGTCATGATTTTTATTCTGATTTGGTTGATTTTTCTTTCTCTCGGTGATTTATCTTATTAGTTACTCTTCTCCTTTCTTTCCCTATTTCTTGTTTTTCATTATATTGGTTTTTGTGACCATTCTTACCATAACCAAAGGATTGCCAAAGATCAAGTAGAGTTACCGTTCACAAGGTTTGTTTCTTTTTATGTGCTCTAATTGTCTTTGTAATTGTGCACATTTTAGTGTTCTTCTATTGTTCTCAAATATGAAGGTGGGTGTAAATTGAAGAAGAAAGGTTGATAGGCAGCTGCTATCAGAGTTCTTAGGTTAAAGGAGATATTAGGGTTTAGAAAAGGAAAGCTATAAATTATTTAAAAGGAAATAAGATAACTAAATTCTGCTTGTCCATTTTCAAAGGAAACCACAGCTAAATAACATTTTGTTTTGGGCCTTACATACTACTATTAGCTCATAAGCCAACTTGAAGGAAAGATAAATAATTATAAAAAAGCAAATAGATTGCAGCCCAAAAATACAAGCCACTTAATTAAATAAAATCCTTCAACCAAAATGGTTTCTGGATACTCCTCTTGGGTCTGTTAGGGCCCAAATACATATTGCTATCAACGGTGGTGAATAAATGAACCGAAGAGGAGAGGTAGTGCATAAATGAAAATTTACTGGATTGATTAATTTAGAAACCTTAAATCATCTCATTTAATTTCCATATGGTACTGTTGCTATTGCTATCATTTTTGTTCTGTGTATGGTGTTTCTTGTTACTTTTTTTGCGGCTTGGAATTTACCTCTCTGTTCTGGACAATAGCTTGCTGTAATTGTATGTTGTAAAATACTACTCAAACATATACTTTTAATTAACTTTCTGACATATAAACCTTTTGGAAGATGACTTATAGACTCTAATCCAAGCAGTTGAAGTTTCTTATCTTATTCTGGTCATAGGGAGAGGTTAAGAGACATATAAACCTTTTGTATACTTTTAATTAACTTTCTGACATGATCATGCTATTTATCCCTAATAAATTTTCACTCGTTTTCTTTCTTTCTTTTTTTTTTTTTTTTGCCTTTGTTGTATATGATCATGCTATTTTTTATTGGTCCTTTTTGAAGAAATCAGAATGGGAACCAAATTTGAGCTACATCGTAGAAATTCTACTGAAAAAGAGGTAAAAAAAAAGTTGTTAGTTTATGCTAAATTTTGCGCTCATTTTGTTTCACTGTCTTGTAGACTACTTAAGGTTACTTAACAAAAAAATGTTTCTCCTAAGATTCTGACATGATATCTCTACAAGGACCCTTTTAGGTATGGGTTGAGCAAGTTAAAAACTTTTAAAATTGATAAATTCTCTCAACTATGTGATTAGTAATGGAAATTGAGAAAAGGTACACGGCGAAAGAGATAAGGTCTGCCCTTTTAGTAATGATATCTCTACAAGGACCCTTTTAGGTATGTGTTATTAATGCATGTTGCCTCATTAAGGTATTATCTTTCATTTGTTATTGGTTACCCTTTTAGTGGGATAGACTGTCTTTTTGCAAACCACACATTTGTCTATGGTACCGAAGAGCAAATTTGATCAGCTTCTCCTCTTAGAGTGCAAGAGAAAAGTTATTTTCTTTCAAATCCAGCCTCTGATATCAAATCTAGATGTTCAAAAAAGTAGTCGTCTTTCTTACTCTCTCAATGTGTTTATATTATTTTTTGCAATTCTCATCCACAATTCTATTTTATATTACAAAACCTTTTTTTACTATTTTGATGAGGCAAAACTGTTATATATTTATAAAAGTGTAACATTCATCTAATAGATTATGATTCCATCCCTCAGTTGACTCACATTTATAATTTTGTGTATAACTTCTAGTATACTTGTTGGATTTGAGTACTTTCTTTTTAGTTTGAAAGCTAGCACTCTAAGCTCCAACATGGTTTGTGTTTCAGATTTAGTTTCCATGTTAATTAGACCCAATTTTATTTTGAATTCAAAACTTTTTCTACATAACTCGCATGTTGTCACATTTTGAACATTTTATACTCAGCTGTTCATATCTTGAGCTAAACATATCGGATTTTAGTGTCATTTTTTTGTTAGAATAATAAGACATATATGTATTAACCTACATAATTTTAGATTTTATCTCTTTTTTGTTTAATACCCGTTTTTGTTTAAAGATGGTGTCAATTTTGAGGGCACTTCTTAACATGTTCTGTGTTAGTTTTTATTTTGTATGACTTATCTTGATTTATAATTTTAGGTATGGAGAAAGATTCATGATAATAGTAAGGAAGTTTAATAAAGAGAAAATTGAGGCTTGTACTTGGGGTGCTACCAAGTCAATTAATCTTGACGAGCTTAGTAGGAAGTCAATTAATCTTTGAATTTCTTTTATTAATATATATTTATTAAGCTGTAATTTTATATTTTGTGTTTTCTATTTTGTTATCCTTTTATTGTTAGGGGTAGTAAGAAAGGAAAATACATAATCAATGGAACAAGCAGGACATGGATTCTTATTAGATTAGCTTATTTTTAAACGCGTTAGCTGTGGATTAGCTACGACATTCCCTAGCTAAGCAAAATAGACATACTAAAGCTTTAGCTAGAACATTGTCTTTCTAAAGTGTTTTGATAAATGCTTTAGAAAACTTTTTTTACAGCATTTTTAGAAACGCTTTAGAAAGTAAACTAAATACTACAACACCAACTACTAAAGCGTTTAAAAATGCTTTAACATGCTTAAAAAATGCTTTAGAATGCCTTTTTTGTTATAGTGATGATGAAGGGTTGATCCTAGACATGCAAGAGGAGCTGAATCAGGTCAGTGGGAATGATGTCTGAAATCTAGTTCCTAAACCCCATGGGAAAACTGTGAGAGCCGGAGGCTGATGAGGGCGGGGAGTGATCGCCGGTGCAAAGAGGCACGGACAAGGAGCGGCTCCTGGCAGGCTTCTAAGCAAGAAGGGACACATGGATGAACCGAGCCCACACCCGAATGAGAGGGATCTAGAGGCTGTGCAGGTATGGGACTGTACAGTTGAAAATAGCTTAAAGGAAATTGTTGGGGAGAACTATACCAATAAGATGCATCTTCTTTTCGGAAGCCCATAACATAAGAACTCCATAGTTAAGCGTGTTTGGCTTGGAGCAATTCTGGGATGTGTGACCTTCTGGGAAGTTTCCTGGAAAGTGTGCAAGTGAGGACAAAGCATACTGGAAAGACTCGTGTTGGTTTGTGGGGACCTTCATCAGTCCTGCAAGCGGCTCGGGGGCGTTACAAATGGTATCAGAGTCGAGCCTCTCCCAGTACGGTGTGGTTCGGGGATGAACTAGGCGGAAGCTGGTGGACATGTGAGAGCCGGAGGCTGATGAGGGCGGGGAGTGATCACCGGTGCAAAGAGGCACGGACAAGGAGCGGCTCCTGGCAGACTTCTAAGCAAGAAGGGACACATGGATGAACCGAGCCCACACCCGAATGAGAGGGATCTAGAGGCTGTGCAGGTATGGGACTGTACAGTTGAAAATAGCTTAAAGGAAATTGTTGGGGAGAACTATACCAATAAGATGCATCTTCTTTTCGGAAGCCCATAACATAAGAACTCCATAGTTAAGCGTGCTTGGCTTGGAGCAATTCTGGGATGGGTGACCTTCTGGGAAGTTTCCTGGAAAGTGTGCAAGTGAGGACAAAGCATACTGGAAAGACTCGTGTTGGTTTGTGGGGACCTTCATCAGTCCTGCAAGCGGCTCGGGGGCGTTACAAAAACTATTATTGGAACCAAATGGGTAGAAACTAGTTGGATGAAGTTGGCAAGGTTGTCATAAACAAAGCCAGACTTGTTGCACAAGGCTACAATGAGCAATCAGGTATTGATTTCACTGAAATCTTTGCTCCAGTAGCTAGGCTTGAAGCCATTAGGATTTTACTATCTTATGCAGCAATTAATGACAGCAAACTATATCAAATGGATTTTAAATGTGCATTCGTAAATGGAATCATTGAGGAAGAAGTATTTGTTAGGCAACCCCCTGGTTTTGAAGATGTAGCATTTCCAAATCATGTTTTTAAACTAAAAAAAGGCTCTTTATGGTCTGAAACAAGCTCCAAGAGCTTGGTATGACAGATTGAGCAACTTTCTTATCAAAAATGGTTTTGAAAGAGGAAAAGTTGACACATCTCTATTTAGAAAATCTGCCGAGAAAGACTTTATTCTATTTCATATATATGTTGATGACATTATATTTGGATCAACAAATTCTTCCTTATGCAAGGAGGTTTCTAAGCTTATGCAATCTGAATTTGAAATGAGCATGATGGGAGAATTAAACTTCTTTTTAGGACTTCAGATTAAGCAAGAATCTGATTGTATATGGATCTATCAAGAAAAGTATACAAAAGAAATGCTTAAGAAGTTCAACATGAATGATTGCAAGCCTATGTCAACTCCAATGCATCCTTCTGCCATCTTAAGCAAAGATGAAGGAGAAGAATTTGTTGATCACACAATGTACAAAGGAATGATTGGTTCATTACTTTAACTTAAAACAAGTAGACATGATATTATGTTAAGTGTCTGCTTGTGTACAAGATTTCATTCTGATCCAAGAATCTCTTATTACAAGGCTGAAAGAATTTTTAGATTTCTAAATGGTATTACTAATCTTGGTCTTTGCTATAAGAATAGTAAGGATTGTAGGTTAATTGGATATTGTGATGCTGACTTTGTTGGAGACAGAATTGAAAGGAAAAAGCACCAGTGGTGGATGTCACTTCTTTGGAAGTAACATGATCAGCTGGTCACGCAAAAGGCAAAGCACCATTGCACTGTCAACTGCAGAAGCTGAATATATTGTTGCTGCTAGGTGTTGTTCACAACTGCTATGGGTAAAATATCAGTTAGAAGATTTCAATATCTCTGAACCATGTATTCCTGTGATGTGTGATAATACTAGCGCAATAAATCTATCTAAAAATCCCATTCAGCATTCTAGAACAAAACATATAGAGATCAAACATCATTTTATTAGAGACTATGTTCAGAAAGGTGTTTTTAATATTCAGTTCATTGACACAGAACATCAATGAGCAGATATATTCATAAAACCCTTAACTGAAATAGATTTTAGTTCATCAGAAGCAATCTGAACATTCATGCATTTGTCTGAAAAATGATTGTCTGAACTTGTTTGCTTGTCTGAAGTAATATGTGTGCCTGAACATATGCGTCTGAATCCTTTATGAAGATATGAAATCTCACTTAAAAATGACGTCGCAACTGAGACAGTTCACATTCACAATTTTCAAAAAAAATAAAACTTTGAACCTTGCACAATTTCCAAGGTATGTTTAAACCCTAAGGATGACCAGTAAGGCTTCTCACCGCTTATATAAAGAGCAAAAACATAGTACTAGGGAATTGGGATTTCATCTCTTCCGTATGGAAAAACTAAACCCTTCTCCCATAAGGTATGTTCTCTCCTTTCTCTCTCTACAAAGGTTATCAAGAAGAGTGTTGATGGAAGACTATCTCCTTAGGAACAATGGTGTATTTCTTGTACCTATGTCCGAAGCTGCAACATGGAATAATACCTTGGAGAAGGACGCTGGAGATTTCCCAGACGTTGAAGTTTTGACGTTCGAAAAGAATGCAAAATCAATCTTCAGCAAGGACAACTCTACCTCGTGTGCCTTCCTGAGAAGGATGTTGAGAGTTTTTCTCAAGAGAGATGTTTCAGCAAGCTTCTTGTACCAACCAGGTTTTGGTATCGTCTCCATGAAACCTCTCCTGTAAAACCCTCAAAGCCTTAGCCTGACCAAGATCGTTTTAAGGTTAAGAAAGCTTTGAGAGGTATAAAGTGAAGTAAATCAGAGAGTCACAAGAAGGGGGGGTTGAATTGTGACCCTTGAAAACTTTTGGTCCAACCTGCAAGTATTTGAACAACTTGTTGATCTCTGCTCAAGGAATGCCTTGGCTATAAGAAGTTCCTTCTAGAAGATAGTGGTCAGTGAATAATGCCAACTAAGTAGATTAAAATTATCTTCTTAAAGGCAAGCAAAATCATAGGGACTGATATCATCAAAATTTATTCTTCCATATAATGTATTTAATGTACTTACAACTCAGAATAAAGTTCAGAAGAATAATATAATGTTTATGCAGTTATGCAGAAGCAAAACAATGAATCTATCACTTTAAACCAATCTTCTGAAGGGTCAAATGATTTTGTATTTTAATAAAACTTTCCAGAATAGTTATTTAATCAATAACTAATAAGGTTATGTGAGAAAAACTGTTCAGAAGAATATTATAAAGTTTTTGCAGTTGTGCAGAAGCAATACATTGAATCTGTCACTTTAAACCTATCTTCTGAAGGGTCAAATGAACTTAAAACTTGATGAAACTTTCCAGATCAGATATTTAAGTAGTAACCAATTAGAATATCAAGTTAGATTGAATTAAAATCATGTTTATAAAGATCCGGTAGTTTGGACCCCAAGTTCAATGTTGAACAATGGACAGATTTCAAGAAATGTGCTTCTAAAGCACCAAACAGTTTCATAATTTAATGAAATTTTCCAGATCAGTATTTTAACTGATATGGATGTAATTTATGTGAAAATACTAGTTCAAAAATAGGTTTATCAAAATCTGGTAGTTTGAATCCCGAGTTTCAATGTTGAACATTGAACATCTTTCAAGAAATGTGCTTTTGAAGTACCAACTAGTTTCATAATGTAATGAAACTTTCCAGATCAGTTTTTTAACTAATTTGAATTTGATTAATGTGAAAATATTAGTTTAAAGACGAGTTTATCAAAAATGTGGTTTATAGCTTGCTATATGTTTAAAGTAAGAACAATAACTAACCAAGCAATAGAAGTATGTGCAGAAAATTAAAGAGAGAAAGGGTAAGAGATATTGCACACATGATTTTTATACCGGTTCACCCTCATAATCCTTGGGCTACATCCAGTACCTACACCTGTAGGATTTTCCACTTAATCAACCTTGATACAATGACTTCTTGGGTGCACCTCACCACTAGTATTCTTGTGCATCCTCTTTAGGCTTTTTTCCAAGTATTATTTTGCTGCCTCTTCAGGCTCTAAAACCAGTATTATTTGCTCAGCCTCTGCAGGCTCTACACCCTCTCAAACCAACACTAACTCTCTCTAGTTAGCTTGGGAGATTACAAACACTCTTCAACAAGAGATGAGTTTTTACATATGGCTCACAAAACACTCATGGAGTGGATTAATCTTTACAAAACTGAACCTAAACACACTCTCTAAGAATTATGCGCAGCAGCTCTGCATATTGGAGTGGTTGAAGGAGAACCTCACTCTAGAAGGGGATTTCTACATTATGGCTCTTTGGATTTCTTCCCTTTGTTCTCCTTGATTTTGCCCAGCTAAATGGGGCTATATTTATAAAGTTATGGTGGTCAAACTAGCCGCTGGAAATGCTTGGAGAGGAAGACAAGTCCCCAGCTGGCCATCTAAGAGTTGTCACTTTCATGTGACAGCTTTTCTCTTTCTTCAGCTTTGACTGGTCATATCTTCTGCAGAATGCAATTCTGGTACTTTCCGTGGCTCTTTCTCCTGTAAGCATATTGAGAGCATTCAATGGATGATCATGGATTATTTCAAGTGTATTTAACTTAGCTGCAACCTCAGAAATGAATTTAGCAAGTTATGATGGATTCTGTATCTTCTGCAGAAAGTCTGTCATTAGGTTTCTTCTGCAGAATTGTTTTCTTCCTTCTGCAGCAAACTGCATCTTTTGGAAGTGTGCAAAAAATTTTGTTTCTTCTGCAGAAATTTTGTTTCTTCTGCAGAAGCAAACTGCATCTTCTGGAAGTGTACAGAAATTCTGTTTCTTCTGCAGAAATTATGTTTCTTATGCAGAAGCAAACTGCATCTTCTGGAAGTGTGCAGAAATTCAGTTTCTTCTTGAAATATGCTTGTAAAGCTTCCAATCTTTTATCCTTCCTTTATTTCATTGTGAGAGAAGTAATTATGCTTATGGAAGCTCCTTTTAGTGTTCTTCAACTTGAAATATTCAAGGATAATATCTTGAGGAGTGTGGGAACTTGTTCAATACTTCTAAAGATACTTTGAACTTGTTTGCAACCTCAAATAAGTATTTGAAGCTTATGAAGAAACTGTAAGTTTTGCTTCTAAGGACAAAACTATGTTTCTAGTGATATTGATCTTCTCCAATTGCTTTGTTTGCATTAGCAACACTTGGAATGACTATGCTTGAATTGCTTAAATGATCTTTCACATTCAGAAGGTGTCCAATTTCATGAAAAGCTCCTTCTCATGCTTCTAGTGATCTTGAATGATCCTTCTAAAGCTTCAACTTTGCTTCTGAAGCTTGATACAACTCAGTTTAATATTCATGGGATCTTAGATGAATTTTCTTGACCTTCTTGAATCTAAGAAGCTACTTCTTGAACTTGTTTAATCACTTTTGACATGAAGCTCTATGTGACATGCTTCTAGACACATATTCTGATGTTAAATGATGTTTATGATATTTGCACCTTTCTTCTGAAACTTTTCCTGTATTCTTTCAAGCATTCTCAAGTGCAAACATTAGTACCAAAGTATTCAGAACACTTAGAATATTGTTGTGAAAGTTTGTTGTCATTAAAGCCTTTGCTCAAAGGGTCTTGGACCTTACATAAAGGTGATATCTTTTCAACGCTTAATGGTAACATTTGTTGGAAAAGCTACCATCTTTTTCCTATTTCAGAAGCATGTTCGGTAATAGGACTTTGGACTCTTCCTGTTTCTCCTAGCTCTAGGATGTCTAAAGCCTATATGATTGCCGAAGGAAGACATGTCAGACTAGAGATACGAGACGGCTACAGAAGCAAGCTGAAGGGAAGCTTAGTAGCTTAGATTTGAACAACCAAGACTGTTAAAGCTTTTATAAATGCTTAGCAAAGTGAATGTATTCATGTCTATGATAAAAAAGTCACTTCACTATAAATAGAATGTCTGTTCATATCTTCATTCAATTGTTGTTATTTGTATATCTCTGAATGACTTGATCTGTAAACTGTTTCAAGCGCATATTTGCTAAAACTCTTTATCCTCTGCCGTAAAACATCATCGCTACTGCATTAACGACGAGGATTTTAGCGATGGTGTGTGGGCCGACACAAGGGCGTTTCTAATTATTAAATAGACACGATTTTCCCCTGTAGCGACAACTTTGGCCGTCGTTAAAAATCGATTTTCTTGTAGTGTCTACTCGATAATGATTTTGAAGAGGTTGCAATGCGGGATATCCCATCATGTTAGTATCTCAAAAGTAAACCATTGATCTTCCCTTCCTGAAAATTACCTTTCCTTCTTCACACATGTGAATTGACCTTACAAGAGATAAATACATATGGAACTGAAACCATGTTAACTCAAGACTTTGTTATGCCATAGTGTTGCATCATCAAAATTTGTAGGGGTGGCAAAGCGGATCGGCTAGCCAAAAAGCGAGGCGGGTTGGCCCGCCAACTAAAGTGGACTGGGATGTGTAACCCACCCCGTTTTTAGGCGGGCTGGCAGGTTTGCTGATCTGTCCGCCGAAAAAATAAAAAAATAAAAAAAATAAAGATAAGACATAATAGATTTAAATTATAATAAATTTTAACAAATTTATTAAGTTTTTTGGCTTTACATAATATTTTTCCTCAATTCTCGTGAAATAATTATAATTAAAATACTAAATAAATGTTATAACATATAACAATTTATTATGTAAAGCCAAAAAATATACGTTTGTTCTTTCCTTATTCACTTTCTCACATTCACTTCACAGCTAATAATTCAAACGAATATTCCCTGTACACTTAGAGTAAAATATGACACATCATATATTTTTGTGGTAAAAAATCAGTCAGGTAGGTGATATTTTGAAAATTTGATCACTTCATTTAGATTGAAGAATTTAACTCTCTAATTGTATTATTAATAACACTTCAATGACAATTTATGAGTGAGGGCGTGTGAGAACATCAATATTATTTTCAATGTATATATCTTGATTTGATTTGATAGAACAACATTCTTAACTTACAATACAAAGTCGTTGATTTTTACTCTCCGACCCCTTGAAATGCATTATTGGGTCGCAAGATATTTCAAGTTCTCTTAGTGCTGTGGTTAAAATCAACAATTACATATCTTAGCTTCGTCCCTGCAGACAAAGAAGAATGGTTTTACGTAGTCAGGGCAACCTATGTCGACTAGTTTAAAGTACTGTTGGAGCTGACGAATTCAACATCCCATTGTTGAACTCCTTTTTAACTCGGTACCGGAGACGAGAAGGACGACTATATAATATTTGCAGATGGATTGGACAAGTGTAGGTGAGTTTCACCTACATGATTTGATTTTCCTGCAACATGTTTTACACTCCTTCTCTCTCCCTCTTCTCCTGTGCTACGATTCCTTCTGATCTAGTTCTTTGTGACCCGCAAAGCGGTAATATTACTTCATAAAAATCATGTTAAATTATGGAACTGAAACCATGTTAACTTATGCCATAGTATTGCTTCATAAAAATATTTATGGGTCGCAAAGCGGGTCAGCTCACCAAAAAGCGAGGCGAGTTGGCTCGCAAAGTAAAGTGGACCGGGATGTGTGACCCACCCCATTTTTAGGCAAGCTGGCAGGTTTGCTGGCTGGTTTGCAGAAAAAATAAAAAAATAAAAAATAAAGAAAATACTTTATAGAATTAATTATAATAAATTTTTAGAAATTTATTTAGATTTTTTTGGCTTTACATAATAATTTTCCTCAATTCTCGTGAAATAATTATAATTAAAATACTAAATAACTGTTATAACAAATAACAATTTATTATGTAAAAGCAAAAAAATATACGTTTGTTCTTTCCTCATTCACTTCACAGCTAATCATTCAAACAGATATTCCCCATACACTTAGAGAAAAATATGATACATCATGTATTTTTGGGTGACAAATCAGCCAGGTAGGTGAGATTTTGAAAATTTGATTACTTTAATTAGATTGACGAATTTAACTCTCTAATTGTGTTGTTGATAACCCTTTAAAGACAATTGATGAGTGAGTGCGTGTGAGAACATCAACGTTATTATCAATGTATATATCTTGATTTGATTTGATAGAACAACATTATTAACTTGCAGACCATAGTCGTTGCTTTTTATTCTCCGGCCCCTTGAAAAGCATTATTAGGTAAGCAGGGCAAAGAAGAACTATTTTACGTAGGTAGGGCAACTCGTGTTAACCGGTTTACAGTATTGTTGAAGCCGACAATGTCAATATCCCATGCAATCTTCGAATAACCAAAAATAGTAGAGCTTTGATGTGTTGTCCAAGAGGTATTTCCCAACGTGAGGACTTTTGTTGTAGTAATTTGACTGTTAGAACTATCATGAAAAATGAATACAACTTTGTACCTCTCAATCACTGTAGCATAACCAAAGGCTCTAAAATCCCATTGTTGAACTCCTTTTTAACCCGGTACCGGAGACGAGCAAGACGACTATATAATATTTGCTCTCCCTTACAAAGACCCTTGGATGGGGATTCTCATGGCACCATCCTTGCAGATGGATTGGACAAGTGCAGGTGAGTTTCACCAATATGATTTGATTTTCCTGCTGCAAGGTTTACACTCCTTCTCTCTCCCTCTTCTCCTGTACTATGGTTCGTTAGCAGCTAGTTCTGTGTGACCTCGTGCCCTTGTGCAGGAAGAACCCATTATATCATAGGCGATCATCACAACAACGTGAATGAATCCTTAAGGACAGCTTACACACACGTGCCGCAGGTTATCTACTTTGTCAATTATAAGGCCAGTCATGCCGCGGGTTTGCTGGCTGGTGCACCGAAAAAAAAAAGATAATAGATTTAAATTATAATAAATTTTAAGAAATTTATTTAAAACTTTTGGCTTTACATTATATTTTTCTTATATTCTCGTGAAATAATTATAATTAAAATACTAAATAAATGTTATAACAAATAACAATTTATTATGTAAAAGCCAAAAAGTATATGTTTGTTCTTTTCTTATTCACATCACAGCTAATCATTCAAACGAATATTCTCTGTACACTTATAGGAAAGTATGACACATCATGTACTTTTGGGTTAACAAAACGGTTGGGTATGTGATATTTTGAAAACATCATGTAATTAGATTGACGAATTTAACTCTCTAATTGTATTATTGATAACACTTTAATGATAATTGATGAGTGAGTGCGTGTGAGAACATCAACATTATTTTCAATGTATATCTTGATTTGATTTGAAAGAATAACATTATTAACTTGCAATCCATAGTCTTTGCTTTTTACTCTCCGCCCTCTTGAAAAGCATTATTAGGTAACTAGATATTTCTAGTTCTCTTAATGATGAGATTAAAATCAACAATTACATATCTTAGCTTCGTCCCTACAAACTGTAATGTTCTAATTTCTAAATTCAAAAATATTTCCCGTTGCAGACACTATTTGATAGCACCTTCCTTCCTGGATCTAGAATTGGAGCCTAGGAACTGTAAACAAGCGAAATCAATCGGTGAAAATGGGTATTAGATGCAGCAAGGCCGCAACCTTGTAGGTGACCAAAAGAGTGAAATTAAAAGAGAAAATGGAAGAGAAAGGGATAATGTTAACGCCACTGGTGCGAGCAACCCCCACAACACACAGCAGATAAGTTCAGGTGCTAGACGCCACTGATTCAGGAGAATCAGATAAGTCTCTGGTTGGTTTAAGCAAGAACCACAAAGACTTCTCTACTCACAATGAGGGGGAAAATTTGGCATAATGCCTTTACTAATCAAAATCAAAGGTACAAATGAAGGAGAGGCCCCTCCTATTTATAGGAAAAAGAGGTGGCTAGGTGATGGGAAGGAAAATACAAGATGATTAAAAACTATCCTAATTGGGTGTTGAACCCATGACCTCCTAGACATTTATCTAAGCCAACTTTTAGCCAATAAACCCACTAAAAATAGCGCCCATATTAAGAGTAGCTATTAAGAAAATTACAAACAAGTCTTATTACAATTAAATCCTAATTAATTGGAGTCTTCATGTTGACTTGGGTGAATTGGTCAAAGGTTGACCATGGGAGGGTTGACCAAACCATGGTTGACCAAGGCTAGACTCAGCTCCAAACATCCCAAACAGGTCCAAGCTTGCCACTAGCTCAACAGCTCCCAACTGCCAGCTCAGAAGTCCACTTGCAGTTGCCATCACTATTCCCAAATTCCTGAAATTATTTCACGCCATTACCGATATCTTTACATACACATTCATAAGATGCTTAATTAACTCCAACTATTATATAAGCCCAAACATAATCAGTTGATACATCACAAATCTCCCAATCCATATGCCACTCAATGACTTAAAATACAATCATCCATAAATACATATATTCTATTCTAACTCTGCATGGTACAATATATGTATATACATCAATCCCCCCACATGACACGGGGTTCAAAATAAACAATAAAAGTGGAATGATCCACTAAGGAGCTCCAAGCTCTCCATTCATGCATCTGGCTGGACAATCCTTCATATCTAAAATGACCAACAAACATGGGGTGAGACTAATGTCTTAGTGAGCATAACTATGCAATCATACAGTGTGGGGGAAAGTAGGCAAATGTAATGCAACAGGGAATACATAATCAACATAATATGGCATGTCAACTCAATATAAACGTGATATGTATGTTCTGCATTACCCGGCAAACGAGGTCTTTTCACTAGACTGGGGCTAGACTTGAGGTCAGACTACAAGGAATGTCTTCCTTGGGTATAACACCGCCAATTACTGGGGGCCGAAACCCATGTCTTAACTGGGTACCGAAGTCCAATCTTGATTAATTAAGGTGAACTAGGGCTGAAGCCAAAACTGGGGCTAAAGCCGAAACTTGGGCCGAAGCCATTTTTACTAGGGTCGTAGCTCAAATTCATTTTCCATTTAACCTAGGCCAAAGGCCTTAATGCAATGCTCACATATAGCAAATAACACACACCTAATGATGGATATAAACATTATCCTAGCAATAATAATACCCTAGTATGTGAACCCCATGTCCCAATCCCCTCCCCCCCACAATGATCAATGTCCACATATGATTTAGGAATGTACAAAACTACAACAAAGAATTGGGTGAAACCCTAAGCATCCCACATCCCAAATCCTAACTTCTAATCAAGACTCAAGCACTACAAATCATGGAAGATCATCAACCAATCAAACACATACAAGACTAAAGGAAAGGGAAAGAGAGGTTAGGGTTCATTCAAGGGATTCCAGAAACAATGAGAGTGGGTGTGTGAGCTATACTCACCTCAAGAGAGCTAAAAGAGAAAAAGGAATGAGTTGAGGGAGGTTGGGGTAGGAGATCCTTAGCTTCCTCTAGATCCAAAGCTTGCTTCTCTCTCTAAGACCCTCTCTCTCTAACGTGAAAAGGAATGGAAAGAAATGAGAGAAAAAACCCTAAAAGTGTTTTAAAGAAAAATGTTTGCGCGCTCTCGCTCAACGCGCGCTCGGGCGAGCTCTGAGCCGAATTTCATCTAGAGAGCCCCATTTCTTACTCTACTTTCTCGCTCAGGCTGCGCTTAAATGAGCTCTGAGCGAAGAAACCAGAGTGAAAAATCCCCCTCTCTGCTGATACCCTCGCTCAGCGCTCATTCGAGCGAGCTCTGAGCTAGAGTGTCAGGATTCAAAATCTTGGTTTTTACTCCATCTTGCTTCTAACTTAGTTTTTACTTCTCATTTTCTAATTCCTCTTATAAAACACCTTTTTGACTTAGTTCCTTTCATCCAAATTTCTTCCCTCATTTCCGATAATCCCCCAACTAATCCATTTCTCCTCAATCTAACTTCCTCGCTCAATGCCCCTACTTTCTCCCTCATCCTTATAACTTCTAATTCTCTCTGTCTCAGGCTGTGATTTCTTCTAAGTTCGTTCAACAGTTGTGTTTGACTTAACACCTGGTTTCCCTTCTAAATTCTCTTAAAACTCATAGTTCTTAATACATTCCTTAATTTTTGTCTCAATTCACACTCAAACCCCCCAAGTTCTCCTCCTACTTCTAACTCCACTCTCTTGGCGAGATTCACAGCCTAAAGCTTCCACTATATTTTCTAGGCCCTAGTTTTCAAGATGTTTTACGTAGGCAGGGAAACATGTGTCAACCGATTTAAAGTACTGGTGGAGCCGAAAAATTCCATATCCCATGCAATCTTCGAATAACCAAAAATAATAAAGCTTTGATGTGTTGTCCAAGAGGTATTTCCACACGTGAGGACCTTTGTTGTAGTAATTTGACTGTTAGAACTATCACAAAAAATGAATACAGCTATGTACCTCTCAATCACTGCATCATAACCAAAGGCTCTAAAATCCCATTGTTGAACTCCATCTTTAACCCGGTACCGGAGACGAGCAAGATGACTATATAATATTTGCTCTCCCATACAAAGACCCATGGATGGGGATTCTCATGGCACCATCCTTGCAGATGGATTGGACAAGCGCAGGTGAGTTTGAACTATATGATTTGACTTTCCAGGTACAGGTTTTACACTCATTCTCTCTCCCTCTTCTCCTGTACTATGGTTTGTTGGCAGCTAGTTCCGTGCGACCTCGTGCCCTTGTGCGAGAAGAACCTGTTATATCCTAGGCGATCATCACAACAACGCGAATGAATCCTTAAGTACAACTTACACACACGTTCCTTAGGTTATCTACTTTGTCAATTATTACGCCAGTCGATGCGTCCGGGAAACTAAAAAAAGTAAGAGCTTTCCTAATCTCTAAACTCCATCTTCATAATATACAGCAAAAGTTGTAAGAATTATACTTCAATAGTTTATGGGTTACAAAACGAAGAACTATAAAAGAACAATGTCTAACTTTAATTGCTTTGTATTCTAAAGTTTGTTGACTCACCAAGAAAACTTATAATTATGGTGAAAGCATACCCTTACTGTATATGAAATATTTATCTAGTAGATAATGACATTGAAGAGGTTGCAATGCGGGATATCCCATCATATTAGTATCTCGACAGTAAACTATTGATCTTCCTTTCCTGAAAATTACCTCTCCTTCTTCACACATGCGAACTGACCTTACAAAAGGAGAATACATATGGAACTGAAACTATGTTAACTTATGCCATAATATTACTTCATAAAGATTTGTAGGGGTCGCAAAGCGGGTCGGGTCACCAAAAAGCGGGGCATGTTGGCCCGCCAAGTAAAGTGGTCCTGGATGTGTATCCCACCCTATTTTTAGGCGGGTTGGCAGGTTTGTTGGCTGGTCCACAGAAAAAAAATAATGAAAATACTTTACAGAATTAATTATACTATATTTTTAGAAATTTATTTAGTTTTTCTGGCTTTACATAATAATTTTCCTCAATTCTCGTCAAATAATTATAATTAAAATACTAAATAAATGTTATATATGTAAAAGCCAAAAAATATACATTTGTTCTTTCCTCAATCACTTCACAGCTAATCATTGAAACAAATATTCCCCATACACTTAGAGGAAAATATGACACATCATGTATTTTTGGGGGTAACAAATCAGTCGGGTAGGTGAGACTTTGAAAATTTGATTACTTTAATTAGTTTGATGAATTTAACTCTCTAATTGTATTTTTTATAACACTTTAATGACAACTGATAAGTGAGTGCGTGTGAGAACATCAACATTATTTTCAATGTATATATCTTGATTTGATTTGATAGAACAACATTATTAACTCGCAGTCCATAGTCGTTGCTTTTTACTTTCCGATCCCTTGAAAAACATTAATAGGTAGCCAGATATTTCCAGCTCTCTTAGTACTAAGATTAAAATCAACAGTTACATATCTTAGCTTCGTCCCTTCAGGAAAAGAAGAACTATTTTACGTAGGCAGGGCAACTTGTGTCAACCGGTTTAAAGTACTGTTGTAGCCGACATAGTCAACATCCCATGCAATCTTCGAATAAAAAAAATAATAGAGTTCTGATGTGTTGTCCAAGAGGTATTTCCAAACACGAGGACCTTTGTTGTAGTAATTTGACTGTTAGCTTTGTACCTCTCAAATACTCCATCATAACCAAAGGATCTAAAATCCCATTGTTAAACTCCTTTTTTTGACTGGGTACCGGAGACGAGCAAGACAATCATATAATATTTGCTCTCCCATACAAAGACCCATGGATGGGGATTCACATGCCGCCATCATTGAAGATGGATTGGACTAGTGCAGGTGAGTTTCACCTATATGATTTGATTTTCCTACTACATGTTTTAAACTCCTCTCTCCCTCTTCTCCTGTGCTATGGTTCCTTCGCAGCTAGTTATGTGCGACCTCGTCCCCTTGTACGAGAAGAACCCATTATATCCTAGGCGATCATCACACACATTCCTTAGGTTATCTACTTTGTCAATTATTACGCTTCAATAAAAAATAAAAAATAGTTTGCGGTTTCCTATTCTGTAATATCTATCTTCATCATAAACAAAAGTTGTAAGAATTACACTTCAATAAAAAAATAGTTTACAATTTAATTGCTTTGTATTCTAAAGTTTGTTGACTCACCAAGCAAACTTATAATTGTGGTGAAAGCATACCCTTAATGTATTCTAAATATTTATCTACTCAATAATGACATTGAAGAGGTTGGAATGCTGGATATCCCATCATGTTAGTATCTCGAAAGTAAACCATTGATCTTCCCTTCCTGAAAATTACCTCTACTTCTTCACACATGCGAATTGACCAAACAAGAGGAAAATACATATGGAACTGAAACCATGTTAACTTATGACATAGTATTTGTAGCGTCCTAATTTTCTAATTCAGGATTTAATCCGTTGGAAACCAAATCCCAAATTTCAGAAATTAACCATGTCATTTTGAATATAAAAAACACTCACAACTTGTTAAGGAACCAACGATAACTTAAACAATTTGTGAAACTTAAACTATTTATATACATAACATATACATACACTAGCTCGAAAGCCACAATTCTTAAGATCTCAAAGTTAATGGTATAGATATCTATATATACATATGAACACAACTAGCAAAACTAAAGACTAAGTCTTCCACTCCAAGCCGGACTCGTGCTCCCAACTCAAGGATCCGTGCGAGGCGGGTACCTGCACACCTAGATTGTGTCCACAAAACGTGTGGTGAGACAATTGTCTTAGTGAAGTACAACCATGCAAATGCAGTGTAGGAACAATGAATAAATGATATGCAACAGTAATAACATAAACTCATACATAATAATCAACTCAATTAAATGCAACTTATGATGCAACTCACTGTTGTGCCCAACATGCATGATCTTATCACTTAAACTGGAGTTAGAACTGAGCTCAGACTACGGAGAACGTCTCCTCCGGGGATGAATCCCACCCATTACTGGACCGAAGTCAAGTTTTCACATAATTACTTATTTTAACTCACGGCTGGAGCCGGCTTATATTAACTCACGGTCGAAACCGGCTTAACTTAACTCAATGCTCATAATCTCAATGAATTAACAACTAATAAGAATCATATAACAAGAACATTAAATTTCGTAAGTTTCGTAGCCTAGGGTTCCACAAAATCAATAGATAATTCTTCCTAATTCTCCTAATACATGCAATCCTTAACAATTAACATTTTAAGCATAAAGAAGGGGAATTAAGAGAATTGGGATCATGATCAAGGTTCACAACTATAGAAAGTGGAAGTATGTGAGTTGTACTCACCTATACTTGACAATCAAAGGAAGAAGAACGGATTAAGGTGGATCACTTGATGATTCCTTGCCCCAAAACCCCTCTTCAAGCTTCAATTCAAGCTTCCTCTCTCTAAGACTGAGAGTCTCTCTCTAAACTAAAAGAAGTAGAAAAAAGAAAGTTGAATTCTGATTCCAAATTAAGGGTTTAGTGCCTATAAGTGAATTCTCGCTCAAGCGAGATATTCTTGCTTGGGTGAGCGTGTTAGTTGCATGTTTTTCCTTCACATTCTCGCTCAAGCGAAACTGTCTCGCTCAAGCGAGAATGATCCAGAAAAGACCCCCTCTCTGGACGATTCTCGCTCAAGCGAAAATTGTCCAGAGAGCCTCCCAAAAGTTCCCCTGTATCTCGCTTAAGCGAGCTGGCTCGCTCAAGCGAGATATGCAGAAAACTCAAACTTACCCCTTCTTGCTGTATAATTCGCTCAAACGAGATTCTAGCTTGAGCGAGAATACTGAAACTTCCAAACTTAGTTTTTATTCTAAATCTTTCTTCTTAACTCATTTTTACCTTTTACTTAATACCATTCTTAAAAATCAATATCCTATTATCTTAATTAGTCTTAATTATCGAGATGTTACAATATTGCTTCATAAAAATCTGTAGGGGTCGCAAAGCGGGTCGGCTCACCAAAAAGCGAGGCGGGTTGGCCCGCCAAGTAAAGTGGACCGGGATGTGTGACACCCCCCCCCCCCCCGATTCTAGGCGGGCTGGCAGGTTTGCTGGCTGGTCCACAGAAAAAATAATAAATAAAAAATGAAAATACTTTATAGAATTAATTATAATAAATTTTTAGAAATTTATTTAGATTTTTTGGCTTTATATAATAACTAGGTTTTAACCCGCGCGTTGCGCGGTTTGAAAGGAAAGCTAGCTTAGAGGAATAGTTGGAATAGCTTTGGGTAGAAATGGCTTACTAGTTGCTTAGTTACAAATGTTGGGTACATGGCCTATTTATAGGTCTCAACACACCATTCATGTTTTATCAAGAGAATTCTAGAGATATCTATTCTAGAGTTCTCTATCTATATTTAATTGTTTACATAATTCTAGAATTTTCTATCTAGTAGTTACTAACATACATATCTAGCTTTTTCTACACTTATCTAACATATTCTAGAAATTTGTATCAAACTTTAACACTCCTCCTTGATACAAATTTCTGTAACTCCAAGCATAATGCGTAGTTGTTCGAATCGTGCTCTCGGTAGTGCCTTCGTGAATATGTCAGCTACTTGATCTTCAGTCTTGCAATACTCTAGCTTGATTTCTTTAGTTGCTTCTGCTTCTCTGATGAAGTGGTATTTGATTGCTATGTGTTTTGTTCTACTATGATGCACTGGATTCTTAGTCATTGCTATTGCTGATTTGTTATCACAGTAGATTATGGTAGGCCCATCTTGTTGTTTTGATGCTGCTTCAAAGCTTTCAGGTTCAAGTATGGCCAAGTTGCAGGTTTCATATATATCCACCAAAGATCTAACTCGTCTTGGAGTAGACTCTGGTGATGGAGTTTGTTGTTGCGGAGGAGAATGAGGCTCACCTGGGACTTCGGCAGTTCCTTTTTCAGGTTGCTACATTGAGATAGAAATATTTTTCTCTACTTTCTCGTCATTCCAATTCCAAGCAGCATTTTCATCGACTTCAACGTCTCGGCTAATAGTGAGCTTCTTGGTCTGCAAGTTGTAGACTCGGTAGCCTTTTGACTGTGTGTTATACCCAAGGAAGATGCCTCGTACGGTCTTGTCTTCTAGCTTGTGCCTCTTCTCTTCTGGAACATGTATGTAGCAAATAGATCCAAAGACCCTTAGGTGCTTTGCTGATGGCTTTTGCCCACTCCAAGCTTCGATCGGAGTCTTATCTTGAACTGCTTTAGTCGGACATCTATTAAGTATGTAGACAGCAGTATAGACTGCTTCAGCCCAGAATGTGTTTGGTAATCCTTTCTCCTTGAGCATCGATCTGGCCATCTCCATGACAGTGCGATTTTTTCTCTCAGACACTCCGTTTTGTTGCGAAGAATATGCGACTGTAAGTTGTCGCTCAATGCCTTCATCTTCGCAGAATTTATCAAACTCGTGGGATGTGTATTCTTTGCCACGATCACTTCTAAGTACTTTTATTTGTTTCCCACTTTGCTTTTCAACAAGGGCCTTAAACTTCTTGAAAATACCAAAGACTTCTGATTTTGCTTTTATGAAGTAGACCCAAGTCATTCTAGAAAAGTCATCTATGAAGAGAATGAAATACCTGTTGTTATGGAGTGACGATGTCCGCATTGGTCCACATACATCTGTATGGATCAGCTCCAACAAGTCCTTTGCTCTCCATGCTTTGCCGGTTGAAAACGGCAGTCGGTGTTGCTTGCCAAGAAGACATCCTTCACAAGCTTCACTATTATCCTTTAGGCATGGGAGATCTCTCATCATATTCTTTTGATATAATAACTTCAAGGCATGAGTATTGAAGTGGCCAAATCTTCGATGCCAAAGCCATGAGTCGTCAACTTCCGCTTTCATGGCAATATTAGAGCCTTGTCTCAGGCTTATTGGGAAACTTCTGTTTCTCTTCTCCATTTTTACTCGGTCAATCTCTATCTTTTTATTGTCGTATATTCTACATGTGTCTCCTTCGAAGTGGAGAGTATAACCTTTCTCCATCACTTGGCCAATGCTCAAGAGATTTTCTTTGAGATTGGGAACTAGTAGAACGTCAGTAATAAGTCTCGTACCTTTCTTCGTCTCCACCATAACGGTGCCTTTGCCTTTTGATTCAACGACAGTGTCATTCCCCATTCGGACTTTCACTTTGACGGATTCGTCAATATCCTTGAAGATGCTTGCATCTTTGGCCATATGATTGCTGCAGCCACTATCCAAGTACCAGCTTCCAGCTGTTTCATTATTGGAATCTTGGGTAGCATAGAAAAGATGCTGCTCACCATCTTTCTCTTCAGCAAAGTTTGCTTGATGTTTATTTTTGTTGCGGCAATACTTCTCCACATGTCCAAATTTCTTGCAGTGATGACATTGTGGCTTTCCATGATACCGACAGTCTTTTTCGGCATGATTTGTCCTTTTACAAATGCCGCATGGAGGATATTCATTCTGATAATTTCCAAAGAAATTTCTAGAATTCTCTTTATTTCTAGAAGTTTCTCCATTATTCCTTTTTTCTGCATTTCCTTTATTTTGAGACCGTAATTTTAGCTTTGATTGAAAGGCATTTTCAACTGAGTCCTCATCATGCCTATTCAATCTTTGCTCATAAGCTTCAAGTGACCCCATCAGCTCTGTCACTGATAAGGTAGATAGATCTTTTGTTTGCTCAATCGTTGTCGCAATCGAATCATATTTACGGGGAAGAGTAATTAGAATTTTCTCGACAATTTTCTTGTCAAGAATATTTTCCCCGTAAGCTCTCATTTGGTTAACTATTTCTTTTATCTTAGAATAGTAGTCCTTTACGGTCTCAACTTCCTTCATATTTAGCAATTCAAAGTTACGCCGTAGAGTTTGGAGTTTTACAGCACGTACCTTTTCGCTTCCTTCGAACTCCTCCTGCAGCGTAGTCCATGCTTCTTTGGCGGTTTTGGCACCCATTATTCTCGGAAAAATTGTGTCGGTCACGGCTTGTTGCAAAATAAATAGTGCCTTCGAATTCTTTTGTTTGTTCTCCTTCAACTCCTTTTTTTGAGCCGCAGTAAGGGCTGAGGTGTCTTCTGGAGCAGAAAATCCTTCTTCTATCGTATCCCATAGATCTTGGAAGGTGAAGTATGTCTTCATTTTTTGTGCTCCAAAAATCATAATTTTCACCATTAAAAATGGGAATAGGGATAGATGATGGTTGAATGGTGTTAGCCATGAGATAGAAAATTTATTGGAAGTTGGTAGGATATTGGGAGAATTTTTTGGAAGTAGTGGGGTAATATTTCTACGCCCGGTAGATGATCGAACGTAGCTCTGGTACCACTGTTAGTTTTAGAATTATCAAATAGTGAAAACTTCTTTGATTGGTAGAAAGGATGAGGAGGCAAATTTATGTTGATAGGCTTAGTTGAAAGGAAAGCTAGCTTAGAGGAATAGTTGGAATAGCTTTGGGTAGAAATGGCTTACTAGTTGCTTAGTTACAAATGTTGAGTACATGGCCTATTTATAGGTCTCAACACACCATTCATGTTTTATCAAGAGAATTCTAGAGATATCTATTCTAGAGTTCTCTATCTATATTTAATTGTTTACATAATTCTAGAATTTTCTATCTAGTAGTTACTAACATACATATCTAGCTTTTTCTACACTTATCTAACTTATTCTAGAAATTTGTATCAAACTTTAACAACCACAAAGTGTCAATGAGAATTTGATTTAATAAGTAAACACCAAATATTAATAGAACCTGCAAACTCAGATTATAGGAATGTTTTAACCTAAACCATCAGGTAATCATACCATAATAAATACCATTGCAAGTCATGAAACTAAAGCAATCATATATAGAATATCAAAGTCCCCAACGATCAGTCATCATAATAACATTCAATTATTTTTCCGGCTGCTCACATAATTTTTAAATGCATGTAATAATCAAAAGACATAGAAAGAGATTTAAAAATAAAAATAAATAGTATGTCAGAAACAATACCATTAATTCACAAAGCCAAACAAATCCTATACATAAAGATTAATTAAAAAATCGTAACCCTAAAGTTGCAACTGCTTACATACATTGACGAAATAAGATATTGCATAAAACACCTTAATTGACGAAAAAACACACCGCACATGAAGCATTGACAACTGCAGATGCTCACCTTGCATTGACTCATCCTCCCTGCAAGAATCCAGAGCGTCAATAGGCATGATCAAATTGGAGTTGTCACTGATAATTTTTCTAAACCAATCGGGTGATGATATGTAAGAGAAAGAGATAGTGATTTTGTGAATATAGAATGTATTTATGTTATATGGATTAATTTAGGTGAATTAATTTTTTATTTGTTGATATTTTTTTAATGTTAGTTGAAATAGAGAATTGTTGTGTTTAAAAGCTTAATTTGGTTGTATATAATTGGAAAATGAATAATATAGTTGAATAATCACAATGATGCAAAATGATATGTGTGTGGATACATGGGTTATTCGAATGCAAGTTATAAAAATTGTCAACAACGTTTAGATATATGAAAATATAGGAATGTAGAAGTATCAAGTATGAGACATTAGGCAAGGAAACAAATCATCTTTATGAGTGAACTCCCTTCCAAGATTGGTTAGGGAACACGCCATGGGTGACATAGGCACTAATCTTTACTGCATTATTGAATGCTAAAACTTTCTAGGAGAAACCAACAGAAGAGAGATGTTAAATTTCATTTAGATGTAGACACATGCTAATAGGTAAATACATGCATATGGAGACTGATTAAGGCTTGATTATGGAAAATGACAGCATTACGTGTATTCCATAAAAATCATATCACCGAAAACCAAATAACCTACGATGCCTTTTTATTTTTCCTGCCATGGAGCAGATTTTTAAGAGCAAAGAAGTCATTTGGAATAGTAAAATGAACAACACCCCAAGAAAACACATCATACCTCCCTTGTGGGAAGACTTGGAAAATTGCCAGAGAAATTTATTAAAGGCCAAAGATTTGGTAGTGCTAGCTAGCTTGAATTTTTGAAATCCCACTGCAGCTTATCTATGCTGCTTTTATTGTATAACTCCAGTCCAGCAAGACTCAATTATTGAAGGAAGAATATTGCCATAAGTAATTTACTTATTGGAAGGGTTACCACTTGATATTAATTCAAGAAAACAAAGGAGGAAAAAAAGGCTGAAATGATAGGGGCTACATATCTTTTGTGTTGACTAATTTTTAAGTTATATGCAAGCACCTTGAAACAGTGACATAGAACACAATGTGAAATTTTAGAACAATGAATATAACACTTGAATTTGCTTTAATGGACACTTAACAACTCTTTTGGGAACAATATGCTTTAACCCCATAATGCACTAAATTTAAGAGTTTATTTGATGCGTGGTGAAGGATTCTTTTTTATCTGGTAATTACATCAGTAAAGGTGTAGACATAAACCATACATGGAAGGGAAGTAGGGAGCACATCAGAAGTCTCACTATATCACATATCCGAATCCAGCTTGCAACACTACACCCCTAGGACCGAAATATTAACACTTACAGAATGCCAACATGTCTAGAATTTAAGCAGTGACAATTTAACCAATATTGATAAGCATGTGAATGTACAATTTTTATACACAACGATCTTCAATCTTCATTTTAGTTAAAGATGATGGGCATCATTCAGGAGAAAGAATTCATAGAATCATAACAAAAGAAATAGACACAATTTGATTAAAAGTACAATGCCAAGTCATCAATTGCATGAACAACATCCAAAGGTCAGAATCTCTTCGTTAGTTTCATAAGCCATCCAATCAAATAATAATAAGACGTATCTGGGCATCTAAAATGCTATACTGAACATTAGATTCCTGCAATTTTAAATATGTTACACCTATCCACCTAAAATGCACCTCTTGTATATTGGTGTAGCATTGCATTCTTAGCAGGTTAAGCTAGTTATAGAAAAAGGCTGAGCTACCATAAGATAACAGGGGACAAACCATTGAAATCCAAACCAAAATAAGATAAACAAATAAAATTAGCAAAATTCACACAAAATGGTCTTATCATAAGCAAAAGCATACCAAGTATATATTGGAAGAAGTCTCTTAGATTCTGCAACAGGACTGGTGGCAGACAACAAAGCTAGGCAAACTTTCATTTTTGTCTTTGCAGTCTCTGTTCCATCTCCACTTCCCTTCTTTATCATTGTTTGCAAGACAAATAGATGGAGGCTTCAGTCAACAAATAATCTATGCCAGGAAACGATACAATAAGAATATACCAGTCTAAATCAAGAGTCGTTGTCCATTTAAATGCACTAAACTAAAATTTGAGGTAGAACTTTTGTGGGATCCAAGAACAAATTGAACAATGTCTGTGGCTGACAATAGAGATAAGTATGCTAAAAAATGTAAATATAGCTTTAATTTAAGTACTTAACATAGGTCAATAGCGCAAAAGAAAGGTTATCTTATAGATTAAAAGACTTTAGTCCCCTCAAAGAAAAAAGAGTATTACCTTATGATGAGTTTCTGGCAAGCGAACCAAAAATCCAGTAGTAAGAAGAGTTAATAGTAAGAAGAGTTATCGTATCCACAGGGAACGGTCAACTCGCGTATATTCGTGGTCTATTTATCAAGAGACAAATAACAGATTTGTGAGGATATTATGCGTGGAAATTATAAATTGCAAATTAATAAGTAATAAAAATAGAAAGGAAGAGTTAGAGACACTTTACGTGGATTAGGATTGAACTTCATCTCATCACACCCTTCGTGCATGTAAAAACTATCTATTATTTTAGGTTTACTCTATAATACTATAGACAAACTATATTGCTAAGACCCCGAGTTACCAACGGCCTCACACACTCAAAGGTAATCCACGCGGGCTCTCCCAGGCGACAGACTTACCCTCGACTTATTTTGATTTCTTTTATTCCATTTGTAAAAGAACTAGTTGATAAACGAGGCCTAAAGCTACAGACGCACCTTCATTAGAGTACTGTCACTACCCATCACTCATTAGATACATCCTTGCGTCGAATCCTGGATTGACAATCAACTAACCTTTGCTATCGGTAATTTAATACCCATGCCTATCCTGTAGACGCCCTTCATTAGAGTACTCACACTACCCATCAATCACTAGCAACAACCATGTTTCGGTTCACTGGCTACCGAGTCCTCTTATTCACTCAGAGAATTGGTTTCTTCAGAATCCGCTCCCCCATCCTCAATCCTAGTCGAAACTAACCTATATCTCCGGCGCAAGCGCGGAAGTTAGGAATTAAGCACAGAATAAGATTACCAATATTATAGACAGAGAGCTCATGAAATAATAATATAGAGTTTACATACACTTGGGGATAGAATCAATTACATCTAATCCTAATGAAGAGTTAACTAAACAAGGTAGCCATACAAACCACTGAAGATGTTGTCACCATCTTCAATCCTTGTGAAGCGCTCCTCCTCTCCTCTAAAATCAGCTCTGGTGCATTATCACTGAAATATGACTGAATTACAATAATCGTGCACACCTTGATCTGGTGCAATGAGGTCCTATTTATAGGCTAAGGAAAGACAAAGAAAATTGGGGAGAAATCTATCTAAAAACAGCAACAGGGCAAGAATCAGCGTGATCCGCGCTTCACCCTGCGCTACAGCGCAGGAACCAGAGGGCTGCGCTACAGCGCAGGTTGAAGCGCGCAACGCGTTCTGCAACTTCAATTTTTCTCTTTTTAACTTGATCTCTCCCCGAGACTGGTTTTGGTTGATTTGTCTTTCCTTATTTCCCTTGATGAAATCTTGCATTTATTGAGCATCTTGGATTTAATTGGGAAGGTTGTCTGCAGAATCCTTGTTTAATTGGCAGTGGTCTCCTTATTAGTTGTCTTAAATTTTCTTCAAATATTTATTAAATGTCTTCAATTAAACTCAAATCTTGCAAATATCTTCCCCATTTAATGTCATTTTCCTTTCAAATCAAATCTTTGCAATATCCTGCAAAAATCAGCAATATTTCTATCAAAATAGCATCAAATTCAAATCTCAGATTAATAAATACAATTTATCTAATATTTAATAAAAATGGATTAAACTGGGGCAAAATTACCATTTTATCCTTGATAAGTGAACTAAAAAGTGCTCTAATTTATCAACTATTTTTCACGTATCACCTTATAATTCAATGTTATACTCAATCCACTTCATGAGCCTCATATTTTCATCTTTTCCCTAGCTGCAAGTTACACAGAGAAGCCATCATCTCATTGACATCAACACTTTAACAAAGCTCAAATCCAAAGACCTGCTAGAACAATACATTGAAAAATGTTCTTTTTTTCACTTGATTCCCAAAGATCTACAAACATGTAACATTTGAGAAATAACACACAAAATGTAAAAGTTATTTTTTAAAAAATTCAACCAAACCAATAATGTACCTTCATGATTTGTCTTACTTTTTCTTTTGATGGAGGATCAAAATGAGTAGAGAAGCTTGGCCCCAACTGCATCAAGCATTCCAATAGTATATTTCCCATGAACCACAACAATCCCTTTCACAGTTGCATTTCCTCTTCTACAGCAAAAATCATATTTAGGGTCAACAAAAATCATTTTTAGGGTTGAACAAAGAAACAAATGTAAGAAAGGAAATGAAACTAAAAATTCTCATCCTTTCACCTGAAGGAGTCAACTATAGCAACATGAGAGAGAAGTTGGTCAGAGGAGTCGGTGGCAAGAGTGGAGTCGATGGTAAATCCCTTCACCAAAAGGAGGGGTCGTTGGGGAGGCGGGGCCAACACCAAGAGGGGAGCTTATTGTGGATGAAAAAAATCAGAGAGAATAGAAGGAGGAGGGAAGAGGAAAAGAAAATAAGAATGAGAAAGAGAAAAAAAATGGACGAAGTAAACCATAGCTCACAGCTCCGCCAAATCTTCTTCAAGGATACTAAGATTCAAATAGACCACTTGGGAGTTACGACAAAGATTCAAAGCAGTCAGCATGTATCATAGATACATTCCTGACAATAAATAAATATCTTTAACAATAAGGAAGAATGCTTAGGATAAGCTCTTTTGACACATTTTATCCGTTGTATTCCTCCAATAAATCTTCGAGCTATATGCAAAAAGTTCTACAGCAAAATAGCCTTGATCTAACTGTCAAGTCACAATTAGCACAAAATGAACAACTAAAGGCCTACAACTTTTATATATCATGGACTCAAATAAAATAAATACCCTCCATGATGTAGAGAGAACAAAATTTCAATTTAGACTCGTGTTCTACATGAACTGCAATCAAGTTGGGCAATCAGGGCTTGAAAGCAGAAAATGCCACCACTGAGTTGTGTCCACCAAAACCAAATGAATTTGAAATTCCTGAAATAAAAAGGATCACCTATTAGTTATCCAAATCATAGACTTTTATCATGTGGAAATGAAAAATACATTGGTTGTTGAATTAATTAAAAACTTACCGACATTAACTTCATGCTGCTGCTTGACATTTGCCACCGTATCAAAATCAACTGCAGGTTATGGATTCTGCACTGAAGACCAAGAATGTATTGTAACTATAACAAAATTGTAGCGAGAACAACAAACTGAATGATTATATATGGTTCTCAAAGGTAAAATGGGACCAAAAAAGGACATGATATTTTGCCGAACTATTTGTACGTATAAACATCACTTTTGTGCTCCTCAATTACCCAGCAAAACACAACTTGAAATCTCAAAAATACCATGATAGTCAATAGTAACTTCATCTTTGTTGTGGACTCTCTCAAACAAACCCATTGACCCCACACTAAATGATACTCACATATCCTTTCAGTAGTTTTCATAAGTATTCAGGGACAATTTTTACGAACACAAGAAATAGAACCCACATGACTAAAAAGAAAATGATAAAATACCAACATTGGTAAATGACAACTTATCTACTGATACAAAAAACTCATGTTGTCTGCTGATCCTAACATTGACACGAAGTAATCAAAAACCCGGAAAAGAAAAAATTAAACGTACAAATTGATTGATTGTTGGATGCAGCCATCCTGTTGTGATGGCTTTCATAGTGGCAATAGCTTCCAAACCCCCAGCTACACCAAGGCAGTGCCCTATCATAGACTGACATCAAATAAAGAACATATCCATCAGTTCATGGTCAGGGAATTCATCATAACAATATGGCATCAACTTTGGACAAAAGAACCCACATGACTAAAAGAAAATGATAAAATACCAACATTGGTAAATGACAACTTATCTACTGATACAAAAAACTCATGTTGTCTGCTGATCCTAACATTGACACGAAGTAATCAAAAACCTGGAAAAGAAAAAATTAAACGTACAAATTGATTGATTGTTGGATGCAGCCATCCTGTTGTGATGGCTTTCATAGTGGCAATAGCTTCCAAACCCCCAGCTACACCAAGGCAGTGCCCTATCATAGACTGACATCAAATAAAGAACATATCCATCAGTTCATGGTCAGGGAATTCATCATAACAATATGGCATCAACTTTGGACAAAAGAACCCACATGACTAAAAAGAAAATGATAAAATACCAACATTGGTAAATGACAACTTATCTACTGATACAAAAAACTCATGTTGTCTGCTGATCCTAACATTGACACGAAGTAATCAAAAACCCGGAAAAGAAAAAATTAAACGTAAAAATTGATTGATTGTTGGATGCAGCCATCCTGTTGTGATGGCTTTCATAGTGGCAATAGCTTCCAAACCCCCAGCTACACCAAGGCAGTGCCCTATCATAGACTGACATCAAATAAAGAACATATCCATCAGTTCATGGTCAGGGAATTCATCATAACAATATGGCATCAACTTTGGACAAACTCGGAGTTCTACATTAACAAATAAATTGGTTGTAAAATAGGGCATGTAATGTATATAGGATAGAGAGCATTCATGACAGAGAGTCATACCTTCTCTGCCATCTTTCCTCCCGTCAATTGTAGCCGTCCTGGTGAGGAGGGAAGCCTCAGTGGCGAAACAGAGGCATCTGGGAAGCTTATGGCCGCAACAACGACACCTCTAGTCCAGGAGGCTTGGGAAGGACGTTCCGTGTTTGACGAAGACGTGGTGGAGGCTGTAGTGGTCACACGACCTCGCCTCCGTGGTCGCACTGGTAGTCGAACACCCATTGACGCACTTCACTCATGAAGATGGAAACGGGTGCTGGCACAATCTCAGACCGGTGGTCTGAATCGGACATTAAAAATCATCAAGGAGAAAAGAACGAAGAAAACCAATAGTGAGAAAAGAAGGATTCCACACGAATTGAAAAACTGACTTGCAAGAGGAATGGGATAGGAAGGCAATCGCACCATCGTCAAGGATGGGGAAGGGGCAACAATGTTTGATGAAGATGTGGTGGAGCCTATGGTGGCCGCCCCCGGCGCACCGCTCCGCTGCGCCAGTCGTGGACAAGGCGGATGCTTTCCACCACTCATCCAATAAGGCCGTCATTCCTTGCGGCCGCTATTGTCGTTCATTCACGCGCCGCTGCGCGCATCATCACCGCGGCCATGCAGCCCCACCGCGAGGCCGCCGTCGCCGCAGCGGCACCCCTTCACCCTTCGCGCGGCCGCCGCGTACGGCCACTATCGCACGTATCTTCGCGCTAGCCGCGCCGCCCCGTTGTGGCTTGTCCCTTCCCTTCGCGGCCTCCTTGCTGCAGAACCATCCGCTGAACACCCCTGTCTCCGTCCCTCCCCGCGGCCGCGCTCGCGCCGGTCACCCGTGCAGTGGCAGCGCCGCCGCTGCTGTAGCCTAAAGGGCTGCCTCCCTTTTTGTTTCCAGATACAAACCTTAACAGAGACATTTTGTCTCTAGAAAATTTTTCCTTCACGACATTGACTCCGCGGTGATGTGAACGCATTGGGTGGAGGAGTGGCCGAGTGGGAGGGGAAGGTCTTGGTGATGTGGGTGAGTCTCAATTGATTATCGGAGGGTTAGGGTTGAAAGAAAAAGAGAACATTGAGAAATGGTTGTATTTTTGCTGGCTCCATAAGTTGCTGGGAGAAGAGTGACACGTAGGAATTTTAATGAGGTGGCTAATATGAATGTGAAGTGGCGGTTTGAGGTTGCGCGACTCAGCTTTAATTTATTATAATAGATTTTCCTCAATTCTCGTGAAATAATTATAATTAAAATACTAAATAAATGTTATAAAAAATAATAATTTATTATGTGAAAACCAAAAAATATACGTTTGTTCTTTCCACATTCACTTCATAGCTAATCATTCAAACAAATATTCACCGTACACTTAGAGGAAAATAAGACACATCATGTAATTTTGGGGTAAAAAATCGGTAGGGTGGTGAGATTTTGAAAATTTGATTAATTTAATTAAATTGACGAATTTAACTCTCTAATTGTATTATTGATAACCCTTTAATGACAATTGATGAGTGAGTGCGTGTGAGAACATCAGCATTATTTTCAATGTGTATATCTTGATTTGATTTGATAGAACAACATTATTAACTCGCAGTCCATAATAGTTGCTTTTTACTCTCCGGCCCCTTGAAAAGCATTATTGCGTGGCCAGATATTTCCAGCTCTCTTAGTGCTGAGAATAAAATCAACAATTACATATATTAGCTTCGTCCATGCACGGAAATAACTTTTTACATAGGTAGGGCAACCTGTGTTAACTGTTTTAAAGTATTGTTGGAGTTGATAATGTCAACATCCCATGTAATCTTCGAATAACAAAAAATAATAAAGCTTTGATGTGTTGTCCAAGAGGTATTTCCCCGCGAGGACCCTTGTTGTAGTAATTTGACTGTTAGAACTATCACGAAAAATGAATACAGCTTTGTACCTCTCAATCACTGCATCATAACCAAAGGCTCTAAAATCCCATTGTTGAACTCATTTTTTAACCCGGTTTCGGAGAAGCAAGATGAGTATATAATATTTGCTCTGTCATACAAAGACCCATTCTTGGGATTCTCATGGCACTATCCTTGCTAATGGACTCGATAAGCGCAGGTGAGTTTCACCTATATGATTTGATTTTACTGCTACAGGTATTACACTCATTCTCTCTCCCTCTTCTCCGGTGCTATGGTTCCTTTGCAGGTAGCATTGTACGACCTTGTGCCCTTTTGCGAGAAGAACCCATTATATCCTAGGAGATTGTCACAACAACGCGAATGAATTCTTAAGGACAACTTACACACATGTGCCTCAGGTTTATTATATCTACTCGATAATGACTTTGAAGAGGTTGCAATGCAGGATATTCAATCATGTTAGTATCTTGACAATAAAGCATTGATGTTCCCTTACTGAAAATTACCTTTCCTTCTTCACACATGCTTGACCTTGCAAGAGGACAATACATATGGAACTGAAAACCATGTTAACTTATGCCATAGTCTTGGATCATAGAAATTTGTAGGGGTCGCCAAGCGGGATGGCTCACCAAAAAGCAAACCGTGAAAATATACCCTTAATGTAGACAAAATATATATGTACTGGATAATGAGTTTAAAGAGGTTTCAATGCTGGATATCCCATCATGTTTGTATCTCGACAGTAAACCATTGATCTTCCTTTCCTGCAAATTACCTTTTCTCCTTCACACATGCGAATTGACCTTACAAGATCAAAATACATATGGAACTAAAACCATGTTAACTTATGTCGTAGTCTTGCATCATAAAATTTTGTAGGGGTGGCAAAGCGGGCGGGCTCACCAAAAAGCGAGGCGGGTTGGCCTGCCAAGTAAAGTGGACCGGGAAGTGTGACCCAACCCGTTTTTAGGCGTGATATTAGGTTTGCTGGTCCGTAGAAAAAATAAAAATAAAGAAAATACTTCATAATTTTAATTAATATTTAGAAATTTATTTAGATTTTTTGGCTTTACATAATATTTTTCCTAAAAACTCGTGAAATAATTATAATTAAAATACTAAAAAAAATCAACCATTGCATCATAAGCAAACATGTGAAAATATACCCTTAATGTAGACAGAACATATTCTAGTCGGTAATGACTTTGAAGAGGTTGCAATGCGGGATATCCCATCATGTTAGTATCTCCACAGTAAATCATTGATCTTCCCTTCCTGAAAATTACATTTCCTTCTTCACACATTTGAATTTACCTTACAAGAGGAAAATACATATGGAACTGAAACCATGTTAACTTATGTCATAGTCTTGCATCCTAAAAATTTGTAGGGGTCGCAAAGCGGGTCGGCTCACCAAAAAGCGAGGCATGTTGGCCCGCCAAGTAAAGTGAACCGGGATGTGTGACCCACCCCTTTTTAGGTGGGCTGGCAGGTTTGATGGCTGGTTCACAGACAAAAATAAAAATAAAGAAAATACTTCATAGTTTTAATTAGAAGAAATTTTTAGAAATTTATTTAGATTTTCTAGCTTTACATAATATTTTTCCTAAAAACTCGTGAAATAATTATAATTAAAATTCCAAACATGAGGACTTTTGTTGTAGTAATTTGACTGTTAGAACTATCACGAAAAATGAATACAACTTTGTACCTCTCAATCACTGCATCACAACCAAAGGCTCTAAAATCCCATTGTTGAACTCCTTTTTTAACCCGGTACCGGAGATGTGCAAAACAATTATATAATATTTGCTCTGTCATACAAAGACCAATGGATAGGGATTCTCATGGCACCATCCCTGCTACAGGTTTTACACTCCTTCTCTCTCCCTCTTCTCCGGTGCTATGGTTCCTTCGCAGCTAGCACTGTGCGACCTCGTGCCCTTGTGCGAGAAGAACCCGATATATCCTAGGTTATCGTCAAAACAACGCGAATGAATGCTTAAGGACAACTTACACACATGTGCCCCAGGTTTATTATATCTACTCGATAATGACTTTGGAGAGGTTGCAACGTAGGATATTCAATCATGTTAGTATCTTGACAATAAACCATTGATGTTCCCTTAATTACCTTTCTTTCTTCACACATGCTTGACCTTACAAGAGGACAACACATATGGAACTGAAACCATGTTAACTTATGCCATAGTCTTGGATCATAGAAATTTGTAGGGGTCACAAAGCGGGTTGGCTCACCAAAAAACAAAAAAGTATACCCTTAACGTGGACGAAATATATATGTACTGGATAATGACTTTGAAGAGGATGCAATGTGGGTTATCCCATCATTTTTGTATCTCGATAGGAAACCATTGATCTTCACTTCCTGAAAATTACCTATCCTCTTTCACACATGCGAATTGACCTTAAAAGATCAAAATACATATGGAACTGAAACCAAGTTAACACGCCATAGTCTTGCATCATAAAAATTTGTAGGGGTCGTAAAGTGTAAAGCGAGTCGGCGACTCCCAAAAAGCGAGGCGTGTTGGCCGCTAAGTAAAGTTGAATGGATGTGTGACCCACCCCTTTTTAGGTGGGCTGTCAGGTTTGCTGGCTCGTTCGTAGAAAATATAAAAATAAAGACGATACTTCATAGTTTTAATTATAAGAAATTTTTTAAAATTTATTGATTTTTTGGCTTTACATAATATTTTTCCTACAAACTCGTGAAATAATTATAATTAAAATTCGAAAAGTGAGGACTTTTGTTGTAGTAATTTAATTGTTAGAACTATCACGAAAAATGAATACATATGGAACTGAAACCATATTAACTTAAGCCATAGTCTTGCATCATAAAAATTTGTAGGGGTCGCAAAGTGGGTTGGCTCACCAAAAAACAAACCGCTGAAAGTATACCCTTAATGGGGACGAAATATATATGTCCTGGATAATGACTTTGGAGAGGTTGCAATGCGGGATATCCCATCATGTTTGTATCTCTACGGTAAACCATTGATCTTCACTTCCTGAAAATTATCTTTCCTCATTCACATGCGAATCGACCTTTAAAGATCAAAATACACATGGAATTGAAACCATGTTAACACGTCATAGTCTTGCATCATAAAAATTTGTAGGGGTCGTAAAGCGTAAAGCGGGTCGACTCCCCAAAAAGGGAGGCATGTTGGCCCCCAAGTAAAGTGGACTGAGATGTGTGACCCACCCTTTTTAGGCGGGCTGGCAGGTTTGCTGGCTCGCCCGCAGAAAAATAAAAATAAAGAAAATACTTCATAGTTTTAATTATAAGAAATTTTTAGAAATTTATTTAGATTTTTTGGTTTTACATAATATTTTTCCTAAAAACTCGTGAAATAATTATAATTAAAGTACTAAAAAATAATCATTGCATCATAAGCAAACCTGTGGTGATAGTATACCCTTAATGTAGATGAAACATATGTTTACTCGGTAATGTGTTTGAAGACGTTGCAATGCGGGATATCCCATCATCTTAGTATCTCGATAGTAAACCATTGATCTTCTCTTTCTGAAAATTACCTTTCCTTCTTCACACATGTGAATTGACCTTATAAGAGGAAAATAAATATGAAACTAAAACCATGTTAGCTTATGCCATAGTCTTGCATCATAAAAATTAGTAGGGGTCGCAAAGCGGGTCGGCTCGCCAAAAAGCGAGTCGTTTCGTCCACCAAGTAAAGTGGACGGGGATATGTGACCCACCCCTTTTTAGGCGGGCTGGCAGGTTTGCTTGCTAGTCCGTAGAAAAAATAAAACAATGAAAATACTTCATAGTTTTAATTACAAAAATTTTTAGTAATTTATTTAGATTTTTTGGCTTTACATAATTTTTTTTCCTTAAAACTCATGAAATAATTATAATTAAAATTCCAAACAGGAGGACCTTTGTTCTAGTAATTTGACTGTTAGAAATATCATGAAAAATGAATATAGCTTTGTACCTCTCAATCATTGCATCATAACCAAAGGCTCTAAAATCCAATTGTTGAACTTCTTTTTTAACATGTTACCGGAGACTAGCAAGACGAGTATGTAATATATGCTCTTCCATACAAAGACCCATGGATGGGGATTCTCATGGCACCATCCTTGCTAATGGACTCGATAAGCGCATGTGAGTTTCACCTATATGACTTGATTTTCCTGCTACAGGTTTTACACTTCTTCTCTCTCCCTCTTATCCGGTGCTATGGTTCCTTGGCAGCTAGTGTTGTGCGACCTCGTGACCTAGTGCGAGAAGAACCCGTTATATCTAGGCGATCGCCACAAGAATGAATCCTTAAGGACAACTTATACACACATGTCTCAGGTTTATTAAATCTACTAGATAATGACTTTGAAGAGGTTGCAATGCGGGATATCCCATCATGTTAGTATCTTAGTAAACCATTGATGTTCCCTTCCTGAAAATTATCTTTCCTTTTTCACACATGCTTGACCTTACAAGAGGAAAATACATATGGAACTGAAACCATGTTAACTTATGTCATAGTCTTGCATCATAAAAATTTGTAAGGGTCGCAAAGCGGGTTGGCTCACCAAAAAGCAAAGTGAAAGTATACCCTTAATATGGACGAAATATATATGTACTGGATAATGACTTTGAAGAGGTTGCAATGCGGGATATCCCATCATGTTTGTATGTCGACAGTAAACCATTGATCTTCCCTTCTTGAAAATTACCTTTCCTCTTCACACATGCGAATTGACCTTACAAGATCAAAATACATTTCTAACTGAAACCATGTTAACTTATGCTATAGTCTTGCATCATAAAATTTTGTAGGGGTGGCAAAATGGGTCGGCTCACCAAAAAGCGAGGCGGGTTGGCCCGCCAAGTAAAGTGGACTAGGATGTGTGACCCAACCCGTTTTTAGGCGTGCTGGCAGGTTTGCTGCCTGGATCGCAAAAAAAAAAAAAAGAACATACTTCATAGTTTTAATTATAAGAAATTTTTAGAATTTTATTTAGATTTTTTGGCTTTACATAATATTTTTCCTAAAAACTCGTGAAATAATTATAATTAAAATACTAAAAAAAATCAAACATTGCATCATATGCAAACATATGGTGAAAATATACCCTTAATCAGTGTGCAACTATTCTCCCTATCTCACTTATTTATTTGCACTTCTAAATACGTAAAATTTAACTATGAAATTGAATCTTATCTGTTAAAACTCTCACTCACATATTAGTAATTATTCTAAGTTTCATAAACCTCTTAACTGACTACATTGACCTTCCAAGTTACTAAAACTTGAGTACAAGTCTCAGCTTGATCTTAAGATTTTTCAGGGATAAAATTTAAAAGTCTTTATTCAACCCCCCTTCTAGAGACATCCAGCCAACGTTACTTAGTTGGTATCAGAGCTCGGCCTCTTGGGGTTGAGCACACCTGCGTGTGAAGAGGATAAAGATCCATGGTTGGGCCAAGCACAAGTCTTTTTATTCCTGAAGGAGCATCCACCAATAGGCCACCTGCCTTTGATGGAACAGATTACTACTATTGGAAGGACATGATGAGACTTTTTATTGAGTCTCAACATGTTGATTTATCGGAAATTATTGACTTAGGTCCCTATATGCCTTTTGTCACTGATGAACTTGGTTTGAGAGCAGCAAAGCCTAGGGAATCCTGGACAGTAGCTGAGAAGAGCAGATATGTTCTCAACTCAAGAGCCAAATATCTACTCACTTGTGCACTAAGTCGTAGTGAATATGACAAGGTAGCTGGTTGTGCATCAGTAAAGGAGATATGAGATGCACTTGACGTTGAGCACGAAGGAACAAACCAAGTTAAAGAAGCTAAGATCAAATATGTTGGTCAGACAGTATGAGCTCTTAAAGATGAATGAAGATGAAGGAATTGAAGACATGGTAAGATGTTTCACAGTCATCACCAATGATCTCAAATCCTTGGGAAGAACCTACTCAAATCAAGACATGGTGAGAAAGATCCTAAGAAGTCTACCCAAACCTTGGAGGCCTAAAGTCACGGCAATACACGAAGCCAAGGATCTCAGCACACTCAGACTGGATGAATTGCTTGGGTCACTCAAAGTGCATGAGCAGGAGCTAATGGAAGAAGAACTCATCAGACGTCCGAAGACAATAACTCTGAAAGCATCATCCAGCAGCTCCAAAGGTAAGAAGGTAAGCTCATCTCATCAAATTTCACTAAACTCATCTCATGACACAGATAGCGAGGAAGATGGAGATGACGATGATGAAACTGAAATGGATGATGAGATAGCTTTCATTTCAAAAAAGATAAGACGCATGTGGAAATCTAGAGGAAATGGAAGACAAAGATTTCCATCCAGAAAAAGGTGAGATCAAGGCTGAAAAGAAGGGACAAATCATATGTTATGAATGCAACAAACCTGGTCATATCAAGGCTGAATGTCCTTAGATAAAGAAAGACACAAAGAGGAGTCCAAGGAAGAAGGCCATGATGGCTACCTGGGATGACACAGAGGAAGAAGAAAGCTAAGATGATGAATCAACCAATCTGTGTCTAATGGCTAATGGAGATTCCTTAGATGAAGAGGTATATGAATCTGACTCTGAACTCTCTTTCAATGAGCTTAAGTCTGCCTTTGAAAATCTCCTGTATGATTCAAATCTTCTTGCCTCAAAAAGCTCTCTGTTAAAATCTGAAATGAATACAACTTTAGAAAAAATCAAGTTTCTTGAAAAAGAATATGAGGATTTGAATCATAAAAATGCTAGGCTCATGTTGTCTCACATGAAGCTATCTGAGCGCATCAAGGCAAGAAACCTTCTTGATGAAAACAATAAACTTAGAAATCAAAATAGAATTTTCATAGATGATCTGGCTAAATTTGTTAAAGGAACAAAAAACCTTGAGAGATTGATTGGATCTCAAAAAGGAATTTTTAACAAAGCTTGATTAGGTTATGAAAAATCTACAAATGAAGTTTGGTATAAAAACGTTTTTATTCCAGCAAAGAAACGTAAAGAGAGATGCTCTTGCTGTAGTAAATTTGTCCATAAGACTTCAAATTGCTACATGAGACAAATAGCAGTCAGAAGGAAGGTATCTAACCACATAGGACCCAAATACAAGTGGGTACCTAAAGCTAAATCTCAACGTGTTGCAGACTTGCTTAGCAGCAGCAAAAACAAAGAAGTTGTGGGTATTGGACAGTGGGTTCTCAAGGCACATGACAGGGGACAAAAGCAAGTTTCTAACACTTGAAGAAAAAGCATCTGGAGTTGTCTCATTTGGAGACAACAACGAAGCTCAAATCAATGGAATTGGTAAGATTGGTAAGACAAACTCAACTCAAATTGAAAATGTTTATTTTGTTGAGGGTTTGAAACACAACTTACTTAGTATTAGTCAATTATGTGACAGTGGTTATCATGTCAATTTTTAACCTACTTTTTGTGAGATCATAGACTCTAAGACTGGAAAAAACAGTTTTCTTAGGAGAAAGAAACAAAAATCTTTACTCAGTCTCTCTTGAGAGTCTGTCTGATCTCACGTGCCTCGTGTCTCATGATCATGAAAAATGGTTATGGCACAAGAGAGTAGGACATATCAACATGAGAACCATTGGTCAACTTGCAAATCAATCTCTTGTCAAAGGGTTACCTAAGATCAAGTTTGACAAAGATATGATGTGTGAGTCTTGTGCAAAATGCAAACATACTAAGACAAGCTTTAAAAACAAGTCTCATGTATGTACCACCAGACCTCTTGAGATGCTCCACATTGATTTGTTTGGACCTACTAAGACTGCTAGTCTTAGTGGCAAAAAAATATGGTTTTGTAATAGTGGATGACTTCTCAAGATATACCTGGGTTATGTTCCTCTCTCAGAAGGATGAATCCTATGAAAACTTTAAAATATTTTGCAAGAAGGTCCAATCTGAGAAAGGGTATGGAATTGGTACTGTGAGAAGTGACCATGGAGGAGAATTTAAGAATGTCAAATTCAAGAACTACTTTGATAAAAATGGAATTACTCATAACTTCTCTTGTCCTAGAACACCCCAACAAAATGGTGTTGTTGGAAGAAAGAATAGAACTCTCCAAGAGATGGCAAGAACTTTGTTGTGTGACTCTGGAGTTGAAAAATACTTTTGGGCAGAGGCTGTAAACACCTCTTGCTACATCATCAACAGAGTTACCATAAGGAAGATCTTAAATAAAACCCCTTATGAATTATGGAAAGGGAGAAAGCCTTCTATCTCTTACTTTCATGTGTTTGGATGTGACTGTTAAATTCTTAACACAAAGGATTTGTTGAGAAAATTTGACACAAAGTCTGACAAAGGAATTTTTCTTGGTTATTCCCTAACATCAAAAGCTTACCATGTTTATAATTTGAGAACTAAAACAATTGAAGAGTCTATGCATGTAGTGTTCAATGAGATTCATGGAATCCCACAAAAGAAAGTAGAAGAAGAAATTGAAGAAATGATGGGAGACCTAAGGATCCCAAACAAAGAAGCTGAAGAAAAGACAAGACTCTACTCTGATCAAAAGGATATGAGATCACCTCAAACTGAACCAAGATGGGGATCTCAGACTGAGATCAGGAAGAAACCTCAGACTGAGCTGCACAGAAGTCTCCAACCTGAGACTGAAGGTGACTCTCAAGCCAGAGAAAAGAATGAAGAACAGTTTGAGATAGAACCAGTGAGACAGACCGCACCTGAGACTTAGAATGAGCATGCATTTGAAATTCCCAGAAGCTGGAGACTAGTTAGGCCTCATCCAAGTGAACAAATCATAGGAGAGACATCAGACAGAGTGAGAACAAGATCTTCATTCAGAAGAAATGAGAATCTAATGGCTCTTCTATCCAGTATAGAACCCAAGGATATTCAAGAAGCTCTAAAAGATGAATCTTGGGTCAAGGCAATGGAGGAAGAGCTCAACCAATTTGATAAGAGCAAAGTCTAGGATCTTGCACCCCCTCCCTCTCATCAATCCATAATTGGGACTAGATGGGTGTTTCATAACAAACTAAATGAGAAAGGGAAAGTAATGAGGAACAAGGCCAGATTGGTAGCACAGGGATACAATCAACAAGAAGGAATAGACTATGATGAGACCTTTGCACCTGTGGCTAGACTTGAGGCAATCAGAATTCTCCTAGCCTTTGCTGCGCACAAGAACTTCAAATTATATCAAATGGATGTGAAGAGTGCCTTCTTAAATGGTATAATTGAAGAGGAAGTGTATGTAAGACAGCCACCTGGATTTGAAGACCCAGAACACCCTAAATATGTCTTGAGACTCAGAAAAGCTCTCTATGGACTTAAGCAAGCTCCCAGAGCTTGGTATGACAGACTGAGCTCATTCCTTATTCAAAACGGGTTCTCTAGAGGTCAGATTGATACCACTCTGTTCAAAAGGGAGTATGATAGAGATTTTTTAATTGTTCAAATATATGTGGATGATATTATATTTGGTTCAACTAACAAATCTATTTGTAGAGAATTTTCAAGTCTCATGCAGGGTGAGTTTGAGATGAGCATGATGGGTGAGCTAAGATTCTTCCTAGGTCTACAAATCAAACAACAATCAAATGGCATCTTCATATATCAAGAAAAATATGCAAAGGATTTATTGGTCAAATTTAAAATGAATGATGCCAAACCAATGAAGACACCAATGCACCTATCAACTTAGATTGACAAAGATGATCAAGGTAAGTCAGTCTCAGAGAAGCTGTATAGAGGTATGATTGGATCTCTCATGTACTTAACTGCTAATAGGCCAGATATCCAATATGTTGTGGGAATCTGTGCTAGATATCAATCTGATCCTAAAGAATCTCACTTCTCAGTTGTTAAAAGAATTTTTAGATATTTAATTGGAACCACTAATCTTGGTCTTTGGTATGAGAAGGGAACCAGATTTGATCTTACAGGCTATAGTGATGTTGACTTTGCTAGAGACAAGATGGATAGAAAGAGTATAAGTGGGACTTGTCAGTTCTTAGGAAAATGCCTTGTCTCATGGTCTTGCAAGAAGCAGAACACAATATCTCTATCCACAACTGATGCTGAGTACGTCTCAGCTGTAGCTTGTTGTACCCGAGTCTTATTGATCAAATCTCAAGTGCTTGATTATGCACTAAGGTACTCTAAAATTCCAATTCTATGTGATAATACTAGTGCCATTAATCTAGCAAAAAATCTCATTCATCATTCAAGATCTAAGCATATTGACATAAAGCATCATTTTATTAGAGATCATGTCCAAAAAGGGAATGTTGAACTCATTTTTGTGGAAACCAAAAATCAATTGGCTGACATTTTTACAAAACCTCTTGTGGAAGAAATGTTCAAATTTATTTTAAATCTCTTAAATATGTGTGCATGTGAATAATTGCAAGCTGCATTTTTTAAAAAAAAATCATTATCTGTTAAAAGGAGAAACTAAGTCCAGAGCTGAGACTAAGCTCATCCCTGAGACTCAGTCTAAAGAAGAGATTGAGGTATGACTCATATTAGGTCAGATGGGAAAATCAAAACGTCAAGAGAGACGTTGGTAATCGTCTCTTAGTTAACTGACTCCCAACGGCTATAAAAACAACGCACCACTAGCCGTTATATTTAAGAAAGACTTAACCGTTCAACCACCTTTTTGTAACTCCCCACTAAGTCTTTCTCCTATTCTCTCCGTCTCTCTCCTTTGCTATAAAAGAAAACACTTATTCTTCTAAGTAACTCTCACAAATGCGCATTAAAATTCCTGACATCAAGATTCCTCCTCATCTCTCATCATCTTCCTCATCTCCAGAATTGAATATGTCTTCAAGCTCTAGTGAATCCCTTGGGTCTTTGACATATAGCCAAGAAAGGCTCACTCATTCACCAACACCTGAACCAAGCCATGATTCTGAAGCCACATTGACCCAAACACCACCTTCATCCAAAACCAAGTCCACTCCATCTCGTAAGACTAAATCCTCCTCCTCTTCTAAGCCAAAATCCCCTCCACGAAAATCCAGAAGAATAGCATCAAATGTGGTGCAAACCTCTGCACCAAAACCTCCAAGATCTCCACAACACGTGGATCTTACTGTCCCATCTTCCTCTTACAAAGGGAAAGGAAATGTTGGAGAAAGCAATAAGAGACTGACATTCCAATATGATCTCTTTCCAAATGAAGTTGTTGAAAACAAGTTCACCACCAGATTCAAGGAGAGTAAAGTAATCATTGGACGAGTTCTTCTTCTTGACAAACTGAAGCAAGCCAACTGGGACGTTGCCCCCTACATCAAAAAGCAAGGTTAGGAAGATTATTTATGTATGTTTGAACTAGTATATCCAAGACTCACAAGAGCGTTTTATGCCTCTTGTATGACTGCACAAGGAGCATCTCATGGTTTACCTCATGTGGAAACCAATCTCAAAGGAGTCCATATGGAACTAACTTAGGAAGTGCTTGGAGCGATCATACAGGCTCCAGTAGATGGAAACAGAATTTACAACGAGGAACAGTGGTGGAATCAACTGGGCATTCCTCCTGAGAGTGTTGCCTCATCTCTCTTCACCCAGGCTGAGCTGAGCAACAACTCCAATTCACTCAATCATTTTGGACGTTTTCTGTACCATCTTATTGTGAAGTCTGTGATTACAAGAGCTGGAACCTTTGACAAGCTTTACTCAACTAATCTGATGGTCATGTACCATCTTAAACACGGTATAGCCTTGAATCTCCCCTTCCTCATTCTCAAGCACATAGAGCTCGCGTACAAAAACGCCACGATCACTGCCCCTCTGCCATTTGTTATGCTGGTTATAAAAATCTTGAAGCACTTCAAGGTAGACCTCTAAAAAATGAAGAATCTCAAGAGAGACCCTCATCCTTTGGGAAATCCAACATTCAATCCTTAAATCTGGATAGCAAGGTAATCCCTCCTCCCATCTTTCCAATCTCATCTGACTCTCCTTCTAAGATTCCTCCAGAAACACAAGCTTCTCCCTCCTCAAAAAATTCCTGTCCAAAGAAAAAGAGGCAAGTTGAAGAGACTACTGGTGTTGCGTCTGAAGCTGCAACAGATGCCACCAAGAAGAAGAAGAAGAAAGAAAAGAAAAGAAAGGAACAACCTGAGGCCTCTAGTGACTTAGAAGTAAGAAAGAAACAAAGAGAAGGAAGTCTCAACAGCCCTGGTACATCTTGAGCCTCAACCACTGAGGTTAGAACCTTAACAACAAACTAAGATAGTTGCTGAGACGGAAGCTCAAGTTGAACCTCAAGATGAACGTCTTAAGACTCCAACTCCTCCAGGCTCACCTCAACCTTCTCCTCCTCCATCACCTTCTCCAATCACCAAAACTCTTGCAGGCCTTAGCAAAGAAGGATACCTTCAGCCTGAACAATCTGAGCCGCAACACAGAGTCTCACCTCCACCAGCTGCCACTATTCCAACCACTCAGGAACCAAGTAAGACATCAGCTCCATCCCCATATCCTTTCACACCACTTCACCCCTCCACTCTATCCACACTTGGACAATCTTTTGTTGAGACACTTTTCAGTTATCCCATTCCATCACCATCACTAGTCTATGATTCTTCAAGCCATTAGTGCCTCAAACGACTATAATCACAAGTTGCACCTGCATCTGTCCAATTTACCTCCTTTACCTGTTATTCCTCAAACTGTGCCAAGGCCTCCTGGATCTCCTTCAGACTCATCCTCTTCCCCATCTAGTTGAACTAGTTAATCTTTACATTTTGATAACGGAAAAAGGGGGAGTAGCTTAGAATAGTTTAGAAGTTGAGATCTTCAGTTGATGGCAATCTTGTTTGCTTTTTGTTGATGATTTAGATTAAAATTTTATTTTGACTATGTATCTTAGCTTCATTCTCATCAATGAAAATCATTCACTGTTTTGCATCCATAAATAGTTATGATTTACTTCTGAGCATTTATTATGAATATCTCAAGTCTAGAACTCAATGCTAATTAAAATCTTGAGCCAAATGAAATAAGGAATCTTATAAACTCAGAAAGGAGCTCAGACTCAGGGGGAGCTGAGACTCAAAATTTTTAAATAAAAATAGAACTCAAACTTATGGGAAACTGAGAACCCTTTTTTAAGAAATTCAAAAATTGACTACAACTTTTATGGTTTTCCATCATCAAAAAAGGGGGAGATTGTTAAGACAAACTCACCTGCAAGTGTTTTTAATGAAACCGAACCATCAAAAGTTAATGTACAAAAAGATGAACATATGAGATGTCTTGTGTCTACTGACTGTGTGTTCAAGTGGTTCCAGAGTTTAGTCTCTTGTGCTGCAGGAAAATTTACTCATCTAATAAGGCAAATTAAGATGCTAGGGAAAATGAAAACCTAAAAATCAGCCCTTGAAGAATACAAAGTTGAAGTGCCAAAGCAAGTAAAAAATATAAAATTTTATCAAGCTCAAAAACATGACCAAGAGTTACAAAGAGCTAAAGAAGATGAGACTCAGATGCCAACACAAGACTGAGACTGAGACTTAGACAGAAACTGAGACTCAGACAGAGAGTGAGACTCAGACAGAGATTAAGACTCAGACAGAGACTAAGACTAAGACTTAGACACAAGCCCAAGACAGAGACAGGGACTAAGATGCAAGATTAGCCCAATGCGAAGCCTAAGACTCAGACTCAGCATGAGACACATGGTTCATAAAGATAACAGAAGTCAAGGCAAGTACACTGTGCACACTGCAACAATCAGAGCCGGCCTGAACATGGCAGAACAGTGTCATTAAAAGGCAATCTCTCTCCTGAAACGGCTATTAACGGGAAGAAATGGCTAGTTTGTGTTTGAATTAAAAGGCAAGTCCAAAACAAGACTAAGTGAGAGACTGCACCGAATACTTCCTGATCTTTGCGTCTCAACTACATCTCAACACAGTCTCAAGTCTATCTCAGCTCAGATTCAGTTACACTGAGTGCATCTCTAGTAGTCTCACAAATTCTCTTTCACTCTATTGCTACCATTTGCTTGTAACTCTTAGAGAGAGAGAATACCTCTAGCTAATCTCACTGTATATTCGTACATTGTACGCTGTAAGCTAGATCATTATCATTTTTCTACTCCTGTAAAGATTCTCAATTGAGATAGGAGGAAGCCTAGTCTCAGTGTGAGTTGTAAGAGCCTGAAGAGGCTAATTGTAGCATACTTGAATCTCAGTCAAGTTAGGAGAGCCTAAGCTTGGTGAGAAGGTGAGCCTCAAGAGGAAGTGAGAATACTTGTATTTGACAAGGTTGTCATAGTGAAAATCTCACAAGTTGTGAGGACTGGAAGTAGCCCAAGTAGTGGGTGAACCAGGATAAATCAGTGTGCATCTTTTCTCCCTATCTCACTTATTTATTTGCACTTCTAAATACGTAAAATTTAACTATGAAATTGAATCTTATCTGTTGAAACTCTCACTCACATATTAGTAATTATTCTGAGTTCCATAAACCTCTTAACTGACTACATTGAGCTTCCAAGTTACTAAAACTTGAGTACAAGTCTCAGTTTGATCTTAAGAATTTTCATGGATAAAATTTAAAAGTCTCTATTCAACCCCCCCTTCTAGATACATCCAGCCAACTTCAAACCATTGATCTTCCCTTCCTGAAAATTACCTGTTAATAATATATTGCAACTCTTTATATATATATATATATCTGATAAAGATTAAATATAGTCATGCACGCCTACACCTAGCAGGACACCCATAAGCCCATTTTTAAAATCTTTAACATTCTTTTTGAAACTTCAATAAAATTATATTTAATACTAAATATTGTTATTTTTATTTTAATTATTTTCTTGCTTTCTTAATTTAACTTTACAAATATCATATAAAAATTATTTCTTTTTATTAGGAAAATATTTTTATAAGTCTTAAAAATTTAAATATAAAATTTATATATTTTATACATACCGGTTTAACTGGTTCAACCTGTGACTCACTGGTTGAACCAGTGACCCATTGACTCAGTACCCCGATCCGATCCGAGTTTTATAACACTGCTTTGTTCAACCTCAAGCCACTCAAGGGAGCTTTGGATCAACCCTCTCCACCCCTCTATCACCTATATTTCCCTTGCTCTTGAGGTGAGTATGGTCACCCACTCACTATCATCTTGCTTGGTTCATTGAATGTCCCCTATTCTTACTTCCCTTGCTTCTTATCTTTCTTGTGGTTGTGATTTGTATGTCCTTAGGGTTAGGGATTGCTTATTGTGATGAATAGGTTGATGTTATCTAACCCTAGGGTTAAGGTTAGGGTTTATGTGAGAATATGAATTGTGATAATGACTTTTCATGAAATACTTTGGCCATAAACATGCATATCTATTGATGATTATACCTCATATTGAATCACCTTAACCAAGTAAAGAATAGTAATCATGGGCCTATGGCCAAAAGAGAATTTTCATGGGCTATGTCTAGCCAAAGAGGAACTCAAGTTAATCATAGTAATCTCTTACAAGTTTGATGCCTAAAATCCATCATAGTTAAGGGTAAGGTCCTAGTGGCCTTCAGGAACGACGGTTCCGGTTAGTCTGAGCTCAGTCTAGTCGTCACAGATAAGTAAAAAGACCCCTTGGTGTTGGGTAAACACTTCACAGTCATTGTTGCATTGTTTCATGATTATTAATGCTTATTGAAATGAATGAGTTATGAATTAATTGTTGCACATCATATGTATGATCTCCCACACTGCCTATTTATATCACACTCACTGGGATGTTAGTCTCACCACACGTTGTGATTTTATATTCAGATATGCAGGGTTCTCGACCAAGTGCTTGACCCAAAGCTAGGAGTTTATGGTTGACCCTGTGATGGTCCAACCCCTTTTGATGTATATTTATTTTGTACAGGCATATAGTTCTATTCTTTTGGGTGGGATATAATAGTACATGTGGGCCCTCAGGGATTTACTCTTTTATTCCAGGACATATGTATAACGGTATCTCACTATGCCTATTATCTATGTACTTTGTATTTTGAGCCTTTGTGGCAACAACTACATTGTTAGATGAATGTATTGACTTTATGCTTAAGTAACTGTTGGATTACCTAAGCTTTAATATCGATAATGCGCGAATTAATTTCACGAATTTGGGAATAGTGTTTCCAACGGACATTATTCCTGAATTTAGAAATTAGAACGTTACACTGTATGTAGAGAAGAGGAGGGTTGTGTTGAGTGTATTAGTTGAGGAAGATGAAAGGTTAAAACAGAGACACTTTCACGGGTCACGAATGAAAAAAGAACCACAACTGGAAAAATAAACAGATTTGCAACGTCGCCTCTGGTTCGCAGCATGACGACGCCTCTGGTTCGCGGTGCGGTGAGATCAACTTTGCAGCGTGACTTCATGCTACCACCAAAAGAGAACAGATCTGCAAGGAAGAACGAGGAACGACGAAGACAAACAGAGGCAGAGCGCATAGGATGAAGAAGAAGAAGAATAGAGGATGAACGAAGGAGGAAGAAGAATAGCGTCGTGCAAACGAGACTGGCAGCGACTGCACTGCAGAACGACAAATCTGTGTCAACGATGAAGACTTTTGCTGCCTGCTTGCTGGTGTGGTGGCTGCAGAGTGTTTTTCTGTTTTTCTTTAAAGTTTGAAATGTTAGTGAATGTGAACCCTAGTTTTTTTAAACTAACCTTAAAATTATTTTTTTATGTTTTTGGCCATCCCGACGGGCTATACAGGTTAATGGGTTGGAGTCCCCTAACCCAGCCCGATAAAATTGATGGGTTGGGACGGGCTGGCCTGTTGCGCCAAGCGCATTTTGCCATCCCTAGTAGGGACATTCAGCTCAGATTCACTAGTATCAAAGAAAGGGAAAAGAAGGAGGGGAAGACTTTATAAATCATAAAAGGAAACAACTACACTCAAACTCAAAATAACATAATTCATTTTAATTGGTTTAGATTTACCTCAACATGATGTGTGGCGGTAGAATAAATAGCATGCTTTCTTACGAGCATGTGAATAAAGGATGACGACTTTTCCTTCTCCAATGTCACTTTGTATCTCAATCAGGCAGGAAAAATAGTTTAAAACACTTAAAAACGATTTTGGATGGCACAATGTGCCAGTCGAGACTTGAGAATAAGATTTTCCTGCCCAATACCTACGATGAACACAACTGTTATAGCTGAAAAAATAATTGATTATATAAGAGTGATTTTGTTTTTTTTACAAGATAATTATCCCAAATAAAGAGTAAACAGATCTTAAATTCTTAATTTTACAACATAAAAGTATTGTCCTTGAATTTCCATAATCTGATGTCTTTGGTATTGTGTGTGGTAACAATCTTCTTCATTCCAACGGCGAGGCAAGAAATAGAAGGTCGAGCGGTCATAGGAATGCTGTCAATAGTTATGTAGGTATCATTAGGCAACCTCTTTCCTTTCCTTCTTTGAAGGGAGCCTGAAGGACTTTGAGATGTAGATAACAATTTATCCTCCATAATACAACTTGAAACAATATTGCCATCATTCGGATTTAGAATTCTTAAGATACCATCTATTCCACCAACAACTAATGTTGATGTGTCATTCTGCAAGTGCTGTAAAGAATACACAACATTAGGACTCACTCGTGTGTCCCACAACAGTCTCCTTGTCCTGCATGAAGTAACAAACAAGATTGCGTACATGATCAATGGAATAGATAAAAATTCATAGTGATTATAAAAAATTATTATTATGCTGGCAGTAAATTTCTGTTCCAAATCAACGTTATCTTTTGACTTCTAAAACAGAAAAGAACTTGTAAGGACTACTGAAGGAATGGTAACAAGAAGTCTCCAGTTGGGGAAGGCAGTGCTAGCCAGTTGGCTTTCTTAATACTTGCCCCGTTATCTCACTGGCATACAGGTTCATCCAGCACTTTATTACCCATTAGAAGACACACAGATTTACAAAGCCCACACGTAATACAGAGGTGATGGAGATTCTAGTATGGCAAAGTCCTAAATTTCTGGGAATGATATAACATACTTCATTACAATAGTCCTATTTTGTTTAGGAATTTCCTACCTTTTTAGTATACACATGAACATTATATTAGCTTCAGATAATTTTGTTGTACTAAGTCATCACTTAATTGTCTATTTGGTATCCCGCTAACAAAGAAGACTAGAGCTACTCACAATCAAATTCATTCACGAAAATAATATATTTTCATAGCAGCACGTGACACCTTAAGTCCATTAATGCACCTCAGCAATAACCTTTATTACACTATTGCTAGCATACCTAAGGTCCCAACAATATGTATATCCAACAGCTGATCCAGCAAACACTAGCTGGGAGGAGGGGTTGAAACACATAGTCCTTATGCCTGCAAGAAAAACATTAAATCGGATTCATTAGCTGCAGCAGAATGTAGTACTTTTAAAATATATGTAATATGTTAAAACTCATTATAGAACTTCATATCATGCTAACCACAATGTTAATTAATAAACTGTTACCTCTTCCATCACTTGATCTAAGTGTTGCTACTTGCTGAATAGAGGAAGGATCTGATAGTGTTATACTCCCTGAAGTGGAGCCACTCAGTATTAGTTGATCTTCACTCAAACATAAACAAGTTATAGGTGCATGATGCATTCTGCAGATAGCAAGTTGTACGCATCATGAATGTTAGATCTTTTAAGTTATTCCTCAAGCAAAACAAATGAATCAACCAATAATAATGAGATTATTAATTTTAAGCCACCAGAAAAGATAGACTCCCCTAACCCCTGTTTGAGGAATATCTAATTCATGTTCTTTTCGTGATAATCATGCATAGTTACAGCTGATCATTACTGGTCAGAAACCAAAATAGAAAAAAATTACAAGATACCTTATTATTTGAGAACATCTCCTACTGTACATGTCAAAAATACGAACAGCACCATCATCACATCCAACCACAGCTTCTGGATCAAAGTAACTGCAAGAACAGAACAATGGGGAAAGATCAGGTACGGAGTGTTATAGTTTGTGTCTTATTATTATAATCTCAGTTAAGAATCTTAACTTCAGAAGCAAAAAGGTACGGAACTAGAAGGGGAAAAAAAGATAAATTGGAATTCAACACATTTATTTATTCAAATTGACATAGATCATGCCCATGAAATAGACTGGGAATTTGGAAAGTAACAGCTAAAGATATAAAAAAGCAGAGCAAAATCCTAGTTCAAATTTTAATTTTTCATCCTTCCCCTCACAATTCAGCTCTTACAACTTTCTTTTGGAAGATGAAACCTAACTTACGATCAAGACTTTTGTTTAGTTTTCAGTACTTAAAATGATTAACGCTGACTTGTTATAAGTTTTCCGGCCTCAAAGATCTATTCCTTGATACATGTGTTCTGTTAAATAGAACAGAAACTATCAATCAGTTTTTTTCTGCATTGTGATTGTCAGGTTGCTTGGTGGTAATTTAGGAAAACTACTTAACTTCAATATACTTATCTCCACCTTCAAAAGAAAGAAACAAAAGAGTGAGGGGATACGGAGTTGCACTCTTTTTGCTAAAGAGAGGCACACTGGGTATAAGCAGTAATTCGAGAATCTTCAGATAGAAAACTTTTAACAGCAAATCCTTTTATGGGATATGCTAAACTAATCTTTGCTTACCTCTTTGTGGATTTCCATTCACAAGCTTTTCTTTTCAGTTTGCTGTGTTATGCTTATAGCTTTAGAACAACTACTGACCCCCTTGTGGCCTTGCCCTTTATTTATCAGAAGCTATCATATGTCAATAGTTTGTTTGTCTTTACTTTTACCAAGCATCTATTCAAAATTTTCTGCCATCTCAATAAAACCATCTCGTCAACCTATAATCTCTAAATATAAATGGCACAAAGGTGTAACCTGAAGCAGTGTGAACCCAACCTCACAACAGCATTTGAAAGTTGATATTGTTAACTTATAGAAGATGGTCAGTCTCATTCAGAAAGGTGGAACTTGTGACAAGGATTACAGAAGGCATGAACTCCATGCAAACTCTGTGCCCTGGTATCCTTCAAGAGGAATTAGTATTAAACCAGATTCACTGTAGACATCTGTATTACATGCAGGTAGAGCGTTGTAAGTACCAGCTGAACATACAGAGGATGTCTCTTAGGGCAGCAAGTAGTGCTAAAATTGCCATTACTACTTAAAAAAGGGAATCTTGGTGTTATAAATCTCCCACTATGGTAGGGTCCAAGGAAGAGTCGGACCCATTGTAGGTCTACTATCCACTAGTTGAACCTGTGACTTCCTAGTCAGACAACAGCATTTCTAACCATTCGCCAAGGTTCCTCTTTGGCAGCCAGTACTAATATGAAAGTAAAATATCCTTTATTTTCTTTCTTTCCCATCTAAGCTTAATTAGAATGAGGCAGCAAGCTAAGCAGAATCGACAAGTCCATATTCTGCAGGATCTACAAATATTGATATGAATTTTAAAATCACCTGTTACAACTGTAATATTTCTAAATTCTACACAAACAACACTTGCAGTTGCACATAGTATCTGATTTCTTGCCATGCCCTTCATGGTTCAAGCGCCATACATTGAGCCTGTTTGGGTGGAACTTCTGCAGAAGTATTTCTAGGTGAAGAAAGCATGAATCAAATAAGTCAAATGCATTTAACTTCTCCATAAGTTAAAATTAGTTACTTTTGGAGAAATTAAATGAGACAGCTTTTGGAGTAGGTGGTCTACAAAGATTAATTTTAACTTATGGAGAAGTTAAATGCATTTGACCTCTTTGATTCATGCTATTTTTTTCACCTAGAAGTACTTCTGCAGAAGTTCCACCCAAACAGGCTCAACAATGACAACAACAACCAAAGCCTTTTTCTACTATGAAGGGTCGGCTACATAATCAAACATAGCCATAATGTCTTGCCATTACTAACAATGGACCACTTAAATCCAAATTCCTTCAGAACTTACAAAATCAAACTTCTAGCTATCTTAATAGATTAAACAACGACACCAACAAAGCCTTTACCAGTCCCACTAGATGGGGTTGGCTACATGGATCAAACGAAGCCATAATGTCTTATCATAAATCACATACAAACCATTTAAATCTAAATCTTTCTTAATGGTTTGAACTATAGTTTTTCTAGGTCTCCCTCTATCTCAATAGACTAGCCTCCATCTGATCTAGTCTCTTTACTAAGGTTTCTACAGATCTTCTCAACACATGCTTCGACCACCTAAGACAAGATTCTACGGTTTTTCTACAGTAGATACCACCCTAACTTTTCCTCCAATGTACTCATTTCTAATCCTGTCTTGTCTTGTGTGTGCATTCATCGCTAATCCTATCTTAGCAATATATCAAATCAATGCAAAAAATCCAAACTCCATGATAGCACCACCGCCATGCATTGATTTGAAGTTTCTTCTCACTTGGCTTCATTTTTTAAAGCTTAAATTAATTTTTAGCAAGTATTTTACTGAAAATAGTAGTTGCAACCTTACCTATTGCCCCTTTAAAATTTTCAAGCACTGTTAATCAATTATCTCATGATTCTGGAAAACAACATATAGATGATTCCCAGATCTTTAAAGGGGGCCATTTGCTGTGAGAGAGGATGAATTAAATGGAGCTTGGAATGCAACTCAACTTATATAAATTCCCAACTTACTTCATGCCAACTAAGCATACAAGATTCTTATTGGCTCATGAAACAGAATTTGGAAGAGACCAGAAAAACAGAGCATTGTTTTTGTTTACCGCATGCATGAACCTTTTACAAATTTTCCTTCAAGAGAGGGAAATACACTTCGTTTCCCATTACGCCTCCATATGCACAAACGACTACCAATTAGACCAACAATCTGCAAATGAATATTTAAAGAGTTAGAAACCATAAAGCATGCAAAACTTAAGCAAGCTAGCAGCTTTGAGAAACTTAAATTGACAACATTTTTTGGCAAATTGACAGTACAGATGAAAAAGTCTAGCAGATTAACACTGGCTTACGGTTCCAGATGATTTGCAGCACAATTAAATTCCATAAGAAAATTTCAAACATAATTACAGGATAACAGAATGGGAGAAAACTATTCCTCCAAAGATAACTTCCATGGAAAGAAAAATTTGCATGGGTCAAAATGGCTGTATGAATGAACCCTACATACTAACTGATGTGTACCTATTGTTCTTTATGGAAACTAGCATATTCCTTTCAAACAAATTCAGAGGATTTAATCTTTGGAATCTCCAACCTCCCTACAAATGATTATAGAATTAGAGGCAAGCTATGTAAAACTTATCGGTCTACACATGCATATATTATATTATTTGAGGTATTAATTACATGAGAAATGATCTCCTAAATTAGAGCTAATAAGAACTAATCATACATGTGCCTTATTCTAACATTAATGAAGTGGAGCTGAAATCCAACAAAAATAGGTAAATTTCATTTTGGGGATTCTTTCTAATAAATACATGGTAAAACCACAAATTAAATGAACAAATTTAAGAATTCTTAGCCACATTATGCAACTTTTGTAGCACATGTTCATTTTCCAGGCTTCCTTATCGATTTCAACATATCGATTTCTTTATGGGTGCTTCCTTTACTAATTTGCTCCTTTTGCTGATGTATCTCTTAATTGTTTCTTCTTTGTTGTCTTTACTTGCTCTGGGAAGATTCTGATGTTCCAGTATTGTACTCTTTTTCTCTCAATAAATTATTTTATTTTTTTGAACAGTTCATTTTATTGGAATTCTTTCTAACCATAGCCCTTTTATAGCAATTTTAGGTATATATGATAAAAATCCTTAATTGAATAGACTTACACATTTGTTCCAAACAAATTTCCTACAGTGATGTATCTAGCAGCTATCCCAGTTCAATCTATTTGGCTTTCCTAGCACAATCTTCCTCGCCCAGTGTAATCTCCCTAGCTCCACGGATTTCCTGGCCCCACGGCTTTCCCAGTGCAGTTTTCCTAACCCCACGACTTTCCCAAAATAATCAATATGAGCCTGCGACCTATGATCTCAAATTTTATTAATTGATATAGGCATATTAGTAACAAGCTTAAAACTTAGTAAGCTTTAACTTGAGGGGGAGTGTTAGAATATTAGGAAAATAACTCTATTTTTGTTATAGGATATCTTCAATTATCTCTTACATTAGTTTCCTATCTTAGAGTATCTCAGAATATCTTTTAAGGTTAGTTTGTTATCCTACAATATCTCCTAGAATTAGTTTCCACATTTGATTAGGATTTGGAGTCTTTGATTACTATAAATAAGAGTCCGTGTTTAGCCTTTTGTAGCAGGTATCAATCATCAACCAATATATTATTATATTCATAATTATTATTTCTCTTCTCTCCTCGCTTTTCTCTAAAACCCTATAATTTTAAGTTTTCAACAGTTATATTACAATGTAAACCTCTAACTCATTAACTATTAATATTGTTTACTAAATAAATTTGGTAGATAAATAGTTGATTTAACATTTTTAATTACAATTTCTTTATAGTACATTCAAGTTATACATGAGAAACAACTAATAAAATATGAGTTTAAATTTGATATTAAGGTTTTTCATTCCCAATAAAAGCTTTTAACTGCATTTTAAACAGGTGGCATCATACGGTTTACTGATAGTGTAAAATTTCATATACTTTCATTGGGCAAAATTAAATCCATAAAACATTCATTCAATCTTCACCTTGCTCTCATCAAAATCAAAGTCGACTAGAGGGAGCATATCTGGTATCGAGTACTCTTCTATGCATTTGTAGCTGTCTAATGACCAAAGACGAATAACCTATCATAATGCCATGGATATAGTTAGTACAACAAGAGCTAATCTAGTTAGAAACTATATCATATGAAAAACAAGAAAAATAGAAGATCAAAAAAAGGTAGATAAAATAACTTGCATTTATATTGTTTTTAACGACAAAGATGCTTTACTTAGAAAGATTAACATGGTCAAGTACAGAAAATGTATACACTTCCAGAAACATAACAAAAAACCATACTAAAAATTTAAAGAATCTATCAATGAAGTTTTATCCAGCCACCAGAAAATAGGTAACAGAAACAAGAACAGAAAAGGGTTGATTATCAAATTCTGTCTCTATTGTGGCAGTTTATTGAACCTAAGTCGATGGCGCACTTCTATCCCTATAAGACTTGTTATGGTGTTTGGAATAAAGGTCGAAATGTTTATGGTAACAATATAAAGTGTCAAATTGTCTGAATGTCTCAGAATGTATTATTTCCTCCAATAAATAGATACAGTACAGCAACAAATATGGGAAGATTTTCCCAATCACAATCAATGCTGATTATGATTTTCCTATTTACAATCAATGCTGATTATCTAAGATTCCTAATTTGTGGATTCTATAACAGGAACAAAATTATTTTACATATCTGTACATGAACCTGGACAGATAGCAAATCTGGACAGAATAATAAATATGGACAAAATCCCAGGCAATCTGGACAGAATTATAATCATGGACAAGATCCTAGGCTAACATCCCCCCTCAAATTGATGCGGCTGGTCTAGGAGCATCAATTTGCATGTGAGAAATTGATGACGAGGGCGAGGTACGGCCTTGGTGAAAATATCTGCAAGTTGAAACTCGGAGGTGATGTGAGGAAGAGAGATAACTCTATTGTCAAATGCTTCACGAATAGATCATGGAACACTGGATTGGCAGCAATCTGAATAGCACTAGTATTGTTTGCATAGAGTGGTGTGGGATCAGTTTGGGGAAATCCAAGCTCAGCTAACAAACCACGAAGCCAAATAATTTCTGAACAAGTAGTAGACATGGCTCGATATTCAGACTCAGTGGAAGATTTCGATACTCGGGCCTGCTTTTTGCTTTTCCAAGAAATAAGTGTTGGGCCAAGAAACATGCACCAACCCGTAACTGACCGTTGAGTATTTGGGCAACCAGCCCAATCCGCATCACTATAAGCAAGTAACTGGAGAGATGAGCCAACAGGAAAAATAAACCCTGATGGGGGGTACCTTTCAAGTAACGAATGATACGACGAACTGCAGCGAAATGAAGGTGGCGAGCTTTGTAGCGATTGAGAGAACCATCTGAATTAAGCTTCACAGAGTACACCCATTTGCAGCCAATGGGTTTAATACCAGGAGGGCAGGGGACAATATCCCAAGTATGATTCTCTTGTAGAGCCTGTAACTCTTCCTGCATGGCTTGTTCCCAACGCGCATCCTTAACTGCCTGAGAATAACAAGTAGGGATAGAAATGGCAGATAGAGTCACATTAAGAGAAGTGTGTGAAAACCCATACCTCTCTGGTGGACGAGAAACACGAGCAGATCTCCTTAGTGTCTGAGGTGCAGGCTCAGGTGGAGGGTCAGGATCGAGAGGGGGCAAAGGGTCAAGATCAAGAGGGGGCAAAGTGGATTGATGTCTTGTATACACAAATCCTGGTTTAAAACGTTCTATAGAACAAGGATCATTGTTAAATTCAGGAAGCATAGGAAGAACAGGAGAAACAGTGTGAGATGGAAAAAAATATTTATTCTCAAAGAAAATCACATTTCGAGAGACACGGAAACGATTAGCAGTTGCATCATAACACAAGAACCCTTTTTGGGTGGAGCTGTAACCCATAAATGCACACAAAACAGATTGAAGACCAAGTTTGTGACGTTCTATTGGTGGTAAGTGAACAAAACAAACACAACCAAAAGTATGAAGATTATCATAACTAGGAGACATTTTATAGAGGCGAGAGAAGGGTGAATCAAAATCTAAAACCTGAGAGGGAAGACGATTAATCAAGTAAACAGCAGTGGATAGTGCTTCAACCCAGAAACGTGGAGGAACAGAGGATTCAAGCAGCAAGGTTTGAGTGACATCGAGCAAGTGTCGATTTTTGCGTTCAGCAACCCCATTTTGTTGGGGTGTATATGGACATGAACGCTGAGAAATAATTCCTTTTTGCTGTAAGAATGCCTGAAAGTCATTAGAAATGTATTCTCCACCAGAATCAGTACACAATATCTTGATACATGTATTAAATTGATTTTCAACATAGGCCAAGAAGATCTTAAACATTGAAAAAACTTCTGCTTTGGACCGAAGAAAATAGATCCAAGTAAACTTGCTATAATTATCAATAAACGTCACAAAGTATTTATAATGTGCATGGGACATGACGGGAGAAACACCCCAAACATCGCTATGAATAATTTCAAAACTTTGTTGTGCACGATGACCATTAGATGAAAATGGGAGAGTCTTACTTTTAGCAAGTTTACATACAGAACAATCAAAGGACAAAGTGGAAGGTGAAATTTTATTTCCCAAGAATCCGTGTTTCACTAAATGAGACAAGACAAGTGAATTTGGATGACCCAACCGCTTATGCCAGACCTCACTTAGATTTGTGACAGCAGTACATGCTAAAGAAAAAAGACTAGGAAGAGGAAACTGGATTGGAAACAATCTACCCACTTTAGGACCCCTCGCGATCACTTTCCCCGACTCCTGATCCTGCACAAGACAACCAGCATGAGAGAAATGCACATTACAATTGTTATCTACCAATTGTCCAACTGAAATTAAATTGGAAGAAAGTCCAGGGGACACAAACACATTCTGAAATGATGAATTAATATCTCCAACAGCAGCAATTGGAAGAGTACTACCATTCGCAATTTGAATATGTTGTGCACCCATATAAGAGTGAACATTGTGCAAAGACTCTGATGTACCGGTCATATGATTTGAGGCTCCAGAATCAACAAACCATGGTTTAGAGTTGTGTTTAGGCTTACCTTGAACTCCTAAGGTAGAAAGTGCTGATATTATTATTTGTTGCACCATTTCTGGAGTTAATACAGCTTGATTAGAGACTGTCAAAGGTGTTGCTGTGGAAGACAGTCCCGCTGGTCCTGTAGGAGAAGGATGGACTGTAGCTTGAAACGCCTGTGCATGACGCTGCTCTGGTCTAGTAGGACATTCCTTAATAACATGACCACGCTGTTTGCAATAGTTGCAGAATTTCTTACTGCAATTTCGTGCAATATGGCCAAACTCCTTACAAGAATAGCACTGAACCTGTTTCATATCCCTTGCTTTTCCCTTTCCTTGTGCTGCATAAGCAACATTTACAGCTGCTGAAGTAAATTTATCAGGTGCCATAGCGTCTTGAGTTAGTAAACGCTGCTCTTCGCGAAGTAACTCTCCAACACACACATCCAATGAAGGAATTGGATTCCTATTTAACAGGGCAGCTCTTGTAACTTCAAATTCTTGTCTGAGTTTCATGAGAAACTGATCCCGTTTACTGACCTCGTGAACCTCTTGAATAGCAGGCAGCGCTTCTTTTGGAACTTTTGCATGTATTATAGCCGAGTACTCAGCCCAAAGGTTGAGCAAACCAGAGTAATATTCTTGAATGGACATATTACCCTGGCTATAATTTGCAATGTCCAACTCCAACTGAAAACGCTTTGCATTGTTATCTTGATTGTATATGCGCTTCAAGTAGTCCCACATCGCCTTGGCTGTCGTAAAAGACCGCAAGTTGTTTACCATTTGGGGCTCAACGGATCCCAAAATCCAGGAAATGATTTGAGCATCCTTTGTCTCCCACGTAGCTAACGCGGGTCCGTCGTCGGGTGCAGTAGAGGTGCCATCAATATGACCCCACTTCCCTTTTCCCTTCACGAACATCTGAAACTGAAATTCCCAGGCTGGATAATTCTTCCCATTAAAACGAACGCAGAAATTTTCGGTTGTCATTGTGACAAAACGTAACCTTGCGAGACTGAAAACACGGGATCTGGAAGCAAATTCCAGAACCAGAAGAAAACGAAAAAAAAATCTAAAAGCCCCCTTGGGCTAAACCAAGAGACCAAGAACGTGATTTCCTTGGGTACCAGAGAAGGCTCTTGATACCATGTCAAATTGTCTGAATGTCTCAGAATGTATTATTTCCTCCAATAAATAGATACAGTACAGCAACAAATATGGGAAGATTTTCCCAATCACAATCAATGCTGATTATGATTTTCCTATTTACAATCAATGCTGATTATCTAAGATTCCTAATTTGTGGATTCTATAACAGGAACAAAATTATTTTACATATCTGTACATGAACCTGGACAGATAGCAAATTTGGACAGAATAATAAATATGGACAAAATCCCAGGCAATCTGGACAGAATTATAATCATGGACAAGATCCTAGGCTAACATAAAGCAGTTGTATGAGTCTATTCATAGCTTTAGCTTGGCAACACTCCATATGACTGATCATGCCTTTCCATCTTGGCAACACTCCATATGACTGATAATGCCTTTCCATCAAAGAACGCAGCTCATGAAGAGTCTCACGATCTTGTTCCTGGTTCTTGCTCAGCGACTCCATATTGCGTTCAACAACTTCAATTCTTCCTTCCATCTTCTTGCTCACCATTTGCGACTTGTTCGATTACTTCCACAGCTCCTAAATTGGAGCTCTGATACCAGTGATAAACACCAGTACCAGTAGAGAAAGTAAGAATGAAATTATTATTGATGAATCCTAATCTCAAATCAGCCCCACTACAGTAGCAGAACTAGGATGAGAAGAATGCAGAGTACAGAATAGCCTTCGGAATGTTCGAGAGCTCCAAGATCTCTCCCTCCACTCAGTTTACAATTCAGATGCCCCTTCTCTCTCTCTCTCTCTCTCCCCCCCCCCTCCTATTTAACAGTCCTACTCAACTAACCAACTAACTGAAATTCAGTTACATTGAACTAAAGGGTTTTGATCCCCTACAGTTCTCCTATTTCTCCTCTCATGGACCCTCACCATAGTAGGTCGATCCCTATCACCAGACCAGACATTTTCTTTCTTTTTAGTGTTATCAGTTAGTTTTTCAATTCACCCTATCGCAATAATTGAAATGAAATTGTTTGAATTCTATAGTACATTAAAGGATCACCCGATAAAGGGCTTGCTTATACATCAAGGGTCATACTAATTTCATTGGATACATAAATGCATATTGGGCAGGTGATGCAAGTGATCAAAGGTCTACTTCAGGTGATTGTGTTCTTAGTGGAGGAAACTTGATCCATTGGAAGAGCAAGAAGCAAACTGTTGTTGCAAGACCAAGTATAGAGGATGAATATCATGCTATTGCTCATACTACTTGTGAACTTTTGTGTCTAAAACACTTGTCTCAAGAGTTGAAGTTTTGTGAGATAGGTCCTATGATGCTTGTTTGTGATAATCAGTCAACCTTGTATCTTTCTTCAAACCCAATCATGAGGGGACTAAACACAGAAGTTAATTGTAATTTTACTCGAGAAAATATCCTCTCAGGCATCATTAAGACTTCTCTTGTGAGTTCTGTTAAAATTTACAAATTCTGTTTAGGAAATCAAGAGAGAATAATTTTGTTATTCTACTTTAGTTAGTTTTTCTACCATAGTTAGTATTTTCCTACCTTAGTTTGTTTAGGAATGCTTCTATAAATATTTGTTGTATTCTCCTCTTTTTGTATCTTTTCAATATGATAATATTTGGTTCATTTCCAAATTCCCCTCTCTGGTTCACCTTCTCAATTTCCTCAACCATCTTATTTTCCTAAGATGGTATCAGAGCTCCATCCATGGAGCTCACCACCTTCCTCTTGCCACAAAACTCTGTTTCCAGTAATCTTTGATCCACCTAGCTTTCTCCTCACACACTCTATCATCGCTCATCTATGGAGGCTAGCAAAAATGGAGAAGAAATCAGTTCCGTTTCTTCCTCCTAGAGCTCCATCCAACAAACTGCAATGGAAACCAACATTAAATCCATTCACATTCGGAAACATCAATTCATCTTCTCATCAAAAAATGGCACCAACGGATTTGTCGTCTTCAGATAGAGATACTTCCTCTCCGCCAACATCGGAAACCGCAGCATCGTTGGCGTCGATTGCAGAGAATCTTCAGCGTTCTGCTATTCAATCTGCTCGTATTATGCAACAAAACTCCTCCACCCATTTTCTTACCATTCAGAATTCTTCAACACCGCAACAATCACCACTGCAGGAAGAAATCGAAATGGATCCGCAACTGGAGCTGTCCGATCAGGTCAAGTACTGCACCGAGCCGCTCACCTTTTTGAAGAACAAGCTCCGCACTCCTCACACCATCTCCCAAGAGTTCGCTCACTTGCAGGCGAACAGGATAACACCGAGTGAGATGGGGAGAAGATGCAACGTAGCTCTTAATGTTGTCAATGCGAGCAAAAATCGATATAGAGATGTGATACCATTTGACAAGAACAGGGTTGTTCTCAAATCAAGTACAAATTATAGGCCTGCAGCACTGGGGTATATCAATGCAAGCTTTATCTCCCAAATCCTTCCAAGGGACATAGAGATTATTATCTTCAATTGTGATAAATTGAAGAATGAGGAAATTGAAGATGCACTTCACCTGTTTGCTAAATTGCCCATGAGGAATGCCATTTTCTGGACTACATTAATTGGGCCTGACCACCTTGCAGCATTGGCTCCTTTGTCAATTGGTCGTACCAAACTGGAGAGTGCTATTGTTGGAGCCCTTTTGGGTTGTGGCCATGATGCTGGTCAAGTTATCTTTGGCTTAATATTTTTGCTCCTAAAAGATCGGCTTCATATTGAAATTATCCGAACTTGGGGTACTAGAGTGGTGGGTCTTACCTTGCTTGTAATTGGTGCAATGGGAATTAAAGAAGCTTCAGAAGTGCCTACACCATGTGCTGCCTTAGAAGATGGTGAATGTGATGTCAGTGTCTACGAAGCGCTTGATAATCCTGTAGTTGGAAAGAAGAAGATTGGTTTTGCTACTTTTACCACAAACAGATTTCTAACACATTGGTTTTCAAGTTGATATTGGTTGATACCAATTATCAACTTGCAGGAGGGTGTTAAAATTTACAAATTCTGTTTAGGAAATCAAGAGAGAATAATTTTGTTATTCTACTTTAGTTAGTTTTTCTACCATAGTATTTTCCTACCTTAGTTTGTTTAGGAATGCTTCTATAAATATTTGTTGTATTCTCCTCTTTTTGTATCTTTTCAATATGATAATATTTGGTTCATTTCCAAATTCCCCTCTCTCTGGTTCACCTTGTCAATTTCCTCAACCATCTTATTTTCCTAAGAAGCTCCAAGTATCAACTAGCTAATATCTTTACTAAATCCTTATGGGGTCCTAGAATAGCATATGTTAGAACTAGTCACATGTTGTTTTTAATTAGTAACAGCTAAATAATAATTAGTTGTACAATCCCTAATTAGGATTAGATATAGCAATCATATTCTTATGTATTTATTGCATACATATTATAAATACAGCATGTGTGGTCTGAGTAAGACACAGAAACACAGAAATATAGAAATTTCAAATTCAACAGCATATATATGTAAATATATAACATGTTAGACGCATATGATATATATGCTTCAGCTTGAAGAGGAGTGTTAATAATAATTGTAATTACTATGATACAATTTCTTAGTTTCCTTAGATAGATTAGGCAATTAAATATTTTCCTGATTTCAATACCTAACATTTAGGGATTGTAATATATATACGCAATATTCATATTCAATTGTAATAGACACCAAAGCATTGTTTTCAGGCACCAAAGCCCAAGCCAATCCTTTCTCCTTTCTAAGCTTAAAGTTAAGCTATCTAACCAAAGCATCCCTCCTAGCTGCAACAACCCCCCAACCACAAGAAATCCAGGTGATCTTCCCAATTTGATTAACTATATAATAATTGTAAAGCGGGAAAGATAGTGAGTGCACTTGAAGACTAGAGAAACAAGCCTAAACTAAAGTAATGCCATCAATGAATGAGAAGCTTCGTTCCAACTATCCAACTTTCTATCATATTTAAATCATTAGGGGGCTGAAGAAGCAAAATGTGACCCCAATCCACAGTCCACACAATGAAGCTTTGTATTATAAGTAACCAAATTCTTTTTTCCTATACTACAATGTATTTATACCATTTTTACTATGACGGATGATATCACTCAAATACAGCATTTAGAAACAATCCCAATAGTTCATGTGAATTTGTAGTCCAATCATATCTTCTCTTTTGTAATACTTAAATTATCAGATGCATGAAATGGAAATATGGAATTGGCTAATAGCTATTGTGATTGTTTTATGCCGCTGTTAATTTGTTGCTGCCTGCTGAATACAGGTTCCTTAGATACTGCAAGATTGTTAGATATTGTCTTGTTAAGAGGTGTAGATGTACATTGATGTAGTACTATTCAAGCTTCATAACTACCAAGTGATAAACTTATTAATCATACTTGCTACATGCTATGCATGTCTTAATTGAGAGGGAGAGAGATGGACTGCAAACCAAAGAAGTTGATCATCTTTAGAATAGATCATAAATGGTCATGTAATGTAATGTAATGTAATAGACAATAAAACTAACAGCTTGTTAATGCCAGCTTCTCAGGGAAGGAAGTTTTTAAGGATGGGAAATTGAAGATATAGGTGTTATAAGAATACTGTCCAACCTTATCACCCACACCAGTAACTACCATGCCCATTTTCATCCGGCACTGAGCAACCCTGAATTGAAAGTCAAAGATGGAACATTAATATACACCCTGCATGTTGATCTGGCGTGTACTTATCAGACAGACATATAGAAAAAGGCAAGCAATAAAGCAATTAGAGAGTATAGATTCATCAATAGTATTCACATTTGTGTGACACATCTAACAGGTTTTTCATATAATCCATTAAGTTTTAGTTATGAGAGAATGATGGTTGCAGCAGATGTAATGGGATCACGGTACTAATGCCAACAGTTGAAAAAGTATTTCCATAAGATAACCAGTAACTACAGCAGTGCAAGCAAGAATTATGGGAGTATGAGTGTGTACTTACTGAAAAGCATAGAACAATTCTGCCGAATATCCCCAGCATTAACAGTCACTTCAATAAAATTTCAAAAATGCCGAGTTTGACCTTTTAACAAACATGGAATAGCAGTCTACAGAGCCTTAAATTTTTACTTAAAGATAACTAATTAAAAGCTAAAAGATCTTCAGCTGTGAACTAGAACCTCCTTTGGATCGTACACAGATCCACATTATTAAACCAGTAATGCCCAGAAAAAAACATATATATAAAATCATTATCTTATCAACAGCATTCAAATAAGTCATGTAGCAATCCTCTCAATCAAAAAGTACCATTAAGTAAAATAGTCCATACACCTAATAAGCAATGACTTCCAAATAAACGTTTTAGATAATGAAAATTGAACAAACACTACAAATATTCGTCTCTATAGAAGATACCCAATAATGCTAAAATGCTCACGTTTTACTCCCACACACAAACATTACAACTTTTACATTGCAGCTGACTAAGTTATCAACTAAGGTCAAGATACTAGGACAAACTATGCAAAGTATGTGCCCAATCTGAACCATTCGAAAAAAGTTACAGCATGACCAGGGTGTTATCCAATGGTTTGCATGGGGGAATGTGAAAAATACTGCGTATAAATTTGTGCAAGTATCATTTCTCTACCAACTATGAAAAGCAGTAATATTACTGTAAATTGCAGTTGTGGTTACATCGCAGCAGATGCAGTTCACAATCACGGCCTCATGCATTCCGCAACATAGAACCCTAATTGTAAAGTGAAGCAAGTGAGTGAAACCAATACTAAATCAAAGAGTTAGAGTTAGTTACTTCATTGAATGACCCCTCCACTGATCAACATGAAAGGGACCCCCTTGAAGCGCCAATCTATGCTGCTCCATAGCCACATCCCTTAAAATCACACTCAAGGGCTTTTCGGTAAATTTAGATGAACTCGGATTGGAGGTAGAAGAAGAATCCTTCAGCTTCCTATCATAAAACTCTCGCAGAGAACGAGACTCAACGATGGCATTCCTTCACGCAAAACAACGAGCGCGCGAGCGCATGTTTTATTAGAACACGTGATAATTGTTGACCGTTTCGTTCAAATTGCGAAAAATAAAGAAGGAAGGTGAAAGTGAGGGTGGAAAATGAGAAGAAGGGAAAAGAAAAGTACAAGAATTTGCAAACGGCAGAGCAGCGAACGAGGTCGAACATGTCGAGGAAAGAGAAGATAGAACAGATGATGTCGCGGTCGAGGGACAGTATAGTGGTAGGAGTTCCCCGGGATTTCTTTCTTGAGTCGGCAGTGGTGGCCGGAGCAGGAACCGTCTTCTCCGCCGATTCCGCCGTGAAACGTCTGCGTTGCGGTTTGCTCATTGTTCAGAATCGCAGAACACCGGTAACCAGGTGTAAGCTAAACACAGCTCTCTAGTGCGTCTCCGGCCGGACTTTGGAGGGAAGGAAACGTGTGGCTAGTTGAGGTGCATAGAAATCAAATATCAACGTTCTTGTCTCAGCAAATAAGAATTTATTATGATATATAAGTTTTAAGGTTCCATTTAAAATACACTCCTTTGAAAAGGCGTGTATGCTTAATATCCACCGGAAGATATATTAGTTATATAAAGGATGGCTTAGATTTTCGATGTTTCACTCGGTAGCCTTTTTTCCTTTAAAATTTCATATTTTGCCGATTGATACCTTCAGTTTATATTATCATTTTAATATTTGAAAGTACGGAGGCCACTTTCACTTTGGATCATGATTTTCTTTTACTTATATTGACTTGCAATCACAACATTTTCGACGGTAAAACTGGATTATGTATTTTATTATGTTTATTTTGTATTTTTATTGGTGCAGTAGAACTCCATTGATGGTGGGGTTGGGTGCCAGTGTATAGTGCTTTGTTCTTGAGAGGCTCCATAATTTGACGAAGGTTTTATGGTAAACTCGTCTGGTATAAAGGTTGTTGGGTTTTTTTTGTATCGAAAAAAAAAAGGTTGTTGGGTTTTTTCATTTCAATGACGCAATATTGTTTTGTGATGATGAATGCAGGAAAAATATTTTTCTAATGTTGAATATTGGTTTTGTGATGAGAATTGCATTAAAAAAATTTTATTATTGAATTTTTTCCATTTGTTGAATTTTATTTGATATAGTTTTAATTAATTTTTGTTTTTCATTAATTAATGATACACGGTAAATACGTTCACTTTATTTCATTTTGGAGTGTTGTTGGTTGTCCTTATGTATAATCGGTACTCACTATAAGAAACACATCTTTACTTTTATATATACTAGTCGTGTACCCGTGTCATGGCACGGAACATTTTTGTCGTATTAGATATATAATAATTAGGACAAAACTTATATCCAGTTTGTTAAGTTCTTGCTATCCGGTTTCCAATAAAATATGTCCACGTGTATTATTTTTTCCAGCTCACAGAGTCAAACTTAACGTCGGTTAAATTCACGTGAATAACTTTCATTTGGCTTTGTTGGTATTCTTTTTTCTTGCATCTTCAAATAGTATCACTAGACTCCATAACAAGCTAACAATTGGCAAAATGACACCTCGTGTTGCTCCTTTTTCTTTCATCTTCAAATGCAATTAAAGGTTATTTTTTAACTCCATATTTTTGCTTTGATAACTTCACCCTCACCCATTGAAGCTCACAGGCCATTTAGATTAAGTTATTTAAGCTTTTGAACTAGTTGAAGGCTACCGGCCTTACGAATGAAGCAAAAGGATGGAGGAGAATTATTGTTTCTTACCAAAAAGTTTCCACGAAAACCAAGATGAACAATAGTTGTCTTTACGATATTTAGTTTAGTTATTGGTGTTGGGGATGGTTTCATATTATACAGGGGAAGCTAATCTATGTTCGTCGATGCTCTGTTCGATAAAATGGCTCAATTAATGAAACATTGCAATTCAAATACTGTGTTGATATTTTTCATACAAAGACCCGATAGCTTTAGCTAGACTATTTTTTGGATAGTCAATTAAAAATGTGCATGAATCAAATAAGTGGTTAGTTTGTTACGAGAATATGAATAAATTGCTTTCTATCATTTGAAAAGAATGTGATGGGAGGAACCCTGGGCCATTTCAAAATGTTTGCAGCACAGACATTTCCAAATAACATTATAAAATCTAATTGCCTTATTTTTTGCTGTTTATAATATCCTACCATATTTATTTCTTTGTTATGCAGTTCTCTTTGTAAAATTAATTCTATTGTTACTGGAGTCTTATCCTACTAGAGTCTTTGCTAGAACCAGTTGTTGATCAAGTGAGGACTCTCACATCATGACATGTTTGGTCATATTTACTATAATCAAGCATGGGATGTTCTAGATCATCAGGTTTAAGAGCCACTGCTGGTGAGCCTTTCAATATATACTCATTGAATTGTAAAAATTGTTGATAACAAAAGCACCTTTTACTTTCTAAGTAATTACTCTTTTAAACAAATTTAGGCCTAAGACTTGATATCACTGTGATTTATTTGGGACTTGTTGGCAGTCTATTAACCTCTTAATTGCTTTCTATTTGCAGTCCTATATTTAGCGATTTGACTAGAAGTTCTTCAATATGGAAGGCTTTATCACCTACTATTCTTCAAGCTGCATTCAATGTATATTCAGGAGTTGAGCAACTCTTCCATTCAAAGAGGACTGCTAATGCCATTTTCTTCCCTCCACCAAATTAGAATAAAAACACCATTGAATGTTCATCAGCTCCCCAACAGAAACACCCAGTCTTGTCAAATACAGTGGATGAATCAGCACCAAAGGAATCAACAATTGCCTAGCATTGAGTTGAGTGATTTGTATATGTGAAGGAATGCAATTGTAGCTCAAATGAGCATTTTAATGTTGTAACCCAACTGATTATATTTCTCAATAAAAATTTATTTTTGTTTCATTAATGGTTCAATTCTTATATCAGAATTGTTTAATAATAAGTATTAAACTCCTAAGCATAGAAGTAGTCATAAATATCATTAAAGAAGTTCTGAAAAACAATACTAAACCAGAAAAAATAGTTGATCTCAATGTGTCACAAAATTTAAACAATATATGATTCCTAAACTCAAACTAATTGATAAGATAAGATAATTGCTCTAGTATATATAAAGAAATTGTCTATCTCAATGCTGTCTTCTAGGAAGAATGTTGGAAGCTTGTTAGCCCTTGTTTAAACTTGATCCTTTAGGCATGTCAAAGTAACTTGTATGAGTCTGAAAAGTAAAAAAAAATAGAAAAAAGAATACAATTAGCAAGTTAATTGAAATAAAATGCTCTGTGATGCCAATTAATGATATTATAAAGTTCAAACCTTTGTTGTATCAAAACTTGCTGGTATAAAGCTAGGACCTTGACATTCTTTCATAAAAGATTCACCTGGAGAAGATGTGGCTATGGTAAAAAGAGAATCTGCATTCATGGCTTGCACTTTTGAGAGTCGTTTCTTTTTAGATTTTCTTTCCACACAACTTTTAGGGTGACCCTTGACACGAGACATACCATCTTTCTTTTTTATTCCCTTTGCTGTAAATGCATTCTGTTTTTCAAGGGAATCTGAATCAATTTCATTGCTCACCGAAACACCATCATTGGGTGTAGAACAACTTTTACTCAATATCTTCTCAATTTCAACACCCAACTCAACTAATTTTCTTGCAAAAAATGTCGAAGCATCCTCAGATTCAGCAGCTTTAGTAGCTATTTCAATAGCATTTCGACACAAATCTTTAAAACGATTTGATACAACTAATTTGGGGTCTTCTTTGATTATGCATCCTCTGCTATCTAAAACACAACCTGTTCTAGCATGCTTAGTCCACCTCTTGAGGATGTAGTTTGGAGGAATTACAATTTTATTCCATTGATTAAGTACCTTAAGAGCATGGCTGCATAGGATTCCAATGAATTCAAATTTCTTACAACTGCAAGTAATTGTTTCACTTTCTGAGTTAAAAGTAACTTTGTGTTCATTGATGTTCCCAATCATACACACCTTGTACTCAAACAATGAAGAACTCTGAACACAACCATTTATAAGAAGATTACATGACTTTTCATATTCCTCCTTAACTTGATAGAACATTGTAGGCGTGTAGATATTTCTTGCAGTAGTTAGCAAAAGGATATCTACATTCAATGATGGCAATCGTTGGTTCATGTCATAGTTTGATTCTAACTCATTGTACCACAAGTCCTCCAATAGTCTATCAAAGTTCTTGAAAAATTCTAGCACATTAAATGTTGATTTCATGTAACCTCTTAGACGACCATTAAAACTTTCACTCAGTTGTGTTGTTGTAGCCCCTGCTGAAAATGAGTGACGCCCTTGCCCATTTTTTCTCCTCTCAAATAAATCCCGCATCCATTTATTTTGATGAAGGTTATGCTTATCAAGCAATAATTCCCAAGCATTTACAAACTCATCCTCATACTCATGATCATAAATACAATTCTTCAATTCTGCAACAAAAGTATTTGATTTCTTAAAAGCATGATTCACATTCTTCAAGGCATTTTGAAATAAATGTCACAAGCAAAGACGATGATATGACTCAAGAAAAATGATTGAAATAGCTTTTGCCATTGCTGCATCTTGATAAGAAAAAAATTGTTTTTGGCATCTTTCCACACATAGCTTTCAGAAAAGTTTTAAACACCCATTCAAAGGAATCCGCAGTTTCATCATATAATAATGAAGCCCCAAAAATCACTGTTTCTCGATGGTGGTTGAATCCAAGGAAAGGTGAAAATGGCCGAAGGTTCTTGTTAGTACGATAAGTAGTATCAAAACATAACACATCTCCAAAACAAACATAATCTACCACCATTTTTGCATCTGCCCAAAATATATTAGTAATTTGGTCATCAACGTCAAGTTGAACATCAAAAAAGAATGATGAATTCTCAGCTTTCCTTGACTCAAAATAGTTAAGCAAAGTGCATGCCTCCCATTTTTCCATCTCCTTCATTCTTTTAGAATTTAAGTGGTTACTGACATCTTTAAGAGTGCATCCCACATTTTCTCTTCCCCCAGCTTATCGACTCATAAATTCAAAGACCAATTTTTGACGTATACCGGAATGATTTGCTAGCTCAATTTGAGCTGCTTGAGCAGTAGAAATCTTCCGCTGTGATGGTAATTTGTGTCTACTGCGAGGTGTTGCAAGTTCATGAGTATGTTGACTCTCAAAATATGTAACAACAAATTTTCCATTAGGTTGGCGTGCAATGACCATTTGAGCTAGAAACCCATTTCGAACATCTTTGCGAACCTTTTTTCCCTGAGAATTAGTTTGCTTCTTAAAGCCTTCTTTAAAGCAACAATATTTTCGAGACAACACTGTCGTCTTATCCACCTTGCTCTTGTTGACCCATTCTTTTCTAATACTAAAACCGACAAAGCCAGCATACATATTGTAATATTTGTATGCATGTTCTTCTGTCTCAAATTCCATCCCAACACATGGAGCTAAATCTGTTGTAGTAACTTCATGTTCTAAAGGAGAGGACCTTTCGTTTTCTTGGACAGAATGAGCAACACCATCCATAATTTTCTAAGAAAAAAAAAGAAATTATAAGTTTGCAAAAATATTTTACTAAATTCAAATGTAGTATCAATGTATCATAATGTAAAATTGTAGATTCTTGACTCCAACAAACACAATGCTATGGATTTTTTTTAACAATGAAGGCAACGATACTTTGTATCGAATGTAGTATCAAATGTTCTAAAGGAGAGGCTCCATAATTTGATGAAGGTTTCATGGTAAACTCGTCTGGTATAAAGGTTGTTGGGTTTTTTTGTATCGAAAAAAAAAAGGTTGTTGGGTTTTTTCATTTCAATGACGCAATATTGTTTTGTGATGATGAATGCAGGAAAAATATTTTTCTAATGTTGAATATTGGTTTTGTGATGAGAATTGCATTAAAAAAATTTCATTATTGAATTTTTTCCATTTGTTGAATTTTATTTGATATAGTTTTAATTAATTTTTGTTTTTCATTAATTAATGATACAAGGTATAATTACGTTCACTTTATTTCATTTTGGAGTGTTGTTGGTTGTCCATATGTATAACCGATACTCACTATAGGAAACACATCTTTACTTTTATATATACTAGTCGTGTACCTGTGCCATGGCACGGAACATTTTTGTCGTATTAAATATATAATAATTATTTGACAAAAAAAGACATACAATAATTTTTTAATAAATAAAATTCATAATATATGAAAGTTAAAAATTACATATTAACATGAATGATTATTTTTTTCTATTCATCTTTATTCTTATCCATACCTCAATTTTTCATTTGTACAATACTCCCTCCATTTCATATTGATAGTCGTTTTAGGAAAATAAATTTTTTTCATAATATAAGTTGTTCTCTAGTTTCTATGTGAGTATTAATGTTAGTTTTCCATTTTTACCCTCCCACTTTTATGGGAAAAGAAACTTAAAAAACTGTGCACCACACTACTCATTAATATATTTAGGTAAAATGAAAAAAAGTGTGTAGTAACTTGATGAATTGAGACTGTTTTGTGCGGCCACCTTATGGCTGATTCAATAGCCACTTTACTTCATTTTAGTGGTTACAATTCAAGGAATAATGCAGCCACATGTGCCCAAAATGCTGGCTGGAATTAGCGGCCAACTAAGCTAGTTTAGGCCGAGTTTTATTAGTTAATTTTGTCTCTTGAATTAATTTAATTTCTAGTAATGTAATTAAGGATGCATGGGACTTGCATGAGCGGTATTTTGGGGAGGATTTTGCGTGCAAACCCTAGCTGGTTGCATGACTCTTGAATTACCATGTAACTCTTATAAAAGCCATACTTTATGCATGCAAGATTTTTTTAGAATGATTTATGCAGAAAATTACCTATCTTATGAGAGTTTTTCTCTAAGTTTCTTGCCTAGTTAAGAGTCGAGATTTATCAAAGGTTCATTGTCTTTGTGTGTGTGATCTCAAGGACTTATCTTTCAAGCCTTGAAAGTGCGACGTCCATCTATCTTTACTTCTTGTTCATCTTCTTCTATCTTTGACAAGAACCATTTTCTTTTGCATAAAAGCTTGATTGTATGCGTTTATTACTACTCAAGTTTGAAGGCTGACTGAGTTTCTTGTTAAGAAAAGCATTTGTTTTATTCAAGTTTCAATTTCTACGTTTTATCAAATTCAAGAAAGGAAAATAAAAGAAAATAGAAAAAGAAAGGAAAAGAAAAGTGTTGAGGAAAAATATCAGGTTTCAACAAAATAATTCAATTATCACCCTATTGTTTCTAAGGTCTAGAAAATTCGAATCTAAAGATTCACATCATCTTCCTAGGTCACAGAGACCCTTTAAACAAAAATAACAAACCACACATAAGAACGCTAATTAAATAATTATTATAATTACTATTAACGTAATTATAAAATATTTTTTAATATTATTTTAAATTTCATAGTAAATTTTTATTTATCTTATAAACCATTTTTTAATATATTTAAACTATTAAAATGACCTTTAATACTGATATTTGATATTTTGATACAATAATTTACTATAATTATTATAACAAAAGTTGTACATTTTTTAAGTGTTTGAGCATGTTTCAAATTTCGTATTATATTTTTTATTTTTTGAAATTATTTTATAAATTATTTAATATGTTATAAATTTTGTATTATATTTTTATTTTTGTTATAAACTTTTTTTAATATTGATTGTTAAAATTGGATTTAATATTGATGTTTGATATAATAAAGGTAACTATAAGTAAATAATTAATACAATTACTATTATTATAATTATTAAATAATTTTTAAGTGTTTGAGCATGTTTCAAATTTCATATTATATTTCTATTTTTTTACAATAAAGTTTTACCTTTTTGAAATTATTTTATTATGTTTTAAATTTTGTATTGTGTTTTTATTTATGTTATAAAACTTTCTTTTTTAATATTGAAATTGTTAAAATAGGCTTTAAATAATATTTATTTTTTTATATAAAAATAACTATAACTAAATAATCACTATAATTACTATCAACATAATTATAAATTAGTTTTTAAAGTGTTTGAGAATGTTTTAAATTTCTTATTATTTTTTATTTTTTAAAATTATTAGATATGCAATAAATTATCATTATTTATATTTGTTATTATCATAATTTTTTATTTTTATAGTGATGTTTACTTTAATATAATTACTAGTTAATTAATGGTGATGCATAAAATGAATCATTTAAAATGTCAAAGATACTTTCTATTTTTAGAAGTTTTGCATAAAGAAATTTACTATTGTGCCCTCACTTTAGATTTTATTGGCCACTTTCACTACCTTACTTTATATATATAAAGATAAAGATAAATATATATATATATAGGCAACGTCTATTGTGCAACCCCTTGACAAGCGCCTTTTCAGTGCAACACCCAGGTTGGACGGTTAGATGGACATTACGTGCAACCAATGGTCCAGATTGTTCGTAGGTTACCAGTTGTCCCAGTTTCCCAAATTTTGCTCCGGTGTCCCTCCGCACTTTTTAAAAAGGGTCTTGTATGTAATTTAATTTTTTTTTTCTTAGAGGTTTTTAATGAAAGAGAAATCGCAAGAGAGAATGTCAATGGATACCGATGGGAAGCATTTGCACAGCTAATTTTGATCAATCATTTTTGTATGTTAAAAAAGTGAAGCTACAATTGTGAGCACAGATTGAAGATATGTAAATAATAAGCAGCATGAAGATGATTAACAGTGCTAGTGTGAAGTTTATTTTTTTCTTTCATTCTCAAGGTTGTTTTGTAGTCTCTCTAATCTCATATTGCATGTTTGGAGCAGCATCTCAGAGCAAAGGGTATAAGGTGGTGATGAAGCATGTGAGATATTTGTTTGTTCGTCAGTCCATTCAAAGTCCTTACGCGTATATCAAGGTGAAAGAAATGAGCATGCTCATTTTGTTGGGCTTGTACTAATGAGCATGCTCAGTCAGTTTGTGGTGCCAAAAGAAAATTGTTAGAGGTAATGCGCTTATTGGGGTTTTAGTTCTGAGCATGTTCAATTTCGGGACAGACAATTTAGCGTGCTCTATTTGGTGTTTTTTTTTTTAAATATGAGGTAATTGTAATGAAATATAATTAGAAAAATGCTTGAAAATTAAGCAAAAATATCGAAAGGAGTTTAAAATTTGTGGAAAAATTGGGTTAAGTGAAAAACATAAATATTGTTGTAAATGGTTAACGAATTTTTGAAGAATGTTGTATTTTTAGTTATTTAGATAGTAAAAAACATGTGAAAATTAATAAAAAATACCAAAGAGTGGAGAAAAATTCTGAAAATTTAATTTTGATGGCTCATTGCCTATACAATTCAGGTGGTGAAGTTTCGTGATGAAACTCAAAAGTTCCATTTTGGGCCTATTGCTCCCTTGTGAGTCTAAAGTAAGAACCCTAGACCTAAAGTACCAACTTTGGTTTGTGGACTAGTGCATGCAACCTTGTGGTTTGAATTTCCACGTGAATTTTTGCATGAATGTTATGTTTTGTGTGGGGACCCCCTTGGTGAAGTTTCACGAATTTTTGAAGAATGTTGTATTTTTAGTGATTTAAATAGTAAAAAACATGTGAAAATCAATAAAAAAATACCAAAGAATGGAGAAAAATTCTGAAAATTTGTTTTTGATGGCTCATTGCCTATACAATTTAGGTGGTGAAGTTTCGTGACGAAACTCAAAAGTGCCGTTTTGGGCCTATTGCTCCCCTGTGAGTCTAAAGTAAAAACCCTAGACCTGAGTACCAACTTTAGTTTGTGGACTAGTGCATGCAACCTTGTGGTTTGAATTTCCACGTGAATTTTTGCATGGATGTTATGTTTGGTGTGGGGACCCCCTTGGTGAAGTTTCACGAATTTTTGAAGAATGTTATATTTTTAGTGATTTAAATAGTAAAAAACATGTGAAAATTAATAAAAAAATACCAAAGAGTGGAGAAAAATTCTGAAAATTTATTTTTGATGGCTCATTGCCTATACATTTCAGGTGGTGAAGTTTCGTGAAGAAACTCAAAAGTGTCATTTTGGGTCTATTGCTCCCTTGTGGGCCCGTTTGGTGCACATGATAGGATATGAAAGGTAGTAAAGTGATTTTTTTATAAATCACAAATATCCTCCATGAAAGGTAGTATTCCTCCTGTCGTTTTGCTTTTTTTTTTTTATCATACATTCATTTTCTTTTGTTATTATTATATTAAAATATTTTCTTTCCTCTGAGGATCGAAAAAAATTTTACCTGCACTCTGCGCATGGAACAATTAATCGCTACCTATAGCTTCTTCAATTTATTGAAAAAATTGACAATATCTTTGTTTGATTTGACCGAATACCCTTTCATGCATAGATATAAGAAAATTTCTTTCTTAAAATGATAATTCCAAGATTCAGACTCATAATATTATGATTAGAACAAAAGGACTCGTAATATTATATGTGAAAGTTTTTCTGGATAAAAAAATCTATTTATATTGACCAACTCAATACCTTTTTATTAAACTTCATCTGACTTAGTTATTAATATCACCAAGGACTTATTTGCAAAATGGAATAATATAGCACTCAGTTTTGTCTTTTTCTAGTATCTTGGTACAACCGGCTATTTCAAGTCAAAAGGCATATGTATCGCTGCAACACTTTCTTTAGGAGTTGCACCGAAGAAGTCACCATATATATATATATATATATATATATATATATATAAAAGTAAAGTAGTGAAAGTGGCCTATGAAATAAAAAATGAGGAAACAATAGTAAATTCCTTTAAGCAAAACTTTTAAAATAGAAAGTATAATACGAAATTTAAAATATATCTAATAATTTAAAACATAAATAATAATTTATATTAATGGTGATTATAGTTATCCTTATTAATTTAAAACATATCTAATAATTTTAAAAAATATAATATGAAATTTAAAACATGATCAAACATTTTTAAAAAATCATTTTATACTCATGTTAATAGTAATTATAACAATTATTTAATTATAGTAATTTTTATTATATAAAAAATCAATATTAAAGTCCATTTTAACAATTTTAATATTAAAAAAGGTTTATAACAAAAATTAAAATATAATACAAAATATAAAACATAATAAAATAATTTATAAAAAATGTAAAATTTAATTTTGAAAAAAATAGGAAACAACATGAAATTTGAAACATGTTGAATCACTTAAAACAATAATTTTATAATTATGTTAATAGTAATTATAGTAATTATTTAATTATGGTTATCTTTATTATATAAAATATAAATATTAAAATCCATTTTAACAATTTAAAATTTTAAAACATAATAAAGTAATTTAAAAAGTGTACAACTTTTGTTATAATAATTATAGTAAATTATTATATTAAAATATTAAATATCAATATTAAAAGTCATTTTAATAATTTAAATATATTAAAAAATGTTTATAAGATAAATAAAAATATATTATAAAATTTAAAATAATAAAAAGGATTACGGCTTCTATTCTATCCAAGAAAATTAATGCAAGAGTGCTTCGAATACAAGCATACATTAGAAAAATATTTTTCCTGCATTCATCGTCACAAAATAACTTCATCATCACTTTTCTATAAAATAGTAATTGAGTAATATTTTATAAAAAAGTGACCTTTAGAAAATATAGTAAAATGGTGGATTAAGATGATATTGAGAATAGACGAGAACTTATGACAAATGGATCAAGGAATGGATTGGCTTAAACCTTCAAGATGAAACTTGACTTCAAGGGTCAAGATTCAAGGGTCAACTTAAATAAATTCAAGAAAGCCCAACATATCTTACTTCCATGTTTTTTGGTGTGAGTGTTTTATACTCAACACCAAGGATGACATTGGAAAGTTTGATGCTAAGTCTGACTTAGGTCATTTCCTTGGCTATTCTGAGAATTCTAAAGCTTATAGGGTTTATAAATTTAGAACTTTAGCAATTGAAGAAACCATTCATCTAAGGTTCAATGACAAGAAAAAGACTGATAGTGATCTATCAGTTCTAGAAGATGACTTGCAGGTATGGATTTGAACAAGCAATCTGAAGAAATTCAGAACAAGTCTGCTCATCCTAAAGAGCAAATCTTAGGTGATATCTCTAAAGGTGTAAGAACAAGATCAAGACTTGAACAAGTTAACAATCTTGCCTTACTATCTGAAATAAAGCCTAAGAACATTGATGAAGCTCTACATGATGAAGGGTGGATCCTAGCCATGTAAGAAGAGCTGAACCAATTTGCCAGAAGTGATGTATGGAGTCTAAATCCTAAACCCCATGGGAAAACTATCATAGGAACCAAGTGGGTGTTTAGAAACAAATTGGATGAAGATGGAAAGGTTGTCAGAAACAAGGCCGAACTTGTAGCTCAAGGCTACAATCAACAAGAAGATGTTGATTTCACTGAAACCTTTGCACCTGTAGCTAAGCTTGAAGCCATTAGAATTTTACTCTCTTATGCAACAAATAATGGCATCAAACTATCAAATGGATGTCAAAAGTGCATTCCTTAATGGAATCATTGAGGAAGAAGTATTTGTTAGACAACCCCCTGGTTTTGAAGATATCGCCTTTCCAGATTGTGTTTTCAAACTTAAAAAAGGCTCTTTATGGTCTGAAACAAGCTCCAAGAGCTTTGTATGACAGACTGAGCAGTTTTCTCATAAAAAATGGTTTTGAAAGAGGAAAGGTTGATACAACTCTTTTTAGAAAAATATCTAATAAAGACTTCATTCTAGTTCAGATATATGTTGATGACATTATTTTTGGTTCAACAAATTCTTCTTTATGCAAAGAGTTTTCTGAGCTAATGCAGTCCGAGTTTGAAATGAGTATGATGGGAGAACTTAAGTTCCTTCTGGGACTTCATATTAAGCAAGAATCTGATTGTATATGGATCCATCAGGAGAAATATACAAAAGAGATGCTAAAGAAGTTTAAAATGAATGAATGCAAGTCCATGTTAACTCTCATGCATCCTTCAGTATCTTTGAATAAAGATGAAGGAGAAGAAGTTGTTAATCAAACATTGTATAGAGGAATGATTGGTTCATTACTGTATCTAACAGCAAGTAGACCTGACATCATGTTCAGTGTCTGTTTGTGTGCTAGATTTCAGTCTGACCCAAGGATTACTCATTACAAAGTTGTGAAGAGAGTATTTAGATATTTAAATAGTACTATTAATCTTGGTCTTTGCTATAAGAAGAGTAAGGATTGCAAGTTAGTTGGATATTGTGATGCTGACTTTGTTGGAGATAGAGTTGAAAGACAAAAGCACCAGTGGTGGATGTCACTTCATTAGAAGTAACATGATCAGTTGGTCAAGCAAAAGGCAAAGCACCATTGCTCTTTCTACAGCTGAAGCTGAGTGCATTGTTACTGCAAGCTGTTGTTCACAACTGTTATGGTAAAATATCAATTAGAAGATTTTAATATTTTTGAACATGCAATACATGTGATGTGTGATAATACAAGTGCTATAAATTTGTCTAAGAATCCCATTCAGCATTCTAGGGCAAAACATATAGAAATCAAACATCATTTTATTAGAGACTATGTTCAGAAAAAGGATTTTTGATATCAAGTTCATTGATACAGAACATCAATGGGCTGATATTTTCACAAAGCCTTTAACTGAAGATAGATTTAAGTTCATTAGAGATCATTTGAACATTCATGCATTGTCTGAGAAATGATTGTCTAAATTGCATCATCTGAGGTATGCTTGCATCATGTGAATGAATGTTCTGAAATGCGTGTGTCTGAAACAATATGGTGATCTGAACATGTGCTTAAACATGAATATTAAATGACGATTTAAAACTTCAATCAAAAGTGACGTATCAACTGAGACGGTTTACATTCACATTTTTCAAAACGTAAAACTTTGAACCTGAAACGGTTTCAAAGGTATGTTCAAACCCTAAGGATGACAATAAGCCTTCTCATTGCCTATAAATAGGAGCAGAAAAGTAGAAATGTGGCCTAGGGTTATCATATCACTTCCGTATGAAAACCCAAATCCTTCGCCAAGAAGCTATTTTCTATCTTTTCTTTTCTCTGCAAAGGCTATCAAGAAGAGCGTTGATGGAAGACTACCTTTACAGGAACGATGAAATACCTCTTGCACATGTATTCAAATATGTACACTGGGTGTTGAGATCTTGGCAAGCGTACCAATATCACATCAGTATAATAGTTAAAAGTAAGGGTTGTCGTACCCACGAGAAATGATACAACTCAAATTCTTAATACTCACACTTATTGAGCAGGAAAGATTGTGAAAGGGTATTTGTTTGTGAAGATTATAATAGTAAATTAAAATAAAAGATGAGACAAAGAAACAAAGATGAGATTGAGTAAATAAAGAGAAACTAGGATTGAACTTCGTCTATCGCACCCCTCTTGTATTTTGGAAATCAATGATATTTAGGAATTTATAATTATAAATATTGAAGCACAAATAAATATTATTTCATAAAGGTTCCCACAACTATGAAATACTGAGAACAATTCATGTTGGTTCCCACAATCACAAATTGCCCCAGCTTGAAGATCAGTTGTTAAAGCTATCAATAAATTGAACCCTATTCCTAGTGTATTCAACCTATTGAGTGTTTTACCAAATCAGATTTAGAAAACCACTTCCCAGCGCATTTAAGAAATTGCATCATAACTCCGGTACAAAGACGGAAGCTAAGCATTAAGAACAGAATAAAAACACCAATATTATAAAAACAGAGATTCCTAAATAACAAAGAATAATCCAAAATACAATTGGGGATTGAATCGACTACATTCAATCCTAAAGAGGGATTTAGCTACTCATGGTAGCCATTACACTCCAGAGACTATCACACTTTTCTCCTAACTCCGTAGCTGCTCAACGGCTCCGTACTCTTTGAATGCTTTCTCAATCCTTAAAAGTCTCCTTATAAACTATTCTGACAGGCTTTTGAGACTCTGTTTGTGGCCCATTAAAAATTAGGTTACGTTTCCTTCGCTTTGCCTGCGCTCAGCGCAGGTGAAGCGCAGGAAACAATAACTGAATAGGCATTCCTGTGCTCAACAAAGTGGAGCGCAGGAAACAACAATTGATTCTCCCGAATTGTCCTCTTTTGAAGCTTGTTCTATGTTGTTCCTGTCCTTGCTCACTGCTCTCTTGATGCTCCATTTGTAACTTAGCTTTTTATATGTAAAAATCAACAGATTCTTCATCAAAATAGCATCAAGTTCATATTTGATTCCAATAAATACAAAAGCCACTTTTTAAGCTAAGAAGGGTAAAATTGAGGTATAAATTCAGCAATTCATTATCAATAAGTGTTGTAATTATATAGAAATTTTACATAATTCTAACATTTGTCAAACTCCCCCCAACTTAGCTTCTTGCTTGTCCTTAAGCAAAAAAATCTAATACAGACAGTTGATTTCAATCCCCAATTATGGATTTGACTGATAAGAAAAATCCAATATCTCTTGCTAGATAGCTGTCACTTTCCAAATTTTAGATTAATAGTTAGAACCAAGTGGTGACTCCAATCATCAATCAGAACAAAATAAAAGTGCATTCAAAATTTTCAAGAGCAGCAATCAAAACAACAAGTGATAAATCAAGGAATTTCTCCCATTCTCACGGGTGAGTGTTTCCCTCAAATTTTTCACTGCAGTCGAACAACTAAAATTGCTAGTCGTTTCCAGTTAATAATCATACACATGGTCAGCATGGATCAAAAGGTCTTTCTCAGGCTGTAATGAGGTTAGGCTATCAAGAATTCATGGTTTTTCTGGATAATTCAAAATACACAACTTTAAGAAAAGAGAGCATATCTACGATTTAACCAATATTCTAAGTTACTCTCAATCCACCATATCATTATTGACTTTGAACATTTATACACAATTGGCCTCTTTTTGGCAATTCACTCCCTTTTATTTGACTTTATATATAACTATACATTTATATATATAAGGGAGTGAATTCCAATACTCAATATGCCTGCTTGTTACAATTTCAATCAGCCAACTCATACCCATTCACATTGAATAAATTGCACATATGCTCTCTATCCCTAAGTGTGTAAGGGCTGGATATAATCATTTACAAGGCTAGGGTGCATAAGAAAATAAAAATTCAGGCTCAAATGGGCTATCAAAAATAGGAAAAATTATTCACAGGTTGGCTATTTGGCACCAAGCAGTTTATATATTTACAAGATGCCTTAATCACTTCCATGCTTTTCATGTGCAGAACAAAACCCAAAAACTCAAGCAATAGCAATTGACAAGTAACAGTGAAAACTCTCAAAGTGTTTAGTCTCACAAACTCACCGGCTTATGGCTATTTTCCTTGATAAAATCACTATTGAAGTCAATTAACTACCTTGATACATTTTCTTGCACAATATCCAAATCCTAACTGATTATGGATTCAATCACTAAATTCTTTTTTTTCCTAATTCAATTAGGAAGGCTGTTCTAGAATTGAGATATTGAATTAAATTTCTTAAATCCTAATTCCTAAAATAATCCTAACGAAAAAAAAAAGAAATCCTAACCAACTGTAATAACAAAAAGAATCCTAAAAAACCGTACTGTATAGAAATAATGTGTCAATAACATGTCAGATACAGTACAGATGTATGAAAGAAAATAAAATAAAAGGAAATAAAAAAATAAAAAAGAAAAAACCGTGAAAATAAAAGAAAGAAAAAAATCAATCGTCCTCCTCTGCATCGTAAAGGACCTCATCCTCTGCTCCAGCTGCTGTTGCTCCACCTCCCCCTGAGACAACAGGCCTATCCCCAGGCCACTGCAAATAAGTCTGAAAGTGCTCTGGTAGCATGCCTGGGTAGGGATCCTGTCTGCTATGGTACAAATAGTCCTAGAGGTAAACTATCCCATTGTAGATAGCAGAGTTCTGACGATACAGGTGCTCTACGTAAAAGGGATAGGATGCATCAGCTGGTGTGGTGGCTGTTGTGGTGGCTGTGGTGGTTATGGTGGTGGCTGGTCATCCTGGGGTTCAAGAGGTGGCTCCAACTCCTCCTCAGGTATGCAATAGGTCTCCACATACCTCTTGTTCATAGGGGCTATGATGGGAGCAGTGGGGTTGACAGCAATCCCCTGAGATCGGCACAAGGTGGTGATGAGGGCGGGGAATCCTAGACTGATTTTGGAGCGCGCACTACTACGCTCTACAGCAGTCACCGTGAGATATATCTTCTTTGATATAACTCTGGCGGTGTCGATATACTCACCAGTCAAAACACAATAAATGAAATGTGTCGTCTCGATGGTGATGTCAGATACATGGTTGGTTGGCTTAATGTTAGCCAACACCAGGACCACCCAAATCCTAGAAATGCTGCTCAGGTCCCTCCTAAAAATCTTGGCTACCTCCCTGTAGGTGTTGACGTCATAAGTACGCCTAGGCAAACACAAGTGTTGGGCTGTCCTCGTATCAAGCTCCCCATGCCCATAAATGCCAATATCATGAAGCAGCTGGTGGTACTGGAAGGGCATATGCTCAACATCGTCAGGTCCTGGGCGGTTAAGAAAATCATTGATCGCATCGTGATCATAAACTACCCATCTACCCCTAACATAAGATCTCCTTTCAGCTCCACCACTTGGCACGCTTGTAGCGTTAACATAAAACTCCCGAACCAGCTCCGGGTCAAAAAGCCTGTCAGGGTCAGCTACCCTCCTCCATCGTCTCCTGGTGATCTCCATGTGGAAATCCTCAAACTCTCCAGGATGGAGTACTACTGGTCTCTCTAGGATGAAGTTACAGTTCTGGAGAGAACTGTACTTCTCAGCAGCTTGAGAATCTTTGAACTTCATAACATCATAATGAGGCTCATCACGTGCCCTCTTTCCTCCTTTACCTTTCCTAGAACTAGAGGCACCAACAGTGTTGGTGATCTTGGTGCGAGCCATCTGCAAAAGTTTAATAGTAACAGGATCAATCCAATGCATGTAAACATGATTTTTCAACCCAATGATCAATAATAATAACAATAACAAATATGCAATGCATGAACAATCATGAAAGCATTTGCCATTGGACCAAATTAACTCTAAAAATAGAGTATTCCTTTATCATCCATTGTCAGGCTCAATCAAACAGAAGTGCTCAGTGGGTCAGCAAAAATTAATTTAAAAATTTGCATGCAATGGTCAGTGTAAAATTTTGAAACAAAAATAGAGCATTAACATTTTTAACCATAATAACTTGCAAAAATCACTGAGCACACCAACAGTCACCATTTTAAATGATCAATCACAATCACATATCACTTAAAGACTACCTTAGCAACAATCCTAAGAACATGCAAAACTTCAACCAAGTCTTCTAGCCTAAGGTTCCATTAACCAAAACAGAGAAACAACAGAGGATTTCAATCGGTGAAAACGACTCAAAAACTTAAAAACTTACCTCAAATAGCAAAGGAAGTGGAAGAGGAAGAGGTGTGTTAGTAAAATGTGAAGAAAATGGGTGAGGGAAGGCAGAGAATCACGTTCAGGGCTCTGAGGAAAACAGGGGAGAAGGTTGAAATGACCTTCCCCTATTTAAACTTTTGAATTTAAGCTGCAGTGCGTACCTGCGCTCAGTGTAGGTGGAGCGCATGTATCAGTTAAGTATTTCCCGAGCCGCTACGCTTCACCTACGTTCAGCGCAGGTGAAACACAGAAAACAGTGTCAAAATTGGCATTTCTGCGCTTTACCTGCACTGAGCGCAGAAAACAGAATGCAATTTTCAACACTTAGTCAAATTTTCTGCTACTTCCTAATTCAGAGTGTCTGTATTTCTTTCCCACAAATTTACTTAACCACTTCCTAACATTTCCTAAGCTAAACAAACATAAAAATTAACAAACACATAGTATATACAGACTAAAACCAAAATTCAAAACAAAAACAGTGAAGAATTAAAATTTAAAACACTGGGTTGCCTCCCAGGAAGCGCTCGTTTAACGTCATATAGCTTGACGCATGTTTCTTTAGGGTTCTTGAAGATGGAGTTTTGTGGTGAACCTTATTGATGCACCACTGACTTCCCTTAACAAACCTCCTAACATTGCTTTCGTTCTACTAGCATCTCTATCTGCAACTGAGGCTTGTTCTCGTTTCCTTCAACTGAAGTTGAATCCCACAAGTGATTTCAGTAGCTACTTTCTTCTTTTCTTCAACTTCTTATTTAAGAACTCTTATCTTTTTCTTCCGCAGCTTGTGAGTGCCTTGACGATTAGCTTCCTCGATCTCTCTTAACCCCTTGCAGTGGTAGTTCAGTGTTGGCATATGAGACTCCTTCAGTAGAGTCTATCTGCAGGCAATCTGGTGGTTCTTTCTGTTGTGGAGTTGTCTTGAACACGTTGAATGTCACCTCATCATTCTGCGTGCCGGTCCTGAATTTACCTCTGTCAAAATCAACTACAACCTTTGTCAAACACAAACCTGTCCACCCGTACAAGAATGTCTTCAGCTATCCCATATGAGTGTTTGATGGACTTGTCTGCCAGTTGCAGACTCACTCTAGTAGGTTTCACCTTTAGATCACCAACCTTCTTGAGCATGGATAAAGGCATCAGATTTATGCTAGCTCCAAGGTCTAGCATTGCCTTTTTCACTGTTAAGTTCCTAATGGTGACTGGGATTGTGAAACTTCCAGGATCTTGTGTCTTCTGTGGTATTGATTTCCGAAGAATAGTACTACATCCAGCCTCTAACTGTACTGCCTCTTCATTAATTATCTTTTCCTTCTTAGACAGAAGATCTTTAATAAGATCTGTATAGTTGGGTGTATTCTCCAATGCCTCAAGAAAAGGAATACTGATTTGTAATCCTTTAGACATTCTCATGAATTGATCAAACATCTTGTCCTGATATTTTTGGGATAGGTCAGGTGAATATGGTATCTTCTTTTCCGACTCATTCTGCTCTGAGCCTCCTGCTTTCTTTTCAACCTCTTTCAGTCCTTTGTCTTCCTCCTTTTCTGGCAGCACATGCTCCTCAGCTGTTAAGTTGTCCCCCATATCAATTCCCACTGATGAATCAGTACTTGTGATGATTGCATTGATCTGCTCCTTGGGATTGGTTTGGGTGTTAGCTGTGAACTTTCCCTTATTATGCTCTGTTATGTCCTTTGCTAACTGGCCAACCTGTGTCTCTACATTTTTGAGGGTTGCGTTCGTATTCTTCTTATAAGTCTCGAGAGACTGTATAAAATTATCCATTTTCTCCTCCGGTTTTGATAGTCTGTCATGTTCTAGAGGGTAGCTTTGTTGCCGTTGCTAAAAATGAGTTTGCCTATTAGAAGGCCCTGCATCTTGTCTCCAACCAGAATTGTTGTTCTGATTATTTCTCCAACCTTGTGAGTAGTTGTTTGAAAACTGTTTGTTGTTGGAAAAATTGCCTGGTCTCCCTTGATTACCCAAATAATTAACCTGCTCTTCTTGAATGCTTTGGTAAGAGCAGTGACCATTAGGATGGTCACCTCCGCAAAAGTCACAAGTTAATTGTGGGAACTGGCCAGGATAAGACTTTACTGCCTGCAACTGCTGAGGAAGCTTAGCCATCTGCTTGGTGATTGCTTCTAATTTCTGAGTGAGGATCTTATTCTGAGCTAAGATCGCATCATTAGTGTTTAGTTCTAACACTCTCTTCTTCTGCACAGGTTGTCCTCCATGCTGAGCTTGCTGATCTGTTAATGCCAAGGCATCAATAATTTTGGTAGTTTGCTCTGCATCCACTTTCATGATTGTACCTCCTACTGCAGCATCTATAATCATCTTGGTGTCCGGTCTAAGTCCATTGCAGAAGATAGTCAATTGAGCAATATCCTCAAAACCATGGTTGGGACACCTTCTCAGCAAAGATTTGAATCTCTCTCAGGCTTCACATAATTGTTCCTATGGTCCTTGCCTGAATGTGGAGATATCTGACTTGGCCTTGATATAGAGAGATGGTGGGAAGAATCGATTTAAGAATTTTTCTTCCACATTGCTCCAACTAGCCAGACTCTGATTTGGATGAGATTTCAACCATATCCTTAACTTTACCTATCAAAGAGAAAGGAAATAAGCGTAAGTAAACAGATTCTAAATCACCTTCCTCAAAACCCATTGTACCAATCAATTCATAAAAAGTAGATAGATGAGTGTAAGTATCCTCATGATCCAATCCTGTGAATTGATGAGCAATAATGAGACTAAAAAATGTTGGCTTCATCTGTAAAGATTTTGCAGTAGCAGGTATGGCTATGCTTGAAAAATAGCGTGGTCCTTGTTGCATGACACAGTCTACCAATGTTCTACTTGGGGGATTTGGTGGTCCCTCTGCCATATTGTCAATTTTTATTTCAGTAGGGGTAGTTGAACAGAGAGTATTAAAATTGTCTCCTTGAGCTCGTCCTTGTCTTCTTCTCCTGTTTTTACTCCGGTTCCTTCTAGATGTCTTTTCAATCTCAGGATCAAATACCAATTGGTTTTGGGACACCTGACATCGCAAGAGCATAAATCAAAAGTCTAACAAACAAGGGTTAGCTCAGAAGAGAGGAATAAAAATAAAATAATTAAAAGAGAAAAAAAATATTTACAGCTCAATAAGATGAACTAAGAATTTAAATTGAGACACCATTCCCCAGCAACGGCGCCAAAAATACTTGTTGAGATCTTGACAAGCGTACCAATATCGGAGCAGTATAATAGTTAAAATTAAGGGTTGTCGTACCCACGAGAAATGGTACAACTCAAATTCCTAATACTCACACTTATTGAGCAGGAAAGATTGTGAAAGGGTATTTGTTTGTGAAGATTATAATAGTAAATTAAAATAAAAGATGAGACAAAGAGACAAAGATGAGATTGAGCAAATAAAGAGAAACTAGGATTGAACTTTGTCTATCGCACCCCTCTTGTATTTTGGAAATCAATGATATTTAGGAATTTATAATTATAAATAGTGAAGCACAAATAAATATTATTTCATAAAGGTTCCCACAACTATGAAATACTCAGAACAATTCATGTCAGTTCCCACAATCACAAATTGCCCCAACTTGAAGATCAATTGTTAAAGCTATCAATAAATTGATCCCTATTCCTAGTGTATTCAACCTATTGAGTGTTTTTACCAAATCAGATTTAGAAAACCGCTTCCCAACGTATTTAAGAAATCGCATCATAACACTGGTACAAAGACGGAAACTACGCATTAAGAACAGAATAAAAACACCAATATAATAAAAACAGAGATTCCTAAATAACAAAGAAAAATCCAAAATACAATTGGGGATTGAATCGACGACATTCAATCCTAAAGAGGGATTTAGCTTCTCTTGGTAGCCATTACACTCTAGAGACTGTCACACTTTTCTCTCTGTAGCTACTCAACGGCTCCATACTCTCTGAATGCCTTCTCAATCCCTAAAAGTCTCCTTATAAACTGTTCTGACGGGCTTTTGAGACTCTACTTGTGGCCCTTTAAAAATTTGGTTACGTTTCCTTCGCTTTGCTTGCGCTCAGCGCAGGAAACAGTAACTGAACAGGCATTCCTGCGCTCTGCCTGCGCTCAGCGCAAGTGGAGCGCAGGAAATAGCAACTGATTCTCCTGAATTGTCCTCTTTTGAAGCTTGTTCTATGTTGTTCCTGTCCTTTCTCACTGCTCTCTTGATGCTCCCTTTGTAACTTAGTTTTTTATCTGTAAAAATCAACAGATTCTTCATCAAAATAACATAAAGTTCAGATTTGATTCCAATAAATACAAAAGACACTTTTTAAGCTAAGAAGGGTAAAATTGAGGTATAAATTCAGCAATTCATTATCAATAAGTGTTGTAATTATATAGAAATTTTACATAATTCTAACACTTATCACTGGGGAAAGCTCAAACGCTCATATCTGAACATATCATGCTGTAAAAGCATTTAGGAAACTGGGAAAAGTGAATGCACTAGTGTCTATGATGTAATAAAATGAGAATTTTTTCAAACACATTGCTCTGAATGTACTAGTGTCTGATATTCTATATTATTTATTGTGTTTGATCTGAAATAAATGTGCTCTGAATATCTGTAATCTGCTTCATGATTCTGTTACTTGCTATTAATATCATGCTCTATTACCCTTTTGATGGATGACAAAAGAGGGAGTGAAACTAACGGAATCTATTGAGAAATAATGTGCAAATTAAGTTAAAGTAGAAGTAATGAACGTATATGCAGTTCAGGGGGAGTGCATAACGCATATCAAAGCACATGAACACATAACGTTTATCAAGCAAACGAAAAGAGAATATATTTGTTGAGGGGGAGCAACTATTATTAAATTTCTCTGATATTATATTGCTCTCATTTCTCAAATTATCTCTCTTAGTTTATTTAAGTTTGTCATCATAAAAAAGGGGGAGAATGTTGAGTCTCAAAGACCTTAAAAGTCTAAGACTTACCCAACACATAGTTTTGATGATTATAAGCTTAATTAAACTCAGAACTTTATGCTTAATCAATATTTTCAAAGTTCTGTTATTTCAAAGACGGTCTAAAAAAAGTCTGTCTAAAGTTTGCTAAGATTTGAAGTTGGTCAAAGTTCTGAAGACTCAACTTCTGAAGATCAAGGATCTGTCTGAAGTGAGCATGGTTCAGACGATGGTCCCCATCTGAAGACGAAGTCTGTCTGAAGTACAAGGGAATCTGACGTTGAAAGTCAAAGCTAGTACCAGAACCACACACAACCTCAGTATATCAGAAAAGCAAGACAAAAGGTACCTTTTAGCTGAGATTCCAAATGGAAGCACAAAAAGGAGAAATGCTGCTCTGCAGCAGTCGCAGAAGTCAAAACAACGCTACAACCTATTACAATGACAGTGGCTGTGTCTCAACGGGATAAAACGTATTTAATGCTCTCTCACAACGGACTTCTCAATGACGTTCTTCAAGCTGAATGAAGCCTATAAATACTAGTAGTTTCTTGAAGCTGAGTGCTAGAGAGTTACGAATTTTATAAGCCCAAGCTTCGCAAAACGCTGTGAAAATCCTTCTAGAATTTACTTTCATAAAAAACTCTTGTACAATAAACTTTCATATCCAAAATTAGATCTCTGTTATTTCTTGTACATATAGAATGAAGGACTTGTGTTCTAAGTTCAAATTACTCTGTAAACATTAACTTGTTGTTAGAGCAGGAGTGGCTTGGTAGGACAAAGAATACTTGTTGTTAGAGCCAGGAGTGGCTTGGTAGGACAAAGAATACTTGTTGTTATAGTCAGGAGTGGCTTGGCAGGACAAAGAATATGTTTAGATCTTGGCAAGCGTACCAATACCACCGCAGTATAATAGTAAGAATAGGGGTTGTCGTACCCACGAGGAACGATACAATTAAAATTCTTAGGACTCACTATTATTGAGTAAGGGAGATTTTGGATGGTTGGATATGTTTGTGAAAATTATAATAGTAAAATAAAATAAATTTGAGACAAAGAGAAATATGGATGAGATTGAGAAATAAAGATAAATTAGGATTGAACTTCATCTATCGCACTCCTCTTGTATTTTGGAAATCAATGATATCTAGGAATTTATAATTATAAATATTGAAGTCCAAATAAATTTCATTCACATTGATTCCTCAAGTATGAAATTCTTAGAACAATTCCCTAAACACCAATTCCTTGGCTGTTTAACAAATTGCATATCTTTAAGATCAGTTATTAAAAGCTATCAATAAATTGAACCCGATCCCTACGTATTCAACCTATTGAGTGTTTTTACCCAAATCAGACTTAGAAAACTGCTTCCTAGCTAATTCAATAAATGACATCATAACTTCGGTACAAAGACGGAAGTTAAGCATTAAGAATAGAAATAAAAACACCAATATTATAAAAATAAAGATTCCTAAATAACAAAGATCCAAAATACAATCGGGGATTGAATAGACTACATTCAATCCTAAAAAGAGGTATACCTACTCATGGTAGCCATTACAAACCAACTACAGACTGTCACACTTTTCTCCAGCTCTGTATCTACCCAAAACTTCGTACGTCTCTGTCTGTCGTCTCCATCCCTAATAGTCTCTTTAAAAACTTTTCTGACAGGCTTTTTAGACTCTGCCGGTGGCCCATTAAAAATTAGGTTATGTTTCTTGCTCTCTGCCTGCGCTCAGCGCAGGTGGAGCGCAGGAAACAGCAACTGGTTCCTCTGAATTGTCCTCCTTTGAAGCTTGTTCTATGTTGTTCCTGTCCTTGCTCACTATTCTCTTAATGCTTCATTTGTACCTTAGCTTTTTATCTGTAAAAATCAATAGATTCTTCATTAAAATAGCATCAAATTCAGATTTAATTCCAATAAATACAAGAACCACAATTTAAGCTAAGAAGGGTGAAATTGGGCTATAAATTCAACAATTCATCATCAATAAGTGTTGTACTTTACCTGGAAATTTACTTAATTCTAACACTTATCAAACTCCCCCCAACTTAGCTTCTTGCTTGCCCTCAACCAATAAAATCAAATATATAAAAAGTTAATTACAATCCCCAACTGTAATTTGACTAACAGGAATACAATATCAACATCTCTTGCTAGACAACTATCACTTTCCAAATTCAGATCAAAATTAGAATCAGATGGTGACTCCAATCATCAATTAAAATAAGATAAGAGTGCATTTAGTCTCTCAAGAATAGCAACTATAACAACAAATGATAAAATCAAGGAAATTCTCTCAATTCTCACAGGTAAGTGTTTCCTTCAATTTTTCCACTGCAGTTGAACAATTAAAATATCTATTTGTTTTCAGTTAACATACAACACATAATCAGCATGGATCATAAGGTCTTTCCTGGGTTGTGATGAGGTCTGGCTATCAAGAAATCATGGTTTTTCAAGATATATCAAGAAACACAATTCAAAGAAAAGAGAGCATAACTACAAGTTAATCAATTTTCCCAAATGACTCTCAATTTACCATCTCATTCTTGACTTCCAACATTTTAGTACAATTTTTGCCTCTTTTTGGTAATTCACTCCTTTATACTTATTTTATTTATTTATTTATTTATTATTATTATTATTATTAGTTTTTTTAGAGGAGTGAATTCCATTACTTACTATGCCCTTAATCCAATATCCATCAACCAACAAATACCCATTTTATTTGAATAAAGTGCACCTATGCTCTCTATCCCTAAATGTGTGAAGGGAAAGATTACACTGAATAATAAGGCTAAGGTGCAAAATCCAAGAAATTTTCAGGCTCAAATGGGCTATAAAAAATAAGAAATACTATTCATAGGTTAGCTATTTGGCACTGAGTAATTTACATGTTAAACAAATTGCCTTAGTCACTTCCATGCTTTTCCTGTGTAGTAATAAAATAAAAAACTCAAGCAACAACAATACACAAACTCACAAGCTTATGGTTGTTTTTCCTTGATTAAATTACCTGGTGCACAATTAGCTATCTTAATTAACTTTCATGCACAAAATCATACTCCTAACTAATTATGAATTCAGCCACTTGATTCCTTTTTCTTTTCTTAATTCAGTTAGTTTGGCTGACTAGCTTTGAGATATTAAATTGAATTCCTTAATTCAAAATTCTTTATTTCCTAATTCCTAATTCCTAAGTATCATGAGATACAAAATTATGAAATAATAAGAAAAGAAAATAAAATAAAAGAGAGAAAAAACAACGTGTAAAACAATGGCTGGTTGCAGCTGCAGAATCATCAAAGGCTGGTCCAGCTCCACTCCCCCCGGGAAAATAGGACTGACCTTAGGCCATTGCAGATATGTTGGGAACTGCAGAAAAAGTCAAACACAGAAAGTTTAGTGTCCTGCTGAGTGCAGGTGAAGTGCAGAAAACAGTGACTGAGTATTTCTGCGCTTTACCTGCGCTTAGCGCAGGTGAAGCGCAGAAAACATAATTACATTGCTGTAACACTTAGTCAAATTTTCTACTACTTCCTAATTATCAAGGTTTCTACACTTCTCTCCCAAACACTCACTCAACTAGTTCCTAACAATTCCTAAGCTAAACAAACACAAAATCCTTGTAACACAAAATACATACAGACTACCACAAAAATCAAAATGAAAATTGTAAAAAGTATTAAAGAAAACACTGGGCTGCCTCCCAGGAAGCGTTCGTTTAACGTCATATAGCTTGACGCCTGTTTCTTTCAACAAAAAGATGAATCTTCATCTCTCTAATCTTCCTCCTCTGCCTGAGATTCCACAAGCTGTTATGCGCCCATTTGGACCAGACACTGACTCATCCTCTTCTCCTTCTTCCTAGCTATGCTAGTTTCCTTTGTTTTGATAATGGCAAAAGGAGGAGAGTTGGTTAGATGTTTAGCATCTGATGAGAGTCTTAGTTTGTTTATTTGAAGCTTTGTGCAGTCTGTTTAGGGTGTTTTGAAATGTTTAAGATGTAATAGCATCCTTTCTTTGTTTTGATGAGATACAGTGGCATCTTTTGCTAAATATGTACTTCTTTTTGTTCATGATTAATGAAATGACTCTCTGTTCACATTCATTTGCTGTGATCAATCTGTGGTAAATCTCTTTAGCAAAATATTATGTAAAATAACTTTCAACAGATTAGATCTCTAACTCAAGGGGAGCTCATCTCCTTAAAAGAAATAGAATTGCATAACTCAGGGGGAGTTAATTACTGCATCTAATGACTTAAAATCTTATCCATTTAAAATTTAAACTCTATGGTTTGCCATCATCAAAAAAGGGGGAGATTGTTGAGACAAACTCACCTCTAAGAGTTTTTAATATGTCAAACCACTAAGTTTAAATATATGAGATGCATCTTGTTATTACTAACTGTGTGCTCAAGCATGTGGCAGAACAATGTTAGAATCTGTTTTGCAGAATTCAAAGATCCATATATGTCAAAACAAAGAAACAAGGAAGCATCAAGAAACTTGAAGCATCAAATGAGAAGAGACTCAGAAACAACTTGAGACGAAATCTCAAGAACAGATACAAAGTCAAGAGATCATCTCAAGAGAAAGAGACAGATCCAGAAGTGCATCATAAGCTTTATTGATCAAGATAGTAAAAGGATGAGACTAAGTTTCTAAATTGAGCAAGAGATCAACACAAGTTAAGAAGAGATGTGAGATCAGCCTGAGACGCTGTCTCATGGTCAGACGCAAGAGAAGAGATCCAAGTGAGAGATGAAAGAGAAGAGTGACAGACTCAGAAGAGACTCATGTACAGTTCAACTGGACAGGTCATCAAGTCAGAATAAAAGAGATCCAGTACACTGTGCAACTGACACATTGACGTTTTTACTTGAACAACAACTGTACTCATCCAGCAGGCAAGGCCTAACACTGTTCCAACGGCTCTCAACGGCTATAAACGGTCAGAAACGGCTAACTATCCTTTGATATAAATCCTGAGAGCTACAGTTGAAGAACATGAGAGACTACGTTGATCATTGAACACATATTGCATCTCATTACACGTCTCAAGTGTCATCTCAAGTGCACGTCTCAACTAGTTCATATCCAGACCTGATCTCAACTTGAGAACACTATTAGTCTCCATCCATCTCTTCTTTGATTGTAATACTATTACTTCTTTTAGAAGAGAGAATCACTAGCTAAGCCTACTGCCTATCCATACATTGTATGTTTGTAAGCTAGACTCATCACAACATCATATTCTTGTAACCTGTCTCATCTAAGATAGGAGTGTGCCTAGTCTTAGAGTGAGTTGTGCGCGTCCTGAAGAAGCTGTAAGAATATTTGTGGCTCAGCCAAGGTAGGAGTGCCTACGCTTGGTGTGAGAGACGTCCTGAAGAGGCTGTAAGAATACTTGCAATTGACGGGTTGTCAATAGTGGAAATCTCACGAGTTGTGAGGACTGGACGTAGCCCAAGGTGTGGGTGAACCAGGATAAGATCTCGCTGCCATCTCTCTCCCTTATTTCTTTATCTTGCTTTACACTTAACTCATCTCAAATCTCTTAACAACTAAGTTATTGTTTTAAAATATAACTGAATCTGATTTGAGATTTTAAGACAACTTTAACATAATTGAAACAACTGAAATTGAAACTGCTTATACCCTGTCTTAATAGAGACCCCAAGTCAGCAGACTTGAGATCACGTCTCAACTTTCAATTTAAGTGTGTAAATTTTAGGAACAAATTTTTTAAAAGTCTCTATTCAACCCCCTTCTAGAGACACTCAGCCAACTTCAGTTGGTATCAGAGCTCGACCTCTTTGGGGTTGAGCATACCTACGTGTGAAGAGGAAAAGATCAAATGGCTGGACCAAGTGCAAGGCTGTTTATTCCTGAAGGAGCATCTTCCAACAGACGTCCTGCCTTTGATGGAACTGATTACTACTACTGTAAGGACAGGATGAGATTATTTATTGAATCTCAACATGCTGATCTATGGGAAATTATTGAGATGGGACCTTACATGCCCCATATCACAGATGAGCTTGGGCTCAGGACAACTAAGCCTAGAGAGACATGGACAGATGCTGAGAAAGCAAGATATGTACTGAATTCAAGAGCAAAATACTTACTCACATGTGCCTTAAGCAGAAGTGAATATGACAAGGTGGCTGGATGTGCTACAACTAAAGAAATATGGAATGCTCTTGAGATAGAGCATGAAGGGACAAATCAAGTAAAAGAAGCTAAAATCAACATACTGGTCAGACAGTATGAGCTCTTCAAAATGAATGAAGATGAAGGTATTGAGGACATTGTGAGAAGGTTCACTATCATTACAAATGACCTCTAGTCATTAGGAAGAACCTACTCAAATCAAGACATGGTAAGAAAAATCCTGAGGAGCCTGCCCAAACCTTGGAGACCTAAAGTCACAGGTATTCAAGAAGCCAAGGATCTGAGCACTCTCAGATTGGATGAACTCCTTGGATCTTTGAAGGTTCATGAGCAGGAACTGATGGAGGAAGATCTCATCAGACGCCCTAAGACAATAGCCTTGAAGACATCATCCAGCAACTCCAAAGGTAAAAAGGTAAGCTCATCTCAACAGACTTCACTAAACTCATCTCATGACACAGAAACTGAATAAGATGAAGGAGATGATGAAAGTGAGATGGATGATGAGCTAGCCTACATCTCAAGAAAGATCAGACGCATGTGGAGAGCTAGAGGAAGTGGAAGAAAAAAGCTTTCCCTCAAGAAGAGGAGAAGTGAAATCTGACAGAAAGGGACAATTCATCTGTTTTGAATGCAGAAAACCTGGACATATCAAGTCTGAATGTCCATTACTCAAAAAGGAGATGAAAAAAAGCCCTAGAAAGAAGGCAATGATGGCCACTTGGGATGACACAGAAGGAGATGAGAGTCAAGATGAAGAATCTGCTAATCTGTGTCTCATGGAAAATGGAGACTCATTTGATGAAGAGGTATATGAATCTGACTCAGAACTCTCCTTTAGTGAGCTTAAATATGCTTTTGAAAATCTTCTATATGATTCAAACCTTCTTGTCTCAAAGAGCTCCTTATTAAAATTAGAATTAGACACAACTCTTGAAAAGGTAAAATTTCTTGAAAAAGAGAATGAAAGTTTAAATCATAAAAACAATAGTCTCATACTGTCTCACATGAGACTGTCTGAACTTGTGAAAGCAAAGACTCAAGCTCATGATGAGCAAGAGCTAAAAAATCTTTCTGAAGAAAACCAGAAGCTCAAAAGGCAAAACAAAATTCTCATAGATAATCTAGCAAAATTTGTAAAAGGAAGAAAAAATTTTGAGAGACTCATTGGGTCTCAAAAAGGAATTTTTGATAAAGCTGGATTGGGCTATGAGAAGTCTTCTAGTGAGATCTGGTATAAGGACTTCTTTGTTCCTGCAAGAAAAAGAAGGAAGGAAAGATGTTCTTGTTGCAGCAAGTTTGGCCACAAGGCCACTGAATGTTACTTGAGACATGTAGCATTCAAGAGAAGGGTAACTAACCATGAAGGACCCCAATATAAGTGGGTACCTAAAGCTAAATCTTGTGTTTCAATAGATGTGCCTAGTAGCAGCAAGATCAAAGAAAATGTGGGTGTTGGACAATGGATGTTCAAGGCACATGACAGGGGACAAAAGCAAGTTTCTGTCACTTGAAGAGAAAGCAACAGGAGTTGTCTCCTTTGGAGACAACAGCAAGGCCCAAATCAAGGGCATAGGTAAAATTGGTAAGACAAACTCAGCTCAAATTGAAAATGTCTACTTTGTTGAAGGGTTGAAACATAATTTACTAATTATAAGCCAGTTGTGTGACAATGGTTATGATGTTAATTTCCAACCCACTTACTGTGAGATCATAGACTCTAAAACTGGGAAAACAACCTTTTCGGGAAAAAAGAAACAAAAATCTCTATTCAGTCTCACTTGAGAGCCTATCTGATCTCATATGTCTCATGTCTCATGATCATGAGAAGTGGTTTTGGCATAAGAGAGTTGGACATATTAACATGAGAACCATAAGTCAGCTTGCAAGTCAGTCTCTTATCAAAGGATTACCTAAAGTAAAATTTGACAAAGACATGATATGTGAGTCATGTGTAAAAAGCAAGCACAGCAAATCAAGTTTCAAGTCCAAGTCTCATGTCTCAACCACCAGACCTCTTGAAATCCTCCACATTGATCTTTTTGGACCAACTAAGACTGCAAGTCTCAGTGGTAAAAATTATGGCTTTGTAATTGTGGATGATTTCTCTAGGTTCACTTGGGTTCTATTCCTCTCTCAAAAGGATGAATCCTATGATTCCTTCAAAACCTTTTGCAAAAAGATCCAGTCTGAGAAAGGTTAAGGAATTGGTGTTGTGAGGAGTGATCATGGAGGAGAGTTTGAGAATGCTAAGTTTAAAATATTTTTTTGATAAAAATGGCATTACTCATAACTTTTCATGTCCAAGAACTCCTCGACAGAATGGAGTAGTTGAGAGAAAGAACATGACCCTCCAAGAGATGGCAAGAACTTTGTTATGTGACTCTGGAATTGAAAAATATTTTTGGACAGAAGCAGTTAATACTTCCTGCTATATTATAAACAGAGTCACTATAAGAAAGATCTTAAACAAAACTCCATATGAGCTATGGAAAGGGAGAAAACCCTCAATTTCATATTTTCATATATTTGGATGTGATTGCTATATCTTGAACACTAAAGATCAACTAGGCAAGTTTGATACAAAATCTGATAAAGGAATTTTCTTGGGATACTCCCAAACTTCAAAAGCTTATAGGGTATACAATCTAAAAACTAAATCTACTGAAGAATCTATGCATGTAGTCTTTATTGAGATACAGGGCAACTCTCAGAAAGAAGTAGATGAAGAAATTGAAGAGATGATGGGAGAATTAAGAATCTCAACTCAGGAAGCTCAAGAGAAATCCTCACCTGAACAAAAACTTATGAGATCATCTCAGCCTGAACAAAGAAGAGAAGCTCAATCTGAGATGATGTCTCACAAAAGCATAAGTCCTAACCCATCCCATGTACTTCAAGAAGAAGAAGATAAACCAGATGAATAACCTGAGATTAGGGAACCAAGACAAGAAATTCTAGAGATCCAGAATGAACATGCATCTCAATTACCCAGAAGCTGGAGATTCGTGAGATGTCATCCCAGAGATCAAATAATTGGAGAAACCTCAGATAGAGTCAGGACCAGATCTTCCTTCAGAGATACTGAGAACTTGATGGCTCTTCTATCTGAGATAGAACCTAAAGACATACAAGAAGCTCTCAATGATGAGTCCTGGATTAAGGCTATGGAAGAAGAGCTGAACCATTTTGAAAAGAGTAAAGTCTGGGATCTGGTTCCACCTCCCTCTTATCAATCCATAATTGGAACCAGATGGGTATTCAGAAACAAGTTAAATGAAAAAGGAAAGGTCATGAGAAACAAAGCAAGACTTTTGGCACAAGGGTACAATCAGCAGGAAGGAATTGATTATGATGAGACCTTTGCTCCTGTTTCCAGACTTGAAGCCATCAGAATTCTGTTGGCTTTTGCTGCTCACAAGGATTTCAAACTGTATCAGATGGATGTGAAGAGTGCATTCCTAAATGGAATCATTGAAAAAGAAGTCTATGTAAGACAACCTCCAGGCTTTGAAGATCCCCATCATCCAGAGTATGTTCTCAGACTTAAAAAGGCCTTTTATGGTCTCAAGCAAGCTCCAAGAGCTTGGTATGACAAGTTAAGTTCTTTTTTAATTAAAAATGGTTTTACCAGAGGTCAAATTGATACTACACTATTCAAAAGGGAAGTTAACAAAGATTTACTGATTGTCCAAATTTATGTGGATGACATTATCTTTGGGTCCACTAATGAGTCTCTTTGTCAAGAATTCTCAAGTCTCATGCAGGGAGAATTTGAAATGAGCATGATGGGTGAACTAAGATTCTTCCTTGGGCTGCAAATAAAGCAATTGGCAGTAGGCATCTTCATTAGTCAAGAAAAGTATGCAAGAGATCTGCTGACAAAATTCAAAATGAGTGATGCCAAGCCAATGAAGACTCCAATGCACCCCTCAACTCAGCTTGACAAAGATGAGACTGGTAAAGCTGTCTCAAACAAGAATTACAGACGTATGATTGGATCTCTTATGTACCTAACTGTAAGCAGACCTGATATTCAGTATGTTGTAGGCATCTGTGCAAGGTACCAATCAGACCCTAAGGAATCTCATCTTACAGCTGTCAAAAGAATTTTTAGATATTTAATAGGAACCACTAATTTTGGTCTCTAGTATGAGAAAGGTTCAAGTTTTGATCTCATAGGATATAGTGATGTTGACTTTGTTGGAGACAAAATGGATAGGAAAAGCACAAGTGGAACTTGCCAATTCTTGGGAAAATGTCTCATCTCTTGGTTTTGCAAGAAACAGAATACAATAGCCTTGTCCACAACTGAAGCTGAATATGTATCAGCAGCTGCCTGCTGCACACAGATTCAGTGGATCAAGTCCCAAATGCAAAACTATGCACTCGGGTATTCCAAAGTTCCCATATATTGTGATAATACAAGTGATATAAACCTTGCAAAAAATCCCATCCATCATTCAAGGTCTAAACATATAGATATTAAGCATCACTTTATAAGAGACCATGTGTAGAAAGGGAATATTGAAATTATTTTTGTTGATACTAAAAATCAACTTGCTGATATCTTCACTAAGCCTTTAGTAGAAGAAAGATTTGTTGAGAATCTAAAATTATTAAATATGTGCTCTTTTAGTTAATAATTGTAAGATGAGACAAGCTGTGAGTCTCACAGAGATGAGACTGAAAGGAGTCATCTGAGAAGAGATGACGTCTCAGGAGCATGCTAGACGAGGAGCGTCTCATGATGCGTCTCAACTTATGTCTCACTATTAACTGAGACGTTACTGTGGGTAAAAAAGAAGAGAGAGAGCCGTTAACCAACGACTAGTAACTCCCCACTCATTAGCCAACCACTTCTCAACCGTTCATTAACTGCACCCTCATCATTTGCGCACTCATTCTCTCTCTTTTTCTCTCTCTCAGCTCCTCCCTCTATTTAAGACAAACTCAAAACCCACACCTCATCTCTTTCCTCTCTCTCTCTCAGATGCGCATTAAGATCAAAGCTATCAAACTTCCCTACTCTGATAAATCTTCTTCGTCTTCATCTCCTGAAATCAAGATGTCTTCATCTGAACAATCACAATCCATCAATGTTCATTCAAGTCAAGAACGCCTTAGCCGTTCTCCATCTCCACAGCCCAGTACAGAGTCTGAGCCCTCACAAACTCAGTCTCAACCCTCACCTTCCTCAAAGTCCACCTCTTCAAAGAAAGTGCACCTCTTCCTCGAAGAATGAAGTCTCAAAGGATTGCTTCAAATGTAACTCAGACTACAGCACACCAAGCTCCCAAATTTCCTAGCCATATAGACCTCACCCATCCTGAAGCTTCAAAGAAAAAGGGCAAGGCTGTTGAAGGAAAGAAGCTCTTATTTCAGTCTGATCTCTTTGAAAATGAAGAAGTGGAAGAAAAGTTTATCAAAAAGTTTGTTGAAAAGAAGATAGGGATTGGGAGACTTATTGACTTTAAGGAATTGAAAGAAGAAAACTGGGATATTGTTCCTTATATCAGGAAGCAGGGCTGGGAAGACTATTTGTCTATGACAGAGCCAGTCTTTCCAAATATGACAAGGGCCTTTTATGCTGCTTGCACCAAGGCTAAGGGTGCTTCTCAAGGGTTACCCCATGTGATAGTCAATCTCAAAGGAGTTCATATTGAACTCACTGAAGAATCCCTGGGGGCCATCATTCAAGCCCCAGTGACTGGAAATAGGCTCTACAATGAAGAAGACTGGTGGAATCAAATAGGAGTCCCAATTGCAAGCGTGGGAACTTCCCTATTTAAAGAAGCAAAGGTCACAAACTCCTCCTCCTCTCTCAATCATTTTAGGAAATTCCTCTTTCACCTGGTAGCCAAATGCATCATGCCCAGAGCTGGCACATTCAACAAAATCTACACTCAAGACTTAATGTTCATGTATCATCTCAAGCACGGTATCCCTCTAAATCTCCCCTTTCTAATTCTAAGGCACATGGAACATGTCTTCTACAACTCCAAAGTCACTTCCTCTCTACCATTTGGAATGCTCACCACGAAAATCATGAAGCATTTAAAAGTTGACCTCAGTGGCTGTGAAGAGACGTCTGAAAAGCCCGGACTAATTGGGAAATCAACTCTCAAGTCTCTAAGTTTAGATGGTAAGTCAATTCCTCCTCCCACTTTTCCACTTGAAAATCCTGCTCCTATTCCTCCCACTACTCAAGCTTCTCCATCATCAAAATTATCTGAGACCCATAAAAAGAAGAAAAAGAAGAAAGTGGTTAAGGAGGCTTCTGAGGGATCTCAAGAAGGTTGTGAGATCCCTAGAGAATAGAAGAACAGAAAGTCTAAACCCTCTGTCTCTACTGAGACTGAGACTAAGAGAAAGAAGAAGAAGAAGACAAGATCAGAGCACGTCTCGTATGCTCTAACTCAACCAGAGCCTCAACCAATTAACACAGAAGCACCTACTGTGGAAGAGTCAGCACCTGAGATGCAAGAACCAGCACCTGATCCTCAATCTCAATCTCCACATCATCAGACACCACCTCCATCTCCTCAGCAAACAATAAATCAATCTAACGTCTCTCCCATCACAAAAATTGCTGTTGAGACTCTTGTAAGTTTAGAGAAGGAAAATACTACCTTAGTTCCTGAGGCCATACAAGAGACTCCAACTGATGCTGATGAGACTGAAGAGATACCCACTGTTCAACAAAGAACTACAGCTAAGTATGAGCCATCTCACTCATTTCAAACCTCTCTCCCTACACCTGATAAGTTCTTTGTGGATTCAATTCTGCTCAACTCTCCTCAACCAAAATATGACCAATCTGCACCTTCACCTGAACACCCTCAAGCTTCAACATCTGAACCATCAATTCCCACTCATATCTCTAACTCCATCAATACCTTTCTAAATCAGCTCCATGAAGAACAATAACAACATCAGCAAAATCTCCACTTCAGAATTGAGCAGAATGAGAAGAAGATCCTCAAGAAGATGAAACATCAGAAGAAGAGGCAAGAGGCTATCCTTGATGGACTTGACACAGTCCTTCAAGCCATTCGCACTTCAAATGATTTCAACAAAAAGATGAATCTTCATCTCTCTAATCTTCCTCCTCTGCCTGAGATTCCACAAGCTGTTATGCGTCCATCTAGACCAGACTCTGACTCATCCTCTTCTCCTTCTTCCTAACTATGCTAGTTTCTTTTGTTTTGATAATGGCAAAAGGGGGAGAATTGGTTAGATGTTTAGAATCTGATGAGAGTCTTAGTTTGTTTATTTGCAGCTTTGTGCAGTCTGTTTAGGGTGTTTTGAATGATGTTTTGAAATGTTTAAGATGTAATAGCATCCTTTCTTTGTTTTGATGAGATGCAGTGGCATCTTTTGCTAAATATGTACTTCTTTTTGTTCATGATTAATGAAATGACTCTCTGTTCACATTCATTTGCTGTGATCAATCTGTGGTAAATCTCTTTAGCAAAATATTATGTAAAATAACTTTCAACAGATTAGATCTCTAACTCAGGGGGAGCTCATCTCCTTAAAAGAAATAGAATTGCATAACTCAGGGGGAGTTAATTACTGCATCTAATAACTTAAAATCTTATCCATTTAAAATTTAAACTCTATGGTTTGCCATCATAAAAAAAAGGGGAGATTGTTGAGACAAACTCACCTCCAAGAGTTTTTAATATGTCAAACCACTAAGTTTAAATATATGAGATGCATCTTGTTATTACTAATTATGTGCTCAAGCATGTGGCAGAACAATGTTAGAATCTGTTTTGCAGAATTCAAAGATCCATATATGTCAAAACAAAGAAACAAGGAAGCATCAAGAAACTTGAAGCATCAAATGAGAAGAGACTCAGAAACAGCTTGAGACGACATCTCAAGAACAAATGCAGAGTCAAGAGATCATCTCAAGAGAAAGAGATAGATCCAGAAGTGCATCTTAAGCTTCATTGATCAAGACAGTAAAAGGATGAGACTAAGTTTCTAAATTGAGCAAGAGATCAGCACAAGTTAAGAAGAGATGTGAGATCAGCTTGAGACGATGTCTCATGGTCAGACGCAAGAGAAGAGATCCAAGTGAGAGATGCAAGAGAAAAGAGACAGACTCAGAAGAGACTCATGTACAGTTCAACTGGACAGATCATCAAGTCAGAATAAAAGAGATCCAGTACACTGTGCAACTGACACAGTGAGGTTTGTACTTGAACAACAACTGTACTAATCCAGCAGACAAGGCCTGACACTGTTCCAACGGCTCTCAACGACTATAAACGGTCAGAAACGGCTAACTATCCTTTGATATAAATCTTGAAAGCTACTGTTGAAGAACATGAGAGACTACGTTGATCATTGAACATATATTGCATCTCATTACACGTCTCAAGTGACATCTCAAGTGCACGTCTCAACTAGTTCATATCCAGACCTGATCTCAACTTGAGAACACTATTAGTCTCCATCCATCTCTTCTTTGATTGTAATACTATTACTTCTTTTAGAAGAGAGAATCACTAGCTAAGCCTACTGCCTATTAGGGGTGTTCGCGGATTGGATTGGCTTTGAGGGAAAAATCATCCAATCCAATAATTTCGGTTTTCTTATTTAATCATCCAATCGATTTTTATTTTTTTTCCAAATCCAATCCAATCCAATCCAATTTTAATCGGTTTGGTTTGGATTGGATTTCGGTTTCTCAAATAAACTAAAAAATGAAGTTATGAAAGCAAAATTATGATAAAAACATGCAATTATCTTATCTTATTCTATAACATACAAATTACTTAATAGCTTCCAATCCCACTATTGAATGTTATTTGTTAAATATAGTTACACAATAATAAATTTTTTACATCATCATGGAAAAATAATATCAATAATGATAATATATCAATATGTTCATAAAACTTTGGATCGGTTTGGATTGGATTGGTTCTCATAGGCAGATCCGAAATCCAATCCAATCCAATTAAAAATTTCGGTTTTTTTGCGGTTTGTGGTTTTTTCGGTTTGCGGTTATTTTGGTTTTCGGTTTTTTGGATCGGTTGTTACGGTTCCAATTGGATTGGATTGGATATGAACACCCCTACTGCTTATCCATACATTGTATGTTTGTAAGCTAGACTCATCACAACATCCCATTCTTGTAACCTGTCTCATCTAAGATAGGAGTGTGCCTAGTCTTAGAGTGAGTTGTGCGCGTCCTGAAGAGGCTGTAAGAATACTTGTGGCTCAGCCAAGGTAGGAGTGCCTACGCTTGGTGTGAGAGACGTCTTGAAGAGGCTATAAGACTACTTGTAATTGACGGGTTGTCAATAGTGGAAATCTCACGAGTTGTGAGGAGTGGATGTAGCCCAAGGTGTGGGTGAACCAGGATAAGATCTCTGTGCCATCTCTCTCCCTTATTTCTTTATCTCGCTTTACACTTAACTCATCTCAAATTTGTTAACAACTAAGTAATTGTTTTAAAATATAACTGAATCTGATTTGAGATTTTAAGACAACTTGAATGTAATTGAAACAACTGAAATTGAAACTGCTTATACCCCGTCTTAATAGAGACCCCAAGTCAGCAGACTTGAGATCACATCTCAACTTTCAATTTCAGTGTGCAAATTTCAGGAACAAATTTTTTAAAAGTCTCTATTCAACCCCCCTTCTAGAGACACTCAGCCAACTTCACTCCATACTCTCGCCTCGGACCAATTTTGAGTGTAACTTGAGTCTAACCATTTGGGCTTCTTTCTGGAATTAGACCATGCTTCTTACTCCTTTGGCTTGACTTTTCTTTTGTTTATTGTCTTGATCTGATATGCATGAGTCTTCTTCTCCTGAAGCTTGGAAGATTCACAATTATCCGCTCTTAATCCTCTTGCTTCACAAGGGTCCTTGATAGTAAATACGCCTGACCACTTTGTCCTCAGTCTGACTTTAGGCTTTGAATTTGATTTTCTTGGCCTGGTTTTTCTTCTCTTAGCTCTGCTCATGTTAGTGTATTCATATGTTTTTCTCTTGTAAGACTTTGAAGGCTTAACACTTTTACACTGCCTTTCTTTATCTTCCTTCGGAGGGCTTTCAGGATATGACAAGTTTTTCACTTCTTTCCCTCCTTTCTCGGTTCTTTTCTTGCTATCCCTGTGTTCATTCTTCTTCTCATTTTCATTTTTTGTATGTACACTCTCACATATGTTGTTTTCTTCCTCCCCTTCACAGTCACTCTCTTCTTTCAGCACATTATTTTCTGTTTCATCTTCTTCTTTCTCTTCTTCTACTTCTGCTTCACCTTCTTCTTCTCCCTTTTCTTCTGCATCTTCTTCAGTTTCTTCTTCTTCATTAGTCAGATAGTCATCACTTCCCTTCCCTATCAGTTGAACACTTATGGTGGTTATGTCGTCACACTGTTCTTCGGGGTTGGGTTGTGCATTTGCTGAGATCTGTTCTGACTGTTGTTTAGCTGAATTTTCTACTATCTGTGCTATCAGGGTGTCAATAGTTCTTCTTGCTTCTTCTCTATCTTTTTGAAATCGTATAGAGTTTTGCAAGATTTCTTCAGTAGTATCATCCAATTTTGATCTTCCTTGTTGAACTGAAGAGTAACTTTGCTGCTGTTGGAAAGAAGGTTGCATGTTAAAAGGCCATGTGTCTTGTCTCCAACCAGAATTATTGTTCTGGTTATTTCTCCAACCTTGTGAATAATTGTTTGCAAAGTTGTTGCTGTTGGAGAAGTTGCCTGGTCATCCTTGATTTCCCATATAATTAACTTGCTCTTCTTGAGTGCCTTGATAAGAGCAGTGACCATTGGGATGGTCACCTCCACAAAAATCACAGGTTAATTGTAGTGACTGGCCAAGATTAGACTGCACTGCATGCAACTGCTGAGGAAACTTAGATATCTACTTGATGAGTGCTTCTAATTGTTGGGTGAGAATCTTGTTCTGAGCCAAGATCGCATCTGTAGAAGTTTGCATGTGGAACGAAATAGCATCTTGTTGCCACCCCAAGCTCTGATTCTAGTTACTTCCCCAATCCTGCAAAAAATTGTTAGAATAATTGTTGTAATTAGAGAAGTTACCGTGAATCAGTATGCTGGAAAAATATTCTAGTTCTTGCTGCATAACATAATCTCCAAGAGTTCTTCTTGGTGGATTTTCATAATCTCCAAGTGTTCTTCTTGGTGGATTTTGATAATCTCCAAGTGTTCTTCTTGGTGGATTTTGCCATTCACCAGCCATGATTCAACTTTAATCTCACTTGAGATAGATAATGAGAGAGGGTTGAAATTGTCTCCTAAAGCTTGTCCCTGCTTCTTCATCTTCTTTTTCAGCTTTTATCTTACTTGGGATGGGTGATGAGAGAGTGTTGGAATTGTCTCCTTGAGCTGGTCCATTTTTTTTTCTCCGATTCCTTTTGGCTGTCTTTTCGATCTCGGAATCAAAGTTGTTCTTGAGACACCTGACCTCGCAAGAGCATAAATCAAGAAGCTAAAACAAGGGTTAGCTCAGAGGAGAGGAATAAAAATAAAATAACTGAAATAAAATAACTGAAATAAAAATAAAAATATTCACAGCTCAATAAGATGAAATAAGAATTTAAATTGAGACACCATTCCCCGGCAACGACACCAAAAATACTTGTTGAGATCTTGGCAAGCGTACCAATGTCGTAGCAGTATAATAGTAAGAATATAGGTTGTCGTACCCACGAGGAATGGTACAATTTAAATTCTCAGGACTCACTCTTATTGAGTAAGGGAGATTGTGGATGGTTGGATATGTTTGTGAAAATTATAATAGTAAAATAAAATAAATTTGAGACAAAGAGAAATATGGATGAGATTGAGCAATAAAGATAAACTAGGATTGAACTTCGTCTATCGCACCCCTCTTGTATTTTGGAAATAGATGATATCTAGGAATTTATAATTATAAATATTGAAGCCCAAATAAATTTCATTCACATTGATTCCTCAATATGAAATTCTTAGAACAATTCCCTAAACACCAATTCCTTGGCTATTTAACAAATTGCCTAGCTTTAAGATCAGTTGTTAAAAGCTATCAATAAATTGAACCTTATCCCTAGGTATTCATTCAACCTATTGAGTGTTTTTACCCAAATCAGACTTAGAAAACTGCTTCCCAGCTAATTCAATAAATCACATCATAACCCCGGTACAAAGATGGAAGTTAAGCATTAAGAACAGAAATAAAAACACCAATATTATAAAAATAGAGATTCCTAAATAACAAAGATCCAAAATACAATCGGGGATTGAATCGACTATGTTCAATCCTAAAACGAGGTTTAGCTACTCATGGTAGCCATTACAAACCAACTAGAGACTATCATACTTTTCTCCAGCTCCGTATCTGCCCAAAACTCCGTATGTCTTTGTCTGTCATCTGCATCCCTAAAAGTCTCTCTAAAAACTGTTCTAACAGGCTTTTTAGACTCTGCTTGTGGCTTATTAAAATTTAGGTTACGTTTCTTGCGCTCTGCCTGTGCTCAGCGCAGGAAATAGTAACTGAACAGACATTCCCATGCTCTGCCTACACTCAGCGCATGTGGAGCGTAGGAAACAACAACTGGTTCCTCTGAATTGTCCTCCTTTGAAGCTTGTTCTATGTTGTTCCTGTCCTTGCTCACTGTTCCTTAATGCTTCATTTGTACCGTAGCTTTTTATCTGTAAAAATCAACAGATTCTTCATTAAAATAGCATCAAGTTTAGATCTAATTCCAATAAAAACAAGAACTATAATTTAAGCTAAGAAGGGTGAAATTGGGCTATAAATTCAACAATTCATCATCAATAAGTGTTGTAATTTACCTGGAAATTTACTTAATTCTAACACTTATCAGAATACTTGTTGTGTAGAGCCTGAAGAGGCTTGGTGAACAAAAGAATACTTGTAATCTATTGAGATTAAGAGAAAATCCAATATCTTGTTGGCACTGGGACTAGAGGTAGCTCACGGGTGGTGTGAGTGAACCAGGATAATTGGTTGGGTGTTTTTCTATCCCCTGTCTTAGTATATTTTGTTTATTCTAACAAGAAGAGGAAATTTGAACTAAGTTTTTATAAACAGTTTTGTGAAAACATTCTTACAAAAAGCTTTATGCAAAAACTCTATCTGAAATCTTCAGACGAAGAACAACGCTTCAGACAGCTTTTGAATCACTATCTGAAAGCCCTCTGAACTTAGTTTTTGAAAATGTTTCCATAAAAATGCTAAGTTTATAAAAACACCATTTGATGGCGCCTGTTAGTTGAATTCTGAGCTAACAGCTGAAGGCTAGGTTCAAGCATGGAGCTGCTGGAATTGCTTGGAGCTGAACCAAGCATAAGTCAACCTCAACATGGTCAACCCATTGACCTTTGAACTTGGACTCAAGTCAAAATACAAGACTCCATCTAATTAGGATTAATAAAAGTAGGATTAATTTTAGGATTAAGTTGTAATTAGGATATACTTGTAATTTTCCTTTTTCTTCCTAATTGGGGGTGCTATTTTAGTGGGTTTATTGGCTTAGGAGTTAGCTTAGCTACTTAGCCTTGGGATCATGGTTCAAATCCCACTCAGGAGAGCTTTCCACTCATTTATTTTCTTGTATTTTTCCTTCCCTTGGCCGCCCCCTCCCACTCCTATATATAGAAGGCTCCTCTCTTGTATTTTGGACAACTTTGATGGATAGTAAAGGCATTCTGCCCAATTTCCTCCTCAAGTGTGAGTAGAGAAGGCTTGGTGGTTCTTGCTCAAACCAGCCAGAGACTCATCTGATTCTCCTGGATCAGTGGTGTCTAGCACTGGGACTTATCTGCTGCGGGGGTTGCCTGCTTCAGTGGCGTCTATTCCATCCCTTTCTCTTCCATTTTTTCATTCAATTTCTCTTCCTTTTTACCCATTAAGGTCATGGCCTTACTGCACCTATTTGGGTGTCTTGACCGAGTTTTTGTGCTTGATTACAGTGCCTGGCTCCAAAACTAGATCGGGGAAACTTGCTGCTATCAGTTGGTAATCAGAGCTACTTGATTTTGGAGCTGATTGGAGTCCATTTCCTTCATTGTTGGTCGTAGGTTTTGCACCCAAAAGGTGCAGAATTTTCGGTTATTTGCCTTAGTTTTTCCCTGTATTCAAGCTCAATTTTCTTGTAACTGTTGGACTCTTGAACTGTTCTGAGCCCGAGGTGCTCTTCTGCTGCACTGCAGCTTCTGTTTGCCTGTTTGTTTGTGTGATTTGAGCTAGCATAGGGGCTGTTTTGGGTCGCGCAATACCCCCTCTAGGTGTTTGATAAATTGCTTGCTCAAGTTTCCATAGTTGTTCATACTTTTTCTTTAACTGCTTGTGTGTCTAACTGCTTGTTTGTGGTGGAGTGTGGTAAGTGGAGGCATTGTTGTCTTCATTTTCCAAAGATCGTTCACCTACATTTTCTCCCCATTCCACCATTAATTGTTCATCCCCCATATTGTCATCTCTTTACTTTCCGCTTTTAATTTTCCGCCATTTATTTTCAACTTTTCCCCATCCTTTTAATTTCTGTCATCCCCTTTACATTCATCCATTTACATTTCTGTCCTCCCCATCCTTTTAATTTCTGCCATCCCCTTTACATTCTGTCATTTACTTTCTGTCCTCCCCATCCTTTTAATATGCTTCTTGGTAATCCATGTAGTCTCACTATTTCTTTAAAAAATAAATCAGCCACATGACAAGCATCATCCACTTTCTTGCAAGCTATGAAATGCGCCATCTTTGAGAACCTGTCCACAACAACAAACACAGAATCTCTTCCATTCTTTGTTTTAGGAAGTCCTAAAACAAAATCCATGGAAATATCAGCCCAAGAAAATTCTGGTACAGGCAAAGGAGTATACAATCCATGAGGCTTAACCTTTGATTTTGCTTTCTTGCACACAATGCAATTTTCACAAAATTTTTGCACATCACGTTTCATATGGGGCCAAAAGAAATGTTCTTGTAAAATTTCCATGGTCTTTTGAATTCCAAAATGACCCATCAATCCCCCCTCATGTGATTCATGCAAAAGTAATTCTCTAATGGAGCTTTTAGGTACACACAATCTATTCATTTTAAACAAAAATCCATTTTGCTTAAAGTACCCATTTTCAGAGAATTTTTCACATGCAGCAAAAATTTCAGCAAAATCCTCATCATTTTCATACATACTTTTCAAAGGTTCAAGACCAAACAATTTTGTTTCTAACATAGATAATAATGCATGCCTCCTAGAAAGCGCATCAGCCACTATGTTTCCTTTACCTTTCTTATGCTTGATCACATATGGAAATTGCTCTAAATATTCTACCCACTTAGCATGTCTTTTATTTAGTTTTCCTTGTCCTTTCAAGTATTTCAAGGATTCATGATCACTATGTATAACAAACTCTTTGGGTAGAAAATAATGTTGCCAAGTTTTTAGAGCTCTAACCAAAGCATACAATTCCTTATCATAGGTAGAATAATTAAGTGCAACTCCACTTAATTTTTCACTAAAATAAGCAATTGGATGTCCATCTTGTAACAAAACAGCCCCTATGCCTACATTTGATGCATCACATTCTAATTCAAAAGATTTTGCAAAGTTAGGCAAGGCTAGAATAGGCGCATGAGTGAGCCTATTTTTATGGGCAGCAAAGGCCGCCTCTTGCTTCTCTCCCCATTGAAATCCCACATTCTTTTTAACAATTTCATTTAATGGTGCAGCAAGGGTACTAAAATCCTTAACAAATCTCCTATAGAAACTTGCTAAACCATGAAAACTTCTTACTTCACTCACATTTTTAGGTGTTGGCCATTCTTGAATAGCCTTTACCTTTTCTTCATCCACTTGTACCCCTTTAGAACTCACAACAAATCCCAAGAACACAACATGATTGGTACAAAAAATGCATTTTTCAAGGTTGGCATACAAATTCTCTTTTCTAAGCACATCCAAAACAAATTTTAAGTGATTAACATGCATGTCCAAAGAAGTTCTATAGATAAGAATATCATCAAAATACACAACCACAAATTTTCCTATGAATTCCCTTAAAACATGGTTCATTAATCTCATGAAAGTGCTAGGAGCATTAGTTAATGCAAAAGGCATAATTAACCATTCATACAAACCATATTTTGTTTTAAAGGCTGTTTTCCATTCATCACCTTCCCTTATTCTAATCTGATTATAGCCACTCTTTAAATCAATTTTTGTAAACACACATGCACCATACAATTCATCAAGAAGGTCATCTAACCTGGGAATTGGATGTCTATACTTGATGGTGATGTTGTTTATGGCTCTACAATCAGAAAACATCCTCCATGATCCATCTTTCTTTGGTACCAAAATGACTGGTACTGCGCATGGACTCATGCTATCTCTCACCCATCCTTTGCTAATGAGCTCATTCACTTGTCTCTCAATCTCTTTAGTCTCTTGAGGATTACTCCTATAGGCTGGCCGATTTGGCAATGAAGCTCCAGGAATGAGGTCTATGTGATGCTCAATTCCTCTCAAAGGTGGTAAGCCATCAGGCACATTTTCTGGAAAGACATCCTCATACTCCTGCAAAAGAGATTTAACTATAGAAGGCAATTCAAATTTATCAAAAGTGTTAGTAGTTAAAAGATAGTTAGTACCAAACAACAAATAAAGTGGTTGTCTTGTACATAACATTCTCCTCACTTCTTTTTCTCTTGCTAAACAAAGTTGTTTGCCCTCTTGATTTTCACTCTTTTTCTTTTGGGTCTCTTCTTTTTCACGTTTTTCACTCTTTCTTTCTTGAGCAATATTTTCTCTCAATTTATTTTGATCCTCACTTACCTCTCTAGGTGACAAAGGTCTCAAAACAATTTTTTTATCATGATACATGAAAGAAATTTTATTGGTAAAGCGATCATGGATAGCTTTAGTGTCAAACTGCCATGGTCTCCCAAGAAGTATGTGGCTAGCCTCCATGGGAACCACATCACAAAGCACCTTGTCTTGATACTTCCCTATAGAAAAAGGAATTTCAGCTTGACTGTGCACTTGTACTTCATCTCCTTCACTAAGCCATTGGAGCCTGTATGGCCTAGGATGAGGCTTTGTGTCCAAACCCATCTTGTTCACCAATCTGGAACTAACAACATTAGTGCAGCTACCACCATCAATAATCACCAAGCAAACCTTACCATTGATTCAACATCGAGTGTGAAAGATGTCCTCCCTTTGGTTTAACTCCTTGCTAACGGTTTGGCTTCCTAGGAGTCGTCTAATCATGTAGACTTCTCCCACATCAGCACGTGTATCATCATCACTGGGCTCTTCCCTTTCATCCTCTGATTCGCTTGTGTATTCACCATTGTCCTTAAGAAAAATGGTCTTCTTAGTTGGACACTCATAGGCATAGCGTCCCATTCCTTGGCACCTGAAACATTTAACATCCCTCCCTTTCTTAGGTACCTGTTCAGCGCCTTTTTGAGGTAGTTTCCCTTGAGAAGATGATGCTCCTTGATTGGATAGTTCAACTACTTCCTTCTTGACTTTGTCCTTCCAATTTGGAGGTAAAGTAGTAGGACTCTTCCTTGTTCCTTTTCTTTTAAGCTGTTGTTCTACTTGAAGCGCTTTGTGTAACAAGTCATCCATCTCCACATATTCCTGCAGCTCTACAATGTCTCTAATATCATGATTTAAACCACTAAGAAAACGTGCCATAGTTACCTCAGGGTCCTCATCAATGTTAGGTTGCATCATAAGCACCTCCATTTCTTTGTAGAATTCATCAACTCCTTTACTTCCTTGGGACAACTTCTGCAGCTTCAACTTCAAGTCTCTTTGGAAACTAGAGGGAACATATCGTTTCCTCATAATTCTTTTCATTTCAGTCCACGTCTCCACCAATGGCTCCTCATCTCTACGCCTTTCCCTTTGCAATTTGTTCCACCAAATGAGAGCATAGTCAGAAAACTCAGTAGTAGCAAGTTTTACCTTTTGCGCCTCTGTGTAAGTATTACAAGCAAAGACATGCTCAATCTTGAGTTCCCACTCCAAGTAGGCTTCTGGATCACTATGACCTTTAAAAGGTGGTATAGTCAGCTTGACCCCTTGAATTTTTCCTCCATCTCTAGGTGGTCTTTCTTCTTCTTCTTCTTCTGGATCAGGCTGTTCAGGTTATGGTTTGACCTTCAATTGATCCAACCTAGCATGCAACTCATCATAATGTTGCTTCATGGTGTTCTCCAATTGCTGGTACATAGCAGTAATTTGTAGCTGGAGATCACGATTCTCTACCTTCCTTTTTGCCATAGTAACAAAGAACACGTAACAGAGAAAGAAAATAAAATTTAACTGTTTAGAAACCTCACCACACTCTAGTGTTTACACTCAACAATTGGCTTTTTCTATGATGTATCCCTCTTGCCTTTTTCCACTCTATTTCTCTTTGAATTCTTACCAAATCAAGAAGAGGAAAAATCAATAAGTTCACCAACCTGTGTGCAGACAAGAAAATTAAAACAAGAAAAGCTAAGAATAATAAAATCAGAACAAATGTTAGAAAGAGTAGAAATAGCCTTGAATTTCTAATAACCGAAGCTCTGATGACCAAATGATAAGAACCATAATGTTCGAAATAAGGAACTTTTAGAAATATAAGGCTGAATCTTGTACTTTTCTTAAAACACTTGTATTTTCTTTCTTTTCTGTTTTCTTTGATTTTCTTTTCTAAAATTTGATAAACGAAATAATTGTAACTTGAAGATAGTAATCTTTTTCTTAACAAGAAATGTTACTAAGCCCTTTTGAACTTGAATAGTAATTCACATACAATCAAGCATCCACGCATAAAATTTAGTTTCTTGTCTTAGAAAGTAGAAGAATAACAAGAAGAAGAGAAAGTTGGACGTCACACTTTCAAGGCTTAAAAGATAAGTCCTTGAGATTACACACACAAAGGTGAAGAACCTTTGATAAACCTCACTCTTGACAAGTCAAGAAAATAAGAGAAACACTCCCTTTGATTGATAATTTTAGCATAAACATTCTAAAAACTTTTGCATGGCTTGCATGTTCCTTAAATAGTCTCATGTGCACCATGCAATATTACAATGTAGAAAAAAGAAATAAAATAATTAAACTAAACCTATTTTCTCCTATGTGGCCGCCCACTTTGTTACCCTAGTGACTAATCATCAAAACCTTTAATGAAACAATAAAATTCAGCCAACTATAACCTATATTGGCCGCCCACCTTAAGTAAAACAACTCAGCAAAATTGGTTACAAAATGAATGGAAATAACACACAAAATCATGTGTTGGCCGCCCTCATAAAGGGTCTTCAAGTAGCTAATTTCCTCACATGTTAAACACCTTGAATGGCTCATGAATTAGGCTTTTATTGCTTCTTCATTGGCCGCTCAAAATAGGTTAACATTCAACCATTTTCTTCACATGTTGGCCGCATGATTAAGAGCACAAACATGTGCTTCAATTTGTAACTGCCAACATTTAATGCATTGTCTCCTTGTAACCGTTGTAGCTTCAATTCCCTTCAATTTCTTTTGTAACCAACCAGCCACTTCAATATGCATGTAACAACCACATAACTCTTATTGAAAGCCATAAAATAAAGAAAAAAATTCAGCCTTGCACTCCTTTTGGCCGCCCCAACCTACTTGGCCGCCCCTTCTCCCCCTTTCCTTGTTTCAAGTGGATTTGTACATTAATGGCAACTGGACTTCATTGAATTCCATGCTACCATACTCTTCCTCATGCTTGAGACAAAGAACAATTTTAGGGGTTTGTTCTTTAAAGTCTGCGCCCTTGGCTTGTAGGGTTGTCACTATCAGCTGCAAAAGCCTCTTTTGCCTTCTTTGCCCTTGCCCTAGTCATGGGTCCCCCAAGTCCTTCAAGTGCCTTGTTTTGGGTCATGACCTCATCAGAAGCTCTAGGGCTTAGCTTTGTGAAAGTAAATTGGTGGAGTGTTATAATAATTTTAAAAAAATAATAATAATAAATAAAGTTTAAAATAAAATATTGGCGAGTGGGAGTTGTGTTGTGTCTCCTCCTACTTTTCTAGTGGTGAGTGTCTTGCAGTTTTTTTTTGGAAATTTCTTTTACTGCTATTGTACTTTAATTAGACCTTGCAAATAATAGGGTGGCTAAATATATCAACATGGCTGAATATATAAATTTTTTTATGATATAGGATTTTGATTGAAGTTGGATTTTTTTTTTAACTTCCAAAAATTGTTTTACCACTCATATATATAATATATGCTGATATATATTAAATGTTGATCTTTATATAAATATGGAAATTGAATATGATTCAATGCTCTCGGTGTTTAATCATATATATACAAATTGAATTGGCATGAGATATTTATGTTTATAAACACACCAATCGTGTTAAGTCATTGAATTGGTGATTCCTATTAATGAAAACTTATACAAGGGTTTGAGAAGAAGTAAACAACGAAGAGAATATATGTGATATTTTTATACATGTGTTGGTTGAAAATGATGTAGAACACACATGAAAACACTAGGAGTGGGTTGAATAGTATTTTATAAACTTTGCAGTTTTTGGAAACCTTTTTCGTAAACTGAGTTTTTAAGCTTTCAGATAGGTTTCAGAAGCTATCTGAAACTTTCTCCTTTGTTTGAAATACTTCAGACAATGGATCTGAAAATATTTTACTTAAAGGATTTTCACACGTGTTTATAAAACCTCACTTTCAAAACCCTCTTTTCGTTAGCTTAAACTGAATTTAAAGAGATAAGGGATAGAGAAGCACTTAGCTATGATTTATCCTAGTTCACTCACTACCACTTATGAGCTACGTCCAGTCCCAGAGCCAACTAGCTTATGGATTTCTTCACTAATCTGAACGAATAACAAGTATTCTTTTCTGCCAAGCCTCTTCAGGCTCTAAACAACAAGTATTGTTTGCACGGCTAGCCTCTCCAGGCTCTTTACAAGTATTGTTGGGTTGGGGCATGATGGTTTGTGTTTGGGTGGGAGTTGGTGGTAGGTTGAGGCTACGACTGGCTTATACTATGCTTCAGTTGTCGAATACGGTTTTCAAGCTGAAGCACTATGGGATCAACCTGTGGTATGGGAGCAAGTTGAGGTATAGGTGGTTCCGGGCTTGTCCCTCGAACTCTTTTAAGTGAGCTTCAAGCTGACGAATGATCTTGTCGCGTGGGTTAGGATGGTGGACAGTGTCTGTGGTGTGGGTTGAGATATGCCAACACCTTCAAAGCCTTCATCGTTGTAAGTAAGGTCTTCAACCCATCCCTCAGGAGTCGATTGAGGTCTAGCTCTTCTGGTTTGGAAACGAGTGTTGACTATCATAGTGATAAGGGGGAGGCCCTCCTTCTAGCACCGAATGTTCGAGTATGTAACTCGGACTGGGTATTTGCTCAGGTGGGTCTTGCATATTGGTCTACGATTGCGAGGGGATGTACCTATGAAGACACTCTGACGCCCAAGTCAGCTGCGATTTGAGTATATAGTTGTAAGTGTGTAATTAATGTTTACCCAACGCCTGACGTCTACAATATTTATAGGGTAATATCTTGGGATTCATGTCCTGGGCTCTGATCCATAAGATATTATCTGGTAGTGCGTGTAATGTCCTAATTTCTTAATTCAAAAATAATGCCTATTGGGAGCACTATTTTCCAATTCGTGAAATTATTTTGCGCATTATCGATATCAACATATAATACATCACATCGCTTAGGTAATCCAACAGTTACTTAAGCAGGAAATCAATCTCAACATAAGCATAAACAATGTGAAATGATGCAAAACATGACTGTGGCGTGTTTTTACCCGACACCCGGGGTCTTTTCGCTAACTGTGACTATGATTTAGCACTCAACCATGTGACCAAGGACTGTCGTCTAGGGCCACCTAAGATTAAATCTTATTATCAATGAATAAACAATGCATGTTGTCATTTTTAGCTTGAGGACCCCATCTCCCTCTTGGCCGAGAGTTCGATGTGGTTACCTGTTCTTCTTATAACTTAATGCCAAAAGGCCTGTGGTGGTCCGGAGACCCTGTGATGGTCTGGGGACCTTGTGATATTTCCTTGCTTGGCCATGGGCCCATGAATGCTTGGGGGAAATAAAAGTGTATGTGTGTGTGTGTATGGGTGTGAGTGGCATAGTATGCAAAAACAGTTATCCCATAGAGACTTGCAACTTACAAACCTAAGCATAATCTAGGGTTTTAAAGCATCAACACATTCAACTCCAAGAATACTTGTTATCCCTAGAACAATCAATTTCATTCACAAACAAGGTAAACAAGCAAGGGGAAGAGAGAAATAGGGAGCATACAGTAGGCAAGCAAGATGAAAGTGAGTGGGTGACCACACTCACCTCAAAGAGCAAGAATGGAGATGTGGGAGGAGTGGAGGATGATGATTCCAAGCTCCTCTCTTGGTTGAGAAACTCGAAATAAGCTCCTTCTCCTTCTTCCTCTTCGATCTACTCTGCTAGGGCACTCCTTCTCTCTCTAAATCTCTCTCTAAGAAGAGGGGGAAGAACATTAATATGAAACCCTAAACAAGAATTAGCATTAAAAGTTGATTCACGAACTCTCGCTCAGCGCGCGCTTGAGCAAGCGCTGAGCAGAAGTGTTAACCAAAAACTCATGCTCTCGCTCAACGCGCGCTTGAGTGAGCCCGAGAAGAATTTCACCCAGAAACCCCTAAGTCTGACCCCTTTCTCTTGCTTGAGCATGCTCTGAGGGAGCCTGAGCTAAATTTCACACAGAGACACCCAAAATTCATTTTGTTTTCTCGCTCAATCCTCGCCCAAGCGAGCATGAGCAAGAACACCAGAATTAAATTCCCCCTTTTCCCGATCTCCTCGCTCAAGCGAGCTTGAGCGAGAGTATCTGGGTCACAAATCCTGATTTTTATCCCTCTATGATTCTAACTCCAATTCTCTCCCATTCATTCTTAGTTCCTTGTTATATAACTGATGGCACACTGCTAGAAGCTTGGACCTGTTGGAATGCTTAGAGCTGAGTCAAGGCACGGGTCAACCTTATTTTTGGTCAACCCTCCCAAGGTCAACCTTTGACCTTTGACCACTTGACCAATGATGGCACACTGCTAGAAGCTTGGACCTGTTGGAATGCTTAGAGCTGAGTCAAGGCACGGGTCAACCTTATTTTGGTCAACCCTCCCAAGGTCAACCTTTGACCTTTGACCACTTGACCCAAGTCAACATGAAGATTTCCAATTAATTAGAAGATTAATTAGGATTTATGATGTAATTAGGACTTGCTTGTAATTTTCTTTTAATTCCTCCTCCTTGGGAGCTATCTTTAGTGGGTTTATTGGTTAGTAGGCTACCGTGCTACAAGGATTAGGAGGTCATGGGTTCTAATCCCACTTAGGATAGGAAATTTACTCATCTTTTATTTCCTATGTAAAAAGGGGCGCTATTTTTGGGTTTAATGGCTTAAGGCTTAGCTTAGCCATAAGCCATTAGGGGCATGGGTTCAAATCCCACCTTGGATGAGTATTCACTCATCTTTTATTTTCTTTTCTTATTTTTCTTTTCCTTGTAAAGTCCCACATCGCCCAAGATGGCCACCCCCTCCCCCTCCTTCTCCTATATAAAGGAGCTCTCCCTCATGTAACAAGACAACTTGAATTTGGAAGTAAAGGCATTATGCCCATTTTTCTCCTCTTTGTGAGTTGAGAATCTCCTCCCTTGTGAGTTGAGTGTGCTTGGTGGTTGTTGCTTAAACCATGGATGAGTCTTATCTAATTCTCCTGAATTAGTGGCGACTGGCGATTGATCTTATCTGCTGCAAGAAAGGACTTGCATCAGTGGCGATCTTCCACTTCTATCCTCTCCATTTTTCTTTCATTTTCCTTCACTTTCTTTCATTTTCCATGTGAATATAGCTGCTGTTCCAGCACCTATATTTGCATTTTAATTGCTTAATTTTGGTTCTAATTGGTTTGCTTTGCTCAATTCTAGATCCTTGGCAATTCCTGTCATCAATTGGTAATTAGAGCTTGATGGATTGAGCAACTTTGGGGCTGATTTTTTGGCTGTTTGGAGCGACCTTGCTGCACCTCTTTTGTGCAGAATTTTGCTTCAATTTAGTGTAATTCTATCCCTCTTTCAATTGTAATTTGGACTTGGACTGTTTCCCAGGCATGAGGTGCCTTTTTGCTGCTATCAGCACTTGTCTGTCTTGATTGATTTGCTTGAATTCTTGCTAGATGGGGGCTGTTTTGGGCCGCTAATTCCCACCCCCTAGGTGTTTGTTTAAATGCCTCTTTAATTGCTCATACTTGTTCTTGAGTGATTCTTGCAAATTAATTGATATAACTGCTTGTTTGTGGTGAAGTGTGGTAAGAGGAGGCATTGTTGTCTTCATTTTTCCAAAGATCGTTCACCTACATTTCTCCCCTTCACCATTAATTGTCATCCCCCCATATTCATCTCTTTACTTTCCGCTTTTATTTTTCCGCCATTTAATTTCAGTTTCTCCCATCCCATTTAATTTCAGCTTCCCCCCTTTACATTCAGCTATTTACTTTCAGCTCTCCCCATCCTTTTAATTTCAGCTTCCCCCTTTACTTTCAGTCATTTACTTCAGTCCTCCCCATCCTTTTAATTTCAGTTTCCCCCTTTAATTTCTTGCCATTTATTTTGCGCAATTTTCCTTCTTATTTTTGCCATTTTATGCGCATTTTTTGGCTCTTGTGTTGTTCAATTTCCTACTCTTGTTATGTCTGTTTGATTGGCATTCTGATTGCAAATTTGGATTGACTGCTATCTCTACCTTGGACTTTCTCTGTTTGATTATGCAAAACGCTCACCTATAGGATCTTTTTTTGGTTCATAGTATTGGAAGAAGATCAACAAATTTTAATTGTTGATTTTCCTTCAAATTTTAATTCCAATCTTAAATTGAACCAAGCGCGTTTCTGTGACCATACCGGTTTTGTATAATCAACAAGGAAGTGCTAAGCAATTTTTTTGGCCATTTTTGAAATCAAGTTGCCATTACGTTTTTACAGTTTTTAGAAATCAGTTTATTCATTATTTTTGCTTTTCTGGGCCACTTGGACCAGTTTACTGTCAGAAAATTCCAAAAATGTTACAGTAGGTACAGTTAATTTTCTTTTCATTGTGTACAAATTTCTGTAATTTTCTGTTGGGGAAAAAGACAAAAAAAGAAAGAAAAGGCAAAAAAAAATACAAAAGTACGTACGTGCCAAAAATAGAAAAAGAGGTGTAAAAAGCAAAAAAGGGTGCAAAAGTCAACAACAAGGAAGAAAAAGTCAAAAGACACCCAAAAAGAGTAAAAAATTCAAAAAAATTCAAAAAAATAGAAAAACAAAAACAAAGAAGTATCCCAACAATACAGTAACAGTTTTACTGTAATTTTCTGTTTCATTTCCTTGTATACCGTAATTGAGTTGTATTTGCTGTTTTTCTTAAAAACGACAATTTTGGCAACTCTTTTTCAAAATCACCAAAAACAATTCTCTTTGCAATTTCTTCCGTCTTGTCTTGTTTGTTGTCTACTCTTGTGTATAAGCTTGTTTGAGTGCCGGCTTTTCTTGTTTGTCATATCAATTCTCTGTTTTGTCTTAGGTATTCTTTCTTTCTTCCGGTAGTATTTTCTTTTGTTAGTGCGCTTCTATTTGGGTAAGGGTTAATACTTAGGCTAATTCTGGTCTTTGCAACTTCAACTAACACCAACCGAGTAGAAGAGGCAAGAGTGTTTTCATCTTAGAAAAAGCCAAAAAAGAGTGACATACACGAGTGTTAACATTCCTTTGAGTGTAAACACTTAGTTGAGTGGAAAGGTCCTTAAAAATTTTTAACATAAAATCAATTAGGAGAATGGAAGGAAGGAGGCAAGGGGAAAGGGCAACCATATTGTTTAGGAAAGCCTTAGAAACACCTTTGGGTGAAGAAGAGAGCCAAAGAGAGAACCTATTCCACACTAGGTGCCAAATTGAAGATAAGGTATGTTTAGTGATCATAGATGGAGGAAGTAGTAGCAACTTAGCTAGCCTTAGGTTAGTTAACAAGCTAAACTTACCTACTACCCCACATCCAGAACCTTATACACTTCAATGGGTGAGTGATGAGGAAGAATTAAGGTGGATATGCAAGTGAGCTTAAGGTTCAAAATTGGGGATTACCAAGATGAAATAACCTTTGATGTCATACCCTTAGAAGCCTCTCACATCCTTTTAGGAAGACCGTGGCAATATGAGAGAAGGTTGAAGCATGATGGGTATTCCAACACCTATAGGTTCCGCCACCAAGGGGTTAAATTCACCTTAATGCCTATGACCTCTAGTGAAATTAGGGAAGATCAAATCCAACTTAAGAGGTTAATAGAACAAGAGAAAAGAGAACAATTAGAAAAAGAGAAAGAAGAGAAACTTGAAAGAGAAAACAAGGAAAATAAATTAAGACTGAAAGAAGAGAAAGTATGTTTTTCTTGTGATCATTTAAATGCTAACTCTTCTAATGAAAGCATGAATAGGTTGAGGGAAAATACTTCTAGTGTTGCAAAGAAGACAACTCAAGCTATTGAAAGGGAGTTTCCTAGACTAACTTTCTTTATGCATGACATGCCTCTTTCTATGCACAATTATATGCCACAAAGCAATACTTGTCCAAAAGAATTTAACAATTTTGATGATGCTTTGAAATCTATTGCATGCTTAGAAAAGCCAACTCAGTTTGAGAGTACCATGAAACCTTTTGAAAATGCATGTTTACCCAATCCATTTAGACATGCTGACTTGCATGCCTTGCATGATAGATTGGATATGCAAAAACAATTGGTTGTATACATGACCTGCATACACATTCTATATTAATCTTTTTATCTCATGAAGATGTGTATAATACTCTTAAACTAGTTATGGAAAAGGATGAAATTCTGATTAGGGATATCACATGTAAAAACACTTGTATGACAAACGCATCACATGTTGATATGCCTTACATGCTTACTCATTATGAATCCTTAATTGTTTCACCTTGCATGCAACATCATGACACTTTAAGGTGATATCATCTTTCTATTTGAGTAAGTACATTCATAATGATATGCCTCTTGAATTAAGTTGTAAAAATGATCCATGGCATAATCATGTGCGATATGCTCCTAAGAAAGATGCATGTGGTAGAGTTGTAGGGCATGTTGGGATGTTATTGAAAAATATTAAAACATTCATGCCACATAGTTTCACTTGTGCATTATTTGGGAACATAGTGTAGAATATTTTGATGAATGTTGCACATTGAAACACATTTTGTACTTATGTGGAATTTATGTCTTAAGCCCTCTCCATGACCACTTACTTCTCTTACTTGCAAGGGAGGGTTTCAAAAGATTAGTCTTTGATCCAGGATCTAAATCCACAAAGTACGTAGACAAGAGGGCTCAATCTTCATTAAGGGAGTTTTCTAACCCTCATCTCAAATACCTCTTGTTTATCTCCTATGTTTTTCTTTTGCTAATCTTTATGATCCCCAGGTATTTTTGTTATGAGCTTTCACTTTTCTTACTTTGGAATAAAACTTATGGGTCTTCTTCTGTTGTCTAGACTCAAGAAAGATGTTTAGCTTGTGGACCTCTAACGTTACTCTCCAAAGGCTAAGGGAAGTATCTGCTTAGAGCTGAGTCAAGGCACGGGTCAACCTTATTTTTGGTCAACCCTCCCAAGGTCAACCTTTGACCTTTGACCACTTGACCAATGATGGCACACTGCTAGAAGCTTGGACCTGTTGGAATGCTTAGAGCTGAGTCAAGGCACGGGTCAACCTTATTTTTGGTCAACCCTCCCAAGGTCAACCTTTGACCTTTGACCACTTGACCCAAGTCAACATGAAGATTTCCAATTAATTAGAAGATTAATTAGGATTATGATGTAATTAGGACTTGCTTGTAATTTTCTTTTAATTCCTCCTCCTTGGGAGCTATCTTTAGTGGGTTTATTGGTTAGTAGGCTACCGTGCTACAAGGATTAGGAGGTCATGGGTTCTAATCCCACTTAGGATAGGAAATTTACTCATCTTTTATTTCCTATGTAAAAAGGGGCGCTATTTTTGGGTTTTAATGGCTTAAGGCTTAGCTTAGCCATAAGCCATTAGGGGCATGGGTTCAAATCCCACCTTGGATGAGTATTCACTCATCTTTTATTTTCTTTTCTTATTTTTCTTTTCCTTGTAAAGTCCCACATCGCCCAAGATGGCCACCCCCTCCCCCTCCTTCTCCTATATAAAGGAGCTCTCCCTCATGTAACAAGACAACTTGAATTTGGAAGTAAAGGCATTATGCCCATTTTTCTCCTCTTTGTGAGTTGAGAATCTCCTCCCTTGTGAGTTGAGTGTGCTTGGTGGTTGTTGCTTAAACCATGGATGAGTCTTATCTAATTCTCCTGAATTAGTGGCGACTGGCGATTGATCTTATCTGCTGCAAGAAAGGACTTGCATCAGTGGCGATCTTCCACTTCTATCCTCTCCATTTTTCTTTCATTTTCCTTCACTTTCTTTCATTTCCACGTGAATATAGCTGCTGCTCCAGCACCTATATTTGCATTTTAATTGCTTAATTTTGGTTCTAATTGGTTTGCTTTGCTCAATTCTAGATCCTTGGCAATTCTTGTCATCAATAACCTTCTTCTAACTTAGTTCCTTTCACCCAAATCTCTTCCCTCATTCCTGTTAATCCTCTAACTAATCCCATCCCCCCTAAATCTAATTCCCTTGTTCAATACCCCTATTTCCGATTTCATCTATATACCTATTATCCTTTCGTCTTAAGTTGTGATTTCTTCTAAGTCTACTCTACAGTTGTGTTTGACTTAACATCTAGTTCCTCCTTCTAAATTCTCTTAAAACTCATAGCTCTTAATTCATTCCCTAATTCTTGTCGAAATTCGCTCTTGAGGCCCCAAGTTCTCATTCTACTTCCAACCTTCCTTTCCTTGGTTGGATTCACAGCTTAAGGCTTCCGCTGCATTTTCTAGGCCCTAATTTTTGAGATGTTACAACGCACAGTGTAGGAGAGGCTCTGGTGCTCCTCACCTGAAGCCGTCCAATCCAAGCCGACTTGGCTTAGTCGAATCGACTGGATCTTAAGGGCCGGATCTGGTTCGAGTTATGTGGACTTAGGCCTTTTGGTCCAGTTCGTAACATGATCCAAGATAAAAAAAAAAGAAGTTGAAAAGAATCTTAAGATCCTTATCATAAGATTAGAATGCAAGACAAGTGCTAAGATGAACAAGTCACGCTGACACAAAGTTAAAAAAAGATCTGTTAGAAGTATCAATGGTTGCATAACAACTAGTTTGTCCAAGAACGATATAAAATAATGCAGACAACTCAGAAAGAGGTGCAAGAATCAATCAAACAATACCAAAACTCTGTTGAAGCTCAAAGCGATCAATCTCCTCATATTCATACTTTCTTATCCATTATTCTTCTTTGTAAATCAATTTTGTGAGCTATTTGGTGGAAATTGTTATACATAGCCTGAGTACCTCATAGAATATCCACTTTGTGTGTATTAGGTATTCAAGGAAACACCTTATTCTTACTTCATTATCTTTGTAAGCACTTAGTCTAGCTAGAGAGTGGTTCTTAGCGTAGGTTTGAGTGATTTGTGAGCTTGGAGAGGCTATAGAAATAACGTACTTAGAAGGCTGGAGAGGCTCTAGAAGAAGATTACTCAGAAGCCTGAAGAGGTTCTTAAAGGAGAATGCTAAAGAAGCCTAGAAAGGTTCTACAAGGAGAATACTTAAGTGTTAAGAAGCCTGAAGAGGCGAAGTGAAGAATACTTGTAACTATTCATTCTTACGGAACACTAAGTTAATTAAATTAAGATCATCACATTCCATTCTTAATATCAAGAAAGAAAACAGAAAGTGCTTAAACTAATCATTTTAGTTGTTTATAGCTTAACGTTTCTTATTCATTCATCTCAAGTTTATAACAATGAGTTTGATCATCTTAAGCACGTTATACAATATATTATCTCCTACATACTTCCATGAGAATTTCTTTTCTAATTATAAAGTCAAATATACTTGAAAATCACAATAGAAAAGAAATATGACATTTCAAGAATCTTAAGAATCGTCTCAATTCAACCCCCCCTTCTTGAGACTTAGCCAACTTCATCACCTTCTTCACCAATACTACGTTGGCCAAGAAGGTTGGGTACTTGACTTCCCAAATGAACCCGACACTCAACAATTTGTCGATCTCCGTCGTGACTACCATCTTGTGCTTTTCTCTAACTTTTCTCTTCCTCTGCACCACTGACCAAGCTTTTAGGTCCAATGATAATCTGTGACACATGAAATTGGGTTTGATACCTGACATATTATTTGTTGACCATGCAAACAAGTCATGGTTTTTTCATAGGAAGATGGCCAACCTCGAACAAATGTACCTGTAGAGGAGCAACATTGACTGAATTGATCTTACCTCGGACAAATATACCCGTAGAGGAGCGACATTGACGACGAAGATAGTGGAGAGGTTGAACACCTTGCTTAAAAAAACCATGACTTGTGATGAGCATAATTTTATTCACACTTTGCATCTTTAATCTGAGATTTATCGGACTGTTACTGTGATTAATTCCACTGTTTTGATGGGAATTTACTTTATTGGGCTTTAATTGGAATTGTTGCTTAATTTCATATTGTAAGCCTATTGACCTATCTGTTTTGTTTTGCTGATATCTGGATCTATATGTGATTGATTGAGGTGATTCCAGTGGCGTTGGAAATCTACGATTTGGCGCTTCATTTTGATATGCTGGCATGACTATATTTCACTGAAGGAATGAGGTGCAATTTGCTTCTGAAGTTTATATTTTGAAGTTGAGTGGGAAACAATGAAGTTCTTGGGTAGTTTTAGTGTATTGGTCCTGATACTTGTTAGTCAAGGCCCAATTGCCTCTTTGATCATATTAATCTTGTGGTTCATGAGAGTTGTATATATAAAGGTAATTACAATTCTATTGGAGAGCTTTTATCATTTTACATATTAGAGTTGTAGACTCTTGGGGTTTTTTCTTTCTTCTTCACTTTACGTTTTACATTATTCGTCTTCATCTTCTTTGTATTTTCATTTTCAGTTCTTCCTCAAGTCATCTTCTTTGAGGTTTACTTTAATTAAAATTTGTATTTCATTTTCTGCAATAAATTCTGTCATTTACATTCCATTCCTCCCCATCCTTTTAATTTCATTTTTCCCCTTTACTTTCTTTTTTTGCAATTTTCTTCCTTTTTTTTGCCATTTTTGCGCAATTTTTGGGCACTGTTTTGTTCAATTTTCTACTCCTGTTCGGTTTGTCTGTTTGGCATTCTAATTGCAAATCTGAATTGACTGTTATCTCTACCTTGGACTTTCCATGTTTGATTGTGCAAAACGCTCACCGTTAGACTACTTTTTGGTTCATAGAGTTGGAAGAAAATCAATAAATTTCAATTGTTGATTTTCCTTCAAATTTAATTCCCATCTTAAAATTGAACCAAACGCGTTTCTGACACCGTTTTGTGTTTGTATGATCAACAAGGAAGTACTAAGAAATTTTTTTGGAATTTTTTTGAAATCAGGTTGCCATACCGTTTTATTTTACAGTTTTTAGAATTCAGTCTGTCTGTTTTGTTTTCTGGTACCGATTTGGACCAGTTATAGTTCAAAAATCTTGAAAAAAAATATTTTAGGTAGATTTCTATTTTTTGTAATTTCGTACAAATTTTATAATTTTCTGTTGGGGCAAAAAAGAAAAGAAGCAAAAAGAATTAAAAAAAATTATATTGCCAAAAATACAAAAAGACGTGCAAAAAGTAAAAGGGTGGCAAAAGTCAACAAAAGAGAAAAAGTCAAAAAGACACCTAAAAAGTCAAAATTCAAAAAAAAATTGAGAAAAACAAAGAGAAAAACAACAAAAGGAAAGCCCAACAATACAGTTGACATTTTACTGTAATTTTTCATTTCATTTCCTTGTATACAGTATTTTTCAGTTGTAATGGTTGTTTTTCACAAATGACTATTTGGCAACTCTTTTTTTCAAAAAACTTACCAAAAACAATTCTCTTTGCAATTTCTTTTGTCTTGTCTTGTTTGCACTCCATTCTTGTGTATAAGCTTTCTTGAGTGCTTGTTTTTCTTGTTTGTCTATATCAATTATTTGTTATGTCTTAGGCAATTCCTAGTCCTTTCAGTAGCTTTCTCCTTTTGTTTTCCGCTTCTATATTTGGGAAGGGTAAGATTAAGTCTGACTGTTGGTCTTTGCAAGACCAATCCAACCTTACTTGAGTAGAAGAGGCAAGAGAGTTTTTCATTATAGAAAAAGCCAACAAGAGTGACATACACGAATGTTACATTCCATTGAGTGTAAACACTTAGTTTGAGTGGAAAGGTCCATTTTTTTTTCAAAATCAAAACATAAAAATAATGGGTAGTAGGAATTCTCCACCTCCTTCACCTAGGACTCTAAGGTATAGGGCCGAGTTGCAACATGCAATTCAAGACATGGCCAGAATGATGAGAAATAAGATGAATGAGCTTAGGCAAGAATTAAGTGGGAATAGGAGGGAGAGAAGACACTCTTCTTGAGAAGGAGGAAGTGAGAGTAGATACAGCATAGTGAGAAGTGATGATAGATACCACCCTGAGAGTAGTGAGGGAGAGAGACATTTAAGTCATACTCTTAGGAGAAGGGAAGTAGGAAATAGAGAACATAGGGGGCGTGAGGAAGCTAGGAGGTATAGAGAAGAGTACTATGAGGAAGAGCCTAAGAGGGATAGAGAAGAATACTATGAGGATACCCATAGAAGGCATAGGAGAGAGCATAGGAGGGAAGAGGTGTGACACCCTTCTATCCCAGCTCTTATTCAATTAATAAGTCAAATATTTTTCAAAAACAGTATCCCTCAACGGATAAAAAGGTTCACATATCTCTTCATTTAAAACCTCATTCATTGTAAAACAACTTAATTAAAATAAAAGTAGAACTCAAAGGTTTCAAAATACACAAGCAGCGAAATCTCCAAATTATCAATAATTAAAACATCCTACTCGCCATGTAAGGCATTTAAAAGTGTTTACAAAATCCTTCCTAACTAGAAACATAAAGAAAAGAACCCCCAAAATTATGCCCTGATGTCACATATACCAGAGCACACTCCCTTTAATCAAAACTCGACACCGGTCGTGTTATCATCGTCACCTGTAAAAATATCCACAGTATAATGGTGAGGAAAATAATACTACTCATACATACACATAGGAGGCTACCCTATGCTCACCAAATATAAATAACATCATCATTCGTCACACCACATACCCAAACATCACATAATTCCTCAGATAATAATCATCTATAATCAACATATAACTATTCATCTATATCATCATATAAATCTCATACCATCATTCACCAAAGGAATCACATACTCTATTTTCATACATAATACTCATTCATCATTAATACTCATAACATCTTTATTTAACTCAGTTTCATCATCAAATATATCTCATGTATATACATCCATCATCATAAGCACCAAAACTCATCAATATCATTATATAACTCAATTTCATCATTCAGTATAACGCATAATCATATGCACCAAAACTCATCAACATCACCTCCCAAAGATCATGACTTGGAACACCGCACAATGGGTGCACCTCGTCAATCACTCTAGTTAGTACCAAGATAGTCTACCGGTGTCACCACACACAATCCGATAGGTTGTACCCCCTCTATGGGCCCACACAACGACATTCGACCCTAGGTTGCACCCCATCTATGGGCCAGTACAAATCACCCCTAGGTTGCACCCCCTCTATGAGCCCGTGCATCGAACGCCCCATCTTGATCCCCTGAGTTGTACCCCCTCTATGGGCCCGCACAACGCAGTTCACCTCCCGAATTGTACCCCCTCTATGGGCCCACACAATTCAGGTCTCATCACATAGGCTCAAGGCATCTCTCCTAGGTTGTACCCCCTCTATGGGCCCGCACAACTTAGGTAACATCATCATCAAAAGGTGATATACACCATCATCATTATCATCATCATCATGCATTATTATGCTCATTATTAAGCATCATCATCATAAAGTGATATACACTATCATCATTAACATCATCATCAATAAGTGATATACACTATCATCATTAACATCATCATAACATTCACCATCATCATTAATCACATTACATATTATGCACACTAAAACATCATCAATCACATGGCATATTCACCAATCATTATGCACACCCAATCATCATCAATCACATTGCATATTCACCGATCATTATGCACACCAAATCATCATCAACATCATTAATCATCAACACCATAAACATAATAAAGCATTATCAAACAACATCAATCATCATCAAACACTTAGGATCTCAAAATCCACCCTGGTAATTGATTACCAACCTCTAGTAATCGATTACCTGCAAACAAGGTCTCTGGTAATCGATTACAACCACCTTGTAATCGATTACCTGCAACCAAACACTCTGGTAATCGATTACAGCATCCCTGTAATCGATTACCTGCAAGCAATCTCTCTGGTAATCGATTACCACAATCCTGTAATCGATTACCAGCGAACAAACAACACTTCTGGGCTACCCAGAACACACTGGTAATCGATTACACACCCTGGTAATCGATTACCCGCGACGCAGATCGCAGTTCTCACGATTTTTATCATCTCTAAACCTCTCTTTTCAATCCCTAATCAATCATCTTTGTCAAATAATCATTCTTATGCGTTTATAACATCAAAACTCAGTAAAACAACAATCTTTTCATAGATTATACAACCAATCCATCAAAATCCCAAATCCTCAAATCCCTAATTTCCCCTTTTTTCATTATTCTCAATATCCTCTTTAATTTCACCCAATAAATCATCAAGATTCATCAATCAATCATCAATTAACAATTTTCATCATACCATACTCACATATACATATATTAAGTCGAATTTAAAACCGTAGAGGGTCTTATGGTTGCCCTTACTACCCAAACACTCCCACATACACATACAAGCAGCACTCTCTCCCCCACCGTACCTTAGAGATGACAATCCCAAAAGCGAATTGTGGCTCCCTCTTTACTGATCTACTCTGCAGCACCTTCTCCTTGTGGAGTCGTTTCTTCTCCCTCCTTAAGGTTTCACTCTATGACATTTTGCAAAATAAGGATTAGGGTGAATTGGTAACCCCTCCTTATTTAAATACTTAACTTGGTTGGACCCACCCTCAACCCACTCATTCTTATTTTATTAAATAATATTATTCATAAAAATATTAATATTACTAATACTATTATTTATTCCCCTTATTTAATCAATTAATATTATTAAAAATAATAATACTATTATTTCTTCCTTTTCTTTTATTTTATTTATTCATTTATATTAGGAATTATTAGGATATCATGGAGTCCTTAACCATCTACATTTGAATTTAAATTCAAATCTTATAATTAAATCTTATGCTAAATTTGTATTGATTCTTACCCTTAATCCTTGTGATCTCATTATTCATATTTTAAAATCTTATCCTAATTTAAAATATTAACCATATCTCCCTCATCATATTATCATTATTAATCCTGATATTATTTTATTAATGTAACAATTACTATATTTATAACAATTAATGTGATTGCAATCTTATGATTTATCTCTTAATAATATTACTATATTATTATCTCATAAATACAGGTATATTAATATTTATTATTATTAATATGTAACTTCTATTTTTACAGCTAACGTCTTTGAAATATAATTATACTTATTTAAATTATATTTCTAAATTTCTAGATTTCGGGATGTTACAACTCTACCCCCTAAAAAGAAAATTCGTCCTCGAATTTTGTCTTACTATTCTCTTAGATTGAAGCCTATAACACTAAGTATTGATAACCTATAGCTTGGGTTGGATATCATATTTCTATTATTAATAATTGTAAACTAACTATTCGAAGTCCAAAATAAATTATATTACTAAACTAAATCCATCTAATCATCAGTCAAATTTTCCATAAATCAATCCTCTATCATAAATCTAAGCTCCCTGTCGCCAAGTATAAATTCTAAATATTTTCTTAAGATCAAAAGCTTATGCAACTCCTAAATAATTAATTTCAATACATTCCAAGTTCATAGCCTAATAACAATAAATGCGTGAGCCCTTGACTCACGATCATATCCTAATTATAAAACTATCTAACTGTAAATTATCATTATCGAGATCCACCTAGATCCAATGATTAATCAAGCCTCTAAACCAAATATACATAATTAGTTAATTTCTAACAAACTAAAGATTAGATCTTTACCTCTGAACCTTTTAACTGTAAACATAAAATTATCATATCCCTATTACTCAAAACCATCAAAGTAAAGAAATCTCTATCTCTAAAAGATTAAATCTCTACTCCTTAAGTCATACAATATCAAATCTTTTACCCTTAAAACTATCAACTAAAAATTAAATCTCTATATCTAAACCATAAAAACAAGCTTAACAGTTTTCCTCAAATAAAAGACCATTCAAACTTTATGCAGAACAATATCCAACTTTCTAGGTCCTAATAATTTATCATTAATCTAGAAATGTTTCTATATTTGATCGCAATCTCCTTAGGTCAAGTCACACATATAATATAATTTGATCTCTTATAAAATTTCCCTCTATAATTCAATCTCCTATAAAAATTTCTCATTCCCTAGTTTCATATCATCATTATTCCTACTTTCTCATATTAGTGATTTTAAATTATGTGTTTATACCGATATGAATATTAATAAGATTCTTTCTTAATTTTTTGAAAAATATTTATTTATTTCAGGAAGGTTCTATTGTCTAAACTATATATATTTTTAAATACTAGGATCTCTCTCTATAAATTCTTTACCTTACTCTATTTTATAATTCCAGTTTTCCTCTAGACTAAACAAACTCTACAATATACAGAAAATAGTAGTTATTATTTCCGTACAAAGACTATAACAATTACAGACAGATGTATATACCAATTCTAGTAAGAAAAGAGTTTACTATAAATAAAATCAGTCACAACAATTATCCTGATTCATAAAAGAAATGAGCATTTATCCTAAAATAAAATTATACTATCATAAATAAAAATTTATTTATTTTATACACATACCACCACACAAATCATATCTACATTCATAGTTGCTATATATCATCTTTCCTTCATAACTCTATATATTTCCAATAAACCTTATCTTATTTTACAAACACTATTATTTATCTTACAACTTCTATTTCCTCTCAATCTTCTAATGCTATAGAATAGTTTGTTGGCTGCTATTATCACTACCTTTATCGAAATCTTAGTTATATTGCATAAATTTCCAACTTTCTCTAGAACAATTTAGACTCATAAGATAATCAAATCCCCAAAATCTTCCAATTTAAATTTAAATAAATCCTAACATTTTTGCTTTTATATATAAAACAAATTCTATCCTCAGAGACATCTAATCCAAATCTAAATAACATCTTAGCTTAATTTGAAATTCAACATAGACTAATCCAAATTTCTAAATTTAAATTCATCCTTAACCAAACCTTCTCATCCTTTTAGCTTACCTTGTAACTACAGATAAAATCTAAACTATCTAAATCCAAATCCTAACAAAATTTTAAAATCAAATCCTTATTTTAAAACTCAAAATCAAGATACATATCTTTCATATCCAATAACTAATGAAATTCTAATCCTCAACTTCAAATTCAAATTATGCTCATATCCAAACCCAATTTAGATAAATCCTAATCCAATAAATTCAAATTCAAACATACTCACACACATAGATATACATTTACTTGTCAAAAGAACCTCAATCTTAAATATTCAATCTGAATCTCAAAATCTCTAAAATGTTATTTGTCATCATTCACATCACATAACATGGTAAAAATATCATCACAATCATGTCATTCAATAATAATGTCATACACGACTTCTAATACACATCTCAGTATGATGCAATGCATTGTATGCATGTACGAAATCTATATTGTACAAAACTCTTTTCAATCTCAGGAAATCTAATTTAAAATTTTCTTTCTTAAAATATTTTCAAAAATATTTTCCCCTAACAACGTTATTAACAAAACACTCTCTCTTCAAGTTGTTACAATCTTCTCTTATCATGCCCAAATCATTAGGGTGGCCAGTCCCAATCACCCGAATCAAGATAATCAAAGATATACCAACCTTGCAGAACACTGAAAACTAAAAGAAAATCAATAATTCACTCGACTTAATCAACATCACAATTTAGCACCACGGAAGCACAACAAACACATAAATCAAGGTCGATGAACCGACCAATCACACAAACAGTTAACTCAAAACAATATAATTCACTCAATCAACATAACACATTAGCACCACAGAAGCACAGTAAACTCATAACTCAAGGCCAATGAACCGACCTGCTCTAATACCAACTAATGTGACACCCTTCTACCCCAGCTCTTATTCAATTAATAAGTCGAAATATTTTTCAAAAAAATGTATCCCTCAACGGGTAAAAAGGTTCACATATCTCTTCATTTAAAACATCATTCATTGTAAAACAACTTAATTAAAATAAAAGTAGAACTCAAAGGTTTTCAAAATACACAAGCAGGGGAATCTCCAAACTATCAATAATTAAAACATCCTACTCGCCATGTAAGGCATTTAAAAGTTTTTACAAAATCCTTCCTAACTAGAAACATAAAGAAAAGAACCCCCAAAATTATGCCCTGATGTCACATATACCAGAGCACACTCCCTTTAAATCAAAACTCGACACCGGTCGTGTCATCATCGTCACCTGTAAAAATATCCACAGTATAACGGTGAGGAAAAGAATACTACTCATTACATACACATAGGAGGCTAACCTATCCTCACCCACATATAAATAACATCATCATTCTTTGTACGGAAATAATAACTACTATTTTCTGTATATTGTAGAGTTTGTTTAGTCTAGAGGAAAATTGGAATTATAAAATAGAGTAAGGTAAAGAAATTATAGAGAGAGATCCTAGTATTTAAAAATATATATAGTTTAGACAATAGAACCTTCCTGAAATAAATAAAGATTTTTCAAAAAATTAAGAAAGAATCTTATTAATAGGGTATCCTCCTATGTGTAAGAAAGAATCATGGTAAGTTGCAAGTGGGTTTTCAAAAAGGAAACTGACATGGATGGTAATGTAAGTACCTTTAAAGCACGGTTGGAGGCTAAAGGGTTTCACGCAAATTCATAGTGTAGACTGTGATGAAACCTTCTACCCAGTTGCCATGCTTAAATCTATTCGGATCTTGCTTGCTGTTGCAACTTACCATGATTATGAAATTTGGCAAGTGGATGTCAAGACAGCCTTCCTAAATGGAAGCCTTCTTGAATATATGTATGTGATACAACCTGAAGGTTTTGTTATACCTAAAGGTATATAAGTTGCAACGATCCATTTATGGATTAAAGCAAGCCTCTAGAAGGTGGAATCTTCATTTTGATGAAGCTGTAAAGCAGTTTGGTTTCATTAAAATGAAGATGAACCTTGTGTCTACAAAATGGTTAGTGACAACATTTGTGATTTTCTGGTTTGTATGTAGATGACATACTCCTCATAGGAAATGTCATTCCTACCCTTCAGTCTGTAAAAACTTGGTTAGGAGATTATTTTCTGTGAAAGATTTGGGCAAAGCGACCCTTCAGTCTGTAAAGACTTGGTCAGGATCTATAGAGATAGATCTCAAAGATTACTTGGCCTAAGTCAAGGTACGTACATAGACAAAGTGTTTAAAACAGTTTAACATGCAAGATTCTGAGAAGGGATCTTTGCCTATGTCGCATGGTATAAGCCTATTTAAGGCTCATTCTCCTTCAGTGAAGAAGAGAGAGGTCGCATGAATAAGATTCCTTATACATCCGCTATAGGGTCTATAATGTTTATCATGTTGTGTACTCGACCAGACATATCATATGCTTTGAGCATGACTAGCAGATACCAGTCTGATCCCGGTGAAGGTCACATGACAACAGTCAAAAACATCCTTAAGTACTTGAGAACTAAGGATTCGTTCTTGATATATGGAGATGACGAAGAGCTACTTATAAAGGGTTACACTGATGCTAGCTTCCAAATAGACAAAGATAATTCAAGATCACAGTCAGGTTATGTGTTTTTGTTTGAATGGTGGCGCTGTGAGCTGGAAGAGTTCAAAACAAGAAACAGTCGCTGATTCTACCACAGAAGCTGAGTATATTGCGGCCTCAAATGCTGCGAAAGAGGTCATAAGGATCAGGAAGTTCATCATTGAACTTGGAGTAGTTCCTACCATTGTGGATCTTATAAGTCTCTATTGTGATAACAATGGGGCTATTGCACAAGCCAAGGAACCCAGGTCTCATCAACGATCCAAACATATACTTAGATGTTTCCCATCTCATCCGAGAAAATCATTGATAGGGGAGATGTGAAGATATGCAAAGTGCATACAGATGACAATGTTGCAGACCCATTGACAAATCCTCTTGTGCAGTAGAAGCATGAAGGGCACACTAGATCATTAGGCATAATGATTATGTCTGAATGTCTCTAGTGCAAGTGGGAGATTGTTAGGAATATGCACTAGAGACTTATATATTTATGAACATCCATCACTTGTATCATGTTATTTTATAAAGGCAAACTTACTCTTTTAAAATATAATTATTGTCCGTAGAATAGTAAGCTAAACTTCATAAGAAATCAAGTAGATGACTTGATCGTGAGATCTTATGAAGAACTATTCTAAATAGTCCCTAGTCAAGTATCATCTTAGGACAAAGATGCATTCAGTCCCTAATTTAATTAACTAGAATTATTACATAATGGGCCAGGCCCATAAGTGTGAGGGTTAAGTGAGTGAGGGGGTAAAACCCTAGCCACCACTCTATAAATAGAGCATGAGATGCACTACCCAAGACACACATGAGCAATCGCTTTTTACTCTCTAAGGCTACTAGCAGAGTTGAGGAGGGTTTCCTAGTACGGCTGTGGCATGGATACCAATAGAGACGCGGCTACTCTTGCCTCGTTTGTAATCCTAATAAGGTACGACCTTTCGTTTCAATACCTTTATGCCTTGATTCGTTTTTTCGCAAAACGATCATACCAAGGGAAGGAATCCATTTATTCTGCTGCACCCTGACCATATGCTTGATTCCCTTCAATTGGTGTGATACCCCCTAGTTACCACTAAAAGTACCACATGCATTACACGTGACCAATGAAGTAGAACGTCAAAAAATGCGGAAGTTTTTTTTTTTTTTTAAAGGATTTAGGTGTCATTGACCTATTACCTCTCTAGCTTTATTTTAAGTACTTACGAAATATCCTTTCCTTCACTTTCAAAAAAACTTATCTTTCCGTAAGCGTCAAAAGAATTACACCTTACGCGCATACACAACATACACATGGTTAAAGACCTCGAGAGAACATAAAACAGAGTGACATAAATACATACATACATATTAAGTAGGCATCGATGTACCTTTCGAATACCCACATGACCACATTAAAACATGAGTTCCGGTAGTAAAATAAATGAGACCTCTAACAGAATACAAAAGAAGAGATTCCTAAATCAGAGCTGCGTACTACCTAGACTCAACACAACCTGGTCCTTCTCAGGTACAAGAGGAAGTCTGGGGTGCGTGATGATGACACAGACTCCCCCCATAGAAATCACACCTGCGCGGGATACCTGTCACCCTCCGGGTGCCCCTCGGCAACCATCTGATTCGCACCTGCATCGACGTCATGACGGAAGTCCTCGATACCGACTGTCAACGTGACGAGAAGAACATAGAAAGAAGAGATAGAAAAGAAGGGTGAGAACATCGCATGAACTCACAATATGTAGGATACAGCGGACTAGAGCACACACACAGAGGAAATCCACACAGTCGAATCAATAAGCAATCACGGCATCTCATTATGGTGTACTCATATGAACGCAACTTTACTATTATAATGCAATATCTAATGCATGCGGGCCCAGGGAAACATCACCATAGGCAGAGCACATAGCAGCTGCCCGACCATATATACACAACACGTCAGGAGTTAGAGTCTGTACTAGCATTGGTACAAAGAGCCTTGCTCATACAGTTTGGCCAAATAAATTTTCCGACTTCCAGACAATCTCAACTGACCATGAAAACTTGAGAGCGACAGGATAGTCAAGCCTGTACCCCGTTTACACCGATAGTAGGGGGCGAGCCTACGTCACTTGTGGCCATTTCGGGACCTGACTATCCTCAGGGCTGGCATCCCCACTCGAGGACCCTCTGGCGTTCTTTGCAAAACCCAGTGCCCAGTCCCTACCAGTTTCACACTGTACCGAGTGTTACTGCTATATAGGCCGTAAGGTTTTCAACCCTCAAACATCAACGACGCTTCATGATGCATGTCACACAACAATTCTCACAACATTCACATCCTTACAGACAAAACCCATTCAACGTCACCACATCCCCGTGCACGACCCGAATTCAACGTCTTTCCTTCACAAGGAAGGCCAAACCGCACTCTCCTCGCCAAGCTTCTCAAGTTTTATGTAGAAAGAGTGTGTTGGTTATAGCCTTTTAAGGTAGTTTGTACTAATGTTCTTGATAATCATGTCCACTTAAGTCCTATATTTACTAAAACTTATGATTGTATCTTATGGATGGTATTACTTATCCTAATTCTCCTTGTATGACTAATTAAGATTAGGTTTAACTTTTAATCTTAACTAGTCTTCATTAACTGGATTACAATTAATCTTAATCCTCTTTAATTAAGTCTTAATCCTTACTTAAGATCCTAATTAATTCTTAATCATCCCTTAATCTCTTCCTTAATCTTGGATTAGGATTTTAATTATGTTTGATTAAGGTCAACCATAATTAATTAGTCTTTAACCATCATTATTGGTTAATTACTTAATTAATACTTTCATTAAGGTTAATTAACTTTAGACTTAATTAATCATTCTTTACTTAGTCGACTTAAGTGAATTAGGTTGATTAACTTAGGTAATTGAATTAGTTAAGCCCACTAATTAATCCTAAGTTTTAACTTTTAATTACTTGGATTAGAGTTGAAGTCCAACTCCAATCTAACTTTTAATTTCATAATCTAATCTTGATTGACTTTTAATGAGTCTTAAACTCCTTTTTCTTAAAGGTTTTTAGACTTAAATTAAAAGCCTAAAGGTTTTATAACACTTAGGAACTTATTTTTAGTCATGGTAACCTAAAATATTGACCTTTAAGTTGACTTTTACTTGGTTGGAATTGAAAATCCGAATTGTTTTATTTATTTTTAAAGACTTATTCTTAATTGCACTTTAGTCCTTTTACTTGTAAAATTGCTTCTTAGTCCTTTTGGACCACCAAAGCCCATAAACATGTTTTCAACATACCCTTGACCTTTTAAGATCAAAAAGGTATCCTTGATGAGTTTCATCAAGAACAATTCATGAACATCAAGAACAACTTGAATGTTCATCAAAACTTCAAATTTTTCACAACATCCAATCTTTACCAAAACTTCACACATTCATCAACAAACAATCTAAATGCCAAATATCATACTAATCCACTCAAAATCATCCACATACACATTAAAGTTCATAACTCCTTTTTCAAGCTCATAAACACTATTTTTCAAAGATCAATCTTCCAAAACAATTGTATACCTTCAACCAACTTCATGCATGTTCATAGATTCCATCATACAAACACATTCCAAGCACCAAAAAAAATTTTGAAACACATGCAGCCCCAAAATCCCTCAAGACCGAGAGCTATTAGAGGAAAAAGGGGAAAATTTTTCCAAAATTGTTTCTTGGCTTGCATGCACCAACAATCACAATACAAGCACATTCCAAGCATCAAAATAAACTTAAAAACATGTAAACAACCCAGCTCCAAGAATCCAAAACATTTGCTCAAAGAAAAGCTCAAAAAGTGATTTTTTTCAAGGAGAACAAGAGTAAAAACAAGGATTTTAAGGGCAAATCCTTGACTCTAGTTACCAATCCTACTAGAGTTCAAGTTCTCCCCCCTTTACCTCAAATTTCCAAGAAAATGAGTGCAGAATTCTGGTCCCAAAACAGCCCCCAAAGATGCCTCCTTTAGTCACCAACAAGGATTTTCCAAGGCTAGAAGGCTTAGAATTTGAAGCTTTGGTTCAAAAGATGGAACCTTGGCTTGATTGTGTTTAAGGAAGGATGAAAATTTTTGGGAGAAAATGATGGAGAGTTCACGGCTTCAAGAGGAAGAGAAAGAGAGAAATGAGAGAAAACTAAACTTGCATGTGTTGGAAGGAGAGAGAAAGGTGAGGTTTTGAGTTATAAATGCCATAAGTTCACTTTTCCTACACATGGCTTGTGAAAAGGAAGGAAAAAATACAAGTGTCTCTCATGCACCATGCCTACACATGCACGGCTTGCATGAGAAGCTAAGGGGAGGTTTGTGCAATTTTTTTCTGGCCCGGATCAAGAGTATACGGGCCCGGTTCAAGGGACAGGAGGGGCAAAAAGGTCATTTTCCACAGAGAAATCTCAAAATTTCCCAAAAATTCCAGAAAAATAGGAAATTTATTCCTAATCTCAAAAATATAATTTTGATGATTAAAACAATTTTAAACAATTCAATAAAACACGAAATGCGGTAAAACGGTAAGAAGCGGGTGTTACAGTAAGCGGAGAGAGAAAATTAAGGTTTTAATTACAAGGATTGTATAGAATTATAAATATCATTTTAAATAATCTTTAAGGTTCAAAATATATTTTCCATATTTTTCTAATTTTTTTTTATGCTGGCTATGGTTATACTGTTAACTGGGGGCATTTTGATCTTTTTTTTTGCCCAGAAGTGCTAGAAAAATTCTAAATAATTTTCTAAAACTCATCACTAATTATATTAAGAGTATTTTGAATAAAGGTATAGATCCCTTAGAGTTTAGCTATTTTTAATAATTAAATCTATATTTTCCTTAACTGTATAATTACTAAAGGTATCTTAGGTTATTTTCTCAAACACCTCTCTAGAGAAATTTACTCATAATTATGGTTGGGTATTATAAATTTGGTTGTCTATTAAAAGCTACTAAATACTTTATAATTAAATGATTATTACTATTTTAAAATTTTCTTTATTCTATTTATACACCAGTAAGGAAAAATTGTGGGTGTTACATTTCTCCCCTCCTTTAAGAAATTTCGTCCTCGAAATTTGGAGTTCCTTCTGCTGAATAGGGATAAATCCATCTTCTTAAGATTTAAGAGCTACCCTCTTAATTAGATCATATAAGACCTTAATGGTTCCCTAAAAGTTGGATAATTATTCTTCTTAACATTTCCTTCTAATTCCCAATGTCCTCTTACGATATCTTATTTTCTTATCACTAGGCACACATATCCTACCCTTGAATCTAACAGTTCCATCAGCTTCCTTACAAAACTCAGAATCTCCTTTCTTAGGGACTAGATTCCTCAAATCTTGCAAAGATTGATCCACTTCCTGTGTTACACGAACTTGTTCCAAGAAATCATTTGAAATCCTCAATGTTCCCAATCTTACACTCTTAGGACCAAGTTCAACGTCTAGGTTAAGATCTCTAAACTCTTCTATTAGTTCTAGCTCCTTAACCATCATTATTGACATATGCAAAGATTTCCGACTTAACGCATCAGTTACGACATTAGCTTTCCCAGGGTGGTACTGCAGACTAAGCTCATAATTCTTCAAAAACTCCATCCATCGTCTCTGCCCTACATTAAGTTCCTTCTGGTCAAACAATACTTCAAACTCTTATGATCGCTAAAACTTCAAACCTAGCGCCATACAGATGGTGTCTCCAAATCTTCAAGACAAAAACTACTGCCTCCAACTCTAGATCATGCGTAGGGTAGTTCACTTCGTGTGTTCGCAATTGCCTAGAGGCATAAGCCACTACCTTTCCTTTTTGCATTAACACAACAACCTAATACTTGTTTTGAAGCATCACAGTAAACTTCAAAACTCTCTTGTGGGTCAGGTAAAACTAACGCAGGCGCAGAAGTTAACCTTTTCTTCAATTCCTGAAAACTATCTTCACACTACTGGCTCCACACAAAAGGTTGGTCTTTTCCTAATCAAATGGTTCAACGGAGTTTCTATCCTTGAAAAATTTCAATAAACTTACGGTAGTAACCAGCTAACCCCAAGAAGCTTCTCACTTCCGTTAAAGTCCCAGGTGCTTCCCACTGTAACACAGTTTCTACCTTAGCTGGGTCTACGCTAACTCGTCCACTATAGATCACATGACCTAGGAAATTCACTTCCTTTAACCAAAACTCACACTTGGATAGCTTAGCATACAACTTCCTATCAATCAAATTATTCCAAAGAATGCCATACTCCCAATTGGATCCTAGAAATAGGAGAGAACATTGCACGAAAGAATGAGGATAAGTTGGCTTAAATGAGGCTAGAAAACTAGGTTCACCAAGGAGGGAAAGGAACACCAATGACAACCAATCCAGATGGAATTACTAGACACCTGTAGCCTCCGTGGTAAAGTCCAAAGCAGATTGTAAGATTACCTATAGTCTCAGTATATAGATAGAGGCAATCTATCTTTAAACCTATCTTTGGGAATATTATTATTATCATTCCTTATGGTTATCCTACTCCCACGGATTGTATTGTCCTCTAGGGCATCCTTATGCGAAACATCACCTACTTATCTAGTACTATTCCAATCCAATCCTTAAAATCCTGCCTGGATATTTACTAATTTATATACCTTTCCTTGAGAGTCTAAGTCCATTAAGATTAATGTACAAACTAATCCTGTAAATTGGTATAACCATACTAAACCAACGTGTCATAATTCTTACCAATTCCAATCTTAATCGTTTATGAGATTCCATTCACATACCTTATTCAATCTATAGGAGCATCAATCAAGTATACTCTTAGTCATCAAAATCCACACATACGATAATCGCTCATTATTTGACATATCTATTATTTCTACTAACCTCATGGAAGTGTTGTCCTTACTTAGCTCATACCATTGTAGCTCTTGTAGTGCTTACTCGTGCATATAATTCTCCATCACATGATCTCTTTCTTCAATTTCCTGCGTAATCTTGATACTAACAGATCATTTTCTTAGTCATATCCTACCATCCGACTAAAATTTCTTAAGAACTACACCTTGTGCTATTGGCCTTAATACTTTGACATCCTTTATCTTAAATCGAGTTTTCCACTTGTTTCTATAAATCCTTATTTTATCAATCTGTTAGAGATAGCGATCATACTCTAGTGTATCTATTAAACTTCAATCATGACACTCATTCCACAGTCAAAACCCTTTAGACTTCAAGTTCATCAACAGGGTATCCAAATATGCCTTAACTATTAAGATCAAACCCCAATTCGTGTGTTTGTCATTCTTATTCTAAACTCCATTATTATTTATCCTGAGTATACCCCCAAGCCGTTGATTATTTCTAACTTGCCTTGCCAAATTATATATATTTTCAATAACTGAATCCTCAAGAGCTATTAGTACAAATCCCCCAAATCTCAAAACCTTAATAATTAAACCTCAATGATCAATCATCTTAAACCTTGAATTTACAGCCTCGAATTCATTATCGATCCCTTAGGTTACTCATCTAAAGGAATGAGAATCTAACCTTAGTGGTCATCCTACTCTAACTTTTAACGTCTCACTCAGCACTTCAAACCACAAGCCAAATCAACTATTGGCTACACTAATGTATAACCTTAGGACCTAGAGGTCTTAGCAGTAGGGATGGAAACTACAAGATCATAGGGCAGTCCAGTAACAAGAATTTTTTTTTTTGACATTCCAGAGGAATGAAAGAATGCGTCGCACCCGAATCATATAATACAATTAAAGGAATCCCACTTATGACGCACTTACCTTGGATTAGATCTTTGGATTCAGCAACTCCAGTACCGCTACCACTTCCCTTCCGAGCAGGGCAATTCCTCTTGATGTGGCCAGTTCGTCCACAATGAAAGCATGCACGTTCGTTAGACTGGTTTGAGATCGGGCTCTTGATCGGGCGGTCCCTCAGGAAGTGACTTCTCTTACTGTGTGGACAACTACCACCGTTGTTGCCGACACTGTTTGCAGGATTTTCCCCACTAGCAACCACTGAATGCGGTCTCGCAGTGCCCCCAGATGATGAGACAAAATTGTTTCTTGGAACGAAATAAGGCTTCCTCCTTTCTCGTGCAACCTTGGGTTTGTTCCTCTGTGGGCCGGAATTCTTCCAATGAGCTTGGCTCTCCTTGGTGTCATTTTCAAGGATGTGGCATACGCTGACCAATGCTTGCTGCTGATTTTCTAGAATGTTCACGATCTTCCCTAGAAGATCGTTCGTCCCAGGATTACCTCTCCCTGCCATGGAATCCTGCATTCGCAGAACAAGTCAACTTCTTCCGTTTCATGCAGAACCATTCAAGCTAGAATAAGCAACGCTGCACACAGATCCTCATATTACTAAGATAGTAAGATGAGAGCAACCGATTCACACAAGGCAAACAATCAACACAAACAAACAATCAACACAGAGTAAACACAGAGAGAAGGGTATTGCAGACCATACCCGAGGCCAAAAAGAAAGAATAGCTCTGATACCACCAAATGTGAAACCCCTAGTTACCACTAAAAGTACCACATGCATTACACGTGACCAATGAAGTAGAACGTCAAAAAATGCGGAAGTTTTTTTTTTTTTTAAAAGGATTTAGGTGTCATTGACCTATTACCTCTCTAGCTTTATTTTAAGTACTTATGAAATATCCTTTCCTTCACTTTCAAAAAAACTTATCTTTCCGTAAGCGTCAAAAGAATTACACCTTACGAGCATACACAACATACACATGGTTAAAGACCTCGAGAGAACATAAAACAGAGTGACATAAATACATACATACATATTAAGTAGCATCGATGTACCTTTCGAATACCCACATGACCACATTAAAACATGAGTTCCGGTAGTAAAATAAATGAGACCTCTAACAGAATACAAAAGAAGAGATTCCTAAATCAGAGCTGCGTACTACCTAGACTCAACACAACCTGGTCCTTCTCAGGTACAAGAGGAAGTCTGGGGTGCGTGATGATGACACAGACTCCCCCCATAGAAATCACACCTGCGCGGGATACCCGTCACCCTCCGGGTGCCCCTCGGCAACCATCTGATTCGCACCTGCATCGACGTCATGACGGAAGTCCTCGATACCGACTGTCAACGTGACGGAAGTCCTCCATTGTTATTTTCTGCCAGCCATTAGTAGGAATATTATTTCTGCTTCTTGTTTAGACAAGAGTGGTTTCTCATTTATAATAAAGAACAATAGTTGTTCGATTTATTTAAATGATATGTTTTATGGTTGTGCAAAATTAAACAATGGATTTTATGTTCTCGACTTCGAAGTTCCTATCTATAACATAAATGCTAAAAGGGTTAAAACAAATGATTTGAACCCAACTTACCTTTGGCATTGTCGCCTAGGCCACATAAATGAGAAACGCATTTCCAAACTCCACCAAGATGGCTATTTGGACTCTTTTGATTTTGAATCAATTGAGACATGTGAATCTTATCTATTAGGGAAGATGACCAAAACCCCATTCACTAGAAAAGGTGAAAGGGCCGGTGATCTTCTTGGCCTCATACATAGTGATGTATGTGGGCCCATGGGCACAATGGCTAGAGGTGGTTTTCAATACTTCATCACTTTTACTGATGATTTTAGTAGATATGGATTTGTGTATCTAATGAAACACAAATCTGAATCCTTTGAAAAGTTCAAGGAATTTAAGAATGAAGTACAAAACCAACTTGGCAAGACTATTAAAACACTTCGATCAGATCGAGGTGGGGAATACTTGAGCCAACAATTTGATGACCATCTAAAAGAATATGGGATAGTATCTCAACTCACTCCTCAAGGAACACCTCAATGGAATGGAGTTTCTGAAAGGAGAAATCGAACTCTATTAGATATGGTTCGATTCATGATGAGTCACTCTGATCTCCCTGACTCCTTTTGGGGTCATGCTTTGTTAACAGTAGCCTTCACATTAAATTGTGTTCCATCTAAGGCTATCATAAAGACACCATATGAGATATGGACTAGGAAACGACCTGGTATATCTTTTATGAAGATTTGGGGTTGTGAAGCTTATGAGAAACGGAAAGTTTCAGATAAACTAGGACCCAAATCAGATAAGTTCTTATTTGTGGGATACCCAAAAGAAACTGAAGGTTACTACTTCCATAATCCTAGCAAAGGCAGAGTGGTTGTCGCTAGGACTGCTGTATTCTTAGAGAAGGAATCTGTCTCTAAGAAAATAAATGGGAGGAAAGTAGAACTTGAAGAAATTCAAGTACCACAAAGTAGCAATGAGCCAATGATGGAGCAAGAGCATATATCACAAAGTGTTGTGGAGCCACCTGCTCAAGTAGCGCAAGACTTGCGTAGGTCAGATAGGGTACGTCACCAAACTGAGAGATATGGTTTCCTTGTGTCTCAGGAAAGGGATGTATTGCTAATGGATCAAGGTGAACCAGTGATCTACCAAGAAGCTCTTTTGAGTCCAGAATCGAAGAAATGGCTTGATGCCATGAGATCTGAAATGGATTCCATGTACACTAACAAGGTATGGACCTTGATTGAGCCACCTGAAGGGATAAAACCCATAGGGTGCAAGTGGTTTTCAAAAAGGAAACTGACATGGATGATAATGTAAGTACCTTTAAAGCACGGTTGGAGGCTAAAGGGTTTCACGCAAATTCATAGTGTAGACTGTGATGAAACCTTCTACCCAGTTGACATGCTTAAATCTATTCGGATCTTGCTTGCTGTTGTAACTTACCATGATTATGAAATCTGGCAAGTGGATGTCAAGACAGCCTTCCTAAATGGAAGCCTTCTTGAATATATGTATGTGATACAACCTGAAGGTTTTGTTATACCTAAAGGTATATAAGTTGCAATGATCCATTTATGGATTAAAGCAATCCTCTAGAAGCTGGAATCTTCATTTTTGATGAAGCTGTAAAGCAGTTCGGTTTCATTAAAATGAAGATGAACCTTGTGTCTACAAAATGGTTAGTGACAACATTTGTGATTTTTCTGGTTTTGTATGTAGATGACATACTCCTCATAGGAAATGACATTCCTACCCTTCAGTCTGTAAAGACTTGGTTAGGAGATTGTTTTCTATGAAAGATTTGGGCAAAGCGACCTATGTGTTAGGTATCAGGATCTATAGAGATAGATCTCGAAGATTACTTGGCCTAAGTCAAGGTACATACATAGACAAAGTGTTAAAACAGTTTAACATGCAAGATTCTGAGAAGGGATCTTTGCCTATGTCGCATGGTATAAGCCTATCTAAGGCTCATTCTCCTTCCAGTGTAGAAGAGAGAGGTCGCATGAATAAGATTCCTTATGCATCCGCTATAGGGTCTATCATGTTTACCATGTTGTGTACTCGACCAGACATATCATATGCTTTGAGCATGACTAGCAGATACCAGTCTGATCCCGGTGAAGGTCACTGGACAGCAGTCAAAAACATCCTTAAGTACTTGAGAAGAACTAAGGATTCGTTCTTGATATATGGAGGTGACGAATAGCTACTTGTAAAGGGTTACACTGATGCAGCTTCCAAACCGACAAAGATGATTCAAGATCACAGTTAGGTTATGTGTTTTGTTTGAATGGTGGCGCTGTGAACTGGAATAGTTCAAAGCAGGAAACAGTCGCTGATTCTACCACAGAAGCTGAGTATATTGCGGCCTCAAATGCTGCAAAAGAGGCCGTAAGGATCAGGAAGTTCATCATTGAACTTGGAGTAGTTCCTACCATTGTGGATCTTATAAGTCTCTATTGTGATAACAATGGGGCTATTGCACAAGCCAAGGAACCCAGGTCTCATCAACGATCCAAACATATACTTAGATGTTTCCATCTCATCCGAGAAATCATTGATAGGGGAGATGTGAAGATATGCAAAGTGCATACAGATGACAATGTTGCAGACCCATTGACAAATCCCCTTGTGCAGCAGAAGCATGAAGGGCACACTAGATCATTAGGCATAATGATTATGTCTGAATGTCTCTAGTGCAAGTGGGAGATTGTTAGGAATATGCACTAGAGAATTATATATTTATGAACATCCATCACTTGTATCATGTTATTTTATAAAGGCAAACTTATTCTTTTAAAATATAATTATTGTCCGTAGAATAGTAAGCTTAAACTTCATAAGAAATCAAGTAGATGACTTGATCGTGAGATCTTATGAAGAACTATTCTTAAATAGTCCCTAGTCAAGTATCATCTTAGGACAAAGATGCATTCAGACTAGTATGTGAGTTCATTGATGATCACATCTCACAGATCATGGATATAAGATATCATGTGCTCACATAGGTACACATTAAGAGTATTGGTGTACTGGACAGACCCACCTTAAAAACGTTGCATGGGTTGTTACATAAGTGTCATGAATGTTTCTTAAATTGATAAATGTTATATGAAGTCCTTCGACCTGAAATCACTACGATTCCTACATAAGGAATTATATGTTTTAATTATCATCAAACGTTACCTGTAATAGGGTAATCATAAAGTTGGTTTTTGGACATGTAATAAATTATGTGGTGGAATGTGAGTGCCCTAGATGGGATTTGTCCCTCCTATGTAACAGGAGTTATATCTGTAGGCCTCTTGATAAAGTGAGACTGCAAAATGCATGGCCATGCTCAGGAGGATAAACATAAGATGTTTATTTTCTGTACAGTCTACTTGGGGATCAAGAAAACATAAATTGAACTATACAAGGTTGACACAATCCATGCCCTTGTGTTCAATTAGATATTTGGACAAAGGGACAGATCATATAAATTATTATCATAAAATAGGATTTATCATATTTGGATAGTGATGTGTTGCTAGATACCGCTCACTATTTATGATATTAAATATAAAAAGGGTTTTATTTTAATATTATAACCAAATATTAAAAGTCTATTGGGTTACACGCATACAACAAGCCACTAGGAAAAGGATAATAATTCTAATTTAGTTTAATTAGAATTATTACATAATGGGCCAGGCCCATAAGTGTGAGGGTTAAGTGAGTGATAGGGTAAAACCCTAACCACCACTCTATAAATAGAGCATGAGATGCACTACCCCAGACACACATGAGCAATCACTTTTTACTCTCTAAGGCTACTAGCAGAGTTGAGGAGGGTTTCTTAGTATGGCTGTTGGCGTGGATACCAATAGAGACGCAACTACTCTTGCCTCGTTTGTAATCCTAATAAGGTACAACCTTTCGTTTCAATACCTTTTATGCCTTGATTCGTGTTTTCGCAAAACGATCATAACAAGGGAGGGAATCCATTTATTTCCGCTGCACCCTGACCATATGCTTGATTCCCTTCACTTTCTGCGTCTCAAGAAACATCGTAAACAGAAAAGGAACCTCTGTACCTGCTGTGTGTCAGAGCAGTGCTATCTTTGCACACCTACTCTATTCAAGTCAAAAGTTATAGGCATTTCTCAACGGTAACCAAGCAACCTCTCAACGGTAACATTTCTGGCCTCTATAAATAGCTTCATTCAAGACTTTAAATGTGTCGGCAAAAGCTCAATAAGAATATTTATCAAGCCAGCCCTCTGAAGAAACAATTCTTGCTGACCAAAATACAGAGAAGAACTTCTGTCAAATATCTATACTCTTGTATCTCTGTTTTTCCTTGTACTAAGTTTCTCATTCATTGTATCCTGAGTTATACTCAATCATTCCTTTGTACAAGAGAACCAGTGTTTAAGTTTCTCGGAAACTTAAACTATTTTTCATTGTAAACACTGTTAAGTGTATGAGAGCCTGGAGAGACTTGGAGGAACAAAGAATACTTGTTTAGCCTGGAGAGGTTGTGTCCAAAGAATACTTAGTTTATCCTGGAGAGGTTGTGTCCAAAGAATACTTGTTTAGCCTGGAGAGGCTGTGTCCAAAGAATACTTAGTTTAGCCTGAAGAGGCTGGGTTCAAACAATACTTGTAATCTTGCGGGATTAGTGAAAATCCAGTGGTGGTTTCCCTGGGACTACACGTAGCTCACTGAGTTAGTGGGTGAACCAGGATAAATTTATGTGGCTAAGTTTTCTCAACCCTTAACTCTTTATATTCTGTTTTAACTAACCAAGGAGGGTTTAAGAAAAGTTTTTTTATAAATCCACACAGAAAACAATCTTTTCTTCATGCGAAAATACTTAGAAATTGTTTTTATCCAACCTTCTGAGTTGCATCAGCAAGTTGCTGAACTTCCAGTTTCGGAAGGTTGCCCAAATATTTCAAACTCAGTTTGCTTGTTAAATGGTTTTCAAAAAAATCTAAAAAGAATTATAAAACACTATTCAACCCTCCTTCTAGTGTTTCCTGTGGTTCTAACAAGTCTTTGGCTTATCCTTTTTAAGGCATGTACAACAGAAGCTTTTAAGCATGTTTGAAATACATGCACCAGAAAGGAAATCTTTGCTACATAGTTTTTGCAGTGTTCAGGACAGGGACAACGCTGCACATCTACCTTGTACTATGTCAGAAGCTATCAGAACCTGTATCATAACGGGTTTAATAGCATTTAATGCTATCTCTCAACGGTGATTTCAACGGACTTTATTTCACCATCTATAAATAGCTAATTGCAGAATCCATGCAAGAGAGAGAAAAATTAAAGAACAAAAGTGCCCATACGTTGCAAGTTTTTTCATTGTAAAAACACTGATAATTTTTCCTTGTACAAAAATTTCTTATCCTGAGTATAACTCAATCATATTGTATAATACTTTGTTTTAGGTTTGAACTTGTGTAGTTCTTTAGCTTAAACTTTCTTATACCTTAAACACTTGGGTGTTGATCCTGGAGAGGCTTGTTTGTTAAACAATACTTGCGTAGAGCCTGAAGAGGCTTGTCAAAAAGAATACTCGTAATCTTTCGAAGATTAGTGGAAATACAGGTGCTATGTTGGGCTCTGGGACTGGACGTAGCTCACAGTGGTGGTGAGTGAACTAGGATAAATACTTTGGCTAAGTTCTCTCATCCCTAAACTCTTTAAATTTCTTTTTAAAGCTAAAAAGAAAGGAATCGAATTGGTTTATATAAAGTTTAAACGTAAAAACCAATTTTTCGGTGAACATTTTTATCTGTCTGAACGATCTTCAGACAGTTTATTCAACTTCAGATAACAACAAGTTATCTGAAAGCTTTTAGAAAATGCTTTGTTGAGAAAAGTTTTCCAAAACCATTCAAGTTTTGTAGAAACACTATTCAACCCCCTTCTAGTGTTTCCCTGTTTGTCCCTACAGTTGATACCAGAGCTCAGCCTCGGGTTGAGCATCTAACAAGTGCTGAGGGAAAGGATCCAGATGGAAACTTCAACAAGCAACAGGCAGTACATCATAGAGGGAGCCTCTATCATCAGGCCTCCAGCTTTCAATGGAGTAGATTATCACTACTGGAGAGATCGTATGAAGTTGTTCATTGAGAGCAACAACATTGATCTTTGGGATGTTGTCACTGAAGGTGATTACATTCTTATACATGGAGGGGTTCCCATTCCTAGGTCTGAATGGACTATGAAGCAGAAGGCTCATGTTCAGTTAAATGCCAAGGCTAAACTCTATTTGATATGTTCTCTGAACAAATCAGAATATGAGAAAGTTCATGGATGTGCTTCAGCCAAGGAGATCTGGGACACTCTAGCATTAACCCATGAAGGGACTGAAAATGTTAAGTAGTCTACGATCAGCATGCTTGTACATCAGTATGAGATGTTCAAATTGCATGACTCTGAAACCATTGATCAGATGTATGGTCGGTTTCAGACGATAACAAATGTATTGAGGTCTTTAGGAAGAACCTATGAATCTGGAGATAACAATCGAAAGATTCTAAGGAGTCTACCTAAAACCTGGAGACCCAAAGTCACTGCCATTCAAGAGGCCAAAGACCTTAACTCCTTAAGAATGGAAAAACTGTTGGGATCTCTCAAGGTCCATGAGTTAGAGCTTGGCAAAGAAGAATCCAAGAAGAAATTGTTGGAGCCATAGGAAACACTAGAAGGGGGATTGAATAGTGTTTTAAAAGTTTTCGCAGATTTTCGGAAACCCTTTTTCAACCAACTTATAATTCCAAATAAACCTGTACAGGTTTTTATGAATAACTCTTTTTGCAAATAGTAAAGAATATCAGAGTTAAGCGTAGGCTATTGAAAATGAGTTTTTTTAGAGACTTGCTGAACTTTGAAGAAAACAAATGAGCTTTCTGAAATCACTTCAGAGGGTTCAATAAAATCATTTTCATAAACTTGTTTAAAACTGATTTTGATAAATAATAACTTCAAAACATTAAAACAAGTTGTTCAAAAATGTTTTACACTAATATTCAAATGATTTAGTAACTTGCTGAAAACTGAGTTATTTAGATAACTTCCTGAACCCACTTCAGAAGGTTCGATAAGTACTTCTTTTCAAAATGATTAGTTTAATGAATGAAGTTTTACTATGTTAATTGTAAACTCATTTTTCAAACCCTTTATTGGTTAGAGATAAACAAATAATAGCAGAATATAAAGAGTTAAGGGTAGAGAAAATTTTGCACAGAGAGTTTATCCGAGTTCACCCACTAACCCAGTGAGCTACATCCAGTCCCAGGGCAAACCACCACTGGATTTTTCACTATCTGATCTTAGATACAATTATTCTTTTCTACCAAGCCTCTCTAGGCTCTAATCCAAGTATTGTTTATCAACCAAGCCTCTCCAGGCTCTAATACAAGTATTCTTTTCCATCAAGCCTCTCCAGGCTCTACACAAGTATTCTTTTCTTTCAAGCCTCTCCAGGCTCTACACAAGTATTCTTTTCTATCAAGCCTCTCCAGGCTCTACACAAGTATTCTTTTCTATCAAGCCTCTCCAGGCTCTACATAAGTATTTTTTCTTCCACCAAGCCTCTCCAGACTCTCAGACACATATTGTGTTTACAATAATGAATGGGTTTAAGTTTCAGGGAAACTTAAACTTCAATTTTCTTGTACAAAGATATTACTGAGTACAACTCAGAATACAAAGATAAAGCTTCTAGGTACGAGGAATACAGAGTGATACAATTTTCTTGAGGCTATTTATATGTTCTGGAAATATAGTCGTTGAAGAGTGTAGAGTATACCGTTGAGAAGAGATAATTAAGCTCATAGAGCCGTTGTGAAATAACTTCTCACTTGGTAGCATCTTTCTTAAGCAGATTAGGTGTGTAGATGAATTAGTTCTAAAACACTGCAGATAGGATAATAATCTTGCTTTTGTCTGAGAGATTTTCTTTGATCTTCAGCAGGTCTTCTTCTTCTTCTTCTTCTTATTCTTCTTCTTCTTTCTTTCTTTCTTTCTTGTGAGTGTAAGAAGGTAGGATATAAAGATCCGTTAGACTTCTCCTTTTTCCCATTGTACGTTAGCTTCATAGCTCCTGACACCGAGCAGAGTAGGTGTGTAGATGTATATTTGTTCTGACACACACACACATCAATTTTTCTTGTGAATATTTCTTTAAGAGTGTAGATGATGCTTCAGCGAGTTAGCTTTCTTCTCTCTCTTTCTTTCTTCGTTGAACTAAGTCTGTTGTCTAGATAGAGATGATAATTTTATTCGTTGTACTTCTCTTTTATCCTTTGAGAATTTTTCTTTTCTTCTTGTAAGGATTCAGACTTCTGACAACGTATTGCAGAGTCGGTACAGATGTAGGTGTTCTGCAGCGCTGACCTATCTCTGACCTCTATTTGTTTTTCTGCAATAGGTTTCCTCTTTCATGTCTGGAACTGAAGCTAAGCCCTAAGGCTTTTGTTTTTCTTTGCATCAATTCAGCTTCACCACTCTTGTTTGCTGAGACTTGAGTCTTTGTAAGTTCACATTCTTCGGCATGTTGCATGTCTTCAGAAGATTGATCACTTCAACATGTTGATCATTTCAGCATGTTTGACTGTTCTTCAGATGGTTATCATTGTAGAAGGTTGCTTTTCTTTTCATCAGATTCCTTTCTTTAGTGTTGCAACTTTGAGAGGAATTAGGTTCAATTCTTGTGTGCTTTCTGATTGGTGATCTTCTTGAAGACTTTATTCATTTCAACTTGCAGATGTGTTTCTTTTCTTCAGAGAGTTTGAAATGCCACGTCATCACGTTCAGAGAGTATGTGTTCAGCAGGTTCAATCTTTATTACGCACATACTTTCAGAAGGTTGGATAGCTCCAACATAAATTAATTCTCCTTCAATCTTCTTCAGATGATTTCTGCATTGTTCTCTCTCGATCATTGTGATCTTCCATGAGCATAAAGTTTGTCTTCATTTCAGCACTTCTTAGTTGTACTCTTTCTTCAATAGGTTGTTTAAACATAAATTAGTTCTTCGTTCCTCTTCATTCTTCTTGTGCTTATCTTCTTCAGATAGCTTGCTGTATTATTCTTCTTTTTAGCCTGTTGCTTCTTTCTTCTCCTTTTCCATTTCTTTTAGTCTTTTTCTTTGGTTCAGTAGGTTGGTTATCTTCAGAGAGTTGCTTTAATGCTTTTCTCTTTTGTTCTTTGAGATGCTATTTTTCTTCAGTAGGATTCTTCCTTCAGCATGTTGCTTCTACAAAGTTCCTGAAATACACTGAAAAATACCTTTCTCAGCAGCACCTGTTTTCTTATAGTCTAGTCTGATATTTCTTATTGATGTGAATCCATCCAGGCATAAGAAGGCTATACAAGAAGCTACATGTGGGGCGGCTAACTTGGAGTTATTTGGCTGACTTATTTTGTCTGGACAGTTACAAAAATTGTTGCGGCTGAATCAATGCAAGGGGACAAAGAAATTACAACCATCAAGAAGAGAGTTGTTACAAATTGAAGGGGGGAGACAAGCATTGCAATGTAGCGGTTATACATTGAATGGAGCGGCCACAATTCAATATTGGAGGCGTTATGTTTCTCCTAAGGGGCGGCCAATTGATGGCTGAATTATGTAACTTTAATCCTTGTTGGTTGTTATGTTTCTAAATTTTAATAGAATTATTAGGAGAATTAAGTGGCTGAATGTGAAAAGCCATGCAAGGATTGTAGGCACCTTTAAAAGGGGCGCATCATGCCTGCAGAATTTACAAGACAAGTTTGAATCAGAATTTTATTTTATATTGGAGAGTGTTTCTCTAATTTTCTTGTTAATTCAAGAATTGAGTTTTATCAAAGGTCCTTCATCCCTTTGTGTGTATAACTCTTAGGCTTATCTCCCATCCTTGGAAGTGTGACGTCTATCATTTTTCCATTCCATCTTCTGCCTTCTCCATTCATGCATTTTTCTTGTTTAACAATTTCCCCAATTTTCTTACTTATGAGCATTCCAACCTAGATAGATCCGTAAAACGAACCCCCCTTTGGATTCTCGTCATTTGGTATCAAAGCTTCGGCTCTGGGTTTGGAATGGCGATGGAAATTTACTATACCAGGTGCTCCTTCGAAGGTCATTTGTTCTTGGTTGCAGTAGATCAATTCAACTTTAGAAATGTTGTGAGCAGTAGGGTGGTTGAGAAGTTACACCAGCCTACTGCAAGTGGACAAGCAACGATTAAATTCTCTATTGGGAAATATGAAGACGAAGTTCTTTGTGATATTGCATCCATGGAGACATGCCATATGCTATTAGGGAGGCCATGGTTGAATAAAAAAAGTATAAATCCTGAGAGGCCTTCTATTTCTTTTATGCATGGTGGACGAAAGATTAAGTTGATATGTCTATCATCTGACGCTGTACATGCTGATCAGCTGACATTGAAAATAAAAATAGAAAAAGAAAGGAGAGAAAAAGAAGCAAGAGATAGTGAAGAAAAAATGAGAGAAAAAGAAGAAAAAGAAAGAGAAGAAAAACAGAGAGAAGAAATAGAAAAAGAACTACAGAAAAAGAGCGAGGAAATTTTATTTGTTAACGATTGTTCTACTGTTTGTGATGTTAAATTACAGGAACAAGAGGATGGGCATGTGAATGCAATACACCAACCCCTATGTTTGAAGAGGAAGCTTGTTGATATTGTTCCAAGTGCTCCATTGTACATCCAACCCGATGTTGAAACACAACCTCTTGAGGATGATGAAAACCAACACATGGAGTTATTTGTTTTTACGAATAGTATCCAAGCTGCACATTTTCATAAACATTTTGGGGCTGAATCATATGTGCTTGACAAAGAAATTTTGCATACTTTGTGTATTGGTAATCATTATTGCTTGCAGGAAGGTGAGGGAGTGTTGACAAGAGAGGTGCTCCACGGATTGCAACCATTGGAAAGGAACAAATCTGAATTTATTCAAGTTGTATTTGATCCAGGAGGAAGCTTTTGAGTTTCTGCAGTAGTTAGTAAATTAAATTAAGCAAATAAATAAAGCTTTAAGATTCGGGACGAATCTTCTCGAAGAAGGAGGGTATGATGTGAATCCATCCAGGCATAAGAAGGCTATACAAGAAGCTACATGTGGGCGGCTAACTTGGAGTTATTTGGCTGACTTATTTTGTCTGGACAGTTACAAAAATTGTTGCGGCTGAATCAATGCAAGGGGACAAAGAAATTACAACCATCAAGAAGAGAGTTGTTACAAATTGAAGGGGGAGACAAGCATTGCAATGTAGCGGTTATACATTGAATGGAGCGGCCACAATTCAATATTGGAGGCGTTATGTTTCTCCTAAGGGGCGGCCAATTGATGGCTGAATTATGTAACTTTAATCCTTGTTGGTTGTTATGTTTCTAAATTTTAATAGAATTATTAGGAGAATTAAGTGGCTGAATGTGAAAAGCCATGCAAGGATTGTAGGCACCTTTAAAAGGGGCGCATCATGCCTGCAGAATTTACAAGACAAGTTTGAATCAGAATTTTATTTTATATTGGAGAGTGTTTCTCTAATTTTCTTGTTAATTCAAGAATTGAGTTTTATTAAAGGTCCTTCATCCCTTTGTGTGTATAACTCTTAGGCTTATCTCCCATCCTTGGAAGTGTGACGTCCATCATTTTTCCATTCCATCTTCTGCCTTCTCCATTCACGCATTTTTCTTGTTTAACAATTTCCCCAATTTCTTACTTATGAGCATTCCAACCTAGATAGATCCGTAAAACGAACCCCCCCTTGGATTCTCGTCACTTATGTTCTAGTCTAATTTGTTATTCTAATTTGTTAATCATTAAAACCAAGGATAACGAGTCTTGAATCGAATTTAAATACTTAAATTAATTCTGAGACTCAACAGAAATCACTGGCACTGAACACAAAATCCAGACAGCTTAGGCATGGAACCCTGAAGGCCATGCAAGTTGAAGAAGGTTCAGATGGTGATGAAGAATCTGAAGTTAGTTCAGCAGAGGATGAAGATATTTCCCTTCTAAGCAGAATGATAAAGAAAATTCTTTAGAAAAAGGGAGATTCAGAAAACACCAATCCTCTGGTTTCAGACAAGGTAAGTCAGGTAAAGCTTCCTTATCTACAGACAAAATTATTTGTTTGAATGTAAATAGTAAGGAAACATGAAGGCTAACTGTCCTAAGCTCAAGAAACCTTCCTTTCAAAAGAAGAAAGTCTTTAAAAATAAAAAGGGGTTGATGGCTACTTGGGAGGATCTGGATGAGTCCACTTCAGAAGACGAAGAGGAGGATGCTTCAGAAGAAGCAAATTTGTGCCTGATGGCAAGTCTTCCATCATATGATAGTTCAGAATCTGAGGTAATGCCTCAAACTCTTCAAGATTAGTATGATGATTTGGTTGAAAGTTCCAAAGAACTTTCAATGAGTATAAGAATCTTTCAAGAGCATACACTGAAGTATGTAATGGAAATGAGATTTTAGAAAAAGAAAACCTCATACTCAAAGAAAGGATCTTGAAACAAGAGACTGGTAACTCCAACAATCTTTCTAAAGAAAATCAAAAACTTCAGAGAAAGGTTTAGGAACTTACCAAGGACCAAGCCAGATTTGTCAAAGGAACTGATAATCTTAACAGAAAGATTATTAGGAACTGAGAAAAATTCCTATGACAAAAGTGGCTTAGGCTTCTTAGAAGACTCATCATCAAATCCTTTTGTTTTAAAATTTCCTGATAAGGGTAAGAAGAAAGGTAATGGGTGTTCCCATTGTGGTAAGCCTGGACACCATGTGTCTCAATGTAAACACAAAAGGAAATCAAAGCCCAAATTTAACAAAAAAGGACCCAAGAAAATATGGGTACCTAAGCACTTAATTGTTCCTTCTGCAGATGTCTTTAATAGGACAAAGGAAACCCCTCAAATGGTACTTGCACAGTGGATGCTCACGTCACATGACGGGAGAAAGGTCTTTGTTCCAAAGCCTTAGACCCAAGGAGGGAGGAGTGGTCAACTTTGGAGGCAATCAACAAGGGAATATCACTGGTATAGGGATTGTAGGTATATCTCCTCAATCCCTTATAAAAAATGTTCTTTTGGTTTAAGGACTGTAGCATAACCTTTTGAGCATAAGTCAATTATGTGACAGTGGATATGTTGTATCTTTCACAAAAGAAGGTTGTATAGTCAAGGACTTTTCAGATCAAATCCTCTTTTCTGCTAAGAGACACGATAATGTTTATAAAATTGATCTAGAGGAACTTGCAAGTCAAAATGTGAAATGTTTTCTTTCTGTGGAAGATGAAAACAGATTTGGCATCAGAAACTTGGCCATGCCAGCTTGAGATTGATCTCAAAGCTAACAAAACACAACCTTGTTAAAGGCTTACCCTAGCTCTCATTCAAATTTGAAATTTTATGTGAAAACTGTCTAAAAGGAAAGCAAACAAGAAGCTCTTTCAAGAGTAAGAATGTTGTGTCTACCTGTAGACCCTTAGAACTCCTTCACATTGACTTGTTTGGTCCTACTAGAACAGAAAGTCTTAGTAGAAAGAAATATGGCTTGTTCATAGTGGATGATTATACCAAATTTCCATGGGTGATATTCCTTAGAAGCAAGGATGAGACTTTTAAGAATTTCACAAAATTTTGTAAGAAGTTGCAGAATGAAAGAGTTCTGCATATTTGCCATAAGAAGTGATCATGGTGGGGAGTGTTGACAATCTGGCAAGCGTACCAAAATCCCAGCAGTATAATAGTAAGTAAGAGTATCGTATCCACAGGGAACAGTTCAATTTATAAAGATCAGTGGTCACAACTATCAAGTAGAGAATATGGTTGTTGATTGTTGAGAATTGCGAAAGTAAATAAAACAACAAATAGATTGAGATAGATAGAGACAGTTACTTGGATTAGGATTGAACTTTGTCTATCGCACCCTTTTCGTATGTGAACTCCAATAATATTTATGAATATGTAATTATGATACCTTAGCCAAACTATGTTATTCCATGTAGGTTCCCCGCATCGCGAAATACTCAGAAATAATTCATGCGGGTTCTCCCAGGCGACAAATTAACCCCGGCTTTAAAGATCTGTCTTTCTGTTTGTTAAAACTATCAATTCGCCCTGTATTCCTACAGCTACTACTATGAGTATTTTTAACCAATCAAAGTTAAAGTTTCCTATTCCTAGGCTCCCTCAAACTCGCCATTGATTTTATAAAACCATTTTCCAATGCGCCCCATAAAACCAACCTATAACTCCGGCACACAGGCGGAAGCTAAGCATTAAGCACAACATTAAAAATACCGATATCATAAAAACATGGATTCATAAATAGAAAATAGAATTCACATACAATCGGGGATTGAATCGACTACATTCAATCCCATCGGAGAGTTTAGCTACGCATGGTAGCCATTACAAACCAACGGAGAAACTGTCACACTTTTCTCCAGCCCTAGCTCTGCTCTGCCGTCTCTCTCTCCAAAAGCCTACTTTTGATCTTTGCAAAAGGTCCTTTAAATAGAAACTGAAAGCTTATCTGAAATCTGGAAGGAATCTAATTTGAAATCCTTTGAAAAACTGATCTCGTATTCCTGCACTTCAAACCTGCGCTCAGCGCAGATGAAGCGCAGGATACAGAGAGCTAATTAAATGTTGCGCTCCACTTGCGCTCAGCGCAGATGAAGCGTATTTCTCGTTCTAGCTTTTTCCTTCCTCCTTTTTCAGCTTGATCTCTTCCTGATCTTATCCTTGTTTGCTTTGCTTTCCTTATTTCCCTCTTTTTAGCTTGATCTTGTGTTGATTTGATCTTCAAATTCAAGTTGAGAATTTTATCTTCAGAATCCTTGTTTAAATGACTACGGATTTTATCTTGATCTGCTGCCATTTAGAATCTCATCTGCAGATTTTCTCTTCAAATAGATGTTATCTTGTTTCTCCATTTAAAACTTTCCCTTTTATATGAAAAATCAACAGATTTCTATTAAAATAGCATCAAATTCAAATTTGAATTAAATAATCACAAAATATGCAATTATTACTAAAGAGGTAATTTAGGGGAATAAATTTACTATTTTACCCTTCATAAGTGTTGTAATTATACAAGAATTTATCATATATTTTGCAATTATCAGGGAGTTTGAAAGCTCAAGCTTTAAATTGTTTTGTGATGAGAATGTGATCCCTCACAATTTCTCAGTGGCAAGAACACCTCAGCAAAATGAGGTTGTTGAGAGAAAGAACAGAAGCTTGCAGAAGATGGGAAGAACCATGCTCATTTCAAGCAACTTACCAAGATCTTTCTGGGCAGAGGCTGTTCACACAGCTTGTTACATTCAAAACAAAATTTTGGTAAGACCAATTCACAAAAAGACTCCTTATGAATTGTGGAGAGGAAGAAAACCCAACATATCTTATTTCCATATCTTTGGATGTGAGTGTTTTATACTTAACACCAAAGATGATGTTGGAAAATTTGATCCTAAGTCAGACAAAGGATTTTTCATTGGATACATTGAAACATCAAAAACGTATAGAGTTTACAACTCTAGAACTTTAGTTGTTGAAGAATCTATCCATGTTAAATTCAATGACATGAAAGAGACTGATAGGGAAGTATCAGATCTAGAAGATGGCTTTGCAGGAATGGAGTTAATTCCATCATCTGAAAAGAAATAAGTCAAAGATGAAGAACCTTATGGAGAACTTTCTGAAGGACTATCTGAACAACCTTCTAGTCAACCTTCCGAAGTTGAACCTCTTCAGACAGCTCATGTTGAGTCTCAGACAGAGAACGGGTTTCCTCACAGAAATGAGTGGAGATACAGGTCTTATCACCCCAGGGAGAAAAATCATTTGTGATACTTCAGAAGGTGTAAGAACAAGATCAAGATTCAAAGACGTGAATACTCTTGCTCTGCTTTCTGAAATTGAGCCAAAGAACATTGATGAAGCTCTGCATGATGAAGGGTGAATCCTAGCCATGCAAGAAGAGCTTAATCAATTTGCGAGGAGTGATGTCTGGACCTTTGTTCCTAAACCCCATGGGAAAATAGTTATTGGAACCAAATGGGTGTTCAGAAACAGTTATCTGAAGAAGGAAAAGTTATCAGAAATAAAGCCAGATTGGTTGCTCAAGGCTACAATCAGCAAGAAGGTGTTGATTTCACTAAAACCTTTGCTCATGTAGCTAGGCTTGAAGCCATTAGGATTCTACTTTCTTATGCAGCAAATAATGGCATCATACTATATCAAATGGACGTAAAGAGTGCCTTTCATAATGGATTCATTAAGGAAGAAGTATTTGTTAGACAACCCCCCTGGTTTTGAAGACATTGCTTTTCCTGAACATGTTTTTAAATTAAAAAAGGCTTTGTATGGTCTACAAGCTCCAAGGGCTTGGTATGACAGACTGAGCAATTTTCTTATCAAAAATGGTTTGAAAGAGAAAAAGTAGATACAACTCTCTTTAGAAAAATGTCTAACAAAGACTTTATTCTTGTTCAGATATATGTTGATGACATTATTTTTGGTTTCAACAAATACTTCATTATGCATATAGTTTTCTAAGCTTATGCAGTCTGAGTCTGAAATGAGTATGATGGGTGAACTTAAATTTTTTCTAGGACTTCAGATTAAGCAGGAATCTGATTATATATGGATCCATCAGGAGAAATATACAAAATAAATGCTTAAGAATTTTAATATGACTGATTGCAAGCCTATGTCAACTCCTATGCATCCTTCTGCCATCTTAAGTAAAGATGAAGGAGAAGAATCTGTTGATCAAACAATGTATAGAGGAATAATTGGTTCATTATTGTATCTTCAGCAAGAAGAACTGACATTATGTTCAGTATTTGTCTCTGTGCAAGATTTCAATCTGATCCAAGAATTACTCATTATAAGGCTGTTAAGAGAATTTTCAGATACTTAAATGGTACTATTCATCTTGGGTGTGTGCTATAAGAGAAGTAAGGATTACAGGTTAGTAGGATATTGTTATGCAGACTTTGCTGGAGACAGAGTGGAAAGAAAATCAACCAGTGGAGATTGTCACTTTATTGGTGATAACATGATTAGCAGGTCCAACAAAAGGTAAAGCAACCATTGCACTCTTTACTGCTGAAGCAAAATATATTGCTACTGGCAAGCTGTTGTTCACACTGCTTTGGGTAAAATATCAACTGGAAGATTTTAATATTGGCATTAAATTATATTCCTGTTATGTGTGATAATACAAGTGCTATTAATCTATCTAAAAATCCAATCCAACATTCTAAGGGCAAAGCACACAGAAATCAAGCATCATTTCATTAGGGACTATGTTCAGAAAGGAGTTTTTTTATATGAAGTTCATTGATACAAAGCATCAATGGGCAAATATATTCATAAAACCCCAAGTGTAAAGATAGATTTAGGTTCATAAGAAACAATTTTAACATCCATAGCATTCTCTGAAAATAATTATGCTTGGCTGTTTGAACCTTTGTGTTATCTGAAAATATATGTATCATCTGAAATATATGCAACCTTCTGAAATGCCCTGATCTATATGAACTTTACACTGTCTGAAAAGGTCACTCACTAAGTGACGTGGCTATCTGAGATAGTTGGTTTCCAACTTTTCAAATCCCCCAGCACGTCGCACCGATTACCAATGTCTGTGCAGTCCTATAACTGCCATCATTATTGCTCCAGTTACGGCTATTATAGGACCATGTAAGTCAGTAGCACGTTATGACTATTGCCTCTCCTTGAACCCAGAAGTTTTGCACCGAAGACGTTTGGTATTTTTTTTTCTCAGTTTAAAGTCTCAAGCTTTTGCATTTAAAGTTCACTGTAATGGCACCTAAGAAATCTTCTGGTGGAAACATCGTTGCAAGTAGGGTTGTAGACCTCGAAGGTCTAAAAAATGGTGGTGTAGATTTGCTGGAGGAATTTGACAGTGCTGGCTAGACTCCATTCTTCAACTTTGTAAATTGCGCCTAGCATGAGCAGAGTGTTGTTGATTTCTGGAAGTCTGCGAAAGTGGTGACTAGCAAAGATGGGAAGTATTCTTCCATTCAAGCAATTGTCATGGAATAAAAGTTTTTGTGGATGCTGATATTTTTTCTCCGGTGACTGGAGTTAAGTCTGAAGGAGAAGTCTTCATTCCTGAATCGGAACATAGAAATGGAGGACCTAGGAAATTCAACAAACTGTTGCATGGATTGAGAATCCTGAAGACATGAGAGCCTCTCTCATGCGTCCCAAGGCTAGGGTCTTGTATGCCATTTTAGGGTGTTGCCTTCTTCCCAAAATGGGCAGCAAAAAAACATGTTTCTGAGTTGGAAAGATTCTGCGTCATTCACTTGCTGAAGAGGAAGAAGCTTGATCTTCCTAAGATCATTTTGTTCAACATGTTGAAAAGGGTTAGTGACTCAGCAAGCAGCTTCACTCACACAACCTTGATCACAAGATTTCTTGTACTTCAATGTTCCTATTGAGAAGGGTATGATCATAAAGCACCAACTTATTTCTCCATCTCCAACATCAAACAAATGGGCATCTCTGTTAAACGCCCACCTCCTGAGCCTACCTTGAAAGAATTCCTTGCGTTGGAGAAAATTGCAACAACTAGATGCAGTGCCATTGATATCTTGGAGAATGAACTACGTGGAGATCCTCGCAGAAGTGAGTTCATTCCTACAAAAACTACTCCAACAAAGATAGTCAAAAGAAAAAGGTCCAAGCAAGTTCAGAAACCTTCTGAAGATTCTACTATTCAGAAGGTGACACCTTCTGAAACTACTGAAGTAAGACAGTCTGAAGGTGTTAAGGCACAACTCAGACAGTCTGAACCTGTTCATAAGGTCCTCTTAGGATCTACTGAAATTGTGGGTTAGACCAATGAGGTTCTAGCTACTCAAGAAACTGAGCCTACCTCTATCCCTGAGGGACAGGCTATAGTTTCTGATTAGCACATGTTGCAACAATAGTTCTTAATTTAGAATATGATGATTCTTCTGAAAAGACTATTAATGCAATGCATTTAGCTTCCATCAACATTGATCTAGAACTGTAGAAGGTAGCTGCCATTGCCATTGCTCTGGAAGAAGAGGAAGCTAAAACAGACAAGGAACAAGAGGCTCAAGATCTATGCCATTGTTGCTGCTGCAACAACAAGCCATTTTAGAAGATGAAAGGTTGGAGCAAACCACCTCTAGGTTGAAAAGAAGAAGTGCAAGTGTCAAGTCTTGGAAGTTGAAGAGGAGAAGGTTGTTATCTCCTGTTCCAGAAGCAAGTCTGTACAACAGAGGAGGCTAATCAAGTTTCAGCAAGCTGTAAACTTGAAAGGAAAAAGAAACTAGAAGAGCTCAAAAAGAAAGAAGCAAGAAAGAAAAATATAGCTACTGAGAAAGCTCAACAAGAAGTTGTTCCCCTACAAAAAAAATAAAGGTTGTCTTTGGTAATGTCACTCCTTCTGAAGAAGAAAAGACTCCTTCTCCCAAACCTGCTGAACCCCAATAATTTCCATCTCATTCATCATCATCTTCATCATTTTCAGATTTTTTCAGAAGTGAACTCAGAAGAAAATTCACTCTCTAAACCCTCTGGCTGTATATGGAAAAGAAGTAATCTTCCAAGGGAATTTCCGCTGAAAGAAAAGTCTAGGGATCTGACTAGAACTCCTACCTATGATTTGGAACTGCAAGCCTCAACTGATGCTCAGATGATGGCTGTTGCAGAAGTGCCTCACAGATTTTATAATGTTCCATTGGAGGAGAGGCCTAAAGTTCATAAGTTCCCAAATTTATATGAGAAGTTACTGTTCTTTAAGGTTGCACCACCTCTTGCTACTCCTAAAGGTTTGATTCTGGAGTCAGCTAAAGCAACAAGGAACAGAAAGCTGCAAGCCCAAAAAGAGAAAGGTGAAGAAGAGCACCTTCTACCTGATCAGCTAGAAAAGATCAGAAGAGGAGTGCAATATCCTTGCCACAAATGGAAGTTACTTGATCCATTTTCTCAAGATCAACATAGCTTATCCTATGAAGACTGGGTAACAGTAAGGATGCTATATCTATAAGCTGAACTAATTGATCAACATGTTATGAGAGCTTCAGGCTGTAGAGATTTCAACCCTCCTTTGCCTAATTCTGTGAAGCTATCTACGAAGATTCTTGTCAACCAGATAGGATCATTCCTAAGTATCCTTTTCCTGAAAGATTCTTTGAGAAGAAGAGGAATTCAAGGTGTACCCTCTCGATCTTAGTCCTTTCAAGCCTATGACTCCTGCTCAGTGGAGAAAGTTACTAGAATATATCATGAGGCATGGAGGTGGACTGGATCATGTTTACAGAGACTGGGTATGGGAATCTTACTGGAGTGAGCGCGAAAAGGAAGGCTCTTCATCTGGAACTTCTTGGAATGATGAAGATTCAAGAACTGCTGGAAGCTATACATCCAGGAGTCCAAACTCTTCTTTCCAGGACGTTTTCCTTTATCAGATCGAGAACTACATGAGGATTGGGTGATTCAGAAGAGACCCTATCAACAATACTTCTATGTTGTGTATAAACATGATGAGTTCAGGCTGCCTAAGGGTTTTCAAATGTTCAGATTCTCTTGCAGGCATCTATCCATTGTTCTTTATGAGATGAATCTCAAAGAAGTTGTTGCACTGGGAAGAAAAATAAAAAGTTAAGAGTCAAGAACATGGAACTTGTACAAAGGACTGATCAGATTTTGGATACTCAACAACAACTGCAAGAAGGGCAAAGAGATTTCAGGGAAGTTGTTCTTTCTGATTTGGAAAGGCACAGGCTTGAGATCAAGGCTCTGATTGAAGAAGCTTTGTTGGACAGAAGAACTAGTTGAGCCATAGTCTATGATGTTTGATGAACACATTTTTACTCACACTTTGCATAATTAAACTTAGCTTTTTGGACTGTAATTTTGATTAAATCCACTGCTTTAACTGGGATTTACCGAATTGGGATTTAATTGTAAATGTTGTTTAATTTCGGATTCTAAGCTCTGACCTACCTATCTTGTTTTGATGATATCTGGAGCTATAGGTGTCCGATTTGGGTGATTCCAGTGGCATTAGAAAGCAAACATCTGGGGCTTTAATTTGACATGCTATAACTATACTCCCATGAAGGAATTAGGAGCAATTGCAATTTAAAGTTGGGCTATGGAAACTGACACAGGAACATCATTGTTTTAAGACTTGTATTAGTGTATTGGGCCTAATACTTGTTAATTTCAGCCCAAACATCATTTAGATCTAATTAATTAGGAGTAGATCTATAAATAGGGGCAATTACTCTTTTGAGGGGAACTCTTTCTCATTTTCTAAAATTCAGATTTGAAGTCTCTTCATTTTCTCTCTTTTTCTCTCTCTTCTTCTTCCATTTCATTTTTCCTCTTCAACCTCCATGGAAGGCTGAATTCAAGGTTGATTCTCAAGTGTTCTTAGCATTGGATCTTGAGGTTTCATCTATGCAATTTCGTTTTTCAATTTTCTGCACATTTTCTCTTCTCTAATCTCTAGAATTCTAGGATTTTGAATCTTGAATTGGAATGCATTCTTCATGCTTCTTCTTCTCCTCTTAATCCTAAATTCGAATTTTAGTTTGTTTAATTCTAAGATGAGTCTACTGTTTGCTTAATTCAGTAGGTTACGGATTAAATTCTCACACAAGTTTGCTTAATCCTTGTATGAGATAATTGAAGAATTGATTGATGCTTAATTGCATAATTCGAATTTGTGTAGGAATTGATAATTTTCTGTAAATCAATGAAAGATCCTATGTGAATGACCTTGAAAATTCATCCATTTTCATACATATTTCTGTTCTTGAATTGTTGAATCAACAATTCTTGTGAGTAAATTCGGATTTGCTATTGAATTCCTTTAAGAGACGACTTTGGTTAATTCTCCATTAACTACATTTTCTGAATACTAATATTTTGTTGAGTATAGCCTCGATCAATGTTTAGCCAAATATCTTTTCAAACAATTTTTTGTTGTTTGAACAAATTTTGTAAGTTGCTTATGTTTGTTATATAAATATGCTTAAGTTTTGGCTCTGTTATTTATGAGTTCTGTGCTGAATTCCATAATTTGTTACGTTCTTAAGTCTTAAATGCTCTGAACAAATGGTATTGTTCTGAAATTAATTATGCTCTGATATTTAATGCTCTGCACAACTTCATGATTTATTGATATGATGTTCAATGCTCTGGTATCCCTTTGATTGATGACAAAGGGAGGAGTACAAACTAACAAAAACTAAAGTGCAAAGTGTTTACAGAAAAAGGAGCATCTTACTCATGAGGAGCATTAAGAAAATCTTAAGTGTCTGATTGAGGGGCAGAAATTTCTTAACTTACCTTATATTTCAACCTCGTTCAGTTTTTTTTAGTTTAACAAATTTGTCATCATTAAAAAGGGGGAGAATGTTGAATCTCAAAAATATCATTAAGTATTTAATAATAATTGAGTCTCACTTTCCTAAGTTTTAATGAATAACAAAATTATGTTAAAGTATCACTTGCAAAACTGTTTTTTGGGTTAACAAAATTTCACCTTGTTAATTTGCTTTATTGAAACACACACTACAAAACTGTTTTTGAGCTTTCTAGCTAAAACTATTTCCTAAAACCAACTCAGAAACAAAGTTACATATTTGAAAGTATTCATTAAGACTCCTAGCTTACATAGACCAGAAGCATTTTAAACAAACAAGTTTTTCATAACTATAGGGACAAACAGAGAAACACTAGAAGGGGGTTGAATAGTGTTTCTATAAAACTTGAATATATTTTTGAAACCATTTTATAACAAAGCGTTTTCTAAAAGCTTTCAGATAACTTGTTGTTATCTGAAGTTGAATAAACTGTCTGAAGATCGTTCAGATAGATAAAATGGTTCATAGGAAAATAGGAAATATTTTGTAGTGTGTGTTTCAATAAAGCAAATTAACAAGGTGAAATTTTTGGGTACTCAGCAAGATTTATCCTGGTTAACCCAAAAAACCTTGGGATAAGTTCAGTCCCCACACAAGGTGAAATTTCTACTAACTTCTCAAAGTTACAAGTATTCTTTGTATCAAATGCCTCTTCAGGAAACTCACCAAGTATTCTTCTTGCAGAGCCTCTCCAGGCGTCTTAGTATTATCCTTACAGAGCCTCTCTAGGCATCTAACCAGTTTTAAACAAGCAAGCTTCTCCACTCAACACGACAGTCAAGAAATAACTTCTTACTTGGTGGAGGAGTTACAATAGAATGAGATGAAGATGAAAGGTTTTGCTTAAGGTACTAACACCATTGTGTGGATAAACTATGAGGTTCTCAAGTGGGTTACCATGATTGTATGGTGATGGGTATCTCTCTCAATCACTCAAAGAGTGTATATAAACCATTACAAAATAAGCAATACCTACTACAAGATATTAGCTAAAATAGCATAGGGAGGTAGTGAGAATAGGGATGAGAAGAGGTCAGAAGCAATGTTTCTTCTTCTATATTCGGGACCATCTCTTCTCAACATTGAGTTTTTCAATTCAGATCCTTTATATAGACATATTAAACTAGTTGTTACTAACTATTTTCTGACCATTACATCACTTTTTCGTACATTGCTACCTCGTCAGCAAAAGTCAATTGCTTCTGAGTCTAACCAAGCAGTTTGCTTCTGAGTTTTGCTTTGAAGAGGTCCAGTCTGAGGTGTCTTTCTGAAGTACATTCTAAAATGATAGTCATTCCTTCCGAGGTTGATCACTTGATAATCTTGATTCCACAAGCATATAACATTTTCAAATCATGGATTCAACCTTTCTTTATCCATTCATGAGACGGTACAGTTCAGAATCACTTTGTTTTAAAACCCTTTCTGTTGTTACTTCTTTGATGATAGTATTTTCTGAGTATGCTGAGAAGCTTCTGATGTAAGTGTTGTTTAGATCAAGGATGCTTCTGAAGTCTTGTCAATGAGTATGCTTCTGAGCTATCTGACTTATGCTTCCGAGTCTGAGTCTGACCTTCTTACATCCGAGTCTTGCATCTGAGTCTGACTTAGCTTTACTCAACTCTTCTCAAGTCTTCTTGACTGATGATAATTTCTTTTATGGTTTGAGACTTGATTCTTGATTCTAAGATTCTTCTTAAGATGTTGAATCTTGGTGCATGATTGATCAAGCTTCTAAAACTTTGTTTGCCATATTCTTAATTGATCTTGTCACTTGTCTTAGTGTATTTCTGCACACTCAAGCTTCTCAAATCTCATAAAACACATTAGTAACCTAAGAATAGAAAATCTTAAGTTTGATCAAAAGGTTTGTTATCATTAAAACCAGTTCACAGAGGGTTTTGACTTTACAAGTTCATCTTCTTTCTTGTCTTCAATTCATATTCCATACCTTCTATGAGAGTAATTGAGAAATTGGTTAAGCAAAATGGATTGATTCAAACTCAATTGGTCACAATTTTTACTTTCATGTTCTTCCCCAATCCTTTTACATTCTTGCTAATCCCCCTTAAATTCAGTCATTTAGGGTATGTTTGATTCAATTTTATTTTTAGTTCTTTAAATTGTTTTACAAAACAGTTTTGAAATGTTTTTCATAAATGAAATGATTTATTTACAACATTTCCAACAAAAAACAAAAAAACTAGTAGAAATTAGTTTTCCAAATAAAATCTCAAAGTAGTTTTAGAATATAGTTTTTAAAAACTAAAAAACAGTCACACTTTTCAAAACTATTTTTAAAAGTTGTCCATCAAACAGGTTTTTTCAGTTTTTGTTTTTAAAATAGAAAATAGTTTTTAAAAACTGTAAACAAACAGACCCTTAAATTCTTGTATCTCCCAATCCTTTAATTTTCACCAATCCCCCTTACTTTTCAGCCATTACATTCCTATTATTGGAGAGGAAAAGTGGTTTCACCAACTTACACTTGATGTCATCATCTTGTTCTTCTTAATCCAATTTTTTTCTTCTTTACTCATTCTGTTGTTGTTGTTAAATCTGATTTCAAATTTAAATTCAGTGATATCAATTCCCTAAGTATATGTGGTTGATCGTTCTAAATGCTTAGTAGAAATTGGTTGTTCTTGATGGTCATTTTTGTTCTCATGTTTGAAGACTAGGAATTCATTATTCAATCACCATTGTGTTTTTTAAAGCATTGTATTTATTTTCCAAACCACTTGAAATGATTGAAAAATGGGTCTAATCATCAATGATACTAAATTTTTATTCAAGTTTCCATTTAATTAATTATGGGTGGGGATCAACTTACTCCTGGAGTAAGTCTGGGTAAAGTTACTCCGCTTAATAAGTTCTTATAAACATTGAATTTCATCAATCCAACCGTCAGATTAACAGTTTTCATTAAATAGATCGAGCCTACAAAATTTCATAAAATTTAAAAATTATTTGATGTTTCATCAAATCACTTCAATTGAACGTGCAATATACTTTTTAAAATATAAGTAAATGTTTACTCTAAAATTACATACCTATGAATGACCAATTGATCTAAAATTTTTTTATGCATAATTATCATATTAATATCAAATTAGTCAACGGTTAGATTTGTTAAGTTACATTCTATAAGAAGTTATTAACGGAATAATTTTACCAGAGTTACTCTGGAGTAAGTTGATCCCCACCCATTAATTATAAAATCAAAATTTAAAAGAGGGTCTAAGGTTTATTTCAACTTGTTGTTGAGGTGTTCTTCACTTGTTCTTGATGTTATCCAAACATATATCACTTCACACCACCTTTCAAGTTTCTACTTCCTCTTTTATTGTTTGCAGCTTTTTTTCAACTGTTTCTACTGGTTGGTGCTTCTCAACTTTGTCCCTTCCTTCTATTTCCTCCTAATTGTTCAATTTCCGGTCAATTCATCTTTTGCTTTATAGCATTCCATTCAATTTTTATCGATTGTTTCAAAGGAAAATCAGTGAGATAAATGGAGGACAAAATTCTACAAAACTAAAACGAAGGAAAGGAATATAGTTATCATTGAATTGTACCATGAATTTAAACATATAAATAATCAAGAGTTGGAATCAAAATCCAATAATAAATGAAATTTCTTTCTTTGAGAATACGATTCTAACATAATAAACTAAGCAATAGTATAATTATTCTAACAGGATTGTTATAATAAATTAGTCATATCTTTTAGTATTGGGAAGAGGAGTGCCATCTAAGAAATGTTTGATTAGAGAAAGGGCTCTTGCTGGCTGGTAGCTTGGCACTTGATGTCCTGCTTCTCTCACTGTGGCAAAAGTTAGACCTCCCTTGTATACTTGAGTATAGCCTCCAACCTGTTTCATTATTAATTCACATGAAATTTCATTAGAGAATGTTTATATAAATCAAGTTTTAATTTGATGATGATGGAAAAAGAAATTATACTATCTTTTAGCATGGTCATGAACAAAACAGAACCAGCAAATCATGATTATCCTTTTTATTCAATTGTTGGGGATTTGAAGGTTTCTTGTTTGATTTGAATATGTGATGGCATTAGACATTGACATTCTACCATAATTACCTCTCCATATATGAACCATGGATGCCAGGTAGTTTGAATGGGAAGCTTCATCTTGTTAATGGAATACTTGGTTGAAGTAACAGGCACCCTTCCATCTATATCACCACTGTATCATATATACAATAGATAAATAAATAATCAAAATTAATTTATAAACACATATCTTTTACTATTAATTACAAAGAATGAGAATGACAAGGGACATAAGTGTTACAGTAAGACAGAAATTAAAAGAAAATTATCATTATTATGTACAGGGAACATCAATTTTACCTAAAAATCCAGACCCTGAGTCCACTATTGAGGAATTCATGTAAAAGGGGAATGACTGTTGAAGGACTATCTTCCCACTTTGAAATGATATCACTACAAGGCTCCCAGTCATATTTGAGCTTGGTGACATTGGCATGGATGGCCTCTTGAACATCACCTCGGTTAAGATATGCATATACATAGTTATCACTACAGGGATCAATAACAACCTGCATAAAAAAAAAGAAGCATCATGCATAAGATCTAGTTAAGTTCCATTAAAATTCACTGTTTAAGAAAATAGGTATCATTTACATGAGACAATTATGTTACAGCTAGAAAATCTATATCATAGTAAGACTAACTTTTCCGATGATTTTTTTATTTTGTTTTCACACGCAAGACTTGAAGCTGACACCTTATTTAAAAAGAATTATGTAACAGTATTGAACCAACCATATGATGGTAAATAAAATGGTCATTTAGGATTAAAGTTTCTAAGTATCTACACTTAGCCACAAACAGAAAAAGAACTAACATAGGAATCATTTGATGAATAAAACAATTCATGTGTGACTCATTTAAAAAAATTAAAAAATGAGAGATTTAATGGGAAAATTATAATATTTTGAGCGATTTAAGGATAGCAACAAAAAGAAAAGGGGTTGGATTTTGGATCTCACAGAGTTCTTCTTGGGCTGGGTAGTGAGGTTGGGATTATTGCAGAGTGGAGCATAGATGTTGTAGACATCAATGAAGGCAATATCCTTCCCAATTTCATCAACTGCTGCATTGCACTCACTAGTCTGGTTGGAAGCACTTGATGAGAGATCACAAAATTTGTTGATATCATGTGCTGCTTGGTCTGATATGATTGCATGGCTGGCAAGAAAATCATACATTCCTTTTGTATCTGTTTCATCATTGATCACTGCATTCCCAATCTAGCAAAACAGGGCATATTCATTTGAATGCACATTAGTTTTGTTCCTTTCATATTGTTTCTTATAATACATAAACATGGCATTTTAAAACATACTTGATAATATCATAGTAATTAAGTGTCATTTGGCTAGATCTCAATGAAATTAAATTAATGCCTAATTTAATCCATTCTCGGTGTAAAACAAATTTAACATTTCAATTCTAATTAATTAGAAGTCTCCTCTGTCCTCCAATACTCTGCAAACGATTAGTTTATTCTATGCTACTGCCTACATCTATGAGATTAAATTTGGAGTTGACATATAAAATGACTAAAACACTATTTTAATATTTGAAAGATATAGAATCGGTTAGTTTAATATTGGAAAATGAAATTACCATTTTGATTAAAAATATCAATTAATTTAGTCCTTTTTAAATATTGATTTACTCTCTAAAAATAACTAAATTGATCCTTTTATCTTTTAAGATCACAAATGATAAATTCAATCTTAGAGGACTTAAGTGACCAACCTTTCACTTTTCAGAATTAAAATGATGATTCACTCCATATAAAATCTCTGTGACGTAATTTAGAGCGTGTTTGACTTGTCATTTCAGCTAATTAATTGAAAGTTGAAAATAGTTGCTGAAACCATTCAGCAGTGTTTGAGAATGTAGTTTTTTTTTTGTACCTACAAGCTTTTCTTAAAAGTTACTTGGGGTGGTTTTTTTTTAAAAAAGCTCCAATTTTCAGCTACTAGCTGAAAATTAATTACAAGTTTAGCCCTCAACCACCCTCACTTATCATTATTTAATAATTATGTTGTCATTAAATGTTATTTTATCATTTTCAACTAGTTTTACCGAACACATTCAATAACTTTTAAGCTTTCAGCTAACTTTCAGCTAATTTTACCAAATAAACTTAACGATGGTTGCATCGTTTTGTCACCAATCAAACTTAACAACAAATCACTATTTAGCTTGCAACTCAAGAAAAAAAGGGTGAAAAAAAGTATCTAAATTCACTGCTAAGTAGCAACCAAAAGGAAAAGACCAAAATTGACAAAGAAACATCAACAACTACTAGTAGTACTACAATGCTGCAAGTGAACAGTGGAATTGTTCTGGTTGTTTCCCACAATGTCCTATTTTTTGGGTCGATACAAATCCACAATACCTAACTACCCAGGGCAAGGTCCACCTATGGCCCAAATAGACCACACTTATCATATGCTTGCTACTCCTTATTCCAGTGACATCAAAGAAGTTTGCATTACTATTGGAATCTCATTATATTATCATTGAAATGATTTAAAATATCTCATCATTATTGACATGATCACTAGTAACCCCACCCACCCCCAAAGAAAAACCAACGATATAATGTGCAAAAGAAAGGACCAGATTTCCATGATTTGAATTTAATAAATCCACATAAAAATTAATAAGTCAATCATATGCAATGAATTAATTACATAACAACTCAGTACTATCAAAAGGACTAGTGGGCCAATTTTGCTTTCAAACAAATGTATATTTGAAAATAGGTAAGTTATAATAACTATTCGTTTGTCTTTGTAAATAAGTAAAATTTCCTAAAAATCTGTTTCTTCACCATCATGATGTTAATAAGAAATTTGGAAAAGCCTATACAGTTAGGCTATAATGTTGTAAGACAATGTTCATCATTTGTGTTTAAGGGCATAATTAACACGTGAACTAATGATCATTTCTCATGCTTTACACATGGAAAGGGAAAAAAAGGAGTGGGGGTAACTAGAGAGGCACAAATTAAAACGTACCATTATTCCTTTGAGGTTGACGAGTGTCTTGTTTGCCTTTTTGTTATGGAAGAGAATATTGTGTGCAAGTTGAGGGACATAATGCCCAGCATAGCTCTCCCCAGCAATATAGAAATCTCTATTCTTATATTCAGGGAACCTTTCCAACCAATTCACTAAGAACACATAGTTATCTGCAGCTGTTTTTCTATCCCCATTTGTGTCATAATCAGATGATTTGTTTGAGTAAGAAAATCCTACCCCAGCCGGTGACTCCGGAACAAAATATTGCAGCTTCAAAGTTAATTAAAGTCACAAGTTAGAAAGAAACTTAAATTAAAGTAATTAATTTTTAATAGGTTAAATACTTTTTAATCCCTTAAAATATAGCGAAATTTGGTTTTAGTCCCCAATTTATTTTTTCATTGCTTTTGGTCCTCCATTTTTTCAAAATCACATAATTTTAGTCCTTGTCGTTAATTATATTCCCCTAAACGATGACGTAGTAATATTTATTGTAGATTTTTCTATGGATTTTCCTTCGAATTTTCATGTAGATTTCAAAATTTAAAGGAAATTTTGCTTAGATTCTTTATTTTGCGGGAAATTTACTATAGATTTTTTTACTACAAAGCAAAGGAATTTTATAATAGCGTACTTAGTAAAAAAAATTGTAGTTTTTTTAATTTATTACACATGAATTTTCTAAAGAAAAAATTGCAAGAAATTTCCTGTAAATTTTAACAGGGAAAAATCGTAGTGAAATTGCGAAAATGACTTAATAGAGTACAGTTAATAAGGAGAACTAAAAGCATGTGGTTTAAAAAATGGAGAACCAAAACCAGTGAAAAAATAAATGAAGGACCAAAACCAAATTTATCATATTTTGAGGACCAAAAACATATTTAACCTATTTTTAATGGGTTAAATATATTTTTAGTCCCTGAAAAATAGTTGAGATTTGGTTTTAGTCCCTACAATTTAAAATTGATGGTTTTGGTCCTTCAAAAGTTGAAAATACACCAATTTTGTCCTTATTATTGCCTTATTTTGCTACAGATTTTGCTACGGATTAGTTACGAATTTTTATCAATAAGGACTAAATTTGTGCATTTTTAATTTTTGGAGAACCAAAACCACCGGTTTTAAATTGAGGGACTAAAATCAAATCTCAACTATTTTTCAGGACTAAAAATATATTTAACCCCATTTTAATTAATAGTAAAATTAATTAAAGATCTAAAAGGAATAAGTTTCATGATCAGTTTGAGGTAATACCGTAGTTCCATGAATATCTATTTTTGTAAAGCGTTTTCCCATCACTGTTACACGGAAGGGTCCAATTTCTTGCATTGCTCCATACGCAAGAGATGAACATCCAGGACCTTTGAAAATTGAAATATTATATGGTTAATTAACTATAATGAGAGACAATAATTTTAATTAGTTTATATGAATCTAATTAATATTTTAAGTACTGGATGCAGACAGTCAAATTACCCCTAGGAGTTAAACACATGCACATGAGTCCAATTCCCAGTTGTCTTGAAAAGAATATACAACTAAAGACACATTAATTAATCATCAAATTAGTAACTTAATTGCAATCCATATATAATAATCTACATAACAATCCCGATAAACACTCTCTTATATGTTTGTTCTTCTAGGATAGATACAATATGTACGCCGAGAAATCCTCTAGTGGCGTGGATTATGGGATTTGAACACCTGTTATTTTTCAAATCGCCGGTGATCTAGTAAATAAAACAACTACGAAAATTCATATTCATAATTGCAATCCATATATAATAATTCCACTAAATTGACCAAATAATTGTGTCATAATTGGCAATTAGAGACTAAGAATGTAAAAAGAACTCTTAAGTTTAATCTCATTGAAAATTAATAACATTCTTAGGAAGGGTGAGATTTGAGAAGTTGACTAATCTCAAGTACAACTCTTCATAGGGGATAAATGTGGTTTAAAAAACACTAATATTTTGGTATATCATTTTGTTTTATTTATGTACTTCAATTTTTGAAAAAAATAAAGTCAAATTCATTTAACCCTTTTGTAGTAAAAAATAATAGCATATAAAAAATATTAGTAGATTTTATTGTAAATAATTCATTTTTTTTTAAAAAAATTCATTTATATTAAGAGTTCACATGTACACATAAATTATAAATTCATAAAAAAAAGAAAGTTAATTAATTGGATTTTAAAATTTTTATATATACAAACATTTATTGGTGTACTGCCACATCATTTAATGAATATAACATTTCATATGTTATTAAATTCAAAAATACATCATTAAATGTTTGTGTAAAAATTTTTTACACTAACCATGTACATATATTAAACTCTAATTAATTTTTCATTTGAAATAGTTTTTACTTGGCATATCAATGTCAGAGAAATGTAGTATAACTATACGCTTTAGAAATTTATATATTATATGAGTTTAATATAAATATATAATCAGTATAAAGAAATTTTACTATATGCTTCCACATCATTTACTTGTGTTTGGATGGAGAATTTAGAATTCTCAAAATTGTAATAGAGTCTATTAAATAAATTATAAGTATGAGAGGAATTGTAAATAATAACCTAAAAAATTAAACATAACAGAGAAATGTTAAATTTTTTTTAACATGATCATTTGAAATTCCTCCCATTTATCATACAAATCCCTCTTATTTGTCTTTTAAAAATTCTTTCTTTTACTATTTTAACAAATAAAATCTAGTAATTTCAATTGCTCCATCCAATCTAAGGTTATTGAATTTAATAACATATGAGATGTCACATTCATTAAATGATGTGGCGGCACACCATTTATTGTTTATGCATTATTTATTAAATTTAATAATATATGAGGTGTCACATTCATTAAATGATGTGACGACATATAATGAGATGTATATGTAAACTTCTTTACTCTAACATTGTATATCAATTAAATCTTATTATATAAGTGTTATTAAATTATGTGAGCTTCCCTCCAATTTAACACAATTTAATAATAATGTATATGTTGAAAAGAATATATTAAATTGTTTTTTTTTCCTTGTTTTATATCAATAAATAAAACATTAATCTCCCCAATCTGTCTCACGCAGTTGGAATATATATTTACAAGTTTCTGGTAAGAGGTTCAACCCCTCCCAATAAAACAATCATTTTTCATTCTCTTTTTTCAATGCAGATACTTTAAGGGCCACTTTAGTAACAGGATTTTTCCAAAGTCCTAAACCAATAAATATACCCTGTTATTATGTGTGTACTGTGTAACAGTTAATCCCAACATAAGAAAATGATATACAAGTCATGCAAACTAATTATAACGCTTGTGAGAAAGAAAAAGAACAACCACTATATGATGAAGGATAATAATACGTTGGTTGAACAACTCTCATCTATAAAAGACATGTATACAATTAATCATTATATAAGTGGTTTTAGGTAGGTCCGAATTTTAATTTTTTTCCTCTGTAATTAAGTTGTATATAATTTTCAAAGCAGCATTACTGACACTTTAGTGGAATCATCATATATCTCAGTTGATGTATCAGTGGCAAGAAAATAAATAATTTTTTGACTAGTAAAACGGATAAAACAAAACAAATCATTAAGAAATAAAAGGAACCGTCCCATAAGATGTACTTAACAAGCTTTTCAGGCCAAATTCTTTAAATTTTTCCATGGTATTATAATGGCTAGATTATGTTTTTTGTAGTCAAAATATCACAATTATTTTATTCGTCTCTCATTTTTATTTTTTTAAAGTGGCCTCCAAAAAGTTTTTTTTTTTAAATGGTCCATTTATTTTTTATTATAAAGTGCTGACATGACATAAAAAATAGAGGGACAATTGGAAAAATTGAAATATTTTAAGGGACTAATTTAAAAATTGTGATTGTGATATTTTATAGGGACTAATTTCAAAATTGTGATATTTTTAGGATTACTTAGAAAAAATAATTGAAAAAAATAGAGGGATCATTTAAAAAAATTATTTTGAAGGACTACTTTAAAAAAATTAAAAATAGGAGATCAAATAAAAAATCGTAATATTTTGAGGGACAAAAAACATAATTAACTTATTATAATTAAAAATTCATTTCCTCAAGCGAAATCTCTCCCTCGTGATGTGAAAAAAACAAAAGAATGTGAGTTCGCAAGGCAAAGAAACAGTTTTGTGCATGTGCAAGTTTGTTAGGCTTTCAATTAAAAAAAAATAAAAAATAGCTTTCATATATTTTTTAGTGTGCAGCACTTCAATTCAACTATACATTATTAACATGATGCATTAATTTTTTCTTTTCATTGAAACAAAGGACTAATTAGATCTAATAAGTGATGATATGAATTATATACCTCCATTGAGCCAAAGAGAAGAGGCAGAGGCAGTGTTTTCTTTAGAACGTTGAGCTTCCACAAAGTAATAGTAAAAGGCACGCCCTGCCAATTTATCACTGTGACATACCCTCCATACTGAGAGAATTTCACCTGGGGCTGCCCTGGAAGCTTCTCAATCCTATCTTTCTCTTTCAAACCATCCTGAGAATGAACCATGGCAGCATCATGCACAATAAGCTCTTGTGCCACAAATTGGCTGCTATCAATTTGTGAACTTCCTTGAACTTGGACTTATGAAACTTGTCAGGGCTCTAACTTGTGTTGCTTCCATGGATTTCATCCACAAAGAGGGTAACAATGAGAAAGGATAGAAAAACCCAACAACTTGCTTTGCCCATTATGCAAGTGTTTTATATGAAGAACCCAGAAGAAATTAGAGGGTGACAAAGAGTGGAAGGTGTTATTGGAAGGTGAGAAATGAAGTTAGAGGTAGCTTATGAGTGTGTATACATGAATCCAAAAGCTAGCTAGCTGTTTTATAATGTTCATATAGAAAAAGTTTAATTGTTTTTAGATTTTAAGTTGCAATTGCAACTACCTTGAGGGGCAAGATTGGGTGACTCGACCCAAATAATATATGATAAGGAAGTGGACAAATTGAATGATAAGAGTGTGTTCCTGGCCACCAATCATGTTCTGCCATGTGTTGTAGAGTTTAGGGAGCATGGTCAATTAAGTGCACATGCAAGTAGGAGAATAAAATTAATCTTATTTGAAAATTGTATGACACCGCATAATTGTTCTATAGGAAAATATCATTTTCATATCAAAATCTTTTTTTTTATGTGGACCCTTAGTATAAAGCTTAAAATGGATTTGGGCTTCTAGTTCTTATTCTCTGTTTGCGAGAGCAGAGGATTTTCTGAATAGAAAAAAGAGGCAAAATTAAGTAATAATTGGAATTGGAAGAAAGTTAAAAAAGAGAGAGAGTGACCCTCAATTCATTTTCGAATATGTAATCTCTTTTTTCATTAGTATATAAATTAAACTAATTATATAAATAGTCCTCTAACTTTTACAACATGTTAGATTGATCCTTATCAGGGATCAATGTAATGGAATTATAAAAATTAGGGGACTAACATAATGGATATTTAAAAGTTTAAAGATTACTTATATAATTAATTTAGTTTGAGAACTAATGAAGAGAAATGTGACAAATTCAATGATGAAATCAAAAGTTCATTCAAGGGAGGTAAAAGAAAAGGAAAATTACTGTTCTAAAATAAATTTATTTTACTGTGATATAGCTTCTGCAGGAGGCCATGTAAGTATTATAAATTTTATAAATTACAATTTTTTTTGGTGAAATATGGGCCACTAGGGCCAAAAACATAAAAAATAACTACACTACAATCTACCCGTAAAAATCAAAACAGTAAGGAACAATAGCAAAAGCTGGGACACAGTTGGAAACCCTATACTCCTCATTCAATTCGAAACCTTTCTTAGCAAAGCAGTCTGCAAGATTGTTTCCTTCTCTCAATGTGTGCTTCCACAAAATTTCAGACACCTCCTTGGCCGCATTCTGAACTCTATCAACCAAAGTATGAGATAGATGATTTGTTGAGCATCCCTCTGCTGCAAACTTCATAGCTTGAATCGAATCCACTTCCACAACTACACGATTCCACCCATTTTATTTAGCAACCTTTAAGCCCTCTCAAAATACCCCAAAGCTCCGCATCTATGATCGAGCAATTTCCAAGTTTACAAGCAAATCCCATTAAGAATATACCCTAGTGGTCTTTGATTACCCCTCCAGAAGCTGCTGCTTCTCTTCCCAACGAAAAGGCTCCATCCGTGTTAATTTCAGCCAACCCTCAGGTGGAGGCTCCCATCTAACTGAAACGGTTTTGCCCAGATCCTTTCTTAACAAGTTAGGTTTTGTTTTCAATGCTTGCATAGTTGAGTGAATTTGGGAACAAATTATATATTTGACCAATTTTGTTGATGATCAAACTTGGTTAAAAATTAAATCATTTCTTCTTCGCCAAATTCCTTCCAGGGTGAACCCAATAATGAGATCTCTACGCAGAAGATCCCCATCCTGTGGCTGATCCTACAGAATTTCTAGAAGCCTAGCATTTACAGATCGTGGCTCAAGAAATTTATTAAGGTACTCTCTGTTTAAAAAAAGAAGCCCATATATGAGATGCTTCATCACAGTCTCTGAATAAATGCAATAATGTTTCTAGATATTTCTTGCAAATTGGACGCAAATTATCTAAAGTTAAATGTCTTCTTACACTCTAGACATTAGTGAGAAAGTCCATGTGATGCTAGTTTCCAGAGTAAAAGATGAATTCTCTGAGGGCCTTGCTATTTCCAAATCAATTTCATCAGTTTATTTGGATTGGAGAGGCTAACTGAGGTAATTTCTTCATAGGCAGAACTAATGGTGAACCACCCATCATTGGTTCCTTTCCACACAAGCTTGTCTGATTTTGAGTTTGGATCAGGAGGACCATTCCTAATATTTTATTACAAATTGTAGCAGGTACAATGTTTGGAACTTGGCCAAATTCCATTGACCTTGATCATTGATAAAGGACTGCACCATGAGCTTTGAATCTTCCTCAGGAATTGATTGTCTAGCATGCAAAATGGAGGGGACCAACTCCTCACACCCAATCATCCATCCAAAATTGAGCAGCAACTCCATTGGATTCTCCAGGTACAACATTCTAGAAATTCATTCCAAACTTCACAAATTCAATTTCATGTGTGTGATGCAATTAACTTCCTCTTAACATTAGGACTAATACTATTGCCACAATTGTATTTAGCCTTCAAAACCTGCACCCATAAATCTTCTTGGTTATGAATTAACACCCAACATAGTTTCATCATATATGCTTTGTTAAGATCTCTACTTTTCCTCAACCCGAGACCTCCCACTAGTTTAGGACTGCAAACCTTGTCCCTACCAACTAGATGATTTTTTCTATTAGAATCTGTGTCTCCCCATAAGAAATCCCGACAGATTCTATCTAGTTCTTCACAAGTAGAGACTGGTAGATGTGCAGATTGCATGAGATAAGATGGAATAACATTAAGAACTGACTGGGAGAGTGTTCATCTTCCAGAAAAAGAGAGGGTTTTGGCCTTCCAGGTTGATAATATTTGTTTAGCTCTAGCAATGATTTGAAAGTATTTCTTGTTACTCTTCCATGTAATATAGGCACCCCAAGATATTTGTCCAGATCCTCTGTTCTTTGAAACCCCAAGGCTTAAAAAATTTGTTCTCTAACCTGCAAACAAACATTATTAGAGAAAAAAAAACTCTGGTTTTATCTTGGCTTACCTTTTGACCAGAACTAGAACAAAACAAGTCCATGATTGTAGAAATAATCTCTACTTGATCCAAATTCGCTTTAGCAAATAAGATTAAATCATCTGCAAAAGCAAGGTGAGAAATATGTGGACCATTCCTACCAACTTTTATAGGATTCCAGAAACGATTATCAACTGCTAGGTTAATTAAATGAAATAACCTCTTATACATAATACAAAAATATAGGGAGAAATAGGGTCACCTTGACGAATACCTCTAGAGGGAGAAAAAGGCTCAAGAGCTTCCTCATTAAACAAGACTCTCATTCTAGGAGTAGTAATGCATTTATTAATTACTTCTCTAAGATGATCAGTTATACCAACCTCTTTTAAGGTATCATCAATAAATTGACAGTTCAATATATCGTAGGTCTTCTCTAAATCTATTTTAATGGCCATCCAGTCTTTTTTTTTTACCTTTTTTATATCTCATAAAATGAATAATTTCCTGAGTAATAATAATATTATCTCTACATTGTCTCCCAGGAATAAAACTACTTTGGTTAGGCCCAATTAGGTGGTTCATCGTAGACCTAATTTTTTGAGAAATAATTTTAGTAACTATCTTATAAGAGACATACCATAAACTAATAGGTCTATATTGTGACAGCTTAGTAGCTCCATCAACCTTAGGAATTAGGGTCAGCAATGTGTCATTATTTTCAGAGACAGATTGAGGATTAAGAAAAATTTGTTGAACAAGATTACACACGTCTCTACTAACCGTCTCCCACTGAGATTGGTAAAAAATTGCATGAATCATATCTAATCCCGGAGCTTTTAAAACCCCATAGAGAATAAGGCCTTTTTAATATAATCTTCAGTAATAACTTTATTTAAAATACTGATATGATGAGGCAACAGATCAGGGAAATAGTTTGATAAACAGAAATAAACATATTTCCCATCATCAAGAAAAAATTGAGTATAAAAAGTAGTAGTCATATGTTCCAATTCTTGAGTATTGGTAATTAAATCACCATTTTCTGACTTCATGAATTCTTCTAAGTCATCTAGAACGTCTTTCTTTTCTTGAACTAGTCTTCGATCTCTATTTGAACTTCGAATCACTTCTGGGAACTTGACCAAACCTTGAATTATTATTTTTTTATTCCCACATGTTGTATTTCTGATTGGTCAATTTAGAGGTGGACTTGACCACCGACCACACATGAGTTTGACTTCCATATTGATTGGGCAATTCTGCATGCACATTAACTCCACCGTCCAAACATTTCACCATAAATATGCCTTAGCTTTTACATTCCTCTTCATTCCACTACTTTCTTTAATCATGGAAAAGCTTCTTTCTTTGGCTATTGCGTTCGACCTAATCTTTAGTGATTTCATTTTTTATAAGGTCGACGAGGTAGCCAAAGCTATAAGCTTTTTCAACCCTTTCCCCAGGGAAGACGTTCTGATGGCACACTGTTAGAAGCTTGGACCTGCAAGACCTACACTGGAGGAAATGCACCAACTTCAAGCCAGAACTTCAAGCAAGGAAGAGTTGGAGAATTTAGTGTCCTACAAATAAAGGTCACTACCCTACAAAATAAGGGTCACTACCCTACAGAAGGACACCTTGACCCTGGATAGGACCCTTGTCCTATGGACCACCCTTTATTAGGACTCTTTTGTATTTTCTTTTTATTTTTTTAATTTTCCTTTTATTTTCCTCCTACTTGGGCGCCCACATGTATGGGTTTATTGGCTAGTAGATTGCCTTGCTAAAAGGCTTAGGAGTCTTGGGTTCAATTCCCACATAGGATAAAATTTTTATTCATCTTTTTATTTGTTTTCATGAGTGGGGTGCTAAATTGAGAGGTTTATTGGCTTAAGGCTTAGCTTAGCCATACACCTTTAGGGTCTTGGGTTCAAACCCCACTTAGGAGTGTTTTCACTCATCTTTTATTTTTCTCCCATTTTATGCTCCTAAAAATCCACCCCCTTCCCCCTCATTTCCTATAAATAGGAGTCCTCTCCTCTTGTAATGGACACAATTGAATTTTGAAGTAAAGGCATTATGCCAAATTTTCTCCTCCCTTTGTGAGTTGAGTGAGGCTTGGTGGTTGTTGCTCAAACCATACTGAGACTTATCTAATTCTCCTGAATTAGTGGCGTCTGGCATTGGACTTATCTGCTGCAAGTGGATTCATGCTTCAGTGGCGTCCTTCCCATTTCTTCCTCTCCATTTTTTCTTTAATTTTCTCTCATTTTCTATCACTTTCTTGCGCAAAATAAGCTCTGCCCTGCACCTTATTTTCGCAATTTATTCACTATATTTTGATTCTAATCGGTTGGTTTTGCTCAATTCTAGCTCCTACACCTATTCAGCTATCAATTGGTCATCAGAGCTTGTTGAATTTGAGCAAATGTGGAGCAAAAATGGGGCTGTTTGGCGTGGGTTTGCTGCACCTATTTAGTGCAGAATTTTCATCATTTTAGTGTAATTTCATCCCTCTTTTCAATTGTAATTTGGACTTGGACTGTTTCCTGGGCCCGAGGTGCCTTTCTGCTGCTATCAGCACTTGTCTGTCTTGATTGAATTGCTTGATTTCTTGCTAGTTGGGGTCTGTTTTGGGCCACTAATTCCCACCCCCTAGGTGTTTGTTTAAATGCCTCTTTAATTGCTCATACTTGTTCTTGAGTAAATCTTGCAAATTGCTTGATATAACTGCTTGTTTGTGGTGAAGTGTGGTAAGAGGAGGCATTGTTGTCTTCATTTTTCCAAAGATCGTTCACCTACATTTCTCCCCTTCACCATTAATTGTTCATCCCCCATATTCATCTCTTTACTTTCTGCTTTTAATTTTCCGCCATTTAATTTCTGCTTCTCCCCATCCTTTTAATTTCTGCTCTCCCCTTTACATTTGCCATTTACATTTCTGCTCTCCCCATCCTTTTAATTTCTGCTTTCCCCTTTACTTTCAGTCATTTACTTTCAGTCCTCCCCATCCTTTTAATTTCCACTTCCCCCTTTACATTTATGCTCTCCCCATCGTTTTACTTTCTGCCATCCCCTTCTACTTTCTGCCATTTACATTTTTGTCCTCCCCATCCTTTTAATTTCAGTTTCCCCCTTTAATTTCTTGCCATTTATTTTTGCGCAATTTTCCTCTTTATTTTTTCCATTTTATGCGCATTTTTGGGCTCTTGTGTTGTTCAATTTCCTACTCTTGTTATGTCTGTTTGATTGGCATTCTGATTGCAAATTTGGATTGACTGCTATCTCTACCTTGGACTTTCCCTGTTTGATTGTGCAAAACGCTCACCTATAGGATCTTTTTTTGGTTCATAGTATTGGAAGAAGATCAACAAATTCTAATTGTTGATTTTCCTTCAAATTTTAATTCCAATCTTAAAATTGAACCAAGCGCATTTCTGTGACCATACCGGTTTTGTATAATCAACAAGGAAGTGCTAAGCAATTTTTTGGCCATTTTTGAAATCAAGTTGCCATCACGTTTTTACAGTTTTTAGAAATCAATTTATTCATTATTTTGCTTTTCTGGGCCACTTGGACCAGTTTACTATCAGAAAATTCCAAAAATATTACAGTAGGTACAGTTAATTTTCTTTTCATTGTGTACAAATTTCTGCAATTTTCTGTTGGGGAAAAAGACAAAAAAAGAAAGAAAAGGCAAGAATACAAAAAGTACGTGCGTGCCAAAAATAGAAAAAGAGGTGTGTAAAAAGCAAAAAGGGTGCAAAAGTCAATTACAAGGAAGTATCCCAACAATACAGTGACATTTTTTTACTGTAATTTTTCTGTTTCATTTCCTTGTATACCGTAATTGAGTTGTATTTGTTGTTTTCTTAAAAACGACAATTTTGGCAACTCTTTTTCAAAAATCACCAAAAACAATTCTCTTTGCAATTTCTTCCGTCTTGTCTTGTTTGCTGTCTGCTCTTGTGTATAAGCTTGTTTGAGTGCCAGCTTTTCTTGTTTGTCATATCAACTCTTTGTTTTGTCTTAGGATCTTCCAATCTTCTTCCAGTAGGTATTTTTCATTGTTAGTGCGCTTCTATTTTGGGTAAGGGTTAAGACTTAGACTCACGTTGGTCTTTGCAACTTCTAATCAACCTCCAACCGAGTAGAAGAGGCAAGAGAGTCTCATTATAGAAAAAGCCTAAAAAAGAGTGACATACACGAGTGTTAACATTCCATTGAGTGTAAACACTTAGTGAGTGGAAAGGTCCATAAATATCTTAAAAGACTAAAATCAATCTAGGAGAATGGAAGGAAGGAGGCAAGGGGAAAGGGTAACCATGTTGTTTAGAAAAGCCTTAGAAACACCTTTGGGTGAAGAAGAGAGCCAAAGAGAGAACCTATTCCACACTAGGTGCCAAATTGAAGATAAGGTATGTTTAGTGATCATAGATGGAGGAAGTAGTAGCAAATTAGCTAGCCTTAGGTTAGTTAACAAGCTAAACTTACCTACTACCCCACATCCAGAACCTTATACACTTCAATGGGTGAGTGATGAGGAAGAATTTGTGGTGGATAGGCAAGTGAGTTAAGGTTCAAAATTAGGGATTACCAAGATGAAATGACCTTTGATGTTATACCCTTAGAAGCCTCACACATCCTAGTAGGAAGACCTTGGCAATATGAAAGAAGGGTAAAATATGATGGGTTTGCCAATACGTATAGGTTCCGCCACCAAGGAATTAAATTCACTCTAATGCCTATGACCTCTAGGGAAATTAGGGAAGATCAAATCCAACTTAAGGGGTTAATAGAAAAAGAGAAAGAAGAAAAACTTGAAAGAGAAAGTGAGGAAAAAGAATTAAGAGTGCAAGAAAAGAAAGTATGTTTTTCTTGTGATCATTTGAATGCTAACTCTTCTAGTGAAAACATGAATAGGTTGATGGAAAATACTTCTAGTGTTGCAAAGAGGACAACTCAAGCTATTGAGAGGGAGTTCCCTAAACTAACTTTCTTTATGCATGAAATGCCTCTTTCTATGCACAATTATATACATCAAAGCATTACATGTTTGAAAGAAATAAACAATGTTGATAAAGAACCTATTGCATGTTTAGAAAAGCAAACTAAGTTTAATAGTACCATGAAACTTACTAAAGATGCATGTTTAGTCAATTCCTTTGGTCAATTTAGATTACATGATAGGAATGATAACAAAGTTGAATTGAATATGCATGTACCTTTGGTTTGTATTTATAATGTGCATACACACTTTGGACCTAAAATAATTGTTTCATATAAAGATGTGTATTAGGCTCTTGAACTAGTTAGTAAAAAGGATAAAAATTTGGATGAAGCTATCACATATGAGAAAAATTGTTTGACATCCATTTCATATGATGATATGCTTCATAGTGTGCTTGCTCAATGTGACTCTTTTGACGTTTCACCTTACATGAACACATATGAATATGCGAAAGGTGTCATATTACTTGAGTGAGTGCATTAGGATGGATATGCCTCTTGAACAAACTTGCATGAATACCTCATGGCATGAACATATGCACTACCCTTTTGACAATCATACTTAAGATGCATGTGTTGTGTTCAATAAAAATGTTGGGATGTTATTGAAAAATATTAAGACATTTATGCCACATAGTTTCACTTGTGCATTTATTTGGGAACACAATGTAGAATATTTTGATGAATATTGCACATTGAAACATATTTTGTACTTGTGTGGAGTTTATTTCCTAAGCCTTCTCCATGACCACTTACTTATCTTACTTGCAAAGGAGGGCTTCAAAAGATTAGTCTTTGATCCAGGATCTAAATTCATAGAGTACATGGACAAGATGGTTCAATCTCCATTGAGGGAGTTTTCTAACCCTTTTCTCAAATACCTCTTGTTCATATCATATGTTTTTCTTTTGCTAATCTTTATGATTCCCAAGTATTTTGTTATGAGCCTTCACTTTGCTTGCTGTGGAATAATACTTATGGGTCTTCTTCTTGTTGTCTAGGCTCAAGGGAGATGTCTAACTTGTGGATCTCTGACTCTACTCTCCAAAGACTAAGGGAAGTACCTTCTTACTTCCTGAATTTTGTCATCCATCTCCTTCTTCTGCCAGTTCATTATACTTATGTCTTCTTACTGAATTTTTCAGATTTGAGGTCAAATCCTTTTCAAGGGAAAGCGAATGATGGCACACTGTTAGAAGCTTGGACCTGCAAGACCTACACTGGAGGAAATGCACCAACTTCAAGCAAGGAAGAGTTGGAGAATTTAGTGTCCTACAAATAAAGGTCACTACCCTACAAAATAAGGGTCACTACCCTACAGAAGGACACCTTGACCCTGGATAGGACCCTTGTCCTATGGACCACCCTTTATTAGGACTCTTTTGTATTTTCTTTTTATTTTTGTAATTTTCCTTTTATTTTCCTCCTACTTGGGCGCCCACATGTATGGGTTTATTGGCTAGTAGATTGCCTTGCTAAAAGGCTTAGGAGTCTTGGGTTCAATTCCCACATAGGATAGAATTTTTATTCATCTTTTTATTTGTTTTCATGAGTGGGGTGCTAAATTGAGAGGTTTATTGGCTTAAGGCTTAGCTTAGCCATACACCTTTAGGGTCTTGGGTTCAAAACCCACTTAGGAGTGTTTTCACTCATCTTTTATTTTCTCCCATTTTATGCTCCTAAAAATCCGCCTCCTTCCCCCTCATTTCCTATAAATAGGAGTCCTCTCCTCTTGTAATGGACACAATTGAATTTTGAAGTAAAAGGCATTATGCCAAATTTTCTCCTCCCTTTGCGAGTTGAGTGAGGCTTGGTGGTTGTTGCTCAAACCATACTGAGACTTATCTAATTCTCCTGAATTAGTGGCGTCTGGCATTAGACTTATCTGCTGCAAGTGGATTCTTGCTTCAGTGGCGTCCTTCCCATTTCTTCCTCTCCATTTTTTCTTTCATTTTCTCTCATTTTCTATCACTTTCTTGCGCAAAATAAGCTGCTGCCCTGCACCTTATTTTCGCAATTTATTCACTATATTTTGATTCTAATCGGTTGGTTTTGCTCAATTCTAGATCCTACACCTATCCGGCTATCACGTTCCCTGTAGTCTAAGCTCAATCTAACTCCAGAATCAGTGAAGAGACCCTGCCGGCTGGGAACAGCTGTGAGAACATGCCTGCTGGGCAAACAATGAGAATTGCATCATGAGCACGTTGTGCATTTAACTTGTTATATAATGTATGATTGTTGCATAGCTATTATGAGATGCATTTACATGTTCTTCTATTGAGTCAAGAAAATATTTTATTATGTAAAGAGATTAGAATGATTGATAAATTATATGTTGACTTGTGCTCTGTGTTGCACCTCATATGCTTGCCTTCCCCACACTACTTGCTGCATGCTTTGGTCACTGAGACCTTAGTCTCACCCCACGTTTTGGGGATACATTTTAGTTATGCAGGTTGTTCCAGCTTTATGCTCAGATGGAAAATGGAGCTCTTGGAGTGGATCCACCTACTCCCAGTGGTCAGAGAGATTCTTAGGGGGAATTATATGTAACTAAAGAGTTTACTGAAGTATTAGATTTGAGATTTTTATTTTGGCCATGGAGGCTTAGATAAAGATTGAAATTGTAATGAGCTATTATCAATTGTATTGGTGGAATTTTCTGGATTTCAGGTTAAGACGGAAAATTGGGAAAATATCCAGTTTTTACGGGAAACTCTGCCGGATTTCCGATAGGAGTTTTATGAACCATAACACCCCAAAGCGTAGGTTCTTTCCCTAGGTTCGATTAAGGTTTTGTATTGAATGCAATACTGTATGAATTTTGTGAGAGCTTAAGCAAACGTTAGATTGCCTAAGCAACTGTGTGACTTGTATATCAATACTTAAAATGGCACGAAATAATTTCAAAAATTCGGGAATACTGTTTCCAACGGACATTAGTCTTGAACTGAGAAATTAGGACGTTACATTTTGGTATCAGAGCAATTCAATCCAATTGGACTGTGGTTAGGTTAGTTGCCCGTGACTTACTATGATCCCGCAGTATTCCGTACTCAATATATGGACTGATCACCCCTCTATTGGGTGTGTTGTACACGGGATTATGGTTAGTGACGTGAACAGGATGCCTTGTTAAGGAAGTTGGGACACTTCTCTAACAAGGTTAGAGCCACCCACTTATTAGAGAGAGGGAGAATGACATAGGTATTCCAAGAGTAAGACTTAAATAGAGGGAGAATGACATAGGTATTCCAAGAGTAAGACCTTCACCTTAGAAATCTTATAGAATGTCACCCTTAATTCCTAGTGGTCATGAGGCACACTTAGAATGAAATGTAAAGTATATGTTTTTGAGAGAGAGTGAATAATTGGTTTTGGAATGCGAAAACAAGGGGTGATTTAGAGGGAACATAATGAGTAGGCTCCCTAGTGGGTGAGGAGAGTGTTGGTTTTTGGTGGTTGCACCTTGGTAATGTGATTTGTTTGAGTTGAATGGAATGTTTGATTTATCTAACTGAATGTGATGCTTGCTTGCTTGAATAATTGTATGTCTTGTGTACTTGGTTGTGGTTGGATTGATGAGTTATGATATTGTTTGTTTGTTAAATAATTGCATGACTTGTATGTTTGGTTATGTTGCTTGGAAGGTTTTGTAAGTAGAGGTTAATGGTATACTTCTAGGGTATGGGTTGAACGATCTTAGAGATTAGAATTTCACGGATTTAGGATTTCATGTTTGGTTGGATTGTAGAGGGCAGGTAGAACTCATGAAAGGATAGAGGAACTAACATCCTAGGTGTGGAGACACTATTTTTGGTTAGAGCCTTGAGTTTGGGATTGAGGAATAACTACACTTGTAGTTTTAAGATTAGTGATGAATGACTCAGGAGACATAAAGGGCTTGTTTAGGGAATGGAGAGTGAAGGCTACATTAGAGGAACTTAGGTTGTGGTTTTTAAAATTATTAGGGACATGATAAGAGTTGGGATACATGAGACAATAGAGGAAATTTAAGTTTAAGGATCATGACTCAATACCCACCTTGTTCTACCTTAAAGCTCCCTATTATTTTTCCGGCCCCTTGTGTATACAACCTTGTTATTCATGTTTAGGTTATGGCTGGACACTATCTCTTAGTTAGGACCTCATGATTTGTTTCTGTTAAGCTAGGGAGTAAACCCAAGATCGTAAAGGGACTGAGTGACATTGGAAACTTGGATGGTTAGAGGTACTTCGTAGATTGCAATCATGGTTAGCTCCCTTCGCTTTTAGGTCTACTTGCCTGTGACACTTAAGGAATAAGATTCCTTATTGTCTTAGTCAAAGTGTTTTTGGGAGTAAAGTCTTATAATTATCGGACGTTTGTGCTTAGCACATCGTTGTATGTTTTCCCATGTGTAAGCATTTCTGTTACCTATGTTCAGGACTATGTTGTTAGTACACGAGCAGTCACCTAATTCCTAATTTATCTGTGGTAGAGCTAAGTCTATGGGTTGGGCTTCTCAGTCTCTTCTCTGTTTGTTTCCTGAGCAGAAGAACTCTGATCTTTATAGTTCATGGAAGAGGAAAAGTCTTGCAGAACTTAGAATTGTTACTCAATGCACAACTCCTACGAGGGTCAATGACCAGTAACTAATTATGTTTTGTTAAAGATTAGTGTTAAGATTGGTGTGTTGAATTCATTGTAGGTGCTGAACTTTCTCCTTCCATTTCTCTTATTTCTAAAGTTTCCACCATCATTCTAGGCTTGGATGTGTCCCTTAGCTCACCGGGGCAATTGGAAATTCCTTCAATTGCTACGGTTTCCAGCTCTATACGATAGCTTCTGAGGTCATACTACAGGGCATGTGTTCGTACTCAGTCTCCTAGGTTAAAATGATAGATAATCTTGTTTTTCCACTTTTGTGCACATGATGGAAGGATGGGTACAAGCAGGCCTACAAACTATCATGTTCTATTAGATGAGATTGGTTTCTCTCCGGATGAACTATAGTAGTTTGTCCACTCTATATCATATGTGTATCAGAGGAGCACCACTACCTTTTTGTCGTGGCTCGGTATGCTACGCACACTTGGCTGCAACTCTATATTCTTCTATTGAGACTCGTGTGTTGTTGTTTTAGAAACTAGGGATAAAATAGTGTTGTTTATAAGACTATTTTTCGAACTAGCTAGCTTTTTGGGAACACAATGTAGTTTTATGTAGTAGACTTAAAACCTTGAGGGCTGTTAGGGAGGGCCGAGCCCTCAAGGGGGTAGCCTTGTAGAATAAGACATATGAACCCATAGTATAACTTAGAAGACTAATTAGAAATACTCGGAGCACGGCTAGGTTGTTAGCAACCCAAAGTTTAAATCAATTTGTAGCTATTAAAAACTAGGATCCCCAACGAATTAGACAATTTTTAGGTACTCCCCAAGGTTTGGTGTGAGGATTAAGCATTGAGTTAGGAATCACAACCAGGAGCCTTGTGAACCCCTTTTTCATTTCAATCTTGTTACGTAGTCGGTATGACCCAAGCAGCTAAGTTACCTTAGAGTGAGAAGACCAAAGATAGACAGGGTAATCGGTTGTAGGTAGGAATTATGGGGGTAGCCCCCAACCCTACCCTTCTGATCAGAGTAGCACAGTAGAAGCCTGGACCCACCTCCCTATTTGACCTTAAGACAGCTCAAGTAGGGTAGAGGACCAGGAAGGAGTGAATTTATAACGGGATAGTTGGTTGCCGCTTCAAAAGTTGTTTCAGAGAAACCATGTGGGGAATTAGGACTCGTTTGAAAACCTTCGAATTAAGGCCAGATTATAGAACAACACGATTTCAGGTAGAGTAGTTCTTTAGGATTAAGGGACACTAAGGGTGTAATTCTAGGTGACCCCAAATGTAGTCTATTAATTAAGAATCAAATCAAAAACATGGAACCAACGTTAGGGGAATGAAAGTGAGATAGTATGATAGTGACGTGATCAAAAATCAGACTTAGGGCGAGATAAAAGGGATAATGAAACCCAAGACTTGACCAATGATTAAAGGATGAGTAGGTGAGGCTAGGAAGCAAATCAACCCTTAGATTCCCTTAGCCATCCTTGAGGGAATGAAGCGTTCAGGAACGAGTATTGAGTGGAAAATTTCATAGTATACCAGCACAGATAAGAAGAGAACCATGACTAGGAGTATAGGTAGAGCATGATAACCTAAAATTTTGATGACAAAATTTATTTAAGGGGGGTAGAAATGTAACATCCCGAAAATTGGACCTAAGAAGAATCTAGAGGAAGTTAGAAGTAAGATGAGAACTTAGGGGTTGGAGAGGAAAATAAGATGAGAGTTAGGGAATTGATTAAGAGTTATGAGTTTTGAGGGAACCTAGAAGAGAAAAAAAATAAGTATTAAACCAAACCTGACTGTAGAGTTAGCATAGGAGAAGTTACACCCGGTGGTAGAAAGGCTAGCACAATGAAGAGGAAATGCATAGACTCAGGGAACCAGGGTAGAAGATGATTTTAAGGAAAAGGATAAGGGAATAGGGGAGCCTAGTCTCATGGACACTTAGAACCTTTGATCTTAGCCATATTGAGGTGAATTGATGATTTACATCATGGTCCATGTGAAGTGTGCCCCGTTGGGTTTCAACCAAGATTGTTGCTTAATTTCGGGTTTTAAACCTAATGACCTTGGTGCACTAAATTGCAAATACCTAGAGTTGTAGGTGACCAATTGAGGTGGATCCACTTGGATTAGAAAGCTAAGATATAGGGCTTCAGTTTGATATGCTATACGATAGTATTCCGAGCTCATTTTCACCCCAAACAGGCGTATTCTAGCTCAGGCGAGAAAGCTGTCGAGAAACAAAGGAATTCCAATATGTTTTCCTAGCTCAAGCTACGCTTCGAGCGCAGCCTGAGCGTAGGAAACAAAAAGTTTAGGGAAAATTCCGCTCAAGTTGCGCTCAGAGTGTAGCCTGAGCGCAAGGCCTTGTCAGAAATTCTCCTTCTTGCGCTCATGCTGCGCTCGGAGCGCAGCATGAGCGCAGAAACACATCTGACTTTTAAAACACAGAATTAGGGTTCCTCCCTAATTCTTTTCCTCATTCCTCTTCAGTTTTAGAGAGAGGGAGAGAGCTTTCTAGAGATAGGAACTCCTTGGGAGCTTGGAGAAAGAGGATCAAGGCCAAGGATCTCCAACCCTAACCTTCCCCAACCTTCTTTCCCTTCTCTTTGAGCTTCCTTGAGGTGAGTAAAGCTCATACACTTCCACTTCATCATGTGTATGCTTCTCTTATGACCCTTACCCCCTCTTCCCTCTTCCTTTTGGTATGTGGATGTTGATTGATTGATGGATTAGATAATATGTATGATATGAGTTGTTTATAAATGTGAAACCCTAGGTTTGAGTAATTTTTGGATTTTTGGATTTTGTGGGTACAACTGTTATTGGGTGATTTTATTGATGATTCTTGATGTCTTATGATGATTATGTAAGTTATTGAGTATACATGAGTTGTGGTTGATTGAGAATATTATCTGGTTTGGTTGTTCCTTCATTTCACAAATTTTAGTTCAGATTATGCAAATGTATTTTTCAACTAGAAAATGATTTTTGGCTTCGGCCCAGAATAACTAAGTCGGCTTCGGCCGTGAGAATAACTAAGCCGGATTCGGCCGTGAGAATTGTTTGAAAACTTGACTTTGGTGCATAATAATGGTGGGATTCGTCCCCAGGGAAGACGTTCCTTGTAGTCTGAGCTCAGTCTAACTCCAGAATCAGTGAAAAGACCCTGCCGGCTGGGAACAACTGTGAGAACATGCCTGCTGGGCACAGAAGTGAGAATTGCATCATGAGCATGTTTGTGCATTTAACTTGTATTATATGATGTATGACTGTTGCATAGCTATTCTGAGATTCATTTACATGTTCTTCTATTGAGTCAAGAAAAGACCTAGATGATTGTCTCAAAGGCCTGGATGAAAATCCTTTCTTGGTTTTAGAAGTCCTCTCTGGAGAAGTTTCACTATCATCAGCACATTCTGAAGCAATTGTTCAAAATCCTTTGAACGAGGAAGATTCTGTTGAAACAGTGCTTCAAAACTTCAAAAATTGGTTTTCTAGAAACCTATGTTTAAAACAATCCCCAAGGATTCTCATTACAAAGAAGAGATTCAGTGTTACATAACTCTTTTTGACAAGAGGTTTAAAGAATTTTTTGAATCTCAACAACAGTGGATTAAAGGTTTCTCAGAACTATTTCAGAATGCTCTCAACACTCTTGGCCAAATCAAGGAAACTACTTCGAGGTTGAGCATTCAGAAAAGTGAGAAGGCTGAGCTGATGGATAAACTCCAAGATAGTAAAGTCAAAGTTCAGAAGTACGAGCAATCCATAAAGCAAAATTTGTCTAAGTTGAAGATCTTGAAAAGGAGAACCTTCGAATTGAGGCAGCAATTCGAAAACTTCAAGAGGATGCCACGAAAGTGAAGTCACAAAAGAGTGATTTGGAAGCCACTATTTCGAGGCAAAGGTTTCTCGAACTAAAATTCTCAATTCTGTTAAAGGGATTTCGAGAAATGTTGTAGATGTGTCCAAAGACATCAGTAACTTAGAGAAATCTGACTACAACTTGAAAATCCAATATGAAGACCTGATGCATGACTTCGCAAAGATGAAGAATGATTCTCCTTTTTAGTTGCTTCTGCCTCTTTTCGAATTTTCGTGATGTAATTTTTCGAATTTATTTGTTGAGCATGGGCTAAATTTGATTGTCCTTTGAACAATTTATTTTTCTCTATGCACAATTTTCAGTTCTTGTAGATTTGGATTATATTCCTTTAAGTATTTCCCGTTTATTGACATTATGCGTAAATCACCAAGTAATTCTTGAATTGAGTACGCATTGTTCGAAAAAACCTTTTCAATCTCGAAAGGTCCCTCCCAATTAGGTGACCACTTACCAAATCTCTTAGATTTTTTATCAATTGGTAAAATTAACTTCCAAACATAATCACCTAATTGAAAACCTCTTTTCTTAACCCTTCGATTATAACAACGACAAATTTGCTATTTTTGTCTAATAATATTTTCGAGAGCAAGTAACCTTTCTTCATCAAGTTCATTTAATTCATCAAACATCAAATTCCAATAATCTTGAGAAGGTAACTCGAATTCTTTGAACCCTCATTGACTGTAAGTTCACTTCTACTGGTAATATAGCATCGTGACCATATACCAATTTATAAGGGGTTGTTCGAGTTGCTTCTCTTGGAGAATTTCTATAAGCCCAAAGAACTTGATTTAAGTTCATGCCAATTTCTTGGACGTTGTCCAATATGTCTCTTAATTAAAGCAATAATAGTTTTATTAACTGCTTCAACTTTCCATTGGCTTGTGCATAATAAGGTGTAGAGGAAAGTAACTTTATTCCTTTCGATTCAGCAAACCTTACCATTTTTCGACCAGTAAACACTGTTCCTTGATCTGTAGTAATGGTTTCTAGTAAGCCAAATGAAATATGATATTTTCTTCGATAAAACGAATGATATCTTCTTGAGAAACTTCTCTTAAAGGAATTTTCTACCCATTTGGTAAAATAATCAACTCCAACCAAAATAAACTTATGGTTTCTCGAAGAAGCTGGATGTATCATTCCAATTAAATCCAAAGCCCATCCTCTAAAAGGCCAAGGTTTTATTATCGAATGTAGCTCACTTGCTGGAACTTGTTGCACATTTCCATGCTTTTGACATTCCTCACAAGACTTAGCAAAATTATGACAATCTTGGCCATCGAAGGCCAATAGAATAGTTTTCTTTTCAAAATCCATTCCATTTTCTTTCCTTGCTTGATGGGCTCCACATGCTCCTTCATGCACTTCGACTAAAGCCAAGTATGCTTCAGTTTCTCCTAAGCATCTAAGTAAATTCCCATAACAGCTTTTTTATAAAGTTCTTCTAAAATACAATAATTTAGAACTTTATATTTCAAGTGTTTGTTATTAGAAAGGGAAGGATTTTGTATAAGGTTCAAATTTCTTTTCTCCAATCATTTTGATCTAAAAGATTTATATTGTGAATCTGAATTCTTTCATTGGAAGTCTTTTGAATATCACTGATCTTTCTAGTGTTCCAATCGAAATTCTGTATCCAGAAGCTATCTGAGCCAATTCATTAGCTTCAAAATTCTGACCTCTTGGATGTGTTCAATCTTAACTTCATCAAACATTTCCAGAAGTTTATTGGCTTGAATTAGATACTTAGCCAATTTTGGATCTAAACATTTATACTCTTTAGTTATTTGTTTTATAACTAACTGAGAATCTCCTCTAATATGCACATTCCTTGAATTCATTGAAACTAAAATTTCGAGACCAACAATCCAAGCTTCATATTCTACTGCATTATTAGAACAATGATGTTTTATTTCAAAACATCATTCGAGTAAGAAATCCCTTATGTGAAATTATTAAAATTCCAATCCTGACTCCTTCTTATGTTTGGATCCATCGAAAACAACTTCCAAGGCTCTAAACCTATATATGTTGATTCTTCAATTGGAAGTGAGGGGATGATCAACCAAGAAATCTGCAACTACTTGTCCTTTCATTTGAGTTCAATGGGACCAATTTTAACAAAAACTCAGTTAATGCTAACGCCCATTTTCCAACTCTACTGTGCAATATAGGTTTCAACAACATGTGTTTTATTACATCGAAATGAGATATTACAAATACATCATGAGGTTTAACATAGTACTTGAATTAGTACAAGAAAAGTACAAACACAAACATAATTTTTCTATTGCACAATATCTAGTTTCTGCATCATTGAGGACTCTACTTAAATAATAAACAGCTCTTTCTACCCCATTTTCATCATCTTGAGCCAACATACTTCCTAGTGGCTTCTGAAGCAGAAATATCAATTTCAAAGGTTTTCCTGGTAAAGAGAAGTCATAATCGGAGGAGTTGTCAGATATCTCTTGATTTCCTCAAAAACTTTTTGATGTTCATTTTTTCCACTTGAAATTTTATTCTTTCTTCACTTCAGGTAAAGGGGAAAACACTTTGTCTTTCCTGATAGATTAGAAATAACCTTCGAAGAAAGTTTACTTTTCCCAGAAAAGACTGCAATTGCTTCCTTGTAGAAGGTGGAGATGCTTCTAGAATCGCCTTAGTCTTATTCTTATCAATCTCAATAACTTTTTTGTGAAACTAGGAATCCTCAAAAAATCACCTGCAGATACCCCGAAAGCACATTTAATAGGATTCATTTTTAAACCATGCTTTCTCATTCTTTCGAAAACTTGTCTTAAATGATCTAAATGGAAGTCTTTTGATTCAGACTAACCACAACATCGTCTATATAGAGTTGCATAAATTTTTCCTATTAAGTCATGAAAAATCGAATTCATGGCTCTTTGGTACGTTGCCACCAACATTTTTAAGGCCAAAGGGCATCATTACCCATTCATAAGTTCCTATCGCACCAGGACATCGAAAGCCGTTTTCGAAATATCCTCTTCAGCAATAAAAATTTTGATTATATCCAGAATATCCATCTAACATACTTAAAAGCTCATTTCCTGCCTGCCGAATCTATATTAACAAATCAGCAACCAACATTGGATATTCATCTTTTGGGGTTGCATTATTAAGATCTCTAAAGTCAATACATACCCTTAAAGATCCATTTTTCTTAATAACAGGTACAATATTCGAAATCCAATCAACATACACCTGGACAGTTCGAATGAACTTAACTTTTAGAAGACGCTCAATTTCTTCTTTTATCTTCGAAACTGCTTCTGGAGCAAATCTTCTAGGAGCTTGTTTCACTGGTCGCTTTTCTGGAAAAGTAGGAAGTTTATGTTCGACCAAGTCTCGACTCAAACCAGGCATTTCATGGTAATCCCATGCAAAGCAATCCTTGTATTCTTTCAACAAGTCAATTATTTTCTTCTTGAATTCTCCTTCGAGATTCTAACTTATAAAAGTAGGTCTTTTTTCGTCATCAGTTCCTAAATTCACTTCTTCTAAAGGATCTTGAGCTTCCATTTTCTTAATACCTTAAGATAAAGTTCATTCAAAACCAAAGGGGAATCATCATAAATACAATCTAATTTTCCAAAATCAACCCCTTGAGTTTCCTGAACATAAGTTTCAACTTTCTGAATCATTTTCTCAAGATAGTCTTTTTCAGAATTCTCACTTCCTTCAGAAATCTTTTTAGAATTTTCATTTTTCAAGTCTGATGACATTTCTTCTCTGTTATTTCCTCAATAATTATTCTTCCTTCTTGCCATCGGCCTGAGTAGTCGTTATTTCATTATTACATCTAATTTGTTCAGATTCGGCTTCGAAAGCCGCTTCTACCTTCTTTCGGCCTACATGGCCGAAATTCAAGCCCAAAAGCTCGAATCTATTCTGGATCTGACCATTGAGAGATTTCTATGGCCTCAAATGGGCCAACCATCACACGTGTAACATGAACTCGCAATCAGGATGCACCTTAAAGAGTAAGGTACTTTGTAGGCACCAACATATACTTATCAATCATTTCATAAGGTCCTTGTCTTCATAACCTTCTTTTCAGTACTTCTTACATCAATAACATCCTCTTCGACTTTGAAATAATTTTTGTCCCCATCAACATAAATGGGTACACCTTTCTTTAGTCCACATACAAAGCCTCTGATGCATTGAAGATGTGAACAACACCTACTCCATGAATCCATTCTCGTCAAGCAAAAGTTATAGTTTGCTTTCGAATTAACCACACACAACATAGTGGGTCTCATAATGGTTCCCACTGTTAGTTTCCAAACACAACACTCCTTCAGATTTCGAAGTCTTCCACTGAAATCTGTAAGATCATTTGATGAGGCATTAAATCAAACTTAGTCTTCATCAACTTCTTCATCATAAACTTCGGCATCAAATTCACTGCCGCTCCAGAATCCACAAGTACCTTTCCTATACTTACATCTTTGACCAAAGCCCTAATAAACAAAGGCTTCATGTGAAGTTGCAATCTTCTGTAGGCCTTTAGAAAACTGCAGAAGTATTCTGACAAATCGTTTACCAATGTAAGTATAACAAATAGAACCCTCACCTATATCATCTTCTTCATAGTCTTCATCCTCTAAGTCCTTTTCAAGTTCTTCTGCATATTCAACAGGTAAAACAGAAACAACTGCGCAAATGTCATCCAGACCATCTGTGAAACCTGTTTCGAAATTCTCTGTCAACAAATCATCTTCGTTTTCGTTAAAACCCCCAATCACTTGGAAAGAAGGTTTCTTCTTTACAACTTGTGCATATGAAGGATGATTTGAGTTCGCCTGAACTTGAATAACTTGAGCATTCTTTGCTTGAACAGGCTTGGGTTGTGCATTACTTCTTTCAACCACCATGTTTCTTTTCTCTTGTTCCTCGAAAGTGGCCTTTCTCATTCTTTGTACTTTCCTCCATTGAGTTTTCGTCATTTGTGGCCTATTTCCATTTCCATAATAAGGCCTCTGTTGAAACCCTTGATAATTGTACTGAGGTTTCGAATATCCAGGACGAACCCATTTGTTTGAGGAACTGATGATGATGGTACAAAAGTTCGAGGCTTTCCATTAACATGGAAATTTGGGCACATAGGTTGCTTTCCTTTATTAACTTATTAACTTTTTGAGGTATCTTTTCCTCCGAAATGGACTCTTATTTCGAGATTCATCCACCATAAGAAGGATTAACCTTCGCTTGCTTATTTTCATTCTTTCGGATTTTTTACAGCCACTTCCTGATAATGTTTCTTCATCCCAGAATCACGAAATGTCTTCGCAACAGATCTATCAAATACTGCATGACATCTTGGACATAAGTCAATTGAAGCATCTTCAGATTTCTTCCTATTCAAAAACTCAAGTAAAGATTCTCCCCATTTTGGGAAAATGTCTTGAAATTCCTCAACTTCCTCTGGAGCCATTTCAATGGCTTCCTCTACAGAATTTGATTCTTCCACTTCAATCATGTTCACACTTGCAGGCTCTGCATATTTAGCATTCACTTGAAGTGGGTCAGAATCAATCTTCATTGCCATTGGAGTTTTTTTCTTCGAATTTCAATCTCCCTTGTTTAATGGCTTCTTGGATAATATCCCTGAAACGAACACAACTATTAATCCAATGTCCAAAGTATGATGATATTTACAATACTTTCGACCTCTTCTCTGTTCCTGAGAAGGAATCTTATGATCATCACTTAAATTATTTGTTTGTCTTTTACTAATATATCAAAAATTTGGTCAGCTTTCGAAATATCGAAACCATAATTTTTCTTAGGAAATCTATCTTTTGTATCATTATTAACATTTCCATTTGGTTTCAAAGATTGACAAACATAAGGAGGTCCTGGCTTAAGTTCTTGATGTGAACCCAACCGGGTGGTAAGAATAAAGAAGATGGTGACATAGCTTTTAAATGAAGTGACAGTTGCATTTAATGCATCTACCAGTTGAAGAACCATCATTTATCATGGAGGAGGGCCATGTGGGGCGGCCAACATAGTCCCTAAATTGCTGATTTAATTTGACTTATTTTGTTTCAATAAACTTGTGGGGAGTTACAAGACACAAGACTTTAATTTCTGGTGGTTATGTTTCCTATTCTGGTGGTTACAAAACATGGTTATAATGTACTATTAATTGCATTAATACCTTGTCTCTTTTAGCCGTTGGAAAGGATGTTCTAGTGCATGAACCGGACCTCATTGAAGCTACATGAAGACCATCCCAAATAGCCAAAGGTGGGCGGCCACATGTGCATGGAAAGTTGAGTCATATGCCTTCAATTTGCGGCCAACAAGTGAGTAAATGGCTGAGTCATAAGCCATTATTTTGTGCAGCAAACATGTGCAATTCATGGCTGAATTATGTGTCATCAAAGAGGTTTATGGTGGTTGTAATTGGTTGAATGAATAAGCAATCAAGTGGGGCGGCCAACAATGAAGAGGAGGTTAGAAAATGTGATTGGAAACTTGAAGATTGTAGGCTGTTTCATGAGGCCACTTATTGGCTGATTCATGAGCCATTTTAATCATGTTTTGTAGTTACAATTCATGTAATAAAACAGCCACATGTGCAAGGAATCTGCATAGGATTTGCGGCCAAATAAGCTAGTTAGGGTTGAGTTTTATTAGCTTAATTTATTCAATTCCTAGTAGTGTATTAGGGTTGCAAGGGAAGTGTGTAAGGGGTGTTTTTGGGAGTATTTGGGCGGTGAATATGCAGCTGATTGCATGGACCTAATTTACCTTGTAAACTCTATAAATACATGTTTCATGCATGCAAGAAAGAATAGATGAAATATACCAAGTTTTTTGCTCATACTTGAGAGTGATTTTCCTCTAAGTTTCTTGCTAGTCAAGAGTGGAGATTATCAAAGGTTCCTTACCTTTGTGTGTGTATATTCAAGGGCTTATCTTTCAAGTCTTGAAAGTGGTGACGCCAACCTTCTATCTCTTCTACTTTTCCTACTTTCTTCTATTTTGTTCAAAAACCCTATTTTCCTATACGTACTACTTGAATTATATGTGACTTATCTTTCAAGTATTCAAGGTTGAATTTCGTTTTTGTCAAAGTTAGAATTTGTTATCTTCTATCTTATTTTATTTGTTGCTCGATAACAAAAGAAAGAAAAAGAAAAGAAAATAGAAAAAAGAAAAAAGAAAAAGAAAAGAATTGAAAGAAAATTTTTGAAAAGACAAGAAAAATTGTTTGCCAAGTAAAGTGTTGTTTTATCAGAAATTTCTAAGGTCCATGCAAAATAGAACCTTAAGGTTCACATCAGTGCTGCCACGTGAACATCATTATCTTCTAAGTCATATTCGAAATCACTGTCATCTGAACTTCTAAATATGCTATTTTATCTTTTCTGAAAACCTTCTCAGGTTTCCAGAATCTTCTTTTTCTTTCTTAGATGTTCGATTTGCCTTACTTTATCAGCCAATTGGGCCATATCCCTAAGTGTGATTAATCAATTTCTTTCGAATTGAATAATCCAAACCTCCTGCAGCCATTTGACAAACTCATATTCGGGAATTTGAGGTAAAGCATCTTGCTTTCATTTGCCTAAATCTATTCAAATAATCATCTATTGATTCATTTGATGATCTTTTAATATTAACTAAATCCATTAGAGTAACTTAGTTTCTCCTTTAAAGAATTGTTCATGAAAACTCCTTTCTAATTGATTCCATGAATGAATCGAATTTGGGGAAAGAGTTGTAAACCAAGTAAAGGCATTCTTGGTTAAGGAACTAGAAAAATACTTCATTTTCAATTCCTCATTATTAGCCAAATCACCTTCTTCGATTTGGTATCAAGCAATATGTTCGACAGTAAATTCTCCTACTTCACCAGAAAACTTAGTGAATTAGGAACTTTCCATCCCCTAGGTAACTCAGTTTGTAAAACCATTGGGTTAAAAGGAGATACTACAAAGGGATGATTTGAAAATCCTATATTAAACCCATGTCTGTTTAGGACTTGTTCGACAATTCCAACAACATTTTGTTGCCCCCCTAAGTTATTTGCTCTTATTCTTTCCAGAATTCATCAGCATTCTGATTTCTATTCAGAATAACTCTAAGAGCATTTTCTTCCCTATTTTTGACTAGAACAATAGGATTTGGTATTTGATTATTTTGATCCCCTTGATTTATTTGAGGATTACAATTAGCCACTTGCCTTACAAAGGGTCTGCAGGTGCCCCAAACACATCTGCAATCCTTTCCATTTGCCTAGCCAACAAATTATAGTTAGTATTTGTTGTTTGTACTAGAGGATTAAATACGTGGCCATTTGTTGAGTCACATATTTATCATTTCATGATTACTTTCATCCATTTGTTTGTCTCAAAGATTGTAAAGTAGAGTTGTAATGGATGAAGAAGAACTTCCCACAAAAGGATTAAAAATAGTCCCACGGTTTGCAAAAGGAACCCGTTGTTGGACCAACTGTTGACATTGTTGGTGGTGTCATCCCAGAACTTGGGACGAAACCAAAAGGTAATCCATAAGGAGGATTGCCATTCTGAGGACGCAGAAACCTTACTGGAAACAGGGATAATAGACATAACTTGACTTATACCTAGATTTTCTGAGTAAGTCGTAGAGGCCATTTGGTCTCTATTAACATACTATTTCATTAACCCCATTTTTATCATTGTTATTCACATATTCATTTGCTTGGGGTGGTGGACTTCTAGAATTGGTTGTATCCCTACTATGTGTTTCCATTTCCTGTTTGCCTTGCATTATTAGCCATTTGAACAGATATTGTTCTACCACTTCTCAACGCATGCAAGATCAGTTTTCAGAAATCATAACACACACTACTTTTGGCAATTTTGTCCCACTGGGCATGCCAATTTGTTAGTGGTGATAAAATCTAAATCGAAAATAATCTATTATCACTTGATTCTAAGAAACAATCTGGGGATTAGAATCAGATCCTCTTATGGGACTCATTTAAAAAGTAGATTTATGGTGTTTTCTGATTTGTAGAATTAATAAGAAAAACTTGATTTTTCCAGAAATTACAATGATTTTTCTAGAATTTGACTTCTAGGAATGAAAGAACTAGAGTTAATTGATTCAGAATTTTATCAAAGAACTTATCTTTCAAAAAGTTTATAACTACTTGATTCAGAATTCTATCAAACAAAGTTCTAAATTGGATTCTTGAAAATCAAAGTTTCAAAGAAATAGACAACATAGAATTGAAAGAAAGAAGAAAGAAAAAGTACGTGACATATAAATTGCAAATGTAATTGCGTAAAGTAAATTGCGGAAGTAGATTGAAGAAAGTAGATGAATTGTAAGAACAATTTGCTTGATTGAAATAAGGATGGGTTTATCACATATTGTTACTCCTTGTAACCTGTTTGTTGCAGTGAGATCGGACGTATGAGGTGTTCAGAGTTTGAGTATAATGATTTGCCCACCTTTATTACATAGAAAGTTCACCTATTTATAGATTTCCTATTCCTAACGGCTAACTAATGTACAATTGACACATCATCTAGCCCTATGTGTTGGCAGCCTGCATGCTTGCCACATTTTCTGCTAGCCAGGAAAACTACCTTTCTTCTTTGAACTTTTACAATGCTTTCACTGAATGTTGCCATATGTCCTTGATCAACAAACTTCTGTAACTTCCAGTAACTACTTTCTTCTGTCCTTTGTTCCTCGAAAAGTCACTTTCATGATTCAGAAATCTTCTAAGTCTTCATACATTCTATTTTCGAGTTTTTTGCTCTTTGTTCATTTCGAGATTTTACTGTTCCATTTCTCGAAATCTTCTTTCTGGAATTCTAACTTCTTGTACTGAATTCTGCTTCCAGAATCTCGAAATCATCTTTCTGAATTTCGAAATCTTCTTCCTTTGAAACGTAACCTTTATTGAAATTTGAATTCACTAAGGTCTTTTTCAGATTCCAAAACTTGTTCATCTTCTTTTCATATGCCACATGTCAAGCTTCATTTGGTTGAATTAGTGATCATGAAGATCACCGTCCACCGTCCATTAACCCCATTATGAGGGTTTCTTCCTATTGGACGTTACAATTGGCTCATTTATGACCTAAACCCTCTTAACTCCTATAAATAGGAATTCATTTGGGGTTTCTCTTTGAAAACCCTTCTCATTTTTCTTCTTTTTCTTATCTAAATCCTTCAAAAAATATGAAGAAGTTACATTCCTTTGGCTACTCTGCGTACATCCAATCTGGAATGATTTCTATTTTTTATAGGATTGACGAAGTAGCCAAGCTAGGCTTTTTCAACCTTTCTTTTTTGAAAGGTTTTCTTTTGGGTTGAACGTAGTAGCCAATTATTAATTCATTTAGAAATAAATGAATTGTTGTTAGTTCCCCAAGTACACCAAGGTGGTTCAACAGATTGGAGAAGACATTCTTTTTGCCTTGGTTCAATCAAAGCTTGTGGAGGAGGAAGAAGAGAAAGAGGCTTGTTAAACAGGAATCAAGTACTCTTTAGAAATTAGGATAGTTTCCTTTCTATATATTGAGTACATAGGATAGTTTCCTTTCTAAGTGTATTTCCAATGTATTCGAACTTGTGTAATTCGAATTTGAATTATGAACAAAAGAACTATCATTTACTTTCTGAATACTAGAAATACCATATTTCTCAAATTCACCTTTATCTTCTTGTCGAGTTTTTTACAGTTCTCTTTGTATCAACTTCAATCAACAAATTAGACTGCATAGAAACAGGTGCTACTGAGAAAGGTATTCTTCTTTGTATTTCAGGAAATAGGATTGAAGAAACTATCTAAAGATGAATAACTTGTTGAAGAGTGAAGACCGCTAAGGAAATACAACCTAAAGAAGTCTGCTAAAGGGAACAATCAGATGAAGAAAGGAATCGGGAAGAAGCAAAGGAAAAACAGCGCAACAACCATCTAAAGAAAATATTACAAGCTTCTGAAGAAAGGAACCTGCCGAGAACGTCTACCTATTGAAGAATCAAGACATGCTGAAATATGACAACCTTCTGAAAAGGTTTGAACTCTCTGAAGAATGAGAAGCCTTCGAAGTCTGGATTGCATGATATTCTCCGAAGACTTGTGAGTCAATCTGAATGATGCATTAAAAGACTCAAGTCTCAACAAATATTAATGGTGAAGCTGAATCGGTGCAAGAAGAAACAAAGGCTTTTTGGTACAAGCTTTATTTCCCGACATAAAAGAGGAAGCTACTGCAGAAAAGCAAATAAAGGTCAGAGATAGAGTCAGCGCCGCTGTACACCTACTACTATACCACCTCTGTGATACGCTATCAGAAGCATGCACCTTAATAGAGAAGAAAAAGCTATTGCAGAACGGGACAAAGGAGAAGTCTAATGGATATCATCATCTCCATCAAGATATCAGAAGAAAAGGAAGAGAAAGAGATAAAAGAAGAATATCAAACAGCTGAAGTGCTAAGAAAATCTCTCAAGAAAGATCAGAGCAAACCTGTTGTGTGTCAGAACCAATCCATACCTACACACCTACTCTGCTCAAGTCAGAAGCTACCAAAAGAGAAGTTATTTCACAATGGCTCCAAGAGTGTTTATTATTACTTCTCAACGGTATTCTAAACAATCTTCAACGGCTATATTTCTAGAACATATAAATAGCTTCAAGGAAGGATTATGGAGATTGGCGACCATGAATTTCAGAATATGAATTGGCAAACCCATGGTGAAGTAGCGAGAATGTAGCCCAAGATAGCCAATGGTCAAGCCCAAGAGAGCACCGACTAAAGCTCAATCTTATATCTTATCAAGCCAACTATCTGAGGAAATTATCCCTCATATAGAGATGAGATTGAACCTAAATTATACACTTGTATCTCTATCTTTCCTTGTACTTAGATTCTTTAGTTGTATCCTGAGTTATACTCAGTTATCCCTTTGTACAAGAAGAACCTAAGTTTATGTTTCTTAGAAACTTAAACTTAGTTTATGTTGTAAACACTTTTAAATTGTCTGAGAGCCTGGAGAGGCTTGGTGGAAGAAAGAATACTCGCTGAGCCTGGAGAGGCTTGACTGTAAAAGAATACTCGTTTGATCCTGGAGAGACTTGACTGTAAAAGAATACTGCATGAGTTTCCTGGAGAGGCAGTTGAAAACAAAGAATACTTGTTTCAACCTGGAGAGGCTGGGTGTACAAAGAATACTGCATGAGTTGCTTGGAGAGGCAGTTGAAAACAAAGAATACTTGTCGGGCCTGGAGAGGCCAGGTGTGCAAATAATACTTGTTGTAATCTTGCAGGATTAGTGGAAAATCCAGTGGTGGTTTGCCCTGGGACTGGATGTAGCTCACTGGGTTAGTGGGTGAACCAGTATAAATCTCTGTGTTATGTTTTCTCTTCCCTCAACTCTTTAGTTTTCGCTGTTATCTGTTTGACTAACCAAGGAGGGTTTAAGAAAAGTTGTTTTAATAATCAGAGCAGAAAAAACAATCTTTTCTTTAAGAGAAATTAATTTCAAAAAGGTTTTTATTCAACCTTCTGAATTGCATCAGCAAGTTGCTGAATTTTCAGTTTCGGAAGGTTGATCAAAGTATTCTCAAATCAGTTTTACTTGTTTGTGAAAGGTTTCACAAAAATCTGTAAAGATTATAAAACACTATTCAACCCCCCTTCTAGTGTTTCCTGTGGTCCTAACACAAAGGTCCACAAGTTCAGCCCTGTCAATAAATCTGTAAAAGAAGACATATCATCCCTCCACCATAAGCTATAACCACCTTTACTCTCTGACTCCACCCTAACAACATTAAAGTCACCTCCAAAACACCATAAATCACCCAACCCGTTGACATTTTATATCTAGCAATTTTTGCCACAAACTCCTTTTCCCCAATAGATCACATGGAGCATAAACATTAACAATTGTGCAAAATATTTTCTCCAACCCCCACCAACCACTAACACCAATATAATTTAAATCAGAAAAAGTATCATTGACAGTAAACACACCGCCTTCCTCCAAATCGATAAGAGGCCCCCAGATGAACCTACTGACGGAACATAGGCCCAACCAAAATCCTCTCCAACACCCAAAGCAGCACACAAACTTTGATTTATAAACTCAGTTTTAGTTTCCTGAATACACAGAAAATCAACCCCCTCAACTGCTAATAAATTCCGGATCTCCATCTTCTTAATACGTCCCCCAATACCCCTTATATTCTGAGATGCAATTATCATTAATAACAAAAAAGACACCGGCACAGAAAGATACAAAATCCCTTATTCCCTTATTTTTATTATCAAGACTTATTAGCCTGAGAGGTTGCCTTACCCTGTGGGGTCTTCATCATTTCTATCCTCTTCCATATTTTTCATTTTCTTCTCTTACTTTCCTTGTTCAATTCGAATTGTATATGGTTCTTGGTTGATGAATTATGCTAATTCCATTGCTGTTTAATTCTAATTCTACATTTGTATGTCTGCTGCAATTGAAGGGAATCAAGTATGGTCAGGGTGTAGTGGAACAATTGGATTCCCCTTAATTTGTTTTAACTAATTAGAAAAAAATTATTAGTAAAATAAAATTATTTAAAAAAATTGGATCAAATTTCAAGAAATTAGTGAAAAATAACGGTGAAAGGAAAACAATGACAATTGAAAAATTTAAAAAGATTATAAGGTGGGAACATACGTAAATAAATTATTTTTGGGGTCATATCCGAATATTACAATTTCGTCAAACTTTTAAAATTTAAAAAACTGTTTTACCTGCTAGAACGAGTCACTAACAGGGTCTATAAATAGTGTCAGTTAACATAGAGTCCAACGTAAAAACCACCTCATTTTATTGCTATCCTTAAATCGGTGAAATTTTAAAGTGGACCTCTATATTTTTTATTTATGATAGATCTTTATTTACTATAAATAGTAAAAATATAATATTAAAAAATTTAATGATATATTTTATTAATTTAAGTTTATTTTTATAGTGATAAAGTCTGAGGTTTACTCTAGACCCAAAATATAGGGGTCCACCCTAAAATTCTCCCTGAAAGTGATTGATCAATGAATAATGTTGGTGTTTAGAACAAAAGCAGGAAATTCCATGTAAATACTATTTTAAAAAATAAGATGTTCTTCAATTTCTTCTTCTTGACAAAATAACAATGTAGTAAAACTTAAAGAACAACTATTAGTGAGTAATGATAGGTAGCTAGCATGTCAATATGAATAGTTAATCGTGCAAATCTTAGATTTAAAATTCTAATGAACTAGTTTACAAAATTTATACAATTTTAAAATTAATTAATATTTCAGTACATTATTTTATTTTTAATATATAATATATTATAAGTAAACCCTCATATTAGTCCTTGACTTTATTAGTATCGTACATTTTAGTCCCTAAGATTTTAAAACGTATTTGTTAATCACATTTATCTCCATCATTCACTTTAGTCCAAAAAGGTCGACGATGTTAACTAAGTGTTGACATGTCACGTTAAGTTACACAGTGGTTCAAATTAGTCTCTAAAATAGTCTTGTGTATGGAAATACTTCTTAGTAACATTATGGAGAATAAAATGTCCCGACTCTTGTTAAATATATCCAACATATAGTTTTGTTAGATCTAATTAGTTTGTGACCATTTTTCCCATGTAAATAGCCATTTTTTCTAATGATATTCCATATTGAAAATTGTCATTGTTGTATTCTCTTCTTTATGATTAAATATGAATGTAGAAATATTTAGTTTTAAGTTGGTTATTTACCAATATTCTTTGAGAATTAGTTAAAATCGTCCTTACCAAATCTAATAGTTTAAATGATATATACGCTCATCTAGAAAATGATGTTATATAATTTCTACATCTCTCAATAACCAACAAATTTAACACTAATAAGTAATAAATTTAACACTGAAGGAACTTGAAGAAGCTAAAAATTGCTCAAGTTCTCTATGAGTGAAATTTCCCACATGTGATTATCATTCAAATTTTCCAGATTAGATCTTGATTGTCACATTTGAGAAATTGCACTTAGAGAAAAGGAATTAGAGCAAGATTTTTACATTTTTAAGTTGCTTCAATGTTAAATTTGCTACTTATTGAGAGATGTAGAAATTATATAACCTCATTTTCTATATGAGCATATATCACTTAAAGCATTGGATTTGGTAAGTACGATTTGAACTAATCCTAAAGGAATATTGGTAAATAACAAACTTAAAACTAAACATTTCTATGTTCATATTTAATCACAAAGAAGAGAATACAATAGTAAGAATTCAATTTGTTCAATATGAAACATCTTTTAAAAAATGACTATTTATGAGGGGGGGAAAATGGTCACAAGCTAATTAGATTTTAAAAAATATATATGTTGGATAGAATTAACAAGATTCGAGACTTTTTATTCATTCTCCATAATGTTATTAAGAACTTTTCTTTCCATCACAATACTATTTTAGGGACTAATGTGAATAAGTTTTAATATTATAGGGGCTAATTTGAATTCATCGTGTCACTTAACGTGATACGTCAGCATTCAGTTAACGCCATCTACCATTTTGAACTAAAGTGAATGTCGAAGATAAATGTCAGAGATTAACGAATACGTTTTATTATGTCAGGGATTAAAGTACACAATGCCAATAAAGTCAAGAGTTAATATGAGGGTTTACTCAATATATTATTTATAAAATTTATAAATAAACATCTTTCATTCTATTTGATTTTATAAATATCTCAATTATCTAAATTTTAGTATATTTGATAATATTACTTGATTGAAAAGTTAATTGATTATTTTTTACATTTTGTAAAATGTTATTAAGTCATGTAAGTATCTAATCACTGTGACAAAAAGAAGAATTTTAAAGGCTTTTTTTAAAGTGTAATACAACATGTTCTAAAACGTGTTAGAAAATGCTTTAATATGCCTTTTAGTATGTATATTTTTATCATTTACAAACCTTTTTCACTTTCACTCTCAAGATTTGAATCTAAATCTTCAAGTGTGAAAAGTCCACAAGTGACCAACCATTACAACAACTTGCTCTTTAATAATATATGTTCATGTTTTATTATATATTAATTAAAAAATTATATATATCCTATATTATTATCTTTTGAAAGTTTAAGTATAAAATTTACAAGTTATAATAACCAACGACTCTTTAATTGATGTGAGTTTTGTAACACCCACATTTTTGCTTGTATGATTTTTCTGTTGTGTGGTATGGTGAATTTTGGGTGATTAAATATTTTTAATCATAAAAAATGGTTTAAATAAGGTTAGGAATGAATTTCCTATTTTTCTAGAACTTTTGGGAATTTTGGTGCGAAATTACCTTTTTACCCCTACTCTTTTGAAAATGACCAAAGTACCCTTGATTCAAATCTGAAAATTTCTCCAACATTTCAACAAAATCCCTCATTTAAACCACTCATATACCGTGTGCTTAAAAAGAGGCACCATAACTTGTATCACACACTTTCTTAAGTCAAAAATTGAGAGAAACTACATCATCATGCATCACCTTACAAGTGGTCATTTCCTTCTTACCACATGCAAAAGCAACCTTTCTTCCCTTCTCTTCTTCTCCAAACAGCCGTGAGACTTCTTCTTCCTCTCCTCTCCATTTTTCATTTTCACTCTTTGTTAAAGGTTCCATTTTGAGCCTTTAACTCAAAAATTTTCAACCTTCATCCTTTGAAAAAGTTTGCTTGGGAGATCACAAGGAGTACAAAGAGGGGTAGATCATTTGAGTTGGTGGAGTTCCTAAAGTCCATCCTCCATTGTTGAGAGCTTAGTTTCATTAGGTAGGGGGGGGGGGGAGAACCTTGAACTCTAGTAGGATTGGTGACTAGAGTAAGGGTGACCCTTGACCCTTTTTCCCTCTCCCTTTTCCTCACCATGAAAGTTGATGTAGGAGCCTATTTCCTTATGGAAATGGTTCGGCCAAGCTTCCTTAAATGTGTTTGCACGTTTTTAAAATTTGTTTGATAGTTGAAATGTGTTGGCATAATAATTATAAGTGCATGCAAACTATTACTTGAATGTAGGAACCTATTTCCTTGAGGAAATGGTTCGGCCAAGCCTATTTAAATGGGTATGCATGTTATTAAAATTTGTTTGATGGTTGAAACATGTTGGTATGATGATTATAGGTGCATGCGAATTGTTACTTGAATTTAGATAACTTGTTTGCTTGATTGAATCATGAAAATGAGCTATTTTGACTATGTTTAAAGGTATATACTTTCCTATGAGAATATGTATGTTTTGATGAATTAACATGAAAATATTGGTTTGTGGTAAACGTAGGACATTATACTTGAGTTTCGCTTTTTTGAGAATTTATTGAATTTTTGGTGAAATTGATGGTGTTCTTGAATGTTCTAGGTGTTCTTGATGATGTTCATGGGATGGATGAGTTTTGATCTTGAAATGTTGATGAAAGTGGTGTTGGTGTGTTTGTGGGCCTTAATAGCCCAATAGGTTAAAGTTAAAAACTTAGAGTAACAAAGTAAAGGTAAAAGATGATAACTCCAAGTGTAAAGGTTAAAGCAAAATTCGGGTAAAATATTTAACCCATATAAAGTCACCATAAAACTCATTTTTACCTGGTGGTAACTTAGTAAAATGGACCCTTATAAGTTACCTAACCATTGGGCCCCTAGTTTGGGCCCAAACACCTTCCAAAAACTCATAAAACACTCCATATGGCCAAACAAATAATTAATGGACATTAGGCTTGGATTAGTGTTGGGCCTCAACTCTAATCCTACTCATAAAGATCAAGACTAAAATTAAGTTAGTGAATTCATTAAGTTAAATCATTTAAGTTGATCAATTAGGGAAGAGTTAATTAAGATTAACCTTAATCGACCCGAATGAGGATTAACCCTAATCTTAATCAAGATTTAACCTAATCAACCCTAATTGTAATTAAGTCTTAATTACACATGATCATAATTAATCTTAATCATTAATCATTAATGATGTGTTAATAATATGATTAAGACCTAATGACGATTAAGGACTAATTAATTATGGTTAACCTTAATTAAGTTTAATTAAAAGTCTAAACCATGATTAGGAAAGAGATTAAGGGATGATTAAGAGTTAATTAGGGTCTTACGTAAAGATTAAGACTTAATTAGGAAAGATTAACATTAATTATAGCCTAATTAAGAAAGATTAACCGTAATTAAGGTATAATTAGGGATTAAACCTAACCCTAATTGGTTAATTAAGGGTTGTTAAACATATTAAACTTTTATTAAGGAAAGATAGACTCAATTAAGATAAGGTAATACCTAAGAGAAATACTTTTAGACTTAACCCTAATCATTCACATATGATGAACTAAGATGTGTAGTACTATTCATAAGACGCAACCGTAAGCCTTAGTAAGCTATAGGACTTAAGTTAAAGTTATCATTAGTCTTAAAGATGAATGAATACAACTTACCCTAAAAACTTATAACAACACACCCTTCTTGCATAAGACTTGAGGAGCCTAGTGAGAGAGTGTGGATTGGCCCGAGATGGGGTTTGGTTTTCCTTGAGAAGGAAAGTCATTAGATCTGTGTTGTGCCGCGGGGAGTGGTTACGTGGAAGGATTCAATGGGCTTTGCCGGTAAGGAATGTGTGTGCTGAGAAAGCATTGAAGGTGTGGCATGCATAATTAAGCATTGGTAATGTCTAAGGTTGTGTACCTTATGACTAAACGTGGAAGTGACACTTTGGTACAGTGTGAAACTGGTTAGGACTGGTGCACTGGGTCTTGCAAAGGACTTCAACAGGTCTTGAAAAGGACGCCAGCCCTGAGGATAGTCGAGTTCCAGACTGAATATCAGGGGACATAGGCTAGCTACCTACTGTCGAGTTCAGGGAATTAAACTTGACTATGCCTATCACTCTCAAGGTTTCAGGATCAGTAGAGATTGTCTGGAAGTATCACAGAAGAAAAAAAATCGGCCAAAGACTTATGAGCAAAGCTCTTAGTACCGAGACTAGTACAAACTCTAACTCCTGATTACTTCCATATGATTTCACAATTGCTGTGTGCACTGTGGTGGTGATTTCCCGGGCCCTCATGCATCAGATATAGTATTATGATTGCAAAGTATGCAATAGGCTGTATGCATCATGATGTCGATGTGTGTATGTACATGTTTGGTTGAGTTGTGTGAATTTCCCCTGTATGTGCTCTAGACATTATATCCTATATCACGTGAGTTCATGCAAAGTATTCTCAGTCCCCTTTGTTTGTTGTTTGGTTGTGCCCTTCTTTTATGTCGTCAGCTGGTATTGGAGATTCGCAACATGACTTCTATGAGAGTGCAGCTCCGGTGGATGCCGAGGGGAACGTGGAGGGTAACTGACATACCTAGGAGGTGTGTCTTTACCGGGGAGGTCCGCGTCACCATCACTCACCCCGGCCTTCCGTTGTTACCCGAGATCGATCTCACCGTTTCGATGATGTTAGAGTTCCAAACGCCACCTAACCTAGTGCACTACACTACTTTTCGCCGACCCCATCTCGCCAGGCATCTTCAGTGGCATCTCGTTCGTCACGCGTGTCAGATCTTGTTGGTCTGGATTCCCCCCGATATTCACCTGCTTCGGAGGCATCTGGCCCTCATGCCATGAGTTCTGATGTGCGAGACCGTCCCCTTTCAGATGCGATAGGGATGATCGTCATTGATGACTCGTCAGACGAGGAGGACCCGGAGGAGGACCCAGAGGAGGATCCCTCTCTACCGAGTGACGAAGAGTAGAGTAGTTGTGTTTCGAGTCTAATCGTGATCAGCTCTGAGTTTTTGTGACCTCCCTTTTGTATCTTGTTTTGAGGTCATTATGATTATTTATTTCACTACTAGAACTCATGGTTTACTTATGGTCTGTAAACTCTACGCATATAATGATCTCGGATTGTACTTAAATGCACTGTTTTATTTTCTACGTATGATGGTTATGATGAATGAATGTATGTGTCTATAAAGTAGTAACGATTTAACGCTTCTCAAAAATAAAATAACAAGTAAGAAAAGAATGTTTCATATTACTTAAAATGGAACTAGAGATGTTGTAGGTCAATACGACAATGCTACTGGTTACCAATCTATCTTAAAAAAAAAAAATTCCGCATTTTACCGACTTGTATAATACTCTTGTTTGTCACGTGCAACACATGTGACGTTCTTAGTAGTAACTAGGGGTGTCACAAGTTTTGTAACATTGATAACAATATTAATAAATATTATTATTAGTATTATATAATTTATTTACTTATTTGGTATGTCTCCTTTGTTTTTTGTTCATTTAATGTCATTTTGGATATATGTATATTTTGTAGCTATATGGAATCTAGTGGTGTATTTATTTTGTGATATTTGTATATTTTAATATGGGAAAAGAGTATATATACACCCTTAACTTTTGCCCTTTTACAAATAGGCACCATGAACTTTTATTTTGTCCTAATTAATCCTTAAACTTTCATCATTGTTGCAATATGTCATTTCATTAGTATGAAGTTAAAAAATTAACAAATATAATCTCAACCCTTCAAAATTGTGTTTAAAATATTGAAATTATATAAAATAAAGTTCCAAAAATTAACAAAATAGGAAAAAAAACTCTAAATATTAAAAGAACACATGGTCATATTTCGCTTTTAAAATTTTAAATATGTTTGAAATTTGACATAATTCAAGAATAAAAAAATGTAAATTTTACTCATTTATGTCTATTTAATATTTCAAACACAAAATCTCGAAAGATTGAAATTGGTTATGATAATTATTTAACTTGATATTAATGAATGAACCTATTGTAATAATGATAAGAGTTTAAGGGTTAATTGAGACAAATTAAAAGTTCATGGTGCCTATTTGCAAAAGAGCAAAAGTTCAAGGTGGTTTTATATTCTTTTCCCTTTTAATATTAAGTAGATAACTATCATGTCTCTTTTAGATTTTTGGCTTGTGGTACATGTTATTAACAGGGGAGATTGTCACATTTTGCAAAGTATTTTATTGTTATTATTTTGGAAAATAATTTTGTAAAGTATTTTATTGTTATTATTAGGCTTGCCATGCTAGGATATTAACCTGCGCATTAATTTCGCGTAATGACAATCAACAGCCGATCTTGAAACGAAAAAGTGGCGGAGCCAAAATAAGATTTAATACATGTATAAACTAAATATGTAATATTATATTATATATGTATCTAAATTTTAAGGTACAATGCTAACACAAAATTGACAATAAAAATAAGGGTTAAATTTTTTTCCCTCACCATATAGCGAAATTTGGTTTTCATCTTTTTTTCCTTTAATTTTGGTCCTCTATTTTTTCAAATCATATGTTTTTTAATCGTCGCTATTAACAATGTTTTGTTAAGTCACGTTTGCAGTTCTTGTGTAAAAATCCTCATTTATTAATGAAAATATGTTATTGTGAAATTTTTCTATTTTGTTAAATAAAGATCATAGGAAATTTCGTGCATATTTTGAAATTTGTAAGGAATTTTCTATGAATTTTGATGTTCCCACTCTGAAGGAAATGTAGAAAAAAACCATAGGAAAACCTGAAAAAAAATATTGCTATGTTAATATTTAACCGAACAAAATTAATGGTGAGAACTAAAAACATGTGTTTCAAAAAATAGAGGAGCAAAAGAAAAGAGAAAAAATAAAGGAGTGACCAAAGCCAAGTTTCACTATATTTTCATAGACTAAAAACATATTAAACTCTAAAAACAATATAAAAATTTATTAGAAATCACCTTCAATTAAGGGATTATGCGGAAAGCTTCTATATTATCTAATAGATTTAGGACTAGAGTTGACAGAAAGAAACTTACACAAAAGATTTGGGATTTATGGATATTATGAGTATTAAGGACATTATGAGTATTGTAAAATATATAATTTTTAATAATTATAAAAATATGTATATATAATTTTTTTTAAAAAGAAACTTTGGAGAGCCATGACTCCCCCTGTCATGCTTAAGATCTGCCAATGGTGACATTAGAAGTTTTACATATTTTGTTCCGGACCAAGCTGAGATGACGTTGGCGTCCAACCTGCTCAGAACCTAATACTTCATCGCATTTGAGTGTTCGCGCAACACCCCAACCTTGAAACCTAGCTGACTATATGTACCTTGAACCATTAACCAACCTGAGGTGCCCCAAGCGCTAAGCTACATAGGGCCCTTGGACGGGATATGACCTCGTCCAAATCTTCAACTAACCTGGCCACCGGCTATTCAGCAGGGCCCCACATTATTTAATGTTTTCCCATAATCCTGAGACGAACGATTTGGTCACTAACACAAGCAACTTGATTAAGTGGCCAGTACAAGCCTGATTACTGTGTATTATAACTTGATGTGACATGCGTAATCATCCATCTGAAGCCCTGACACATGCAACTGGTTCTCACCCATCAGCTACGGTAACCCAAGGGTCTTATAAATATCACCCCCCTTTGGATAATTAGGTAACACATCTACCCTTGCTTACACTATGCTGGAATTCACACTCACTTGGACGTTGGAGTGTCTCCTTTTAGGTACCCCATCTCTACCACCAAAATCACTTTTACGAGCTTTCCACATAGTCTCTTTGTAACATCCCAAAATTTAGAAATTTAGAAATTGTACTACTCTGGATATTGGGCCGAGTACCGTGCTCGGTTATCGGCCCATAACTACGCCTTGTCCCTCAAGTAGCACTTAGGAAAGTGAGGAGTAGAGGGGGGAAAGGAGGAGAAAAAGGACTGGAGTAGTGGGACATTGGCGGTTACAAAAGAGGTCTATAAAAGGCGAAGAGGACTGAGGAGATGGACAGGTTCACTATTTTGGTAGGAAAGTCGAGTTAACTGCCTTAAAGGTTAGCCCGGAATTTCTAATGAGAACATTTGGCGCCCACCGTGGGGCGACGGTAAAACTTTGCCCGTCGACCACCCCCTTTCAATTACTATGGTTACACGACGAAACGCTAGAAGAACAGATGGACACGCCGGGAACGGAGAGGAGACTTCGGGAACCACCCCGGAGGAAGACAATCCAGTGTTACAAACAAATTCTCCGAAGGATAGATCAGTTACAGGAGCAGAACCAGACGCTTCAGGAGCAAAATCAGGCTTTGCAGACACAAGTCACCACTTTGGCAAAGGGACGGACTGATGAGGAAATTCCGGAAGGGGATACAGGGGAGTTCCACCCGTTTTCAATGGAGATAGTAGAGACTACGTGATCGCCGGATGGGTGTAGGATCTAGAATTGAGCAAAACCAACCGATTAGAATCAATTAAAGGCACCAAAATTGCGAATTATAGTGGCTGGAACAGCAACTATAATGCGCAAGAAAATGCAAGAAAATGAGAGAAAATGAAAGAAAAAGTGGAGAGGAAGAAATGGGAAGGACGCCACTGAAGCAAGAATCCACTTCCAGCAGATAAGTCCAATGCCAGACGCCACTAATTCAGAAGAATTAGATAAGTCTCAGTATGGTTTGAGCAACAACCACCAAGCCTCACTCAACTCACAAAGGGAGGAGAAAATTTGGCATAATGCCTTTACTTCAAAATTCAATGTGTGTCTTACAAGAGGAGAGGACTCCTATTTATAGGAAAAGAGGGGTAGAGGGGCGGATTTTTAGGGGCATAAAAAAGAAAGAAAATAAAAGGTGAGTGAAAACACTCCTAAGTGGGTTTTGAACCCATGACCCCCAAGGTTTATGGCTAAGCTAAGTCTTAAGCCAATAAACCTCTCAAAATGGCGCCCACTCATGTAGGAAAATACAAGATGAGTCAAATTTCTATCCTATGTGGGAATAGAACCCATGACCTCCTAAGCCTTATAGCAAGGCAACCTACTAACCAATAAACCCACTAAAAATAGCGCCCAAGTAGGAGGAATTAAAAGAAAATTACAATTAATAAAAAGAAAATATAAGAGAGTCCTAATTAAGGGTGGTCCATAGGACAAGGGTCCTATCCAGGGTCAAGGTGTCCTTCTGTAGGGTAGTGACCTTTATTTTGTAGGGTAGTGACCCTTTATTTGTAGGACACTAATTTCTCCAACTCTTCCTTGCTTGAAGCTCAGGCTTGAAGTTGGTGCATATCCTTCAATGTAGGTCTTGCAGGTCCAAGCTTCTAGCAGTGTGCCATCATTCCCTCCCCCTTGAAAAGGATTTGACCTCAAATCTGAAAATTCAAAAAGGAGGAGGCATAAGAATAATGAACTGGGCAGAAGAAGGAGATGGATGACAAAATTCAGGAAGTAAGAAGGTACTTCCCTTAGTCTTTGGAGAGTAGAGTCAGAGATCCACAAGTTGAACATCTTCCTTGAGCCTAGACAACAAGAAGAAGACCCATAAGTATTATTCCCAAGCAAGGAAAGTGAAGGCTCATAACAGAAATACTTGGGAATCATAAAGATTAGCAAAAGAAAATCATATGAGATAAACAAGAGGTGTTTGAGATAAGGGTTAAAAAACTCCCTAAATGAAGAATGAACCATCTTGTCCATGTACGTTGTGGATTTAGATCATGGGTCAAAGACTAATCTTTTGAAGCCCTCCCTTGGAAGTAAGATAAGTAAGTGGTCATGGAGAAGGCTTAGGAAATAAACTCCACACAAGTACAAAATATGTTTCAATGTGCGATATTCATCAAAATATTCTACACTGTGTTCCCAAATAAATGCACAAGTGAAACTATGTGGCATAATTGTCTTAATATTTTTCAATAACATCCCAACATTTTTATTGAACATAACACATGCATCTTGAGTATGATTGTCAAAAGGGTAGTGTATATGTTCATGCCATGAGATATTCATGCAAGTTTGTTCACCAGGCATATCCATTCTAATGCACTCACCCAAGTAATATGACACCTTTCGCATATTATCATATGTATTCATGTAAGATGAAACATTAAAAGAATCACTTTGAGCAAGCACACTATGAAGCATATCATCATTTAAGGTGGATGTCAAACAAGTTTTCTCATATGTGATAGCTTTATCCAAATTTTTATCCTTTTTACAAACCAGTTCAAGAGCATAATACACATCTTTATATGAAACAATTATTTGAGGCCCAAAATGTGTATTCAACTTATAAATACAAACCAAAGGTGCATGCATATTCAATCCAACTTTGTTATCATTCCTATCATGCAATCTAATTTGATCAAAGGAATTGACTAAACATGCAACTCTAGTAAGTTTCATGGTACTCTTAAACTTAGTTTCCTTTTCTAAACATGCAATAGATTTCAAAGCATCATCAACATTGTTTATTTCTTTCAAACATGTAATGCTTTGAGGCATATAATTGTGCATAGAAGAAGGCATTTCATGCATAAAGAAAGTTAGTTTAGGATACTCCCTTTCAACTGCTTGAGTTGTCCTTTTTGCAATACTAGGAATGTTTGCCATCAACCTATTCATGCTTTCACTAGAAGAGTTAGCATTCAAACGATCACAAGATAAACATGCTTTCTCTTCTTGCATTCTTAATTCTTCCTCACTTTCTCTTTTAAGTGTCTCTTCTTTCTCTTTTTCTAATTGTTCTCTTTTCTCTTTTTCTATTAACCTCTTAAGTGTGGTTTGATCTTCTTTTATTTCACTAGAGGTCATAGGCATTAAGGTGAATTTAACCCCTTGGTGGCAGAACCTATAGGTGTTGGAATACCCATCATACTTCACCCTTCTCTCATATTGCCATGGTCTTCCAAAAAGGATGTGAGAGGCTTCTAAGGGTATGACATCAAAGGTCATTTCATCTTGGTAATCCCCAATTTTGAACCTTAAGCTCACTTGCCTATCCACCTTAAATTCTTCCTCATCACTCACCCATTGAAGTGTATAAGGTTCTGGATGTGGGGTAGTAGGTAAGTTTAGCTTGTTAACTAACCTAAGGCTAGCTAAGTTGCTACTACTTCCTCCATCTATGATCACTAAACATACCTTATCTTCAATTTGGCACCTAGTGTGGAATAGGTTCTCTCTTTGGCTCTCTTCTTCACCCAAAGGTGTTTCTAAGGCTTTCCTAAACAACATGGTTGCCCTTTCCCCTTGCCTCCTTCCTTCCATTCTCCTAATTGATTTTATGTTAAAACTTTTAAGGACCTTTCCACTCAACTAAGTGTTTACACTCAAAGGAATGTTAACACTCGTGTATGTCACTCTTTTTGGGCTTTTTCTATAATGAAAACTCTCTTGCCTCTTCTACTCGGTTGGAGGTTGATTAGAAGTTGCAAAGACCAACGTGAGTCTAAGTCTTAACCCTTACCCAAATAGAAGCGCACTAACAAAGAAAATACCTACTGGAAGAAGATTGAAAAAATCCTAAGACAAAACAAAAGAATTGATATGACAAACAAGAAAAGCTGGCATTCAAACAAGCTTATACACAAGAGCAGACAACAAACAAGACAAGACGGAAGAAATTGCAAAGAGAATTGTTTTTGGTGATTTTTGAAAAAGAGTTGCCAAATTGTCATTTTTAAGAAAGCAGCAAATACAACTCAATTACGGTATACAGGGAAATGAAACAGAAAATTACAGTAAAACTGTCACTGTATTGTTGGGATATCTCTTTGTTTTGAATTTTCTATTTTTCTGAATTTTTTTTGAATTTTTGACTCTTTTTGGGTGTCTTTTGACTTTTTCTTCCTTGTTGTTGACTTTTGCACCCTTTTTTGCTTTTTACACCTCTTTTTCTATTTTTTGGCATGTACGTACTTTTTGTATTTTTCTTGCCTTTTCTTTCTTTTTTTGTCTTTTTCCCCAAAAAAAAATTACAGAAATTTTTACGCAATGAAAAGAAAATTAACTGTACCTACTGTAATATTTTTGGAATTTTCTGACAGTAAACTGGTCCAAGTGGCCCAGAAAAGCAAAAATAATGAATAAATTGATTTCTAAAAACTGCAAAAACGTGATGGCAACTTGATTTCAAAAATGGACAAAAAAATTGCTTAGCACTTCCTTGTTGATTATACAAAACCGGTATGGTCACAGAAACACGCTTGGTTCAATTTTAAGATTGGAATTAAAATTTGAAGGAAAATCAACAATTAGAATTTGTTGATCTTCTTCCAATACTATGAACAAAAAAAAAAATCCTATAGGTGAGCGTTTTGCACAATCAAACAGGGAAAGTCCAAGGTAGAGATAGCAGTCAATCCAAATTTGCAATCAGAATGCCAATCAAACAGACATAACAAGAGTAGGAAATTGAACAACACAAGAGCCCAAAAATGCGCATAAAATGGCAAAAATAAGAAGGAAAAATTGCGCAAAATAAATGGCAAGAAATTAAAGGGGGAAACTGAAATTAAAAGGACGGGGAGGACAGAAATGTAAATGGCAGAAAATAGAAGGGGATGGCGGAAAGAAAAAGGATGGGGAGAGCAGAAATGTAAAGGGGGAAGCGGAAATTAAAAGGATGGGGAGAGCAGAAATGTAAATGGCAGAAAGTAAAGGGGAGAGCAGAAATTAAAAGGATGGGGAGAAGCGGAAATTAAATGGCGGAAAATTAAAAGCGGAAAGTAAAGAGATGAATATGGGGGATGAACAATTAATGGTGAAGGGGAGAAATGTAGGTGAACGATCTTTGGAAAAATGAAGACAACAATGCCTCCTCTTACCACACTTCACCACAAACAAGCAGTTATATCAAGCAATTTGCAAGAATTACTCAAGAACAAGTATGAGCAATTAAAGAGGCTTTTAAACAAACACCTAGGGGGTGGGAATTAGCGGCCCAAAACAGCCCCCAACTAGCAAGAAATCAAGCAATTCAATCAAGACAGACAAGTGTTGATAGCAGCAGAAAGGCACCTAGGGCCCGGGAAATAGTCCAAGTCCAAATTACAATTGAAAAGAGGGATGGAATTACACTAAAATGATGAAAATTCTGCACTAAATAGGTGCAGTATGCAGCGCCCAAAACAACCAAGAACAACCCCAAATTTGCTCAAATTCAACAAGCTCTGATGACCAATTGATAGTCGGATGGGTGTAGGATCTAGAATTTAGCAAAACCAACCGAGTAGAATCAATTAAAGGCACCAAAATTGTGAATTATAGTGGCTGGAACAGCAGCTATAATGTGCAAGAAAATGCAAGAAAATGAGAGAAAATGAAAGAAAAAGTGGAGAGGAAGAAATGGGAAGGACGCCACTGAAGCAAGAATCCACTTGCAGCAGATAAGTCCAATGCCAGACGCCACTAATTCAGGAGAATTAGATAAGTCTCAGTATAGTTTGAGCAACAACCACCAAGCCTCACTCAACTCACAAAGGGAGGAGAAAATTTGGCATAATGCCTTTACTTCAAAATTCAATGTGTGTCTTACAAGAGGAGAGGACTCCTATTTATAGGAAAAGTGGGGTAAAGGGGCGGATTTTTAGGGGCATAAAAAAGAAAGAAAATAAAAGGTGAGTGAAAACACTCCTAAGTGGGTTTTGAACCCATGACCCCCAAGGTTTATGGCTAAGCTAAGTCTTAAGCCAATAAACCTCTCAAAATGGCGCCCACTCATGTAGGAAAATACAAGATGAGTCAAATTTCTATCCTATGTGGGAATAGAACCCATGACCTCCTAAGCCTTATAGCAAGGCAACCTACTAACCAATAAACCCACTAAAAATAGCGCCCAAGTAGGAAGAATTAAAAGAAAATTACAATTAATAAAAAAAAATATAAGAGAGTCCTAATTAAGGGTGGTCCATAGGACAAGGGTCCTATCCAGGGTCAAGGTGTCCTTCTGTAGGGTAGTGTCCTTTATTTTGTAGGGTAGTGACCCTTTATTTGTAGGACACTAATTTCTCCAACTCTTCCTTGCTTGAAGCTCAGGCTTGAAGTTGGTGCATATCCTTCAATGTAGGTCTTGCAGGTCCAAGCTTCTAGCAGTGTGCCATCACTACGTTCCCTTCTGATTTTAGGGAGCCCCCTTTGAAGGACTATGAAGTGACCACTGACCCCCAGGCACATGTGATGGCTTTCAAAACACAGATGTTGAAACGAGGTTTTGGTGATGGGATACAATGCAAACTGTTCTCTGGGACATTAACGGGAGCTGCTTTGATTTGGTTCTCGCACCTAGCCCCGCTTTCCATCTCTGGTATCCAAGACTTGTTGAAAAATTTCTTGGCACAGTTCTCAGCCCGGAGGTCGAGGATGATGACCTCGGGAAAACTTTTCAGCATTCGGCAGCGAGCGGAGGAACCGTTACGTGACTACCTCGGGCGATTTAACGACGCATCACTGTTGGTCATAAATCCAAATCTCGAGCTGTTAGTTTCAGCGTTTGAAGAGGGGTTACGGCCATGACCTTTCAATGAATCCTTGGCTCAAAGACCGGTGGCTTCGATGCAAGAGATCAGGAACAGAGCAACGTGCTATATCAAGGGTGAGGAGAGCAATGCAGAAAAGAGAGAAAGGTCGAACAACGAGTTCCCCTACACTCAGAAGTCAGACCTAACTCAGACGTTTCATCAGCCTGTACGGGCAAAAAGGGGCTACGATAGCCGAGGTAGGAACTTTCAACCTAAAGCAAATTGGGACGATCGACGTAGAACTGACCAGGATAGTGGTTACGGTCTTGACACATTCACACCCCTAAACACGTCCAAGGCTCGGATACTGAAGGAAGTATACCAATCTGATCTCATCAGATTACCGCCACAAGCGGAGGGCCCAAGGGTCCAGACATGAGCAAGTGGTGTGATTATCACCGGGCAAAAGGACATGATATAGAGGACTGTTGGACATTGAAGAACAGGATTGAGAGGCTCATTAAGGAAGGCTATCTGGGAAGGTACGTTGAGAAGAGGAAAGATCGGGGAGACGGAAGGCACATAAGGGATGAAGGAGGCTCAGGATCAAAAAGGCGCAAGGAGGACAAACATAAGGAAGTCAAAGACAAAGAAGAGGTCAGAGGAGTTGTGATCACCATTGCAGGTGGGTTCAGCGGAGGCGGAGAAACTAGCTCGGCCAGAAGGAGGTACGCGAGACAAGTGATGACTATACAGACAGACTTGTTCGAGCAGGGAAATAATCACCCCATGATCGCCTTCATAAATAAAGTCTTCTGTGGAATTCAACCACATCAGGACGACCCAATGGTAATCGACGTATTGATGGCTAGATACCGAGTTTAGAGAGTATTGATCGATCAGGGAAGTTCATCCGATGTTCTTTATTGGAGTGCCTTTGAGAAATTACAAATCCCCAAAGAGTGTTTACTACCTTTTGCAGGATCTTTAATGGGTTTTGCAGGTGACTCAGTTGAAGTAAGAGGCTATGTAGAATTGCTGACAACCTTTGGGGGAGGGGGAGCTAGAAATCAATCCCGGTCAAGTACCTGGTGATCAATGCACCCTCTTCTTACAACATTATGATAGGCAGGTCGGCCTTAAATGCCCTGGGAGTAGTTGTCTCAACAATTCACCTCACCCTGAAGTACCCATTACCAAATGGCACTATAGGAGTTGTGAAGGCAGACCAAGAAGCAACAAGAAGATGTTATCGAAACAGTTTGAAGGTTAGGAGAAGAAATTGGCCAGGAGACAAGATAGAAGAAGAAAGAGCCCCATCAGGAAACCACAAAGTATGTTTTGCAGAACTCGATCCTAGGGAATATTTCTTGGAAAGAAGGCCTCAGCCGACTGAAGAATTGGAGGAAGTGCAGGTAGGAGGAATACCTGAGCAGAAAACAAGAGTCAACTCCAAGTTCGAAGGGAACCTGAGGAAGGAACTAATTAAACTTTTGAAAGATAACGCCTACCTCTTCGCATGGAAAGCAGGTGACATGCCGGGAATTGACCCAGACTTTCTCTGCCATAAATTGGCAATAGACCCAAAAGCCAAGCCGGTGGTACAACGACAAAGAAAGCTCGGTGAAGAAAGACGAATGGTCATGGCAGCTGAAACCCGGAAGTTGAAGGAACCAGGGTTCATCCGAGAAGTCACCTATCCAACCTGGTTATCTAACGTGGTTTTGGTGAAAAAATCGAATGGAAAGTGGCGCATGTGCACGGACTACACCGACCTCAATAAAGCTTGTCCAAAAGATCCCTACCCATTACCTAATATAGAAAAAATTGTGGATGGAACATCCGGGCACAGAATCCTTACCCTGATGGATGCTTATTCAGGCTACAACCAGATCAGGATGCACCCGCTGGACGAGGAAAAAATTGTTTTCATGACGGGTCAATCCAACTATTGTTACAGAGTGATGCCTTTTGGATGGAAGAACGCAGGCACAACATACCAAAGATTGATGGATAAGGTTTTTTCCAAACAAATTGGCAGAAATCTCGAAGTCTACATAGATGACATGATAGTCAAGTCGAGCTCCGAGTCCGAGCACTTGGATGACCTGAAAGAGGTTCTATCTGAAGTCCGGAGATATCAGATGAGGTTGAATCCTCAGAAATGCGCCTTTGGTGTACAATCAGGAAAGTTTTTGGGTTTTATGCTCACTGAAAGAGGAATAGAACCCAACCCAGACAAGTGTGGAGCAATACTAGACATGAGAAGCCCGACAAAAGTAAAAGAGGTGTAGCAGCTCACTGGTCGAATGGCCGCTTTGTCACGGTTCCTGTCTAAATCTAGGGAGCATGCCCTGCCATTTTTCAAATGTTTAAGTAAAAATGAGAAGTTCATCTGGTCGGAAGAGTGTGAAGAAGCTTTCCAAAAGCTGAAGAAGTTCTTATCCCAGCCCCCCATCTTGGTAAAGCCAACCCCAGGTTTGCCCTTACTACTCTACTTGTCAGTTAATAGCGACGTGGTTAGGGCAGTGTTGGTGCAGGAGCTGGACGGAGAGCAAAAGCCGGTATACTTTGTAAGCAAGGTGTTACAGGGACCGGAAAAGAGATACCAGAAGATCGAAAAATTGGCTTTCGCGGTGGTCACCTCAGCCAGAAGGCTGCGCCAATACTTCCAAAGCTTCAACATCATCGTCAAAATAGATCAGCCCATTAAGCAAGTATTGCAGAAGCTGGACTTAGCTGGGCGGATGGTGAGATGGTCGGTGGAGTTATCAGAGTTTGATTTAACTTTTCAACCCAGGGGGCATGTAAAGGCACAGGTACTGTCCGATTTCTTGGCCAAACTCTCAACTCAGGAGGAAGTTTCCCCAAATCCAAACATGCAGCTGTGAGTCCTTTCTGTAGATGGAGCATCTAACTTAAAGGGCAGTGGGGCAGGAATTATATTAGAAGGGCCAGGCGGAGTACTAATAAAGCAATCCTTGCGATTCGGGTTCCGAGCAAGAAACAATCAAGCCGAGTACGAGGCCCTAGTAGCAGGGTTGACCTTGGCAAAAGAAATGAATATTTCCGATCTTCAGGTGAAAAGTGATTCCCAGTTAGTCGTCGGACAAGTCAATGACGAGTTCCAGGCAAAGGATGTGCAGTTGGGTAAGTATCTGCTTCAGGTTAAGAAACTAATTCAGGGCTTTATTTCTTTCGAATTGCAGTATGTGTCTAGGGATCAAAACTCCCGGGCGGACCTACTGTCAAAACTGGCAAGTACTAAGAGACCAGGGAACAATCACTCAGTCATTCAAGAAACTCTACCAAGGCCTACGGTCGAGTTCCAGGAGGAAGTTTTGTGCATAGAACAGATCTCAGGATCTTGGATTGATCCCATCATACAATACTTATCGGCTGGTTTTCTCCCTGAAGACTCGGAAGCAGCCCGAAAAGTGCAAAGGGAATCGGCCAAGTATGCTGTCATCGGAAACCTGCTATTCAGAAGAGGCTTCTCAACTCCACTACTCAGATGTTTAACCACCGAACAGAGCTTGAAGGTCATGACAGAAATCCATGAGGGAGCATGTGGAAGCCACATAGGAGGAGGATCCTTAGCATTGAAAATACTAAGAGCGGGATATTACTGGCCGAAAATCAGACAAGATTGCATACAGTTCGTGAAAACGTGCGACAAATGTCAGAGGCAAGCAGATCTCCACAAAGCCCCTCCCGTATACCTGGGGTCCATTTACGCACCTTGGCCCTTTGCGGTATGGGGAGCTGATATTATTGGCTCATTTCCCTAAGCTCCAGGTCAGGTTAAATTTTTGTTAGTAGCTGTTGATTACTTCACAAAATGGATCGAGGCAGAACCCTTAACCGCCATAACAGCAGAAAAAGTAAAGAGGTTTTATTGGCAAAAGTTAATATGCCAATTTGGAGTCCCAAATCAGATCATTTCTGACAATAGCACCCAATTTATTAGTTGGGTGGTTCAAAATTTTTGCAAGAAATTAGGCATACAACTCGTCTTCTCATCCGTCGAGCATCCCTAAACTAATGGGCAGGCGGAAGCTGCGAACAAGGTCATCCTAAATGGGTTAAAGAAAAGATTGGACGAAGTTAAAGGAAGATGGTTCGAACACCTACCCCAGGTTCTGTGGTCGTACCATACCACCCCACACACCTCAACACAAGAAACCCCATATCGTTTAGTATATGGGACGAAAGCAATGATTCCAGTTGAAATCTGTGAACCAAGTCTAAGAAACATGGTATATTCCAAAGATATGAATGAAGTTGGTAGAAGGGCGGATCTGGATCTGGTTGATGAGATAAGGGAAATGGCTCATATCAAAGAAGTGGCTAGCAAGGAAAGAGCTGCAAGGAAATACAACTCAAAGGTTGTTCCAAGGAGTTTCTATGAAGGTGACTTAGTAATGAGAATAGCTCTAAAAGATGGAACTGCAGGAAATCTGGCTCCAAACTGGGAGGGGCCTTTCCGAGTTAAAACAGCAAAAGGAAAATGAGCATACAAATTGGAAACCTTAGATGGGAAAGAGATACCCAGAACTTGGAATGTCGGTAACTTGCGATTTTACTACAGTTGAATGCTAATTGATGTTTGTGGAAGTAGGGCTTGAAATTTAATTACTCACTTGATATTTCTAGGGATAGGATTTGTAGCTTTCATTAATGTTTGCAGTTTTCAATTCTAGGATAGTAGGGATTTCGTTTGTAATTTGTTAGGACCGATTTCGTTTGTAATAGTTAGGACCAGTTTCAAATAACAATAGTATGAGCACTCTTTTCTCTCCTACTCTGGGAGAGTTTTTAATGAGGCTCTAGTTGATATATCTTAATCTTGTTAAAGTTTCCTCTCCTATAATATCTGAAGTAGACGCAAGATGAATCCGGAGTTACGTCCCTAAGTCACCGAGTTATTAAAGTCAACCTCAAAAAGCATCGACCCTAAAATTTCACTAAGTTACTGACTTCCAAAAAGTATCAGTAACAGGTCGACTTCAAAAAGCATCGACTCTAAAATTTCACTAAGTTACTGACTTCCAAAAAGCATCAGTAACAGGTCAACTTCAAAAAGTATCGACCCTAAAAATTTCACTAAGTTATTAAGGGCAACGAAAACCAAGTAAACTCGAAGGGCAATGGACCTAAGTTAAAGAGCTTATTAGAACTTTAGTTTTGATTAAGTTCGTAGTGCATGAAAGTTAAAAGGATCAGCAAAAATCAGTACGACAAAGGTAAACTTCATTAAGATGTGGTAATACATATACCAAAAGGTCTTACAAAAGAATAAAGCATGAAAATTATAACAACATTAAATCCTAGTCTACTCTTCTTCGTCTTCGGACTCGTCCACCAGCTTCCCTTCCACAATTTTCTTGAATACACCAACCCCTTCCACGTTCACTACCGGGTTTAAAACCTTCACCTGATCAATGGCCTTATGGAAACCCCGAGTATGCTGAATTGCGATTTCTTTCTGCATGGCTTCAAGGTCGGCTTCAAGTTTAGTCTTGTCTTCCTCGAGCTATTTCTTCTGCTCAATAGTTGTTGATAAGTCCTAAATCGACTTATTTTTCTTTGCCACAACATCATCTAAATCCTTTTTCAGCTTTAACTGCTCAGTAGTGGCGGTAGACTACTTAGCTCCCAAGTCTGCATACTTCACCTCGACGGCTTTCTTCTCGTTCTCAGCCGCAGTTAACTTTGTCTTAGTATCGAGGAGAGACTGCTCAAGGGAAGTTATGGTTTGGGTTGACGACTCGGCAACCTACAATTTCTCAGTTAGCTCCTGAATTTTAAGGGAGCGATCCTTTAATTCCTTCTCCACGGAGTTCAGTCCGTTATCAAAACAGTAACCAAAGAACGCAGTTTGCATCCCCATGGTCATTAAGTGCTTTCCTACATTGCGCATTCGAACCTTGTTCACTCGGGTTCTGTCTTCCTTCTTATTGAACTCCCGAGCTACCACTTGTTCGACATTGAATCTATGATCAAAGATAGAGTTCACCTCACCACCTTCTCAACCCTCAAAATTGTTGAATAGGGTCCACCACTTATCGCCCAAAGGAGGAAGAGAATAGGAAGGGCCATGGGCCCTTGAAGATGCATGGGCTCCAGCTTGCTTCACAACAGTTGAAGGGTTCGTGTTCGGCTGAAACTGAGGAGCGGTGAGAGTGGCCTTCGCAAGTTGTTCCTTATTCGTAGCATTCTGCTTAGATTGGGCGTCACCAAGAACGTCCAATTTTTGCTTCTTCCTTCTTTCAGTGGTAGAATTAGCAGGCTGGTTCGCCAGGTTTTCAGAACCTTGGCCACCTGGATCTCCCCCGGCCTTCTTCAACCAACGCCTCATTGCTTTTTCGTTCACAGGGGTCCGGGGAACGTCAGCTTTTGGAGGCATTTTATCTGTACAAAACAAGAAGCGGTAAGCCATGGAAAGTACATCAGAAACAAAAGGAATGAGGAGGGTTAATATTTAAAAACTATCAAATACCAAGTATTTGGCGTAACCGGTCCGGGAGGTCTTCATTTTCCAAAAGAAAACCACAATCAATTGGAGCACTATTGCGCAGAAAGGCTACGTCTATTTTTCGTCAAAAGGTAAGTAGTTAAAATCAAACCCAGTCACCATTCTGGGTTCCAGGGACCAAAACAAAGGGAAATGGGGGGTACCGTCTTCGGCAACGAGGAGGTCAACATCGCGCCAACACTCCTGACTCTAAAAAATCTTTCCTTCCACTTCTTGTAAGAGGAAGTATATGCACTAAGGATTCCTTTATGAGGGATACTATTAAAAGATACCCATCTGACCTCGTCTCCCGTAGGAAGTTTAACTTGGAAAAAACTAAAGAATTTCTCTAGAGTTAAGGTCATATTGTAAAAATGACAGAGAATCTGGTAGCTCCTAACAAAGGCCCAACTATTAGGGTGGAGCTGTGAGGGGGCGATATTTAAAAAATGGAGTAGTTGTTTTTCAAAGTTAGAAAAGGGTAATAGTAGATGTAATTTTGAAAAGAAAGTATCATACATATAAGTAAAAGGAGAAGAAGAACCCTGGTCGGGCATGTTGAGACAGATGAGTTCCTCCTTTTGACAAGGGTCTAGCAATATCAATTGCTCCGAAGTCGGACTGGAGACAGGGGTAGACCTACGAAACCTCTCTAAAGAAGCAAGGGTGGTATAGAGCGAATTATGGGTGTACACTTCGGTACTAAAAGTCTTATACACGGGCATATTCCTGTTTTCCCTAGCTTAAGAGTCAAGGTCGCTTTCTGTCTCTTCAGAATCATCTACGTTCACTACAGGGATTGGGTTCCCAGATGGAGGAGTTTTCTCACCTAGCAGGGATGAAAAGGAACTAGACGAAGGATTACTCTCAGGGTCTAACCCAGTGTCTAAATTAATAGAAGACATCGTGATTTAAGGGGAAGAAAGGAAAGGATTTGAGAAAGATACCTGGAGGAAAGGAGCAGATATACGAACTCGGCAACGAAAAGGGAGGGAGTGTTTCTGCAGTAAAAGGAAGAATACAAAATGAAAATTTCTCTGAATGTGAAAAAAAACTGAAGCTACCAAAGGGGTATTTATTTGCCTTATGGTGGAGAGGTATGACGATTCCCATCCTGAGAACATTTGTGGGATCATGAAAAGGCAACGTTTCATGAGGCAGAAGCAAAGATGAAAAGGTGACTTGTGTCAGTGCCGTCCCTCGGAACGCGAACAGCCACCTATATTCACAGACAAACAGGCACCTTTTCAAATCTCTGTCTTTAAATTTTGAATAAAACGGGATAGTGGGGTGTAAAAGACATTTAAATGTCTTAAACCTCATTAATGCACGAATAATAAGGGGAAGTGTCCTACAGTAAAACGGGATAGTGGGGTGTGAAAGCATTTAAATGCCTTAACCCTCATTTAAGGCACAAATAATAAGGGGAAGTTCCCTACAATACGATTAAGTCCACCAATTTTCGAAATATGCAATTACATGTTAACCATTACGCAGGAAGGCAGGAAGAATATCCCTGACCAGTCTGGAAGCACTAAACGTTCCCCACACACGGAAAAAAAAGGTGTAACACGGATCTGACCCATATGGGGTAAAATATGGGGTCGATCAAAGGATGGTTCGTCGGCCCAATCCTTGTCTAAGCCTCGCGCAATGCCTTTCAAGCTTGCTCAAGCTTGAAGGGTTGTGTATTACTCTGGATATTGGACCGATCATTATAAGCCTTGCGCAGTACCCTCCGGGTATGCTTAGGCTTGAAGGGCTATGTACTACTCTGGATATTGGGTCGAGTACCGTGCTCGGTTATCGGCCCATAACTACGCCTTGCCCCTCAAGTAGCACTTAGGAAAGTGAGGAGTAGTGGGGGGAAAGGAGGAGAAAAAGGACTGGAGTAGTGGGACATCGGCGGTTACAAAAGAGGTCTATAAAAGGCGAAGATGACTGAGGAGATGGACAGGTTCACAATTTTGGTAGGAAAGTCGAGTTAACTGCCTTAAAGGTTAGCCCGAAATTTCTACTGAGAACAGAAATATAATACGTATAATTATATTTCAATGACGTTAACTGTAAAAAAATAGAAGTTACATAATAATAATAGTAAATATTAATATAACTGTATTTATGAGATAATAATAATATAAAATTATAAATATTAGGAGAGACGTCAGATTATTAGGATCTTAATCAAATATGTTTATATTGAATATAATAATAATATTATTAAGAGATAAATCGTAAGATTGCAATTAACATTAATTGTTATAAATATAGTAATTGTTGTATTAATAAAATAATATCAGGCTTAATAATGATAATCTTATGAGAGAGATATGGTTAGTGTTTTAAATTAGGATAAGGTTTTAAAATAGGAATACTGAGATCACAAGGATTAAGGGTAAGAATCAATACAAATTTAGGATAAGATTTAATTATAAGATTTGAATTTAAATTTGAATATAGACGGATAAGGACTCTATAATATCCTAATAATTCCTAATGAATAAATAAAATAAAATAAGATTTATGAAGAAAATAATAATAATATCGTTATATTATTATGTTTCAAAAAAAGATAATATTTAATGGGTGGGTAGGAATAGGCCCAACTCTGTTAGATATTTAAATAGGGGGAGGGTTATCTATTTCACCGATTAGCTTTAAAACGTGAGATAACCAAACCCTAGGAGGAGAGAAGCAACTTCACAGGGGAAGGTGTAGCAGAATAGATCATCAAGGGAGTGGAGTGCTGCTATTTGTTTTCTAATCGTCAACTCTAAGGTACGGTGGGGGAGAGGGTGTTGCTTGTATGTGTATGTAGGGGTGAATGGGTAGTGGGAATAACCTCTAAAGTTTAATAATTGAAATCAATATACGAATATGTGTTGTTTTGAAATGAAAATTTGTGATTTGATGCTTATGTGTGTTAATCTTGATGAATCTTGATTGAATTCAATGATAGTAATGAGAATAGTGAAAATTGAAATCAATATAAGAGTTTGATGATTTGGGGATTATGTTGAATAACTGTGAAATTGTTGTAAAGATTGTGTTTTTGATTGATTTTATGCGGTATAATCGTGTAAGATGGACGTAATGATGATGAGGAATGATTAGAGGATGAATAAAAGGGTTCAAAAGGGGTGAAAATCGCAAGAACTGTAATTTCGTGTCGCGGGTAATCGATTACAGTGGGTTGTAATTGATTACCAGAGAGTTTCTTTGCATGTAATCGATTACAGAGGGTGTGTAATCGATTACCAGAGGTGTTGCTCGTAGGTAATCGATTACAGGGGTCTTGTAATCGATTACCAGAAAGGTGTTTGGCTTGTAATCCATTAAAGGAGTCTTGTAATCGATTACCAGTGTGGATTTTGTGATCTTAGTGTTTGATGATGATTGTTATACCTTGATTTTGGTGTGACTATGATGATATGATTATGTCCTTGATGAATAGATGTCTATTGTGATGATTACGATGATGATGATTGATGATTGTCGGAACCGGGGTCACGACGGGACGGCGAAACGAAAAGGTTATTGAAAAATCGTTTTCAATGGAGTCGTCACCAATATTTATTTTTGAGGGAAAAAATCGGAAAAACCCTTTAAAAAAATGGTCTTTGAAACCAGATTTTGATTCGGGAGTCGGTTATGTGTAGGGAAGGTATTAGCGCCCTACGACATCCGTCCTAAGACGGTTACCTCTAATTAATTGTGCAAATTTATTAACTTTTGAAAAATATTTATTTTACCCCTTTTAAAAGAAATCTTTTTGTTTTTATTTATTTACAAATTTATTTACATTTTTTATTTTTTAGATTATGGGAAAATTTAGAAAAATATTTATTTGGGCTTGACGGGGCCGGTTCCCGCTCCTACGTATCCCCGGCTGCAATGGGGAAATCAAAGCCACGTAGTTCTGAAAGATTGATTTGTTGATTATTTGAGAGTTTGATGATATTTTTGAAAAGATTTTTATTTGATTTTTTTATTTGATTTATTTTTGAAAGAATTGATTTTAAAAAGAAAATTCACTCTTGAAGGGTTTCTGTTAGCAAATGGCTATACAATGAACCCTCCTGATTCAAATAATATTAAATGATAGAATTGCTATTCATTTAACGTTACTTGATCATTGAGCGATTTTATTAGCAAAATTTATTTTTAAATCGAGTAAAAAGTTTCTTTTTTATTTTTGAAAGACAACGTTATTGCTAGAAATGCTAGTCTTAACGCTGTTTATTTTGAAAAATATTCTTATTATCTTTTAAAAAATTATTTTACAAATGTGGGGACTATTTTGTTAACAAATGGTTATACTCCGTAGTCCCGTTAACGGTAGAAATGCTACTCGTTAACGTTTTATTTTTAAGAAAATTATTTTTCTTAATTTCAAAAATTATTTACAAATTGCGAGGACTATCTTGTTAGCAAATGGCTATACTCCATAGTCCTATATAATTTGGATAATATTAACGATAGAAATGCTATTCGATAATATCACCAAATTATTGCATAAAATTTTTTGTTTTAGAATTACAATCAATAAAATTACAAAAGGACTTTAATATTTTAGTGAAGAAAACATCAAACATTTACAAAGTCAAATACACTTAAAATAAACACAATATCAGAATTCAAATTGGTAAAATATAATGAAAATAAAATAACTCATTAATAAAAAAAACTCAAGACCTAGACTTTACCCATTAGTGACTCTCTATGCACGGTACACTGTTTCAAATTGAAAGTGAAATAAACCCTAGAGAAAGAGGGAAAAAGAAGAAGAGGGGAAATAGCAAACAACCCTTGCAGCGGCGGTGAAGGTGGAAAACGCGGTGGCTGGAGAGAGGCTCGATGTCTGGAGCTTGCGAAGGGAAGGGGGAGAGAAGGATAGGCGCGACGCTGCTTGCGGAAACAGGGACTGAAACGATGGTGGTGGCTGGAGAAGCAGCCGCGAGCGCTGAACGCGGAGGAGGTGGTGTGAGACGGCAGTGCCTTTCTGGGCGGTGGAAGCGCGCGGTGCATACCGGAGAAGGTAGGTTCACGTGACGGTGGTGGCCTGAAGCGCGCAGTGGCTGTACGCTGACAGGGGGAGTCTCTCCGGCGGCGGTCCAGAAGTAGACGATGGAGACCAGAGGAGGCACAGTCGCAAGTCGCGGTGGCTGGAAGTGGTGGTTCGCGGCACGACGGTGAGGGTTAGTGGTGGTTTGGTTTCTGCGTTCTCTCCTCTCTTATTTTGCTGCTCACCCTCACTCCCTCTTTTCAGGTTATTGGATTATGGACAGGGAAGCATTACGGTTGTCTGATTGTGAACGTGAATTGGATGCTATGGTGATGGGTGGTTCAATTTGGATTAACTGAGATTCTGTTGTTACCTCTTCTTTCTTTACTTTAGTTTGTTTGAATTACAGAATGTAAATAGGGACTGCATTGAATATTTTCTAAACTTTCCTTAGGATTTGCATTACCCGCAAAACAAACTTGTGTAAAGAATTGACAACATAGTGACTCAAATAAGCTATACAACCATCATGATCATGCTTCAATCAAGGAGGTAACTAAGAAAATTAAGATTTGTACTTACTTGGATTTCTTTTCTTCTTTCCAAACTCTTGCCTTTTGATGCTTCCTGAATTGAATATCCCGATTTCTCCCTGATTGATCCGCTTCCACACTGACTTTCTTCTAAACCTGAGTCTTGTGTATATCTCCTCTTACTTTGCCACTTTTCTGTTCTCAATTTCTTCTGTTTTTCAACTTTGTCCTCTGTTTTTTTTCACCGTGTATCTTTTCTCAGTGAGTAACCGTCCTCTCTAACAGTGTGTAGCTGGCTTTTTTATACCATTTTGACTCCAACCACCTCCTAAAACCACTTCCCTAATTTTCTCACTTCTAGCAACAAATTCTCCCACTAACAACTAACATCCCTTTATTTTCTCAACTCAAACCTACTCTCCAAGATATTTTATTTTATTATTTTTTTAGTTTTTTTCTTTTTTTTCTTCTAATTTTCGGTTTTTAAAATTATTTTCTAATTTTTAATTTTTTTTAATTTTTTCTGAATATTTAGAATTATTATTATTTTTTTATTTTTCTGATTTTTACTTTTATTTTTATTTTAACTAAAAGAAATTTAGGTTTAAATTTTTTTTATTCTTTTATTTTTGAAATTGAAACTTTATTATTTTTATTTTGAGATTTATTTATAAATTAAATTTAACAAAAACTGAAATTAAAACAATATTAGCTCGGATAAAATTGGGTATTCACAATGATACCTTATGATGCTTTATGATGATTATGATGATGATGATTGATGATGTTTTGGGATGATTTATGATGATTATGATAATGATTGATTGATGATATTTATGAAGATTATGATGATGATGGTTGATGATACTTATGATGATCTATGATGATGATGATTTTACGATGATAACGATGATTGATGATGTGTGATGATGTTAACGATGATGATGTATATAACATTACGATGTTGATGATGCCTTGAGCATATGAGGTGCTACCTGAGTTGTGCGAGCCCAACGAGGGGGTGCAGAGACCATGATGGGACATTCGATGCATGGACCCAACGAGGGGGTGCAACCTAGGGATGATAGAATTGTACTGACCAAACGAGGGGGTGCAACCTAGGGTCGAATGTCGTTGTGCGGACCCAACGAGGAGGTGCAACCTATCGGTTTGTGTGGTGACACCGATAGACCATCATTGGTAACAACTAGGGTGATTGACGAGGTACACCCATTGTGCGGAGTTCTAAGTCATGATCCTTGAGACGATGTTGATGAGTTTCGGTGTGCTTGATGATAGATGAACATGCGATGCATTAGATGATGAAATTGAATTATATAATGATGACATGAGTATTATTCATGATATGAGCATTAGGTGTTGAGCGTATAGAATGTGTTTCTTGGTGATTTTCGATGTGTGATTTACATATATTATGATGAGGATATTGATGTTTTGTTATATGATGAATTATTGATGATTATTATGATGAGTAATTGATGATTGAGTATGTGATGTTGACGTGAACCCAGGGGGGTGGATTCATTTTACGGATCTATCTAGGTTGGAATGATCATAAGTAAGAAATTTGGGAAATTGTTTAAAACGAGAAAATGGAAAAAGGTAAGAAGATGGAATGGAAATTGATTGACGTCACACTCCCAAGGATGGAAGATAAGCCTAAGAGTTATACACACAAAGGGATGAAGGACCTTTGATAAAACTCAATTCTTGATAAACAAGAGAATAAGAGAAACACTCTCCAATTTCTTAAAATTTCTGAATTAAACTTGTCTTGTAAATTCTGCAGGCATGATGCGCCCCTTTTAAAGGTGCCTACAATCCTTGCATGGCTTTTCACATTCAGCCACTTAATTCTCCTAATAATTCTATTAAAATTTAGAAACATAACAACCAACAAGGATTAAAGTTACATAATTCAGCCATCAATTGGCCGCCCCTTAGGAGAAACATAACGGCTCCAATATTGAATTATGGCTGCTCCATTCAATGTATAACTGCTACATTGCAATGTTTCTCTCCCCCCTTCAATTTGTAACAACTCTCTTCTTGATGGTTGTAATTTCTTTGTCCCCTTGCATTGATTCAGCCCAACAATTTTTGTAACTGTCCAGACAAAATAAGTCAGCCAAATAACTCCAAGTTAGCCGCCCACATGTAGCTTCTTGTATAGCCTTCTTATGCCTGGTTGGATTCACATCAGATGTGACTGAATATGATGTTTGGCTATGTGTGGGTGAGGATGGGGTAGCCTCTGCGTGCATGTATGGGTTGGTGTTCTTTTCCTCACCGTTTCTATCTGTGGTTATTTACAGGTGATGACGATGGCACCATAGGTGTCGAGTATTGAGTTGATGGGGTGTCGTTCTGATACTTGTGACATCAGGGCTTAGTGTTAGGGGTTTATTTTATGTAATTAGAAGTAGATGATGAACGTCGTCTTTAACTGCCTTGCATGGCTAAGATGGTGTTTGATGTTAACTTTTGAGAACTTGATGTTTTATTTACTTTGGAAACTTTCAACTCTAATTCTATTTTATTAAGTTTACTTTAATCGAACGACGTTTTTATGAGAGATATTTGAACCTTTTTACTCAATGTGATTTGTTATTTCTTAAATCTTCCGCTTCGTTGAATGTATAAGAGTTTGGGGTAGAAGGGTATCACACTCTTTGCCGTATCAACCCCAATCTGTAATCCTGGACATCCATACGTTCATCTCGACCACGATCACATTCTATTGGTGTGTTAGTTTTTTAGTTAGTTTGTTAATGGAGAAGTATCTCCTAATGTTGCTACATCTTGTTGTATTTGTAGCCTCTCAAATCTCAATTTTATATAAATAATTGTTTGTACCATTTATTTCACAATTTTATTTATCTTCTCATATTGCCAAACTATCTCAATTTACTACTATGCTAGCTTGAGGAGCGTATAGTATATATAGAGGGCCTCTTACAATGTCACTGGAACCTCTTATTAATTGATTAAAATGGTAACAAATTTACTAACTTCTATTAGTCCCCCTCCATCCTTGGAAATAGGTCTTTTGTGTTTAAAGTAATCTCTACTCTTACAAGAACTTTATCTAATTATCACCCTTGAAAATAGGTCTTTTGTGTTTAAAGTAATCGTTACTCTTACAAGAACTTTATCTAATTATCACCCCGTTCGAAAGTTAAATCCACGGTTATGATGTAGGGATTATTCCTGATCAAAGACATAAAAAAAACATATGGGGGCTTATGAGGTTTGATCTAGGTTCGTGTTTAAGTCAAACTCGTCCATAGACACCCTAGCTTAGTATAACACGTTTGCACTTCATTTTGCGGGAAAGGAGAGACATGAATGAGCATGACATCTTTGGTGCCTCACACGTCCATGGTATCTACTAGCTAGCTTGTGCTTGAAGGCCCGTCCAAGTGGACCCAATTGTGTGTGCAACAACCTGTTTAAAGTTAAAACTTGAACGCAAAACCGAGTAACAAAACACAAATGGATAAGCGCATTTGACCGCCGCCAAATTGTCCCTCATGTTTCTGTCGTGTTTTCAATGTGAAAATTCTTTGTTGTTTGGTCCACATGGCTATATAATTAAGCTAAACACTCTTCTCTTCTGTATTTACATAAACCACAGAAACTTAATTGGTAGTTAGCCTCGTCACGCAACTAACCAAACCCTCTCTTTGAATTTTAGTTGTCAACACTCAACACCCCTTTTAAAGTTTCACATCATCTCTTTGTGTTCTAACTTCCAATTACCAATGGTACTCTTGATAGAGAAAATTGCTAAACTCCACTTCAAGCTGGAGAATCGCCACCACCATCACATCACCCACAATGATCACCCTCAAACAGAGGAGTTATCATCTTCACTGCATGCTTTTCAATCCCATGTTTCCAAATTCATTTGCCAATTAGCATTGGATTTGAAACCAGGGTCAAAAATTCTGTCTTTATCATGGTTTCAAAGGTGCTTTGGTCTCTTGCCTATAATCAACAAGGCTTTTGCAAAGCTTGTTGTGGATATAGATTACCCAATGAGCAAATGGGAGGCTGATTCCGTTGAAGGGTATCTCAGCTACACCTTGAGTTTGTTGGAGCTTTTGAATTTCTTGTCTTCTTCTCTTTCTCGTCTTGGCCAAGCTAGGCTTTCTCTGGCTCATGGTTTGACCCTGATAGAGAAGTCACCTTCTCTGGCTAGAAAGCATCTGAAAGCAATTCAACCAGGGTGTTTCAGCGCCAAATTTGGTAAAGATTGTTACAAAGAAGATATTAAAGCAAGGATTTTCTCTCGCAAGGAGTGGATTGTTCATGAGGGTGTAAAGGAAATGAAGAGTATTGGATTCTGGGTATGTGGGGTTCTGTTGTCTTGTTTATATGGTGATGGTAAGGCATATATGGAGCTGAGAAAAATTGCTGGTGGGTTTGATAGTTCTCTAGTTGCAACACTTGATTTCAAAATCAGTGAACAATTAATGGAGAAAATGCCAATCTTCAGCGAGATCAAAGACCTAAACAATGCTGTTGTTGACCTTGTTGGTTCTGATGAAGTAAGATATGATGCAACCAAGGAATTGCAGACAAAGGTGTCTGAGTTTGAGATGCTACTTGATGATATAAGCAAGGAGGTGGATAATCTGTTTGCTGATTTAATGGCTCAGAGATCAGAATTAATTGATGGCTTTCGACTACAGAAAGAGCCCCAAAAATCCATTGTTTGATTATTTATGTATAGATCAATAGTTTGTAATTATTTTTTGCAATTTTTAAATTTCCATAACTCTCAAGTAGATGTAAATTGTAATACTCTGATTTATTTTCACACTAGAGCGCATATTATGGTTCAAAAGATACATTCAATAATATTATAGTGTCTTAATCCTATGGGATTAATCGAGTGAGGCAGAGATGTCACTGATTTAAACCCCACTCATTTTTCTGAAATGAGATAAATGTAAATTCTTTGCAAAATGGTCTATGAACAAGAGGCTTTCTCTGTCCTGAATTTTGACCATATCCCATTACTCAAAATTTCTAGAATAAAAGATAATACTAATTGTGTCACATTCTTAACATACAACTAGACTTATGTATAAGAAAAAAAATCAGTAAGTATAAAAAAACATAGAACTAGACTTGACAACCAATAGACTGATTCAAAATTATGTAACTCCTTACACGTTAAGACTAGAAGCTAATTAAGGCAAAATTATTTAGTATATTATTTACTAGCTTCGGTTTACTCTTCAAAATTGATAGGAAAAATAGTTTCCCTCCCATGTTACTTCTGTCTCTATGAAAGAGAAAAACGGAAAATCTTAAGTATACACAAATGAGAGGACAATGACCATTACACAACATTTTGAAGCATAACAATGACCACACTGTGGGAACATGTAGGAAATGCAGCCCAGGCATAAGCTAAGATTCCCTCTTTTAATTTATACTCCATAGATGGAATCAAGCAAGAACTAGGACCATTACAAATCTGTTTACCTAGAAATTACACTGGCATCGGGAATTTATAATTGCATGCATCAAGGTACGGTGCAACAAGGTTACTGATTGCACGTGATTAAGATAGAAAGAAGATATTAAAGAAAGGTTAATACGGTACAGTAAAATAAACATAAGCACTGTCTTCATTATAACAAAAGACAAGGTTCATAGTTTTAGACTTTTCACAGTTCATTAGGCCAAATTTTGGTAAAAATGATTAATCTGTATCTTGCCAATATCCTAAAAGAGCCATATTCTAATTTATGACTTGAGGGTCACCTTTGGTGTTATACCTTTTCTCTGTAATCTAAATTTATACTATAAACAACAAAAACAAAATAAATTAGTCTGAGTTCTATTTTCCCTGTTGAAGTAAGGAAATCAGAAAATTAGTTCAGATTAGAGCCATTTGACTCTCTGAGTCATTTGAAAAGGTTTCTTTCTCAGGTTCCTTCCTCTTGTCATGAACATCAGTAAGCAACCTACAGAACAAGCAGCAAATGTGAGAAAAATATAGGAGGAAGATCTCTCAAATATTGTCATATATATGAGGTAGAACATTCAAATTTTCACATATAGCTAACTAATTAGCTGGTTAGAAAATGGTAAGGATAAAAGAAACTGATTATTGAAAAATCAATGCAAGAAAACTTGTTTAATTCAAGATATGACTGTTGCAACAACATAAACCTCTGCAGTATCATGCAAGGCATGAGTTAATACAAGCTGAAAGCTAAAACCATAATTACAGAACTGATTAAGTCCGGCTTTAACCCAAATCACAATGAAGGTATTTTATCCATGAAAATCAAGAAAAGTATTAATTATTCAGTTTCACACACCAAATATAGGGCAAGATCTCATGTAATTTATTTTTAACTTTGGTAATTGAAAAACACTGTACCTCAATGCTGTGTTTGAACTTGCTTTCTCATTTCTGAGGTTACTGGCCATGTTGGGACATGTGGCACTGGTGCTTACAAAAGTATTATTTCTTTCCATATGGCGGTGATATTGAAGATAAGATGGGGTCACATGTTCGGATAGTGAAAACAGACAACGAAGCTCCTCAACCTGTAATGTGATATAGGTAGAAAGACAGTGTTAATAGTGACATAGATCATTCAAAGATAAGAGATGCTGAAAGATTAACATTTCACAAAGAATAAGTGAATAATGCTTGCCTGTCTGCGCAAAGTTTCATTCTCCAACATAGCCCTTTGTTCCTGGAAAGAGTAAAGCAAAGAAGTTACTACAACAAAAGGGACATCTCCAAAGTAATTAGTATATTCCAAAGTAATGTTAAATCCTCAAATTGAATCACATTTCAATTTCATCCATCAATTTCTGAGCACTAAAATCAAGTTCTTCAGCCTTTAATATGAGGATCATGTTGGTGAATTGCACATGCACTGACCTCACGCAGTTCATAAATATAAAATATAAAATTTTATGTTTCTTCTTTAGTTATCAATCAATCTATTTCAGAAAACATATCTTCCATAATGAGAAACCATATGCTATTTTTGCACACAGACAGACTAGGATACATACATTTACAGGATTTCCTTTCAGGAGCTAACTATCCATTGAAAGGAAACTGATTTTTATTGACAAATACTCACACAACCGTGAAGAATTACAGAGTGCATCATTTGGTTAAGTTCTTTATGGGTGATATTAGACCTATAAATAAGTGATTATCACACATAATCTCAACTACTTCAGAATTTCTTGCAAATTCTCCTTGGTTTGTAAGATCCATTATTCTATTTTCATAAAACCTTGCATGTTAGCTTCTAATTCCAATATACCTGCAATCTAGACTGCTCCAGTTGCTCCATGAGTAATTCCTCCTGAAACATCAAATGTTAAGGACTTAAGGGTTATATGACTGTCACATAGCTTTGAACAGAAACCATTAACTGTATTCTACTGATGGCCTTCCATTGAGAAAATGTAGAGAAGGGAAAAAGGGATAAGATAAAATGTGAAGGACCTTTCTCTCCTTGACAGACAATAACCCTGCATTAAGTTGCTGCTCTAAATTTTGCAATTCCTTTAAGCCCAATCCTGTCAGGTCCTTACCCAACAACTGTCTATAGTCACAAAGGTAATATTCATAAGTGGTAGTGCTTCAGACAACAGAAAAATAAAAGAACCAATGCAAAATAGCATATATATTAAAACAAAAAAAAAAAAAATCTAACAGATTGAAAGAGCACATACAATTGTTTGGTTTCTAACTTTCCATATTCATCTCTTAGAATCTCCACCATCTGAGAATCTTCCTTCTGAAGAAAAATATATTATTAGACATAATAATTTCATAATGAATCAAAGGAGGAATGATAACAAGGAAGTACCCAATGGAAGAAATTTTAAAACAATAGCTACGGAGGCAATCAAAATAGCAACTTGCAACAAATAAGGTAACCAAACTATTCCATAGACTATCAACCATGACAATCGATATCAAGACATAAAACCAATTTTTGTGTTTCTTTATTTGATAAAATTAAACTAGAGGTTTCAAAAATGTTCAATAGTTTCAAGAAGAATAATGTTCATGATATACTGGTACACAAGAACAAATAATTAAAAGGAAAGCCTTTTACGAAAATTTATAAAGTACATGGATCAACTTCATAATGTCCTATCATAAAGCTTCCCTAACACTACAGTACAGTAGAAAAATTAACAGTGCTTAACTTCAGATAAGATCAGTGGTAACTATTTGTAGAGTTTCAATTGAGGTAGGGTAGACAAACATTATATAAGCTAGATCAATCAACAATCATTTGCTACTTACAATTAGATTTTAGAATATACAACAAAACTTCAAAATAATATCATAGTGAATGTTTCTTAATGGACATAGCACAGCATAAATGATGACTTCCAGAGAGTATCTATCATCTTTTATGTATCATATTGACATGATAAAACAACACAAAAATATCAAGACATTATCTAAAATTGCCTATCACATATCATTGTACTAATCATTCAAAGAGAAAAAAAAAATTGGATTTCTAAAACTGGAAACTGCCAATTCCTTTCAGTTGTCAGAATCAGCATATCAAATCTATACATCTAAAGGTGAAGTACGAAGTATGGCCTACCACAATTTGGTAGGGGACTCAAGTATACCCCTCAAAGAGACAGAAAATGCAATCAATGTGAGACAGATCTCTTATTCGATGCAGGTTAATCAAAATCCCAATGAAGTTCATAGTTAAATATTATATTATTAGACTTACCCAGAAATTGAAGAACTGGAAAATCATGTATTATTTAAATCAGGAAAGAGATTAGAACAAGACTTGAATATTTAACTAAATAACTAGCAAAAAAAACCAAAGATAAAGAGTTTTTTCTCTGGAACTATAGTGCCTGCTTTGTAAATATAATGTTCAATTAACAACACAGTTCCAAGACACACAATGGACTGAAGTTCTGTTTGTATCTTGAAGAATACGGAAATCATGTGCTTCTTAAATCAGTAAAAGAATTATAAGAAGTCCTGAAAATGTAATAGGACGAAGGAGTACAAGAGAGTACCTGTGCTTCATATTCCACTGCAGCAGCATCTGTAGAACCAAGGCATTTGTTGTATCTTGAAATTGTTTGCTTCATACTGCAAGAAGTAATTTTTTAAGTATACAAAATAAATATATTTTGTAGGAAATGAATCATATCATATGCCTTCCCATGTGAAGATTTCAATTAAGTGCTTAAGCATACAGTTGAGAAGGTAATTACTAATTACGGAAATCCATTGGTATAATCACCACAAAAATAGCTACATAAACAGATAAACTCAACATAATAGTGCACAAAAATTTAATGAGGTTGCTCCAATTGCCTAGACACACGGCTGAGAGGTCAAAATCCACAAAGATCCAACAGGGACTGTAGGATTAGGAGTGACCAAAGCTACAAGTGGCGCACTAATATTCCTATATCCTCACCAGTTTTTCTGAGGGTATACCAACTCAATGAAAAACTCTCAGATGCTCTATCTCATATTATATTTCGTATACTTCAAAACTTCTACAAAATCAAAGGACTTGCTTGGTAAAGAAAAAGCCACTACCGATATCAAACACAGCATAATTCCAAACAAGAAAAAACTGCATCTTTTCTAAAACAGGACCTTGGATCAAACCTGAATTGCATTGCATACTTAAAATGGTAAAATCTCATGAAAGAGTAACATATGATTATTGCTTCCCGTATATTTAATCCTCAATATAGTGTGTATAACTTAGTGGATTAATCCACATAGCAGCAACAATCACACAAACATACAATATATGTTGCTTCAAGACTTCACTACAGTCTTGCATTTCACCAGGTGAGTGAGACCATTGGTGACAGCAGCACTATACGTCTATACCAACAATGATCTTTGTCCTGAGTCAAAAAATAGTGCAATCAGTGACATCAGCAAATTAGAGCTATTGGATGAAGATCGGTCAGCCTAGATTCCAATCTTAACAAAGCAGATTCAAAATACAAACTTGGAATCTAAGTAATCTTCATCCTACGGCCACAATGTATTGATTATGGTGATTGCACCTTTTTTGCTATCAGGAAATCCGGGTCAGATCTTTGACCATGTTAGATCAAACAAAAGCATTTAGCTTTCTTGTGCTCTTATTTTTCTTCATTGGCAATCGTATTAATTTTATAAAATCTTCTTATTTACTCTGTGCCTTTGACATAAACATTTCAGTAACATAAATATTTAGATAAAGCCATTCCTTTTATTTCTTGTTCTTAATTTTTTAAAATAAGGAATTAATACTTTAAACAGAAAACTGTCCATACTTTCATAAGAACCACAGTTCGTGAACTAAATTCCATTAACCGAAATGAACTTTGGTAAATTTCAGTATCTTTAATTTCCAAAAAATATAGCAAAATTGAACAAGGCACACGAGATTAATGAGGCTTCCCTGACCCTGAAATGAGCAGCGACCTCTGACCCTAAATTTTCTATTCACAACTTCACCATAAAAAGACACATTAAGTGCTGGATGACAGGTTCAAACGTCAATTAAGTTCATCGAAGCAGAGATATTTGAGCAATGACCATCAATTCAATCACACACAAACCAACGGAGAATTTCAACTTTTTACATAATTGGAATTCAATTCAAAACGATAACAAGACCAGGTAAAAACCAGATCACCATCACAAAAAAAAAATATATAAAAATAATAAAAGAAAGAAAGCAACTTGAATTTGGCTTTTCAGAAACCACTACAAAGGAAAAGAAAATCAAAGGGGGAAAATCAGTGAATTAAAGAAAATCAAGAACTAGAAAACTGACATGCAATGATATTCAGTTCAGAGAATTGAGAAACAAACCCAGAACTGGAAAACTCGAAGAGCTTTCCGGTGTTGGAGAAGACGATGACCGCAACTTCAGCATCACAGAGAATGGAAAGCTCATTAGCCTTCTTGAGCAAGCCATTTCTTCTCTTGGAGAAGGTGACTTGCCTGTTGTTGGCATTCTCAATTCTCTTGATCTCAATCTTCCCACGACCCATGTTATCCTCAAACACACTCAACAGGAAGTAAAGGTGGTGACTTTATGAGTTGGGTTGGTGGGAAGAAGAAGATAAAGGGGTTGTGTTGTGTTGTGAGAGTGAGAGTGAGCTAAGGAGCGTTTCAATTTCATCCCCAGGTGGCGCGAGAACCTGGAAACGGCAACTCTGCATGGCTCTGTTGTTCTGTGACCATTAAGAGTTACATTTAGTGCGTTTTGGATTTTGGTGTCCCTTGGTCTTTTCTTGGTCCCACTCATTTTCTTCTTCCACTTTGCAATTTCATTTTTCCTCTTGTGCACGGTGCACCAATTAAACATTTATTTTAAAATAATTAATTAATTAAGTTATATTATATAATATGATTTTAATTACTATACACGGTAAGTGTAAAAAAAATTTACCTAGATATTTAATGGTGTGTTACCATATCATTTAATGAATATAACACCTCATGTATAATTCATTAAATGATGGGGTAACGCATCATTGATGTCTGCATAAAACTCTTTTAAATTGACAGTGTATAATTATTAAATTCATATAATATTATGAAATTCATATTACATTTTATATATTCCTTATTTATTAAGATATTTTACTTTATATATATAAATAAGTTGCATATTACTCAAAAAGTGCCTAGATCAATAAGGTCATCGCTTTAGGTCCAAAAAAATATCCTTATTTTATGTCCCAAAAAATTATTTATTATTAATATTTTAAAAAATAAAAAATAATTATTTAATAAATAATATTAAATTATTAAGAGTAAAAAAGCTTTTTTTAAGAAAAAAAATAGCCTCATTTTATTATGACTTTCTCTTCTCATAAATAATAATTATAAATAATTGATTCTAAATATTATTCTCATTACCTAATTTATTTCTTTTTTGTGACTTTTTTCTTTTGTATGTGCTATATTATTATTAACTCTAAATTATTTTTATTTATTTAAAAAAATCTCATCATAAAATTCGTTTTAGATTCAAAGAAATGTTGTGTCCAGGGACGGAACTAGCTTAATAATAAAAGGGGCAAGCACCCCCCAAGACAAAAAAAAAATAGTTAGTATATATATCAAGTATACTATATATTGCCCCCCTCCCCTAGAAATGTGGTCGGATCCTCACCCGTTACTTTTGTAACTGGACCTGCTGCAGTCATAATCTAACGGTGGTTTAGATTTTTTTACTTTTAGTTTTAGTTTATGCATTTATAATTTAATGGTTGGGGATCCTGTCCAGTTAATTTTAAACTGGAGAGGATCCCGGTCCCCTAGAAATTTCTATACTACGTATCCCTTTATGTTAAGACTTAAGAGTCCAAGGATTATAATATATATTTTCTATATTATATATTGACAAAAAAAAGGTCTTGTCAATTGTCAATTTGTCATATAAAAAGTAACTAACACAGAGGTACAGAAGCGTATGGAAGAAGTTTTAGAATTAAAAACCTTTTGACTTCTTTTATTTTTTTTACCTTGCTAAAATCCCAAAACTACTTTGTTTGCAAGTCATTTGCTGCTACTGAAACAATTCAAAGAAAAAAGTTTTTTCCATTCTTCAAAGACGTTAGGGCCTAAGGGTTGGTTCACGTTGGTTCACTTGCTTGCGCCGTGAAATAGGAGCTTGTTGAAATTCGAAATGTGAGATTGTAATGTTATTCATTTTCTTTTATTATGTGATACACTCTGCACGTTTTCTTTTAGTTGGGCAAGACAAAGCTTCCATTTTTCCTTGATCCATTGGCTTGATTTTTGTTTTCCAAGGTGTTAGATTTATGTGCTGATGGTTGCTGGAGAGAACTTTGCTTCTCATATTGCATTTGGAAGTGAACAAAAGCAAAAAAAAAAAAAAAACACACTTTCACAGTCACAAACACATAGCATTCAACACCACAGGTGATAAACTCTCACACTTTGCTTCAACTTTTTTTTTCATGGATAGTATGGTGCTCTAAATTTAATCTATGATTCATTTACTCTGTATGGTGCTCTCTGTATGGTGCTCTGTTTCAACTATTGTTTTTACCATCTATTAGTCTTAAATTTTTTAACCTTTTAAGCTTTAATGTTTAGCATTTAAATGTAAAAAAAATTCAATTCAACGAGCATTAATATATGATATTAATTATGAGTTGACCGTGAGTTGTATATCATGCCCATATAAATTGCTAATGTATTGAAAGTAAACTAGAAATTGAACAATGTGCTTCCAAACTCATAACATCAGTTTTATGCAGAAATTTAAATTCTTATCAATTGTGTTTAACTTTGATTTTGGTCCTTATGCAGTTGAAATATGACAACTCAAATAACTCTTTCTTCATTCTTTAAGAAGAAGGAAATCAATGATTTTAATTCAGCTCATCCTACTTGTATGCCATCTAATGTTACCTCAACCTCAAATGTTCCACCACAACCTTCTAAAGTTGATGAACGACCTTCCAAATGTAGAAGAATTCAGCCAGAAGAAATGGATGTTATTAATATAGAGCATGATCCTGGATTGCGTCCTATGATTTGGGAGTTTCCTCTTAACCAAAGAGATGAAATTCGACGTGCTTATCTCAAGGTTGGTCCATATCAACCAAGGAATATAACATATCCTTTTTCAGGAGAAGGAAATAATCATCGGCGGTTTCAAGCTTCTTGGTTTGATGCACATTCATATTGGTTAGAGTACTCACCCAAGAATGATGCTATTTACTATCTCACGTGCTATCTTTTTGGCATGAAGGAATCAAGACATGCACATGCATATATTGAAGTTGGCTGGATGTCTCTAGAAGGGGGGGTTGAATAGAGACTTTTAAAATTATGTTCCTGAAAAATGCACACTTAAATTTTCACGTTGAGACGTGATCTCAAGTCTGATGACTTGGAGTCTCAAATCAAGTTAGGTGAGATGCAGTTTCACTTTCAACTGAATGTATAATTTAAGATTAATTATGAATTAGTTTAGTTACTCAAATCTGATTTTGTAATTTAATTAATCAGGTATTCACAGATTTGAGATGAGTGAAGAACAATGCAAAGTTAAAGTTAAAGAGATAGGGAAGAGAGATGCACATGGATCTTATCCTGGTTCCCCCACACTTTGGCTACGTCCAGTCCTCACAACACGTGAGATTTCCACTATTGACAATCACAGCCAATTACAAGTATTCTTACAGCCTCTTCAAGACGTCTCTCACACCAAGCCTAGGCACTCCTATCTTGGTTGAGCCACAAGTATTCTTACAGCCTCTGCAGGACGCTCACACTCACTCTGAGACTAGGTTTCCTCCTATCTCAGATGAGACTAGTTACAGATGATTAGTAGGATAAGATGAGTCTAGCTTAAAATCATACAAAGTATGGATAGACAGTGAGCTTAGCTAGGGTTTCTCTCTTTTATATAGGTAGAAAGATTAAAAGCTGAGAAGAGAAAATAAACTGAGACTACAATTGTTCTCAAGTTGAGATCAGATCTTAATTGTGATAGACTTGAGATGTGGACTTGATGTAAGGATGTTCAATATTCAACGTAGTCTCTCACTTTTCTTCACTGTAGACTTCAGTATTTATTTCAAATGCAACTAGCCGTTTATGGCCGTTATTTTGACCGTTAAGAGCCGTTGAAGGTGAGAGGGAACTTTCTATTGAAAAGAAAGCTTGCTTTTCTGAGTCAGATGTCACTGTGTCAGCATGCAGTGTACTTGCCTTGACTCCGAGTTGACCTTTTTGTCATATCTTCTTAAGTTGAACTTGAGTCTTATCTTTTGAATCTGAGTCTGGCTTTCAACTCTTGCATCTGAGCTTGGCTCTCAACTCTTGCATCTGAGCTTGGGCTTACGTCTCAACTTGATCTGGAGTCTCATCTAAGATTATTGTTACTGGATCTGATCTTCTCCTTGACTAAGGTTGAGTCTCATCTTTCAACTGGTCTTGTCTCTGAGTAGGTGATATTCAAACCCTTTCTGAATTTGCTTCATATGCATGAGATGACCTCTTGAATCTGCATCTGATCTTGAGCCAGCGTCTCAAGCTGACCTTGAATCTCTTTCTTGCTTATTGTTCTTGCTTTAAGTTTTGTATCTTGGCATTCTTCAATTCTGACTCTTATGCTTTATATCCTTAAAGATGATCTTTAAAGCTTCACTCACTTGATCAATTTATGCAAAAATAAAGTCTAGAAATTCTGCCACATACTTGAGCACACAGTCAGCAAAATAACAAGATGCATCTCATTCATAGTTCAACACACATCTTAACTTAATGGTTTGGCATATTAAAAACCTTAATAGTGAGTTTGTTTTAACAATCTCCCCCTTTTTTGATGATGGCAAACCATGAAATTTTGAACTTTGAAGAATTCAGATTTTAAGTTTGAGTTAAAAGATTAGCTCCCCCTGAGATGTACAGCCTTTTCTTTTTAGAAGATCTTATTCTTTTGAGAGCTAAGCTCCCCCTGAGTCTAAGACACATTGAAACTGATTTTAATTTTAACAAACATCAGAAATTAAAAAAAAATTGATACAGAATTGAAATGCAAACAGAAGTACCTTCATTCATTAATCACATAATTTCAATTTATTTTTCAACAGAAGATGCCACTGCATCTTAACATCAGTCAAGAAAGATGCTATTACATCTTACATTCAAAACAACATTGCATCTCAAATTTCTTAAACTCAAAGACTACCTAAGACTCTTATCAGGTAAAACCTAACCAACTCTCCCCCTTTTGCCATTATCAAAAGTGAAAACTAGCCAAGCTAGGATGAAGGAGAAGAGGATGAGTCTTAAGTAGAAGCAGTTGGTCTCAGCACAGTCGGAGGAAATTCAGGAAGAGGAGGCAGGTTGGAGATATGAAGGTTCATCTTCCTATGAAATTCATTTGAAGTATGCAAGGCTTGAAGAATTGTATCGAGCCCACTGAGAATGACCTCTTGCCTCTTCTTGTTCCTTTTAAGTTGCTTGAGGATCTTCTTCTGATTATGTTCACTTTTTGAGTTCAGATCCTGTTGCTACTGTTGTTGCTCTTTTTGGAGTTGATTGAGGAAGGTATTGATTGAATTAGATATGTGAGTGGGAATAGAGGGCTCAGATGTTGGTTGTGCAGTAGGAGGAGCAGATTGATCATATTTAGGTTGAGGAGAACTGAAGAGGGAATCAACAAAGAATTTCCCTGGTGTTGGTAGAGATGTTGGGAAGGAGTGAGATGGCTCATACCTAATGGGCGTCTTCTGTTGAGAGGTAGGTGCCTCTTCAGTCTCAATATCAGCAGGTTGTTGCTCTTGCATGACCTCAGGAGTATAGGTGGGTGTTTCTTTGTCCAAACTAAGGGTTTCAGCAACAATTTTGGTGAGAGGAGATGGGGAAGCTTGAGCTATCATTTGTTGAGGAGATAGGGGTGGTGACAGATGAGGTGAGGGTGGTTGAGGTGCTGGTTCCTCCATCTCAGGTGCTGGTTCACTTGCAGCTGGTTCTTCAGTGTTCAAAGGTTGTGGATCTGGCTGAGTGAAAGCGGATGAGACGTGCTCAGTCCTTGTCTTCTTTTTTCCTTCCTCGTCTCAGCCTCAGTTGAGACGGTAGGATCAGACTTTCTTTTCCTTTCTTCTCTAGGGATCTCAGATCCTTCTTGAGATCCCCTTGTAGTGTCTTTTGCAGCCTTTTTCTTCTTTTTCTTTTTGTGAGTTTTTGACATTTTGGAAGAAAAAGAAGCTTGCACAGATGGTGGAATATTAATTGGAAAAGAAATAGGGAAAGTTGGAGGGGGAATTGACTTACCATCCAAGCTCAAAGACTTGAGATTTGCTCATCCTACATACCCAGACTTCTCTGACGTCTCTTCACACCCGCTGAGATCCACCTTGAAATGCTTCATGATTCTTGTTGAGAGCATTCCAAAGGGCAGAGAAGCAGTAATCTTAGGATTGTGGAAGGCATGTTGTGACACCCTTCTACCCCAAACTCTTATACATTAAATAAATCGAAATATATGAAAGGTAACGTCCCACACGGGTAAAAAGGTTCACATTTCTCATCGTATAAAACGTCATTTATTTCAAAGTCAACTAACTTAAAATAGAAATAGAAATCAAAGGTTTTCAAAATACTTAAAGCAGCGGAATCTCAAGTATTAACATCAAAGTATCCTACTGGCAATGCAAGGCACTTAAAACAGTTTATAAAATCCTTTCCTAAAATAGAGAACACAAAATAAAAATCCCCAATAGTATATCCTGATGTCACATATATCAGAGCGACTCTCCCTTCAATTAATACTCGACACCAGTTGTGTCATCATCATCACCTGTAAAATTAACCACAGTGTAACGGTGAGGAAAAGAATACCACTCATACATACACATAGAAGGCTACCCTATCCTCACCCACATATAATCCTCATTATCATCAAGTAATCACATACTCATTTCATCTTACATCTTAATTATCAGACATCTTATCTCTTTTTTTTTTACGATATCAAACATCTTATCTTAGCATAAATACACGAATCACACTTTATAAGTCATCAATCTCATTCTCAATATATAATAGTCATCTCAACAACACATCTCATAACATCCTAATGTAATTTAATATCATCATCAAATTCAACGTATGTTCATCAATCATCATGCATATTAAAATATCATCAATGTCATCATAGTCATCATAAACATCATAATCATCATACTCATCATAATCATCTTAATCATCATCCCAACGGTCATGACTTAGAACTCCGCACAATGGGCGTTCCTCATCAATCTCCCGAGTTGTCACCAATGATGGATCCCATCATGGTCTTTGCACCCCCCTCAAATGGGCCCGTGCAGTTCACCTCCCCGAGTTGCACGTTGCCCCTCTCTAGGCTTGTGCATCTCGAGTACAACACCTCGCAGAGTTACACTCGCCTCTCACTAGGCTTGTGCACCCCAAGTACAATCACCTCCCTGAGTTACACTCGCCTCTCACTAGGCTTGTGCACCTCAAGTACAATCACCTCCCTGAGTTACACTCGCCTCTCACTAGGCTTATGCACCTCAAGTACAATCACCTCCCTGAGTTACACTCGCCTCTCACTAGGCTTGTGCACCTCAAGTACAATCACCTCCCTGAGTTACACTCGCCTCTCACTAGGCTTGTGTATCTCAAGTACAACATCACATATGCTCAAGATATAATCAACATCATAATATTAAGTACATCATCATCGTCATCATCATCATAAATCATCATCAATCATCCTCATCATAAATCATCATAAACATCATCAAATATCATCAATCATCATCATCATAATCATTATAACACACATTGTATGCTCAATTCATCAATATATCATCATCATCATAACACACATCATAACTCAATGCCTCAATATATCATCATATATACACACCTCATATACTCATTACATCATCATCATACATCACCATTTTATAAGCATCTAACATCACATGGGATATTCATATCATCATATTCATACCACAATCAACACACTTTAAACTTTCAACTTAATATCATCAATTCCACAAACTAACACTATATTAAATACATATTAATCTCAATTTCATGTGTTAAGGAATGCCATCTTCACTCTGAAAAGAGCTCCTCAAAATCACATCAAAAACGGAAATCTGCGAGCTGCGCTTCGCTTGCGCTACATCACAAGTTGCAACGCAGATTCCAGATAGCCACGCTTCACTTGCGCTACAGCACAAGTGTCGCAGAACACGACTGTACTGCGTTTTTGCCCCCTTTGCTCCCCTTCTTCAATCCCTACTCAATCCTCATTGTTTATACTTCAATCATATATGTATATATCAACTAAACTCAGTAAAAACACCAATCTTTACACAGATTATACAGTTATTCAATCAAAACCCCAAATCATCAAACCCCTAACTACCCCTTTTCATTATTCTCAATATCCTCTTCAATTTTACCCAAGAATTCATCAAGATTCATCAAATCAATCATCATTTAACAGTTTTCATCATCCATTCTCAATATAACATATATTAATACGAATTTAAAGTCTTACGTTACTACCCAAGCACCCCCACATGCACATACAAGCAGCACCCTCTCCCCCACCGTACCTTGAAGTGAAGATCGAACATCAAGGAAGATTCTGTCTTGGTTCTTGATGATTACTCTGCAGCAACCTCCTCTTGAGACTTGGTTTCTCCCCTCCTTAGCGTTTCGCTCTCTAACGATTTGACGAATTAGGATTAGGGTGAACTGATAGCCCCTCCTTACTAAAATGCCTATATAGGCTTGGGCCCATTCTCAACCCCTTTATCTTCTTTTTAATTCGAAATAGCATTATTAATAAAACTACTAATACTATTATTTATTTATTCCTCTACTTTTATTAATTTTAATTTTATTTTATTTTATTTAATAAAATTTAGGATGTTACAACTCTCCCCTCCTAAAAGAAAATTTGTCCTCGAATTTTACCTGAAGCGAATAACTCTGGATAGAACTCCTTCATCTTCTCTTCAAGTTCCCAAGTAGCACTCTCGGGTGTAGGTCCTCCCTAGATTACCTTAACTAAAGGAATTTCTTTACCTCGAAGTTGTTTCACCCTCCGATCCTCAACTCTCACCGGCATGGTTTCCACCGTCAAGTTTTCCTTAATCTCAAGGTGATCTGACTCAATCACATGCGAAAGATCATGAATGTATTTCCGGAGTTGAGAAACATGAAAACATTATGAAGGTTTGACAAGTGTGGAGGTAAAGCAATCTGATAGGCAACATTGCCGACTCTTTTGAGAATTTGGTAAGAACCAATGAATCGAGGTGTAAGCTTTCTAGACTTTAATGCCCTACCAACCCCAGTCCACAGAGTGACTTTCAGGAATACATGGTCCCCTTCTTTGAATTCTAATTCCTTCCTCCTCTTATCAGCATAACTCTTATGCCTACTCTGAGCTGTTCTCATCCTCTCCTGTATTACCCTAACCTTATCAGTGGTTTGCTGCACTATCTCCAGTCCTAATGCAAGGCTCTCTCCCGGCTCACACCAACACAAGGGTGTTCTACACCTCCTACCATACAATGCCTCATAAGGCGCCATACCTATGCTAGAGTGAAAACTATTATTGTAAGTAAACTCTATCAAAGGTAAGAAACTATCCCAACTACCCCCTTGGTCCAACACGCAAGCTCTAAGCAAATCCTCTAAGGATTGAATTGTTCTCTCAGTCTGACCATCGGTTTGAGGGTGATAAGCTGAACTAAGCCTAAGTTGGGTCCCCAAGGCCTGCTGCAAACTCTCCCAAAATATAGAGGTAAACCTGGGATCTCTATCAGAAACTATACTAGATGGTATGCCATGCAATCTCACAATCTCACTGATGTAAATCTGAGCTAGTTTCTCTAAGGAGTACTTAATGTTAATGGGAAGGAAATGTGCACTCTTAGTTAACCTATCCACAATGACCCAAATAGAGTCGTGCCCCCTTACAGTCTTAGGCAAAGCAACTACAAAGTCCATAGAAATGCTATCCCACTTCCACTCTGCGACACCCTTAGTTATACCGCTAAGAGTATCACATTACGAACGTAACCGATGACTCTCGTTTTTAAATATATGCTTAGAAAATACGGGAATATTTTTTTTTTTTTGAAAGAGTTTTTTTTTTGAAAGAAACTTAGTCATCAACAACTAATCTCATTCTAATTCCATTTTAGATATTTGTGAAAGCATCCCTTCCTTAATTCTGAAATACGTTTTCGGAAAACATCTAGTCGATTCAATCATTCCGCATACATACACAATACACACGCAAATATAAAGTAGAGACTAGGGAAGAAGCGTGAAAAACATACATGTACGTAACCACAGTGTCAAGTGATCCCCGAGATACCACGCCATCATACAAAATGAGAGTTCTGGCAGTAAAATAAATAAAACCTCTATCAATACAACCAAAATAAGAGGTCCTAATCAGAGCTACTACTGCTAGACTCATGACTACCCCAAACACACTCCTCTACTCATCGTCATCTGACTTAGCAGGGGCAACCCTACAACTCCTCCTCCTGGCATCCGGGAGGGTAATCATCCTGAATTCCTCTGAAGGAATACCGTCAGAAGAATCCTCCCTCAGCTCCTCGTCCTCGGGGTCCTCCTCAGGGTCCTCCTCTGGATCCTCCTCCTCGGATGAAGTATCATCAATGACGACCAGATCAGGCTCAATGGCGGTAGGACAACCGAATGCACTGAAACGCATGGTCGGTGGGGATGACGACTCTGGTCCAGGAGTATAGTGAGAGGAATCCGGCTCTCCCATAGTGGCTATCCGAGAGGACTGGGAAGAAGCAGATGGAACGGGACGATGACGACGGTTAAGGAAAGTGGTATGACGACGAAGTCCTGGTGGTGTCTCGAACTCCAGAATCACGGGCACAGTGAAGACGACCTCTGGCACAAGGGGAAGGCTAGGGTGAGAGATCGTGACGTGTACTTCCCCTGTGAATATACAACGTCTAGGAATGTCGGTGACCCGCCACTGTCCTCGTGGCCCCCATCTCAGCGTAACCCTCATGGCCGACATCTTGAAGCTCCCCAAACCCGACTGACGATGGCGAAAGAGCGCGACAACAGAGGATAGAAGCAGAGAAGAAAGGGTGAGAACATCATATGAACTCATAACAAGTAGAACATAGTAACTAGAGCACTAATAAAATATTCACAAACATCCACATAATCTCAATCACAAGTATGCAGCTGATACTACCATGTTATGTGTATATAATGCATGAGGGCCCGGGAAAACAACACCAAAAGCAGAGCACACAGCAACTGCTCGACCATATATGTACAATATATCAGGAGTATAGTCTGTACTAGCAAATAGTACGAAGAACATTGCTCAATCTCTGGCCAAGACGATTTTCCGACTTCCAGACAAACTCACTGATTATGAAAACTTGAGAGCGACAGGATAGTCAAGCCTGTACCCCGTTTGCACGACAGTAGGGGGCGAGCCTACGCCACTTATGCCATTCCGGGACCTGACTCATCCTCAGGGCTGGTCTCCTTTACTGGACCGCTGGTGTTCTTTGCAAAACCCAGTGCACCCGTCCCATCCAGTTTCACACTGTACTAGAGTGGTATTGCCATATAGGTCGTAAGGCTTTTGAACCTTAATCATTATTGATGCACATGATGTATGTCACACCGCAAACACTTACAATATTACATCCTTACAGACAAGCCCATTGAATCTTTTTACGTCACCACTTTACCATGGTGAAACCTCGTAGATTCAAGGTCTTTCTTTTAAGGAAAACCAAATCACGCTCTCTTGCCAAGCTTCTCAAGTTTTATGTAGAGAGAAAGTGTTGGTTATAGTCTTTTAAGGTAGCTTGTGCTAGCTTTATTGATAATTATATTCATTTAAGTCCTACAATTTACTAAGGCTTATGGATATGTCTTATGAAAGGCATTAAAATTCCTAATTTTATTTGTATGACTGGCTAAGATTAGGCTTAATCTTTAATCATAAATAGTCTTCATTAATCGCATTTCAATTAATCTTATCTTTTTTTTTTTAACTAAGTCTTAATCCTTACTTAAGATTCTAATTAATTTCTAATTATCCCTTAATCTCTTCCATAATCTTGGATTAAGGTTTTTTAATTATGTTTGGTTAAGGTTAAATTATAATTAATTAGTTTTTAACCGTCGTTAGAGATTAATTACTTAATTAACACTTATATTAATATTAATTATCTTTAGACTTAATTAATTATTAATTAACTTAAGTAATTTAGGCTAATCAACTTAAGTGATTAAATTAGTTAAGTCTACTAATTAATCCTAAGTTTAATTTTCACAACTTAGATTAGTGTTGAAGTTCAACCCTAATCTAAACCTAAGCCCATGAATTATTTTTAGTTGTCTTTTAAATTGAGTTTTGACTTTCTTTTTGAAGGCTTTGGGACTAAACAAAAGCCTAAAGGTTATTGGACCCATGAGAGCCCATTTTTATTCATAATAAATAAAAATATGACTTTTAAATAGATTTTTATTTTAGTTAAAATAAAAATCCGAATTTAATTACTTAATTTAAAAACTTATCTTATTTGCAATTTAGTCCTTTTGTTACAAATTTATTCTTTAGTCCTTTTGGGCCAATTTAGCCCAAAAACATGTTTTAAACATCCTTTTGATCTTTTTAGGATCAAAAGGACATTTTTGATGAGTTTCATCAAGAACACTCATGAACATCAAGAACAACCTTGAATGTTCATCCAAAACTTCAAATTTTTCACAACATCCAATCTTCACCAAAACTTCACACATTCATCAATAAACAATCTAAATGCCAAATATCACACTAATCCACTCAAAATCATCCACATACACATTAAAGTTCATAACTCCATTTTCAAGCTCAAAACATCATTATTTTCAAGATAAATCACCAAATCAATTTTTCCACTTAAGATCAACCACATGCATGTACATATATCCATCATATAATCACATCCAAATCATCAAAATAATTTTTGCACACATGCAGCCACCTCTTCCTCTCTTGGCCGAGAGCTTAAGGGGAAAAAGGAGGGATTTTTCAACAAAAATCCTTCCTTGGCTTGCATGCAACACAACCCAACCATCAACAACAATCCAACCAAGATCAAAGACATGCAAACAACCACAATAACCCAGCTCATCAAGACCGAAAATATTTTCTCAAAAACAAGCTCAAAGGTTTGATTTTTCAAGAGAAAAACAAGAGAAGAAACAAGGATTCAAGGGCAAATCCTTGACTCTAGTTACATGGCCTACTAGAGTTCAAGTTCTCCCCCCCTTTACTTTAGATCTTCAAGGGAATGAGTGCAGATTTTTTCCTCCTCCAACAGCCCCTTCAAGCTCCTCCTTCAAGCCTCCAACAAGTGGATTTTGGTAGAAAGTATGTATTTTTTTTTTCTTTAGCTTAAATCCAAGAATGGGACTTAAGCTTGGTTGGTGATTTGGGTGGAGATGAAGAAATTTTGGGGAGGAAGAGGGTGGTGGTGCGCGGCCAGCAAGGGAGAAAGAAGAAGAAGAAGAGAGAAATGGTTAGGTGAAGGAAATGGCTAAGTGAAAAAAATGGCCAAAAAGTGGAGCTTTCTCCTTTATATAGGCATAATGGTGTGAAGGAAGACATGGACAAGTGGCACACTTGCACCATGCTGTGCAGCGCAATTTTCAGAGGAGAAAATAGGGTTTGTTGCAATTCTTTCTGGCCCGGATCAAGAGTATTCGGGCCCGGGTCGGGGTACCGGAGGGCAAAAAGGTCAATTTTGCAGAAAAATCCCAAAAATTCCCAGAAAATTCCTAAAAATAGGAAATTTAATACTGAATCCAAAAATATAAATTTTGACAATTAAAAATAATTTTAATCATTTAAAATCCATTAAAATGCTTAAAACAGCAAAAACGGGAAAAACGGGTAAATCGGAAAAATACGGGTGTTACACACTCAGGTATACTTAAGGGTTGAAGTAATCCCGAAGGCTTCTGATGTTCTACCTTAGACTTTTGGCAAACTAAGCAAGCACTCACAAACTCTTCTATGTCTCTCTTCATCCTAGGCCACCAAAACACTTTCTTCAAGTCTTGATACATCTTAGTCGATCCTGGGTGGAAACTAAGCTTACTTCTATGCCCCTCTTCAAGCACTAAACGCTTAATGGTAGGTTCACTAGGCACACGCACTCGGTCCCCAAACCTCACTACCCCATCGGTACCTATCACAAACTCTCCATCATTACCTCCTTCTATGGCCTCTCGCCTAAGCACCAAAACGGATCCTCCAATTGAGCTTTACTAATATCTTTCAATAGATCATTGCTTACTTTAGTCATACCGAAAGGAATTACCAGATACTCATAGTGCCCATACCTAGTTCTAAAAGCAGTCTTAGGTATATCCTCTTCCTTAAATCTAATCTGATGATAGCCCGACCAAAGATCGATCTTACTAAACACACATGCCCCCACTAACTGATCCATTAGGTCATCTATCCTAGGAAAAGGATATATATTCTGAATGGTTACCTTGTTCAACTGGCGGTAATCTGTACATAACCTCATGCTACCGTCCTTCTTCTTTACTAACAACACAGGCGCTCCCCAAGGTGATACACTATGCCTCACAAACTTCTTCTCTAACAAGTCTTCTAATTGTTTCTTAAGCTCTGTTAATTCTATGGGTGACATCCTATAAGGTGCAGTTGAAATCGGTCCTGTCCCCAGTACTAAGTCTATAGAAAACTCTATCTCTCTCTCAGGTGGTAGACTAGATACATTATCTGCAAACACCTCAGGATACTCAAACACTACAGGTATCTCACTAACAATAGCACTACTCTCAAATTTCAAAGAAGCTAGTAACATGTAAACCTTGACATCTTCCCTCAGAGACGCCTTTACTTGGTTGGCAGTCAAAAGGTCCTTATTCTTACTCTCAACAGGGTGACCAAACACAACAGATTTATCAGCACAATTTAAAAGGACATGATTGGAAGATAACCAGTCCATACCAAGAATAATGTCTAGTTGACTTAGAGGCAAACAAATCAAATCAACTAGGAATTCTTTATCATTAATATGAATAGAACAGTTTAGGAACACATCAGAAGTAGAAACTGAACCACTAGCTGGCGTTTCCACACTCAATACAAAAGGCAAAGAAGAAATAGGAAATTTTAACTTAGACACACAAGCATGTGATATGAAAGAGTGAGTCGCACCAGAATCAAATAGAACAACTAAAGGATTACTCGCAATGAAACCAGTACCTTGGATCAAATCTTCGAATTGAGTAGCTTCAGTACCACTCAAGGAAAAGACTCTCCCAGTAGTTTGAGGTTTACTGGCACTCCCACTAGCACCTCCACTTGCTGCTGTAGCTCCTTGCTTCTTCTTTTGAGGATAATCACGGGAAATGTGTCCCTTCTCCTTACAGATGTAGCAGGTGATCTCTGAATCTCCACATTGGTTCGATTTGTGTCCTTCCTTTCCGTATTTGAAACAAGTAATAGAAGTGGTATAGCCAACACCTCCTCCCTTGGACGCTTGACTAGCCGCCGGAATGTAACTCTTCTTCTGCACTGTGCCCTCACTGACGCCTCCAAACTTGGAGCCTCCCGTTGCACGAGAATATGGTTTGCCCTTGTTCGACGCTTGGAACTTGTTCTAACTTCTCAAGGCCCTCCACTTTTGTAATGTGTCGCTCTAGCCCTGCTGTCTTCATCATAAATCCTGCACTTGTTCACCAGCTCGTGAAAGCGCGTCATCCCTTGGTAGTTGAACACTTGTTTGATCTCTGGACGAAGACCGCTGAGAAACTTTACACAGTTTGACTCTTCATTAGCAGCTCCCTCATAAGTAGGACAGAATCGTACTAGTGCTTCAAACTTGGACACGTAGTCTGCCACGGTGCCATCCCCTTGCTTTAACTCAAGAAACTCGATCTGTTTCTTGTTGCGAACATCATGAGGAAAATACTTCTCAAGAAACACCCTCTTGAAGTTATCCCAGCTCAACGCGGTGCCCTCATCGATCATTCTTTGATAAGTGCTTTTCCACCAGAATCCAGCATCCCATGATAGCATGAACTCGGCTAACGTCACCTTTTCTATCATCGGGCAGTCCATCGCTCTAAGATCTTCTCGATCTCGAATATCCAATCAGTTGCTCCATCGGGATCGTAGCCCCCACGAAAAGTAGGTGGATGGTTCCTCTGGAACCGTGCAAGCCAATCCACCTCGTGATGTTGGTTTAGGTTGCCAACAGCCTGCGCCATAGCCATTAAGGCGTCGACCATCGCTCGATCACTCCTATCCCGACCATTATTCTTCTGATTCACAGAAAAGTAAATAAGTCAAACAATTAATTCAATCAAAACAAATAACATAATTCACTCAATCAATCAATCATCACAAAAACACCACAGAAGCATATTAAACTCACAACTCAAGGCCGGTGAACCGACCTGCTCTGATACCAACTAATGTGACACCCTTCTACCACAAACTCTTATACATTAAATAAATCGAAATATATGAAAGGTAACGTCCCACACGGGTAAAAAGGTTCACATTTCTCATCGTATAAAACGTCATTTATTTCAAAGTCAACAAACTTAAAATAGAAATAGAAATCAAAGGTTTTCAAAATACTTAAAGCAACAGAATCTCAAGTGTTCACATCAAAATATCCTATTGGCAATGCAAGGCACTTAAAACAGTTTATAAAATCGTTTCCTAAAATAGAGAACACAAAATAAAAATCCCCAATAGTATACCCTGATGTCACATATATCAGAGCGACTCTCCCTTCAATTAATACTCGACACCAGTTGTGTCATCATCATCACCTGTAAAATTAACCACAGTGTAACAGTGAGGAAAAGAATATCACTCATACATACACATAGAAGGCTACCCTATCCTCACCCACAAATAATCCTCATTATCATCAAGTAATCACATACTCATTTCATCTTACATCTTAATTATCAAACATCTTATCTCAGCATAAATACACGAATCACACTTTATAAGTCATCAATCTCATTCTCAATATATAATAGTCATCTCAACAACACATCTCATAACATCCTAATGTAATTTAATATCATCATCAAATTCAACGTATGTTCATCAATCATCATGCATATTAAAATATCAACAATATCATCATAGTCATCATAAACATCATAATCATCATACTCATCATAATCACCATACTCATCATAATCATCTTAATCATCATCCAAGGGTCATGACTTAGAACTCCGCACAATGGGCATTCCTCATCAATCTCCCTAATTGTCACCAATGATGGACCCCATCATGGTCTCTGCACTCCCCTCTAATGGGTCCGTGCAGTTCACCTCCCCGAGTTGCACGTCGCCCCTCTCTAGGCTTGTGCATCTCGAGTACAAACACTTCCCTGAGTTACACTCGCCTCTCACTAGGCTTGTGCACCACAAGTACAATCACCTTCCTGAGTTACACTCGCCTCTCACTAGGCTTATGCACCTCAAGTACAATCACCTCCCTGAGTTACACTCGCCTCTCACTAGGCTTGTGCACCTCAAGTACAATCACTTCCCTGAGTTACACTCGCCTCTCACTAGGCTTGTGCACCTCAAGTACACATCACCTCCCTGAGTTACACTCGCCTCTCACTAGGCTTGTGTATCTCAAGTACAACATCACATATGCTCAAGATATAATCAACATCATAATATTAAGTACATCATCATCGTCATCATCATCATTATCATCATCATAAAATCATCATCAATCATCCTCATCATAAATCATCATAAACATCATCAAGTATCATCAATCATCATCATCATAATCATCATAACACACACTTGTATGCTCAATTCATCAATATATCATCATCATCATAACACACATCATAACTCAATGCCTCGGTATATCATCATATATACACACCTCATATACTCATTACATCATCATCATACGTCACCATATTATAAGCATCTAACATCACATGGGATATTCATATCATCATATTCATACCACAATCAACACACTTTAAACTTTAAACTTAATATCATCAATTCCATAAACTAAACACTTATATTAAATACATATTAATCTCAATTCCATGTGTTAAGGAATAACATCTTTACTCTGAAAAGAGCTCCTCAAATCACATCAAAAACGGAAATCTGCGAGCCGTGCTTCACTTGCGCTACAGCGCAAGTTGCAGCGCAAATTCCAGAGAGCCACGCTTCACTTGCGCTACAGTGCAAGTGTCGCAGAACGCGACTGTACTGCGTTTTGCCCCTTTTTCTCCCCTTCTTCAATCCCTACTCAATCCTCATTGTTTATACTTCAATCATATATCTTTATATCAACTAAACTCAGTAAAACCACCAATCTTTACACAGATTATACAGTTATTCAATCAAAACCCCAAATCATCAAACCCCTAATTACCCCTTTTTCATTATTCTCAATATCCTCTTCAATTTTACCCAAGAATTCATCAAGATTCATCAAATCAATCATCAATCAACAGTTTTCATCATCCATTCTCAATATAACATATATTAATATGAATTTAAAGTCTTAAGTTACTACCCAAGCACCCCCACATGCGCATACAAGCAGCACCCTTTCCCCCACCGTACCTTGAAGTGAAGATCGAACAACAAGGAAGATTCTGTCTTGGTTCTTGATGATACTCTGCAGCAACCTCCTCTTGAGACTTGGTTTCTCCCCTCCTCAGTGTTTCTCTCTCTGACGATTTTGACGAATTAGGATTAGGGTGAACTGATAACCCCTCCTTACTAAAATGCCTATATGGGCTTGGGCCCATTCTCAACCCCCTTATCTTCTTTTTAATTCGAAATAGCATTATTAATAAAACTACTAATACTACTAATACTATTATTTATTTATTCCTCTACTTTTATTAATTTTAATTTTATTTTATTTTATTTAATAAAATTTAGGATGTTACACATGTTCCATGTGTTTGAGGATGAGAAAGGGAAGGTTCAGGCCAATGCCATGCTTCAGGTGATACATCAACATGAGATCAATAGTGTAGACTTTGTTGAAGGTGCCAGCCCTAGGCATAATGCATTTTGCAACGAGGGTGAAACAGAAATTTTCCAAAGTAGTTGAGGGGAGGAGGTAGAGTCAGTAATGACTGCATCCTTGAATAGAGAAGTTCGAACACTCTCTGCTGGAATCCCTAGATGGTTCCACCAATCTTCTTCATTATAGAGCCTATTTCCAGCAACCGGTGTCTTGATGATTGCTCCTAGGACTTCCTCTGTTAGCTCTATTGTGAACCCCTCTGAGATTTGCCACAACATGAGGCAAACCTTGAGACTCCCCATTTCCAGTGGAGCAAAGAAGTGTAGAAAAGCTCTGGTCATTTTGGGAAAGACTGGCTCTGTCATGCACAGATAGTCTTCCCATCCCTGTTGTCTGAGATAGAGGCCTATGTCCCAGTTTTCTTGCCTCAGCTCTTCTAGAGAGATGACCTTCCAATAACCATTTTCTTCTCTTTAAACTTCTTTGTAAACTTTTCTTCTATTTCAGCGTTCTCAAATATATCTGACTGAAAGGAAAGCTTCTTTCCCTTAGCTTTTTCAGTTTCCTTCTCCTTCCCTTTCATCGAAGGCTCAGGTTTGGTGAGGTTTATGTGAATTGGTGATTTTGGGCTTTAGGTGCAGTTGGTTGAACCACGTTAAAGGCAATCCTTTGGGATTTTGGTCTACGAGGGAGATGAGTGCTTTTCTTGGACGAGGTGGATTTTAGAGATGGTGAGGGTTGAGACTGGGTCTAAGTGGCTTTAGATTCAGTGCTTGGTTGTGGTGATGGGGAACAGCTGAGAGACGTTCCTAGTTTGAGTGAATGCTATCCTCCATAGCTTGAGAAGAGTTTGAAGAAGACATTTTCAATTCTGGTGAGGAGGAGGACGAAGAAAACGTCAAAGTATGGGAGTTTAATTGCAGGAATTTGATGCGCATTGAGAGAGGGAAGAAGATGAGATGAGGGTGTGTCTTTTGGTTTATATAGAGAGAGGGGTTCAGAGAGAGAAGAGAGTAACGTCTAACTTAGTGGGTAGTTAATGCACGGTTGAGAAGTGGTTGGGCACTTCTTTTATACCCAACGGCTAGTTGTGCGCATGATGGGGAGTTAGTAGTCGTTGCTAACGACTATAAGACTCTCTCAGATAACGTCTCTTTGACGTTTGAAAAGCATTGACTTTATGCTTATTTTGAGACACATCTCATCTGATATCTTCTAAGAGTCATCTTTTCACAGACTTACCCAAGTGTCTCAACTTTCTAAGACTTAGAGCTGATCTCATCTTGAGAGACGGTCATTCAAATTTAAAAATTGAATTTAATTAAGTGCACACATATTCAATAATTTAAATTTTCAACAAACCTTTCCTCGACTAAAGGTTTAGTGAAGATATCAGCAAGTTGATTCTTGGTGTCTACCAAAATAATTTCAATATTTCTTTTTTGCACATGATTTCTTAAGAAATGGTGTTTTATGTCTATATCTTTAGACCTAGAGTGATGAAAGGATTCTTAGTAAGGTTTATTGCACTAGTATTATCACAAAATATAGGAATTTTGGTATATACCTGAGTGCATAGTCTTGCATCTGAGATTTGATCCATAGTATTTGGGTACAACATGCTGCAGCTGAGACATATTTTGCTTCAGTGGTGGATAGAGCTATTGTGTTTTACTTCTTGCAAGACCAAGAGATGAGGCACTTTCCCAGAAATTGGCATGTTCCACTTGTGCTCTTCAAGATCAAAACTAGACCATTTCTCATACCAAAGGCCAAGATTAGTGGTTCCTATTAAATATCTAAAAATTCTTTTAACAGCAGTGAGATGAGATTCTTTAGGGTCTGATTGATATCTGGCACATATGCCTATAGCATATTGGATATCAGGTCTGCTAGTAGTCAAGTACATGAGAGATCCAATCATACCTCTGTAGAGCTTGTCTGAGACAGGCTTACCCATCTCATCTTTATCAATCTGAGTTGAAGGGTGCATTGGAGTCTTCATTGGCTTGGCATCATTCATCTTGAATTTTGTTAACAGATCCCTTGCATATTTTTCTTGATTGATGAAAATGCCATCTGATAGTTGTCTTATTTGCAAGCCAAGGAAGAATCTCAGCTCACCCATCAGACTCATATCAAACTCTCCCTGCATGAGATTTGAGAATTCTTGACAAAGAGATTCATTAGTAGAACCAAAAATAATATCATCTACATAGATTTGAACAATAAGTAAGTCATTGTGATACTCCCTTTTGAAAAGTGTTGTATCAATCTTTCCTCTGGAAAATCCATTTGCAATTAGGAATGAGCTAAGTCTGTCATACCAAGCTCTTGGAGCTTGTTTGAGACCATACAAGGCTTTCTTGAGTCTGAGCACATATTCTAGATGGTTTGGGTCTTCAAACCCAGGGGATTGTCTCACATAGACTTCCTCTTCAATGACTCCATTAAAACATGGTCTTTTCACATCTATTTGGTAAGCTTGAAGTCTTTGTGAGCTGCAAAGGCTAAAAGGATTCTGATGGCCTCAAGTCTGGCCACTGGAGCAAAGGTCTCATCATAGTCTATTCCTTCTTGCTGGTTGTATCCTTGTGCTAACCAGTCTGCTTTATTCCTCATGACCTTGCCTTTTTCATTAAGTTTGTTCCTGAAGACCCATTTGGTCCCAATTATAGATTGATGAGATGGTGGAGGTACCAGATCCCAGACTTGGCTTTTATCAAACTGGTTGAGCTCTCTCTTCCATTGCTTTAATCCAGGATTCATCATTAAGGGCTTCATGGATATCTTTTGGCTTTATTTTAGATAAAAGAGCCATCATATTATCAGCACTTCTAAATGATGATCTGGTTCTTACTCTATCTGAGGTTTCTCCAATGATCTAATCTCTTGGATGAGATCTCACCAGTCTCCAGCTTCTGGGTAGTTCAGATGCATGCTCATTCTAGATCTCAAGTGTTCCTTGTCTTGTTCCCATAGTCTCAGTTTGTTCTTCAGGTTTGTCTTCATTTTGAGAGCTATTGTGCATCTCAGGTTGGATGTTTCTGTGAGACTCTATCTGAGCTGACCTCCAGTCTCAGATTGTGCTCCTCTCCCTTAGTTCAATTTGAGGGGATCTCATGTGTTTCTGTTCTGGTATGGATCTTTCTTCAGCTTCCTGAGTTTGAGATCCTTAATTCTCCATCATTTCCTCAATTTCTTCATCTACTTTCTTTTTGTGAGTTTTCCTGCATCTCATTGAAAACTACATGCATAGATTCCTCAATAGTTTTTGTTCTTAAATTATATACTCTATAAGCTTTGGAGGTAAGAGAATATCCAAGGAAGATACCTTTGTCAGATTTTGTGTCAAATTTTCCCAACTGATCTTTAGTGTTTAAGAATGTAACATCAAATCCAAACATATGGAAGTAAAAGATTGGAGGTTTTTCTTCCTTTCCATAATTCATATGGAGTTTTGTTCAAGATTTTTCTTATGGTAACTCTGCTTATAATATAGCAGGGAAGTATTTAGAGCTTCTGCCCAAAGTATTTTTCAATACCAGAGTCACAAAACAAAGTTCTTGCCATTTCTTGAAGAGTCCTATTCTTTCTCTCAACTACACCATTCTATTGGGGGTGTTCTTGGACATGAGAAGTTATGAGTAATGCCCACTTTTATCAAAGAATTTCTTAAATTTGGCATTCTCAAATTTCACCTCCATGGTCACTTCTCACAGCACCAATTCCATATTCTTTCTCAGATTGGATCTTTTTGCAAATGTTTTAAAAGATTCATAAGATTCATCCTTCTGAGATAGGAACAGAACCCAGGTGAATCTTGAGTAAATATACAAAAATACAAAACCATATTTTTACCACTGATACTGGCAGTCTTAGTTGGACCAAACAGATCAATGTGGAGAATCTCAAGTGGTCTAGTGGTGGTGACATGAGACTTAGGTTTGAGACTTGATTTGTTGTGCTTGCTTTTTATGCAAGATTCACATATCATGTATTTGTCAAATTTTACCTTTGGTAAGCCTTTGACAAGAGAATGAGTTGCAAGTTTGACTTATGGTTCTCATGTTAATGTTCCCAACTCTCTTGTGCCATAAACCACTTCTCATGGTCATGAGACATGAGACAAGTGAGATTAGATAGGCTCTCAAGTGAGACAGAGTAAAGATTTTTGTTTTCTTTATCCAGAAAAGACTATTTTTCCAGTGTTTGAGTCTATAATCTCACAGAAGGTGGGTTGGAAAATTGACATGATAACCATTGCACACAGTTGACTAATACTCAACAAATTATGTTTCAGACCCTAAAAAAATATACATTTTCAATCTGAGCTGAGTTTGTCTTACTAATTTTACCTATGCCCTTGATCTGGCCTTGTTGTTGTCTCCAAATGAGACAACCCCTGCAGCTTTCTCTTCAAGTGACAGGAACTTGCTTTTGTCCCCCTGTATGTGTCTTGAACATCCACTGTCCAGCACCCACATCCTTTTTTATCTTGCTGCTGCCAGGACATCTGTTTATATCAGGAGATTTAGATTTAGGTCCCATTTATATTTGGGTCCTGCATGGTTAGATACCCTTCTCTTAGATGCTACCTGTCTCATGTAGCAATCTGAAGTCTATGGCCAAACTTGATACAACAAGAACATCTTTCCCTCTTTCTTTTTCTTGCTAGAATGAAGAAATCTTATACCACAATCTCACTTGAAGACTTTTCATAGCCTAATCCAGCTTTATCAAAAATTCCTTTCGAGACCCAATCAGTCTCTCAAGGTTTTAGTACCATTTACAAACTTTTGCCAGATCATCTATGAGAATTATATTTGGTTTTTTAAGCTTCTGGTTTTCTTCAAAAAGATTTCTTGATTCCTGCTCAATCACGAGCTTGAATCTTTGCCTTGACAAGTTCCAAACAGTCTCATGTGAGACAGCATGAGACTGCCATTTTATGATTCAAATTTCATTTTCATTTTCAAGGAATTTGACCTTCTCAAGAGCTGTGTCTAATTCAGATTTTAGTAAGGAGCTCTTAGAGACAAAAAGATTTGAATCATATAAGAGATTTTCAAAGGCAGGACTTAAGTTCACTAAATGAAAGCTCAGAGTCAGACTCATATACCTTTTCATCAGATGAGTTCCCATTATTCATGAGACATAGATTAGCTGATTCATCATCTTGACTTTCATCTCCTTCTGTGTCATCCCACGTGGCCATCATTTGCCTTTTTCTTTGGACTTTCTTTACTTCCTTTTTGAGTTTAGGACACTCAGACTTAATGTGTTCAGTCTTTCTACATTCATAGCAGATAAATTGTCCTCTCTTGTCAGACTGATCTCCTCCTCTTCTAGATGGATAGTTTCTTCTTCCACTTCCTCTGGCTATCCACATACGTCTGATCTTTCTTGAGATGTAAGCCAATTCATCATCCATCTCACTTTCATCATCATCTTCATCATCTTTAGTTTCTGTATCATGAGATGAGTTAAGTGAGATTTATTGAGATGAGCTTACCTTCTTACCTTTAGAGTTACTGGATGATGCTTTTAAGGCTATTGTCTTTGGACGCCTGATGAGATCTTCTTCCATCAGCTCCTGCTCATGAACCTTCATTGATCCAAGAAGCTCATCTAATCTGAGAGTGCTGAGATCCTTGGCCTCTTGGATTGTTGTGACTTTAGGTCTCTAGGGCTTCGGTAGACTTCTCAGAATTTTTCCTCACCATATCTTGATTGAGTAAGTTCTTCCCAGAGACTTGAGATCATTGGTGATGACAGTGAAAGTCTCACCATGTGTTTTATTCCTTCATCTTCATTCATTTTGAAGAGCTCATACTCTCTGACCAGTATGTTGATCTTGGCTTCCTTGACTTGGTTGGTTCCTTCAAGCTCTATCTCAAGTGCATTCCCCATATCTCCTTAGCTGATACACACCCAGCTACTTTATCATACTCACTACGGCTTAGTGCACAGGTGAGTAGGTACTTTGCTCTGAGTTTAGAAATATCTTGCCTTTTCAGCATCTGTCCATGTCTCTCTGGGCTTGGCTGCTCTCAGCCCAAGTTCATCAGTGATGTAAGGCATATATGGTCCCATCTCAATGATTTCCCACAAGTCAGGCATGTTGAGATTCAATGAACAATCTCATCCTGTCTTTCCAGTAGTAGTAATCAGTTCCATCAAAGGCAGGTGGCCTGTTGGTGGATGCACCTTCAGGAATGAACAAGCTTGCACTTGGTCCAGCATGGATCTTTTCCTCTTCACACGTAGGTGTGCTCAACCCCAAAGAGGTCGAGCTCTGATACCAACTGAAGTTGGTTGGATGTCTCTAGAAGGGGGATTGAATAGAGACTTTTAAATTTTGTTCCTGAAAAATGCACACTTAAATTTCCACGTTGAGACGTGATCTCAAGTCTGATGACTTGGAGTCTCAAATCAAGTTAGGTGAGATGCAATTTCACTTTCAACTGAATGTATAATTTAAGATTAAGTATGAATTAGTTTAGTTACTCAAATCTGATATTGTAATTTAATTAATCAGGTATTCACAGATTTGAGATGAGTGAAGAACAATGCAAAGTTAAAGTTAAAGAGATAGGGAAGAGAGATGCACAGGGATCTTATCCTGGTTCACCCACACATTGGGCTACGTCCAGTCCTCACAACACGTGATCTTTCCACTATTGAAAATCACATCCAATTACAAGTATTCTTACAGCCTCTTCAGGACGTCTCTCACACCAAGCCTAGGCACCTCCTATTTTGGTTGAGCCACAAGTATTCTTACAGCCTCTTCAAGACGCTCACAACTCACTCTGAGACTAGGTTTCCTCCTATCTCAGATGAGACTGGTTACAAATGATTGGTAGGATAAGATGAGTCTAGCTTAAAATCATACAAAGTATGGATAGACAGTGAGCTTAGTTAGGGTTCTCTCTTCTATACAGGTAGAAAGATTAAAAGCTGAGAAAAGAAAATAAAATCGAGATTACAATTGTTCTCAAGTTGAGATCAGATCTTTATTGTGATATGAGATGTGTACTTGATGTAAGGATGTTCAATATTCAAACATAGTCTCTCACTTTCTTCACTGTAGACTTCAGTATTTATTTCAAATGCAACTAGCCATTTATGGCCGTTATTCTAACCGTTAAGAGCCGTTGAAGGTGAGAGGGAACTTTCTGTTGAAAAGCTTGTTTTTCTGAGTCTGATGTCACTGTGTCAGCATGCAATGCACTTGCCTTGACTCCTGAGTTGACCTTTTTGTCATATCTTCTTAAGCTGAACTTGAGTCTTATCTTTTGAATCTGAGTCTGGCTTTCACACTCTTGCATCTGAGCTTGGCTCTCAACTCTTGCATCTGAGCTTGGGCTTACGTCTCACTTGATCTGGAGTCTCATCTAAGATTATTGTTACTGGATCTGATCTTCTCCTTGACTAAGGGTTGAGCCTCATCTTTCAACTGGTCTTGTCTCTGAGTAGGTGATATTCAAACCCTTTCTGAATTTGCTTCATATGCATGAGATGACCTCTGAATCTGCATCTGATCTTGAGCCAGCGTCTCAAGGCTGACCTTGAATCTCTTTCTTGCTTATTGTTCTTGCTTTAAGTTTTGTATCTGGCATTCTTCAATTCTGACTTTTATGCTTTATATCCTTAAAGATGATCTTTAAGCTTCACTCACTTGATCAATTCTGCAAACATAAAGTCTAGAAATGTTGCCACATACTTGAGCACACAGTCAGCAAATAACAAGATGCATCTCATTCATAGTTCAGCACACATCTTAACTTAATGGTTTGGCATATTAAAATCCTTAATAGTGAGTTTTTCTTAACATATATTTTCAATCTTCATGTTGAAAATATTCGGGGACAAGGTTATGATGGTGCTAGTAATATGCGTGGTGAATGGAATGGGTTACAATCTCTATTCTCAAAGAATGTCCTTATGCTTATTATGTTCATTGCAATGGCTCATAGATTGCAATTGGCTTTAGTTACATTATCTAGAGAAGTTAAGCCTGTTCATCAATTCATTACAAACTTTGACATCTATTATACATATTGTTGTTAGTTCTTCTAAGAGACATGATGAGCTTCAAGAGGCTCAAGCATTGCAAATTAAAATTGTTCTTTTCTATTGTGGTTAAAATTCAAAAAGTGAGACATCTTTCTTGTTTTAGTTCATTGAGTGGGGAATGTAACACCCGCGTTGTTACCGTTTTACCGTATTGTGTGTTTATTGAATTTGAGTGATTAAAATTATTTGTAATCATCAAAATTTATATTTTGAGTTTAGGAATGGATTTCCTATTTTCCTAGAATTTCTGAGGATTTTTGGAATTTTTCTGTGAAAAATGACCTCTTTTTGCCTCTACTGTCTCTTGAACCGGGCCCGAATACTCTGATCCGGGCCAGAAAAATTGCACAAACCTTCCCTTGACTATCTTGCAAGTGTGCATTGTGGAGGCCTTGCATGGAAGCCACATGTCTTTTTCTTTCTTTTTCCTCCAAGCCAAGTGTAACCTTAAGCCTTTATGGCATTTAAAACTCCAAACTCACCTTTTCTTCTTTCTTTCCCACACATGCAAAGCTTAGTTTTTCTCTCTTTCTCTTCTTATCTTGGCCGTGAACTCTCTCCCATTTTCTCCTCCCAAAATTTTCAATCTCCATTAAACACTTCAAGCCAAGGTTCCATCTTTGAACCAAAGCTTTAAACACCTAGCCCTCCAAGCCTTGAAAACTCTTGTTTTGTGACCAAAGGGAGGGATCTTTGGAGCTGTTTCAAGGGCTGTTGTGCTGCACCTTATTTTGAAGAAAATCCTTAGGTAAGGGGGGGAGAGAACTTGAACTCTAGTAGGATTAGTGACTAGAGTCAAGGATTGCCCTTGATCCTTGTCTTTACTCTTGTTTTTCCCTTGAAAAATGAGTTGTTGGAACCTATATCTGGGAGATATGGTTCGGCTTATTCATTATAGTTTTGCATGGTGTTTTTAAATTGTTGATGATGTTTGAAAAATGCTTGGATGATGTTTGAGTTACATGCAAACCATGTTTTTGCTTGAAAAAAAAAATTCTCTCTTTTTCTTCCTATATGTTCGGCTATTTTGGTTTAATTGGGGCTGCATGTTTCTAAAATTTTAATTGATGATGGAAATGTGTTTTGATGATGGATTATGAACATGCATGAAGTTGTTTGAATTTATGAAATTGTTTGGATGTTTGATTCTTGAAAAATGATGTTTATGAGCTTAGAATAAAGTTATGAACTTGAATGTGTGTATGGATGATTTTGGATGAATTAGCATGATGTTTGTTGTTTATAATGCTTGTTGGTGATTGTGTTGAAATTTGGTAAGTTTGGATGTTGTTGGAAAATGGTGTTTTGATGAACATTCAGGTGTTCTTGATGTCTTGAGGTTGTTCTTGATGAAACTCATCAGAATGCTTTTTGATCTTGAAAAGATCAAGTAGAGTGGAAAAAACATGTTTTTGGGCCTCAATGGTCCAATAGGCCAAAACACTAAATTTACTAAAAGGATTTTAATTTAAATAATAAACTTTGAAAAATATTAAAAGAATTAAATTCGGATTTCAAGTGTAATCCAAATAAAAGTCAACACAAAAGTCAACATTTTGACTTGTTATGTGTAAAGATGGGTCTCCTAAGAGTCATCCAACCTTTGGGCCCTTGGTTCCAGGCCCAAAACCTTCAAAAAATAAAGAGAGTCAAAGACTCATTAAAAGTCAACCAAAAAAAATAAATATGGAATTGGGCTTAGATTAGAGTTAGACTTCACTCTAATCCAAGTTATTAAAATTAAAACTTAAAATTATTAGTAGCTTAACTAATTTAATTATCTAAGTTAATTAATCTAATCTAATTAAGTTAATTAAGTAAAGAATAATTAATTAAGGCTAAGTTAATTAACCTTAATGAAGATTAACCTTAAATCCTAATCACTAATTACTAATGAGGTATTAATTAGGTACTTAAGCCTGAATGACGATTAAGAACTAATTAATTATGATTAACCTAATCAAATGTTAACTAAAGCTTAATCCAAGATTAAGGAAGAGATTAAGGGATAATTAGGAATTAATTAGGACCTTAAGTAAGGATTAAGATTGATTATAGTTAGATAATGAAGACTAATTATAATTGAGGGTTAAACCCAATCTTAATTAGACGTACAAGACAAATTAAGATAGGAATATACTATCCATAAGACTATCCATAAGACACAATCATAAGTCTTAGTAAATTATAGGACTCAAGTGGAAATGATTATTGATTCAAAGAAGAACATTAGTACAAACTACCCTAAAAGATTATAACCAACACACTCTTTCTGCATAAGACTTGAGAAGCTTAGTGAGAGAAGTGCGGTTCCAACCCAAGATGGGGTTTGGTTTTCCTTGAAGGAAAGACATTGAATCGGGTCGTACCACGGGTAAGTGGTGACGTTGAATGATTCGATGGGCTTTTGCCTGTAAGGACTGTGTATGCTGAGAAAGCATTAATTGGTTCTCCTTGAGGAAGACATTGAATCGGGCCGTACCACGGGTAAGTGGTGACATTGAATGATTCGATGGGCTTTGCCTGTAAGGATGTGAATGCTGTAAGCATTGTTGTGTGACATGCATCATAAAGCATTAATGATGTTCAAGGTTGAAAACTTTATGACCTATATGGCAGTGACACTTTGGTACAGTGTGAAACTGGTTGGGAAGGGTGCACTGGGTTTTGCAAAGAACGCCAACGGGTCCTCGAAAAGGACGCCAGCTGATAGCCGGATGGTGGTGTAGGATCTAGAATTGAGCAAAACCAACCGGTTAGAATCAATTAAAGGTCCTAAAATTGTGAATTATAGGTGCAGGGCAGCAGCTATAATTGCACAAGAAAATGCAAGAAAATGAGAGAAATGAAAGAAAAAGTGGAGAGGAAGAAATGGGAAGGACGCCACTGAAGCAAGAATCCACTCGCAGCAGATAAGTCCAATGCCAGACGCCACTAATTCAGGAGAATTAGATAAGTCTCAGTATGGTTTGAGCAACAACCACCAAGCCTCACTCAACTCACAAAGGGAGGAGAAAATTTGGCATAATGCCTTTACTTTCAAAATTCAATGTGTTATTACAAGAGGAGAGGATTCCTATTTATAGGAAATGAGGGGGAAGGGGGCGGCCACTTAAGTGGAATAAAGGGGGAAAATAAAAAGATGGGTGCAAACCCATCCCTAGTGGGATTTGAACCCATGCCCCTAAGGTTTATGGCTAAGCCAAGCTTTAAGCCAATAAACCTCCTAATTAGCGCCCCATTTACAAGGAAATAAAAGAATGAGTAAATTTCCTATCCTAGGTAGGATTAGAACCCATGACCTCCTAAGCCTTGTAGCAAGGCAACCTACTAGCCAATAAACCCATACATGTGGGGCGCCCCTAATCAGGAAAAAGACAAGTATATCCTAATTACATCACAAATCCTAATTACATCATAAATCCTAATTATATTGATTCCTAATTAAGTTGAGTCTTGCATGTTGACTTTGACTTCTTGGTCAATGATCAAGGTTTGACCAAGGGTTAACTCTCATGAAGGAAGACTCATGCTTAGTTCAGCCCCAAGCACTTCAAGCAGCTCCAAGTTGTTCCTAGCCATCAGCTGTCAGTTCAGAGGTCCACTGACAGGTTGTCATCATCCCCTCCCCCTTGAGAAGCATTTATCCTCAAATCTGAAAATTGAGAAAAGTATAAGGGGTAGAAGAGAAATAAAGGGATGGATGACAAAGAAGAGAAGGTGGGTACTTCCCTTTAGGAGTAGTGAAACCTTGCTAGGACCTCAACCATGGACATCCTTGCGCACCCTAGCCAACAAAGAAGAAGAATCATTATTCCCAAGCATGTATCCTCTAATGCTCATAACAATAGTACTTGGGAATCATGTAGGGAGTTTTGGTGAAAGAAAGAAAGGAAGTGGAAAGAAAGAAGGGAAGTGGAAGAAGAAGAAGAAATAGGAGAAAAGGTTAGAGGAAACTCCCTTGTAGTGTTGCTACGTCCTCCTTCCTTAATCAGCAGCTCCCTTCTTGATCTCCTTCAAAACAATTAAGACCAGCAGTTTTGAATTGATGAAGTAATAACATGACTTCTCTTTTATTTTTTGGTTTCTCTTTGGTCTTCACTTTTTCTATCATCACTCTTGATGTTTCTTCTTTCTTTTTCTTTCTATCCTCACCTTTTATCTTAAGTCTCTTAATTTTCTCAAGTTCTATCTCTCTCTTCATGTGAGCTTGATCCTCACATATTCTTGGATTGACATTGGCATCAAGGTAATTTTAGCTCCATCATGTTTAAAATATATTTGATTAGAGAATCCATCATGGATGGCTCTCTTATCAAACTGCCAAGGCCTACCCAACAAGATATGTGTGGCATCCATAGGTACAACATCACAAAGAACATTATCATCATAATCACCTATGGAAATAAAGATGAGAGTTTGCTTATTTACTTCCCTTTCCCCATAATCACATATCCAAGATAACTTGTATGGTCTGGGGTGGGGAGTGGTAGATAAACCAAGTTTTTCCACCATTCTTGCACTTGCAATGTTAGTGCAACTTCCACTATCAACAATTAGGGAGCAAATCCGTCCCTCTACCATGCATCTAGTGTGGAAGACAGTTTGCCTTTGTTCATCTTCTTTTATGATTTGATTTCCTAAGGACCTTCTCACCATGCAAAGTTTACCCTCGGCCCTATATACTTCTTTCTTAATTTTATTCTCTTCTTCACTAGTTTCTTTTTCCTCATCCTCACTTTGTTCATTCTCACTTGCACTAGTGTACTCTCCATTCTCTTTAACCAACATTGCCCTCCTATTTGGGCATTGGGAAGCTATGTGTCCCTTGCCATCACACTGAAACATTTGATGTTTCTTGTGGAGGTAGAGGGCTCTTCCTTTTTAGTAGAAGGAGTGGGGTTAGAAGTAACCCCTAGGACCCTTGGGTTCCTCCTTCTCTTGGCTCTTTCCCTCATCTTTCTTTAGGGTTTCCTTGTTCCTAGTTGTAAAACTAGTGTTTCCTCTTTTGTAGCTACCCTTTCTTTTTAGTTGAGTTTTCATTTTAATAGCTTGGTGTACCAAGTCCTCCATTTCTACATAAGGATTCAATTCCACTATGTCCCTTATGTCGAAATTAAGTCCATTGATAAACCTAGCCATAGTTGCTTCACTATCCTCAACTATGTTGGCCCTAATTAAAGCAAGTTCCATTTCCTTAAAATACTCATCTACACTCTTAGAACCTTGCTTAAGAGTTTGGAGTTTGATGTGCAACTCCCTAGTGTAATGTTGAGGTATGAACCTCTTTCTCATGATGGACTTCATTTCCTCCCAAGAGGAAACCAAAGGAGCATTGCACCTTCTTCTTTCAACCTGAAGCTGATGCCACCAAACTAAGGTGTAGTTCTTGAATTCTAGAGAGGCAATCTTAACCTTTTCCCTCTTCCCTATACCTATGGCAACTAAAGATTTGTTCAATTTTAAGTTCCCATTCTAGGTATTGTTTTACATCATTTCTACCATTAAAGGTTGGGACTTCTATTTTTACCCCTCTAAAACCCTTGTTCCCTTCTAGGCTCTTCTTCTCTCCTATGCTCTCTTCTATGCCTCCTAGGATTTTCTTCATAATACTCCTCTCTTTCTCTCATAGGGATTTCCTTATAGTAGTCTTCTCTAAACCCTCTAGGTTCCTCACGCCTCCTAGGCCTTCTATGCTCTCTTTCCCTTTCCCTTCTCCTATAGGTATGGCTAGAGTGTCTCTCTCCCTCACTACTCTCAGCATGGTACCTATCTTCACTCCTAACCACACTATACTTATCCTCACTTCCTCCTTCTCAAGAAGAATGCCTTCTCTCCCTCCTATTCCCACTTAGTTCTTTCCTAAGTTCACTCATCTCATGCCTCATCATTCTGGCCATGTCTTGAATTGCATGTTGCAACTCGGCCCTATACCTCAAAGTTTTAGGTGAAGGAGGTGGTGAGTTCCTACTACCCATTGTTAATTTTTTTTTTATTTTCAAGAATTTGGACCTTTCCACTCACTAAGTGTTTACACTCAATGGAATGTTAACACTCGTGTATGTCACTCTTTTTTGGCTTTTCCTATAATGAAAACTCTCTTGCCTCTTCTACTCGGTTGGAGGTTGATTAGAAGTTGCAAAGACCAACGTGAGTCTAAGTCTTAACCCTTACCCAAATAGAAGCGCACTAACAAAGAAAAATACCTATTGGAAGAAGATTGGAAAAATCCTAAGACAAACAAAAGAATTGATATGAGAAACAAGAAAAGCTGGCACTCAAACAAGCTTATACACAAGAGCAGACAGCAAACAAGACAAGACGGAAGAAATTGCAAAGAGAATTGTTTTTGGTGATTTTTGAAAAAGAGTTGCCAAAATTGTCGTTTTTAAGAAAACAACAAATACAACTCAATTACGGTATACAGGAAATGAAACAGAAAAATTACAATAAAAAAATGTCACTGTATTGTTGGGATACTTCTTTGTTTTTGTTTTTCTACTTTTTTCTGATTTTTTTTTGAATTTTTTTGACTTTTTGGGTGTCTTTTGACTTTTTTTTGCCTTGTAGTTGACTTTGCACCCTTTTTTGCTTTTACACCTCTTTTTGTATTTTTGGCATGTATGTACCTTTTGTATTTTTCTTGCCTTTTCTTTCTTTTTTTTGTCTTTTTCCCAATAGAAAATTACAAAAATTTGTACACAATGAAAAGAAATTAACTGTACCTACTGTAATATTTTTGGAATTTTCTGACAGTAAACTGGTCCACGTGGCCCAGAAAAGCAAAAATAATGAATAAACTGATTTCTAAAAACTGCAAAAACGTGATGGTAACTTGATTTCAAAATGGCCAAAAAAATTGCTTAGCACTTCCTTGTTGATTATACAAACCGGTATGGCCACAGAAACGCGTTTGGTTCAATTTTAGATTGGAATTAAAATTTGAAGGAAAATCAACAATTAGAATTTGTTGATCTTCTTCCAATACTATGAACCAAAAAAGATCCTATAGGTGAGCGTTTTTCACAATCAAACAGTGAAAGCCCAAGGTAGAGATAGCAGTCAATCCAAATTTGCAATCAGAATGCCAATCAAACAGACATAACAAGAGTAGGAAATTGAACAACACAAGAGCCCAAAAATGCGCAAAAATGGCAAAAATAATAAGGAAAAATTGCGCAAAAATAAATGGCAAGAAATTAAAGGGGAAAACTGAAATTAAAGGATGGGGAGGACAGAAATGCAAATGGCAGAAAGTAGAAGGGGATGGCAGAAAGTAAAAGGATGGGGAGAGCATAAATGTAAAGGGGGAAGCGGAAATTAAAAGGATGGGGAGGACTGAAAGTAAATGACTGAAAGTAAAAGGGGAAGCGGAAATTAAAAGGATGGGGAGAGCAGAAATGTAAATGGCAGAAAGTAAGTAAGGGGAGAGCAGAAATTAAAAGGATGGGGAGAAGCGGAAATTAAATGGCGGAAAATTAAAAGCGGAAAGTAAAGAGATGAATATGGGGGATGAACAATTAATGGTGAAGGGGAGAAATGTAGGTGAACGATCTTTGGAAAAATGAAGACAACAATGCCTCCTCTTACCACACTTCACCACAAACAAGCAGTTATATCAAGCAATTTGCAAGAATTACTCAAGAACAAGTATGAGCAATTAAAGAGGCTTTTAAACAAACACCTAGGGGGTGGGAATTAGCGGCCCAAAACAGCCCCCAACTAGCAAGAAATCAAGCAATTCAATCAAGACAGACAAGTGTTGATAGCAGCAGAAAGGCACCTAGGGCCCGGGAAACAGTCCAAGTCCAAATTACAATTGAAAAGAGGGATAGAATTACACTAAAATGATGAAAATTCTGCCCTAAATAGGTGCAGTATGCAACGCCCCAAACAGCCCCAATTTGCTCCAAATTTGCTCAAATTCAACAAGCTCTGATGACCAATTGATAGCCGGATGGGTGTAGGATCTAGAATTGAGCAAAACCAACCGATTAGAATCAATTAAAGGTCCTAAAATTGCGAATTATAGGTGCAGGGCAGCAACTATAATTGCGCAAGAAAATGCAAGAAAATGAGAGAAAATGAAAGAAAAAGTGGAGAGGAAGAAATGGGAAGGACGCCACTGAAGCAAGAATCCACTCGCAACAGATAAGTCCAATGCCAGACGCCACTAATTCAGGAGAATTAGATAAGTCTCAGTATGGTTTGAGCAACAACCACCCAAGCCTCACTCAACTCACAAAGGGAGGAGAAAATTTGGCATAATATCTTTACTTCAAAATTCAATGTGTTATTACAAGAGGAGAGGATTCCTATTTATAGGAAATGAGGGGGAAGGGGGCGGCCACTTAAGTGGAATAAAGGGGGAAAATAAAAAGATGGTGCAAACCCATCCCTAGTGGGATTTGAACCCATGCCCCTAAGGTTTATGGCTAAGCCAAACTTTAAGCAATAAACCTCCTAATTAGCGCCCCACTTACAAGGAAAATAAAAGGATGAGTAAATTTTCTATCCTAGGTGGGATTAGAACCCATGACCTCCTAAGCCTTGTAGCAAGGCAACCTACTAGCCAATAAACCCATACATGTGGGCGCCCCTATTTAAGAAAAAGACAAGTATATCCTAATTACATCACAAATCCTAATACATCATAAATCCTAATTATATTGATTCCTAATTAAGTTGAGTCTTGCATGTTGACTTTGACTTCTTGGTCAATGATCAAGGTTGACCAAGGGTTGACTCTCATGAAGGAAGACTCATGCTTGGTTCAGCCCCAAGCACTTCAAGTAGCTCCAAGTTATTCCTAGCCATCAGCTGTCAGTTCAGAGGTCCACTGACAGGTTGTCATCCACCAGCCCTGAGGATAGTCGAGTTCCAGAAAGGACATCATGAGACGTAGGCTAAGCTCCCTACGGTCGAGACCGAAGGGGGAGGGCTGACTATCTTGTCGCTCTCATGGTGTCGGGGGTCAGTGAGATTGTCTGGAAGGACGCATAAAAGATTTGGCCAAAAGAAAATGAATGAGCAATGCTCCTTGTACTGATTGCTAGTACAGACTCTAACTCCTTATATGTTGTACATATATGGTCGGGCAGTTGCTGTGTGCACTGTGGTGGTGATGTTTCCCTGGGCCCTCATGCATTAGTCATTGCATTATAGTTGCAAGGTTGCATTCAAAATGAGTGTACTATGATGACATGTTTGTGATTACTTGTTGATTGATCTGTGTGGATCATCCCTGTGTATGTGCTCTAGTATATTGTATCCTACGTGCTGTGAGTTCATGCGATGTTCTCACCCTTCCTTTCTATCTTTGTTGTTATATTCTTCTCGTTACGTCGATAGCCGATATTGGAGACTTCAGCTATGATATCGATGCGAGTGCAGCTGCGGTGGATGCCGAGAGGAACATGGAGGGGTGACAAATATCCCTCGTAGATGCGAGTTCACTGGGGAAGTCTGCGTCATCATTACTCATCCCGGACTCCCGCTTGTACCAGAGTTGGATTTCATTGTACCTGTCACTCTCGAGTTTCCGATGCACCTAACTTGTGCGCTATACTACTTTTCGTCCTTCACGTCGGTCACCCCGCTTCTTCGTCGTCGTCGCGATGCGCAAGGCCGCTCTCTCACAAGTAAAGCTAGATCTTATTGTGATTGACGACACCTCAGAGGAGGAGGAGGCCCCTGAGAAGGATCCAGAGGAGGACCCTGAGGAGGAGCCGGAGAGGATTCTTCTAGAGACGATCCTCAGAGGATTTTTGGAATGATCACTATCGGGGACGCTGGGAGGAGGAGCAGTAGGGTGTTCACTACTGAGTCAAGTGACGGCGAGTAGGATTAGTATGGTTTGAGTCTAGGTAGTAGCAACTCTGAGTTAGCGACCCCTTCCCTTGTATTTGTTTGAGGTCTTGTTTATTTGGTCTATTACCAGAACTCGTGTTTGATGTGGATATTGGGGTGACTCGAGAGGGTACACCACTGTTATGTTCAGATGTATATATCTCATGTCGTTTCCCTTTTCTTATGTTGATGTTATAACTGCGTGTATGTTGTGTATGTGTGCGAGGAAGTAACCGTCTAGATGTTTTCGGAAAACGAGTTTCAGAATAAGGAAAAAGATATTTCATAAATACTTAAAATGAAATTAGAGATGTAATAGGTTGATGACAACTAAATCCTTTTCAAAAAAAAAAAATAATTCCGCATTATAACGTTTCTAAAACAGTAAGTTCGTTGGTCATGTGTAATACATGTGATATTCTTAGTGGTAGAACTAAGGATGTCGCAGGGAATCTTTTTGAGTTGTGATACAAAGTACGACATTTTTGCATTGTGGATGTTTTTCAAGTGATGCATTTTGAAGGTTTTGTAAGTGTATATCTGTCAACACCCAAATTTAACCGAGTTATTTTATTTATTTGTAGAAATAAAATTACGCAAATAAAATAATTAAAAAATTAAGAAAATTTAAAAATTGAAAAAAAATAAAAAAAAATATAAAAAATATAATAATAATAAATACAAAAATAAGAGAAAGGAAAAGGAGAAGATGATGGAAGATATTGCATTGATGTTAGGATCTTCTGAAGAGAGCAGATTTTTATCAAGAATACCTAAAGGATCAAATCTTGATTAATAAATTTTCTCATCAATGTGACAAATTCTTTTAATAATTTCCCTCTCAATTAAAATGGATTGTGGATTTGATTTATGAGGATTATTCTGTTGATGAATATGATCCGTAAAAATTATGATAAAGTAATTAATGTAATTAATGACTAATTTGAGAAAATTGGGAAGAAATCATGGATTTAATTGAAAGAGAGTGTGATTTTAGAGAAAATAAAGAAAAAAAAATAAAAATTAATTGCAAGGATTGGATACGAGAATTATAAGAATCAAAATCTTTAGGATCATTAGAGAAAATAAAACACCCAAACTTCCAAGTCTCACCTTTCCTTTTCCTGTAAAAGGAGTGAACTATCAAGTGTTTGAGGGAGGAAAAGAAGGGAACATTTGGACCCATGCAAGGCATATAAATTGTTGGGATGTCAAGAGGGGTCTTCTTTGAGATAAGTTTGTCCATCTCTTCCTTTTTTATTTAAATAATTTTTGTGTTATATAATTTTCTCTAATTTTTAGGAAGTTTGCTTTAGGATTGTTAATAAAAAATAATAAAATTTAAAAAAGTGAAAAAAAAATAAAAATATTTTAGTTTAGTTTTGATTGTTAGGATTAGAAAAAGTAAAATTAAAATCAACCAACCCACAATTATTTTCTAGAAGAACTATGTGACTTTTGAGTCTCCATTACACCAGGGGATACGTAGGAGCGAGTTCTACCCGTCACGTCAAAATTAAATTTTTAAAATTTTTGTTTTGTTTCTTTTTTTAATTTATTTCTTTCCTTTATTTATGGAGAAAGGGGTAAAATAAATAAATTTAACTTGCACAGTCAATTCAGGGTAATCGTTTGAAGGCGGCGTGTAGAGGGTGCTGTGGGGTTTAGTCTCCACCGTTCCCCAAGCGTAATCGATTCCATAACCCAATTTATATTTTTAAGATAAAACTTTTTAGGGTTTCCAATTTCCCCTAATTGAATACAATTGGTGGCGACTCCCACTTTAAATCCTCTTTAATTTTTGGGTCGCTACAATATTGTTGGTACTAGAGTGCACAACAGAGTGAGAAAGTGGCCCAGAAACGGTTGCACCTGCTTGTGTGAACAGAATAACAACTCCAAAGCCAATACCAATAACAGTAACAGTGAGCAAAAAATAGAATAGAGACACCGCAAAATTTTAACATGAAAAACTTCCCCAATGTGAGAGAATAAAAACCACGGGACCAAGTCCAGAAAATCTTCCACTATGTAAAATAATGGGTACAACAACAGAGTCTTCTTAGCACTCCCATGGATCATAGAGAAACACCAATAGTGTGGATAACAACATAATAAATACACCAAAGGGTATCTAGCTCAAACAATAGATAGAACAAAAATACAAAATATTCATATCGTAAGAATGCTCACACTGTCAAGATCAACATACTAAAATTTGGTGAAAAACGGAGCACGTTGCATCTCATAGTAGAGAAAACTGGTACAATTTTCTTCTCTGGTTGTGCTATTTTTCTCCTCCGGAATGTAACATCCTGAAATTTAGAAATCTAGAATTATAATTAAAATATGTATAATTATATTCCGATGACGTTAGTTTTAAAAATAGAAGTTTTATAATAATAATAGTAAATATTAATATAACCGTATTTATGATATAATAATAATACAATATTATAAATATTAGGAGAGACGCCAGATTATTAAGATCTTAATCAAATTTGATTATATTGAATATAATAATCAAACTATTAGGAGATAAATCATATTATTAAGATTACAATTAAAATAATGGTTATAAGTATATTAATTATTATATTTATATAATAATATCAAGATTAATAAGGATAATCTTACGAGAGAGATATGGTTTAGTATTTTAAATTAGGATCAGATTTTAAAATAGAAATAATGAGATCACAAGGATTAAAGATAAGAATCAATACAAATTAAGGATAAGGTTTAATTATAAGATTTGAATTTAAATTTGAATGTAGATAGATAAGGATTCTGTTAACATCATAATAATTCCTAAATAAAGTAATAAATAAGATAAAATAAGATTTATGAAAAAATAATAATATTATTATTATGTTTCAGAAAAGGTATTATTTCATTAAAAAGGGTAACGGGTGGGTTGGAGTAGGCCCAACTCAGTTAGATATTTAAATAGGGGGGAGGGTTATCTATTTCACCCTATTAGTTTTCAAACGTCAGATAACCAAACCCTAGGGAGGAGAGAAGCAACTTCACAAGGGGAAGGTGTAGCAGAGTAGATCATCAAGGGAGTGATGTCATTCGTTTCTTGATCGTCAACTTTAAGGTACGGGGGGAAATGGTGTTGCTTGTATGTGTATATGAGAGTGCTTGGGTAGTGAGGGCAACCATAAGACCCTCTAAGAATTCTAAAATTGAGAACTTATCTGTGAATTATGTGTTGTGTGCTTGGAATGTGTTTGATTTGATGTATGCATGTGATGACCTTGATGAATTGAGTGATGGTAGCGAGAATAGCGAAAAGGGGTTAAATAAGGGTTTAGCGATAAGGAACAATAATTGATTAGATATGATAATTTGTAGTAAAGATTGATGATTTCAACAATATTGTTCGGTAAAACGTGTGGGATTGAGTTAAGAACATTAAGAATTGAGTAAAGGTTGAAGAGAAGGGTTAAAGGGGGTAAAAATCGCAAGAACAACGTTCTCGAGTCGCCGATAATCGATTAGAGCAGACTGTAATCGATTACAGGGTTTTCTGGGCAGCGTTGAGAGAGTTTGGCTTGCTGGTAATCGATTACAGGGGGCTTGTTATCGATTACCAGAGAGTTGACATGCTGGTAATCGATTACCAGAGAGGTGATTGGCTGGTAATCGATTACAGGAGGCTTGTAATCGATTACCAGAATGTATTTTGTGCCCCAGAGTTGCTGGTAATCAATTATAGTTGTGTGGTAATTGATTACCAGGTCAAAAATGTGTATGGGAGTGTTGTTTATGTGATGATTGTGATCCTTTAATTTGTTGATGATAAATATATAAGTTGTTTGTGGAATTGAGAGATTAAATTGAATGTTTAGAGTGTATTAATTGTGGCATAAGTATTGTGATGTGAATGTCTTATGTGATATCCTATGTTCGACTAATTGTTATATGATGTGGTGTGATGAGAATAATAGAGATTGTATGAGATAAATGTGAATTGATGAATATGCATTGTGTATAGAGATTATGTGAGAGATATGATGTATGATGATGATTGCATTGAGCATAACATGGACATATGAGATGTGTGTGATTCATAAGCCAGACATGGCTAGCATATGCCCTAGAGTGGGGGTGACGACCATGATGGGGGACATTCGATGCATTTACTCTAGAGAGGGAGTGTTTACAATGCGAGTCATCTAGCCCTAGAGTGGGGGTGATGATGATGGGGGCGAATGTCTTTGCACGGGCCCATAGAGGGGGTGCAACCTATCGGCCAGAGTGGGTGTTAACGGTAGGGCCATCATTGGTAACAACTAAGAGGATTGATGAGGTACGCCCATTGTGCGGAGTATCGAATCATGATCCTTATGAGGTGTTTTCTGTGTGCATGATCATAGAGTGAGCATATATGGCATATATGATTGTGTAGAGTGTGAATGTATATTTATGAGAATTTGATGTGTAATGTGTAAAGAGTGTGTGCATGATGTGTGAATTATATATTTATGTGAAATTGGTGTGCATATGCCCTAGAGTTGGGTGACGACCATGATGGGGGACATTCGATGCATTTACTCTAGAGAGGGAGTGTTTCAATGCGAGTCATCTAGCCCTAGAGTGGGGGTGATGATGATGGGGGGGGGGGGCGAATGTCTTTGCACAGGCCTAGAGAGGGGCGTATAACTTTGCAACCTATCGGCCAGAGTGGGCGTTAACGGTAGGGCCATCATTGGTAACAACTAAGAGGATTGATGAGGTGCGCCCATTGTGCGGAGTTCCAAATCATGATCCTTAGGAAGAGTCATTTTATGATTGTGTTGGAACGTGAATTCATACTTATGAGAAATTGTTATGAGTGTGTGCATGATAATTTGAGAAGTGTGAATTATATATTGGTGTGAAATTAGTGTGTTGTATGTAAAGAGTGTAGATTAAGATGGAAGATAACATATGTGATAATTAGTTAATGTGTTGAGTATAAAGAGTGTGAGTTGATATGAATGATGATGTATACGCGATGGCATATATGATGATGACTATGTGTTGGGTGAGGATAGGGTAGCCTTCTGCGTGCATGTATGAGTATGTGTTCTTTTCCTCACCGTACTCTCTGTGGTTATTTTATAGGTGACGAAGATGGCACTCAAGGTGCCGAGTATTGAATTGAAGGGGTTCCGCTTTGATACGTGTGACATCAGGGCATTAGTAATAGGGTTTACTTTATTATGTTATTGAGTAGAGATAGATGAAAACTATTTTATGTGCCTTGCATGGGTATGATGAATATTTTGAAGTTGGCATTTAAGATTTGATATTTTAGTTGTTTTGAAACCATTGACCTTATCTTTTATTATATGAAGTTGACTTTGAGTTAAATGGCGTTTTAAAAGAGAAAAATGTGAACCTTTTTACCCGATGTGGGTTACAACTTTTCCTTTTATTTCGATTTATTGATTGTGTTAGAGATTGGGGTAGAAGGGTGTCACACGGAACACTTCTCTCTCTATTTTTATCAACCTCGCAGTTTCTCTCTCTTCCACACTCTTACACACATGCAGACGCTCCTCACTTATTTTCTGAAGCACTCACTTTTTCACACATGGCTTCTATCCTCACAATCTCAAGCATTCACCACACACACACATTTCTTATCCTTGCACGTAGCCCATTGATGATCACATTTTTGTTCACACATTGCATAATTAATCTTAGCTTTCTTGGACTATAATTGTGATTAATTCCACTGTTTTAATTGGAATTTACCAAATTGGGCTTAATTGGGCTTTAACTGTAAATGTTTAAATTCAGATTTTTGAGCCTACTGACCTACCTGTCTTGTTTTGATCATATCTGGAGTTGTAGGTGGAACTTTTGGGTGATTATAGTGGCATTGGAAAGCTAACATACAGGGCTTTAATTTGATATACTATAAGGTGGTATTCCCATGATGGAATTATAAGCAGTTTCTGTTTGAAAATCGCCTACTGATGTTGTCTGTTACAAATCCGAGTTTGCTTAGTTTTGTAATTAGTTTGTGGGCCTGTATTAATTAATTTCAGCCCAATTAAGGCCTAATCAGATTGTTAGTTATTTAGGCATTAGAAATAGGTGTGTTGCTGAATAGTTTAGGAACTTTTCCCTCATTTTTCAGATTTTAAAAAATAGGATCTTCATTTTCCCTCTCTTTTTCTCTCTTCTTCCAAAGGACGGTTTGGCTCTTCTTCTTCTTCTTCTTCTTTTTCAATTTTGTTATTCCTCCTCCATGGAAATGGAAGGCTAAGCCTCAAGGATTGTTTCTCTACTAAATTCACAATGGAAATTGAGGTTCTATTTTCAGTTTTAATCTTCTATTTTCTTGGACAGATTCATGATTTCTTCTCCTAGGTTCTTGAATGTTAGGTTTGAATCTGAAAATTGAATTGCATGCTTAATGAAATTTGAATTCCAATTTGAATCTAAATTCACATTTTAGGTTGCTTAATCTGAAATGAATTCAAGGTTTGCTCAATTCCAAGGATTAGAGATTAGGATTCATGCTAGTTTGCTTAATTTTAGTGTGAAAACTATTAAGGATACTTAATCCGAATTGCTTCTGTCAAGGATTTGAGGAATTTTGTATGAACCAATGATAGATCCAAATTGTGAATGAGGTAGAGAAACAATCCGTTTTTCTTGAATTGTTTTCTACAAATTTAAATTCAGTTTTGAAAATTTAGAAATTAGTATGAACCAATGTTATTAAACTGGGACCGGTGATTGACTCGGTCGAGGTACTAAGTTAATGTGTCAGTGGTTCGACTAGTGAGTCACTAGTTGAACTGGTTGAACCAGATATATAATTAAAATATATAATATATAATAAAGTATGTATTTATTACATTAAAAATGATTCATTTTCACTATTTTAAGTTCATATATTTAAATTAAATTGTGACAAAATTAAATATTTTTATCGTATTTAAATAAAAGTGAGTCAAAACATTGATTATAAATTATGAAGACTGATAAAACATTACTGGAATTTAATATAATAAAATAATATTCATTAATAATATTAAAAGTAATATGCATATATAATATACCCTATAATAAAAATGTGTAATTGTGTGTGCTATTGTGTGTTTGGCGTCAAAACTGTTTTAGTTTGACTAACCTAACATGAAGCATTATATAAAAAAATGCGCATACATATTGTAAAAGCAACCTTGGCGCAGCCGTTGATGATTCTTTCCATGAGCCCCAGGTTCCAAGTTCGAGGCTCGCTGCAAGAAGTTTTATTTTGAAAAAAAAAAGTGGTTAACCCACAACCAGACGGTTTTAACCGGTTCTACTGCACTTTAATATATTTTATTTGATTGAGTACGGCCTCGATCACCCATCCTCTCAGCTTCTGTCCCTCCATCATTTTTTATTTTAGTCAGCATGGGTTCCACTAAGGGACTGATCCACCTGACAAATCTCCCCCTCACAACCTAAGTGGAGCAATGCCTTGCCATCCCGGTAATAATACAACAACTATCAAGCTTTTCCCTTAGTCGTGGCTTGGTCAACATATCAGCACCATTGTCATCAATATGGATTTTCTCAAGTTCAAGCAACTTAGAATTCAACACATCTCTTATCCAGTGATAACGCACATCAATATGTTTTGACCTTGCATGAAAAGTAGAATTCTTACCAAGGTGAATGGCGCTTTGGTTGTCGCAATACAGGACATATTTGGTTTGAGAGAAACCAAGCTCTTGAACAAAATTCTTCATCCACAGCAACTCTTTGCAAGCTTCAGTAGCAACAATAAACTCTGCCTCTATGGTGGATAGAGCAACACACTTTTGCAATCTTGATTGCCATGCCACAACTCCCCCTACAAAGGTAATCAAATAACCTGAAGTAGATTTGCGGGAATCAACATCACCCACCATATCAGCATCTGTATATCCAACTAATACTGGCACTTTGTCACCAAAACGAAGTTTCAAACTACAAGTTCCTCACAGGTATCTCATAATCCACTTTACAACATTTCAATGCTCTTTACCTGGATTTGAGAGAAAACGACTTACAGTACTAACAGTATGAGCAATGTTTGGTCTTGTGCTAAACATGGCATGCATACATCAAGCTTCCGACGACTGAGGCATAAGGAATCTTTTCCATTCCTTTCTTCTCTTCATCGGTTGTGGGAGATTGCTTCACACTTAACTTGAAGTGAGGTGCAAGAGGGCTACCGACTGGTTTGGAATCTTTCTTCCCAAACTGCTCAAGAACTCTTTGAATGTATCCTTCTTGCGACAAATACAGTTTTCTTGCAGCTCTATCTCGAGTAACTAACACACCCAAGATCTGCTTAACATTACCCAAACCCTTCATGGCAAAGGATTTGCTCAACTGCTTCTTCAGCTTCTCAATTCTGGTCATATTCTTTTCCACAATAAGAATATCATCTACATACAGTAAAAGGATAATGAAGTCTTCATCAGAAAAATTCTAGACAAACACACAGTGATCTGAAGTTGTCTTCTTATAGCCTTGCTCCCCATGACAGACTCAATTTTCTTGTACCATTGTCTAGGAGCTTGCTTCAACCTAAGTGGAGCAATGCCTTGCCATCCCGGTAATAATACAACAACTATCAAGCTTTTCCCTTAGTCGTGGCTTGGTCAACATATCAGCACCATTGTCATCAGTATGGATTTTCTCAAGTTCAAGCAACTTAGAATTCAACACATCTCTTATCCAGTGATAACGCACATCAATATGTTTTGACCTTGCATGAAAAGTAGAATTCTTACCAAGGTGAATGGCGCTTTGGTTGTCGCAATACAGGACATATTTGGTTTGAGAGAAACCAAGCTCTTGAACAAAATTCTTCATCCACAGCAACTCTTTGCAAGCTTCAGTAGCAACAATAAACTCTGCCTCTATGGTGGATAGAGCAACACACTTTTGCAATCTTGATTGCCATGCCACAACTCCCCCTACAAAGGTAATCAAATAACCTGAAGTAGATTTGCGGGAATCAACATCACCCACCATATCAGCATCTGTATATCCAACTAATACTGGCACTTTGTCACCAAAACGAAGTTTCAAACTACAAGTTCCTCACAGGTATCTCATAATCCACTTTACAACATTTCAATGCTCTTTACCTGGATTTGAGAGAAAACGACTTACAGTACTAACAGCATGAGCAATGTTTGGTCTTGTGCTAAACATGGCATGCATACATCAAGCTTCCGACGACTGAGGCATAAGGAATCTTTTCCATTCCTTTCTTCTCTTCATCGGTTGTGGGAGATTGCTTCACACTTAACTTGAAGTGAGGTGCAAGAGGGCTACCGACTGGTTTGGAATCTTTCTTCCCAAACTGCTCAAGAACTCTTTGAATGTATCCTTCTTGCGACAAATACAGTTTTCTTGCAGCTCTATCTCGAGTAACTAACACACCCAAGATCTGCTTAACATTACCCAAACCCTTCATGGCAAAGGATTTGCTCAACTGCTTCTTCAGCTTCTCAATTCTGGTCATATTCTTTTCCACAATAAGAATATCATCTACATACAGTAAAAGGATAATGAAGTCTTCATCAGAAAAATTCTAGACAAACACACAGTGATCTGAAGTTGTCTTCTTATAGCCTTGCTCCCCCATGACAGACTCAATTTTCTTGTACCATTGTCTAGGAGCTTGCTTCAACCTAAGTGGAGCAATGCCTTGCCATCCCGGTAATAATACAACAACTATCAAGCTTTTCCCTTACTCGGTTTTTTAGCTTATAAGTTATTTTAAAGTCAAAGATAAAAATAAGAGCTTTAAGAAATAATATAAAAGTTGTTTGAAAGTTTTAAATTTTTTATTAAATAAATATAATTAAATTAATAGGAATGGATACTCAAATTGATTGAATAATAAACTAAACTGTCCGGCTAGAAGAATGATAGAGAACAAATTTCGAGTAGCATAAAAAAATTTAAAAAGTCTAAATACTAAAAAATACTAGTAGTCCCAATTTAACTTGGCTGCACGAGGAGCAATGCAATTTTAAATTTGTAGGAATTTCCCCAAGAAAAATTTATAAGAAAATTCATAGGAAAAAAATTGTAGGAAAATCGAAAAGAAAATAGCTTATAGGAAAATCTGTAGGAAAATCTCGCAAGTAAATTTATAGGTCTAATTTTCTACTGATTTTCATACCATTCTCTTTTGCACATAATATTCTTTACAAATTTTCCTACAAAAATTTTTTACAAATTATTTTCGTAGAAAAATTCCTAACAAAATTCATTGTTTTTTGTAATTTTTGTTACAAATTTCATAATCGTAGGGAAAATTTCAAATTTGTAACAAAATTTACAAGAAGTTCCTGGAAAAAATCATTGTAGGAAAAATCTGTAGGAAATAAGTAAATTTCTAGTGGTGTGAGAGTTTTTGAGAGCTATGAAAGGTAATGTACCTACTTCAGTTATAACGAATGATGACCTTGCTATGAGGAATACAATAAAGTTTGTTTTTCCTTGTGCACATCACAAGTTATGTGTGTGGCACTTGTTAAGGAATGCAACAAGCAACATTAGTAACCCAAGGTTTACTCAAAAGTTCAAATGGTGCATGTTTGGTGACTATGAGGTTGGTAGATTTCGTCCCAAATGGGATGAAATGATTCAAGAATTTGATTTTCATAGTCACTCATTGGGTTGGGTTGGTCGGGTTGATCGGGTCTACCCAACCCATGTGCAACCCTACATTCTTCAGTCAAACCAAAATACGGATTCTCAAGTTCCCAGCTCCAACATCTCCACTCCATGAAATCAAACATCTTCTCCTTCTCATTTGGCATTTTCTAAACAATTAATCTTCCTCTCAATGATTTACTCATACAACCAACAAATCAAGAACCCTAAAATGTATTTGAAGATTACGGAAAATAAAAACATATATAGAGTGTGTTTGGTAAGACCAATAAGCTAGCTACTAGCTTATTTGACTGGCTTATAAGTTAGTTTGACTAACACACAAAAGTGTTGGGTAATGTATCTCAAAGTAGCTTATTTTAGGAGCTTCTAGCTTATAAGCTACAAGCTACTTCACCTAGCTTCTAGCTTGTAGCTTATTTAACTTTCTTCCATCATTATCCCTTATATTTTAATACATTTCCCTTATTATTCTTAATTTCTTTTTACCCATTATTATCTATTTTTAATTTTAGTAATAAAAACTTTAAATTTCTTTTTATTTATTATTACCTATATAATACGAAATTTAAAAAATTATGAACTAATTAATTTTTTTTTTCTTTTTACTATTTTATGAAATTATTTTTATATTATACTATTTATTTGATCAATTTCATTATTTATTTTAATTTATAATTAAATATTTTATCACTAAAATGTTTAATAAAAATTTAATTATTTTTTAAATAATATAAAATTATAATTACACAATAATATATTTTTTTCTAGAAAATACAAATAAAATTTGTATAATAAAATTTATGTAATTATGCCCTTTTATATCATTTTACATTTACCAACTCTAGCTTATCAGCTAGTTCTACCAAACACTTCTAATTCAATAAGCTAGCTTATCAGCTAGCAGCCAGCTTATCAGCTATAAGCTAGCTTATCAGCTAATTTTGACAAACACGCCCATATAATAAAAAATGATCATGCGGGAATAAGGACTACATTGCAAATGTTCCATACTTAATCAAACAAGTATGACCGGGAATTCCTTACTCAATCACAATTGTGCAATCAAAATGGTATAATGTCAACAAATGAGAATCCTCATGTATGGTATACAAGTTTTTCGAGTAAACCCCCATGTCAGTCCCTAACTTTTTTTACGTCATGCAAATTAGTCCCTGATTTAACTAAATTGTCACGTTGGTCCCTCACTTTTTTCACCGTCAAGAACCTTGGTCCTCAAGGCTAACTTCCGTTAAATTATTGATGATCTGGCACGTTATAATGCCAAGTAGGACCATATACGACGCCGTTTCAATGGTACATCAACCCAGAATCCCCCATCTGCCCCTGGTTCCTTCTATCTTCCTTTTTATTCCTAATTGTCTTCTCAGAAAGTCCCCATTTCGTATATTCAGTCCTTCTTCCTGGGTTTCCCATTTTTTGTTTCATCTGCAACAGCTGCTGGGGGACTTCATCTCTTGCTGTTTGCGCATCACATTCTGGTGAATATGGGTAGCTGCGGTGACAGAAAAAGAACTTCTTGGAGTGCTGGATCTAGTTCATCTCATCTGCACAAAGGGGAGAATCTCCGTATGAGTCCATTTCGAGCAAGCCAAATCGCTGACAAACAACCTTCAATGGACCAAAATCTCTTTGTTGCCTTCAAATCTCTGCGTTGCTTCGTACTTTAATCGTCAATATCACTTTGCAAATTTCTCTGGTAAGGGGTGGAGGAACTTAGGGCTTCACACTGAGACTGATTTCACTAAGCCTAAGTGACTCTTAGTCTGAGTAAGGGGTAAAAAAGACTTTGCAACTCTCTTCTTCCTTAGTCAGCATCAGAACGACGTTGTATATGGTCCTACTTGGCATTATAACGTGCCAGATCATTAGCAATTTAACGAAAGTTAGCCTTGATGACTAAGTTGCTTGACAGTAAAAGAAGTGAGGGACTAACGTGACAATTTAGTTAAGTTAGAGACTAATTTGCACATCGATGTAAAAAAAGTTAGGGACAGATATGGGGTTTACTCCAAGTTTTTCAGTAACCAGAGCCATAATTTGACTACCATAATTTGACTATAATTTTTAAGGAAAATCAAACACCGCCTAGATATTGTACCGGTGACATACATCTTTTTAACCATAAATATATTATTAAAATATTTAATGATCTAGATTGAATACTTAATATACTAATCATTTAAAAATTGTCATTAAGTCTTTATGTGTTTTAAAACATGTAAGTGTTATGTGGCTCTTCCCATTTTCCGTGTTTTTTCTGTGGTGCTTATGGGACCCTTTTTTTTGCTGTGTTGTACATGTCAAGAAATGGCATTTGGACTTTGTTCGGTGACGATTCCTGGTAGAGAATGAGCTAGGAGGTGGACGACAGGATCGTGAACTAGCGAGTGGAGTAGCGAGTCAGTATTAAGTGAGAAATCTAAATCTCAACTTTACTCGGTCTCAAAGGATGAATATTCAAGAATCAGAGACATAAAGAACACAACAATTACATTGTATTTGAACACAAAAAATTAAATTTTAATGTTGTTACGGTCTAAACCTAAGGCCCAATAGCCAATATGGCCCGTGTACTATATTATTGTCATATCCTGAAATATATAATAATATTTGTACATAATATAACCATATCTGCAATTATATCTGTGATCTCCCACAATATATTATATATTGTACCTATGATTATATGATTACACCTGCATATTCACTCCTTTTATACAAAGGCCCACTTGCCATATTTATACAGGGAAAACCCCTATATATACGGGTAACTGATAGATCATCAGGTACACACAATCTTATCCAGTCAATCACTTTGACTGTTATTATCACTTTCTGACTTGGGCGTCGGAGTCCCTTTGCAGGTACACCCCCTGGGTTCAAATCGGATCTCGCACCATCAACCCGGACCCAGAACCGACTTTAACCTGCTGACTCAGATCCAGGTTCGTGTTTCATACTAGAACATTTGGCGCTAGAAGGAGGGCCTCCCCCTATCCAGCATGACAGTCACCACCCGTCGTCGGCAAACTCGGCCCCATCCTCAACCAACACCCAAAGTCTGGGTGGAAGACCTCGAAGTCGGAAACGATTTAGCTGAACAAGAAGGAACTTCACACCCACAAGTTGAAGTTGAACAACATGGAGAGACTAACCAACCTGATCCCCGAGACGAAGTGATTCGGCGGCTAGAGGCTCAGATAAGAGAACTTCAGGAACAACACCAACGCCATTCCCACGAGTCACATCCGAAACCGGCCGGAGATCTGGTTGTGAATCATATTGAAGAGCGCCTCAGACACCTGGAGCGCAGTATAAACCCTCAACCACAACCCACCATCCAGTCTTGGCTCGCATCAGAAAGAGACAATCAGGAAGTCCAACAACCAAGGGCCACTGGCCAGCTAGCTCCCTTCAGGCACCCTTTCTCTGAAAGGTTAGTCCGGGTCGAGATACCCGAGTAGTATAGGAGGCCACTCCCCATCGAATCCTTTAATGGTACCACAGACCCGGTCAAACATCTGAACGCCTTCACCAACGAGATGCTTTTCGTTGGCGCCCCAGAAGCCATCATCTGTCGTTCTTTCCCCAGAATGCTGAAAGGAGAAGCTTTAGCATGGTTCAAAACTCTCCCCCTGGGTTCCATCGATACCTGGGACGACATGCAACATACCTTCTTGGGACGATTCACAATCTCCACTGAGATTCCCAGAGATCAATTCACGCTAGCAAAAGTCAAGCAAACAAAAGACGAGCCACTCAGAAGTTTCCTAGCCCGATTATACAAGGAATGTGCTCTAATCCCGGACCTAGCCGAAAACGTTCAACTCGTATGCGCCGTGTCGGCTCTTTCATCGGGCTCCCCCTTGGCCGTCTCCTTATCAGAAGAACAAGTCCGATCCATGGAACAATTTCGGCAACGATCACACAAGTACGTGGGACGGGAGGCTCACTTGGCCGTTGCCACCAAACAAGACTCTCACCAAGGATCAGGCCGAGACTCTTACCAGGACCGACATAAAGGGAGAGACAAGGGAAACCCTCAACAGGACCAACATCGGCACCCTAAAGGCCGATACAATAACTATGCGTCCCTGAACACCAACCAAGGAAAGATCCTTAAGGAGGTGATGCACACTGAGTTTGTAGACATACCAAAGCCCCCACCTCTCAAAGCCTCAGCTCAGAAGGACAAAACTAAGTACTGCTCATTTCATGAGGGATATGGACACAACACTGATGAGTGCATACAGTTACGTGATCTCATTGAACAGCTAATTCGAGATGGCCGACTCGGCCGTTATGTGAAGAAAAACCGGTCCCAGGGAGGATACAAAAAGAATGATGAGAGGAAGAGATCACCCAGCCCTGATGGGGGAAAAGACAAGAAACGGAAACGTTCCATATCCCCCACGAAGCATGACAACAAAGAAGACAAACCCGGCTCTAGCACTTAGAATACGCCTAGGGTAAGGATAAACATGATTTCAGGAGGTTTCGCTGGAGGAGGAATATCAAACAACTACAGAAAAAGGCACCTGCGTGAAGTCTATAATGTCGAACAGTCCAATTTGAAGACGGTGACTCAAAGACCCCCCAACCCGGTCATCACCTTCTCAGATGAAGACTTCTTCGATGATGTGGTTGATCATGATGACCCGTTCGTGATACGTTCCTTGATAGGTGATGGAGATGTCGGACGCGTGTTCGTTGACCAAGGCAGCTCGGCCGACATCCTTTTTTACAGGACCTACACCCAACTGCTCTTACCACCGGAATCACTATTACCCTACTCAGGAGATCTGGTGGGCTTCTCAGGAGAAAGAATCCAACCCAAAGGTTACCTTCAGACCACACTCAGAATCGGATCCAAAGCCGAAAACAAAGTCGTCTCAGCTAAGTTTCTAATAGTTGATTGCCCCAGCTTATACAATGCCATTCTTGGGCGCCCATCCCTGAATGCCCTGGGAGCAATTATTTCTACCAAGCACCTAGTGATGAAGGTCCCCGACCGAGACGGGAAGGTGATCACTGTCCAAGGAGACAGAAAAGAAGCAAGGAAATGTTACAACGCTACTCTCACCACTGCACCCACATCTCAATCAGAAAAGGCAGTCTCTAGAGATCAAATCCACATGATCGATCTCGACCTCAGAGCCGAGATGAATCCCAAAGGATGAGAAAGAATCGAGCCGGCTGCGAAGACCAAACCTTTTCAGATCGGTATTTCAACAGAGCAGACGACCAAAATCGGCTGCGACATGGACCCCACCATGGAAGAAAGATTGAAATCTCTACTTTCAAAGAACTCAGACCTATTCGCTTGGACATCGGCTGACAAGCCGGGTATCGACCCCAATTTCTACTGTCATAAACTATCAGTTGACCCCAATGCTAAGCCGGTTGCCCAGAAAAAAAAAAAAAGAAAATTGGCCTTGAAAGGCAACAGGCTGCCAATCAGCAGGTAGAAGAACTCCTCAAGGCCAAGTTCATCCGGGAATGTAAGTACGCCACTTGGCTATCTAATGTCGTCCTAGTGAAGAAGTCAAATGGCAAATGGAGAATGTGCGTAGATTACACAGACTTGAACAAAGCGTGTCCTAAAGACCCTTTCCCTCTTCCTAACATTGATCAACTAGTTGACAATTCATCAGGGTATCGTTGGTAATCCTTCATGGATGCCTACTCAGGCTACAACCAAATACCCATGGACCGGGATGATGAAGAAAAGACGGCCTTCATTACTGACAAGGGGATCTACTATTACACCATGATGCCTTTTGATTTGAAGAATGCTGGTGCCACATACCAGAGGATGATGACCAAGGTCTTCGGTGATGTGATGGGAAGCATAGTTGAAGTCTACATAGACAATATCATAGCAAAGACGACCGAGACAGAAGACCACATAGCCGACTTGGAATTGGTCTTTGACCGCCTCAGAAAGCACAATATGAGACTTAACCCCCTCAAGTGCTCTTTTGGAGTACCCTCAGGCCATTTCCTGGGCTTCCTCCTCACTAGTAGAGGAGTGGAAGCAAACCCAGACAAATGCAAAGCCGTGTTGGATATGAAAAGCCAACTTGCATCAAGGAGATACAACAGCTCAACGGAAGAATCACAGCACTCAGCCGATTCATCCCCAAGTCGGCCACAACCTCCCTTCCTTTCTTCGAACTTCTTCGCAAAGGAAAGTCCTTCACTTGGACTGATGAGTGTGAAACCGCCTTTCAGCAGCTGAAGCAGATGCTGGCAAATCCACCAATCCTAGTGAAACCGACCCAAGGAGAACATCTGTACCTCTACATTTCCGTGACCAATCAAGTCGTAAGTTCGGTTTTGGTTAAAGAAGATGGGCGCACCCAACTTCCCATTTACTTTGTCAGCAAGGCTCTACAGGGTGCCGAGTTGAGATATCAAAAGTTAGAGAAAGCTGCCCTAGCCGTGTTAACTACCGCTAGAAGATTGAGACACTACTTCCAAGGACACAGAGTCATAGTCCGGACCGACTTACCCCTTAGACTCGTCCTTCACAAGCCAGACCTCTCTGGACGTATGACCGCTTGGGCCTTGGAGTTATCAGAATTTGACATACACTTTGAGGGGCGTACTGCTCTCAAGAGTCAAATTCTAGTTGATTTCGTCGCTGAAATGACACCCCTTGAAGACTCACCTAATGTTGAATGGACCGTCTTCGTCGACGGCTCTTCCAACAAAAAAGGTGCCTGAGCCGGGATAGTCCTAGAAGGACCCAATGGAGTTTGCATTGAGAAATCTCTAAAGTTCGAGTTCCACACCTCGAACAATCAAGCCGAGTATGAAGCATGTATTGCTGGTCTCCTGATGGCGAAGGAAGTAGGTGCCAAAAAAGTCCTCGTCTGCAGTGACTCACTACTGATGATATCCCAGATCAAAGGGGAATATCAAGCAGAGGAACCATTACTATAGAGGTATCTGGAGAAAGTAAAGGTCTCAAGCGACGGTTTTGAAGAGATTATCTTCCAACATGTCTCTAGAGCTGACAATACCAGAGCCGACATCCTATCCAGATTAGCAAGCACCAAAAAGCTTGGTAATAACAAGTCAGTCCTTCAAGAAGTCGTCTCGACCCCAAGAATATATGAGGCATCCATGATGCTGATAGAAGAATCCACTTCATGGATGACACCCATTAAGACTTACATCCTGAAGGGCACACTCCCTGAAGAGGAAAAAGAAGCCAGAAAGCTGAGACGACTGGCTTCCCATTTCACAGTCATCTAAGACAGATTATACAAGAAGGGATTCTCTACCCCTCTCCTCAAATGCGTTGATGAAAAAGAAGCCAAGTATGTGTTGGCCGAGTTACATGAAGGCAGTTGTGGAAATCACCAAGGAGGTATAACACTTGCAAGAAAGACCCTTAGAGCCGGGTATTACTGGCCGACTCTGGCCCAAGACTCCATGGACTACACTAAAAAGTGTGAAACATGCCAGAAGAATGCTTCCATCCACCACCAACCTTCGTCTGAGTTAACAACCATCACATCCCCCTGGCCTTTCCACCAGTGGGGAATTGACATACTCGGCCCTTTCCCCTAGCTCCAGGACAGGTCAAATTCCTAGTGGTAGCAGTGGATTATTTCACCAAGTGGATAGAAGCAGAACCTCTTGCCACTATCACCTTAGCCAAAGTGCAGAAGTTCTTTTATAAGAACATTGTCTCAAGGTACGGGATACCCCATTCTGTGATCACGGACAACAAGACGCAATTCACTGATAAAAGGTTCAGAGAGCTGCTGTCAAACCTAAAGATCAAGCATCACTTCACTGTAGTAGAACACCCACAAACCAATGGCCAAGCCGAGTCAGCTAACAAGGTGATCCTCAAAGCCCTTAAGCGCAAGTTAGACAACGCCAAAGGCAACTGGGTGGAGCAACTAGACCATGTACTCTGGGCATATCGCTCCACTCCACAGTCTTCTACCAATGAAACCCCATTCCGGCTCACATACGGAACCGAAGCACTAATCTCGGTCGAGATTGGGGAGCCGAGTTGGAGAGTCCAGAACTTCACCCAGGGATCAAACGATAAAGCAATCTTGGAAGAACTAGACTTCTTGGATGAAACCCGGGCCATAGCTCATATCTGGGAATCAATTTTGAAGGAACGCCTCACAACACGGCGCAACACTAAAGTCATAGCTAGAGGTTTTCAATCTGGAGATCTCATCCTACGCAGAGCCGACATCGGCAACAAAAATGCAACCCAAGGAAAGTTGGCAGCAAACTGGGAGGGTCCCTACAGAATCGTTGAGGAAACCGGGAATGGAGCCTACAAGATAGAAACTATTGAGGGAAAGCCTATACCCAGATTTTGATAAACTCAAGATCTACTATTCCTAAGTTATTTTCTTGTAGTTTGCTTAAACCGGATGTGAAAAGCATTTCAGTTCAGTATTGTTTAAGTCGGATACGAAGAGTATCCTGGCCCAGTGTTATTCTTTATCATTATTTTGTTTCAACCGGATGCGAAAAGCATCTCGGCTTAGTATTATTAAAGTCGGATACGAAGAGTATCCCGACCCATTATCAATAAACTGTTTTCTATTATTTTTTCATTCCTTTTCACACAAGTCTAAGAAACAAGCATTACAAGCATATTAATGTTAAAAGCGCAAGTTGTAACACCCGCGTTTTACCGTTTTTGCCGTTTTTGCCGTTTTATTGGATTTTGAGTGATTAAAATTATTTTTAATCATCAAATTTTATATTTTTGGATTTAGAATTAAATTTCCTATTTTTAGGGAATTTCTGGGAATTTTTGGGGTTTTTCTGTGAAAATGACCTTTTTGCCTCTCCTGTCTCTTGAACCGGGCCCAAATACTCTTGATCCGGGCCAGAAAAATTTGCACAACCCTTCCTTTCCTCCTTCTAGAAGCCGTGCATGTCTTGTGTGTGTGCATGAAGGACATTTGTCCACTTCACACTTTGTTTCTATACAAGTGTCAAGCTTAGGGAAAAGTAAGACATTAAAACACCAAAATTCATTACTCTTTCTTTTTCCACATGCAAAGCTTAGAAATTCTCTCATTTTCTCTCTTCCTTTTCTCTCTTGGCCGTGAAATCTCCATCAACTTCTCTCAAAATTTTTCATCTCCCCTTAAACACATCAAGCCAAGGTTCCATCTTTGAACCAAAGCTTCCATTTCTAAGCTTTCTAGCCTTGAAAAATCCTTGTTGGTGACTAAAGGAGGCATCTTTGGGGGCTGTTTTGGGACCAGAATTCTGCACTCATTTTCTTGGAAATTTGAGGTAAAGGGGGGGAGAACTTGAACTCTAGTAGGATTGATAACTAGAGTCAAGGATTTGCCCTTAAAATCCTTGTTTTTACTCTTGTTCTCCTTGAAAAAAAATCACTTTTTGAGCTTTTCTTTGAGCAAATGTTTTGGATTCTTGGAGCTGGGTTGTTTACATGTTTTTAAGTTTATTTTGATGCTTGGAATGTGCTTGGATTGTGATTGTTGGTGCATGCAAGCCAAGAAACAATTTTGGAAAAATTTTCCCCTTTTTCCTCTAATAGCTCTCGGCCTTGAGGGATTTTGGGGCTGCATGTGTTTCAAAATTTTTTTGGTGCTTGGAATGTGTTTGTATGATGAATCTATGAACATGCATGAAGTTGGTTGAAGGTATACAATTGTTTTGGATGATTGATCTTTGAAAAATAGTGTTTATGAGCTTGAAAATGGAGTTATGAACTTTAATGTGTATGTTGATGATTTTGAGTGGATTAGTATGATATTTGGCATTTAGATTGTTTGTTGATGAATGTGTGAAGTTTTGGTGAAGATTGGATGTTGTGAAAAATTTGAAGTTTTGATGAACATTCAAGTTGTTCTTGATGTTCATGAGTTGTTCTTGATGAAACTCATCAAGAATACCTTTTTGATCTTAAAAAGGTCAAGGGTATGTTGAAAACATGTTTATGGGCTTTGGTGGTCCAAAAGGACTAAGAAGAAATTTTACAAGTAAAAGGACTAAAGTGCAATTAAGAATAAGTCTTAAAAAATAAATAAAAGAAATTCGGATTTCCAATTCCAACCAAGTAAAAGTCAACTTAAAGGTCAATATTTTAGGTTGCCATGACTAAAAATAAGTTCCTAAGAGTTATAAAACCTTTAGGCTTTTAATTTAAGTTTAAAACCTTTAAGAAAAGGAGTTAAAGACTCATTAAAAGTCAATCAAGATTAGATTATGAAATTAAAAGTTAGATTGGAGTTGGACTTCAACTCTAATCCAAGTTATTAAGAAATTAAAACTTAGAAATTAATTAGTAGACTTAGCTAATCTAATTACCTAAGTTAAATTAACATAATCTACTTAAGTTAATTAAGTAACTGATGATTAATTAAGGTTAAAGTTAATTAACCTTAATAAAAGTATTAAGTAATTAATTAGTAATGATGATTAAGAATTAACTAACTATGATTAACCTTAATCAAATGTAATTAAAAGCTTAGTCCAAAACTAAGGAAGAGATTAAGACTTAATTAAGGAGGATTAAGATTAATTATAGCCCAGTTAATGAAGATTGATTAAAAGTTAAATCTAATCTTAATTATTTATACAAGAAGAATTAGGATAAGTAATACCATCCATAAGACACAATCATAAGTCTTAGTAAATTATAGGACTTAAGTGGACGTGATTATTAAGAACATTAGTACAAACTACTATAAAAGATTATAACCAACACCCTCTTTCTTCATAAAACTTGAGAAGCTTAGTGAGAGAGTGAGGTTCCAACCCAAGGTAGGGTTCGGTTTTCTTTGAAGGAAAGACATTGAATTCGGGCCGTGCCACAGGGATGTGGTGACGTTGAATGGTTCAATGGGCTTTGCCTGTAAGGATGTGAATGTTGTGAGCATTGTTGTGTGACATGCATCATGGAGCATTGTTGATGTTCGAGGTTGAAAACCTTATGACCTATATAACAGTAGCACTTGGTACAGTGTGAAATCGGTTGGGAAGGGTGCAGCTGGGTTTTGCAAAGAACGCCAGTGGGTCCTCAAAAGGGACGCCAGCCCTGAGGATAGCCTAGCTCCCGGAAGATCTCAGGTGACGTAGATTAGCTCCCTATTGTCGAGATTGGGGAACCCAGCTTAGCTATTCCTGTCGCTCTCATGATTTTCGGGTCAGTTGAGATTGTCTGGAAGAACGCATAAATGATTTGGCCAAAATGTATGAGCAATGCTCTTTGTACCAATGCTAGTACAGACTCTAACTCCTGACGTGCTGTGTATATATGGTCGGGCAGCTGCTATGTGCTCTGCCGATGGTGATGTTTCCCTGGGCCCGCATGCATTAGATATTACATTATAATAGTAAAGTTGCGTTCATATGAGTACACCATAATGAGATGTCGTGATTGCTTATTGATTCGACTGTGTGGATTGCCTCTGTGTGTGTGCTCTAGTTTGCTGTATCCTACATGCTGTGAGTTCATGCGATGTTCTCACCCTCCTGTTCTATCTTTTCTTTCTATGCTCTTCTCGTCACATTGATAGTCGATATCGAGGACTTCCGTCATGACGTCAATGCAGGTGCGACTCAGATGGTTGCCGAGGGGCATCCGGAGGGTAATGAGTATCCCGCGCAGGTGTGAGTTCTATGGAGGGGGAGTCTGTGTCATCATCACGCACCCCAGACTTCCTCTTGTACCTGAAAAGGACTAGGTTATGTTGAGTCTAGGTAGTACGCAGCTCTGATTTAGGAATCTCTTCTTTTGTATTCTGTTAGAGGTCTCATTTATTTTACTACCGGAACTTATGTTTTAATGTAGTCATGTGGGTATTCGAGAGGTACATCGATGCTACTTAATATGTATGTATGTATTTATGTCATACTGTTTTATGTTCTCTCAAGGTCTTTAACCATGTGTATGTTGTGGATGCGCGTAAGGTGTTAATTCTTTCGACGCTTACGGAAAGATAAGTTTTGAAAGTGAAGGAAAGGATATTTCATAAGTACTTAAAATAAAGCTAGAGAGGTAATAGGTCAATGACACCTAAACCCTTTTCAAAAAAAAAAAAAACTTCCGCATTTTTTTACGTTCTACTTCGTTGGTCACGTGTAATGCATGTGGTACTTTTAGTGGTAACTAGGGGTATCACACAAGTTACGAAAAGTAACGAAGTAGTTCGAGACGACAAGCGTTACAAGCATATTAATGTTAAAAGCCCAGGTTATGAAAAGTAATGAAATGATTCGAGACGGCAAGTGCAAGTCCGAGACTAAAACACACAAATTGAAATTAGTGCCGAATACACAAATACTTAACTGAAATAGATGCAACAACTTGCCATTACAAAATACGTTCATTTCAAATGAAGAAAAATTACAAACAATTACAAGTTAAAAAAGAAGAGGTCACTCAATATACGGGCCGACTTCCTCACCATAAGCGACATCAACATAAACCCTCTTCTCCATGTCGACCCGACAAATTTTCCCCTCAAAGACCTCATACTCGGGTGACGTCTCTTCGACCTTCAAGCCGGGTTTGAGCACCCCCAACCGCGCCACAGCATTCCCGAACGATGCATTGCTGATCTCTTGAGAAAGCTTTACAAGGCTAGCCCTTTCTTCATTGAATTTGGCTTGAGCCTTCTGCAAGTTTTTCTTCACAAGTTCAGCAACAGCCTCATCGGTCATCCCGGACGCAGGTGGAGCCAACTGTAGCTTCTCCAACTCGGCCTTCAACCTATCTACCTCAGCTTCCAGGGTCTTGTTCTTATCTTTCACAGACTTATAAAGACCCTTGTAATTTTTGCTTTCCTTCTTCTCAAGGTTGAGATCCTCTTGGGCAGTTTTCACATCTTCTAAGGCCTTATCCCTCTCGGCCGTACGGTTCTTAAGGTCTGAAGAAACCCGCTCAGAGTCCGGGATCACATCAAGCCTTAGATGCCTTATGTACGCAGCATGCTGAAGGCATTGGCGCTCAATGTCCAATAAACCCTCAACTTTCGGAACACTTTCGTGAACCGATTTCATGAAGGGGTTGTACAGAATATGGTCCAACTCAGGGGTGTCCAAATCAACCTCCGAGTCGTACAGGTTCAACCCGGACTCCTTTGAAGATTCTTCCACCCTAGCCCTTTTATTTTTCTTTTTCTTCAAATTCTTCTTCCTCTGTGCTTGAGGCTGCCCATCGTCATACCCAGACGGGACGAGATCAACATTGATGACCGGTCGGGGAACTGAACCATCTCCGCCATCGGTCCGGGTAAAATCCAAGTTGACCCGAACATCATCGGTATTAACTTGGGTGTTCTGTAGGGCCCTCAACTGCCTCAACGCCCCGGATGCCATTGAAGCTACAAAAACAAACACGAACGATTAGTCGGGACGAAAATAACAGAAAGTAACAGGCAAATAGAATAAATCTCACCAATTCTGGATCCAACGTTACGAGTCGGACCATCTAATATTTTCTTAGAGGAAAACAACCCACATTCCGCAACTGACTCCTTTAGCAAATCCCTTACTACCAGATCCTGAGGGGACAAAGCCGACTCGGAGACTTCAAAGTCAGATGGCTTCATGTCATAATGTTTGTCATTCCAGTAAATAAAAAAAATGTGGTGTGTTAGAAGATCTTTCCTCCCAAAACGACTTCACACCTTCGGCCGCCTGTACTTGGAAGAACTCCTGTTTGAAAGTGATGCTCTCCCTCTTAGCCGACTCACAGAACGGGGTTATCAATTTTCGATCTTTATGCCCCCTAAAAGAGATCCAACTTTTCAGAGTCTCCTTCTTATTCCCTGGGGGGTGCTTCCTTAACACTATGAAATAATAAAAGAACAACTTTACAGAAGGCGTGAAGCCGAACTCGGTCAAGATCAACTTGAAGCACCTGATGAAGGCCCACGAGTTGGGGTGCAGTTGTGAAGGAGCACACCGCAAAAACATAAGCATCCGTTCTTGAAATTCGGTGAACGGAAGCCTCAATCTCACTTTTGAATGAAAAAAGTCGTAAGTATATAAAAAAGGTGTATTGGTCTCGGATAGATGGCATACTCGGCCCCCTCGAGGTGGAAGCACCACACTGTACAATTCTTTCATCTCAGCTGAGCCAAACACCTCCAGATCGAATAAGCGTTCCTGGAAATGCTCAGGACAGCCGGGTCTATACACAGAACAGGTACCAAGAACCTCCGGATCCACCCATTGATACCTATCAGCCCACAGGGGCACGAAGTACTCCTCATCACGGGGCTCAGCCATTTCAACACCTGCAGAGGTGATTGTGTAACAACAACCCTCATCAGAACCGGGACGACTAGCACTCGACTCATCAAAGACACTATCATATGAATCCGTCTCGGATTTATATAGTTTGTTATCATTTTCAACTCGAACTCCCCCCCCCAGAGGCCATATTCCTCCGCCTCAACACCTCGACCAACTCAAAACTTAAATCCTCATTATCCCTACAGGATGACCGACTCTGGGACACCCATGACTCAGGTTTCCCAGACAAAACTTCCAAAGAACTACTCTCACTCATTTGTGCATAAAAAAAAGAAGAGGGGGAGAGAAGAGTAATACCTGATAGTCGGATCCTGAATTCGATTTGGAAGCAGAGAGCCGGATCAAGATTCGGAAATGCGATTGCACAAAGAGAGAAGCTGGAAACAAATGAAGCAAGTGGCAGAAGAAAACTTCTCCACCCCTATTTATAAGGCCGAAAAGGCCCATAACCGCTACGGCCCAGGAAGTCGAACCGTCGCGACTTTATAGCAGAGCGACACGTCACCTGGAACACGAAACCTCACCTGCAATTGAAACAATTCAAAGAAAATGAAACGTCGCGACGTTTCATCAGGATACGAACTCGTCCCGAACCAGCTAATACATATACAGATTCGTTTCAAACCCAAAAACGTGAAGTAAAATAACATCCCAAACCAAGGTAGAAACGACTCTCAACTTGTCACACCCAACTGGGATAAATCAAAAACCCTCAAAACCGTCTCGAACATAATCTTCAAGGTCGTCTCGAGTTGAACTTTCAAAGTCGTCTCGAACTTTGAATGTCGTCTCGTCTACGTCCAAAAGCATTTAAGCTCAAAGCCAACTAAATAAGTTGACAAGAGCTGGGGGACTTCTGTTACGGTCTAAACCTAAGGCCCAATAGCCAATATGGCCCGTGTACTATATTATTATCATATCCTTAAATATATAATAATATTTGTACATAATATAACCATATCTGCAATTATATCTGTGATCTCCCACAATATATTAAATATTGTACCTATGATTATATGATTATACCTGCTATGATTATATGATTATACCTGCATATTCACTCCTTTTATACAAAGGCCCACTTGCCATATTTATACAGGGAAAACCCCTATATATATGGATAACTGACAGATCATCAGGTACACACAATCTTATCCAGTCAATCATTTTAACTGTTATTATCACTTTCTGATTTGGGCGTCGGAGTCCCTTTACCGATACACCCCTGGGTTCAAATCGAATCTCGCATCGTCAACCCGAACCCAAACCCAACTTTAACCTGCTGACTCAGATCCAGATTCGTGTTTCTTACCAGAACAAATGTCATTGGCCTTCTATAAACTTAAGAAATCGTTCCTTTCTACCTACATTGTATTTGAAATCGCGCAAAAACAATTGCAAATCACATCATTTACAAATATAATTGATAAAAAATATAATTTATAAACTTTAATTTTATTTTAAAGTTCTGTTCAGTCCGGGACTCCTGTGTGCTGTGAAACAGGAGTCAAAATAATAAGTGCAGCTGACGGGAGACTGCTGTCCATTTTCGCCCTCATTCAATTCTTAATGAATTGAGCCTGCGGATTTCGGGCTTACCAAACCAGAAAAATGAAATAAATAAATAAAATAAAACTCAGCAGAAAAATTAAATGAACAGACATTTAATTTACATAAATCTAAATGCATATATTTAGAAGTTAAACTTGCAAGTTAAAAAAGAGAACACTCTCTCATGGCTCTCATTTTTCTTCATTGAGCTTAGCTGCTGTGGCCATGGATGCTGCCACTCCGCCAGGTTGAAACTGCACCTCCGCAGCATACACCGCATCAGCATCTTCCTTCGTCACTGCCTTGTCCATCGGCAGCTTCTCCGCTGCATCCTATAACCATTCAAAATCAATGTCAGCAAAATACTCACTTAATTAACGTGTCTGTCACTATTAATTTTAATTCCCCTAAAAAAATAAAATTAAATGCTGATTAATTAATTTGAGAATGTGATCCTGTTCAAACTCTTATTGCATGCCAAGTACTAGAACTGTCCTTACCGTTAAGACATCGGAAATTTTTGTCATGTCTTCACGGCGCATGAAGTTGCTGTTGAGATCAGCCGCAGATTGTGCAGTTGCCCCTACACCGCCGGGCCTTACATTCTTCTCTCCGGTGGCCCTCATCTCGGCGGCGCCGATTGCAGCAGCGTCATTTTGATCCACCGGTTTGTCCCCAACCGAAATGGCCACCGCTTCCAGAGCTTCTCCGATGGTTATGGGATCGCCGTCTATGGCAGCGGAACCAATATTGGTTACCACCACAGGCGCGTCACGCTCCACGCGCTGTCCCAGGATCTGGCCGTCCACGGCCTCCGTGATGATACGTTGGCCGCCGGTTGTCGTTTCCATTATGCTGATGCCTTGGTCGCTGGCCATGTCGGCGATGCCGTGGCGGCCAATGAGGCCAGAAGCCTCGTTGATCACGGCGGCAGCTTGCATGGCGGCGGCCGGGCTTCCGCGCTGCGGCTGGCCTAAGACGCGGGCCTCGGCAGCTTGCATGGCAGCGGCTGCCTGTGGGGAAATGGTTTTGGATGCTAACTCGCCGGAGACATCAAAAACGTCGCCGTATTTGATGGGCTCCTCTGGTTGAGGTCTCATAGGCTGCCCATGGCTCATTGTGTTTTTCTTTGTGGTTGAAAGGTTTTTTTGGAGTAAAATTTGGTGCGAATGGAAGTGAAGATAAGAGTGTTAATTTGGTCACCGCTTGAGAGTTAAGTATTGTGGAGTGGGAAGAAAGTTGCATGTAGATATGGACAGCACGACATGTTTGGAGTTAGCACGTGTTGGTTGCGTAGAGACAAAGGGTGAAGGTGTCATCTAGTTCTCTCCCCAGCTCATGAGAGATTTTGACATTGTTCCTACTTTTTATAAAGGGTACATCAGATCAATGCTATATGTGGCTTCCAGTAATAGGAATGCAATTTATAGATGAGTGAGGATCCGGACTCATTTAGATGGGTAAGGATGCGTAATAACCTGCTTTTGCATATAACTCACTCCTTTTATGTATATTGCATAGTTCCAGCCGTTTAATTTAAGGCAGATTCTATGGTGCATTTAATAGCGGGTCGCAATTTTGTACTCTCTAGTTAGAGAGAGTTTTGGTACTTTCTTGTCATTTTTTTTATTGAATAGGCCAAAACTACATAGGAGCAAGTCATGTATTCCGTCCTAAATTAGTTCGAAAACATAAAATAGATTTTAAATAAGTCACATGTGTATTGCAAATGAGAATGTAAAAAAATATGGGAATACAATAAAAAATACATGATAATGGTTATAGGGGGTCAAAAAGTCTTTTCAAAAATTAAAAATACAAATTTTAATAGTTAAATATTATCCTATAACTATAAAAATACTAAGACCATTTAAAAAAATTGAAAGAAACAGATTAAATGATCAAAGAAGGTACTAAAACCCTCTCTCACCAGAGGATACCCTAGAATTTCCCTTTAATAGAAATGAGGCACCGGTGCATTGAATACATGTTCCAATCAGTATGTAACACGTGTGAATGACAATTAAAACATCTATTAATTTATTTTGACCCAAACACTTTATGTTTTTCCATTTCTGTACCCATATTTCTTTTTTAATTAACTTATTACCCATATTTCATTTTCTAGATAGTGTTGTTGAATTATTCTATGTTTTTGGTCTGAAATAATAGGAACGAAGGTTCTCTGCAAGTGTTCACATTCGCGACGGCAACTAAGCAGCTGGGTTTTTTTACAAGCGTAGAGGAATCGGCCCTCCTTGCTTCTGGTAGTAGGATGAGCGGTTGAGTGTTGATTATTCTCCCTTTATAATTTTCTTCAAACGTGGATTGTCGAGCGTTGTTCTGTTAATTGATGATCCATTTTTTAGTTGTAAATTTCATCTCTGTAATACTTCGTTAGAGGTCTCCTTGATTTCCCTTATCAATTGGGGTGTGTGGTTTATTGTGCCTTTGACGCTAATATTGGGTGCAGTGTCAAAATCTGTTAGCCCCAGATGCATATGCAGATGCACACTCTGGGTCGTTTTTGTTTGTTGGTTGCTGCTAGTCACTCTGTTCTTGGCTTGTACCACAAGTTTCTTCGGCTTTCCCTCCTTTTTCTCTTCATGGATTTCCCTTCCACCTTCAAGTTTATCACCCAGGCAAGTGAACTGAACTCGGATGCATTTCGTTCTCCTCGGTTACTTCTCTGCCTCAAGTTTCTCCGATTTTCCGAATTCGGAGTCACACCCAGATTCCGTTCTCACCCAAAGGCTCCTCCTTTGGACCGTCAACCTTCGAAATCCCATGCTTCGGCGAACAAGGGTTCCGTTTCGGAAGATGGGGTGTCAGAAGAGAAGGAGGAGAACTTGGAGGACGAGATGTTTGATGTAATATCGTTGAGAAAACTGGTTAAGATCGAGAGGCATAGATTCCATGCGGCGTGTGCAGAGATCAAGATGGAGAGGGTGGCTGCTTTTACGACGGCGAAGGAGGCCATGGTCATAATTTTGCGGCTGCAGAGTGAGAAGAGTTCAGTGGAGATTCGAGCAAACCAGTTCCAGAGGATGGTCTTTTGGATATTACCAAAGAGCAACATGGGAAAAATATGTAATAAAATTAATATGTAATAAAATTAAGCTTGGGGGAGGAAAAGAAACAAACACTAATGAGAATTGCTATTGACACATGACATGATGTTATAAGTCAATTTATAAGTCAATGAGAATTGGCAGAATGAGTTTGACTTAAGGTTGAGAAGCTATTAAGGTTGAGAAGCTATAGTCAGTGGGGCGTGACTTCGCACGGATAAATTGATGGTATGACTTAAGTTGTTCGTGTATATTATTTATGATAAATACTTAAATTTAAAAATAATAAAAAAAGATTTTTATAGAATTCATTTCATATAGTTAATGTAAAAATACTGAGAGAGTACCCTTAACAAAAGTCAATACCCTCACCAAATTAGTATCAATGTTAATCATGTCTAGTCTCTATTTTTTTTCCTCGAAATTCATGTAATTTTAGGGTTTTAAATTTGGGTCTACTTTACGGCTGACACTTTATTGGTATGTCAATAATGTAGATAAAGTGTTAGGAGTTTAAAAAAGAATGTCACATATGTATTCGTATCATGAATTTAATTTTTTTATACTCATTTTTATTACACTCCTTTTTGAATTCATTTTTATTTTTTTTATCTTTTTTCTTTTTTCATCATATCAATTATCACATCTTTCACTTTTTCTCTTTTCATTTTTTTTTCTTAAGATCTTTCTCTTCTTTACACTTCCTAGAATTGATCTGTTTTTCCTTGTATTATTAGACAGTTCATGTCTTAATTTGTAGTTTTGGGAGTAAAGTTTTTAGTGAAAAATTCAAACCCGGATACATTTTAGCATAACTAGTTTTATAATTTGTTTGTATTTGCATCATAAATTCTTAAACATATGTTTTTCTCACTTAAACATATTGTTGCTTCCACATTAAAATGCCTTAGAACGTAGTTCGAAGCATGAACACTTTTCTTTCTTGAAGTGTCGGACACATTTCTGGCACGACATTGAGTAACATATATTAGACATTTTTTATCAAGTGTACAATTAAAAAAAATATATTTTATCTGTTTGAACACTTAGCCAACACAGTCAGGATATCTCTTGAGTATTTAACCAACACTCTACCATGACTTGACATTTGAAGGGCAATTGACTACTATAAAAAATTATTTTGCTTTTAAATAACTTTAAAATATAAATAAAATTAAAAATTAAAAATAATTAAAACAAAATATTTAGAAAGATTTTCACCACACTTCTTTTGGGAAATTTCTTTCATTGTTTATCCCATATCCCCACATATTTATATAATTAGGAATGATATTATGTGAGTCTCTAAAAGAAAATAATAATCTTAATTATATAACACATAAATGGTTAAGATTAACACTTCTTATGCTCTCAACTAATAACTCTCTCTTTATGTGTGTTGTGTGCATATTAGTGTCGTGCCCGATATTCGTGCATGCGCCTCAAAGAGAACATGAGTAAAATGCCTTAGAACATGTGCACAAACGTTTCTGACCTCAATACAAAGAAGCTATTAGTAATTAATGATGATTTTAGTTGGATTTGGTTTAACAATATGAAACTGACAAAACTAAAATTTATTTCTCAACACAATTAATTTTAATATTAAAAACATGAGTTTATCACGTATGCTAAACTAAACATTTCTTCATCAATGAACTTTTCTTCGTGATTTTGGTTTATTGGAATGTCAATGAACTTTTATTCATGATTTTGGTTTATTGGAATGTCTAGAATCGAAGAAGATATCCTATTGTCATTTGCCCAAATTCTTCTTTCAGGTTTGCCTACTAATGTAAAAAAAAATGAACTATACTTTTATGCCGTGTCTGTTTACTACTTTACAATTGTAATTAAGTAAAATTGATTCCTTGATTTTAAAATCAATAATGATTATAAATGAGTGATACAAACTTCACAAAGCTCATTATAAAGAAGTAATTTAAAATTTTGGAGTGTTGAAATTTTAAAACAAACGTGCTAATAAAAGATGAGTAGGAGTGAAGTAGGAGGATTTAAAATTATTTAAAAAGAATATACTTATAAAAGTTATTAATTTGACATGCCTTTTTCGGTAAGAAATGATTGATATATACAATATGGACTTCTGATTCTAAAACAACGGAGTATGGTTTCTTTGGTACAAACTGTAAAGAAGAGAAGGCAATATACAAAGTTGATTTATATTTGAAGATGGCATAGTTCACCATGTCATTGAGATTTAGTTGAAAAGTTCCTGAGCTTAGATTGAATTTTGATGTAAGATCTAATCCAGTCCCAAAGCGAGAAACTAGAAGCGAAAAATCTGACCATCACAGATTTTTTTGAACCTCCTCTGGGAAAATCTACCTCCCTGTCAACAATGTGATTCACACTGTCTAGGTCTTCAAGCAGAGGTAATGAGACAGAACCCTGAGACTCTATGTTTCTGATCCACCCACGAAGTAAGAAATTTATGACCTGCAAACAAGGAGACTTGTATTAAGTAATTATACTGAACATGACAATCATAAGGAACTAATCACTGAGAAAGAAATACAATCTAGTAACAGTAATTTTTTCTTGATGCCTTAAAAGTATAATAAATTTAAAGAACAAGTTCATACACATTATACTCAATATTCCTTTTCTTTCTCAATATTCCATATAGACAATGTCAATATCACAAGCCTGACAAATTCATGTGAGACAATTTATGATTACCCTTTCAATGGGAGCCAAAAATTATGGTATGAGTTTTTCTTTTTCATACAATTTTTTAATATAAAATTTATCCATAAATTTTCTGAGTTTAGCAAACTAAATGATATTTGGTATAACTTTTCATTCAGCAATAGGATTGGACATTGCCTCCTTTTTCTATTTCAAAGATGAGGGAAAGGAAAATAAATAGAAGAGACAACTTTAGGAACTGATAAACCAAACACTATTCTCCTACTCATTAAGCAACTCAGTTCAATTTCCCTTTTTATGTGCATGCTTTCTTATCTGGTATTGATAAACCCATATATCTTCATGGTCTCTGGTTGGAATTAAAAAGAGGCAGGAGCTGAAAGAACAGTTTCAATCTAATTAGTGAGGAAGTTGTATACCTCAGGGACTTCATCATGAGGGCAGTGACCAGCAGGGCTGATTTGATAGTATGGAGCTTCAGGCACTTGCTTTTTAACCTGGAGTCCCCAAAATGGCTTCACCCAGGGATCTTCTTTTCCATACATGAGGCAGATTGGCACATTGTTTGCTCGACATCTAGAACGCAGACACCCTGAAAATCCTTAGCTTGTGTTTCATGCATATAATATAATACCAGCTAGAGATCTAGTTTTGCCTACCTGGATAATGTTTCACTGAAGGATAATTCTCCTCGTGGAGCAAACATAATAGAAGCAAATGCTGCAGCAGCAGCAGGATGCCTTGTGGTTTCAATTATGCGTGAGAAGACATTATCTACATTTGTTGAATGATCTGCATAAACCTGACTAAGTACCTCAGCAATACTTCTAGGATCACTAATTTTCTCCCACCTAAAGGAATCAAATTAATAAAAATCAGGTTAATGGAAGAGATATCATCAGGTACTCGTGGAGTTGTATTCTCAACAGTTAAGATTACATTGGAATCTTTGAGACACTCATGTCCTTGTAAATCATGAGACAAGTTCACACATTGGGGGACTACATATTTTAGGATATCCAAATTTCTATTAATGGAGAAAGAAGGTAGAGTGGCCTCTTCTGCAAAATTAATGCAATAACAAGGTAATTGTGTCACAAAGTTCCAGGCAACACAATTGTTGATGTCAATGAAGTTGTAAAGTTTTCTCTTCCAAACAGAAGACTAGGTCCATTAAGAGGAGTTTCTTATTATAATATCACATGCATCTAAAGATACGTAGGTAACTACAAGAAATGTACTAATTTAGAAGTTCATAACTAAAACATTGAAAAACACATGTCAGCAAAAAGACATAAATGATGCAATAAATAAAAATAAAGTCATACTTACAACAACTCTGTAAGTCTCTTTATATTTGAAGGTAGGGGGAATGTTCCAGCCCATGGAAATATTTTGGCAAGTCCTGGATATTTTACTCGATTAGGCAGAAACCCCCAAAAAGGGGTTGCATTAAGCAAGGTGACACCTTTCACTAAATGAGGATAGCATGCTGCAAAATATAATGCAACATATCCTCCTAGTGAGTTGCCTACAAGATAGACTGGTTCACCAATGACCTGTAACAAATCAATTTGAATCATTGCTTTAATCATAAATTTCCACAATCATGGTAGCTTCTGACTAAAACTACACAAAATCATACTGAGCCCTCAAATTATAGACTGTCAAAATTGTTTCTGTGAACTATATATTTCTTGGTAGTAATCATAATATGATTATATTGACATTTAAAACAAAAACATTGTACAAGGTTAGAAAATTCTGAGAAAAAAACTTTAATGTAATTCTGCTATGTGCAATTGCAAAGAACTTCCATTACAGATTTGAGTAAACATCTCACAAGTATAAGAAGCATCAAAATGCTGATAGTACATGGCTTTCTTGGTAGCAGACAACAGATAATTGCAACATTGATTAATTTAATTGTAGTGACAATAATTTTATTGGCAAGGTGGTGATATTTTGACAGTCTACTATAGATATTGTAGTTTTTACCATAAATCCATAATCATCAAGCAAATCATGCCTTGGTAACTGTCATCTATGCAATATAAATGATGCTTTACTCATGGAAAAGGTATTATATTTAAAGAACTAGCTATGCATAAGAGGAACCCAAGGAAAAAAAAATGGCTGCAAAAAGTACAAGAAATATTTAAAACAAGTGAGGCATTCGAATCAAATGACCTCACCTATTGTTCTAACTATATGCCACCAGGAATATTAACAAAACCAGCAAACTAGGTAGTATTATAAATTTCACCATGATATGTATGAAGGTGTTCACAAAGCTATAAATTGTCTAGTTTAAATATGAAAACAGTACACATATTATCCTTCTCACAATACTTGAACAATGAATAATACAGCTCAAGAAATTTCTAGTAGAAATCTAAAACTACAGAGAAAAGAGCAAATTCAGAAGAAAAAAAATTGGCTGGAACATTTTTCAGTAAATACTTTGAGCAAACATAAATTGGACTGAAATAGCTAAAAATTAGCTGGTATCAAACAGTGCATGTCATGTACCTCCTCTATGAAGTAGCGAACTTGATCTTGCCATAAATCAACAGAGTAAACAAGCTTTGTCGCCCATGGTTCAGTTTCATCTCCAAAACCCCATGAAGAAATATTTCCATTTGATGCAGTCCCTTCCTTAGACAGAGGAGCAGGATCTTCAAAAGGCAGAGACATTCCTTGGCCAAGAAAATCCAGTGCCCACACTCTATAGTCACGGCCCAAATCCTTCAATTGCTTCTCATAATGGAAAGATCCAACACCAAAACCTGGTAGAAAGAGAACATTTGGGGAATCCACATTTTCACATCCAGCCTTCTCATAGTGTATGTTGAATTTAGGTTTCCATCTCCAAAAGCAACTACTTATTGGAGCACCAGTTTCACCATTTGACTCATCAGGTAAACCTGGAATCAGAACCTTGCTTGCAGGTTCCTTTGTCCCTGAAATATCCCTTACTTCCTCTTCACCAATCACATAACCATCATAACTCCCACTATAGATCTTGAATTTGAGTCTTCTAGAGCCTCCAAAAGCACTTTGTGATCTGTAACCTCTTTGCTGCCCCTGGTTCACCAGCAAAGACTGACCCATATCATAAAAACTCACAGACCCACATGTAGAAACGGTATTGGTATAAGAAGCTCCACATCTTCTAATACAGGAAACCCTTGATTGACGTGAATTCAAGCACTTTTCATTCGATTTCCAATTTGAGTTCACAACTTGACAGCATGGTGCTGAACCATATGAAAGAGTTTCCATACCCAGAAAACTGTGTTCTGCAAGCACCAGAAAATGATTCAGAACAAATTCAACTTAATTTTCTCTGTGATCGTCACTCACAAAATCGGGAAAAACAAAAAAGAAGCAAATTTGATAGTTCTAAAATCCAAATTGAATCCTTTATTAGCAAACAAATGAGAAAACTGATTTTACCAGATTTTCTGAAATTCGTACGAAGATTTTGTAGACAGAACTAAACAGAAAACATGAGCAATCTGAATTTTAGTGGTTTTTTATACATAAATAATTCAAATTAGAAACAGCATCTCTTCAAATTCAAAGAAAGAGCCAGTATCATTAACCATTGACATGTTTATCAGAATTTTACCTTTAATTTAATGAAGGAAGAAGCATGAGAATCTGTCCCTCCCCAAGATTCTAGTATGTTTCAATTTTTTCGGTGATTAGGACAAGATCTACAGAGAGAGATTGCTTGGAGGATTCTACTTCCTCTATGAGCCAAGAAAAACCACCGTTTATATTTTTATTAATTGTTAATGAAAAGGGAATTATGATGTGAAAAACAAGAATTAATTATTTATACCCTTGTATAAAAGAATTCTTTTCATATACATGATACATACATAATAAATTAATAAATACACACACATAAATAGAAAAAACTAAAATAGGACTGAGATTATGATGCATCAGTATAACGTAACGTTTACGTTTAGAAGACGATTTTGGCTAAAAAAGTTTAATTTATGAAGCGATCTGAAGATATAAAGCATGAAACCTATGTCATTTTAAGTACGGTAAGAAGTGACTTAAATTTTTTTTTATGTTAATCTTACTTTAAGCTTAGTCTATTAAGAAGTCAGTTTTATAAATGTAAACTTAATTCACTGGTCAAACTTAATAAATTAATATCAAGTCTTGTATTAATTAAATACTTTAGATTTAATATTTTAGTCTTTCAAACTAAGAAAGCAGTGATAGGTAGGTTTTGTCCTTTTGAGATGAGTCATCCCCTCAACGTGGACATTTCGGAGAAAAATCCACTGAACCAAAGCCGTCTTGCTTTACAGGTGTCAAAATAGTTTGTAATTTTTTTTTTCTTAAATTGATGAGAAAAAACATGTTTTTGTTAGTCAATAAAACTTGGATTTATGATCTCTATTCAAATTTTATTGTGGAAATAATTTTTTGAATTTATAAAACAATTAAACAACATAACGATATTAATTGTTAGAAAGCTTAAATAAAATTAAATGAAATATATAGTTTTACATTTTAATTAATTTTATATTATCTCTTAAAGAAAAAAATAAGGGTCATATATTCCCTTCATATTTTTTATCTATCATGATTAAAAAAAATTCTTTGTTATGTATCATTTTAATAGTTCAATACATCATTAATTATTAATTTATAATTATACTCTTACATATACTTAAAAATAAATGAAAATAATAAAAAGAAGTTAATTAACCAGAGAAATAAATTATATAATAAAAAATTAAATAATAATTTTTATAGAAATGAGAACATTAATTTTTTTGGTTTACACTATAACCCTATTATTAGGGATAATACTGGGTTTAATTAGTTATAATTAAAACTCCTCACTCCTCCCTAATAATGTGTTTAGTAAATATTGAACCCGAGAGCTCTTCTGACAATCTCAATCTACATTACTAATTGAGTCACAACTTTTTAGTAAAATTAATGGAAACATTAATTTTATTTCTTAATTATTGTGTTTAAGTAAAATTGTAACCGATAAAAAGAAATGAAAGAAGTAATTACCTTAACAAACTAGACATGTATCAAATTTAAATAAGGAAATAATTCATACACATTATTTTTATAACACTTTTGTTATATTTTAAGGTTTTGAGAGTTGTTATTATTATAAAAAAAAGTATAAGAAATAAGAATGATATGATAAAACTAAGGGATGTTTAGTTCCGATGTCACATGTGCAATTCCCCCGTAATTAAGGTTTTGAATTTGAATCTGAACTCTATTTGAGAAGTTAATCTCATCATATATATTGTGATGTTTCGGAGGATACATTTGATTTAAACGAAAATAATGATATGATAAAATTGATGTGTAAATAATATTATTGATTCATCTATTCTTTACAGTAGTGCCAAATTATCTGTACCACTGTACATGTTAGCACAGTTTACATACCTCTACTAGAAGAGAAATGAGTAAAAATGATTAAAGACAAAATTATCAAGAAAATATACATGTTATGTATTTGGTAATTTATATAACTACTTAATAATTTCAATTTCTTTAAAAAATGAGTGAGATTTGGTAAAAAGAAACATATATGCTACTTCTTTTTCTTTTGTAGATTCAATATAATTAAGATTTTTTTAAAAAAATATGTTACTGATAAATGTAACATCCTGATTAGCCTAAACATTAACTTTCTTTTCCTTTATGCTGTTGAATGATTAGATTTTCGGTGTTTGAAAAAGAATAAGGGTTTATTTGTTTTATAATTAGGTATACTTGATTTTGATAAATTAATAAAATTAATAATAAAAAATGAATTATATATTATTTATGAAATGTATTGAAGAGAAATGATTTAAAATTAATTTTAATAGTTCTCCATGGGTAATCAAACACACGCTAACAATAAGAAATTGAGAGGTGCAGAAGAAAATAAGGATGACTTACCGTAAAGGACTTTTCCTTAGTTTGATGGTGAGACGCGTTTATTGTTTTGTCTTTGTATTGATCAGACAATTTAGCTTCGAACAGTCAAGACGGTGCCATAAGATGGTGAAGTGCACTCTAATTTCTCTTGTTTCTAGAAAAGCAGGGGGAAAATTGTCCACACTTTTATTTTGAAAAGTGTGCTTTTTTAATTATATTCTCTAAAAAATAGAGAAATTAGATTATTTTCCCAATATAAAATTAAAATTAAGTAAATTGGAAAATATCATTTTCTTAATAATTATGTATCTATCAATTATAAAATGGATTATCTCATATGTTCATAATTTAATTTCGTCAATATACTATAATCATGCAACTTTTATTTGGATGAGACATAGCCCGATATTAATTGTAAATTTTAAGGTGATTAAAGGTAAAATATGTTTTTGATCCATGTAAAATGATTGAGTTTTGCTTTTAGTCTTTCTATTTTTTTTAATTAAATCGTCCTCCCAAATGTTTTTTTTTTTTTTGCAAATGGTCCTCTCCTTATTTAGCGTGTGTTCTTAGCTGATGTTACACTCTTTCTCCGGATCACTGATAGCATGTGGCACTTCACAAATCCTAACTGGCATTTCATCCCCTATTATTCCATTCGTCCCTCCCATCAATGTTGCATCTCCCTCCTCACACACTTGTTTAGGAGGCCAGGGAACTGGACAAGGATGTAGGTTCTGCTTCGAATTATTCCTCCGCTACTAATTTTGCTTCTTCTATGGCTTCATGGTCCTCTGATATGGTTCTTGCTCTTCATTCTGCGAAGCGCTTTCTCTCCATGGCTAAGAACTTCCATTCCAATTCTTCTTCTGTGAGTTTCTCGATCTAAAGCTCGTGCTTTTCGTGCTCCCATTTTTCAGGGTTTTTTCCTATTCTTTTTCCTAGTTCTAGTTTCTGTGCTTGGTTGTTGTGTCTAATTTGTGCATGAAATTAGAAGAATAATGGATGAGTGGGTTTCGGGGAAATGGGAGAAACGGTGGGTGGGTAACTGGTAAATTGGAAATTTAGCGTGATTTTAGTTCTCTTTGATATATGAGTTTCTAACCTTATTTATTTGATAGGTGCTGCTCTGATGTTGGCAAACTAGCAACTTCTTCTGATAATTTCACAATAAGCAAGACTAATGGCAATGCCTAATACAGAGTTCAAAATGCTAATAATGAAGTCCGAGTTGGGTTACAAAGCTTTATTATCTAATGAAGCATCTTCACGAATCTTGTAGGCTTATTAAACCAACTAAACGTTACATAGTGCTCTTGTGTTAGGGGTGACATGAGTGGCTTGGATTTCCTTCAACTATGTTATTGGATAAGATTCTTTTCCTGAGGTGGGGGAATGGTGGTTTTCGAGGAAGGGAGTAGGGGAGTAGGGGAGGTGAATCATTTTTCACATAATGGTTATACATATTCTTGTGGCGGTCAAGCCAAGCATTTTCTAGTAGTTTAAGACCGCTAGAAACACTATAATGGACAATCAGGAGATAAAATCTACCACGTCATCGCTTGACACACGCTAAATGAGGAGAGGGACGAATTGCAAAAAAAAATATTTTGGGAGGACGCTTTTAAAAAGAATAATTTGATAGGGATAAAAAACAAAACTCGCTAATTTTATAGGGTTCAAAAACATATTTTACCCTTGATTCAAATTATGCTTTTTTCTGGATTACAGGGCTGGATACTAGTCAGGTTAGGGCCTAAAAGGACCAATTCATCTCAAACTGAACACTACTATGTCATAGCCCAATTCTGATCATGTTGGATTCGGTTTATTCATATGACAGGTTGGTCGATTGAACGAGTGGGTTGAAATACATTCAAATACAGATGCGTGAGAGGATAACATTAGGCTCTAGCACAATAAACGCGTGATTGGATGGTGTTGACAAAAAGAAATTGGTCGGTGGTGATAATTGCTAGAAATTGGTAAAATGACTATATAATTACAGCACTAATTGATCATAAATTGTCAGATTTATAGTTCAAATCCATCCCTTTAAGCTTAAATTGCAGCAAGTGTAATAATTGTAAATGAATATGAACTTGATGCTATTTTGATAGAAAATATGTTGATTTCTGCAGGAAAAAGACAAGGTAAATAAAGCATCAAGAGGGTAGTGAGCAAGGACAGAAGAAGCACAGAACAAGTGTCAAAAGATGACAAAATTAAGGAATCTGTTGCTGTTTTTTGCGCTCCACTTGCGCTGCTCCACCTGCGCTCAGCGTAGGTGAAGTGCAGATAATCCCTGTTGCTCTCTGTTTCCTGTGCTCCACCTGCGCTGAGCGCAGGAAACGTAACCTAAATTTTAATGGGCTGCAATTAGGGTTTTTACGAGCTTCCAGACAGTTATAAAGGACTCTTAGAGCCATAGAAGAGCAGTTTGGACAGAGCTTCTAATAGAGCCGCAAAAGAGAGAGTTAGATTTAGAGTTCTTGAGAGCCAAGAGTGTGACAGTCTCAAGGGGACCATTCTGGAGCAAGAGGGAGATTACAAAGAGAGCTGGAAGGCCTTGCTTTTTATCAACCTTTAAATCTAGTTGGTTTGTAATGGCTACCATGTGTAGCTAAACCTCTCTTTAGGATTGAATGTAGTCGATTCAATCCCCAATTGTGTTTTAGAAATTTTGTTATTTGGGAATCCCTGTTTTTTATAAAATTGGTATTTTTATTTCTACTCTTAATGCTTAACTTTCGTCTGTGTACCAAATTTATGATGCGAGTTCTTGAATGCCTAGGAATAGGGTTCTTGAATTCTGATTTGGGTAAAAATACTCAATAGAGTGAATACTTAGGAATAGGGTTCAACTATTGATAGCTATTAACAACTGATCTTAAAGCTAGGCAATTCGATTAAGCAGCCAAGGAATTGGTGTTTAAGGGATTGTTCTAAGGATTTCATATTTGAGGGATCTTTATGAATGGATTTTATTTGGGCTTCAATATTTATAATTACAAATTCCTAAATTCCATTGATTTCCAAAATACTGTAAGGTCCAAGACCCTTTGAGCAAAGGTTTTAATGACAATAAACTTTCACAACAATATTCTAAGTGTTCTGAATACTTTGGTACTAATGTTTTCACTTGAGAATGCTTGAAAGAATACAGGAAAAGTTACAGAAGGAAGGTGTAAAGATAAAAAAACATCATTTAGCATCAGAACATGTGTCCAGAAGAATGTTACATAGAGCTTTCATGTCAAAAGTGATGAAACAAGTTCAAGAAATAGCTTCTTAGCTTCAAGAAGGTCAAAACAGTTCATCTAAGATCCCGGGAATATTAAACTGAGTTGTATCAGGCTTTAGAAGCAAAGTTGAAGCTTTGGAAGGATCATTCAAGACCACTAGAAACATGAGAAAGAGCTTTTCATGAAACCTGACACCTTCTGAATGTGAAAGATCACTTGAGCAATTCAAGCATAATCATTCCAAGTGTTGCTGATGCAAACAAAGCAATTGGAGAAGATCAATGCCACTAGAAACACAGTTTTGTCCTTAGAAGCAAAAATTACAGTTTCTGCAGGAGCATCAAATACTTATTTGAGGTTGCAAACAAGATCAAAGTATCTCTAGAAGCATTGAACAAGTTCCCACACTCCTCAAGATATTATCCTTGAATATTTCAAGTTGAAGAACACTAAAAGGAGCTTCCATAAGCATGAATACTTCTCTCACAATGCAAATAAAGCAAGGACAAAAGACTGGAAGCTTTACAAGCATATTTGAAGAAGAAACATAATTTCTGCACACTTCCAGAAGATACAGTTTGCTTCTGCAGAAGAAACAGAATTTCTACAGAAGAAATAGAATTTCTGCACACTTCCAGAAGATGAAGTTTGCTTCTGCAGAAGAAACATAATTTCTGCAGAAGAAACAGAATTTTTGCAGAGATGCAGTTTGCTGCAGAAGGAAGAAAACAATTCTGCAGAAGAAACCTAATGACAGACTTTCTGCAGAAGATACAGAATCCATCATAACTTGCTAAATTCATTTCTGAGGCTGCAGTTAAGTTAATTACAGTTAAAATAATCTGTATCAAGTTTTTGAATAAGCCCAGGTTGATTAGAGAAGAAAAATCTGCAGAAAGAACCAAGTTGAATTTCTGCAGAAGATACTGTCCAGAAGGTATGACTGGTCAAAGAAGACAGCTGTATAAAGCTGTGGCCCTGCAGTGAGAAAATGACAGATCCAAAGGCACAGTTGGGTGTTCAAACTTGTCCAAGCATTTCCAACGGCTAGTTTGACCACCATAACTCTATAAAAACAACCCTATTCAACTGGGCAAAATCAAAGAGAACAAAGGGGAAGAAATCCAAAGAGGCATAATGTAGAAATCCCCTTCTAGAGTGAGGTTCTCCTTCAACCACTCCAATATGCAGAGCTGCTGCGATAATTCTTAGAGAGTGTGTTTAGGTTCAGTTTTGTAAAGATTAATCCACTCCATGAGTGTTTTGTGAGCCATATGTAAAAACCCATCTCTTGTTGAAGAGTGTTTGTAATCTCCCAAGCTAACTAGAGAGAGTTAGTGTTGGTTTGAGAACGTGTAGAGCCTGCAGAGGCTGAGAAAATAATACTAGTTTTAGAGCTTGAAGAGGCAGGTAAAGAATACTTGGAAAAGAGCCTGAAGAGGCAGGTAAAGAATACTAGTGGTAAGGTGTAACCAAGGTGATTGTAAAGTTAAAGAAAAGTAAGAAAATCCTACAGGTGTAGGTACTGTATGTAGCCCAAGGATTGTGAGGGTGAACCAGTATAAAAATCATCTGTGCAATGTCTCTTACCCTTTCTCTCTTTAATTTTCTGCACATACATCTATTGCATTGCTAGTTATTGTTCATATTTTGAATATTTAGCAAGCTATAAACCATATTTTGATAAACTTTTTTTTAAACTAATATTTTCACATAAAACACATCCATATCAGTTAAAATACTGATCTGGAAAGTTTCATTACATTATGGAACTATTTGGTGCTCCAGAAGCACATTTCTTGAAAGATGTTCATTGTTCAACATTGGAACTTGGGGTTCAAACTACTAAATTTTGATAAACCTATTTTTGAACTAATATTTTCACATAAATCACATCCATATTAGTTAAAATACTGATCTGGAAAGTTTCATTAAATTATGAAACCGTTTGGTGCTTCAGAAGCACATTTCTTCAAATCTGTCCATTGTTCAACATTGAACTTGGGGCTCAAACTACCAGATCTTTACAAACTTGATTTTAATAAGATTTAACTTTATATTCTGGTTGTTTACTATTCAAATATTTGATCTGGAAAGTTTCATCAAGTTTCAAGTTCATTTGACCCTTCAGAAGATTGGTTTAAAGTGACAGATTCAATGTATTGCTTCTACACAACTGCAGAAACTTTATATTATTCTTTTGAACAGTTTTTCTCACATAATCTTATTAGTTATTGGTTAAATAACTATTCTGGAAAGTTTTATTAAAATACAAAATCATTTGACCCTTCAGAAGATTGATTTAAAGTGTCAGATTCATTGTTTTGCTTCTGCATAACTGCATAAACATTGTATTATTCTTCTTAACCTTATTCTGAATTGTAACTACATTAAATACATTATATGGAAGAACAAATTTTGATGATATCAGTCCTTATGATTTGGCTTGCCTTTAAGAAGATAGTTTTAATCTACTTAGTTGGTATTACACACTAACCACTATCTTCTAGAAGGAACTTCTGATAGCCAAGGCATTCCTTGAGAAAAGATCAGTAAGTTGTTCAAAGTACTTGCAGGTTGGACCAAAAGTTTTCAAGGGTCACAATTCAACCCCCCCTTCTTGTGACTCTGTGATTTACTTCAATTGGTATCAGAGCTTAACCTCTATGGGTTGAGCACACTTAACCGTGTGAGGAGGAAAAGATTCAGGAAGAAGTAATGGCCAACCAAGAAGCATACTCCAAAAGTGTTGATGCAAAATATTGAAGAAATGAACAACTTCAAGAAGGAGCCAATGATGCTAGAAACTAATATAACTCTACATGTGACTCAAAAGGACCTTAAGGTATGTACTGCTAAATTTGAACATTGTCCTCCCTATGATGAGATAGATTTTGCTTATGATGGATTGAATGATGGTTTGATAAACTTTGAAAATAAGAATATGGAATTCTTAGAAAGAAGATTCTTTATTGAACTTCAAATTAAAATTTTGAAGGCTGAATATGATTTTCTTGAAGAAGATATATTTGCAAATTGTGAAACCTCAACTGTCTTAAAAAATCATGTTAATCTTGAAAATGAAGTTGAAAACTTATTTTCAACATTTGCAAAAACTGAAGTATCTACTTGCTCTTAATCCATGTTTCTCAATAAGGGAAAGAATGCTATTTTACATGGAAAACTAAGTAAAGGTTGTGGCAAACAGATTTAAGAATCCTATATCAATACCAAGTCCATGTTTTTCAGAATGATGTTTAAAAGATCAAACCATCATCCAGTCTCATTATCTACATCATGGTCATCTCTCTTGTTTGAGCAATTTTAGAAGAACTATTTATATGAGAGATACAATGGTATGGGTTGTTAAATCTTTTAAGAATTCAACCACTAACACTCAAAGACCCAAGATGAAATGGGTACCAAAATGTCTCCTTAGCAATTTTGTTATGCAGAAAAATTCTCAAGAAGATAGAACCATTGGCCAAAGGAAATTACCTTCCAAGGCTTAAATGAAAATGTTCCATACAAAAAAGGAACATGACTCTAGCCAATGCTTCTCAAATGATTAGTGTGAAAATATCCAAGGTTTATGACTTTTAGAATGAATCAATGGGTAAGAAAAAGTACAGTCCAATTGACCAAGAACAAGGTATCAAATATTTCTATCCTCAATGCATATTCATAAAGTCAATGAATTTTAAGCACATTCCTAATAGGTTTATGCTAAGGTCTTGTATATTTGGTGATTGAATGATTATCATTGATTGACATTTATATGAACATTCTATTCAAATCACTTAATTAGTCTTGAACATAAAAAGAAAATGATTAGAGGATCAAAAGTAATGTGCTATAGTGCTGCTAAGTTTAAAATTCTGATGTAGCTACCTTAAATGAGCATAACTTGACCTACAGAAGTCTGATTTAGGTGAAACAAATTTTCTTTGAAAGATTATTGATGGTAGTATCAAACTAGAAAAATTGAAAATTTTATCTTAATCACAAAAGTCCCAGTAAAATTTTGAATACAGCTGTTTTGTCATAAGTTCTGATATAAACTAGTACACTTCAACAGATCATAACTTGAGCTACAGGAATGCTTTTTCAGTGAAACCAATTTTATTTGAAAGCTTATTCATGTTAGTATTGAACTGGAAAGTTTTAGAATTTTATCACAACTACAAGAGTCCCAATAAATTCGTGAATATTGCCGCTATGTTATAAATTCCAATATAAAGCAGTCCACTTCATCATATCATAACTTGGGCTACAAAAGTGATATTTGAATGAAACCAATTTCATTGGAAAACTGATTTATAATATTTTCATACTGGAAAGTTTAAGAATTTTATAACATCTAAATAATTCCCAGTAATTCATTAAAGTAGGCTGTTCTGTTATATGATCATGTTTGAGCCTACTATCTTTGGATGTTCATAACTGGTGCTAGGAAAATCTTTTTCAAGTGAAACCAGTTGGATTTGAAAGATAATACATAATAGTTTAATCCAATTAATTATATAAATTTTTGATTGCATGGATTTGTATCAGTGCATAAAAAAACAAAATTGTCTCATTCTGCACTTTGTGATAAATCAGTCAACTTAAATGCATCATATCTTGGGATAGGAAAATCCAAATTGCATGATCTTTGTCTTTTTAGAAAGCTTGAAATATCTAGTTTATCATGGTAAAATCTCATTTTTGTGTGAATTGAAAATAATTCAAAGATTCAGTTTGAAGTATAGAAGTCAATGATATTTTTCTGATTTAATGCAGTAACTTGGAATTAGAACATCTCTGGATGTACTAATCCAAATGAGATTATTTTTGTGACCTTAGAATGATTGTATGATTCTTTTTATTGTGATCATCTCTTTGTGAAAAGTCCTTTAAAAGATTGAATTTTAAAGAAATGGCTAGAACCATAAATGACTCTAGTGTTCAAAATCTTTTTGGGCTAAAGTTGTAAGCATTTCATGGTAAACTTTGAATATAGTCACTAATAGAAGCATGTGAAACAAGACTTTATATGAATTGTGAAAATGTAGAAAACTAAACATTTCATTCTTGTATACATTTGGATGTAAATATTCAAATAAGGCTATCTTGCATATTCTTCTACTTCAAAAGCCTATTGGGTATACAATATTAAAAATCAAACCATAGAAGAAAGCATGCATGTTATTTTCAATGATTCTAACCTTTCTTCTCAAGGAAAATACAGTAGTAAATCAGAAAATGAATGTGATAAGCTCCAGAAGATACCTTCTGAGAATAAAAACTCTCCAGAAGATACAACAGAACAAGAAAATTTCACAGAAGATTCTGCAGAAGATGTCTGTACACAATGAGAGGATCTTCCAAAGAGCTGCAAACTAATTATAGCTCATCCCCATGAACAAATCCTTGGGAATACTACAAAAGGAGTAAAAACCAGATCCCAACTAAGAGGAAATGAAAATATGCAGCCTTCTTATCTTAAATTGAACCTAAGAATGTGAATGAAGCTCTAGAAGATGATTCATGAGTAGAAGCAATGAAAGAAGAGCTGGAACAATTTGAGAAAAATAAAGTATGGATACTCGTTCCTTCTCCAGAAGATCATTCCATCATTGGGACAAAATGAATTGTTCAGAAACAAGATGGATGAAGAAGGAAAATTGATGAAATCTTCACTCTTCAAGAAAAGTCTACAGAGGATCTTCTTATAAGATTCAAAACGGATGGAGCCAAGCCAATGACAACTCTAACGCATCCATCCACCTTTCTTGATAAAGACAAATGTGGTGAGTTTGTTTCTAAAAAGGAATACAAAGGTATGATTGCTTCCTTATTATTCTTAAAAAACAAGTAGGCAAGCTATTGCATTTTCAATTGAATTATGTGCAAGGTTTCTATCTTCTCCTAAAATAATTTCATGTCATATCTATAAAATGAATATTTAGATTCCTTGTTTGAGCTACTAATCTTGGCCTTTAGTACAAGAAAGGAACAAGCTTTGATCTTATAGGATTCTATGATGTTGATTTTGCTAGAGTTAGGATTGAGAGAAAAGGCACAAACGGTGAATGCCAAATTCTTGGTTAATCTCTCTTATCATGGCAAGCAAAATACTATTACCCTATCCATTGTAGAATCAAAATATACATCAACAGTAAGATATTCACAAAGGTTGGGTTTAAGCATTAAATGGAGGACTACTCTGTGAGGTACACTGAAATCCCAATCTTATGTGATGATTAAAGTTCTATGAACCTATCTATCAATACCATGCATCACTTTAGATCAAAACATATTGACATAAAGTATTATTTTATTAGAGATCATGGTCATAAGCATGGCATTGAACTGAAATATGTTGAGACAAAGTCTTAACTTGTTGATATCTTTTTCTAAACATCTTCCAGAAGAAAGATAAAGATTCATTAAAGATCAAATGCATAATTTTTGTGTTCTAAGTTCAACACGAGCCTTCTTTACCTAATCTAGAACACTTAGAAGATGGATTTCCCATCTAGAAGCAAAAATCATGCTTTTGAAGAGAGTGTAAAGAGAGATGGAATTCTTTCTATTGATGATATTCTCTTATTCCTCAAAGCCTAAGAGGGAGTTGTTGCCTTCATTTTTACTCACTATAAATCATAGCTACAACCCAAAGTAAAAGATAGGTTGTTACCTTCATATATTCAATTCTCTTTCACAACATTACTTATTTTTGCCAATTCCTTGTATCATTCGTATTATTTTCACGAGGATCAAATCTATAGGAAGGAATGGCATAAAATTTGTAGCTACTCATGTTCATCAAAGTTTACCAGTTAGAGTTGTCCTTATTCCGGTAACAAAATCTCTTCCACTAGAACTCCTAAACCACTCATAAGAGAAGATTGGGGTGTATATGTCTTCCTAGAAAGACTAGGATGGCTCAAATTCTTTAAAATATAGGAGCCTATGTATCCAAGATTAGTTAAAGCATTTTTGCTACAACTTCTAAGTTTAGGAGTAATGATCAAAATCTTATGAAGGATATCAAGGGATACTCAATGTTAATCATCCATGGGTATATTCATGAATATTTACATGTCTTCAATATGACATGTTTCACAAAATATCTGCTGAGATTTGGTTCAACAGAATCTGCAGAAGGTACTTGCAGTATTCTAGGTCACTAGATCTTCTGCAGAAGGTTCTACAGTAAGTTTCTAGTTTGAAATCTGTGTGAGAAAAGGAGTAAGATCATTTCTTCTTTGCATGGAAGAATCTATAGCAAGTGCTTCTCATGGGGTGATAAAGTGAAAGAAGAAAAAGAAAGAGGTTACATTAGAAAAAGATAGAGCCTCCATAGGCAAACTTTGGAACTAATATGGTAAACCAATTCCATACCTCTTCTATTCTTATATCCCATTTTCTTATGATAAGGTCCAAGCCCCTATTCTTGATGATTCAACTTAGTTTGGATAAAGGATTTTATCTTCAACATCTTACTAATGAGAAAATTTAGCTTAAGATTGTGTAATATGCAAGAGAAGGAAGTAAGGATTGTGTAGTATCAATTCTGGTTTAACACATTTGTGTTACTAGCAAGTGCTTTTCATGTTCTACCAATGTCTTTAGCTTACTTCCAACCATCTTAAGACATATAGATTGCTGCCATTTGATCTTATTTAAATCATCCCTCACATTCTAAGTAGCCTAGGATAGACAATGATGAGAACTTATTCCCTCCTATCATTTTCATGCCCATTTTGATGGATGACAAAAGGGGGAGAAGAATATAAAGATTCAGTCATAACAAATTTCTATCTGAATGGCACAATTTCAGGGGGAGAAATAATTCTTTATTGTTAAATCTCATTTTTATTATTTGAATGTTATAAATGGCATAAATTCAGGGGGAGATTTAATTCTTTATTGTTAAATCACTTGATTATTATTTCCCTCATTCAGAAAACTTAGAATTTGTTCATGAAAGTTTGTCATCATCAAAAAGGGGGAGATTGTAAGGTCCAAGACCCTTTGAGCAAAGGTTTTAATGACAACAAACTTTCACAATAATATTCTAAGTGTTCTGAATACTTTGGTACTAATGCTTTCACTTGAGAATGCTTGAAAGAATACAGGAAAAGTTACAGAAGGAAGATGTAAAGATAAAAAAACATCATTTAGCATCAGAACATGTGTCCAGAAGCATGTTACATAGAGCTTTCATGTCAAAAGTGATGAAACAAGTTCAAGAAATAGCTTCTTAGCTTCAAGAAAGTCAAAACAGTTCATCTAAGATCCCAGGAATTTCAAATTTAGTTGTATCAGGCTTCAGAAGCAAAGTTGAAGGTTTGGAAGGATCATTCAAGACCACTAGAAACATGAGAAGGAACTTTTCATGAAACCTGACACCTTCTAAATGTGAAAGATCACTTGAGCAATTCAAGCATAATCATTCCAAGTGTTGCTGATGCAAACAAAGCAATTGGAGAAGATTAATGCCACTAGAAACACAGTTTTGTCCTTAGAAGCAAAAATTACAGTTTCTGCAGAAGCATCAAATACTTATTTGAGGTTGCAAAGAAGATCAAAGTATCTCTAGAAGCATTGAACAAGTTCCCACACTCCTCAAGATATTATCCTTGAATATTTCAAGTTGAAAAACACTAAAAGGAGCTTCCATAAGCATGAATACTTCTCTCACAATGCAAATAAAGCAAGGACAAAAGACTGGAAGCTTTACAAGCATATTTGAAGAAGAAACATAATTTCTGCACACTTCCAGAAGATACAGTTTGCTTCTGCAGAAGAAACAGAATTTCTACAGAAGAAATAGAATTTCTGCACACTTCCAGAAGATGAAGTTTGCTTCTGCAGAAGAAACAGAATTTTTGCAGAGATGCAGTTTGCTGCAGAAGGAAGAAAACAATTCTGCAGAAGATACAGAATCCATCATAACTTGCTAAATTCATTTCTGAGGCTGCAGTTAAGTTAATTACAGTTAAAATAATCTGTATCAAGTTTTTGAATAAGCCCAGGTTGATTACAGTAGAAAAATCTGCAGAAAGAACCAAGTTGAATTTCTGCAGAAGATACTGTCCAGAAGGTATGACTGGTCAAAGAAGACAGCTGTATAAAGTTGTGGCCCCTGCAGTGAGAAAATGACAGATCCAAAGGCACAGCTGGGTGTTCAAACTTGTCCAAGCATTTCCAACGGCTAGTTTGACCACCATAACTCTATAAAAACAACCCTATTCAACTGGGCAAAATCAAAGAGAACAAAGGGGAAGAAATCCAAAGAGGCATAATGTAGAAATCCCCTTCTAGAGTGAGGTTCTCCTTCAACCACTCCAATATGCAGAGCTGCTGCGATAATTCTTAGAGAGTGTGTTTAGGTTCAGTTTTGTAAAGATTAATCCACTCCATGAGTGTTTTGTGAGCCATATGTAAAAACCCATCTCTTGTTGAAGAGTGTTTGTAATCTCCCAAGCTAACTAGATAGAGTTAGTGTTGGTTTGAGAACGTGTAGAGCCTGCAGAGGCTGAGAAAATAATACTAGTTTTAGAGCTTGAAGAGGCAGGTAAAGAATACTTGGAAAAGAGCCTGAAGAGGCAGGTAAAGAATACTAGTGGTAAGGTGTAACCAAGGTGATTGTAAAGTTAAAGAAAAGTAAGAAAATCCTACAGGTGTAGGTACTGTATGTAGCCCAAGGATTGTGAGGGTGAACCAGTATAAAAATCATCTGTGCAATGTCTCTTACCCTTTCTCTCTTTAATTTTCTGCACATACATCTATTGCATTGCTAGTTATTGTTCATATTTTGAATATTTAGCAAGCTATAAACCATATTTTGATAAACTTGTTTTTAAACTAATATTTTCACATAAAACACATCCATATCAGTTAAAATACTGATCTGGAAAGTTTCATTACATTATGGAACTATTTGGTGCTCCAGAAGCACATTTCTTGAAAGATGTTCATTGTTCAACATTGGAACTTGGGGTTCAAATTACTAAATTTTGATAAACCTATTTTTGAACTAATATTTTCACATAAATCACATCCATATTAGTTAAAATACTGATTTGGAAAGTTTCATTAAGTTATGAAACCGTTTGGTGCTTCAGAAGCACATTTCTTCAAATCTGTCCATTGTTCAACATTGAACTTGGGGCTCAAACTACCAGATCTTTACAAACTTGATTTTAATAAGATTTAACTTTATATTCTGGTTGTTTACTATTCAAATATTTGATCTGGAAAGTTTCATCAAGTTTCAAGTTCATTTGACCCTTCAGAAGATTGGTTTAAAGTGACAGATTCAATGTATTGCTTCTGCACAACTGTAGAAACTTTATATTATTCTTTTGAACAGTTTTTCTCACATAATCTTATTAGTTATTGGTTAAATAACTATTCTGGAAATTTTTATTAAAATACAAAATCATTTGACCCTTCAGAAGATTGATTTAAAGTGTCAGATTCATTGTTTTGCTTCTGCATAACTGCATAAACATGGTATTATTCTTCTTAACCTTATTCTGAATTGTAACTACATTAAATACATTATATGGAAGAATAAATTTTGATGATATCAGTCCTTATGATTTGGCTTGCCTTTAAGAAGATAGTTTTAATCTACTTAGTTGGCATTATACACTAACCACTATCTTCTAGAAGGAACTTCTGATAGCCAAGGCATTCCTTGAGAAAAGATCAGTAAGTTGTTTAAAGTACTTGAAGGTTAGACCAAAAGTTTTCAAGGGTCACAATTGAACCCCCCTTCTTTTGACTCTGTGATTTACTTCAAATACAAGAGGGTGCGATAGACGAAGTTCATGTTAGCACAAAAACCCTCTGAGATTTGGTTTTAATGACAACAAACCTTTTGATCAAACTTAATGTTTTCTGTTCTTGAAGTTACTGATGTTTTGTATGTGAAATCTTAGAAAGACAGGATTCTCATGAAGAAATCAGAAAGATGACCAAGCTCAGACTGAGATTGAGAGGCAACCACAGAATGCGACTGGTAGTAATCCTCAGACTTAAGATGAAGATAAAGGTCAGCCTGAGATTGAGCAAACATGCAAGTCTTTCCTGAGATTCAGAAAGATCAGAATCCTAATGTTAAAGAAGCATCAGACTTCAGAATCATCTTTGGAGAATGGGCAAAGCTTAGAATGGATGAATCTGAAGAAAGCCTAAGTTGAGAGAGATGCACATAAGAATGCAGTCTTAGCTACAGTCAGGAAGGGTCTATACTAGAGACACCAATCATCAAGCTAAGTCAAGCTGAGCTCAACAATGAACTAATATTTGAGACTCAAGAAAAGCGAAAATATAAAAGATAAATATCTGAGATGTCTTATTTCTACTAACTATATGCTCAAGTGTTTGCAGAATTTAGCTTCTCTTATTGCAGGATATTTTTCTATTATGTTAAGACAAGCTGAGATGCTAAAGAGACTTTCAATCTGAAAATTCATCTTGAGACACAGACTTAAGATCAGATGCAGACTCAAGCACAGATGCTATCTCATGTTCAGATGCAGACTCAGTCTAAGACTAAGCTTGAGACAAATGCTCAAAGAAGAGACTCATGTACAAACTTAAAAGGAAGGATCAAAAGTCAGATGCAAGATATGCCAAGAGGTGAGACTCTAACTTAGCTTCAGAATCAAGAGATAAGATCAGAATAGAAGATGTTAAACAAAGAAGAGATTCAAAGTCAGCTTGAGACAAGCTCAAACTGTAAAGTCAGATTGAGACAGGCCCAAATTCATTGTAAGATCATACTCAGTCCAAGCATGAAAAAGAAGCACTTTGAAATATGAAGCTGAGAAAAGATGAGATCCAAAGTCAGACTTGAGATGTAGACTCAACTTGAGATGCAGAATCAGACTTGAGACGCAGAGATCAGATGCAAACATGAGACTCAGACTTGAGACGCAGAGATTAGATGCAAACATCAGACTCAGACTTGAGACGTAGAGATCAGATGCAAACATAAGACTCAGAGTTGAGACGTAGAGATCAGATGCAGACATCAGACTCAGCTCAGACAGAGTCTCAACAACAAAAGCAAGTCAACGCAAGTACACTGTCACAACAGAGACTGCACCAGAAAAGCACTAATCTCATGTCAAAAAAGTGAAAAGCTCTCTCTCTCTTCCAACGGCTAGTATAACGGCTAGTTTTCTGAAGACTATAGAAGGAAGTCTCATTATGGTGAGACGTGTGAGAGACACAGGTGAGACTCAACAGAGATGCTGCTGCACAACCAGAAAAATCCAAGTCTCAAGTGAATCTCAACCTACCTACCTATGCTATCTTAGCTAATATCATGTAGTAGGTTTAGCTCTTGTTTTGTATTCATTTCTATACACTCTTTGAGTGATTTAGAGAGCTACAATCTAGCTAAGCTCACAATTTATCCATACTTTGTATGTAGTCTAAGCTAGATCAATCACATCTCATCTCATACCACCAAGTCTCAACTAAGTCAGGAGGTTCCTGAGCTTAGTGTGAGCGATTGTAAAGCCTGGAGAGGCACTGTAACAAGAATACTCACTGAGTTGCCTGGAGAGGCTGTCGAAGACAAAGAATACTGCATGCGTTGCCTCGAGAGGCAGTTGAGAATAAAGAATACTGCATGAGTTGCCTGAAGAGGCAGTTGAGAACAAAGAATACTTTAGACTCAGCCAAGGTAGGAGGGCCTATGCTTGGTGTGAGGGACGTCCTGAAGAGGCTATAAGAATACTTGTAATTGGCTGTGATTGTCAATAGTGGAAATCTCATGTGTTGTGAGGACTGGACGTAGCCCAAGGTTGTGGGTGAACCAGTATAAATCTCAGTGTGCATCTCTTCTCCCTTATCTCTTTATTTACATAGCACATCTCTAATACCTGAGACTTATTTGTTTGAAACAAATTACATTTGATTAAATCTCTGCACAACTAAGATCTGTCTCTGCATCTCATCTTACATCTCAAGTCTATCTCATCTCAGATCCCATCTCAACTTGAGATCAATCAGTAGTCTCACTCATTCTCTTTTAAGGTCTTAACATTTGCTGAGCTAATTAATCTTACGTCTCAAATCTGTTTGCTAAAGTAAATCAAATCTATTCAGAGATAATCAAGTTTCATTAATTAACGAATCATCTTTACTTGATTACAAAATTATTGTTGAGACAACATCTCATCTAACTTATTTGAAACTCCATGTGTCAGACTTGAGATCACATCTCATCTTGAATTTGAGTGTGTATTTTTAGGTACAATATCTTCAAGTCTCTATTCAATCCCCCCTTCTAGGGACGTTTAGCCAACTTCAGTTGGTATCAGAGTTTGGCCTCTTGGGGTTGAACACACCAACGTGTGAAGAGGAGAAAAGATCCAAGTAAGAAAGATGGTTGAAGTCTCAGGTCCAGATTCATCTACATTACAACATCACTCAGCAGCACAGAATCAAGTGGCACTACCACAAGCTCTCTAATCCACAACCATTCCAACCACTGAGATCATCAAATTTCTAATAGCCCCACATTCAATCCAGCAAGGTGACTTACAAGCTGGGATTGTTCAGACTGTTGGAGCTACTACCAATAGCCAACTAGCCAGTGCTATGGCTACTGCCCGTGCTTCCAGACAGCCACAATCCGTTTCAGTTCAAAATCAAACTTCAAACAACAACCACATCTTTTACAGAGGACAATTTCTGGGGATTAAGAGGAAGTGTGGTAGGAATGATACAATCAATCTCTAGGCCTGAGGAATTATTCAATCCGAGCAGAATTGGCAAATGTGTGGTAGTCTTGATCTTGAAGGTCAACAACATACAGAAACAAAGGCAGCGAAGGTTGGACGCTCAATCACGGAAGTGGCAGGTAATGGACACACAGAAGAATCTTGCTGTAAGTATATGCTCGAACTCCTTCTTTTTTAAGTAAGCTAGCTTTTTGTTTATTTGTTAAAGTGAGATGGAATAATGTTTCAATTCTGAAAAGGGAGGAAAACATTATTTGAAAAGAAATGCCAATTCCTTTATGTTACGATGATATTAATATATATATAGATAGATATAAATAATAATACAATAAAAATAATAAAATCATATATTTACCAAAATGATAAATATTTTATTACTAACCCACTTGGACCGAAGATTAAATGGGTACCAAAATGTTCTCCTAGTAAGTTGATTATGTAGAAAAATTCTCAAAAGGATGAACACATTGGTTCAGTCAAAGAGGATATAAGATCAAAGCTTCTTGAATACATAAAATGGAACTTCTTAAAGAGAAGCAATGAGTGAAGAAATGTGCAGCTTCCTTGATTACCAAAGCTAAGCAAAAGCATTAAAGGACTTTTTCAAAGATGAGAAAGGGAAAATAGATGCTGTCTAAAAATGCTTGAAGCTTGGAGGTTGAAATTGCTTATACAAGGAAGACCCATTGGTGATATCAGTCTCTTATCCCTCTCTATACTTGGACTAAAAAATGCTTGATCAAGTCATTAATAATTTCTCTTACATGTGTTTACTTGTTTTAATGGCATCATGTTTTTAAGTGTTTTGATATTTATGCAAAGCATACTAGACTTGTAGAGACCATGTTTGCAAAAGGCATGAAAATCTATTTGATCATCATTTGTGACCACTACTGTTCTTACTTAAAATTTTCAAACAGCAAAGAAATCATATTTTTACTCCCTTTTGAATGCCTAAATATCTCATATACATACATAGAGTTTGGAGTATCAAATGATAGATATCTTCTTGTTGGAAAGTGCCTAATATATTCATATCTTTGAAACAAGTTGCCAATTTGAAATATGAAAATTTTCTGAACATGTTATAAAATAACTATAGAGTCTACAGTCTCATTACTCAATGTGTAGAAGAAAGCATGCATGATAATCTGATAAGACTAATCCTATACTTGAGATGAGAAAGCTTGTAGATTTGTAGACAAAGTGGAATGCTTGGATCTCAACAAGAAATATATGGGAAAATCTTCATAAAGAACATATCCAAGTCAAAAGGAAGATTCAGAAATGATAAAGATAAAAGAAGAAGTCAGAATCTGTGGCTGCACTTGAGAAAGACATGTCTAAGTCTCAGGTTGAGACTGAGACCGAGACCTAGATAGAAATATATGAGATAGGACAGCCAATAGAGACTCCTGCTACAACTGTAAATTCTGACAGTACAAAAGGAAATCCATGAATCACAGTTAGCTTAGATAATGGCTACTGCACAAGAGGGCAAGTGATTTCCCACAATATGAGGAAGAGAAAGAAGCTTCTAAAAGAAGAAGGCACAAAGAAATGACTTAGTTTGAAAAGAAAATGCAGAAGCTGAGCTTATCTCTACATATATCAAGCTGCAAATTTCTAAATCATATGGATCAAATGATAACTTGAGGAATACTTCATGAGGTACTTTGAAACTCTAATCTTCCATGATGATGCATATGTGATAAATATTACTATTCTCATTCTGAAGATAGGATTCATGTATATTGATACTATGTAGAATTTAAGATTCATTTTTGAATGATAAACATATGCTTATTTGAATGATTCTGTGTTGATTGAATAATTAGAGTTTAGATTTTCTGTTAAGACTCTAATACAGTTTCTGAATTTACACTGTTGAAAACTAAGTGAATATAATTTATTGCAACTGCTTGTGATGATCTTGTATCATGTGAGTATTTAAGTTTGAGGTCTATCTATGATGGAACATATGCTGATCATATGAAAATCCTTGAGTCAATTTCATGATAATCAAGAAAACAGAACTTGGAAAAATTGAATTGGTTAGGAGAATCATTTCTACAAGCTAAGTCTATGTGCTCTCCATTTCCTTAGTCAAGTCAATCTTCTAAGTGAATTATATGAATAAGAAATATTGAGATTGAAGGCTCATAGGAAGATTTTGAAACAAATGAAATTTGAAGGCAAAAAGGTTACTGTACTGTATGCAGAAATTTTTCTGATATATAGCCTGACTAAAATGATCATAACTTGAGATACAAAATTTATTTTTGAGTAAAACCAATTTTGTTGAAAAGCTAATTTATAAGAATGAAAAACTGGAAAGTTTGAAGCTGTTACACTAAGCACAAAAGTACCAAAAAATTTTGTTAACACAGCTGCAGTTTTACAAATCCTCATAGAAACATGTTTACTTAAAATCATCATAACTGGAGCTGTAGATATTATTTTTCTATGAGACCAATTTTATTGGAAAGATAACTTAAAATAGAATCAAACTGGAAAATTTGAGATTATTATACTAATCACAGAAGTTCCAGTAAATTTGTGAACACAACTGCAGTGTTACAAGCATCAATATAAACATGTTCACTTGAAAAGATAATAACTAAAGTTATAGAAATGCTTTTCAGTGAAACAAATTTTGTGTGAAATATATTTTATATGAGTACCAAACTGGAAGTTTTGAAAATTTTATACCAACCACAAAAGTTCCAGTAAATCCGTGAACACAACCTCACTGATACAAAGTCTGATATAAACCTGTTCACTTAAACAGATCATAACTGGAGCTACAAAAATGATTTTTGAGTGAAATCAATTTTTTTATGAAAGCTAACTAATATAAGTATTTGAATGGAAAGTTTCAGAATTTTTCATCATCTTCATAATTCCCAGCAAAAACTTCAAGTTGACTGATCTCTCATCTGATCAAATCTGAACACATCTGTTTTGAATGCTTATATCTGGAGCTAGGAAAATCATTTTCAAATGAATCCAGTTGGATTTGAAAGATGCTGTTCAATGGTTTAACTGTATTAATTTTCACTATTTTGGATACATAGATTGATCATAGTGAAAGAAAAACCAGATCTGTCACAGTAAGCACTCTATTATAGAACTGCCAACTTTAATCACTCATATCTTATGATAGAAAACTCCAAATGGAATGACTTTTATATCATTAGAAAGATTGCGATGTCTAGTTTATTATGTTGAAATCTCATATTTTTATGAACTAGAAATATCTCACAAGTTCAGATTAAAGTAGATAAGTCAATGGATGTTTTCTGGTTTGGTGCAGAAACTTCAAGTTAAAATATCTTTAATTGTACCAATCCAAATGAGTTGATTTTTGTGGCATTGGAAAGTTGTAATGATGTGATTTATTGTGATAGAATATAAATTTTTAGATCAATCTATGATAGGAGTAGTACTTGTTTAATGATTAAGGCTATGTGATTGAAAAGTGGTGAAACTTGGTCCATTGAAAGTGATACCTTTGACAAAGCACCCTTGATTCCCAAATCTGTGATAAACTATGGTATATCAGATATGAATTGTTGTATCAAATTGATGTGCATATTATGATTTGGAATATTGGGTGAATCAAAGAATATGAAGAAGAACTTGACATGAATATCTTTGAAATTTTATCAATGCTGAAAAAAATATGCAATGACTATGAACTTATCAGCAAATCATATTGATGAATTTCTGTTCTGTGTTCCCTACTATCCAAAGTCTGTAATCTTGAACTTTTATGCCTCTATCCATGTTCTACAAATTTAACTCACTATGGGCATAAAAATCAAGGTGAGTAACATATTTAGGGGGAGTGGTTGATTTAATCTTTGTGCTGAATGTTTTCTTGCTACTTGAATATGCATCAAATGAAATTCTTATCATCTAATCAAGTATGCAAATAGAATAAATCATTGTTCTGGCTTAAGATTGATAACAGGATAGTTGTAGGATCTAGAATTGAGCAAAACCAACCGATTAGAATAAAAAAGTAGTGATTAAATTGCGAAATATAGGTGCAGGGCAGCAGCTATATTTGCGCATGAAAGAGCAAGAAAATGAAAGAAAAAGTGGAGAGGAAGAAATGGTAGGGACACCACTGAAGCAGGAATCCACCCACAGCAGATAAGTCCAATGCCAGACGCCACTAATTCAGGAGAATTAGATAAGTCTTAGTATGGTTTGAGCAACAACCACCAAGCCTTACTCTCAACTCACCAAGAGGAGAAAAATGGGCATAATGCCTTTACTATTTCATAAGTGTTGTGAAATACAAGAAGAGAAGACTCCTTTATATAGGAGTGGAGGGGGAAGGGGGCGACCACTTAAGGAAATAAATGGGGGAAAATAAAAGATGGTAGGAAAGCTATCCTAAGTGGGTCTTGAACCCATGACCCCAAGGCTTATGGCTAAGCTAAGTCTTAAGCCAATAAAACCCTCTAATTAGCGCCCCACTCAAGGGTAGTAAGGGAAATTACAAATATTAAAAGAAAAATAAGAGTGTCCTAGTCTAGGGTGGTACATAGGACCATGTGTCCTATTCCAGGGTCAAGGGTGTCCTTCTATAGGGTAGTATCCCTAAAAATGTAGGTCACCAATTTTCCCATTTCTTCCTTAATCTTCTTAGCTCGTCCTCTAGTCATTGGTCCAGTGATGTCCTTGACTGCTTCAATAGGAGAATCCTGTGTTATGCTATCATCCCCTCCCCTTGCGAAGGATTTGACCTCAAATCTGGATAGTCATCTCCTACATCAAAAAGAGAGAAATCAGAAACATTGAAAGTAGCACTTACACCATACTCACCAGGGAGATCAATTTTGTAGTCATTATCACTCAAGCGCTTCAAAACCTGAAAAGGTCCATCACCCCTAGGAGATAGTTTGGATTTCCTTTCATTGGGGAATCTCTCCTTGCAGAAGTGTACCCAACCCAATCTCCAGGTTCAAATATCATCCGCCTGCGCCCCTTGTTAGCTGTCTTTGTTTGAGAGGCCAACCTGCGCTCAATGTTTGAGCATGGAGTTCTTAATAAACTCGACCTTAGCTTTACAATCTTTATGCTCCACAAAATATGAGTTAGGAATAGGCAGGATATCAAGAGGAGTAAGAGGGTTAAAACCATAAACAATCTCAAATGGAGTATGCAAAGTAGTAGAATGCTTGGTCCTATTATATGCAAACTCTATATGATGTAAATATAAGTCCCATGATTTTAAACTCTTTTGAACCATTGCTCTCAACAATGTGCCTATTGTCCTATTAACAACCTCTGTTTGTCCATCAGTTTGTGGATGACATGTGGTAGAATAAAGTAGTTTAGTACCTAGTTTGTGCCATAGTGTGCGCCAGAAATGACTAAGGAACTTGGTATCTCTATCAGACACTATGCTTTTAGGTATGCCATGTAAGCGAACTATTTCTTTAAAGAAAAGATCAACAATTTCTTGTGCATCATTTACCTTTGGCATGGAATGAAGTGTGACATCTTTGAAAAGCGATCCACTACCACAAAGATTGAATTCTTTCCTCTTTGTGTCCTAGGTAGTCCTACAATAAAATCCATGGTTAGGTCCAACCAAGGTCCCTCAGGAATAGGAAAAGGAGCATAGAGGCCATAGGGATTTACCTTTAATTTGGCACTTTTACATTTTATACATCTATCAAAGTGTGCCTTAACGTGTGTGCTCATGTGTGGCCAATAAAAATGCTCTTGTAATATCCCCAAGGTTTTGGTTACACCAAAGTATCCCATAAGCCCTCCCTCATGGGCTTCCTTGACCAAAAGCTCTCTAATGGAGCAATGGGGAATGCACAACTTATCTCCTTTAAAGAGAAACCCTTCGTGCCTATAGAAACCATCTTTAGCCATTGTTTCACAAGCTTTGTATTTTTCGGCAAAGAAGGAATCATGGACATATAACCCTTTTAGATTTTCGAAACCAAGAAATTTGGCATCTAAGGTAGCTAACAAACTATACCTCCTTGAAAGAGCATCGGCCACCACATTGGCATTGCCTTTCTTATACTTGATGACATAGAGAAATTGTTCAAGAAACTCAACCCATTTTGCATGCCTTTTATTAAGTTTCCCTTGTCCTTTAATGTACCTTAAGGATTCATGATCACTATGTATCACAAATTCTTTAGGTAGGAGGTAGTGTTGCCATGTTTGAAGTGCCCTCACCAAAGCATAAAACTCTTTGTCATAGGTGGGGTAATTCAACATTGCACCTTTGAGTTTTTCACTAAAATAGGCTATAGGATGGCCATCTTGCATTAAAACAGCTCCTATACCTACATTAGATGCACCATATTCGATTTCAAAGGATTTTGAAAATCTGGAAGTCCTAAAATGGGAGCTTGCATAAGTTTTTCTTTGAGTTCTTTGAAAGCATCCTATTTTGCTTTCTCCCATTTGAAACCCACATTTTTCTTAACCACTTCATTGAGAGGAGCAGCTATTGTGCTAAAGTTCTTGACAAACCTCCTATAGAAGCTTGCCAAACCATGGAAGCTCCTCACATCTCCCACGGATTTTGGGGTGGGTCATTCTTTGATGGCTTTGATTTTCTCTTCATCTACTTGCACCCCTTGGGAGCTAATGACATAGCCTAAGAAGGTTACACTCTCTTTATAGAAAATACATTTTCCAAGGTTTGCAAATAAGTGTTCCTCTCTTAGTGCTTCAAGTACATATCTAAGGTGATTGAGGTGTTCTTCACAGCTTTTGCTGTAGACAAGTATATCATCAAAATAAACAACCTCAAACTTGCCTAAGAAAGCTCGAAGAACATGATTCATTAATCTCATGAATGTACTTGGTGCATTAGTCAAGCCAAAATGCATGACTAGCCATTCGTATAGCCCATACTTTGTTTTGAATGTCGTTTTCCATTCATCCCCTTCCTTGATTCGAATTTGATGGTAGCCACTTTTTAAATCGATTTTTGAAAAGATGCAGGCTCTATGTAATTCATCAAGTAAATCATCCAATCGTGGAATGGGACGATGGTATTTAACTGTTATGTTGTTAACAGCACGACAATCAGTACACATTATCCATGTACCATCTTTCTTTGGTACAATAAGAACAGGAACAACACAAGGACTAAGAGATTATTTAACCCAACCCTTACTAATTAATTCCCTTACTTGTCTTTGTATTTCTTGGGTTTCAAATGGGTTAGTCTTATAAGCTGGTCTATTGGGTAGAACAACACCGGGTATGGGATCTATTTGGTGCTCAATTCCTCTAAGAGGTGGTAATCCACTTGGGATTTCCTTTTTTTAAAATATCCCTAAATTCTTCGAAGAGATCTCTTATGTTTTGAGGAAGGTCAAGATCTACTAAGGGATCCTTCTCTTCTTCTTCATTGGTTTCCTTACTAAGTAGTAGGAACCAAGGTTCTTCTTTGGTTACTTCTTTTTTTAGCTTATTTTCTTTTACCATGTCAATTGTATTAACCTCTTTTTCTAATTCTTTTTCTCTTAGATTCTTCTTCTTTTTCCTTTTCTATTAACCCCTTAAGTTAGATTTGATCTTCCCTAATTTCCCTAGAGGTCATAGGCATTAGAGTGAATTTAATTCCTTGGTGGCGGAACCTATAGGTATTGGCAAACCCATCATATTTTACCCTTCTCTCATATTGCCATGGTCTTCCTAAAAGGATGTGAGAGGCTTCTAAGGATATAACATCAAAGGTCATTTTATCTTGGTAATCCCTAATTTTGAACCTTAAGCTCACTTGCTTATCCACCATAAATTCTTCCTCATTACTCACCCATTGAAGTGTATAAGGTTCTGGATGTGGGGTAGTAGGTAAGTTTAGCTTGTTAACTAACCTAAGGCTAGCTAAGTTGCTACTACTTCCTCCATCTATTATCACTAAACATACCTTATCTTCAATGTGACACCTAGTGTAAATAGGTTCTCTCTTTGGGTCTCTTCTTCACCCAAAGGTGTTTCTAAGGCTTTTCTAAACAACATGGTTGCCCTTTCCCCTTGCCTCCTTCCTTCCATTCTCCTAAATTGATTTTGGTCTTAAGATTTTTATGGACCTTTCCACTCAACTAAGTGTTTACACTCAATGGAATGTTAACACTCGTGTATGTCACTCTTTTTAGGCTTTTTCTATAATGAGACTTTCTTGCCTCTTCTACTCGGTTGAAGGTTGGTTAGATCTTGCAAAGACCAACGTGAGACTAAGTTTTAACCCTTACCCAAATAGAAGCGCACTAACAAAGAAAATACCTACTAAAGGAAGATTGGAAAATCCTAAGACAAAACAAGGAATTGATATGACAAACAAGAAAAGTTGGCACTTAAACACACTTATACACAAGAACAGACAACAAGCAAGACAAGACGGAAGAAATTGCAAAGGGAATTGTTTTTGGTGATTTTTGAAAAGAGTTGCCAAATTTGTTATTTTTGAAAAACAGCAAATACAACTCAATTTACAGTATACAGTAAAATGAAACAGAAAATTACAGTAAAATTGTCACTGTATTGTTGATGATGTGAACCTTAAGGTTCTAATTTGCAAGGACTTTAGAATTTTCTGAATAAAACAACACTTTCCTTGGTAAACAATTTTTTTTTGTCTTTTCAATATTTTTCTTTCAATTCTTTTCTTTTTCTTTTTATTTTCCTCTCTCTCAAATTTTTCAATCTCTTTCTCTTTTTTTATCTTTTCTCTCAATTTCTTTTGATCTTCTCTCACTTCCTTTGGTGACAAAGGCTTAAGGACCACCTTTTTATCCTGAAAATTAAAAGAAATTTTGTTAGTAAAACCATCATGGATGGCTTTTGTCTCAAATTGCCACGGTCTTCCCAAGAGGATATGGCTGGCTTCTATTGGTACTACGTCACATAGCACTTTATCTTGATATTTTCCAATGGAAAATGGAATTTCAGCTTGCCTCTCCACATGAACTTCATCTCCTTCACGAAGCCATTGAAGCTTATATGGCTTAGGGTGTGGCTTTGTATCCATGTTCATCTTTGACACCAATCTAGCACTAACCACATTAGTACAACTACCACCATCAATTATTACTAAGCAAATCTTACCATTGACAGAACATCTAGTGTGAAAAATGTTCTCCCTTTGGTTTTCTTGCAAGGCAGTGGATTGATTACCAAAAAGTCTCCTAATCATGTAGACTTCTCCCATTTCGGCACCTGTGTCATCTTCTGACTCACTAGCATATTCTCCATTGTCCTTAAGAAGAACTGTCTTTTTTGTAGGACATTCATAGGCATAGTGCCCCAATCCTTGGCACCTAAAACAAGTTACCTCTCTCCCCTTCTTTTTAACCTGTTCAACATTTTTGTTAGTGGTTTTACCTTGAGGACTAGGCGCTGCATGGCTTGAGGATTCAGCCTCCTCCTTCTTAATTCTGTCCTTCCAATTTGCAGGCAAATTAGTAGAACTTCTCTTGGCAGCTCCTTTTCTTTTTAACTGTTGCTCCACTTGAAGAGCCTTATGTAACAAGTCCTCCATTTCCACATATTCCTGTAACTCAACAATGTCTCTAATGTCACTGCTCAAGCCATTTAGAAAACGTACCATAGTGATTTCAGGATCCTCTTCTATGTTGGCTTCAATTTGCAGCATCTCCATCTCCTTATAGTACTCCTCCACTCCCTTACTTCCTTGAGTCAGTTTCTGTAATTTCAGCTTCAGGTCACGTTGGAAACTAGAGGGAACGTATCGTTTCCTTATAATCCTCTTCATCTCAACCCAAGTCTCCCCCATAGGTTCTTCATTTCTGACTCTTTCTTTCTGTAACTTATTCCACCAAACAAGTGCATAGTCAGAAAATTCAGTTGCAGCAAGCTTTAACTTTTGCGCCTCTGGATCACTTCGGCCTTTGAAAGAAGGAATAGTTAGCTTGACTCCTTGTATTTTTTCTTCATTTCTTGGTGGTCTTTCTTCTTCTGCGTCAGGTGTTGGTTTGACCTCCAGTTGGTCCAACCTAGCATGCAACTCATCATACTGTTGCTTCATCAGTCTCTCTAATTCTAAATAGAGAGCAGCAATTTGTGCTTGAAGGTCACAATTTTCTACCACTCTTTCTGCCATGATAAAGAACAAGAAACAAATGTAACAGAGAAAAATAAGGTTAACTGTTTAGAAACCTCACCACTCTCATGTTTACACACAATACTTGGCTTTTTCTATGACGTAACTCTCTTGCCTTTTTCCACTCTATTTCTCTTGAATTTCTTACCACACCAATGAGGAGAATAAATCAAATAATTCACCAACCTACGTGCAGTCAAGAAAAAAATTAAAACAAGAAAAGCTAAGAAGAAATAGTATTTGTTAGAAAGAAGAATTCAGAAAATTTCTAATAATCGGAGCTCCGATACCAAATGATGTGAACCTTAAGGTTCTATTTTGCATGGACCTTAGAAATTTCTGAATAATCAACACTTTTCTTGATAACAATTTTGTTTCTTTTCTTTTCAATATTTTTCTTTTGCTATTTGTTTTTTTTCTTTCTCTATTTTTCTTCTTTTGATACTAAAATCAAGAAATAATGATAACCAAAAATTCCTTGTCAAAAACGTATAATCAACCATGAATTCTTGAAAAATAAATCACATATATTTCAAGCAATCACATGAAGAAAAATAGGTTTTTGTTCAAGACAAACGTAGTAGAAGAAAAAGGATGAAGAAGATTAGAAGATAGGAAAGGACATCACACTTTCAAAGACTTGAAAGATAAGCCCTTGAGGACACACACAGAAAGGAAGGATCCTTTGATAATCCTCAATTCTTGACTAGCAAGAAACTAAGAGAAACACTCTCAAAGTATTAAATATTTCTTTGTATTAAACTTCTAAACTTTCTTGCATGCATGAAGCATGCATTTATAAGAGTTATAAGGTGGTTCAATGGTCATGCAACCAACTAGGTTTTTCATGCCCAAAAATCCCTAAAATGTCCCTCATACAATTCCCATGCATCCCTAATTAAATTACTACTAGGCCTATTCCTAGCTTATTTGGCCGCAAAATCCAGCCAGCTTTCTTGGCACATGTGGCTGCATTGACCCTTGAATTGTAACCACCAAACATGGAATAATTGGGCTATTGAATCAGCCATGAAGAGGTCGCCCATAACAGCCTCTTGTGGTTAAGTTTGCCTTCAATTTGTAACCCCCATCTCATGAATGTTGGCCGCAACTTTGATGACAATTCATTTAGCCAATTACATCCTTGTTGGCTCCTCTTGATGACATATAACTCAGCCATTTCAAGCATATGTTGGCCGCTACAATGATGGCATATAACTCAGCCATTCAATCACATGTTGGCCGCCCCCTTTGGCTTGTTGAAGAGTCTCCATGTAGCCTCAAATCAGACCAGATTCATGCACAATAGGTAAGCCTCCCTAACGGCTATTAGACAAAGGTTTTAATGCAATTTAAACAACATTATAACCTTGTCTTGTAACCACCAGAAATTTATTCCCTTGCCTTTGTAAATTCCCTAACTTTATTGAAAGCAATTAAACATAATAACTCAGCAAAACTTGCATGAGTTGGCCGCCCACATGGAAACCTCCATGGCACATGATTGGTCCTCAACTTGTTGCCTTAATGGCAACTGAACCTCCATCATTGGCTTCATCCTCTTCAACTTGAGTGCAATAAATGAACTGGTCAGTTCCATTAATGCTCTTGGTGACTTGAAGTTGTGCAACATTGATTGCAAGCTGTAGAATCTCCTTTTCCTTCCTTGCTTGCGCCCCTGTCATGAATTTCCCTAGACTCTTGACTGCTTGATTGATGTCCTCATCAGTTGGGATATATCTTTGTTTTTATTTTTCTATTTTTCTGAATTTTTTTTTGAATTTTTGACTCTTTTTGGGTGTCTTTTGACCTTTTCATCCTTGTTGTTGACTTTTGCACCCTTTTTGCTTTTTACACCTTTTTTTGTATTTTTGGCACGTACGTACTTTTTGTATTTTTCTTGCCTTTTCTTTCTTTTTTTGTCTTTTTCCCCAACAGAAAATTACAGAAATTTGTATACAATGAAAAGAAAATAAACTGTAACTACTGTAATTTTTTTGGAATTTTCTGACAGTAAACTGGTCCAAGTGGTACCAGAAAAGCAAAATAATGAATAAAAAGAAATCTAAAAACTGTGAAGACGTAATGACAACCTGATTTAAAAAATGACCAAAAAAATTGCTTAGCACTTCCTCTTTGATTATACAAAAGCGGTACGGTCACAGAAACGCGCTTGGTTCAATTTTAAGATTGGAATTAAAATTTGAAGGAAAATCAACAATTAGAATTTGTTGATCTTCTTCCAATACTATGAACCAAAAAAGAGCCTATAGGTGAGCGTTTTGCACAATCAAACAGGGAAAGTCCAAGGTAGAGATAACAGTCAATCCAAATTTGAAATCAGAATGCCAAACAAACAGACATAACAGGAGTAGAAAATTTGAACAAAACAAAGCAAGAACAATGCGCATAAATTGGAAAAAATAAGAGGAAAAATTGCGCAAAATAAATGGCACGAAATTAAAAGGGGAAACTGAAATTAAAAGGATGGGGAGGACAAAAATGTAAATGGCAGAAAGTAGAAGGGGATGGCGGAAATTAAAAGGATGGGGAGGACTGAAAATAAATGACTGAAAATAAAGGGGGGAAATAGAAAGTAAAAGGATGGGGAGGACAAAAATGTAAATGGCAGAATGTAAAGGGGAGAGTAGAAATTAAAAGGATAGGGAGAAGCGGAAATTAAATGGCGGAAAATTAAAAGCGGAAAGTAAAGAGATGAATATGAGGGATGAACAAGTAATGGTGAATGGGAGAAATGTAGGTGAACGATCTTTGGAAAAATGAAGACAACAATGCCTCCTCTTACCACACTTCACCACAAACAAGCAGTTATATCAATTAATTTGCAAGAATCACTCAAGAACAAGTATGAGCAATTAAAGAGGCATTTCATCAAACACCTAAGGGGTGGGATTAGCGCCCCAAAAAAGCCCCAAACTAGCAAGAATTCAAGCAAATCAATCAAGACAAACAAGTGCTGATAGCAGCATAAAGGCACCTCGGGCCCGGGAAACAGTCCAAGTCCAATTACAAGTGAAACAAAGAGATGAAATTACACTAAATGGAGCGAAAATTCTGCACCAAAAAGTGCAGTAAGAAAGCGCCCAAACAGCCCCAATAATGCTCCAAAATTGCTCAATTCAACAAAGCTCTGATGACCAATTGATAGCATGATAGTTGTAGGATCTAGAATTGAGCAAAACCAACCGATTAGAATCAAAAAGTAGTGATTAAATTGTGAAATATAGGTGCAAGGCAGCAGCTATATTTGCGCAAGAAAGAGCAAGAAAATGAGAGAAAATGAAAGAAAAAGTGGAGAGGAAAAAATGGTAGGGACGCCACTGAAGCAGGAATCCACCCACAGCAGATAAGTCCAATGCCAGACGCCACTAATTCAGGAGAATTAGATAAGTCTCAGTATGGTTTGAGCAACAACCACCAAGCCTTACTCTCAACTCACCAAGACGAGAGAAATGGGCATAATGCCTTTAATATTTCATAAGTGTTGTGAAATACAAGAAGAGAAGACTCCTTTATATAGCAGTGGAGGGGGAAGGGGGCGGCCACTTAAGGAAATAAATGGGGGAAAATAAAAGATGGTAGGAAAGCTATCCTAAGTGGGTCTTGAACCCATGACCCCAAGGCTTATGGCTAAGCTAAGTCTTAAGCCAATAAAACCCTCTAATTAGCGCCCCACTCAAGGGTAGTAAGGGAAATTACAAATATTAATAGAAAAATAAGAGTGTCCTACTCTAGGGTGGTACATAGGACCATGTGTCCTATTCCAGGGTCAAGGGTGTCCTTCTGTAGGGTAGTGGTGTCCTTCTGTAGGGTAGTATCCCTAAAAATGTAGGTCACCAATTTTCCCATTTCTTCCTTAATCTTCTTAGCTCGTCCTCTAGTCATTGGCCCAGTGATGTCCTTGACTACTTCAATAGGAGAATCTTGTGTTATGCCATCAAAGACTGAGTTCTGTTTTCTAATGTTCAATCCTAACTGCATCCCCTATTCAATCTTGGAACTAAATAATTATCTTTCTGAAAGTTAAAAATTCTATATAAATTATTGAAAAGTTGCTAAACCAGCAACTTTGGAAACATAAGCAGAATCATCTCATTTTGAGGGTGAGATTATCAAAATTGTTTGCTGATAAGACAATTGTGTACACACTGACTCAGTTGGGTAGTGATCATTTATGGAATTTGATGAACCCATATACCTCTTTCCTCTACAAACTCTAGAAATCACTCTTTATTCTTTTGAAGAGGAAATGTTAAAGAAAAGAGAATGGGAAAATAGCTCTCTCAAAGTTTCAATTGAGAAAGAAGATCAAAGAGAAAAGTATAAGAAAATGATTAAGAAAGAGTTTTTAGGAAGATTCTGAGCTTAGAAAGAAAAATCTGAATATCAAGTTACAAAGAAAATTTTGGAATCTAGACTCTAAAAAGCTCTTCTTCTTAACTTAGTCTTTGATTCTTCTATTCTAACTATTTTTGTTGGAGCATTTATCCCTTTCCATATCATATTGCTTTACCTGGAACTCTTGGGATCATTGTCATAACCATATGTGTGATATATTGCTTTATCATATTGCTCTTGGGATATTGAGAATATTATTGCATATATCTCTTGGTCAAAACCCTCTGTTAAGATCAACCATATGCTTGATAAGTGGGAATCATGTCTTTGATGCTAATGAAAATCGATATGAAGTGATTATTTTACAGATTTTAAGAAAACATCTTGGCTATTTGGTATATTTTTCTGCCCCATCTTTTTGTTGATGCCAAAAGAGGGAGAAATAGGAAAGTAATCTTCATGTGCATAATAGCATAATATAATTTCTGAATCATGCTATGATATTATTATTTGCATTAAAAGCATGAATTTAGGGGGAGATCATTTGAGTGGAGCATAATATAATTTCTGAATCATGCTCTCATCATCCCTTATATGCTATTATATATGAAAACTTAATTTTGTTCAAATAGATTTGTCATCATCAAAAAGGGGGAGATTGTTAGCGCAAAACCCTCTGAGATTTGGTTTTAATGACAACAAACCTTTTGATCAAACTTAATGTTTTCTGTTCTTGAAGTTACTGATGTTTTGTATGTGAGATCTTAGAAAGACAGGATTCTCATGAAGAACTCAGAAAGATGACCAAGCTCAGACTGAGATTGAGAGGCAACCACAGAATGCGACTGGTAGTAATCCTCAGACTTAAGATGAAGATAAAGGTCAGCCTGAGATTAAGCAAACATGCAAGTCTTTCCTGAGATTCAGAAAGATCAGAATCCTAATGTTCAAGAAGCATCAGACTTCATAATCATCTTTGGAGAATGGGCAAAGCTTAGAATATTCCATATGCTGAAGGTAATTTCAGAAGAAGGCCTTAAGACATATACTTTATCAGAAAGTCTTTAGAAGCTTAGAATGGATGAACCTGAAGAAAGCCTAAGTTGATCTGTTTGAAACAAATTACATTGGTTAAATCTCTACACAACTAAGATCTATCTCTGCATCTCATCTTACATCTCAAGTCTATCTCATCTCAGATCCCATCTCAACTTGAGATCAATCAGTAGTCTCACTCATTCTCTTTTAAGGTCTTAACATTTGCTGAGCTAATTAATCTTACATCTTAAATCTGTTTGCTAAAGTAAATCAAATCTATTCAGAGATAATCAAGTTTCATTAATTAACGAACCATCTTTACTTGATTACAAAATTATTGTTGAGACAACATCTGATCTAACCTATTTGAGACTTCAAGTGTCAGACTTGAGATCACGTCTCAGCTTGAATTTGAGTGTGTATTTTTAGGTACAATATCTTTAAGTCTCTATTCAATCCCCCCTTCTAGAGACGTTCAGCCAACTTCAGTACAATCCTAGTTCTCTTTATTATTATTCAATCTTTTGCAAATCTGTCTTGATATCACAATTTATTTGTTTTATTTTATTGCCACAATTATTAAACAAAATCACAAAAATTTACCTCAGTCAATTAGTTTGTTATTAAGAATTTATTTTGTATCGTTCCTCGTGGGTACGACAACCCCTCACTTTCTAATATACTACTGCGAGATTGGTATGCTTGCCAAACTCCCAATATGTATTTTTGGCGCCGTTGCCGGGGAACGATGTTTCAATTTAAATTCTTAATTCTTTCTTTTTGAGTTGTGAATATTTGTATTTTTCTTTTATTTTTTTGTAATTAATTTTTAATTTTTAATTTTTCCTTTTTTTTAATTTCTCTCTTCTTCATTAAATCTTGTTCTAGTTTTTGTGATTTATGCTCTTGAGAGGTCAGGTATCAAAAGAACTATTGCAATTTGACCCCGAAATTGAGAATACATCAAGAAGAAATAGGAGCAAAAATAGGAGAAAAAGGCAAGAGAAAAACAAAGAAGATAATTTCAACACTTTCTCTTCAACTACCCAAGAAGAAACAGAAGCTAAAGAGATGACTGAAGAGCAAGAAAATCGTCCTCTACCCCCACCAAGAAGAACTTTGGGAGAATATGCCATGCAACAAGGGCCACGCTATTTCTCAAGCATAGCCATACCTGCCACTGCCAAATCTTTGGAGATGAAGCCAGCATTCCTAAGTTTAATTAGTGCTCATCAATTCACAGGATTGGATCATGAAGATCCTGACACTCATCTGTCTACTTTTTATGAATTGATTGGTACTATGGGTTTTGAGGAAGGTGATTTGGAATCTGTTTACTTATGCTTATTCCCTTTCTCTTTGATAGGTAACGCTAAGGAATGGTTGAAATCTCACCCCAATCAGAGTCTGACCAGCTGGAGTATTGTGGAAGAAAAGTTTCTCAACTGATTCTTCCCACCATCCCGATATATCAAAGCCAAGTCAGATATCTCCACATTTAGGTAGGGATCTGAGGAACCATTTTACGAAGCTTGGGAGCGATTTAAATCACTGTTGAGAAGATGCCCCAACCACAGATTTGAGGACATTGCTCAGCTTAACATTTTCTACAATGGTCTCAGGCCTGACACAAACATGATATTGGATGCTACAACAGGTGGCACCATGATGTCAGTGGATGTAGAGCAAGCTACCAGGATCATTGAAGCTTTAGCCTGAACTGATCAGCAAGCTCAGCATGGGAGGCAACCAGTTTAGAGGAAAGGTGTATTGGAGCTGAGCACTACAGATGCAATATTAGCTCAGAATAAAATCCTCACTTAGCAGATAAAGGCACTCACCAAGTAGATGTCCAAGCTTCCTCAACAATTGCATGCGGTACAGTCAAATCCTAGCCAGACACCACAATTAACCTGTGACTTTTGTGAAGGTGACGACCCTAATGGCCAGTGCTCTTATCAAGTCCATCAAGAAGAGCAAGTAAACTACATGGGAGCTAAGGGAAGATCGGATAACTTTTCCAACAATAACAATTTTGCTAACAATTACTCACAGGGTTGGAGAAATAACCAAGGGAACAATTCTGGTTGGAGACAAGACACAGGGTCTTCTAATAGGCCACCGTCTTTCCAACAGCAACAACAAAGCTACTCTCCACTGCATGAAAAGCTATCAAGACTGGAGGACACACTGGACAAGTTTGCAATCTGCAAAGACTTATCGGAAAAATACAACATCAGCCATCAGAAATCTGGAGACACAAGTTGGCTAGTTAGCAAAGGATATAGCAGTATATCAGAAAGGACAATTCACTGCTAACACTCATACCAACCCGAAAGAGCAATGTAATGAAGTTACTACAAGCAGTAACACATCAGAGGGGAGTGATATGGGATGCAACTTAACATCTGAAGAAGAAGAGCTTCTAGAAGAAGATAGTGTGGAAGAATTTGTCAAGACAAGTACAGAACAAGAGGAAGTTGAGAAGGATTTAAAAGATTCAGAAGGGTTTACAAAATCAAAGAAGTCATTAGACCCAGGCAGATTCATTGTACCAGTCACTGTTGGTACTTTACCAGTAACAAAGGCATTGCTAGACCTTAGGGCTAGCATCAATCTGATGCCTTTATCATTGTTCAAATGACTGGGTGATTTAAAGGTCAAACCTGCAAATTATCTCTACTACTTGCAAACAAGTCCACAACATATCCATATGGGATAATTGAAGTTTTGCCTTTAAGGGTGGACAAGTTTGTATATTTTGCACATTTCTTTATAGCTGATATGGAAGAGGATACTGATATCCCCCTAATTCTAGGAAGACCTTTTATTAAAGCTTCCAAGATGATAATTGATGTTGATAAAGGAAGGTTCAAGCTCAGCTCTCAAGAGGAGAATATTGTCTTCCATTTAGATAGAGGAATTCCGCACCAATTTGAACCACCAGATAGATTGGAGCTAGATCCTACTAAAGGGATCTCTAGAACTCATTTTGAACCACAGTTGCAAGGAGTAAAAAGAAAAGGAGTTAACTGCCAAAATACTGTTGAGACAAACTCACTCTTAAGGTTGTTAATGTAGTCAAACCATTAAGTTAAGATGTTCACAAAGGCAAGTTTGAGATGCATCTTGTTATTTACTAACTCTGTGCTCTAGTGTATGGCAGAATTTTTGGACTTTATTTTTGCAGATATTGATCAGTAAATGAAGCTCAAAGATCATCTTTGAGGACATAAAGCATAAAAAGTCATATTCAAGAAATGCCAAGACAAAAGACTTGAGTCAAAATTCACTAAAGCAATGATGAGATCCAAAGTCAGCTTGAAACGTAGACTCAAGTTGAGATGCTGGCTCATGATCAGATATAGACTCAAGCACAGATGCAAAGACAAGTTCAGATGCTATCTCATGACCAAATAAGGACTCAGACCAAGACTAAGCTTAAGACATATGCTCAAAGATAAAGCTGATGTAGAAACTCAAATGAAGCTGTCAGACGCAAAGAGAAGAGACTCAGTCTTAACTGAAGAATCAAGTGAAGAGATCAGACTAGTAGTTGAGAAACAAAGAAGAGACCCTGAGTCAGCTTGAGATGCATGCTCATAGATCAGATGAAGACTTAAGACTCAGTGGCATACTTAAGACGCTTCAGATCACACTTAGTCCTGAGACTCAGATGAGAGATGCATGTCAAAAGAATAAGCAAGAGTCAAAGAAAAGGACACTACAAACTGACACAACAACAGTGCGCACAAAAAAGCAATGTATCTCTCAACAAAAGATCTTCTCTCACTTGCAACAACTCTCAACGGCTAAAAAACAACTAGTTTTCATTTGAAATAAATGCTGAAGTCAACAGTGAAGAAAGAGAGAGACTACGCTGTACATTGAACATCCTTGCATCTCATCTCACATCTCAAGTCCACATCTCAAGTCTATCACATTTAAGATCTGATCTCAACTTGAGAGCACTTGTAGTCTCAGTTTATTTTCTCTTCTCAGCTCTTAGTCTTTCTACCTGTATAGAAGAGAAAAACTCTAGCTATGCTCACCGTATATCCATACTTTGTATGCATGTAAGCTAGACCCACCTTATCCTACCAACTTATTGTAACCAGTCTCATCTGAGATAGGAGGAAGCCTAGTCTCAGAGTTAGTGTGAGCGTCCTGAAGAGGCTGTAAGAATACTTGTGGCTTAGCCAAGATAGGAGTGCCTAGGCTTGGTGTGAGAGACGTACTGAAGAGGCTGTAAGAATACTTGTAATTGGCCGTGATTGTCAATAGTGGAAATCTCACGTGTTGTGAGGACTGGACGTAGCCGAAGGTGTGGGTGAACCAGAAAAAGATCATTGTGTATCTCTCTTCCCTATCTCTTTATTTTATACCGCTCATTGCTTATCTTAAATCTGTGGTGCTTTGGTTGAGTAAATTATTCTAAAACAAAACCAGTTTTCAATAACTACAAATCGTTTGTATCTAATCACTAACATATAACGTCGTGAAATTGAAACTGCATCTCATCTAACCTACTTGAGACTCCAAGTTATAAGACTTGAGATCACGTCTCAACTTGAAATTTAAGTGTGCATTTTCAGGAGCAAAATTTCAAAGTCTCTATTCAACCCCCCTTCTAGAGACATCCAGCCAACTTCAGTTGGTATCAGAGCTCAGCCTCTTTGGGGTTGAGCACACCTACGTGTGAAGAGGAAAAGATCCATGGCTGGACCAAGTGCAAGCTTGTTCATTCCTGAAGGAGCATCCACCAACAGGCCACCTGACTTTGATGGAACTGATTACTACTACTGGAATAATAGGATGAGATTGTTTATTGAATCTCAACATGCTGACTTGTGGGAAATCATTGAGATGGGACCATATATGCCTTACACCACTCATGAACTTGGGCTGAGATCAGCCAAGCCCAAGGAAACATGGACAAATGCTGAAAAGGTAAGATATGTTCTCAACTCAAGAGCCAAGTACCTGCTCACCTGTGCACTAATCCGTAGTGAGTATGATAAAGTGGCTGGCTGTTCATCAACTAAGGAGATATGGGATGGACTTGAGGTAGAGCATGAAGGAACCAACCAAGTCAAAGAAGCCAAGATAAATATACTGGTCAGACAGTATGAGCTTTTCAAGATGAATGAAGATGAAGACATAGAAGACATGGTGAGATGCTTCACTGTCATCACCAATGATCTCAAGTCTCTGGGAAGGACTTACTCAAATCAAGATATGGTGAGGAAAATCTTGAGAAGCCTACCCAAGCCCTGGAGGCCTAAAGTCACAACAATCCAAGAGGCCAAGGATCTTATCACTCTCAGATTAGATGAGCTTCTTGGATCACTGAAGGTTCATGAGTAGGAGGTGATGGAAGAAGATCTCATTAGACGTCCAAAAACAATAGCCTTAAAAGCATCATCCACTAACTCTAAAGGTAAGAATGTAAGCTCATCTCAACAGATCTCACTTAACTCATCTCATGATGCAGAAACTGAAGAAGATGAAGATGATGATGAAAGTGAGATGGATGATGAACTAGCTTACATCTCAAGAAAGATCAGACGCATGTGGAGAGCCAGAGGAAGTGGAAGAAGAAACTATCTATCAAGAAGAGGAGAGATCAACTCTGACAAGAAAGGACAATTTATCTGCTATGGGTGTAGAAAGCCTGGACATATCAAGTCTGAGTGCCCTCAACTCAGAAAGGAAGTAAAGAAAAGTCCAAAGAAAAAGGCAATGATGGCCACTTGGGATGACACAGAAGGGGATGAGAGTCAAGATGATGAATCAGCTAATCTTTGTCTAAATGCCAATGGAGACTCATCTGATGAGGAGGTATATGAGTCTGATTCTGATATTTCATTTAGTGAACTTAAGTCTGCCTTTGAAAATCTCCTATATGATTCAAATCTTCTTGTCTCTAAGAGCTCCCTACTAAAATCTGAACTAGACACAGCTCTTGAGAAAATCAAATTTCTTGAAAATGAAAATGAAAATTTGAATCATAAAAACAACAGTCTCATGTTGTCTCACATGAGACTGTCTGAGCTTGTCAAGGCAAAGACTCAATCTCATGATGAGCAGGAATCAAGGAATCTTTTTGAAGAAAACCAGAAGCTTAAGAAACAAAATAGAATTCTCATAGATGATCTGGCAAAATTTGTGAATGGTACTAAAAACCTTGAGAGACTGATTGGGTCTCAAAAAGGAATTTTTGATAAAGCTGGATTAGGCTATGAAAAATCTTCAAGTGAGATCTGGTATAAAGATTTCTTCATCCCAGCAAGAAAAAGAAATAAGGAGAGATGTTCTTGTTGTAGAAAATTTGGCCATAAGACCTTAGATTGCTACATGAGACATGTAGCATCTAAGAGAAGGGTAACTAACCATGCAGGACCCAAATATAAATGGGTACCTAAAACTAAATCTCTTGATGTAACAGATGTGCCTAGCAGCAGCAAGATCAAAAAGGATGTGGGTGTTGGACAGTGGATGTTCAAGACACATGACAGGGGACAAAAACAAGTTCTTGTCTCTTGAAGAGAGAGCTGCAGGGGTTGTCTCATTTGGAGACAACAACAAAGCCCAGATCAAGGGCATAGGTAAAATTGGTAAGACAAACTCAGCTCAGATTGAAAATGTATATTTTGTTGAGGGTCTGAAACATAATTTGATGATTATTAGTCAACTATGTGACAATGGTTATCATGTCAATTTCCAACCCACTTTCTGTGAGATCATAGACTCAAAGACTGGAAAAATAGCTTTTTCTGGAGAAAGAAACAAAAATCTTTACTCAGTCTCACTTGAGAGCCTATATGATCTCACTTGTCTCATGTCTCATGACCTTGAGAAGTGGTCATGGCACAAGAGAGTTGGACACATTAACATGAGAACCATGAGTCAACTTGCAAGTCAGAATCTTGTCAAAGGCTTAGCAAAAGTAAAATTTGACAAAGACATGATATATGAATCTTACATAAAAAGCAAGCACAACAAATCAAGTTTCAAACCTAAGTCTCATGTCACCACCACCAGACCTCTTGAGATCCTCCACATTGATTTCTCTGGACCAACTAAGACTGCAAGTCTCAGTGGTAAAAAATATGGTTTTGTAATTGTGGATGATTACTCAAGATTTACCTGGGTTCTGTTCCTATCTCAGAAGGATGAATCTTATGAATCTTTTAAAACATTTTGCAAAAAGATCCAATCTAAGAAAGGATATGGGATTGGTGCTGTGAGAAGTGACCATGGAGGTGAATTTGAGGATGCCAAATTTAAGAAATTCTTTGATAAAAGTGGCATTACTCATAACTTCTCATGTCCAAGAACACCCCAACAGAACGATGTAGTTGAGAGAAAGAACATGACTCTTCAAGAAATGGCAAGAACTTTGTTATGTGACTCTGGTATTGAAAAATACTTTTGCGGAGAAGCTGTAAATACTTCTTGCTATATTATAAACAGAGTTACCATAAGAAAAATCTTGAACAAAACTCCATATGAATTATGGAAAGGAAGAAAACCTTCAATTTCTTACTTCCATGTGTTTGGATGTGACTGTTACATCTTGAACACTAAAGATCAGTTGGGAAAATTTGACACAAAATCTGATAAAGGAATCTTCCTTGGATATTCTCTTACTTCCAAAGCTTATAGAATATATAATTTAAGAACAAAAACTACTGAAGAATCTGTGCATGTAGTTTTCAATGAGATGCAGGAAAACTCACAAAAGAAAGTAGATGAAAAAATTGAGGAAATAATGGGAGAATTAAGGATCTCAACTCAGGAAGCTAAAGAAGGATCCACACCAGAACATAAGCACATGAGATCCCCTCAAACTGAACTAAGGAGAGAAGCTCAATCTGAGACCTGGAGGTTAGCTCAGATAGAGTCTCACAGAAATATTCAACCTGAGATGCACAATAGCTCTCAAGATGAAGACAAGCCTGAAGAACAAACTGAGACTGGTGGAACAAGACAAGGAACACTTGAGATCCAGAATGAGCATGCATCTGAACTACCCAGAAGCTGGAGACTGGTGAGATCTCATCCAAGAGATCAAATCATTGGAGAGACCTTAGATAGAGTAAGAACCAGATCATCATTCAGGAGTGCTGATAATATGATGGCTCTCTTATCTGAAATAGATCCAAAAGATATCCATGAAGCCCTCAATGATGAATCCTGGATTAAAGCAATGGAAGAAGAGCTCAAGCAGTTTGATAAAGCAATACTGGTAGCACAAGGATACAACCAGCAAGAAGGAATAGACTATGATGAGACCTTTGCTCCAGTGGCCAGACTTGAGGCCATCAGAATCCTTTTAGCCTTTGCAGCTCACAAAGACTTCAAGCTTTACCAAATGAATGTGAAAAGTGCATTTTTGAATGGAGTCATTGAAGAGGAAGTCTATGTGAGAAAAACCCTTGGGTTTGAAGATCCAAACCATCCAGAATACGTGCTCAGACTCAAGAAAGCCTTGTATGGTCTCAAACAACTCCAAGAGCTTGGTATTACAGACTTAGTTCATTCCTAATTGCAAATGGATTTTCCAGAGGAAAGATTTATACAACACTGTTCAAAAGGAAGTATCACAATGACTTACTTATTGTTCAAATCTATGTAGATGATATTATTTTTGGTTCTACTGATATCTCTTTGTCAAGAATTTTCAAATCTCATGCAGGAAGAGTTTGAGATGAGTCTGATGGGTGAGCTGAGATTCTTCCTAGGCTTGCAGATCAAACAAAAATCTGATGGGATATTCATTTGCCAAGAAAAATATGCAAAGGAACTGTTGGTAAAATTCAAAATGAATGATGCCAAGCCTATGAAAACTCCCATGCATCCAGCTACTCAAATTGATAAAGATGAGACATGTAAGACAGTCTCAGACAAGCTGTACAGAGGTATGATAGGATCTCTCATGTACCTAACTGCTAGTAGACCTGATATACAGTATGCAGTAGGAATATGTGCTAGATATCAATCTGACCCTAAGGAATCTCATCTAACTGCTGTTAAAAGAATCTTTAGATATTTAATAGGAACCACTAATCTTGGTCTTTAGTACGAGAAAGGATCCAAATTTGATCTTGTAGGCTATAGTGATGTTGACTTTGCTAGAGACAAGATGGATAGGAAAAGCACAAGTGGAACCTGCAAATTCCTTGGAAAGTGCCTTGTCTCATGGTCTTGCAAGAAGCAAAACACAATATCCCTATCCACTACTGAAGCTGAATACGTCTCAGCTGCAGCATGTTGCACACAAATCTTGTGGATCAACTCTCAAATGCTAGATTATGCACTAAGGTACTCTAAAATTCCAACTTATTGTGACAACACCAGTGCTATCAATCTTGCTAAAAATCCTATTCATCATTCAAGATCTAAGCACATAAATATCAAGTACCATTTCATAAGAGACCATGTTCAAAAAGGAAACATTGAAATAATTTTTGTTGATACTAAAAATCAATTGGCTGACATTTTTACTAAACCTTTAGTGGAGGAAAGATTTGTTGAAAATTTGAAATTATTAAATATGTGCACACTTGATTAACATTCAACATTGGTCTCATGAAAAGAGACTGCATCTAAAGATGAGACCAACTTTGAAGTCAGATGAGACTTAAACCAAGTCTGTGGTAAGATGACTCGTGATAAATCTCAGATGAGATGTGACTCATGATATGTCTGAAGAAATGGCTCCTCAAACTTCACAAAGACGTTACCTGAGAGAGTCTCATAGCCGTTGGCAATGGCTAGTAACTCCCCATCTTGCGCACAACTAGCCGTTGAGTATAAAAAGAAGTGCCCAACCACTCTTAACCGTTCATTAACTGCCCACTAACTCACTTCCCTCTCTCTCATATTAAAATCTCTGATTCTATAAAAAGCACAGCTTCATCTCAACTCCATTTTTCTCAATGCGCATCAAAGTCACTGCTCTCAAGCTCCCTTACTCTGAAATATCATCTTCCTCCTCTTCACCACATCTAAGTATGTCTTCGTCCAATGAATCTGATCCTATGGGTAGCATTCACTCTAGCCAAGAACGTCTAAGTCGTTCACGATATTCCCAACCAAGCACAGAATCTGAGACTACCCAGCCTCAAACTCAAACCTCACCATCCTCAATATCTACATCATCCAAGAAAAGCACTCCTCTCCCTCTCAGACCAAAATCACAGAGGGTTGCCTCTCACATCACTAAAAGCTCCACACCAGTTGTTCCTAAGTCTCCTATTCACATAGACCTCACCAAAACTAAGCCTTCAAAGAAAGAGAAAGAGAAGGAAACTGAAAAAGCTAAAGGAAAAAAGCTCTCCTTCCAGTCAGATTTGTTTGAGTGTGCTGATATAGAAGAAAAGTTCACTAAGAAGTTTAGAGAAAAGAAAATAGTTGTTGGAAGAGTCATCTCTCTAGAAGAGCTGAAGCAAGAAAATTGGGACATAGGCCCCTATCTCAGACAGGAGGGATGGGAAGACTATCTGTGCATGACAGAGCCAGTCTTTCCCAAAATGACCAGAGCATTTTATGCCGCTTGCTCCACAGCAAAGGGGGCGTTTCAAGGTTTGCCTTATGTGGTGGCAAATCTCAGAGAAGTCCACATAGAGCTAACTGAAGAAGTCCTAAGTGCAATCATCAAGACACCGGTTGCTGGAAATAAGCTCTACAGTGAGGAAGAGTTGTGGAACCATTTAGGGATTCCAGCAGAAAGTGTTGGAACCTCTCTGTTCATGGATGCGGTCATTACTGACTCTACCTCCTCCCTTAACTACTTTGGAGAATTTCTGTTGCATCTTGTTGCAAAGTGCATTTTGCCTAGGGATGGCACCTTCAACAAAGTCTACACTCCTGATCTCATGGTGATGTATCACCTGAAGCACGACATTGCCCTGAATCTTCCTTTCCTCATCCTCAAGCACATGGAACACGCCCTCCACAATCCCAAGATTACTGCTTCTCTGCCCTTTGGAATGCTCTCAATAAGAATCATGAAGCATTTCAAGGTGGATCTCAGCGGGTGTGAAGAGACGTAAGAGAAGCCTGGGTATGTAGGAAGATCAAATCTCAAATCTTTGAGCTTGGATGGTAAGTCAATTCCCCCTCCAACTTTCCCTATTTCTGTTCCAACTAATATTCCACCATCTGTGCAAGCTTCTCCTTCTTCCAAAATGTCAGAAACTCACAAAAAGAAAAGGAAGAAGAAGGCTGCAAAAGACACTACATGGGGATCTCAAGAAGGATATGAGATCCCTAGAGAAGAAAGGAAAAGAAAGTCTCAGCCTACCGTCTCAATTGAGACTGAGATGAGGAAGAAAAAGAAAAATAAGACAAGATCAGAACATGTCTCATCTGCTCTTACTCAACCAAATCCTCAACCATTGCACATTGAAGAACCTGCTGCAAATGAAAAAGCCCCTGAGATTGGAGAACCAATACTTCAGACTCAATCTCATCCACCCTAACCTCATCAGACGCCACCTCCATCACCTCAACAGATGACGACTCAAGCCTCTCCATCTCCTATCACCAAGATCGTAGCTGAGACTCTTGCAAGTCTAGATAAGGAAGCTACCACCTCAACACAAGAGGATATGCAAGAGCAATAACCTACTGATGTTGAGACTGAAGAGGTGCCCATCTCTCAACAAAAGACTTCCCGGCAACACGAGCCATCTCACTCCTTCCCAACATCTCTACCAACACCTGGGAAATTCTTTGTTGATTCCCTCTTCAATTCACCTCCACCTAAGTATAATCAATCTACTCCTCCACCTGCACCATCTCAAGGTTATGCATCTGAGCCCTCTATTCCTTCTCATCTCTCGGACTCCATCAATACATTCCTCAATCAATTGCAAGCGGAGCAGCAATAGCAACAAGAAAATCTAAGCACCAAGATTGAGCAGAACCAGAAGAAGATTCTCAAGGAGCTCAAGAAACATAAAAAGAGGCAAGAGGTAATTCTTAATGGACTTGATACAATCCATCAAGCACTAAGTACTTCCAATGATTTCCACAAGAAGATGCACCTTCATCTTTCAAATTTGCCTCATCTTCCTGAGATTCCTCAAACTGTGCAGCGTCCACCTGCTTCTACTTCTGACTCATCCTCTTCACCCTCTACCTAGCTTGGCTAGTTTTACCTTTTGATAATGGCAAAAGGGGGAGAGTTTGGTTAGGTTGTTTTCAGCCTAATAAGAGTCTTAGTAGTATGATTTTAAATGCATAAGTTTAGGAAAGTTGAGATGTAATAACATCTGTCTGCTGCCTGCTCATGTGATGAGATGCAATGGCATCTTTACTCAAATTTGATATTGTGTGATCTTTTGATTGATGTACTTTCTTCTAAATCAATGAAATTATGTTCTGTTTGCATCTCGAATACTTTATGACTTAGCTTTCCTGTTTTGAGCACCTAAAAAGCTTTAAGCTAAAATCAGTAACTTGAGTCTCATTCTTAGGGCTCTCAACTTCAAAAATTAACAAAAAAATATAAATCCTCCCAATAGAACAAATGGTAACTTTCAGGGGGAGCTAAGCCTCTAAGTCTTAAAACTGAATCATCCTAAAACTTAAAATTTCATGGTTTGCCATCATAAAAAAGGGGGAGATTGTTGAGACAAACTCACTCTTAAGGTTTTTAATGTAGTCAAACCATTAAGTTAAGATGTTCACAAAGGCAAGTCTAAGATGCATCTTGTTATTTACTAACTGTGTATATGGCAAAATTTCTAGACTTTATTTTTGCAGATATTGATCAGTAAATGAAGCTCAAAGATCATCTTTGAGGACAAAGCATAAAAAGTCAGATTCAAGAAATGTCAAGACAAAAGGCTTGAGTCAAAAATCACTAAAGCAAAGATGAGATCCAAAGTCAGCATGAGACGTAGACTCAACTTGAGATGTTGGCTCATGATCAGATGTAGACTCAAGCACATATGCAAAGACAAGTTCAGATGCTATCTCATGATGATATGAACCCTTATAATTATTGGGTTTGAATTTAGGGATCTTTTAGAAATTCTAGGCTGAAAACATGAACTTTCTATTAACACTTTATTTTTCTTTTACTTTTCTTTTCTTGAATTGAAACTTTCTTTTGGAATTTTGACTTTGATATTGAAGTAAAACTTTCTTTTGAACGAAATTCAGCCTTGTAACATGAAGTCTTTTCTTGCGCAAAACTCAAGGATAAACAAGAGATTAATTTGAAGAAGAAAAAGAAAAAATATAATTTGGACATCACACTTTCAAGGATGAAAGATAAGTCCTTGAGATTAAACACACAAAGATGATGAAATCTTTGATAAACCTCAACTCTTGAATTAACAAGAAAATAGAGAAACACTCTCTAAATTGATATTTTTTCTTAACAAAAGTTCTAACCTAAAATGCATGCATGAAGCATGGTACTTATAAGGTTTACAAGGCACTTCAATGTTCATGCAACCAGCTAGGGTTTACACGCCCAAATCATCCACAAAATGTCCCTCATGCATTTCCCATGCAACCCTCATTACATCATTAAATTAAAATATTTTTAAGTAGCAAAATACTAATTAAAACTAGGCCTAACCCTACTTATTTGGCCACAAAATCCAGCCAGTTTCTTTGGCACATGTGCCTGCAATAAACCTTGAGTTGTAACCACCAAACATGGAATAAAATGGCTATTGAATCAGCCATGAAGTGGCCACCCATAACAGCCTCATTGAGTTAAGTTTGCCTTCAATTTGTAACCCCCATCTCATGAATGTTGGCCGCAACTTTGATGGCAATTTACTCAGCCATTTACATCCTTGTTGGTCTATCTTTGATGACATATTACTTATCCAATTAAGCACATGTTGGCCGCAACCTTGAACTAGGTAAAAGGTCTCCATGTAGCTCCAAAGATGACTAGGTTTAGCCGCACCTAGCAAGCCTTCTCCAACGGCTAGTTGACAAGGCAATCAATGCATTTTAATCACATTACACCTTGTCTTGTAACCATCCAAAACCATTAACTCAAATGTTTTGTAACTGCCCTAACATTATTGAAAGCAAATAAACATAAAAATTCAGTAAAATAAACATGAGTTGGCCGCCCACTTGGCCACCCTCATTGAGCATGCTTGGTCTTCAACTTGTAGTTTCTTTAATGGCAACTGATCCTTCATCAATGGCTTTGTTTCCATCACCCTCTTCAACTTGAGTTAAATAAATGAACCAGTCAGCTCCATTAATGTTTCTGGTGTCTTGAAGCTGAAAAGCATTTATTGCAAGTTGTAGAGCTTCTCTTGCCTTTTTAGCCTGCGCCCTTGTCATAGTTCCACCAAGCCTTTTGAGTACTTCAAGTCCTTGATTTATGTCCTCATCACATAACCAAATAAGGACTCAGACCAAGACTAAGCTTGAGACATTTGCTCAAAGATAAAGCTCATGCAGAAACTTAAATCAAGCTGTCAGACGCAAAGAGAAGAGACTCAGTCTTAACTGAAGGATCAAGTGAAGAGATCAGACCAGTAGTTGAGAAACAAAGAAAAGACCCTGAGTCAGCTTGAGATGCAAGCTCATAGATCAGATGAAGACTTAAGACTCAGTGGCATACTTAAGACGCTACAGATAAGACTTAGTTCTGAGACTCAGATGAGAGATGCATGTCAAAAGAATAAGCAAGAGTCAAAGAAAAGGACACTGCAAACTGACACAACAACAGTGCGCATAGAAAAGCAGTGTACCTCTCAATAGAAGATAATCTCTCACTTGCAACGACTCTCAACGGCTAAAAAACGGCCATAAACGGCTAGTTTGAAGTCAACAGTGAAGAAAGAGAGAGACTACGCTGTACATTGAACATCCTTGCATCTCATCTCACATCTCAAGTCCACATCTCAAGTCTATCACATTTAAGATCTGATTTCAACTTGAGAACAGTTGTAGTCTCAGTTTATTTTCTCTTCTCAGCTCTTAGTCTTTCTATCTGTATAGAAGAGAAAAACTCTAGCTAAGCTCACCATCTATCCATACTTTGTATCCTTGTAAGCTAGACGCACCTTATCCTACCAACTTATTGTAACCAGTCTCATCTAAGATAGGAGGAAGCCTAGTCTCAAAGTGAGTGTGAGCGTCCTGAAGAGGCTGTAAGAATACTTGTGGCTCAGCCAAGATAGGAGCGCCTAGGCTTGGTCTGAGAGACGTACTGAAGAGGCTGTAAGAATACTTGTAATTGGCTGTGATTGTCAATAGTGGAAATCTCACGTGTTGTGAGGACTGGACGTAGCCCAAGGTGTGGGTGTACCAGAATAAGATCATTGTGCATCTCTCTTCGCTTTCTCTTTATTTTATACCGCTCATTGCTTATCTCAATTTCAAGACGTTATATGTTTGTGATTAGATACAAATGATTTGTAGTTATTGAAAACTGGTTTTGTTTTAGAATAATTTACTCAACCAAAGCACCAAAGGATAAGATCATTGTGCATCTCTCTTCGCTTTCTCTTTATTTTATACCGCTCATTGCTTATCTCAAATCTGTGGTGCTTTGGTTGAGTAAATTATTCTAAAACAAAACCATTTTTCAATAACTACAAATCGTTTGTATCTAATCACAAACATATAACGTCTTGAAATTGAAACTGCATCTCACCTAACCTACTTGAGACTCCAAGTTATCAGACTTGAGATCACGTCTGAACTTGCAATTTAAGTGTGCATTTTCAGGAGCAAAATTTCAAAGTCTCTATTCAACCCCACTTCTAGAGACATCCAGCCAACTTCAAATACTCCTAAAAATCTGGAACAGAAAGCACCCAAAATCCTTCAGAGGAAGCCTACAAGAAGGAAGAAGCAGCTGCAGGAATCCATGGTGGAATTCTGATTTAAGAAAAGAAAAAGATCAACATCATCTGATGATGAAGAGAGTGAAGAAGCTGATGACAAGACAAAAGGATGGTATGGAGGATGGATACCAGCCAGTGGAATACCAGAATCTACCATCATCTTCCAGATAAAACCTCCTTGAGTAAAACAGGCGTCAAACTATATGATGTAAAATGAGCGCTTCCTGGGAGGCAACCCACTGTTTTTAAAATTTTAAAATTTGAATTGTTTTTCATTTTGTTTTAGTCCGCATAATTTTTGTGTGATAGTTAGAATTTTGAATTTAATTAGTTAGGAATTTTCAAAAATTGTTGGAATAAGTTTGTGGAAAAACAAAATAAATTTTTAATTAGTAGGAAGTAGCAGAAAACTTGACTGAAAATTGCAAATTTTCATTCTGTTTTCTGCGCTTCATCTGCGCTGAGCGTAGGTAAAGCGCAGAAAGAGCAATTTGGTTACTGTTTGCTGTGCTTCACCTGCGCTCAGCGCAGGTGAAGCGTAGAGGCACGAGATTTGGAAACTGATACCTGTGTTCCACTCACGCTGGGCGCAGGTGAAATGTAGGTACGCGCTTTTGCTTAAATTGAACGTAAAATAGAGGGAAAGTCATTCGTTTCCTCCCCTCTGTTTTTCTTGTGTCATTTCTCTGCTTCCCAAGAACCATCCTTTCACTTTTCCACTTGCAAACCTCCATCAATCTTGATTCTTTAGAGTTTAAAGGTATGTTTTCATGTTTTTGAGTTGTTTTTACCGCTTGAAATCCTTATTTATTCTGTATTTATTCTGCTCATTGTTTTGCAAGTTATTTTGGTTGAAAATGTTATGCTCTATTTTTGTGAAAATTTTTACACTTACCATTATACGAAAAGCGCATTGATACTTGCAGAATACTTGAGTACTATTTGTTCACTGAGCATGAAATCAATTGCAAATTGCATTTTCTGTTCTGAATTTTATTGGTTCCCTAAACGAACGTCTTTTGATTAATGATTAATTCATGCAATTTGGTTTAATATGATGTTTCAATGTTCTTCATGGAATTATTGGTTATTGAGGCATTATTGAACTGAATTATGGTTTCGTGAGTTGATTATTGTTTGTTATCTTTTTCAGATGCCTCGAATTATGTATACTGCTAGACTTAGCCGTGGCTCTAGCTCACGGGGAGGCAAAGGCAAGGGTAAGAGGGTGCGAGATGAGCCCCATTATGACCCTATGATATTTAATAGTGCACAGGCTGCAAAAAAATTCAATGCCCTCCAGAACTGCAACTTTGTTTTGGAGAGGCCAGTTGAACTCAGACCTGGAGAGTATGATTAGTTCAACTTGGAGATTACTAGGCGAGGATGGCGGAGGATAGCTGAGCCTGACAAGCTATTTGACCCGGAGCTGGTCCAGGAATTCTACGCCAATGCTATAGGGGAGCCTGCAGGCGGAGCTGAGAGGAGATCTTATGTGAATGGCAGATGGGTGACTTTTGATCGCGACACGATCAATGACTTTTTAGGACGCCTAGCCCCGAATAATGAGGATGACTTCCCTTGCCAATACCATCAGTTACTGCGGAATATTGGCATATATGGGAATGTGAATCTTGACTCCAGGACGGCCCAGTTGCTATGTTTGCCTGGCCATACCTATGGCGTCAACCACTACAGGGAGGAAACATGGATTTTCAGGAAGGACTTACGGAGCATTGCCTGGATTTGGACAGTGTTGGTGTTAGCTAACATCAAGCCCACCAACCATGTGTCTGATATTATTATCGAGACGACAAATTTTATTTCCTGCATCCTGACTCATCAAGATATTGATATCGCCAAGGTTATATCTGCAAAGATATTTTCCACGATGACTGTGGTGGGGAGTCTCGGTGCGCGCTCCAAGATCAGTTTAGGATTCCTTTCTCTAATCACCGCATTGTGCCAGTCTCAGGGGATTACAGTTCGTCTTTCTGCTCCAATTAAGGCTGCCATCACCAGGAGGTACATCGAGTCTCACTGCATACCAGTGGAGGAGATGGCCCCACCTCCCGAGCCTCAGGATGACGCTTAGCCACCTCCACCACAGCAGCCACAACAACCACATCCACCACCACCAGCTAACATTCCTATGTCATTTCATATGGAGCATCTGTACAGTCAGAACTCTGCTATCTACCGTGGGATGGTCACCTCCAAGATTACTTGTATCAGATCAGGCCAAACCCATACCCAAGCATGACACCGATCCAATTCTAGACATATTTGCAGTGGCCTGGGGACAGGCTTATTTTTCCAGGAGGAGTTGGACCAGCAACTGGTGATGGATTTGCAGAGGATGAGGACTTCCATGATGCAGAGGAGGATGAGGATTGAGATCATTTTTTTTGGTTTTTCTTTTTCTTTTTCCTTTAATTTTCCCTTTATCTTTCTTATTTTCATTTTTTTCTTTTATTTTGATATCCTTGTATTCATTACAACTTTTGTATTGGTACTAAGGATTCTGTTCTATTGTGCTTTATCTTAATTTAGTTTAATATTATGCTTTAATTTTCTAAAAAAAAAATTCAAAATGGATCCGGTTAGTTAATTTAGGATTAAGATTAGGAAATAAAGATTGATTAGATTTCAATTCAATTTTTCAATGCTAATACAGCCAAACTGACTGAATTAGGAAAGAAAAAGGAATTGAGTGTTTCAATTCATAATAAGTTAGTATTAGGATTAGTGTGCAGGAAAGACTAATCAAGGTAGTTAATTGATTTCGATAGTGATTTTATCAAGGAAAAAAATAGCCATAAGTCGGTGAGTTTGTGAGACTAAACACTTTGAGAGTTTTCACTGTTGCTTGTCAACTGCTATTGCTTGAGTTTTTGGATCATATTCTGCACATGAAAATCATGGAAATGATCTAGGCATCTTGTAAACATATTAACTGCTCAGTGCCAAATAGCCAACCTGTGAATAATTTTTCCTATTTTTGATAACCCATTTGAGCCTGAATTGTTCTATTTTATGCACCCTAACCTTATAAATGATTATATCGTGTCCCTCACGCACATAGGGATAAAGAGCATAGGTGCAATTTATTCAATGAGAATGGGTGTTGGTTGGTTGTCTGAGATTGTAAAAAGATGGCACAACAAGTAATGGAATTCACTCCCTTATATATATAAAAAAGTGTATAATTATATATAAAGTCAAATAAAAGGGAGTGAATTTCCAAAAAGAAGCCGATTATGTATAACTTCTCAAAGTCAAGAATGAAATGATGGTTTGAGAGTAACTAAGAATACTGGTTAAATTGTAGATATGCTCTCTGTTCTTAAAGTAGTGTATTTTGAAATTATCCAGAAAAATCATGAATTCTTGATAGCCCAGCCTCATTACAACCAGAGAAAAGACCTTTTGATCCATGTTGATCATGTGTTTGATTATTATCTGGAAACAACTAGCAATTTTAGTTGTTCATCTACAGTGAAAAATTTGAGGGAAACACTCACCCGTGAGAATGAGAGAAATTCCTTGATTTATCACACTTGTTTCAATTGCTGCTCTTGAAAGGATTGAATGCATTTCTATCTTGTTCTAATTGGTGAATGCAATCACCACTTAGTTTTGATTATTGACTTGATGTTTGGAAAGTGACAATTGTCTAGCAAAGAAATATTGGATTTGTTTTCTTATCAGTCAAGTTCATAATTGGGTATTGAATATAACTGTCTGTATTCTATTTTTCTTGCTTGAGGGCAAGCAAGAAGCTAAGTTGGGGGGAATTTGATAAGTGCTAGAAATTGGTAAAATTATTATATAATTACAACACTAATTGATCATAAATTGTCAGATTTATAGTTCAAATCCATCCCTTTTAGCTTAAATTGCAGCAAGTGTAATTATTGTAAATGAATATGAACTTGAAGCTATTTTGATAGAAAATCTGTCGATTTCTGCAGGAAAAAGACAAGGTAAATAAAGCATCAAGAGGGTAGTGAGCAAGGACAGAAGCAACACAGAAAAAGTGTCAAAAGATGACAAAATTAAGGAATCAGTTGTTGTTTTCTGTGCTCCACCTGCACTGAGCGCAGGTGAAGCGCAGATAATCCCCGTTGCTCTCTGTTTCCTGTGCTCCACCTGCGCTAAGCGCAGGCTGAGCGCAGGAAATGTAACCTAAATTTTAATGGGCTTCAATTAGAGTTTTTACGGGCTTCCAGACAATTATAAAAGGACTTTTAGAGCCAAAGAAGAGCAATCTGGACAGAGCTTCTAACAGGGCCGCAAAAGAGAGAGTTAGATTTAGATCGAGTTTTTGAGAGCCAAGAGTGTGATAGTCTCAAGGGGACCATTCTGGAGCAAGAGGGAGATTACAAAGAGAGCTGAAAGGCCTTGCTGTTTATCAACCTTTAAATCTAGTTGGTTTGTAATGGCTATCATGTGTAGCTAAACCTCTCTTTAGGATTGAATGTAGTCGATTCAATCCGCAATTATGTTTTGTTATTTCTACTCTTAATGCTTAACATTCGTCTGTGTACCGGAGTTATGATGCGAGTTCCTGAATGCCTAGGAATAGGGTTCTTGAATTCTGATTTGGGTAAAAATACACAATAGACTGAATACCTAGGAATAGGGTTCAACTATTGATAGCTATTAACAACTGATCTTAAAGCTAGGCAATTCGATTAAGCAGCCAAGGAATTGGTGTTTAAGTGATTGTTCTAAGGATTTCATATTTGAGGGATCTTTATGAATGAATTTTATTTGGGCTTCAATATTTATAATTACAAATTCCTAAATTCCATTGATTTCCAAAATACAAGAGGGGTGCGATAGACGAAGTTCAATCCTAGTTCTCTTTATTATTATTCAATCTTCTGCAAATCTGTTTTGATCTCATAATTTATTTGTTTTATTTTATTGACAATTATTACACCAAAATCACAAAAATTTACCTCACTCAATTAGTTTGTTATTAAGAATTTATTTTGTACCGTTCCTCGTTGGTGCGACAACCCCTCACTTACTATTATACTGCTGCGAGATTGGTACACTTTCCAAACTCCCAACAGGTGGCAAGGACAACAACAATGCAAAAGGGACCAGACCACGACGGATCCCCATGGTAGTGGCTAGGATAGAGCCAGTGGGAGTGCCCATGGGAGGTTATTGCGACTTCACGGAAAGCGATGACTTACAATAGGAATGGCGACACTAGTCACGGGTGCGACACACTTGATAGTTGAGGTCTTATTTCTCTAATTTTAATAAAGTAATTTTAAAATGATAAAAATGTGGAAAATTTTTCACAAAATATTTTAATGATCTTCACAGCAAAATAAAAGTGGGCAGAAGAAATAAACTGAATATGCATCTATATAACTACGAAAAAATTTTGGGCAATATTGTCGTTTGTACAACAAAGGTAGTACGTCTAGTATAGGTCACCTAGTGGGACTCTTGCTCGATCTTCCACCCGTCGTCACTGAATTATACTGTCACTGTTGTTGCTGCCATAATATTATGGATATACATATAGCCATGCACACAAACAAACAAAGAGGGTGAGATATTGATCCCACTTAACAAAAGTGCAAGGAAAACCTAAGCATCAAAATACCTACGAATAACGATAGTTACTCCGTACAACAACCAGTGACATAAACAAACAATAGACAACCAATATATATTTGTTATAGTAATTCTAACTTATTCGTAAATTAACAGTAACTATATTACCCCCCTATGATAAATCAATTCCATTAACTCATTAGCATTAACAACTTGGTATTTTATGTTACGAAATTTCCTTAATTCTAATTTACGTTAAAACCAGTCAGACAACAAACCAAACAACCAGCCAATCAACAAATTAAGCAACCAGTTAATCAGACCAATACTCAACGAATGATTAATGCAATGTCATGCAATGCAATTCATGCGGGCTCGAATCCACGTCCTTTCTCTGGACTAACTCCATGGAGATGGAGTATCACAACTATCAGAGGAGCGAGGGTTGGAAGCTTTCGTCATGGGCTACGACCCCCTTTTAAACAACAGGTGCATAGCTTCATTTCATAAAGTACACTTTTCTAACTCGATGGGCACCATGACACACTCAATTGTTCGGATAATCTCTAGGGACTAATTTGGCGCAACCAAGCCGTAATCACCCACCACAGTCTAGAGAGGCCACCGCCAGCCATTGTGACAAGTGGATCGGGTCCTGCCCCAAGGCCTTCTCTATCTATCTCTCACTGAACCAGGTGTATGCCACCTCTCGGTTCTCAAGACATCACAAATAAAACCACTATTGGGACTTTCCCTCAAGATTCTATCTAACTAGATGCAATATGCTATGTATGATGGCAATGGTCCAAACAATACACACGACTGACCCAAACACTGCCTTTCGACCTTTATAGTGTCCATTTCTTCCACAAAAGGAAGATTAACATCCAACTCCATATCTTTCTAGGGTCGTTAACATTCTCACTTTTTCATGCCAAAACTTAGTGATTTATTTTTCCAAAATGAAGAATCCATATCAACAAAAATTGTATTTTCTTGAAATCCTCGTTTTTTTATCCAAAAGAATGTCCTTAAGAGAAATCAAAACATGTACTCACACAAACAAAATCTATTGTTTAACTTAAAAGCATCAATTCACAAAAAACTTTACTAAAACCTTGTTTTTGAGAAAGGAAACAAAATTACCATTTTTAAGTAGTTTTTCCTCAAATTTCCACCAAACTTTCTCTTTCAAATCAAAGAGTTATTTTACCAAAACCATAAATTCCTTTACATTCATTAGTCATGGCATTTACATCATCACAACATTGCTATATTACAACTTGTATGAAATATGACACATTTGAAATACACAGGTAAAACACAATAAGGGGTTTGAATTTTGTTTTTTTCAAAAATAAATTTTTTCACAACACAGGTTTGCAAAAGGTGATTTAGGCAAATCTTCAGACTCGACCCGAAGTAGTTATTAAGTTGAGTCTGAAGTTTCAGACTCACGTAAACAAAATTTTGTAAAAACGTTTGAAACAACTTTGTATATCAGATTAGCACAGATTGAACCCATGTTAGTTGAATAGAATAATAAGGCAAATTAAAGAGAAGCACACAACTATTTATCTTGGCTCACACTAACCACCGATGCTACGTCCAGTCCCTGACACAATTAGGATTTTCTCTAAGTTGAAGATACCTTACACATGTATTTTCACTACCTCTCCGGGCTTACACAATATTCTTCATAGTCTTTTTAGACCAAGAAACGAGGTATTCTTTACAACAACAAGCCTCCTCAGGCTCAACAAATAAAATTAGAAAAAAAAAAGGATAAAGCTCTAGGTTTTACATACATATTGTGAATATAATGTAAGGTCCAAGAATCCTCTTGAGATGTTTTCATACTGACAAACTATCAAAATAAACTTACTATAATTCTAAATATCTGGACTAATGTTTCAAATTGAGATTGTTCAAATAGAAACAGGTAAAAGGATAAGAAGATCCACTACAGAAACAAATCAGAAGAAACAAAGCATGTTCAGAAGATACAGACTCTGTTCAAATGTATTTTAAGTAAATCGATCAAGAAGAAATAATTGTTAAAAGAAAGAAAGAATTGAGTAAGGTGAAAGCAAGAAAGGTTTTGAGAAGAATCATAAGATATCTTTGAGTAACTTCAGAAGAAACAATCTGTCAAGAAATCATCAGAAGATACATTCAAGTCAACAAAGCTCAAAGCTTCAAAAAAACATCTTCTGACCTCTAATATTCCCTCTTCTATCATGAAAGGTAAATAGGAAAATTCTATGAGAAGAAAGAAGAAAAGTTACTGTCATTATATTCAAAGCTCCAAGAAGAAAAGCTTTCTACAGCAACTACATCAGAAGAAGAAGCTGACTTAAAACAATTATTTAAATATTTACTGGGTATGCTCCTCATTCAAGTATAATTACATAAAGAACCAGTATTTCTTACACAAAGTCAAACTGCAAATCAAAAAGGAAGCAAGTTACAGAATGAGTTTCCTACTGGAGAAGATACATGTTTCAGAAGAAATGCTCATCAGAAGATATGACCAGTCAAACCAAGAAAAGAGAAAATGTTGCACATGACAGTGACAGCTGCTGCACGTCCAGCTGGTAGCTTGTCTTCCTCTCCAAGGCATTTCCAACAGCTATATTCCATCTCTTTGGCTATAAAAAGAAGCCTTCTATTCCAAAATTAAGCACACAGCAAAACCAACATAAGAAGCACCAAAAGTCTCTGAAATTACAGTTATACCTTTTGCAGAATTTTCACTTTCTGTATATCCTTCTGTTTTGAAATAAAATAGTTAGGAAAGTGAGAAATAGTGTGTGTTGGCTCAAGTCCCTTAGTTGTGATCAATTTGGTGTAAACTTAGAGCCTTTATTCCTTGTATTTTCATCACACATCTTTCTGTAACTCTCAAGAATCTGAAAAGAGTTAGATTCTCTAAAGAGATAATTAGGTTTATCCTGCAAAAGTGAGGTGTGCCCTGCTATTTGCAGAAAAACTGTTGTAAGAGCCTACAGAAGAATACTGGTTGAGCTTGCAGAGGCTGTAGAAGAATACTGGGTTGAGCCTGAGGCTGCAGAAGAATACTTGTGGTGAGGAGCACCCAAGAAGCTATTGTATCAAGGTTGATATAGTGAAAATCCTACTGGGAGTAGGGACTGGACGTAGCCTCAAGGATTAGAGATGAACCAGTATAAACACTGTGTGCACTCTTCTTCTTACCTTACTCTCTTTACTACTGTTGTTTATATTCATATCTTAACTGTCATATCATTTGCATAAAATGGTTTTGAATCTATTTTATACCTAAGTAAGTATAACCTCAAGAAGGTTTCAATCAAAAGGAACCATAATTTTTGCATTCTATAAATATAATTCAGATTGTGTTAATTAACCTCTGATTTTCTAATATTAGCCAAGTACTCAACTTGAGTAGAAATAAATATTAAAAGAAAGAGTAAATTTTTTTAAGAGATCACAATTGAACCCCCCTTCTTGTGATTGCAATATTTTCTTCAATTGGTACCAGAGCTTGCCTCTAGGGTTGAACACACTTAGCAGTGTGAGAGGAAAAAGATCAACAAGGAATGATGGTGAACAATGGAGCTGGAATGTTTATCCCAAAAGGATTTTCCACAAACATGCCTCTTGCATTTGTTGGCAAAGACTATTACTATTAGAAAGACAAAATGAAATTATTCCTGGAATCTCAAGATATTGATCTATGGGATATCATTGAGAGAGGAAATTTCATTCCTACCTTCAGAAGAACCAGAATATTGGTTCAACCAAAGGAAGGAGAATATGAAGTTCAAGAAGAACCCCCACAACCAAAATCAAGAGAAGAATGGACCTCAAAAGATAAGCAGAAATATCCTCTGAACTCCAAAGCCAATTTTATCTCCTATGTGCTTTAAGTAGAGGTGAATATGATAAAGTAGCAAGATGTGCTACTGCAAAAGAAATTTGGGATACTCTTAAAATAACACATGAAGGAACAAATCAAGTAAAAGAATAAAAAATAAATATCTTGATCCACCAATATGAAATGTTCAACATGCATGAACATGAATCTATTGATGAAATGTTTAGCAGATTTAAGGTCATCATAAATGACTTGAAATCTCTGGGAAAAAGCTATACCAACCAAGAGCTAATAAGAAAGATACTTAGAAGTCTCCCAAAAATTTGGAGACCTAAAGTAACAACAATTCAAGAAGCAAAGACCTTGCTATATTGAAGCTAGATGAACTTCTTGGATCTTAGAAGGTTCTTGAGCAAGAACTCATGGATGAAATACTTCCAAGAAGAGGAAAGACAATTGCACTAAAAGCCAGTTCATCTAAAAGATCTAGCTCAAGTGTAAACTCCTCAGAAGATAAGGAGCTAGATGAAAAGAATCCACCTCTGTAAATGATTATGAACTTGCATTCATTTCCAAAAGGATACAGAGAATGCTCAGGAAAAGAGGAAAAGGAAAAAGAATCCTTCCTTTCAAGAAGGAAGGGCAAAAGACTAAAGCAACACAAATAATATGCTTTGAATGTAATAAGCCAGGACACATGAAAGCAAATTTTCCTTAACTCAAGAAGGATCAAAAGAACTGTCTAAAGAAGATGAAGGCCATGATGGCTACCTGGGATGATTCAGAAAGTTCATCAGAAGATGATCCAGAAGAAGAAATTGCAAATTTGTGTCTCATGGCAGGAAAAGAAGATGATTAGGGTAATTGATTCTAACTCTCCTTCTTATAAGGAATTAGAAAATGCCTTTGAAAACTTATTATCTGATTCCCACACACTTGCACAAAAATGTGCCTTACTCAAGGCTCAACTTACAAAAGCACAGGAAGAAAATGAGAAAACTAAAAGGCTTCAATGAGGGACTGTTCAAGACAAATCAATGTCTACAACAATCTCACTTTAAACTTTCTGAGCAGATGAAATCTTTGAGATTAAAATCTTTAGAAGAAACCAATAGTAGTTGTCATCTTCTGCAAAAAGAAAATGACAGTTTAAAAGAGGAAGTCAGTAAATTAAATCAGGATCTAGCAAATTTTGTTCAAGGGACAAATAACCTAGAAAAACTGATAGGCACTCAAAAGGAATCTTCTGATAAAACTGGATTAGGATATAATCAAAATCAAAGAATAAGTAAGAATTTCTTTCTACCAGCCAAAAGGTAGCCTTCAAGATGTTCTTGGTGTAACAAATTTGGACACATAGTCCAAAATTATTTCAAGAAGAAAAGAAGCACCACAAGAATGGTAACTAACCAGAAAGGACCCAACATAATTGGATACCTAAATCCTTTTTACTGTTGATGCAGGAAACAACAAAAGGCTCCAAAAAGAAAGGTCAATGGTTCTTGGACAGTGGCTGCTCAAGACATATGACAGGGGACAAATCAAGTTTATACAACTACACAAAATAGAAGGTGGAATAGTCACTTTTGGAGACAACAACAAGGCCCATATCAATGGTATTGGGAAGGTAGGTATGACCAATTCTGCCCAAATTAATAATGTCTATTATGTGAAAGGTTTAAAGCATAATCTTCTTAGCATAAGTCAGCTATGTGATAGTGGCTATGAAGTTATGTTTCAACCTACATTATGTGTGATTATGGAATCATCCACTAAGAAAGTCCTATTTTCTGGAATTAGAAATAAAATCTTTATAGCATAAAGTTTAGAAGAATTGTCTGATCTCACATGCTTTGCTTCATTTGAAAATGATAAGTGACTTGGCATAAAAAGTAGGACATTTGAATATGAAAATTATTTCAAAATTACTGAAGCTAGAACTAGTTAGAGGATTGCCTAATTAATATTAAGTTTGGATAAAGACAAGGTCTGTGAAGCATGTGTTAAGGGAAAACAAACACACTCAAGTTTTCATCAAAAAAATGCTATAACCACCAAAAGAACACTAGAAATATTACATATTGATGTTTTGGCCCTACCAAAACTCCTAGCATTAATAGAAAAAGATATGGACTTGTCATTGTGGATGATTACTCTAGATTCACATGGGTATAATTCCTCACCACTAAGGATGAGTCTTTTGATGCTTTCAAAATCTTCTCTAAGAAGACACAAAATGAAAGTGGTCAACACATTGCTTCTATTAGAAGTGACCATGGAGGTGAATTTGAAAATTTCTCTTTCAAAATATTTTTTGATGAAATTGGGATTTCTCTTAACTTTCCTGTCCTAGAACTCCTCAACAAAATGGAGTTGTAGAAAGGAAAAATATAACTCTTCAAGAAATGGCAAGAACTCTTTTAAGTGACAGTGGTATTAAAAATATTTTTGGGCTAAGGCAGGTTGGCCACTTCATGTTATGTTCTAAATAGAGTTTCTATCATAAGCATACTGAATAAGACTGCATATGAATTAAGGAAAGGAAGAAAGCCTAACATTTCATACTTTCATGTATTTGGATGTGACTGTTATATTTTGAATAACAAAGAAAACCTTGAAAAATTTGATGCCAAATCTGAAAAAGCCATTTTTCTTGGCTATTCAACTACATCAAAAGCATATAGAGTTTACAACATCAAAACTCAAACCATAGAAGAAAGTATGCATGTTATTTTCAATGATTCTAACCTATCTTCTAAAGGAAAGACTAAAACTGATTCAAATGATGAATCTGAAGAAGCTATCTTACATAAGAAGATATCTTTTGAGACAGAAAAGTCAACAGAAAAACCACATTAAAAGGAGAATTTTTCACATGATTCAGAAAATCATGATAGAGAAGAACTTCCAAAAAGTTGGAGACTAGTCTCAACACATCCTCATGATCAAATCATTGGAAGAACCATAGAAGGGTGTAAGAACTAGGTTCTCAAGTCAAAAGAAATGAAACTGCAACAACTTTGTTATCACAAATTGAACATAGAAACATCAATGAAGCTCTTGATGATGATTCTTGGGTAAAAGCCATGAAAGAGGAGCTAAATCAATTTGAGAAAAATGAAGTCTGGACCCTTGTTCCTCCACCAGAAGATCATTCAATCATAGGAACTAAGTGGGTCTTCAAAAATAAAATGAATGAAGAAGGTAAAGTAGTAAGAAATAAGGCAAGGTTAGTTGCACAAGGTTATAACCAGCAAGAAGGTATAGACTTTGATGAAACCTTTACACGTGTAGCTAGATTATAAGGTATTAGAATTCTTCTTGCATTTGCTACTTATAAAAACTTTAAACTCTACCAGATGAATGTTAAAAGTGCATTTTTAAATGGTTTCATAAATGAGGAGGTATATGTCCATCAACCTCCTAGATTTGCTGATAAAAAAACATCCAAACCATGTTTTCAAACTAACCAAAGAACTTATGGACTTAAGCAGCACCTAGAGCTTGGTATGAAAGGTTAAATAATTTCTTTCTAAAAAATGATTTTTTTTAGAGGAATACAAATTTGTTCAGAAAAAATTTTAAGAAGGATCTCCTGATTGTCCAAATCTATGTTGATGTATTATTTTGGATCTTCTAATGAGAAGATGTGTCAAGAATTTTCTGAATTAATGAAAGGAGAATTTGGAATGAGCTTAATGGGAGAGCTCATGTTTTTCCTAGGAGTTCAAATCAAGCAAGAAGATATAGGAATATTCATTTGTAAAGAAAAGTATACAAAAGATCTTCTAAGAAGATTCAAAATGGAGGATGCTAAACCTATGACGGCTCCTATGCATTCTTCCACTGTATTAGAACTTGTGAGAATGAAAAATCTATTCCTGAAAAGGAATATAGAGGAATGATAGGATCCCTACTATACTTGACAACTAGTAGACCTGATATAATGTATTATGTAGGATTATGTGCTAGATTTCAATTTGCTCCTAAGGAGTCCCATGTGACAACTGTCAAAAGAATTTTGAGATATCTTGTTGGTACCACTAACCTTGGTCTTTAGTTTAAGAAAGGTGCAAGCCTTGATCTTATAGGTTACTGTGATGCTGATTATGCTAGAGATAGAACTGAAAGAAAGAGAACAAGTGGTGGATGTCAATTCCTAGGAGAATCTCTTATCTCATGGTCTTATGACGAGAATCCAAGGGGGGGTGGATTCATTTTACGGATCTATCTAGGTTGGAATGCTCATAAGTAAGAAATTGGGAAATGGTTTTTATAACGAGGAAAATGGAAAAAGGTAAGAAGATGGAATGGAATTTGATAGACGTCACACTTCCAAGGATGGAAGATAAGCCTAAGAGTTATACACACAAAGGGATGAAGGACCTTTGATAAAACTCAATTCTTGAATTAACAAGAAATTTAGAGAAACACTCTCCAATTCATAAAAGTTCTGAATAAAACTTAACTTAACAATCTGCATGTTCTGTACGTACTATTTATAGTCCAAGCGCACCATGCAATGCTCTTTGCATTCAGCCAGATTACTACCTCTAATAATTCTACTAATGGATATTAAAAACTTAGAGAAAACTACCAGCAAAGCATTTAAACAATCAGCCTACAATTTACCCACATTGTGGCCGCATATTTACACATAGTTTTGTAACAACCAACAAGAAATAAAAGGCTAATGATTCAGCCATGAATTGACCACTCCAAATGGAAGACATAACAGCCCCAAAATGATTGCTAGTTGCTCCATCAATTTGTAACCTCCCATGTGTTAAATGTTGGCCGCCCCCCTTTAAGTGTTGTAACAACTCTTCATTGCCAAATTATTTTGTAACTCCCCTTGTCTCTTGAATCATAATTCAGCCTTCAAGTCCTTAACTGGCCACCCATGTGATGAAATTGATTCAGCCATTTATTTAATTAATTGAAACAAGAATAAACTCAGCCAACTTCCTCTTTAATTTTACCTGTTTGGATTCACATCATACCCACCTTCTTCGAGAATATTCGTCCCAAATCTTAAGGCTTTATTTTCCTACTAATTTTATTTGCTAATAAATTAAAACAAACAATCCCAACCTCCTGGATCAAACACAACTTGTACAAATTCAGATTTTTTCCTATCTTCTTCATGCTTCAAAGAAGTCTTCCTCTGGAGTGCACAAACCCAAAATCGATTCAAGAGAAATTATTCTTTATGTTGGACCTGCAAATTTGATTTTCCAAACAGAAATATTGTAGTCCCAAAAGGCTTTTGAAAATGTTTGTATGATTATTATATAACCAAGCAAACCGTTTCCATGGTTTCGTTGAAAAATCCTCTTGAAATTGGCCTTCCAAAAGTGGGTTGGATGTTACAATGATTGCTTGAGGAACAATGTTGACAAAACTTCCTCTTCGAACATGGAAGTTGGTGTGTTTCATTCAAAGATCCATCCTTTTGTTCCATAAATAACATCAGAAATAATAAAGAAAATTCAGTAACAAATAAAATTTTTCTCGCTCCTTTTCTCTAGTTCTTGTTCTTTTTCTTCTCTCTTTGCTTTGTTCTTCTTTTTCTTTTTCTTTCTTTCTTTTTCTTTCCTTTCTTTTTCTTCTTTTTCTCTTCTTTCTTTTTCTATTTTTCTCCTTCAACATTGATACTCATTGGCTCGGCTTGGTGTCAGAAATTTGAACTTAATCTTACGTCCCTCATGCCTCAAAGAAAGCGAGCGTTCATCAAGATTGAGTGTTTTATAACGAAGCCATATGACCATCCTAAAAGAAGATGACAAGAGTCCATGGGAGCGATATCACATAATACTTCTTTCTCACACTACCCCACAGTGAATGTGATCCACGATTGATTCGGATGAAAGCTTGTTGGTAGGTGTGGAGTTTCTCCACCAATCTTTGACTCACAACATTTGTTGTCGCTTCCATAATCGTATGCAACTATACATGGGTGGCTTTTCGATTAAACACCTTGTATAGTAAATTTCCATCGCCATTCTAAACCCAGAGTCGAAGCTCTGATACCAAATGACGAGAATCCAAGGGGGGGTGGATTCGTTTTACGGATCTATCTAGGTTGGAATGCTCATAAGTAAGAAATTTGGGAAATGGTTAAACGAGGAAAATGGAAAAAGGTAAGAAGATGGAATGGAATTTGATAGACCGTCACACTTCCAAGGATGGAAGATAAGCCTAAGAGTTATACACACAAAGGGATGAAGGACCTTTGATAAAAATCAATTCTTCAATTACAAGAAATTTAGAAGAAACACTATCCAATTCGTAAAAATTCTGAATAAAACTTAACAATTCCGCATGCCTTGTACGTACTATTTATAGTTCATGCGCACTATGCAAGGCTCTTTGCATTCAGCTAGATTACTACCTCTAATAATTCTACTAATGGATATTAAAAACTTAGAGAAAACTACTAGCAAAGCATTAAACAATCAGCCTACAATTTACCCACATGTGGCCGCATATTTACACATAGTTTTGTAACAACCAACAGAAATAAAAAGGCTAACGATTCAACCATGAATTGGCCGCTCCAAATGGAAGACATAATAGCCCCAAAATTGATTGCTAGTTGCTCCATCAATTTGTAACCTCCCATGTGTTAAATGTTGGCCGCCCCCTTTAAGTGTTGTAAAATTCTTCATTGCCAAATTATTTTGTAACTCCCCTTGTCTCTTGAATCATAATTCAGCCTTCAAGTCCCTTAACTGGCCGCCCCATGTGATGAAATTGATTCAGCCATTTATTTAATTAATTGAAACAAGAAATAAACTTAGCCAACTTCCTCTTCAATTTTACCTGGTTCGATTCACATCATCTTGCAAGAAGCAACCAACAATTGCCTTATCCATTGCAAAAGTTGAATATATATCAGCTACTAGTTGCTGCTCTCAAATCCTCTGGATGAAGCATCAAATGGAAGATTATAGCATGAGATACTCCAAAATCCCTATCTTCTGTGATAAAACTAGAACATTAATCTATCCAAGAATCCAATTAAGCATTCTAAGTCAAAACATATTGATATAAAACATCATTTTATAAGGGGTCATGTTCAGAAGAATGACATTGAACTTAAATTTATTAAACCAAGCTGCAAGTTGCTGATATCTTTACAAAACCCCTCATAGAAGAAAGTTTTAATTTTATTAAAGAAAAATTGCATATGTGCAGATTAGTATGAATATATGTTTAATAACTTTTTTGAATTGAATGACATTTTTGTGCTTAATTGTGTTAAGAAGATCAATTCAACAACTTCTGAAGGAGTTGTGTTCTAACAGAAGAAGAACCCAATATCTTTTGATCAATTCTGCAACCAGAATATTAATTTCTGGTTAATCATGAATCCACAAATTCATCTCACAACTCTTTCTAAATCTTAGGAAAATCAGTGGCATTAATCCTATTAAGAAGATTGATCAAAACATCTTCTTCTGGAGAAAAATGAAGTTTGCTTCTTTTGAAGAAGAAACTTATCTTCTAAATAACTTATGTAATCTTGTAATTGGCTCAGATTCAATACTCTTTCTTATGATATCTTCTCTAAGAGTTAGGAAACGTCACTCTCATTCAAGGATCTCTAAGGAAGTGTATTTCATAAATGAATTTTTTTCCCTCTTTGAGTCAACTGTGATGTTGACTAAACCCTTGCTTAGGAAGGCCGACTCTTGTAAAGCAAACTGAAAATGCCTTTTGTTTCTTGGAAGAGAGAAACATAAACCATCACAAAAGAGGAAATAAACTTTTGCTCGTTGGAAAAAGAAATAGAAAATCCTAAATAACTGTGCGCGCGTGAATGAGTTTTTTTCTCTCTCTCTGTCTCCTTCCTCGAAGCAAACTCTCAAATGGCTAGTTGTAATAGAAAAGGGAATACACCTACTACATTCAGAAGCTACTTCATTCTTCCTTAGACATTATAAGCTAACTCGAAAGCCTCTCAGCTCTCTATTCCTGAGCGTCGTTTTTCAATTAACCCTCATACTCTGTTTTACTGACCCTTCGCAATCCTGAAAAATGAGAATCAAAACCACTGCACGAAGAAAGAAGTCCACATCTCCAGGTCATTCTGGTTGCTCCTATAGTAGCCATGAAGAAGAGAATCCACTGGCAATAGTAGAAGCAACATAAATTCTAGATGTTCCTCCTATTTCCATAAGACCCTCTTCACCAAGACCCATTTCACCTATACCTTCCTCACCAATACCTCCCTCACCAAAACCTTAATCTTTAAAGCCTTCCTCATCCAATCCTCCCTCTAAAATCTCATTTGTATATATAAGAAGGTCTGACAAAATTCGTTCAGGAGTAATAAGGATGAAGAATGTTGAAGGAAATGAGGAAGGAAAGCCTATCAAAATAGATGCTTCCAGTACCAGCTCTTCAGAAGAGGAACCCTCAGTAAAAGCAAGTAGAGGGATTTCCTCTGAAAAGTATTCTGAGAAGAAGGTCAACTCCGAAGAGGAGGAGGAAGAAGAAGAAGGAGAGAGAGGAGGAGGAAGAGAAGGAAGAGAGAGAAGAAGAAGAGAAGAGGAAAGAAGAAGAAGAAGAGAAGAAGAAAAAAAGAAGAAGAAGAAGAAGAGAGGAGAAGAAGAAGAAGAAGAGAAAAGAAGAAGAAGAAGAAAGGAAGAAGAAGAAGAAGAGGAGGAGGAGGAGGAGGGGAGGAGGACGAAGAAGAAGAAGAAGAAACAGACCCTTCAGAAGATGCAGAAGAAGAGTCTGTTGAAACCTATTTGGTGATAAAGAGCTTCTGAAGACCTTTTATGAGAAATGGGAATGGAAGGTTGTCTTCCTAGCAAGATATTCCTCTTAAATGAAGTTAAGAAGGAAGGATGGGCAGCTGACCACTTTGTGAAGAAGCAAGGTTAGGAAAACTTTCTTCTGGTGCAAGAATCCGTCTATCCCAGAATGGTCAAGGCCTTCTATACTGATGCCAGTAGTTATAGGAATGATGGAAACTCCTTGGTGGTTGATCTAAAAGGATCCACCATGATTCTAACCCCAGACTCAATAGAGGAAACACTTGGACTCCCACAACTGTGAGAACAAGTTGTATGAAGATCAATGGTATGAGGTTGCTGGTGTACCAAGGAACATGTCATGAGTAGAGTTCTGAGTCAATCAAGTTCAAGACTCATAGCTAGCAAATTGACCCCTATTTGCAAAATTCTCCACAAATTGCTTCTACTCAATTCTTCCAAGAGAGTAACCCTTGAGAAGGTAACTGACCAAGACCTCCTTATCCTTTATAATCTCCTAATAGGTAACCTCTCTCTTTAGCCTATCTAATCCTTAGGAACATGATACATGCTTCCAACCCTGTAAAAGTAAACACCAGCCTCCCTTATGAAATGCTTCTTACCATACTTTTAAAAAACCACAATGTGCCTCTAGATGGAGAACAAAAGATAGAGGATTTTACCTATTTTGATAGGTCTAACATTAGGAAGATGCACATTAAAAAACCAGACCCCTCTATCTTCATGGAAAGTGATTTTGAGGAAGAAGAAGATGTTGAAGATGCTGAAGTGGCTCCTCTCAGCCACAGGTCTAAGAAGCAAAGAGTTGAACTTCAGACTTTCAGCAGAAAGAGGAAAAGAAGTGAAGAATAAGGGACTAGCAAGAAGGTAGAAGTTGGTTCTTCTAAACCAAGTATTAAGAAGATGGATTCTCTTGAGATGGAACCTCCAGCTTCTTTCACTTATGAATTAGCAGAAGAAGATGCTCCTAGTTTAGAAGATGCTGCAGGGCACTTGGATATATCAATGGAAAATGTCAAGGAAGAATCCTTAGGGATTTCATCTCTAGGGGATGCCTCTGAAGTTGAACCAAGTGCAGAAGAAACTTTGCAAGCTGTTTCAGAAGAAGCTGGTGGGAATGAAGTGATTAACAATCCTGCAAAAGAGCTTGCAGTAAATGCCTTGGCTATGTTAGCCAGAAGCTACTATGAACCCCCATCTTTTGACACCCTCATTACCTTTCTCCAACCAGAACAACAAGAACAAAGAATTTGAAGAGCAATCTCTTGCTAGGACAGAAGAGTTGCATCTATAGATGAAGAAGAAGGTCAACAAGAGGAGGAGAACCAATTTGTTCCTTCTGTAGGAACCTTTGCAATAGAGATGGTAAATCAATTTTTAGCCTCTCATATTCTTGATTTAGAGCTTCCTTCTGCTGCTCCTTTAAAAGAAAATATTCCTAACATTTCTGCAACATTATCCTCAATGGACACCTTTATGCAACAACTGAGTCATGAGAAAGAAACTATTCTCCTTCTCAACCTGAGAAGATTGCTGCAACTGAGGATAAGGCAAAACCCTCCAATGCTTCTAAGATTCCAAACTCCAATTCAGTTGAGAAGTAAGTTAGGAAAATTAAAGCAGACATGGAGAAGTTGTTCATTAATGTCAATACCCTCCAAAATACAGTGAATGAGATGATTGAAAGGTTCACTCAACATTCAATTATAGTTCAACACTTTTGTGTTACTAGTAATTGCCTCTCAAGCACTACCTATGCCTTTTGCACCTTTCCAGCCTCCCACAAACATTTTGCAACCTGCTACTTCATCATCCTTTGACCATTCCTCTCCTTCCAAATAGAAGATGATGATTATGCTTCTCCTCTATGATTAAATATGTTTGTTGTTTTTTGAATCATGACAAAGGGGGAAAGTAGTAATTGTAGTCTATGATGTAGTAGATTATAATTCTGCATTTATGTAACTAAGGTAGCCTGGAGATTAAATTTGGATGATTGTAATTCATGAACAACTTTAGAAAGAATCATATATTGTAACACCCACAATTCCCCTATTGGCATATAAATAAAATAGAGAAAGTTAAAAATAATAATAATAATAATAAATTAAATATGAGGTATTTAGGAACTATTGATAAGCAATCAAAATTTTATTTTTGGAATTTTCAACCACAATTATAAATGATTTATTTTTAGAGAGGTGTTTGAGAAAATGACCTAGGATACCCTTAGTAATTATACGTTAAGGAAAATATAGATTTAATTATGAAAAATAACAAAAACATAAAGGGATCTATATTTTAGTCAAAATATTCTTAATAAAATTAATAATGAATTTTAGAAATTTATTCAGAATTTTCTGGCACTTTTGGGCAAAAAGGACTAAAATACCCCTGGTTAGCAGTGTAACCCTAATCAACATATGAAAATTTGTGGAATAATATGGACAATATACTTTGAACCTTAAAAATGGATTTGAAAATGATATTTATAACTTTATAGAATTTTTGTATGTAAAACTATAATCTTCTACCGTTAGCTCTTATAAAAATTTGACTGTTGTGTGCAAAAATTGGGAAATAAGAAAATTTAAGTGAGAAGTGGGTTCTAATCACATTTTTAGGCTTAAAATAGGTTTGAGCAATTATAAGAATTTTTCTGGAATTTTTGGGAAATTTCGGTGCAAAATTTCCATTTTTACTCTACTTTTTTTGGAACCGGGCCCAAATACTCTTGATCCGGGCCAGAAAATTTGCACAACCCTTCCTTTCCTCCTTCTAGAAACCGTGACATAAGAAGCATGTCACATAACTTTCCTTTTACTTTTCCTATGTCAAAGATGTAAGAAATGTCATTATGTTGTCATAAGGCACTTAACACTTGTCCCATCTTTCCTTTCAAACTTGCAAAACCATTTTTCATCCCTCATTTCCTCTCCTCCAAACCGTGAACTCCCTCTCCATTTTCTCTCAATCTCCATTTTTTCTTCCAACACATTCAAGGCCAAGGTTCCATCTTTGAACCAAAGCTTCAAACACCTAGCCTTCTAACCTTGCAAAACTCTTGTTGGTGACCAAAGGAAGGATTTTTTGGGCTGTTTTGGGAGCTGTTTCAAGGGTTGTTGCTGCACTTTATTTTGAAGAAATTCCTTAGGTAAGGGGGGGAGAACCTTGAACTCTAGTAGGATTGGTGACTAGAGTTAAGGATTGTCCTTGATCCTTGTCCTCATCCCTTTTTCTTTTGTAAAAACTGAATTCTTGGAACCTATTTCGTTGAGGAAATGGTTCGGATGTTTGCATGTGATTTGTATGTGTGTTTTAGAAATTGTTATGAATCTTGAAATGTGTTTGTTTGATGATATTGGATATATGCAAATTGTGAAATTGGTTGGAAAGAAATTTTTCCCGTTTTTACATAGAGCTGCGATCGTAAAATGGCGACTGCAGATGAGTTCCACCGTTGGATCGAGCTGCAATTTTAATGGCCGGTTCATAACATCTTAATCTTCATTTTGAACGGTCTGATCGTTGATAGGAAGTCTGGGTTAGGAGATATTTGATCTTCACAGTGGCTGTGTATTTGGGGTTTTATTGAAAAACTTGCTTGTTAATGTGCTTGTTTGGTGATTTAGATGATCATGCTTGGATTTGGTGAATTTTTGAGGTTGCTGGAAATTTTTGGTGTTTTGATGAACACTCATAGTGTTCATCCTTGTTCTTAATGTTATTAAGTTTTGCGGAAAAATGAACTTTATTTCCCTTAATCAAATTTGTACAATATAGGAGTATAAATAGGAAAGAAATCAAATCTGTACAATTAATCTAGGCCTAGAAATCAGGGAAAGAATAATTCTCCTATAATTGTTGTAACTAAAAAGGAAAGAAGATAACTACAGATTTGTACAGCTAGCTGTACAAATCAGAATAAATCTGAATCACAAATAATTAATTGATATCTGACAATCTCCAACACTCCCCCTCAATCTGGGTGATAGATGTCTATCATTCCCAGATTGGTTCTAATACTTTCATATGTGTGTCTTGAAAGTGCTTTAGTTAAAATATCTGTCGTTTGGTTGCATGAAGGTACATGGTCAATACTTATGATACCACAGTCAATCTTTTCCTTGATGAAGTGCCTATCAACCTCCACATGCTTTGTCCTATCATGGTGAACTGGGTTCTTGGCAATGCTAATGGCAGCTTTGTTGTCACATATTATCCTCATTGTATAGTTAGTAGGAATTCTGAGTTCTTCTAACATTCTTCCCAACCAAATTCCTTCACAAATGCCATGTGCCATGGCTCTAAATTCTGCCTCTGCACTGCTTCTAGCAACTACAGTCTGTTTCTTGCTTCTCCAAGTAACCATGTTCCCCCATACAAAGGAGCAGTAGCCAGTAGTTGATTTTCTGTCCAATGTGCATCCTGCCAATCTGAATCAGTATATACTTCAATACCTCTGTTTAAATTTTTCTTGAAGTAAAGGCCCCTTCCCGGTGTACCTTTAAGGTATTGAAGGATCCTAGTCACAGCTTTCATGTGGAAGTTGGTTGGATTGGTCATGTGGCGGCTTGTCATGCTTACGGAAAACCCGATGTCAGGCCTAGTGTGTGTTAGGTAGATTAATTTTCCAACCTAGGCTCTGATATCTTTCTTTATCTGCTGGTGGACTTTCATCTTCTAAGTTACTCCTTTTTGCTGGTTCTATAGGAGTATGTGCTACCTTACACCTAAGCATTCCAATTTTTTGAAGAAGGTCCAGTGCGTACTTCCTTTGAGACACATAAATTCCATTCTTTGTTCGAGCAACTTCCATTCCTAGAAAGTACTTCAGCTGACCCAAGTCTTTAACTTCAAATTCTTTAGCCAAAAGCATTTTAGTAAGTGCCTAATTTGATCATGACCATCTCCTGCAATGACAATATCATCAACATAGACAATGAATAAGGCTACCTTTCCTTCCAAGGAGTGTTTGACAAACATAGTGTGGTCTGATTAACATTGAGTGAACCCGTCTTCCTTGACAACTCAAGTTAACCTGTCAAACCAAGCTCTTGGGGATTGCTTGAGGCCATACAAAGATTTTCGGAGCATGCACACTTTGTCTAAGGTGCTGGATGATTCAAGTCCTGGGGGAATTTGCATGTATACTTCCTCTTCTAATTCGCCATTTAGGAAGGCATTTTAATGTCCAATTGGTGTAATGGCCAATCCAAATTCGCTGCTAATGAAAGGATAACACGAACTGAATTGAGTTTGGCCAACTGGTGTAAATGTTTCTTCGTAGTCCACACCATATGACTGAGTGAACCCTTTTGCCATCAACCGGGATTTGTACCGATTTATACTCCCATCTGCATTGTATTGATGGAAAAAAAATCCATTTGCATCCCACTGTTTTTCTTCCCTTCTGGAAGAGTAGTCAGCTCCCAAGTGTTGTTTTTAACCAAGGCTTGAAACTCCTCTGTTATAGCCGCTGTCCACTCAAGTTGTTGGAGTGCTTCATGTATATTTCCTTGGAATTTGATTGCTGTCAAGTGATGCTACAAAGGTCCTGTACCCCTGTGACAACTTTCCATAGGATACACATTTTTCAATGGGGTGCTGAGTGCAAGTTCTCACCCCTTTTCTCAAGGCAATAGGGATATCAAGATTAACTCTACTAGTATGCACAGGTTCAGAGTCATGGCTTTGCATTTGAGATGTGTTGGGTCCTTTCTCCTCCTGAGTTTTCTTTTTCCTAAAATAAACCCTTAAGTCATTTCTTGTGCAGTAGGACCCTGTTGAAATTGGTTTGTTTCCCTTGGTTCTAATTCTTGGACCTCTTCTGGTGCTCCTGGGATTGTTGGAGCAGGTCCTAAAGGTGTTGTTGGAGTAATAATTTCCATAGGTGTTGCTGGTGCAGTCTCATTTACTCCTTCAAAAAAATTGGAATTCTGCCATTTCAAGATGCATTGTTGTCTTCTCCCCCTGAATTCCAATTTTGGGGGGTAATATGGTTGATTTTCAAATAATGTTACATCCATAGTGTGATAGAATTTTCTGGTTGACGGGGAGGTAGCACTTGTAGCCCTTTTGGTGAGGTGAGTATCCAAGGGAAAATGCATTAATGGATTTTGGGTCAAGTTGTTGTGTGGTGAGGGCTTAGGTGTGAACAAAGGCTGAACATCCAAAAGATTTTCAAGGGTATCGAGGTGAGAATTCTGCTGGTTTGGGTAAAAAGTCTGGAGACTGGAGTTGAGGGGTGTTAAAATTGAGGATACGTGAAGGCATTCTGTTTATAAGGTAGGTGGCTGAAGTACAGCTTCTCCCCAAAACTGTTTTGGTACATTTGAGGGCCATCATTAGTGATCTTGCTACTTCCAAAAGGTGTCTGTTTTTTTCTTTCTGCTATCCCATTCTGTTGTGGGGTGTCAACACACGAGCTTTGATGTACAATTCCATGTTTTTGAAGGTAGGAATTCAGCATGGAATTAAAGTATTCACGGTCATTGTCTGTCCTAAGAACCTTAATACTGTTTTGGAACTGTGTTTGCACCATATTATGGAAGTTTTCAAATATTCCTCCTACTTCCAATTTCTCCTTCTTGAGAAATACCCATGTGGTCCTTGTGTGATCATCAATGAAAGTAACAAACCATCTAGAACCAGAAATGTTGCTGACCCTTGATGGCCCCCACACGTCACTATGAACCAAGGAGAAGGGTTGAGAGGGCTTGTATTGTTGAGCTGGATAAGTACTGCGAGTGTGCTTAGATAATTGGCAAACTTCACATTGAAAACTCCTTTTATTTTTATTGAATAATGAGGGAAACATTCTTTCCAAGTACACGAAATTTGGGTGGCCTAGACGGGTAGTGCCACAACATTACAGAGTTTTCACTATTTGGAGGACCTACTGCACATGAGTTGGCTTAGGTTCATTTTTGGAAGCTTTAACTTGAAGGAGATACAGTCCCCCACACTCTTTAGCACTGTCAATCGTCTTCCCCGATTCCAAAGTTTGAAATTCACACAGGTTAGGAGAGAACATAGTGATACAATTCACGTCTTTTGTCAATTTACTAATGGACAGTAAATTGCAGTCAAGTTAGGCACATAAAGTACTGAATTCAGAGTTATATTCCTAGAGATAACAATTGAACCTTTACCAATAACCTTTGAGAGTGTTCCCATCTGCTATTCGGACCCGTTTGAGTGATCTTGACTGGGAGAATAATCATTAAATACGTTATATCTCCAGTCATATGATCCGATGCTCCTGAATCTACAATCCATGATTGTGTTTCCTTTCGCTAGCATTTTAGAGCAGTTGAAAAATTACCTTTTTGTGCTACTGTTGTTGTACCCACCATTTTTCCTTATATTAGCATGGTTTGCTGAAGTAGTTTTTTGTAGGAGATTTGAGTCCCCCTTCTCTGGTTCTTTGGAGTCTCCTGAGATGTATCCTGCCTTTCCCTTTCCTTGAAGGAAGATGCGGACAGATCGAGCCCATTGGATGAAAGTTTTGGCCATTCAATTTGTGGCCTTGTGATAGGAAGAGAGGGACCTTCGATAGAGCTGGTCTCTAAGGAGGTGCACCAGTCTCCATGTGACTGAGTTTTCTGGTTTTTCACCTTCCATGGTTGGATTGGTGAATAAAATTTTAGGGTTGGTTCAGATCGTGCTTTGATACCATGCGGGAAAAATGAACTTTATTTCCCTTAATCAAATTTGTACAATATAGGAGTATAAATAGGAAAGAAATCAAATTTGTACAATTACTCTAGGCCTAGAATAGGGAAAGAATAATTCTCCTATAATTGTTGTACTAAAAAAGGAAAGAAGATAACTACAGATTTGTAAGCTAGCTGTACAAATCAGAATAAATCTGAATCACAAATACTTAATTGATATCTGACAATCTCAACAAGTGTGTTCATGAGAAACTCATGAAAACTTGGTTTGATCTTGATTTTAGTCAAGAGAAAGTGTTAAAGTGTTTATGGGCCCTAGTGGTCCAATAGGCCAAGAAACTAAATTAACTAAAAGGGTTTTAATTTAAATAGAAATAAATTTTGAAAAATATCAAAGAGTTAAATTCGGATTTCAAGTTTAATCCAAATAAAAGTCATCATAAAAGTCCAACTTTTTGAGTAGTCTTGTGTAAAAATGAACTCCTAAGAGTCATCCAACCTTTGGGCCCTTGGTTTATGCCCAAAACCTTTAAAAAAGAGAGTCAAGGAAAGTCATCCAAAAATAATTCATGGAGTTGGGCTTAGATTAAAGTTGGACTTCAACTCTAATCCAACCTATTAACATTAAAACTTAGAAATTATTAGTGGGCTTAGCTAATTCAATTATCTAAGTTAATTAGTCTAATCTACTTAAGTTAATTAAGTAAGGAATAATTAATTAAGGCTAAAGTTAATTAACCTTAATGAAGATTAATCTTAATCTTAGTCAATAATTACTAATGAGGTATTAATTAGGTAATTAAGCCTTAATGATGAATAAGAACTAATTAATTATGATTAACCTTAATCAAATATAATTAAAAGCTTAATCCAAGGTTAAGGAAGAGATTAAGGGATAATTAGGAATTAATTAGGATCTTAAGTAAGGATTAAGACTTAATTAAGGAGGATTTAAATTAATTATAGTTTAGTTTTATACGAAGACTAATTATATATTAAGGGTTAAACCTAATCCTAATTAGACATACAAGACCAAATTAGGGTAGGTAATGCCATCCATAAGATACAATAAGTCTTAGTAAATTATAGGACTCAAGTGGAAATGATTATTGATTCTTAAAAGGAGAACATTAGTACAAACAACCTTAAAAGATTATAACCAACACACTCTTTCTTCATAAGACTTGAGAAGCTTAGTGAGAGAGTGCGGTTCCAACCCAAGATAGGGTTTGGTTTTCCTTGAAGGAAAGACATTAAATCAGGCCGTACCATGGTAAAGTGGTGACGTAGAATGATTTAATATGCTTTGCTTGTAAGGATTGTGTATGCTGAGAAAGCATTGTTTGGTTTTCCTTGAAGGAAAGACATTAAATCGGGTCGTACCATGGTAAAGTGGTGACGTAGAATGATTTAATGTGCTTTGCCTGTAAGGACTGTGTATGGTGAGAAAGCATTGTTTGGTTTTCCTTGAAGGAAAGACTTTGAATCGGGCCGTGCCACGGTAAAGTGGTGACGTAGAATGATTCAATGGACTTTGCCTGTAAGGATGAAATGCTGTAAGCATTGATTGTGTGACATGCATCATAAAGCATTAATGATGATCAAGGTTTAAAACCTTATGACCTATATGGCAGTGACACTTTGGTACAGTGTGAAAATTCTGTGGAATTCCCGTGTGTGTGCTCTAGTTACTATATCCTGCGTTAAGTGAGTTCATGTAAAGTGTTCTCACCCCCTTGTCTTTCTTTTTGTTGTCCGTTATTATCTTGGCACCTAAAAGGGCATGGACTCTGGAAGGATGCAAGTTGTACTGAAGAAGGGGCGGTGTTCAGGTCGAACCGGATCACGTTTAAGTCAAATGGTAGTGTCTAAGGTTGTAGTCAAATAGAGGATTCACTGCTTATGTGGTGTATTATGTTAAAATCCCATCCTAGAAGTACGTCATGTCCATTGTAAATTTCGAATAGTAACGAAATGATATGTTTAATACCAATGTACTTCTTTTGTTTTATCCCGAACATAATTTAATAATATGCTTTACAAAAAAAAATTATTATCAACTTTCCTCATTTTTATTAAGAGATAAATTAACAAATCGCAATCAAGTTAATCGTGAAATACCCGTCATGGGATGAGGGTGTTGCATATATCATATATGGATGATTTCTTTTTGCTAAAATATTTGTTTGGTGATATCACTGTTTATAACAAGCTTCTGAATTTATATGCATAAATTTTTTCATTATCTGAATAAACTACCTCCTTAAAGGACAAATAGCACAAATTCAAGGGGAGGATATTCTCTAAGATGTCGGGACTATGTAAGCTATATTTGAAAGGTTGTCATCATCAAAAAGGGGGAGATTATAAGGTCCAAGAATACTATTGAGATATTTTCATACTGACTAACTATCAAAATACACTTACTATAATTCTAAATATATGGACTAATGTTTCAAATTGAGATTGTTCAAATAGAAACAAGTAAAAGGATAAGAAGACCCACTGCAGAAACAAATCAGAAGAAACAAAGCATGTTCAAAAGATACAAATTCCGTTCAAATGTATTTTAAGTAAATCAATCAAGAAGAAACAATTGTTAAAGAAAGAAAGAATTGAGTAAGGTGAAAGCAAGAAAGCTATTGAGAAGAATCATGAGAAGATATCTCTGAGTAACTCCAGAAGAAATAATCTACCAGGAAATCCTCAGAAGATACATTCAAGTCAGCAAAGCTCAAAGCTTTCAAAAACCATCTTCTGACCTCTGATATTCCCTTTTCTATCATGAAAGGTAAATTGCAAAATTCTCTTAGAAGAAAGAAGAAAAGTTGCTATCATTATATTCAAAGCTCCAAGAAGAAAAGCTTTCAACATTGTTGAGATCTTGGCAAACGTACCAATATCACAACAATATAATAGTAAGAGAAAAAGGTTGTCGTATCCATAGGGAACGGTACAAAATAAATCCTTAGTGTTCACACTTATTGAGTAAGGGTAGATTTGAATGGTTGTTTGAGAAGATTTCAATAGTAAATCAAAATAAAAGATGAGAGACAGAAAATAGGGATACGGTTGAGCAAATTAAGGAAACTAGGATTGAACTTCGTTTATCGCACCCCTCTTGTATTTGGAAATCAGTGATATTTATGAATTTGTAATCATAAATATTGAAGCACAAATAAATATTATTTCATAAAAGGTTCCCACAAATATGAAATACTCAGAAACAATTCAGGCAGGTTCCCACTGTCACAAATTACCCCGCTTGAAGATCAGTTTTAAAGCTATCAATTCATCCTAGTTCCCACAATGACGAATTGAGTGTTTTCACCAATCAGATTTCATAAACCCTATTCCTAGTGTATTTAAGAAATCGCATAATAACTCCGGAACAAAGACGAAAGTTAAGCATTAAGAGTAGAATAAAAACACCAATATTATAAAATAAGGGATTCATAAATAACAAAGAGGATCCAAAATACAGTTGGGGATTGAATAGACTACATTCAATCCTAAAGGAGAGTTTAGCTACTCATGGTAGCCATTACAAACAAACTAGAGAGACTGTCACACTTTTCTCTAGCCCCAGATCTGCTCAGCGGCTCCGTACGTCTCTGTCTCCCGTCTCAATCCCTAAAAGTGCCTTTATAAATTGTTCTGGTGGGCTTTTGAGACTCCAATTGCAGCCCAATAAAAATTAGGTTACGTTTCCTGCGCTCTGTCTGTGCTTAGCGCAAGTGAAGCGCAGGAAACAGTGACTAACAGTCATTTCTACACTCCACTTGCGCTCAGCGCAGGTGGAGCGCAGGAAACAACATCTGCTTTTCCTGAATTGTTCTCTTTTGAAGCTTGTTTATTGTTGTTCTTGTCTTGTTTGCTGCTCTCTTGATGCTTTATCTGTTACTTTGCTTTTACTTGCAAAATCAACAGATTTTCTATCAAAATAGCATCAAATTCAATTTTGACTTAAATAATTACAAGAATTACATTTTAAGCCAAAAAGGGGTAGATTGGGTTATAAATTCAGCATTTTGCCCTCAATAGGGGTTGTAAATATATAGGAATTTTACGTAAATTTAACACTTATCAAATTCCCCCCAACTTAGCTTCTTGCTTGTCCTCAAGCAATTAAATCTCCTACAGACAATTGACTTCAATCCCCAATTGTGGTCCTGACTAATAAGGAAACAAATTCAAAATCTCTTGCTAGACAGCTGTCACTTTCCAAATATAAGATTATAATCAGAACCAAGTGGTGACTCCAATCCTCAATCAGAACAAGATAAAATGCATTCAAATTTTTCAAGAGCAGTAATCAAAACAACAGATGATAAATCAAGGAATTTCTCTCATTCTCACGAGTAAATGTTTCCCTCAAATTTTTCACTGCAGTTGAACAACTAAAATTGTTAGTCATTTCCAGTTAATAATCATGCACATGGTCAACATGGATCAAAAGGTCTTTCTCAGGTTGTAATGAGGCTGGGCTATCAAGAATTCATGGTTTTTCTGGATAATTCAAAATTACACAACTTTAAGAAAAGTCATCATATCTACAATTCAAACCAGTGTTTTGAATCACTCTCAATCCACTATATCATTCTTGACTTTGAACATTTATACACAATCGGCCTCTTTTTGGTAATTCACTCCATTTTATTGAACTTTAAAGATATAAACATACACCTTTTTTTAAGGGAGTGAATTCCAATATTGAGTATGCCTTTTTGTTGCAATTTCAATCTGCAAACTCATACCCATTCATATTGAATAAATTGCACCTATATGGCAGTGACACTTTGGTACAGTGTGAAACTGGTTGGGAAGGGTGCACTGGGTTTTGCAAAGAACGCCAGCGGGTCCGGTAAAGGACGCCAGCCCTGAGAATAGTCGAGTTCCAGAAAGGACATCATGAGACGTAGGTTAGCGCCCTACTGTCAAGTCCGAAGGGGTACAAACTTAGCTATCTTGTCGCTCTCATGGTTTCGGGGTCAGTGGAGATTGTCTGGAAGGACGCATAAAAGATTTGGCCAAAAGAAAATGAATGAGCAATGCTCTTTGTACTGATTGCTAGTACAGACTCTAACTCCTGATACGTTGTACATATATGGTCGGGCAGTTGCTGTGTGCACTGTGGTGGTGATTTTCCCTGGGCCCTCATGCATTGCATGGTACATAGTGGTTGTTTGCATTGCATGAGCATAACACATCATTTTATGACGTTGTGGCCTTCTATATGAATGATTAGATTCATTTTTGTGAAAATTGTGTGGAATTCCCGTGTGTGTGCTCTAGTATACTATATCCTGCGTTAAGTGAGTTCATGTAAAGTGTTCTCACCCCCTTGTCTTTCTTTTTGTTGTCCGTTATTATTTTGGCACCTAAAAGGGCATGGACTCTAGAAGGATGCACGTTGTTCTGAAGAAGGGCGCGGTGTTCAGGTCGAACCGGATCTCGTTTAAGTCAAATGGTGGTAGTGTCTAAGGTTGTAGTCAAATAGAGGATTCACTGCTTATGTGATGTAGTATTTTAAAATCCCATCCTAGATGTACATCATGTCCATTGTAAATTTCAAATAGTAACGAAATGATATGTTTAATACCAATGTACTTCTTCTTGTTTATCCCGAACATAATTTAATAATATGCTTTACAAAAAAAAATTATTACCAACTTTCCTCATTTTTATTAACAGATAAATTAACAAATCGCAATCAAGTTAATCGTGTAATACCCGTCATGCGATGAGGGTGTTGCATTTAGTGGTATCAGAGCAGTTCGGTCCAACCGGACTGTGAAGTTTGGGTTTGATAGTCGTATCGAGTCTAGTTTGATCCGGTTTAGGTGTTTTGGAGTCTTGCAAGGTTGATGTGCTTTTGACTACTCTGGTACAGGACAGTGGGACTGGCCACCCCAATGGTCTGTTCAGGTTAGGAGGGAGTGTGATAACTTGCAGTTGTGAGTTTTGGGGACACAAGGTTGATAATCTCAGCTTGAGTAGTTGTGGAGAAGAGGAAGGATGTCTTGGTCATCTGTATGATGAACATAGGTAGTTAAAGAGATGGAGTCATGTCGTCTATTGGGTTTTGTCTTCTTATTTGTGTCTTGAGTATAACCCCATGTGTTTGAATTAAGATTATCCTTTTCATGATTTTGTTTGGATTAATGAACGGGTGTGAAGTGATTGCTTCGTTTGTTTTGTGTGACTTTGGCATGTTAAAATTTACTTCCACTTGTATGCAGTAATTTACAACATGCTTATTGTTGAAATTAAATTGAGTTTTGAGTTTGAGAAAGAATATAGAAGTTGTATTTGAGTGTCAATTATTTAAAAAATCTTAAATAGATAGGTATGTATTTGTAAGGCACTTGGACATGCCTGTGTTTCTTCCTTGTGAGCTGAATTATCCTAATCCTTATCCTTAAGATCTCTCCTCTTTCCCTCATTAGAGTTTCTACCATTAAAAGTTAATCAAATTGAAGAATGAACCAAGTAATTAAGCTTCTAAAACGGGTTTGCTAAGACCTCTAGGTCTTGAGATTGTACATTAGTGTAGCCAATGGTTGATTTGACTTATGGTTGAGGTGCTGAGTGAGGCATCAAAATTCAGGGAAGGATGACCACTAAGGTTAGGTTCCCATTCCTTTAGTTGAGTGACCTAAGGGATTGATGATGGATTCGAGGTTGTAAATTCAAGGTTTAAGATGATTGATCATTGAGGTTTAATCATTAAGGTTTTGATATTGAGGATTGGTATTAATACCTCTCAAGGATGTGATTATTGAAAAAAAATGATTTGGTAAAGTGAGTTATAAGTAATTGATGACTTGGTGTATACTCAGGATAAATGATGATAGGGTTATGGAATAGGAATGACAAACATACGAATTGAGATTAGTTCTTAACAGTTAAGGCAAATTTGGATACCTGTTGATAGACTTGAAGTCTAAAAGGGTTTGACTGTGGAATGAGTGCCATGTTTGAAGTTTAATAGATACAACAGAGTATGATCACTATCTCTAACGGATTGATAAAATAAGGATTAGTAGAAATAATAAATCTGACATACAATGAGGGATTGTTGTATGTGCTGACTTTGATGATTAGAGATATGCTTAATTGATGCTTTTATAAATTGAAATAGGTATGTGAGTGAAATCTCATAAATGATTAGATTGGATTTGGTTACGAGTATGTTGATTAAGTATGATCTTGCTAAATTTTATAGGATTAGTTTATGCATTGATCTTGATAGGCTTAGATTCTCAAAGAAGAGTATATAAATAGGTGAATATATGGGCAAGATTTGAAAGTGGAAATAGTACACACTTAGGTAGGTGATGTTTCATGTAAGGATGCCCTAGGGGACAAATACAATCCCTGGAGGTATAACAACCATAAGGAATAAAAATAATAATAATATTCTCTAAGATAGGTTTAAAGATAGATTACTGCTATCTATATATCGAGACTATAGGTGATCTTACAATCTGCTTTGGACTTTACTGTGAATGCTATAGGTGTCTAGTAATTCCATCTGGATTGGTTGTTATTGGTATTCCTTTCCCTCCTCAGTGAACCCAATATTCTAGCCCCATTCAAGCCAACTTATCTTCATTCTTTCGTGCAATGTTCTCGCCTATTTCTAGGATCCAACGGGAGGTATAGGATTCTTTGTATTAACCTTGGGTTATTAAGGAGAAGTAGGTTAGAAGTGGAATGGTATAATTATAAGTCTTAGTTAGGTGGAAATAAAATTCTGGAGGCATATTTGTTTAGGAAAAGAACATAAGGTGGTGGTGAATGGTGAGACCTTCTTAGGAGTAACAACTTATGGAGTTAAGCCTTGGTTATAAGTGGTGATCGATGTTTAGGAAGGAAGATCCTACAACGATTAATATAATAAGTGATAGATAGGGCAAAAAACAACCTGATTCGTGAGTCAGAGGATTTCACCTTAATCGGATAGAAATAAACTTAAGATCCTTAAGAGAGAAAGAACTTAGAATCTTTATATCGGGAAGAAATGGAAGATTAACTAGATCAGTAAGAGTGCTGATATTAAGACCAAGGGAACTAATGTAATCATAGGTATAATAAACAACACTTGTGACTATTATGGGATTAGATATTCATACGTAGTGAAGGAAATGAACATCTTAGAGTTGTAAGGAAATAAGATATTGTAAGGGATCATTGGGAATCAGAATAAAATGTTAAGGAAAATAGTTATTGTGAGGAACATACGTTGGAAATTCCTAAGAAAATTTTTATAGGAGAACTTAGCTATTTGACTTATGGATTGAAACTGTGTTTCATTAGGTATTATGACTCTATGTCGACTATAAACCGAAATGGAGTGTCTATTTGCTTACCAAATACCCGAGGAAGGAGACGGGGTAGCATAGTATCACACCTCAAAAAGAATTAACCTAGCACTCTAGTTAGAATTAAGGTAGTATGAATGATGGTGGAAAGTTTGATAAGATCTGCTCATCGAAAATAGGTTCCTGATCAAATCTTATGGGATATTAGATCATACCGAAAAATTATTCGGTAAGGTGTTAGGTAAAGGTTTCAAAATTCACTACTGGTTGTTAGAGGAGAAGTAAGAGCTTGAAGCTAGGTTGATCTCAATTCAAGATATCACCCCTATATCCACGAGTAGTTTAAAATGATTATCCAACTTTTAGGGAACTCATAAGGTCTTATATGATTCAACTAGAAGAGTAACTCTTAAAGCTAAGAAACTAGATTTAGGCACTATCCAGTAATAGGGAACTTCAAATTTCGAAGGGACGAAATTTCTTAAAGGAGGGAGAAATGTAACACCCACAATTTCCCCTATCGGCATATAAATAAATAGAGAAAGTTAAAAATAATAATAATAGAATAATAATAATAAATTAAATATGAGGTATTTAGGAACTATTGATAAGGCAATCAAAATTTAGTATTTTTTGGCAATTTCCAACCACAATTGTAAATGATTTATTTTTAGAGAGGTGTTTGAGAAAATGACCTAGGATACCCTTAGTAATTATACGGGTAAGGAAAATATAGATTAATTATGAAAAATAACAAAAACATAAGGGGATCTATATTTTAGGTCAAAATAGTCTTAATAAAATTAATAATGAATTTTAGAAATTTATTCAGAATTTTCTGGCACTTTTGGCAAAAAGGACCAAAATGCCCCTGGTTAGCAGTGTAACCCCTATATCAACATATGAAAATATTGTGGGGAATAATATGGACATATACTTTGAACCTTAAAAATGGATTTGAAAATGATATTTATAACTTTATAGATTTTTTGTATGTAAAACTATAATCTTACCGCTAGCTCTTATAAAAATTTGACTATTGTGTGTAAAAATTGGGAAATAAGAAAATTTAAGTGAGAAGTGGGTTCTAATCACATTTTAGGCTTAAAATAGGTTTGAGAAATTATAAGAATTTTTCTGGAATTTTTGGGAAATTTCGGTGCAAAATTTCCATTTTTACTCTACTCTTTTGGAACCGGGCCCAAATACTCTTGATCCGGGCCAAAAAATTTGCACAACCCTTCCTTTCCTCCTTCTAGAAACGTGACATAAGAAGCATGGCACATAACTTGCTTTTACACTTCCTATGTCAAAGATGTAAGAAATGCCATTATGTTGTCATAAGGCACTTAACACTGTCCCATTTTCCTTTCAAACTTGCAAAACATTTTTCATCCCTCATATCCTCTCCTCCAAACCATGAACTCCCTCTCCATTTTCTCTCAATACTCCATTTTTCTTTAAAACACATTCAAGGCCAAGGTTCCATCTTTGAACCAAAGCTTCAAACACCTAGGCCTTCTAGCCTTGCAAAACTCTTGTTGGTGACCAAGGGAAGCATTTTGGGCTGTTTTGGGAGCTGTTTCAAGGGTTGTTGCTGCACCTTATTTTGAAGAAATTCCTTAGGTAAGGGGGGGGGAGAACCTTGAACTCTAGTAGCATTGGTGACTAGAGTTAAGGATTGCCCTTGATCCTTGTCCCCATCCCTTTTTCTTTGTAAAAATGAATTCTTGGAACCTATTTCCTTGAAGGAAATGGTTCGGATGTTTGCATGTGGTTGTATGTGTGTTTTAGAATTGTTATTGATGCTTGAAATGTTCTTGTTTGATGATATTGGATGCATGCAAATTGTGAAATTGGTTGGAAAGAAATTTTTCCCGTTTTTACACTAGAGCTGGGACCGTAAAATGGCGACTGCCAGATGCGTTCCACCGTTGGATCGAGCTGAAATGTTAATGGCAGTTCATAACATCATAATCTTCATTTGAACGATCAGATCGTTGATAGGAATTCTATATTGGGAGATATTTGATCTGCATAGTGGCTGTGTATTTGGGGTTTTATTGAAAAACTTGCTTGTTAATGTGTTTGTTTGGTGATTTTGGATGATCATGCTTGGATTTGGTGAATTTTTGAGATTGCTGGAAATTTTGGTGTTTTGATGAACACTCATAGTGTTCATCCTTGTTCTTAATGTTCTTATATTTGTTCATGAGAAACTCATGAAAAACTTTGTTTGATCTTGATTTTAGTCAAGAGAAAGTGTTAAAGTGTTTATGGGCCCTAGTGGTCCAATAGGCCAAGAAACTAAATTAACTAAAATGGTTTTGATTTAAATAGAAATAAATTTTGAAAAATATCAAAGAGTTAAATTCTGATTTCAAGTTTAATCCAATAAAAGTCATCATAAAAGTCAACTTTTTGAGTAGTCTTGTGTAAAAATGGACTCCTAAGAGTCATCCAACCTTTGGGCCCTTGGTTTATGCCCAAACCCTTCAAAAAAGAGAGTCAGGACTCAATCAAAAGTCATCCAAAATAATTCATGGAGTTGGGCTTAGATTAAAGTTGGACTTCAACTCTAATCCAACCTATTAAAATTAAAACTTAGAAATTAATTAGTGGGCTTAGCTAATTCAATTATCTAAGTTAATGTAAGTCTAATCTACTGTAAGTTAATTAGTAAGGAATACTAATTAAAAGGGCTAAAGTTAATTAACCTTAATGAAGATTAATCTTAATCTTAGTCAATAATTACTAATGAGGTATTAATTAGGTAATTAAGCCTTAATGATGAATAAGAAACTAATTAATTATGATTAACCTTAATCAAATATAATTAAGAAGCTTAATCCAAGGTTAAGGAAGAGATTAAGGGATAATTAGGAATTAATTAGGATCTTAAGTAAGGATTAAGACTTAATTAAGGAGGATTTAAATTAATTATAGTTTAGTTAACGAAGACTAATTATAATTAAGGGTTTAAACTAATCCTAATTAGACATACAAGACGAATTAGGGTAGGTAATGGCCATCCATAAGATACAATAAAGTCTTAGTAAATACTAGGACTCAAGTGGAAATGATTATTGATTCTTAAAAGGAGAACATTAGTACAACTACCTTAAAAGATTATAAAACCACACACTCTTCTACATAAGACTTGAGAAGCTTAGTGAGAAGAGTGCGGTTCCAACCCAAAGATCGGGTTGATTTTCCTTGAAGGAAAGACATTAAATCGGGTCGTACCATGGTTAAAGTGGTGACGTAGAATGATTTAATGTGCTTTGCTTGTAAGGACTGTGTATGTGAGAAGCATTTTTGGTTTATTCCTTGAAAGGAAAGACATTAATTATCGGGTCGTACCATGGTAAAGTAGGTGACGTAGAATGATTTAATGTGCTTTGCCTGTAAGGACTGTGTATGCTGAGAAAGCATTGTTAGGTTTTCCTTGAAGTGAAGACATTGAATCGGGTCGTGCCACGGTAAAGTGGTGACGTAGAATGATTCAATAGACTTTGCCTGTAAGGATGAAATGCTGTAAGCATTGATTGTGTGACATGCATCATAAAGCATTAATGATGATCAAGGTTGAAAACCTTACGACCTATATGGCAAGTGACACTTTGGTACAGTGTGAAACTGGTTGGGAAGGGTGCACTGGGTTTTGCAAAGAACGCCAGCGGGTCCGATATGGACGCCAGCCCTGAGGATAGTCGAGTTCCAGAAAGGACATCATGAGACGTAGGTTAGCGCCTACTGTCGAGTCCGAAGGGGTACAAACTTAGCTATCCTGTCGCTCTCATGTTTTGAGGTCAGTGGAGATTGTCTGGAAGGACGCATAAAGATTTGGCCAAAGAAAATGAATGAGCAATGCTCTTTGTACTGATTGCTAGTACAGACTCTAACTCCTGATACGTTGTACATATATGGTCGGGCAGTTGCTGTGTGCACTGTGGTGGTGATTTTCCCTGGGCCCTCATGCATTGCATGAGCATAACACATCATTTTATGACGTTGTGGCCTTCTATGTGGATATGATTAGATTCATTGTTGTGAAAATTATGTGAATTCCCCGGGTGTGTGCTCTAGTATATCTATATCCTGTGTTAAGTGAGTTTCATGTATAGTTTTCTCACCCCCTTGTGCTTTCTTTTGTTGTCCGTTATTATTTGGCACCTAAAAGGTCATGGACTCTGGAAGGATGCAAGTTTGTAACTGAAGAAGGGCACGGTGTTCAGGTCGAACGGATCTCGTTTAAGTCAAATTGGTAGTGTCTAAGGTTGTAGGCAAATAGAGGATCACTGGCTTATTGGTGTAGTATGTTAAAATCCCATCCTAGAAGTACGTCATGTCCATTGTTAAATTCGAATAGTAACGAAATGATATGTTTAATACCAATGTAATTCTTTCTTGGTTTTATCCCGACATAATTTAATAATATGCTTTACAAAAAAAAAATTATTACCACAACTTTCCTCATTTTTATTAAGAGATAAATTAACAAATCGCAATCAAGTTTAATCGTGCAATACCCGTCATGGGATGATGGTGTTGCATATATCATATATGGATATTCCTTTTTCTAAATATTTGTTTGTGGATATCACTGTTATAACAAGCTTCTGAATTTATATGCATAAATTTTTTAATTATCTGAATAAACTACCTTCCTTAAAGGACAAAGTAGCAACAAATTCAGGGGGAGATTATTCTCTAAGATGTCGGGACTATGTAGCTATATTTTGAAAGTTGTCATCATAAAAAAAGGAGGAGATTATAAGGTCCAAGAATACTATTGAGATATTTTCATACTGACAAACTATCAAAATACCTGCTAATAATTCTAAATATATGACTAATGTTCAATTGAGATGTTCAAATAGAAACAAGTAAAGGATAAGAAGACCCACTGCAGAAACAAATTAGAAGAAAACAAAGCATGTTCAAAAGATACAGATTCTGTTCAAATGTATTTTAAGTAAATCAATCAAGAAGAACACAGTGTGTTAAAAGAAAGAAAGAATTGAGTAAGGTGAAAGCAAGAAAGCTGTTGAGAAGAATCATGAGAAGATATCTCTGAGTAACTCCAGAAGAAATAATTTGCCAGGAAATCCTCAGAAGATACATTCAAGTCAGCAAGCTCAAAGCTTTCACAAAACCATCTTCTGACCTCTGATATTTCCCTTTTCTATCATGAAAGGTACATAGCAAAATTCTCTGAGAAGAAGAAGAAAAAGTGCTATCATTATATTCAAAGCTCCAAGAAGAAAAGCTTTCAACAATGTGAGATCTTGGGCAAGCGTACCAATATCAGAAACAATATAATAGTAAGAGAAAAAGGTTGTCGTATCCACAGGGAACGGTACAAAATAAAGCCTTAGTGTTCACACTTATTGAGTAAGGGTAGATTTGAATGGTTGTTTGAGAAGATTTCAATAGTAAATCAAAATAAAAGATGAGAGTACAGAAAATAGGGATACGGTTGAGCAAATTAAGGAAACTAGGATTGAACTTCGTTTATCGCACCCCTCTTGTAGTTTGGAAATCAGTGATATTATGATTTGTAATCATAAATATAGAAGCAACAAATAAATATATTTCGTAAAAGGTTCCCACAAATATGAAATACTCAAAACAATTCATGCAGGTTCCCACTGTCACAAAATTACCCCGCTGAAGATCAGTTGTTAAGTTATCAATTCATCCTAGTTCCCACAGTGACGAATTGAGTGTTTTCACCAATCAGATTTTATAAACCCTATTCCTAGTGTATTTAAGAAATCGCATAATAACTCCGGAACAAAGATGAAAGTTAAGCATATAAGAGTAGAATAAAAACACCAATATTATAAAATAAGGGATTCATAAATAACAAAGAGGATCCAAAATAAAATTGGGGATGTGAATAGACTACAGTTTAAGTCCTAAAGGAGAGTTTAGCTACTCATGGTAGCCAGTTACAAACCAACTAGAGAGACTGTCACAACTTTTCTCTAGCCCCAGATCTGGCTCAGGCGGCTTCCGTACGTCTTCTGTCTCCCGTCTCAACATCCTAAAAGTGTCTTTAAAATAAACTGTTCTGGTGGGATTTCTGAGACTCTGATTAAAGCCCAATAAAATGAGTTACTGTTTCCCTGCGCTCTGTCTGTGCCTTAGGCGGCAAAGTTGAAGTGCAGGAAACAGTGACTAACAGTCATTTCTACACGCCACTTGCGCTCAGCGCAGGTGGAGCGCAGGGAAACAACATCTGCTTTCCTGAATTGCTCTCTTTGAAGCTTGGTTATTGTTGTTCTTGTCCTTGTTTGCTGCTCTCTTGATGCTTTATTTGTTACTTTGCTTTTACTTGCAAAATCAAACAGATCTTCTTCAAATAGCATCAAATTCAATTTTGACTTAAATATTACAAGAATTACATTTTAAGCAAAAAGGGGTAGATTGGGTTATAAATTCAGCATTTTGCCCTCAATAGGGGTTGTAAATATATAGGAATTTTACATAAATTAACACTTATCAAATTCCCCCCCAACTTAGCTTCTTGCTTGTCCTCAAGCAAGAAAATCTCCTACAGACAATGGACTTCAATCCCCAATTGTGGGTCCTGACTAATAAGGAAATAAATTCAAAATCTCTTGCTAGACAGCTGTCACTTTCCAAATATAAAATTATAATCAGAATCAAGTGGTGACTCCAATCCTCAATCAGAACAAGATAAAAATGCATTCAAATTTTTCAAGAGGCAGTAATTTAAAACAACAGATGATAAATCAAGGAATTTCTCTCATTCTCACGAGTAAGTGTTTCCCTCAAATTTTTCACTGAAGTTGAACAACTAAAATTGTTAGTCATTTCCAGTTTAATAATCATGGACATGGTCAACATGGATCAAAAGTTCTTTCTCAGGTTGTAATGAGGTTGGGCTATCAAGAATTCATGGTTTTTCTGGATAATTCAAAATTACACAACTTTAAGAAAAGAGAGCATATCTACAATTCAAACCAGTATTCTTAATCACTCTCAATCCACCATTTTATTGAACTTTAAAGATATAAACATACAACTCTTTTTTTAAGGGAGTGAATTCCAATACTGAGTATGCCTTTTTGTTGCAATTTCAATCTGCAACTCATACCCATTCTTATATTGAATAAATTGCACCTAATCATTTACAAGGCTGGGGTGCATCAAGAAAAATAAAAATTCAGGCTCAAATGGGCTATCAAAAATAGGAAAAAAATTTATTCACAGGTTGGCTATTTGGCACTGAGCAATTTATATATTACAAGATGCCTTAATCACTTCCATGTTTTCATGCACAGAATAAATCCAGAAACTCAAGCAATAGCAGTTGACAAGCAACGGTGAAACTCTCAAAGTGTTTAGTCTCACAAAATCACCGGCTTATGGCTATTTTTCCTTGATAAAATCACCATTGAAATTAATTAACTACCTTGATGCTTTTCCTGCACAATATCCTAATCCTAACTGATTATGGACTTAAACACAAAATTCCTTTTTCCTCTCCTATTCAGTTAGTTAGGCTGCCTAGTTTTAAGATTGAAATTGAATTCCTTAAAATCCCTATTCCTAAATCCTAAGTTATATAAAAATTATCCTAAAAAGAAACAAAATAAATCCTACACAATAATAAACATACTGGAATCCATATTGCATAAAAGTAATTAGTCAATAATGTCAAATACAATACAATCAAATGAAAGAAAATAAAAGAAAAAAGAAACGAAAAAAATGAAAAGGAAAAAGAAAAGAAAAAATTGAAATCAATCCTCATCCTCTGCATCCTAGATGTCCTCATCTTGTCCATCTCCATCACCACTGCTATCACGCCATCTGCTACCAACCCCACCTCCCCCTGGAATAATAGGCATGTCCCCAAGCCACTACAAATAAGTCTGAAACTGGTCTGGTAGCATGCCTGGGGTAAGGGTCCGGCTTAGTGTGATACAAATAATCCTAGAGGTGAACTAGCCCTCTGTAGATAGTGGAGTTCTGACGAAACCGATGCTCCACATAAAAGGGATAAGGTAAGTCCATCTGGTGGTTGTTGCTGCTGTGGTGGTGGCTACTGTTGCTGTGGGTCTGGAGGTGGGTCCAATCCTTTCTGTGTGTAATGCAGTTGGCCTCAACTGTACCCCCTGGTCATAGGAGTCTTGATAGGAGCGGTGGGATGTACATCAATCCCCTGAGTCTGGCACAGGCAGTGATTAGCGCAGGAAATCCTAAACTGATTCTAGAGCGTGCACTGCGAACGCTTCACAGCTGTCACCACCAGGTCTGGTATAATTTGTAAGATATAACTTTGGCAATGTCATATACTTCCTAGTAAGGACACAGTATATAAAATGTGTCGTCTCCATGATGATGTCTAACACATGATTGGTTAGCTTGATGTTAGCCAACACTAGGTCCTTCCTGGAAATATCCCGCAGGTCCTTCCTGAAAATCCTGGCACAGCCTCCCTGTAGGCGTTGATATCATAAGTGTGTCCTGGTAAGCACAAATACTCAGCAGTCATCCTATCCAGATCCTCATTACCATATATGCCAATGTCATGTAACAGCTGGTGATATTGGCAAACTATCTGCTCCTCATCATCAAGGCCAGGGCTGCCTAGAAAATCATTGATCGCATCGCGATCATAGTGCACCCAATGTCCTCTCACATAGGACCTCCTCTCAGCTCCACCTCCAGGCACTCCTATGGCGTTGACATAGAACTCCCGGACTAGCTCTAGGTCGAAATTCCTATCAGGCTCGGCTACTCTCCACCTGTGCCTCCTGGAGATCTTATTGTTGAAGTCGTCAAACTCCCCCGGATGGAGTGCCACTGGCCCCTCCTTAATGAATTTACAGTTCAAAAGAGAACTATGTGCTTCAGCAGCTGCGGAGCTCTTGAACTTCATTGGATCATAGTTGGGTTCATCACAAGCCCTCTTTCCTCCTTTACCTCTCATGGAGGTACCAGTAGTATCGGTGATCTTGGTGTGAGCCATCTGAAAAAATTTAATATAATCGGAATTAGTGTTAACTGCTTTGTAAACAGAATTGCTCAGCCCAATGATCAATATTAATGATTATGTAATGCATGCACAGTTCATGAAAGCAGTTTCATTGGAGCCAATTTAATTCCAAAAATAGAGCAATCATTATCATGCATTATCTGGCTCAATCTACAAGATTGTTCAATCAAATAGGATGGTTCAAATGATTTAGAAAGAAAATTTCAAATTTCATGAAATGGTTAGTGTGAAACAGAACGCTAACATTTTCAATAATAACAGCTTGTAAGAATCAATGAACACGCTAATCAGTCACCAATTGATTGATCAATCATAACCACCATATTACCAAATGCCAAATACAACAATCTCAAGATCATGCAAAACTATAAGCCAAATGAGTCAATTAAAGCATGTCCCTTAATGAAACCGCATACTCAAAACAGGGCATTCAAATTGGTAAATGGTATTAAGCTCAAATAACTAATGTATTCAAACATGCATCAATGCAAAATTATTCATGCAATGATCAGTGTAAAATTTGAGCAAAAATAGAGTATTAATATCACTAACCAGAATAACTTGCAAACTCACCTGAGCAAATTAAAAAACACAACCAGTTTCACCACTTTAACCCAACCAGTATTTAATCCAAAGGCTTCAGTGATTAAATAATCTTAAAACATGTAATTCTAAAAGCTAAGTTTACTAACCTAAAGGTTTACTCAACCAACAGAAAACAAGAGTGAACAAGAATTTCAATCAGTAAAAACAACTTGAGAACATGAGAACATACCTTTAACTGCAAATAATCAAGATTGAAGAAGGTTTGTGAGTGGAAAAAGTGAAAGGAAGCTTGAAAAAACTCAGAGCAACGGCACACAAGGGAAGACAGGGGAAGGAGAAATGAATGACTCACCCCTATTTTCATTTCATTAAGCAAAAGCGCGCATTCTGCGCTTCACCTGTGCTCAGCGCAAATGGAGCGCAGGTAGCAGTTTCAAATTACTGAGCTCCTGTGCTTCACCTGCGCTGAAGCACAGAAAACATTGACAAATTGTTATTTCTGCGCTTCACCTGCGCTCAGCGTAAGTGGAGCGCAGAAAACAGAATGAATTTTTTTGCAATTTCAGTCAAGTTTCTTCTACTTCCTTATGATTGAAAATTTTATTTTGTTTTTCCACAACTTACTTGCATCAATTCTTGAAATTTCCTAAATCTAAAAAAAATCCTAACTATCAAACAAAATTTATGCATACAAAAACAAAACGAAAATAATTTAAATTTTAAAATTTTTAAAACACTGGGTTGCCTCCCAGGAAGCGCTCGTTTAACGTCATTATCGCTTGACGCCTATTTTACTGAAGGAGGTTTTATCTGGAGAATGATGGTGGACTCTGGTTTTCCACTGGCTGAAATCCATCCACCATACCATCCTTTTGTTTTGTCCTTAGCTCCTTCACTCTCTTCATCATCAGATTGATGTTGATTTTTTTTTCTCTTTTTAAAATGAAATTCCACCATGGATTCCTGTAGCTGCTTCTTCCTTCTTGTAGGTTTCTTCTGAAGATTTTTTAGGACTTTCTTCTTCTCCTGCTTTTTAGGAACATTATAACATCCAGTTCCTTTTCTTTTTAGTCCTTGCAGTTGTGGTTCAAAATGAGTGCGATAGATCCCATCAGTAGGATCTAATTCCAATCTATCTGATAGTTCAGATTGTTGGGAAATTTCTCTGTCCAAATGGAAAACAGTACTCTCATCATGAGAGCTAAGTTTAAACCTTCCTTTATCAACATCAATTATCATCTTGGCAGCTTTCATAAAAGGTCTTCCCAGAATTAAGGGGACATCAGTATCCTCCTCCATATCCATCATCACAAAGTCAATTGGAAACATAAACTTGTCTATTCTTAAGGGCAAATCTTCAATTATTCCATAAGGATATGTTGTAGACTTGTTTGCAAGTAGTAAGACTATATTTGCAGGTTTGACCTTTAAATCACCCAGTCTTTTGAACATTGATAAAGGCATGAGATTGAAGCTAGCTCCAAGATCTAGGCAACGCCTTTGTGACTGGTAAAGTACCAACAGTGACTGGTACAGTGAATATGCCTGGATCTAATGACTTTTCTGGTTTGTAACTCCTTTCTGACTTCTCTACCTTCATCTCAACTTCCTCTGAATCTGTACTTGATTGACCATATTCTTCCACAATATCTTCTTCTAGCAGCTCCTCTTCATATGTTAAGTCATCCTCCAAATCACTTTCCTCTGATGTGTTTCTGTTTGTAGTAACTGGATTGCATTGCTCCTTGGGATTTGTTTGGGGGTTAGCAGTAAATTACCCCTTATTATGTTCTGCCATATCCTGGCTAACTTGCCAACTTGTGTCTCTACATTTCTGAGGGATGCATCTGTATTCCTCTTGTAGGCATCAAATGACTGTATAAGAGCATCAATTTTCTCATCCAATTTTGACAACCTGTCATGTACTGGAGTGTAGCTTTGTTGTTATTGCTGCTGATAGGGAGTCTGTCTATTGGATGTCCATGCATGTTGTCTCCACCCATAATTGGTGTTCTGATTATTTCTCCAACATTTATGAATAGTTGTTTTAGACCTGGTTGTTGTTGGAGAAATTTCCTGGTCTCCCTTGATTTCCCATATAGTTAACTTGCTCTTCCTCAATCTCTGATAAGAGCAGTGGCCATTGGGATGATCACTTCCACAAAAGTCACATGTCAATTGTGGGGACTGGCCAGGATGAGACTGTACTGCATGCAACTGTTGAGGAAGTGTAGTCATTTGCTTGGGAGTGCTTCTAACTGTTGAGTAATGAGCTTATTCTGAGCTAAAAGTGCATCAGTAGAGTTTAGCTCTAACACTCCCTTCTTCTGAACTGATTGTCTCCCATGCTGAGCTTGCTGATCATTTAATGCAAAATTGTCAATAATTCTGGTGGCTTGCTTGCACCCACTGACATAATTGTGCCTCCTGCTGCAGCATCTATGATCATCTTGGTGTCAAGTCTGAGTCCATTGCAGAAGATGTTCAGTTGTGCAATATCTTCCAGGCCATGTGATATGAATCCAAAGGGTTGGTTTAGGATTCTGAATAAGGACCCTAGGAATTATAGTTGCTGCCTTATCAAAATTGAACAAAGAGTAAGAGAACCATGTGCACCAAAATTAAAATAAGAATTCAAACACAGAATGGGAATCAAAACTATATCAAACTCAGCGAGGAAAATGACTTCAAGAAGTGCATAATTTATATATTTTTTCTGCGCAGATTTGAGACCAATTTAGATATCCAAATATACCAATTCATGTGAAGAAAATATAGTGCTGATTGATGATAAAAAACAGCGCTTAAAAATGAACAGAATCTGGATACAATTTAATTGATTGAAGTCAGCGCTCATTCACAATTTTCCTGGGCAGAAATGGTATGAATGGAAAGAAAGAAAAATGGAGATGAAAGTGACAAAATTCACACTTCCAAGGATGGAAGATATGCCTATGAGATTACACACACAAAGGAATAGAAATTGCCTATGATAAACCTCAAAATTTTGGATTGCCAAGAACCCAAAAGGAGAGAATAACTCAACCAGTTTTAACCAAAATGTATTCTTCCCTTACATATGAGTTGAGCACATAATATATATCCTAATACCACCATCAGCCCATGCGCAGGATGCTTGGCCTTTTACATTCAGCCAAAGTTACAAAAATAAGGTCAATGAAATAATAAAAAGGAAACTACTAATTGGCAGCTTAATAACAAAGTGTAACTGCCCAAGTAAATTAAACATTCAGCCTACACTAGATAACCATGTTGGGTGCAAATTTAATAGGAAATGTAAGACCCAAAAATAATTTAAATTGGAAAAACAATTCAGCCAATTTAAATAAGCATTCTGGCCGCAATTTTAAAAAGCAAATTGTAACAACCACTTTCCCTTTTATTTACATAAAAATTCAGCCTACAATGCCTCCAAGCTGGCCATTCCAAATCAACAATCTTAATGTTCCTTTCTTGAGTTGAAATTATGGCAAGTTACCCTTCAAATGATCAATTTGTGCTTTAGTCTTCAAGGTTTTATTCTCTTGAAGTTGAAATGAAATAAAAGGCTTTGCATCATTCCTTATTCTCATCATTCCCTCCTTCTTCGAGAAGATTCGTCCTCGAATCTAAGGCTTTATTCACTTGAAATTGAGATGAGCATACCCAACCTCTAGGATCAAATACAACTTGTAAAAATTCAGATTGGTCGTTCCTTCCTTATGCATCAAGGAAGTCTTCCTTTTTTATTTCCAAACCCAAACACCATGATCAAGGGCAATTCTTCTTGTCAAACAAACCTGCAGAATTTCTTTATCAAACAAATGCAATTCAACCTCAAAATCAAAAGACTCCATGTGTTTGTCTTCAATATCCTCATGAGTCTGGCTTTCAATAGTGGGCTGGATGTACAATGGAGAATTAGGAATGATATCAACACAATTCTTTCTCAAACTTGGCAACTTATGGTGTGTTTCATTCACAATTACATCATCTTGCCCCTGTAAAATAGTATCACAAACAAAAGAAGAAATGACATTAGAATTTAAAATTTCCTTACTCATTTTCTCTCTTTCCTTTTCTATTTCTATTATTCTCTCCTCTTTTCTTCTCTTTCTTTTTCTTCTTTTCTCTCTATTCTTCTTTTTCTTTTTCTATTTTTATTTCAATTTCAGCTGATCATCACGTACAACGTCGGATGATACACATATCAACTTAATCCTTCGTCCACCATGCACAAAAGAAATAGAAGGCCTCTCAGGATTTATAATTTTATTATACAACCATGGCCTCCCTAATAGCATATGGCATGTCTCAATGGGTGCAATATCACAAAGAACTTCGTCTTCATATTTCCCAATAGAGAATTTAATCGTTGCTTGTCTATTTGCAGTAGGCAAGTGTAACTTCTCAACCACCCTTCTACTCACAACATTTCTAAAATTGAATTCATCTACTACAACAAAGAACAAATGACCTTCGAAGGAACACCTGGTATGGAAGATCTCCTTTTATAATCTACCATTGTAAATCAAACAAATTAAAAGTAACAAGATAACATGTAGTTGTTGTTTGAGAAACCTTACCCACTCAAGTGTTTGCACACAATTTAGGCTTTTACTATAATGAACACTTTGCCCTCTTCCCCTCTATTTCTCCTTGAATTCTTATCAAACCAAGAAGAGAAAACACAAGGTAATCCCACCAATTTGTGTGCAGCCAATAAAAACTAGAAAAGCTAACAAAAATGACTCAAATTGATGTGAACCCAACCGGGTAAGAATAAAGAAGATGGTGACATGGCTTTAAATGAAGTGACAGTTGCATTTAATGCAACTACCAGTTGAAGAATCATCATTTAACATGGAATGAAGCCATGTGAGGCAGCCAACTTAGCCTTCAATTTGCTGATTTAATTAGTTTTATTTGTTTTAATAAACTTTAGGGAGTTACAAGACACAAAGTTTTAATTTCTGGTGGTTACAAAACAAGGTTATAATGTTGTTTAATTGCATTAAAACCTTGTGTCTAGCCGTTGGAACAAGCTTGCTAGGTACGGCTGAACCTGGGACATTTTTGAAGCTACATGTAGACCCTTTAGCTAGCCAAAGGTTGCGGCCAACATGTGATAGAATGGCTGAGTTATATGCCATCAATGTGCGGCTAGCATGTGCTTGAATTGGCTGAATAAAGAGTCATCAAATAGGTGCCAACAAGGAAGTAAATTGGGGAGTGAATAGCCATCAAAGTGGCGGCCAACATCATGAAGAGGAAGGTTACAAATTGAATGAAAACTTGATGAATTGGGGCTGTTACATGCGACCACTTATTGGCTGATTCATTAGCTACTTTAATCCATGTTTGGTGGTTACAAGTCAAGGAATAATGCAGCCACATGTGCCTAAAATGCTGGCTAGAATTTGCGGCCATCTAAGCTAGTTTAGACCGAGTTTATTAGCTTAATTTATCTCTTAAATTAATTTAATTTGTAGTAGTTTTAATTAGGGTTGCTTGGTATATGTATGAGGGGTATTTTTGGGAGTAATTTGGGCGTGAAGGTGCAGCTGATTGCATGACCCTATTTCACCTTGTAAACTCTATAAATACATGCTTCATGCATGCAAGAAGAGGGAGATGTTTTATGCCAAGTTTATCAATATAAGTGAAAGTGATTTTCTCTTTAGTGAAAGTGATTTCCTCTAAATTTCTTGCTAGTCAAGAGTTGAAGATTATCAAAGGTTCTTCACCTTTGTGTGTGTATCTTCAAGGGCTTATCTTTCAAGTCTTGAAAGTGTGACGTCCATCTTCTATCATTTCTAATTTTCCTACTTCTTCTAGTTTGTTCAAAAACCTATTTTTCCTATACGTGCTACTTGAAATATATGCGATTTATTTTTCAAGTAATCAAAGGTTGAATATTAGTTTTTGTCATCCTTCTATTTTATTTTAAAAATAGTGTTTGAATTCCCAAGAAAAGAGAAAAAGAAAAGAAAATAGCAAAAAGAAAAGAAAAAGAAAAAATTGCAAGAATAGAAAAGGTGCTTGTCAAGAAAGGTGATATTTTATTCAGAATTTTTCTAAGGTCCATTCGAAATAGAACCTCAAGGTTCATATCATTTGGTAATCAGAGCTCCGGTTATTAGAAATTTTTCTGAATTCTTCTTTCTAACAAATACTATTTCTTCTTAGCTTTTCTTTTGTTATTGTTTTCTTGACTGCACGCAGGTTGGTGAATTATTTGATTATTCTCCTCATTGGTGTGGTAAGAAATTTAAGAGAAATAGAGTGGAAAAAGGCAAGAGAGTTACGTCTTAGAAAAAAGCCAAGTATTGTGTGCAAACACGAGAGTGGTGAGGTTTCTAAACACCTAACATAATTTTTTTCTGTTACGTTTTTTCTTGTTCTTTATCATGGCAGAAAGGGTAGGAGAATTCTACATGATTAGAAGACTTCTTGGTAGCCAAACCGTGGACAAAGAGGAAAGCCAAAGGGAGAACATCTTTCACACCAGATGTTCAATCAATGGTAAAATATGTTTGGTGATTATTGATGGTGGTAGTTGCACTAATGTGGTTAGTTCCAGATTGGTAGACAAGATGAAATTGGACACAAAACCACACCCTAGGCCATACAAGCTTCAATGGCTTAGTGAGGAAGATGAAGTGCACGTGAAAAGGCAAGATGAAATTCCTTTTTCAATAGGAAAGTATCAAGACAAGGTGACTTGTGATGTGGTACCAATGGAGGCCAGCCATATTCTCCTTGGGAGGCCGTGGCAGTATGATACTAGAGCTATCCATGATGGCTTTACAAATAAAATTTCTTTCATGTACCATGACAAAAAAATTATTTTGAGGCCTTTAACACCGAGAGAAGTTAGTGAGGATCAAAATAAATTGAGAGAAAAGATTGCTGAAGAGATGTTGAGTGAGAAATTTGAAAAAGAAGAGCAGATGAGAGAAAAAGAGCGAAGAGATTTTATTTGTTAATGATTTTTCTTCTACTGTTTGTGATGTTAATTTTCAGGAACAAAAGGATGGGGATGTGAATGAAATACACCAACTTCCATGTTTGAAGAGGAAGTTTGTCAACATTATTCCTCAAGCATCACTATACATCCAGCCCACTTTTGGAAGCCAATTTCAAAAGGATTTTGCAAACGAAAACATGGAAACGTTTGCTTGGTTATATAAGAATCATACAACACACTTTCAAAAGCCTTTTGGGACTACAATATTTCTGTTTGGAAAATCAAATTTGCAGGTCCAAGATAAAAGAAGAATTTCTCTTGAATCCAGTTTTTGGGTTTGTGCACTCCAGAGGAAGACTTCTTTGAAGCATGAAGAAGATAAGAAAAAATCTGAATTTGTACAAGTTGTGTTTGATCCAGGAGGTTGGGATTGTTTGTTTTAATTTATTAGCAAATAAAATTAGTAGGAAAATAAAGCCTTCAGATTCGGGACGAATCTTCTGGAAGAAGGAGGGTATGATGTGAATCCAACCAGGTAAAATTGAATAGGAAGTTGGCTGAGTTTATTTCTTGTTTCAATTAATTAAATAAATGGCTGAATCAATTTCATCACATGGGGCGGCCAGTTAAGGGACTTGAAGGCTGAATTATGATTCAAGAGACAAGGGGAGTTACAAAATAATTTGGCAATGAAGAGTTGTTACAACACTTAAAGGGGGCGTCCAACATTTAACACATGGGAAGTTACAAATTGATGGAGCAACTAGCAATCAATTTTGGGGTTGTTATGTCTTCCATTTGGAGCGGCCAATTCATGGCTGAATCATTAGCCTTTTTATTTCTTGTTGGTTGTAACAAAACTATGTGTAAATATGTGGCCACATGTGGGTAAATTGTAGGCTGATTGTTTAATGCTTTGCTGGTAGTTTTTCTCTAAGTTTTTAATATCCATTAGTAGAATTATTAGAGGTAATAATCTGGCTGAATTCAAAGAGACTTGCATGGTGCGCATGGACTATAAATAGTACGTACAAGGTATGCATAATTGTTAAGTTAAGTTTTATTCAGAATTTTATGAATTGGAGAGTGTTTCTCTAAATTTCTTGTTAATTCAAGAATTGAGTCTTATCAAAGGTCCTTCATCCCTTTGTGTGTATAACTCTTAGGCTTATCTTCCATCCTTGGAAGTGTGACGTCTAACAATTTCCACTCCATCTTCTTACCTTTTTCCATTTTCTCGTTTTAAACAATTTCCCAAATTTCTTACTTATTAGCATTCCAACCTAGATAGATCCGTAAAACGAATCCACCCCCTTCGATTCTCGTCACAAATGAAGCACAAAGAAGGTAACAAACAATTAGGACAGCAACCTGAATTTTAGACACCAACAAAGGAAAGGAAATTGACTCAAATTGGATGCAAAAGGATGTAGCAAAATATGCCAAGACTGGGCACTCAATTAAGGATACAAAACAACCACAAATACACTCAAAACTTGCACAAAACTAACTCAATAAAGGTGTAGCCACAAGCAAATTTTTTTTTTAGAAAATTAGGTGCAGCCACAAGTAGAATATTGGACAAATAAGGTGCAGCCACAAGCAAAGTTTTGAGCAAAATATGGGGCAGTCAATTTCAGAATGCATGGACACAAACAGCGAACATAAATTTGGCTTAAAATGAAGCCAATAGGTGCAGCAAAATTCAACAAGTATGTGTAATATAGGTGCAGCCAAAACAGATTTGGCAACTAACAAGGTGTAGTAATTTTTCCTTCAAATCAACCACAATATTACCTTAACAAATGAAAATTTCTAGCATGAACCATTCAGCCAAAATTTATTTTTAACTCATTTTGAATGTTTTCTTTTCTTTTATTTCTATTCTATTTTTCTTATTTTCAGAATTCTCAATTGTTTTCAAGGCCTAACTTTTGCAATGGTTCAACTAATAGAGATGACAAAAAAGGTAATATTAATGATGATAAAAAATCAAGGAAAGAATATACCTGAAGTGCGGCCTTGCAATTCCTAGAAACTGGAGCTCTGATGACCAAATGATATGAATTCAGAGGGTTGGTTTAGGATTCTGAATAAGGACCCTAGAAATTATGGTTGTTGCCTTATCAAAATTGAACAAAGAGTAAGAGAACCATGCGCACCAAAATTGAACAGAATTGAAATAAGAATTCAAACACAGAATGGGAATCAAAACTATATCAAACTCAGCGAGAAAATAACTTCAAGAAGTGCAGAATTTATTTAATTTTTCTGCGCAGATTTTTAGACCAATTTAGACATCCAAATATACCAATTAATGTGAAGAAAATATAGTGTAGATTGATGATAAAAAAATAGCGCTTGAAAATGAACAGAATCTGGATACAATTTAATTGATTGAAGTCAGCACTCATTCATAATTTTCCTGGGAAGAAATGGCGTGAATGGAAAGAAAGAAAATGGAGATGAAAGTGATAGACTTCACACTTCCAAGGATGGAAGATATGCCTATGAGATTACACACACAAAGGAATAGAAATTGCCTTTGATAAACCTCAAAATTATGGATTGCCAAGAACCCAAAAGAAGAGAATAACTCAACCAGTTTTAACCAAAATGTATTCTTCCCTTACATATGAGCTGGGCACATAATATATATCCTGATACTATCAGCCCATGCACAGGATGCTTGGCCTTTTACATTCAGCCAAAGTTACAAAAATAAGCTTAATGAAATAATAAAAAGGAAACTAGTAATTGGCAGCTTAATAACTAAGTGTAACTGCCCAAGTAAATTAAACATTCAACCTACAATTGATAACCATGCTAGCCACAACTTTAATAGGAAATGTAACACCCAAAAATAATTTAAATTGGCAAAACAATTCAGCCAATTTAAATAAGCATTCTGGCCGCAATTTTAAAAAGCAAATTGTAACAGCCACATTCCCTTTTATTTGCATAAAAATTCAGCCTATAATGCCTCCAAGCTGGCCACTCCAAATCAGCAATCTTAATGCTCCTTTCTTGAGTTGAAGTTATAGCCCTTCAAATGATCAATTTGTGCTTTAGTCTTCAAGGTTTTATTCTCTTGAAATTGAAATGAAATAAAAGTAGAAAGATGAGTGTGTGGATCTTCATGATCCAATCCTGTGAATTGATGGGCACTGATGAGACTCAAGAATGTCAGCTTCATCTCCAAAGATTTTGCAGTAGCAGGTACAACTATGCTTGAAAAGTATCTAGGTCGTTGTTGCATGACATTAGCTACTCATGGTAGCCATTACAAACCAACTAGAGAGACTGTCACACGTTTCTCTAGCCCCAGATCTGCTCAGCGGCTCCATACGTCTCTATCTCCCGTCTCAATCCCTAAAAGTGCCTTTATAAACTGTTCTGGTGGGCTTTTGAGACTCTGATTGCATCCCAATAAAAATTAGGTTACATTTCTTGCGCTCTGCCTGCGCTCAGCGCAGGTGAAGCGCAGGAAACAGTGACTAACAGTCATTTCTGCGCTCCATTTGCGCTCAGCGAAGGTGGAGCGCAAGAAACAACATCTGCTTTTCCTGAATTGCTCTCTTTTGAAGCTTGTTTATTGCTGTTCTTGTCCTTGTTTGCTGCTTTTTTATGCTTTATTTGTAACTTTGCTTTTTACCTGCAAAATCAACAGATTTTCTATCAAAATATCATCAAATTCAATTTTGACTTAAATAATTACAAGAATTACATTTTAAGCCAAAAAGGGGTAGATTGGGTTATAAATTCAACATTCTGCCCTCAATAAGTGTTGTAAATATATAAAAATTTTATGTAAATTTAACACTTATCGAACAACAACTACATCAGAAGAAGAATAAGTTGACTTAAAACAATTATTTAAATATTTACTGGGTATGCTCCTCATTCAAGTATAATTACATAAAGAACCAGTAATTCTTACACAAAGTCAAAATGAAAATAAAAAGGAATCAAGTTACCAAATGAGTTTCCTACTGGAGAAGATACATGCTTCAGAAGAAATGCTCATCAGAAGACAGGACCAGTCAAACCAAGGAAAGAGAAAAAGCTGCACATGACAGTGGCAGCTGCTGCACCTCCAGCTGGTAGCTTGTCTTCCTCTCCAAGGCATTTCCAATGGCTATATTCCATCTCTTTGGCTATAAAAAGAATCCTTCTCTTCCAAAATTAAACACACAGCAGAACCAGCAGAAGAAGCACCAAAAGTCTCTGAAATTACAGTTATACCTTATGCAGAATTTTCACTTTCTGTATATCCTTCTGTTTTGAGATAAAATAGTTAGGAAAGTGAGAAATAGTGTGTGTTGGCTCAAGTCTCTTAGTTGTGCTCAATTTTGTGTAATCTTTGAGCCTTTATTCCTTGTATTTTCATCACACATCCTTCTGTAACACTCAAGAATTTGAAAAGAGTTACATTCTCTAGAGAGATAATTAGGTTTAGTCTACAAAAGTGAGGTGTGCCCTGCTGTTTGCAGAAAAACTGTTGTAAGAGCCTGTAGAGGTTGTAGAAGAATATTGGTTGAGCCTACAGAGGTTGTAGGAGAATACTGGTTGAGTCTGCAGAGGCTGCAAAAGAATACTGGGATGAGCCTGAAGAGGCTGCAAAAGAATAAAAATGGTGAGGAGCACCCAAGAAGCTCTTGTATCAAGGTTGATATAGTGAAAATCCTACTGGGAGTAGCGACTGAACGTAGCCTCAAGGTTGAGAGGTGAACCAGTATAAACATTGTGTACACTCTTCTTCTTACCTTACTCTCTTCACTACTTCTGTTTATATTCATATCTTAATTGTCATATCATTTGCATAAAAAGGTTTTGAATATATTTAATACCTAAGTAAGTATAACCTCAAGAAGGTTCCAATCAAAAGGAACCATAATTTTTGCATACTATAAATATAATTCAGATTATGTTAATTAACCTCTAATTTTCTAATATTATCCAAGTACTCAATTTGAGCAAAAATAAATATTAGAAGAAAGTGCAGAATTTTTTAAGAGATCACAATTCAACCCCCCTTCTTGTGATTACAATATTTACTTCATATAAAATAAAGGACATAGATTTATCAACGCAAAGTTCAGATCAAAACTTGTTTGAAATTACTTGAACAAAGAATGAAGAAATAAAAGAATAAAAGTATCATAGTCGAAATAATGACAACGTTCTTGCATTTGTTCAAAGGTTCTCTCTATTCTTCATTCCTTCATTTTTTATTTATAGGCTCCTTAGGATAGAGACATTTGAGAGTGAGCAGGTTAACATTGTCTCTTAACATTTAATGCATGGAGTCATGCGAGTGGGTTTATTGGGTATGATCCAAAATAGGGTCGATCGAATTTTTGAGCTTGAAAATTTTTTTAGCCATTTTTTTGTGTTTTCTCTTTTTTTTTTCAAAGTGAATTACACAAAATATGTAACACCTTACTTCATATTCGAGAGTTTAAAGGAATTAAGAAAATATATTATAATTTCTCGAACAATCCACAAAAGTCAAAACATATATAATAACAAATAATTACAACTTTAAATCCAAACGCTACCGGTATTACAACTGTAAAATCCCAAAAATTAGAGTTTTAGGAAGTGTAATAGAAAACATAAGTTAATGGACCTATCAAGATAGAAGGTTGGTAATCAAAGGAGAGATTAGGGTTTTAGAGAGAAATTAAGGGAAAGATCCAGTGTTAAGCCCCAAAGATCAAATTTGATGGAACTTAGGAGAAATTAAGATAGTATCCGAGAATTTAAGTTTGAAGAAGTAAGGAAATAAAGGGAGAACTTTAAATACCATCCTCATAATAGCTAGCCCACCATGATATTAAGGTTCCCGACTCGAGCAAGATTGTTCATGTAGAGGATACTTGTGTTGAGTCTCAATATAAATTAAGTATTCAATTAAATTCAAGACTCTTTACCCTTGGTTTTAATGTTTAACAAATTTGATTATATAAGAGCAGATTCTATTGAGAAAGGTAGTTTGTCGTTGTTATTGCAGCAACTTTGAAATGAGCAAATCTTCGAGCTAAAGCAACTATCTGAAGAATTGATCAATCTATTGAAAGTATGTGCATACTTAATTTGTACCTGCTGAACACATACTCTCTAAACTATCACTTGATGACGTAGCAATTCAAGATTGCTGAAATGAAGAACTCTCTGAAGAACTTGAATCTGCAGAAGACTCTCTCAACCCTCCGATGACATGTACCATTCTTCATGCGGAGAAGTCTTACTGAATTCGTGCAACATAGTATCTGTCAAAGTCAGAAGGCACTCTGCGCAAAGACTTAAAGGTCTCTAAACATCTTCTGCCATCATCTAAAAAAAGAAACTTTTACAGAGTTCTTTCCACATCTTATGGAACATCGTACACGGAAAAGGAACCTCTGTACCTGCTGTGTCAGAGCAGTGCTATCTCTGCACACCTACTCTATTCAAGCCAAAAGCTATCACAAGTTTGTCTCTCAACGTCTTTATGCTCAACGGCTACTTTTCTGGATGCTATATAAAGCTCCATGATAATCCTTGTCAAGGTGGCGAGAACATCATATAGAAAGAGAAAAACGCCCAAGAGAGAGAATCAAGAAAGCGTAAAAAGCTAGAGAAGCTCTCCCGAAAGAAAAAGCGAAGAGTTTCAGCCAGCAGAGTGAATAAGCCAAGTCAAGAGAAAAATCTATCAAGCCAATCCTTTGAAGGAACAATTCCTGCTGACCAAAATACAGAGAAGAACTTCAGTTTTATAGTTATACTCTTGTATCTCTGTTTTTCCTTGTACTTAGATTTATTCTTTGTATCCTGAGTTTTACTCAGTTATCCCTTTGTACAAGAGAACCTGTGTTTAAGTTTCTCTGAAACTTAAACTATCTATCATTGTGAACACTGTTAAGTGTCTGAGAGCCTGGAGAGGCTTGGAGAAATAAAGAATACTCAGATTAGCCTAGAGAGGCTGTGTCCAAAGAATACTTGTGTTTAGCCTGGAGAGGTTGTGTCCAAAGAATGCTTGTGTTTAGCCTGGAGAGGAGAGGTTGTGTCCAAAGAATACTTGTTTATCCTGGAGAGGCTGGGTCCAAAGAATACTTGTTGTTTAGCATGAAGAGGCTGGGTTCAAATAATACTTGTAATCTTGCAGGATTAGTGGAAAATCCAGTGGTGGTTTGCCCTGGGACTGGACGTAGCTCACTGAGTTGGTGGGTGAGCCAGGATAAATTTCTGTGGTCAAGTTCTCTCTATCCTTAACTCTTTATATTCTGTTTTAACTAACCAAGGAGGGTTAAGAAAAGTGATTTTATTAATCTTCGCTGCGAAACAAAAATCTTTATCACGCTAAAAGTATTTCAAAATCAAGTTTACACAACCTTCTGAGTTGCATCAGCAACTTGCTGAACTTCCCAGTTTCGGAAGGTTGCTCAAATATTTTTAAATCAACTTGCTTGTTTTCAAAGGTTTTCAGAAAAATCTGTAAAGATTATAAAACACTATTCAACCCCCCTTCTAGTGTTTCCTGTGGTCCTAACAGTTGGTATCAGAGCTCAACTTCGGGTTGAGCATCTAACAAGTGCTGAAGGAGTAGATCCAGATGGAAACTTAACAAGCTATGATGTCTACATCTCAGAAGGAGCATCTGTATCAAGACCACCAATCTTCAATAGAAAGGATTATTCTTTCTGGAAGGAACATATGAAGCTATTCTTGGAAAGCTATGATCTAGATCTCTGGGAGGTAGTTATTGATGGTAACTATATTCCCATGAGAAATGGAATACCCATTTCTAAAGTTGAGTGGTCCAATGAGCAAAAATTTAAAGTTCAACTTAATGCTCAAGCCAAGCTCTACTTGATTTGTTCTCTGAACAGAGTTGAGTATGACAAGGTAAAAGGACTCTACTCTGCCAAGGATATATGGGATTGGCTAACTTCATATGCTCTTAATGGAGATGAAGATTTTGAGCTATCAGAAGAACAATCCACTAAAGGTGAAGAAGATCCATCAGAAGAAGAGAATCAATGCTTCATGGCAAATCAATCAGAAGATTCTGATTCTAAGGTAACATTCTTAACTCTTCTTGATGAATATGATGACTTAGTTGATGGTACTAAGGAACTCTTCATAAAGTATAAAAAGCTTTCAAATGATCATGTTGCCGCATGCACTAAAAACAAAGATTTTGAAAAAGAAAATCTTATACTTAAAGAAGAGCTTCTGAAGCAAGAGAACAGTAAGCTCAAAAGTCTACTTGAAGAGAAGTAGGGTCTTCAAGGACAGATTTTAGAACTTACTAAAGATCTGGCCAATTTTTCTGAAGGAACCAATAATCTTAACAGAATATTGGAAACTCAAAAAGATTAAATGATAAAAGAGACTTAGGGTTCTCTGGAAAACCATCATCTAAAACATCAAAATCTGATAAGCCAAATAAGGAAAAGAAAAAGGTTGATGGGTGCCCTCATTGTGATAAACATAGATTATTCAAATCTGATTGTAAGCAGGATGAGGAACCTATCCCTGTAACTAACCCTGGTGGACCCAAGAAAGTATGGGTACCAAAATTGTCAATTGTTTCTCTTGCAGATATTTTCAACAAAGCAAAGAAAACTCCAAGAATAACCAAGGAAGAATGGATGAGTGAAGAACTAAATGGAAAGAAGGTGTACATGTTGAAAGCTTTAAGCACAACCTTCTGAAGTTGAACATCACTCTTTTAGAAAGCAATTTTGAGTCTCAATCTTAAAAAGATTCCATATTTTATGGTAACATCTTTCTTATCTCAGACTCTCTGAAATAACTCTGTGATGATCTTGTTGAACTTCGTATTTGCTGAAAAATTATTTATTAAAATAATTATTTTATCTAAGTAATATGAAAGGTCTTTAAATCCAAACATTTTTTTTAAATATATGTGGCCTAGCTCTCTGTAAATTAATGTCTCATCAACTGTCCCCTCGAAGCGGCACGATGCACGACTCTCCATGACTGTGCAGTTTTAGTAACTGCTGTCATCAATGCTTCTGATGTGCCTATTTATAAAGATTGAGGGATCATCATGAGAACTACACTGCAATCAAGAAATCCACAAAGCATTTAATAGAACTTCTTCTCTCTCTAGAAACTTCAAGCCTTTTAGTTTAGAACTCTCTGTTATTTAAATGGCTACAGAATCTATTGCGTCATGTGCCCATGCTTCAACCAAGTTTGATGAACGAATCATTCCCACTAAGGTGGTCCATCTATCTGATTTTGAAGAGGCACGATACAAGATCACTAAGTACTTTGACGCAGTAGGCTGGACCCCATTCTGAAGTTGGCTGAACGTCTCTAGAAGGGGGGGTTGAATAGAGACTTGAAAATATTGTACCTGAAAATTCACACTTAAATTCACATTGAGACATGATTTCAAGTTTGACACTTGGAGTCTCAAATAGGTTAGATGAGATGTTGTCTCAACAATAATTTTATAATCAAGTAGAGATGATTTGTTAATTTATGAAACTTGATTATCTCTTAATATTTAGTTTAGCAAACAAATCTTAGATGTAAGATTAATTAGCTCAGCAAATGTTAATACCTTAAAAGAGGATGAGTGAGACTATTGACTGATTCTCAGGTTGAGATAGGATCTGAGATGAGATGGGTCTAAGATGAGATGTAAGATGAGATGCATGGACAGATTTTAGTAATTACAACTTGGTTTTCTATGAACAGATTTAATTTAAATTAATAAACAGATTTTAGATACGAGATGTGCAATATAAATAAAGAGATAGGGAGAAGAGATGCACATTGAGATTTATACTGCTTCACCCACAACCTTGGGCTACGTCCAGTCCTCACAACTCGTGAGATTTCCACTATTGACAAACCCGTCAATATAAGTATTCTTACAGCCTCTTCAGGACGTCCCTCACACCAAGCATAGGCACTCATACCTTGGTTGAGCCACAAGTATTCTTTGTTCTCAACTGCCTCTTCAGGAAACTTATGCAGTATTCTTTGTTTTAAACTGCCTCTCCAGGCAACACATGCAGTATTCTTTGTCTTCGACTGCCTCTCCAGGAAACTCAGTGAGTATTCTTCTTACAGTGCCTCTCCAGGCCTTACAAACCCTCACACTAAGCTCAGGCACCTCCTAGCTTAGTTGAGACTTGATGGTATGAGATGAGATGTGATTGATCTAGCTTAGATTACATACAAAGTATGGATAAACCGTGAGCTCAGCTAGATGATAGCTCTCTAAATCACTCAAAGAGTGTATACAAATCAATACAAAACAAGAGCAAAACCTACTACAAGATATTAGCTAAGATAGCATAGGTAGGTAGGTTGAGATTCACTTGAGACTTAGATTTTTCTGGTTGTGCAACAACATCTTTGCTGAGTCTCACCTGTGTATCTCACCCATCTCATCATAATGAGACCTTCTTTATTAGTCTTCAGAAACTAGTCGTTAATAGAGCCGTTATACTAGCCGTTGGAAGAGAGAGAAGTTGTTTTTCACTTTTCTGACGTGAGACATGTGCTTTTCTGATGTTGTCTCTGCTGTGACAGTGTACTTGCGTTGACTTGCTTTTGCTGCTGAGACTCTGTCTGCATCTCATGTCTGCGTCTCAAGTCTGCATCTGATCTCTTCATCTCAAGTCTGGGTCTTATGTCTGCATCTAATATGAGACTGTCTCATGTCCGCATCTGCATCTCTGCGTCTGAACTTGAGACTACATCTGATTTGAGACCGTCTCATGTCTGATTCTGCATCTCAAGTTGAGTCTACATCTCAGGTCTGATTTTGCATCTCTGTTGAGTCTGCATCTCAAGTCTGACTTTGAATCTCATCTTTGCTCAGCTTCATATTTCAAAGTTCTTCTTTGTCATGCTTGGACTAAATATGATCTTACAATGAATTTGGGTTTGTCTCAATCTGACTTTACAGTTTGAGCTTGTCTCAAGCTCACTTTGAATCTCTTCTAGGTTTGGCATCTTCTATTCTAATTTTATCTCTTGATTTCTGAAGCTAAGTTAGAGTCTCATCTCTTGGCAGATCTTGCATCTAACTGCTGATCCTTCCTTTTAAGTTTGTAGATGAGTCTCTTCTTTGGGCATTGGTCTTAAGTTGATTTTTAGACTGAACTTGCATCTGAACATGAGATAGCATCTTATGCTTGAGTCTGCGTCTCATCTTGAGTTTCAAATATTGGTCTTCTTGATGCAACTTATTTCACTGTTTGAGCTTTTCTTGACTTGACTTGATGATGGGAATTCTTAGTAGAGACCCTTTCTGATTGTAGCTGAGACTTTACTCTGATATGCACCTCTCTTAACTTAGGCTATCTTCCATTCAAAGCTTTTGAAGACTTTCTGATAAAGGATATGTTTTGAGGCCTTCTTCTGAAATTACCTTAAGCATATAGAACTTCTAAACTTTGCCCATACTCCATAAATGATTCTGAAGTCTGATGTTTCTTAACACTAGGATTCTGATCTTTCTAAATTCTTCATGAGAATCCTGTCTTTCTAAGATCTCACATACAAAACATCAGTAACTTCAAGAACAGAAAACATTAATTTTGATCAACAGGTTTGTTGTCATTAAAACCAAATCTGAGAGGGTTTTTGCGCTAACAATCTCCCCCTTTTGATGATGACAAACCTATTTGAACAAAATTAAGTTTTCATGTATAATAACATATAAGGGATGGTGAGAGTCTATATATTTTTCATAGTGTGATCCACTCAATTGAACTCCCCCTAACAATGTTTAATGCAAACTATAATATCATAGCATGATTCAAAAATGCTATTATGCACATGACTAACGATTACTTTCCTATTTCTCCCCCTTTTGGCATCAACAAAAAGCTGGGGCAGAGAAATAGACCAAAAAGTTTTAATAAAATCTGTCAAATAATCACTTCATATTGATCTCCATTGGCATCAAAGACATGATTTTCACTTATCAAGCATATGGTTGATCTAAACAGAGGGTTTTGAGCAAGAGATATATGCAATAATATTCTCAATTTCCCAAGAGTAATAAGATAAAACAATAGATCACACATATGGTTGTAACAATGATCCCAAGAAATTTAGATGAAGCAATATGATATAGAAAGGGATAAATGCTCCAATAAGAATAGAAGAATAAAAAAAATTAGAGACTGAGTTAAGAAGAAGAGCTTTTAGAGTCTAGATTCCAGAATTTAGTAACTTGATATCCATATTTTTCAGAATCTTTCTCTCTAAGTTCAGAAACTTCTTAAACTTCTTTGTAAATCATTAGCTTACAATTTCTTCTTTGATCTTCTTTCTCAATTTAAACTTCAAGAGAAAGCTATTTTCCCATTCTCTTTTCTTTAACATTTTCCTCTCCAAAAGAATAAAGAGTGGTTTCTAGAGTTGTAGAGGAAAGAGGTATATGCATTCATCAAATTCCATAAAAGATCATTACCCAACTGAGTCAACATACATGGTTAGCACATTAGCAAACAATATGATTGACTCCCCCTCAAAGTGAGAAGGTTCTGCTTATATTTCCAAAGTTGCTGGTTTAGCAACTTTTCAATAACTGATGCAACAATTTTAACCTTCAGAAAAATAATTATTTAGTTCCAAGATTGAATAGGAGATGCAGTTAGGATGGAATATTAGAAAACAGAACTCAATCTAAAACCAGAACAATGATTTATTCTGTTTACATACTTGATTTGATGGTAATAATTTCATTTGATGCCTAATCAAGTAGCAAGAATACATTCAGTACAAAGATTGGTTCAACTACTCCCCCTAAATATGTTACTCACCTTGATTTTTATGCCCATAGTGAGTTAAATTTATAGAACATGGATAAAGGCATAAAAGGTCAAGATTACAGACTTGGACAACAGGGGAAAACAGAACACAAATTTTGAGGTGTTCCATGTTAAGTTATTCTTCATATTCATTGATTCACCCAATATTCCAAATCATAATATGCACATCAATTTGATACAGAAATTTACTTTTGATATGCCAAAGTTTATCACATATTTGGGAATCAAGGGGACATTGACAAATGTATCACTTTCAAGAGATCAAGTTTCACTATTTTTCTATCATGTATCCTTAATCTTTGACAAGTACTGCTCCTATCATAGATTGATCTAGAAATTTATATTCTGTCACAATAAATCACATCATGACAACTTTCCAGTGCCACAAAAATCAACTCATTTGGATTGGTACAAGTAAAGATATTTTAACTTGAAGTTTCAACACCAAATCAGAAAACATCCATTGACTTTAGCTACTTCAATCTGAACTTGTGAGTTATTTCCAGTTCATAAGAACATGAGATTTCAACACAATAAACAAGACATAACAAGCTTTCTAATGGTATAAAAGTCATTTCATTTGGAGTTTTCTATCATAAGATATGAGTGATTAAAGTTGGCAGTTTCTATAATAGAGTGCTTACTGTGACAGGTCTGGTTTTTCATTCACTGTGATCAATCTATGCAACCAAAAATAGTGAGAATTAATACTGTTAAACCATTGAACAATATCTTTCAAATCCGACTGGTTTCATTGGAAAAGGATTTTCCTAGCTCCAGATATGAGCATTCAAAACATATGTGTTCAGATTTGATCAGATGAGAGGTCAGTCAACTTGAAGTATTTGCTGGGAATTATGCAGATGATGAAAAATTCTGAAACTTTCCAGTCAAATACTTATATGAGCTAGCTTTCATACAAATCTGGTTTCACTCAAAAATCATTTTTGTAGCTCTAGTTATGATCTGTTTAAGTGAACAAGTTTATATCAGACTTTGTATCAGTGAGACTATGTTCACGAATTTACTGGCACTGTTGTGGTTAGTATAAAAATCTCACGATTTCTAGTTTGATACTATTTTGAATTATCTTTCCAATAAAATTGGTATCATAGAAAAATAACTTCTACAGCTCCCGTTATGATGATTTTAAGTAAACAAGTTTCTATGAGCATTTGTAAAACTGCAGTTGTGTTAACAAATTTTCTGGTACTTATGTGCTTAGTATAACAGCTTCAAACTTTCCAATTTTGCACTCTTATGAGTTAACTTTCCAACAAAATTGGTTTTACACAAAAATCAATTTTGTAGCTCAAGTTATGTTCATTTTAGTCAGGCTATATCAAAAACATTTCTGCATACATTGCAATAACCTCTTGCCTTCAACTATCACTTATTTCAAAATCCTTTATGAGTCTTCAATCTCATAATTTCCTTTTTATATCAATTACTTAGAGGATTGACTTGATTAAAGAAATGGAGAGCATATAGGCTTGGCTTGTAGAGATGTTTCTCCTAAACAATTCAATCTTTCTAAGTTTACTCTTTTCTCTTTTATCATGAAATTGACTCAAGGATATCTTTCCATATGATTAGCTCATGTTTCATCATACATAGATTTCAAAATCAAATTCTTACATGATGCAAGATCATAACTTAAGTATATGTTGCATTACAGCATACTCACAATAGTTGAGATTCAAAATTGTATTTAAGGTTAAGACAAAACATCATTCAGAATTCTAATTATCCAATCAACATAGAATCAGTCAAAAAGGCACAAACATGAATCCTAAATTCTACATTCAACTTTGATCTTTAGAGTGACAATATCACATATGCATCATTATGAAGATTAGAGTTTCAGAGTACCTCATGAAGTAATCCTCAAGTTGTCATTTCATCCACAAGATTTAAGAATTTGCAGCTTGATATATTGTAGAGATGAGCTCAGCTTCTGCATTTTCTTTTCAAACTTAGTCATTTGTTTGTGCTTTCATCTTGTAGAAGCTTCTTTCTCTTTCTCATCTTGTGGGAGATCACTTGCCCTCTTGTGCAGTAGCCATTATATAAGCTAACTGTGATTCATGGATTTCCTTTTTGTGTTATCAGAAACATAGCTGCAGTAGGAGTCTCACTTGGCTGTTCTTTCTCATATATTTCCATCTAAGTCTCAGTCTAGTCTCAACCTGAGACTCAGATGTGTCTTCCCTAAGTGCAGCCACAAATTCTGACTTCTTCTTTTATCTTTTTCATTTCTGAACATCCTTTAGACTTGGATATGCTCTTTTTGAAGATTTTCTTATATATTTCTTGTTGAGATCCAAGTATTCCATTTTGTCTACAAATCTGCAAGCTTTCTCATCTCAAGTGTAGGATTAGTCTTATCAAATTATCATGCATGCTTTCTTCTACACATTGTGTAATGAGACTGCAGACCCTATAGTTACTTTATAACATGTTCAAAAAATTTTCAAATTTCAAGGGTATGAAAATATTAGGCACTTTCCAACAAGAGGATGTCTATCAATTTGACACTCCAAACTCTAAATGAACATATGAGACATTTAAGCATTTAAACATATGAGATATGCAGTATTCTTTGTTTTCAACTGTCTCTCCAAGCAACACATGCAGTATTCTTTGTCTTCGACTGCCTCTCCAGGCAACTCAGTGAGTATTCTTCTTACAGTGCCTCTCCAGGCCTTACAAACCCTCACACTAAGCTCAAGCACCTCCTAGCTTAGTTGAGACTTGATGGCATGAGATGAGATGTGATTGATCTAGCTTAGATTACATACAAAGTATGGATAAACCGTGAGCTCAGCTAGATGATAGCTCTCTAAATCACTCAAAGAGTGTATACAAATCAGTACAAAACAAGAGCAAAACCTACTACAAGATATTAGCTAAGATAGCATAGGTAGGTAGGTTGAGATTCACTTGAGACTTAGATTTTTCTGGTTGTGCAGCAGCATCTCTGCTGAGTCTCACCTGTGTCTCTCACCCATCTCATCATAATGAGACCTCCTTTATTAGTCTTCAGAAAACTATCCGTTAATAGAGCCGTTATACTAGCTGTTGGAAGAGAGAGAAGTTGTTTTTCACTTTTCTGACGTGAGACATGTGCTTTTCTGATGTTGTCTCTGTTGTGACAGTGTACTTACGTTGACTTGCTTTTGCTGCTGAGACTCTGTCTGCATCTCATGTTTGCGTCTCATGTCTGCGTCTCAAGTCTGCATCTGATCTCTTCATCTCAAGTATGGGTCTTATGTCTGCATCTGATATGAGACTGTCTCATGTCTGCATCTGCATCTCTGCGTCTGAACTTGAGACTACATCTGATCTGAGACCGTCTCATGTCTTATTCTGCATCTCAAGTTGAGTCTACATCTCAGGTCTGATTTTGCATCTCTGTTGAGTCTGCATCTCAAGTCTGACTTTGAATCTCATCTTTGCTCAGCTTCATATTTCAAAGTTCTTCTTTGTCATGCTTGGACTAAATATGATCTTACAATGAATTTGGGCTTGTCTCAATTTGACTTTACAGTTTGAGCTTGTCTCAAGCTCACTTTGAATCTCTTCTTGGTTTGGCATCTTCTATTCTAATCTTATCTCTTGATTTCTGAAGCTAAGTTAGAGTCTCATCTCTTGGCAGATCTTGCATCTAACTGTTGATCCTTCCTTTTAAGTTTGTAGATGAGTCTCTTCTTTGGGCATTGGTCTTAAGTTGATTTTTAGACTGAGCTTGCATCTGAACATGAGATAGCATCTTATGCTTGAGTCTGCGTCTCATCTTGAGTTTCAAATATTGGTCTTCTTGATGCAACTTATTTCACTGTTTGAGCTTTTCTTGACTTGACTTGATGATGGGAATTCTTAGTAGAGACCCTTTCTGATTGTAGCTGAGACTTTACTCTGATATGCACCTCTCTTAACTTAGGCTATCTTCCATTCAAAGCTTTTGAAGACTTTCTGATAAAGGATATGTTTTGAGGCCTTCTTCTGAAATTACCTTAAGCATATAGAACTTCTAAACTTTGCCCATACTCCATAAATGATTCTGAAGTCTGATGTTTCTTAACACTAGGATTCTGATCTTTCTGAATTCTTCATGAGAATCCTGTCTTTCTAAGATCTCACATACAAAACATCAGTAACTTCAAGAACAGAAAACATTAATTTTGATCAATAGGTTTGTTGTCATTAAACCAAATCTCATAGGGTTTTTGCGCTAACACATTCTTCAACAACATTTCCTCTCAATGGCATGAGGAAAGTGTTCTGGAATTCTGGAACAACTCAGAAGTTGTTTCTAAACCTGGACACATTGGGTTGAAGACCACTGTGATGGGGAGATCACTCTTCATGGACTGCAACCTTCTGGCGGAAGTGATTGGTGTTCCGGTCAGGGGAGATAATTTCTGTCAAAATTGGGAAGTCCATCATGGAGGCTTTTTGGTGTATGATTAGTTGCTGTTCGGTGGAAGACGTCTCAGCCCCACCAAGCACTCTCAACTTCTGGATATCCCCAGAGTTCTTCTTGTTGTTCTCAAATGCTACATTCTTCCAAAGGGAAGTGATAACATTTACATCAAAGAGCTTGAAAGGTTTGTGGTGGCTCACTTGCTGATGAAGAAGAGAATATGTCTCCCATGGGTTCTTCTCTACCAAATGATATTCAGAAGAGAGTTGGATGTTGAGGACCTCTTCCCCCACAACACCTTAATCATGAAAATCTTGATCCACAAAGGCTTTCCGATGAATGGTCTCTTTGATCAAACATCTCCTTCCTTCTTCACTCCGGTTATGTATGAGGAGTTAGACGAATTCTAATTGAAAAAGAAGAAGCCCTAGTGAACAGGGTGGATGAAGTCTCTCTTATGACTGTCCCTGTCAGAGAGAGAAGGACAAGAGCTTCTGATCATCTGGGTGCTCATGGAAGGATCAGAAAGGTGTTTACTGCATATAATGTGAAAAGGTTGCATGCTCGTGTAGGACGGCTAGCAAGGAAGCTGAAGGAAACTCAAAGGAGTTACTAAAGCTGAAGGCAGAGAAGTAGGGTACCAGTGCTACCGAGATCATGCTTGCTGATAGCCTTTAATTTATTCAAGGAGCCATGGCACAATCCTCTGTTCCTTTTGTCATTTTGTTTTGAAAATAATTGTTAAAATTCTATAATTTTTAATCAATATAAATGAACTTCTCTATTTTCCCAAGACTCTATCCTTGATGCTATATGTGTGATTCAATTTTAAATGTTCTAATTACGCTGATATTAATCATTGTTTGCGCGCATTTATTGATCTTATGCTTAACCTCCCTCTAGTTGAATACCTGAATATATTATATTTCACATACTTAAGTTATTTGTAACCTTTTAATAGTGACAAAAGGGGGGAGAAGGAGACAATATAACTAACAAACTCTCTGAAGCTAAGTGTGTTCAGAGGAGAAGTCTTTTGTTCAGGGGGGAGTATCACATTCTATCAAGTATCTGAAAAAGGTGGAGTAATATTCCTCTTCAATAAGTCTCGTTAAATTAAATTCAGATATTTGTTTAGTCATATCAAATTTGTCATCATTAAAAGGGAGAGAATGTTGAGTCTCAATATAAATTAAGTATTCAATTAAATTCAAGACTCTTTACCCTTGGTTTTAATGTTTAACAAATTTGATTATATAAGAACAGATTCTACTGAGAAAGGTAGTTGTCTTTGTTATTGCAGCAACTCTGAAATGAGCAAATCTTCGAGCTAAAGCAACTATCTGATGAATTGATCAATCTGCTGAAAGTATGTGCATACTAAATTTGTACCTGTTGAACACATACTCTCTGAACTATCACTCAATGACGTAGCAATTCAAGCTTGCTAAAATGGAGAACTCTCTGAAGAACTTGAATCTGCTGAAGACTCTTTCAACCCTCTGATGATGTGTACCATTCTTTATGCTGAGAAGTCTTACTGAATTCGTGCAACATAGTATCTGTCAAAGTCAGAAGGCACTCTGTGCAAAGACTTAAAGGTCTCTAAACGTCTTCTGCCATCATCTACAAAAAAAAGCTTTTACAGAGTTCTTTCCACATCTTATGGAACATCGTACACGGAAAAGGAACCTTTGTACTTGGTGTGTGTCAGAGCAGTGCTATCTATGCACACCTACTCTATTCAAGTCAAAAGCTATCACAAGTTTGTCTCTCAACGTCTTTATGCTCAACGGCTACTTTTCTGGATGCTATATAAAGCTCCATGATAATCCTTGTCAAGGTGGCGAGAACATCATATAGAAAGAGAAAAGCGCCCCCCAAAAGAGAGAATCAAGAAAGCGTGAAAAGCTAGAGAAGCTCTCCAGAAAGAAAAAAGAGAAGAGTCTCAGCCAATAGAGTGAAAAGGCCAAGTCAAGAAAAAAATCTATCAAGCCAACCCTCTGAAGGATCAATTCCTGCTGACCAAAATACAGAGAAGAACTTCAGTTTTATAGTTATACTCTTGTATCTCTGTTTTTCCTTGTACTTAGATTTATTCTTTGCATCCTGAGTTTACTCAGTTATCCCTTTGTACAAGAGAACCTATGTTTAAGTTTCTCTGAAACTTAGACTATCTATAATTGTGAACACTATTAAGTGTCTGAGAGCCTGGAGAGGCTTGGAGAAATAAAGAATACTCAGATTAGCCTGCAGAGGCTATGTCCAAAGAATACTTGTGTTTAGCCTGGAGAGGCTGTGTCCAAAGAATACTTGTTTAGCCTGGAGAGGTTGGGTCCAGAGAATACTTGTTGTTTAGCCTGAAGAGGCTGGGTTCAAATAATACTTGTAATCTTCCGGGATTAGTGGAAAATCCAGTGGTGGTTTGCCTTGGGACTGGACGTAGCTCACTGAGTTGGTGGGTGAACCAGGATAATTTTTGTGGTCAAGTTCTCTCTAACCTTAACTCTTTATATTCTGTTTTAACTAACCAAGGAGGGTTAAGAAAAGTGATTTTATTAATCTTCGTTGCGAAACAAAAATCTTTATCACGCTAAAAGTATTTCAAATCAAGTTTACACAACCTTCTGAGTTGCATCAGCAAGTTGCTGAACTTCCCAATTTCGGAAGGTTGCTTAAATATTTCAAATCAGCTTGTTTGTTTTAAAAGGTTTTCAGAAAAATCTGTAAAGATTATAAAACACTATTCAACCCCCCTTCTAGTGTTTCCTGTGGTCCTAACAACTTGTGATTTAAAAAAAATAAATAAAAAGGTTTCATTGGAAAACAATTAGCATTATTAAAAAGACATTTATATAATATGATTCATGTCAATAAGTATTTAATAAAGGATAAATATTTAATGACATTTTTACCCTATTTTAGGAGGAAAAAATTACTCCTAGGGCAAATTCAAGACTACCATACTTTATATAAGATTAAGAGAAGATTAAGATGAGATAGAGGGGGGAAGGGGGAAAGGGGAGAAAAAAGGAGAGAGAGGAGCGAAAAAAGAGAGAGAGAGGGAGGGAGAAAGGGGGAAGAGGGGGAAACAGAGAGAAAAGGAGAACAGGGGAAGAGGAGGGGGGGAAGGGGAGCAGACAGAAGGGGAGAGGGGGGACAGGCGAGGGAGGAGAAAAGGAGAAAAGGACAGAAGAGAGAAAGGGCAGAAGGGGAGGAGAAAACGAGAAAACGGGAGGAGAAAAGGAGAAAAGATGAGGAAACGGCTAAGGGGGGGAAAAGGGAGTGGAGAACTGCAGAGGAGGCCAGAGAAGGGAGGAAGAAAAGAGGAAAGAGAGGGGGGGAGAGAGGGGAGAGAGAAAACGAGAGGGGTTATTTTAAAATATATAGAAATTTATAACTTTATTAACTTTATTATTAAATTATATATATATATTAAAATTTTATATAATGTATATAATTATATATGTAATATGTATAATTTTATTATATATAATTTTATAATTTTAATAGATATAATTTATTATCTTATATAATATTTTATTAGTTAAAATAATAAAAACACCAAACAATGGTTGGTCGCAATTGAAGTGGACTGTGACCTCAGTTGGACTTTACCCGCAAGGTCAAGGGTTCGAATCCTGGAGTCGTCACTCTTAGAGAGCTTTACCTAACCACCATCCCCGGCCGAAGGGTTAAACACACAACTCTACCTGTGGAGGATTCCGAGTCAAAGGCAAAAGAAAAGTTAAATTAACCAAAAAATGTTGCAAACCGGAAATTCACTTTCCATGAATTATTTCAATATCATATACCGAATATTGAATTTTCGTACATAAAAACTACATACCAAAAATTGAATTTTCGATACACAATATTTAATTTTGGGTTTGTAATTAATTTTTAGCTTAAATATGTTCTGATCCTTGTAAAATTAGCAAATGTGTTTAGTTCCTACTAAAATTTTCACCTAAGTTTGTCCCTTATTAATTTTTCGTTACCAAATTTAGTCCCTCCTGTTTAAATACCTGTGTTAAGTGATGATGCGACATTTTACTCATCTTAATCAGTCGTGTTGACCTGTCTCGATGAACTACATGTCATCCACATCAATTTTCTGGCACACGAAAATTTTTGCGAAGAAGGAAGGGGGAGGGGACTTACAAAAGGGAAAGAAGAAAGTGGGGAGGGGAAAGGGTATAATTAAGGGAAACAATAAAATACAAAAAATAGAGGTGGTGTAAATAGTAAAAAAAGATGGGAGAATAGAAATTCACTTTGCTTGTTTAGTTCGACTTCCTTTCCCTTTTCCTTCAAAGTAGCTTCTGGCCTCCACTTGCACACTTTGAATGGAGGGAGTTGTTATTCACACCACTTTTTTTACCATTCACACCACCAATTTTTTATTTTGTAATTTTTCTAAATTACCCATTTCTCCTCTCCACTTTCTTTCTTTCCCTATTTCTTCTTCACTCTTCCCCTTCCTTCCACGGCATCCCTGCCTACTTCCTAGGGATGTCAACGGGGCGGGCATGGATAGTAGTTACCCGCTACCCGCCCCCCGCAGGCAATAATGTAACCCATGCCCGCCCCATGCCCGTCGTGGGTACCCATTTAACGGTTTTTTAAACGGGTATTAGATACCCGCAGATACTTATGGGTATCCATGGGTACTTATTAAAAATGTAAAAAAATTCAGGAAACTTAAAAAAATTGAATATTGTGAATAATCCAAGGAATTAAAAAAACATAAATTCAGTACATTTACCAAAAGACAAACTTAAAAATAAATTAGTACATTTAGTCCCCAAATTCATCAAGTCATCCGTATTGGTTCTTTAGAGAATTTTCTGAATGTGTTGTGATAGAGTCAATATGCACCGGCAATATACCTTTCCTTTTTGCCCAAATTTTTAAGATATAGAAAAGGACCCTGGCTAAGAAAACCTTTGAATTGAATGAAAAAAACATAATCAGTTTGCATTCTATATATTAGGACAGAATTTCATTCTAATTGAGTTGATCCAAAAACATTCTAAATATTAGGACAAAATTTCATTCTAATAAAAATGTGGGCAAAGTTTGGGCACTGCCATCTTTGTGTGCTAGCTAGCTACACTACATTCTCAGAGACAGCAAACTGCCAAACCTCTGCACGAAAAAAATGGACCCTCTATGTTTATCAACTACTGGATCTGTTGTCACTCGTGATGGCAGAGGAAAGGGGATGAACAGCGAACAACGAACATACCTGAAAGAAGCAGACGAAGCAGAGGTAGAAGCAGACGCGGTGGCCGGAGACGCAGGCGGCCGGACTCCGGAGACGAACACGAACAACAGCGAGAGGGACAGCAGACGGAGGCATAGATGCGGCGGACGAACGGAGCTGAGGATGAACAGCAGCGAGAGGGACAACAGACAGAGGCACAGACGCGGAGGAGGACGGCAGACGGAGGCACAGACGCGGTGGAGGACGCCGGAGGAAATGGGACAACGAAGGGAGGAGGCGCACGCAGGCAGGAACGACTAGGTTTAGATTTGTGTTAGGTTTAGAGCATTTCAGCATAATTTTTGTATATATATTTATATTAAGGGTGTACATGTAATTTCACATATACGGGTACCCGCGGGCACGGGTACACGATACCCGCCCCCGCCCCGTTTATACGCGGGTTTTAAAAATACCCGTTTAGAGCAACCCGCGGGTACCCATTTAAGTACCCGAACCCAACCTGCAGCGGGTTTTACCCGCGGGTACCCGTGGGCACGGGTTTTTTTGGACATCCCTGCTACTTCCCCTACATCTCATTCTCTCTCTATCTCTCTTGTGTTTTATAGGGATGACAAAAAATACTTATACACATGGATATTCGCAGATATACCTATAATGAATACATGTATATTTATAAAATGGGTGGGGACAAATATTATACTATACGCCCCCACATGAATACTCGCAGATATATCTATAATGGATACCTGTATATTTATAAAATGGGTAAGGACAAATATTATACTATACGCACCACGGGTACCTGCATAATCACTAAAATATATTAACTTGTTATGCTTTTTTATTATTTTATGATGAGATAAAATTTGTTATATTATTTTATAATGATATTTTTAATTGAATATATTAACATATAATGATATTATATAATAATTTATATTATATAATATTAATATAATATGATATTTTAATATATTATATGGCAATCTCTCCTTTTCTTTTAATAATTTTTCAATTTTTTAATATTACTAGATACCCACTACCTGAATGAACACCCATTTATTTGAATGGGTATGGATACGATTAGTGTACTATTGGACTCCGCCACTGTTCCATTGACATTCCTACCCTTATCCCTTTTTCCCTTCTTTTTTTTAAAAAAAATTATGTAGTAGAAATTTAATTTCTGGTACACAAATTACATACCGGAAATTTAAGTTTTGTAATTGTTACGGACCAAGTCAAAAGGCCATTACCTCGCGGATACAACCCATCAGAGCAAGTTGGACCACCCATATACACAAGTCGGCTCCGGTCCCACAACCCGACCCACATCTCGACGGCTTCCACGCATGGAGCACCGGAGCATTTCTTGCACCTCACTCCAGGGGATAATATCTTATGGATCAAGGCCCATGGCCTAAATCCCCAGATATTCCCCTATAAATACTACAGACGTCATATGTCAGGTACGCATTAATTACACATTGATTGCCTCATCTCGGATCAACACTGACTTGAGCGTCGGAGTGTCTTCGCAAGTACACCCCACCGCTGTCGTAACCAACATCCGAGATTCAGCTACATCTGGACCCGAGTTCGACATCCAGATTCGAGTTTGAGATTCATACACGAACATTTGGCGTTAGAAGAAGGGTCTCCCCTTATTTCTTGATATCACCATGACAGTCAGCACTCGTTGCGATCAAGAGGGGCCAGGCTACAACCAATCCCGAAGGGCTAGGTTGAGGACCTCAACCACAATGACAAAGGCTTTGAAGAAGTTGGGACATCGCACCTAGCTCCCCAGGAAAACCAAACTGCCCCGCAACAACCCAGATCCCCCGAGATGAAGTCATTCGTCAGCTGGAGGCTCGTCTTAGGGAGCTCGAAGAGAGACCCCAAGACCACCCCCATCCCTCAACCACAAGTTCCCCTAGCAGTTGCCCAGCTGGAGGAGTGTTTCCAACAGCTTGAATTGTACCATTAGTCAACAACCTCAACCTACCACAAATTCTCATCTAAACACAAGCTACCACACCCAAATTCATCAAGAAGTTACGCAGCCAGAAAACAGACACCCACTGGGTCTGCCTATCCCTTTTAGGCATCTATTCTCGAACCGACTTGCCCGAGTCGAGATTCCCAAGCCTCTCCACAACGCCTTACCCATTGAACCCTTCAGTGGTGTATCTGACCCTGTGAAGCATATTGATGCCTTATGTAACGAAATGTTGTTTGTGGGAGCTCCTGAGGCTATCATCTGCAGGTCTTTCCCTCGCACTCTCAAGGGATAAGCACTTGCCTGGTTTAAGACGCTTCCACCTCGGTATATTGACCATTGGAAGACCTCCAATCAGCCTTCATGGGCCGCTTCACCATCACCGAACTCCCCAGAGATCAATTCATCTTACCTAAGAACAGAACATAGATGAACCATTGAGGGTTTTCCTTGGTGGCTTTTACAAAGAGTGCGCCTTGATCCTGGACTGGTAGAAAATGTGCAGCTGGTGTTTGTCGTCTCGGCCCTGAGCCCTGGATATCTTTATCTAAAAAACTCATTCGCCCAATGGAACAATTCAGGCAGCGATCCCACAAGTTTGTAGGAAGAGAAATTCATCTTGCTGGAGCATCAGGGCATGCATCCTAGAGGCAGGACCGAGATGCATTTAATCATGACAAACACCGTCACAAGGATAAACATAACCGGCACCAGGATTCACCCCAGCTCAAGGGCCATTACAATAATTACTAGCCACTCAATGCTACTCCAAGCAAAATTTTAAAGGAAGTTATGCATACTAAGTTGGCCAACGCCAGAAAACCTTTACCCCTCAAAGCTGCAGCATAGAAGGACAAGACAAAGTATTGTGCTTTCCATGAAGGATAAGGCCACACCACTGATGAATGTATTTAGCTGAGAAACCTTATACAGAAGTTGATCTGAGATGGAAGATTAGAAAAATATGTCAGAAGACGGCGCAACCAAGGGGGATACAAGCGTCAGGACAATAGAAGGAGATCCCCAAGTCCTGGGGGAGATGGAGCGGCCAAGCGAAGAAAGTCCAACACCCCACCGAGAAGAGAAAACAAGAAGGAAGCCTATAATCAGGGTCTATCTCCGGCACAATGTCCTCCTTGGTTGCTTAGGCAATCCAACATTTGCTTAAGCTTCCACAAAATTCATACACCATTACAAACATGACAGGTCCTCATTCAAAATTTATGAAACTAAATTACACTTTGGGGATGTTATAGTTCATAACATTCCTACCGAAGTCTCTCCTATAAACTGGATATTTCCAAAATTTCCATCTCAACCTGAAATCCAGAAAATCCAGCCAATAGAGGATATAATGGTATAATACAGTTTCTCAACACATCCTATTATCCCTCAATGGTACTGATGTATTTTATCATCAACAACAACAATAACATCTAATACACCAGAGATCTACATCTGAATTTCCCAAAGGGTCTTACTGGCTATCGGGGTGGAAGGTTCATTCCAAGAGTTCCAAATCTCCTACCAAGCGCATAGCTAAAGCATCCGGCATAACTAAAATGTATCCCGCTGTAACACCCTCATCCCATGACGGGTATTACTCGACTAACTCGGTTGCGATTTGTTAAATTCTCTTTTTAAAGAAGTGAAGAAAATCGGTAATTTTTGTTTAAAAAACATATTAGTAAATTATAATTGAGATGGGACTATAAGAACATATCAATACAACAATTATAATTTCACTGCTATTCCAATTTATAACAGAAGTAATACACATTAAATTGGTGTTTGAACATGCTACACTACAGAAGAAGTGAATCCTCTATTCGACTACACTCTATCTATACAGGGTATTGCTACTCAGGTACACCTCTAAACCCTACCACTTGACTTAAACAAGATCTGGTTTCGACCTGAACACCACGCCTATCTTCAGAACCACGTGCATCCTTCCAGAGTCCATGCCCCTTTAGGTGCCAAAATAATAACGGACAACAAAAGAAAGACAAGGGGGTGAGAACACTTAACATGAACTCACTTAACGCAGGATATGATAACTAAAGCAAACAGACGTGGGAATTCACACAACAATAAATACAATCATTCACATAGAAGGTCACAACGTCATAAAATGATTGTGATATGCTCATGCAATGCAAACAACCACGTCATTCACCAAGGAATCTCAAGCAACTACTATGTACCATACAATGCATGAGGGCCCAAGGAAAATCACCACCACAGTGCACACAGCAACTGCCTGACCATATATATACGATGTATCAGGAGTTAGAGTCTGTACTAGCAATCAGTACAAGGAGCATTGCTCATTCATTTTCTTTTGGCCAAATTCTTTTATGCGTCCTTCCAGACAATCTCAACTGACCCCACACCATGAGAGCGACATGATAGCTAAGCTTGTACCCCTTCGGACTCGACAGTAGGGAGCTAGCCTACGTCTCATGATGTCCTTTCTGGAACTCGACTATCCTCAGGGCTGGCGTCCCATTCGAGGACCCGCTGGCGTTCTTTGCAAAACCCAGTGCACCCTTCCCAACCAGTTTCACATTGTACCAAAGTGTCACTGCCATATTATGGTCGTAAGGTTTTCAACCTTGAACATTATCGATGCTTTATGATGCATGTCACACAACAATGCTTCTCAGCATACACAGTCCTTACAGGCAAAGTCCATCGAATCATTCTATGTCACCACTTACCCGTGGTACGGCCCGATTCAATGTCTTTCCTTCAAGGAAGCCAATCAATGCTTTCTCAGCATACACAGTCCTTACAGGAAAATCCCATCGAATCATTCTGAATCACCACTTACCCGTGGTACGGCCCGATTCAATGTCTTTCCTTCAAGGAAGCCAATCAATGCTTTCTCAGCATACACAGTCCTTACTGGCAAATCCCATCGAATCATTCTGCGTCACCACTTACCCGTGGTACGGCCCGATTCAATGTCTTTCCTTCACAAGGAAAGCCAAACCCCACATCGGGTTTAAACCGCACTCTCTCACTAAGCTTCTCAAGTCTTATGTAGAAAGAGTATATTTGTTGTAGGCTTTTAAGTTAATTTTGTACTATTGTTCTTTTTAAAATTAGTGACCACTTTCACTTAAGTCCTATATATAGCTTACTAAGACTTATGATTGTGTCTTATGGATAGTGTACCTATCTTAATTCGTCTTGTATGTCTAATTAGGATTAGGTTTATTCTTTAATCATGACTAATCTTCCTTAATTAGACTATAATTAATCCTAATTCTCCTTAATTAAGTCTTAATCTTACTTAAGATCCTAATTAACTTTTAATTATTCCTTAATCTATTCCTAAATCTTGGATTAAGCTTTTAATTATAATCGATTAAGGTTAATCACAATTAATTAGTTCTTAATCACCATTAAGTCTTAATTACTTGATTAGTACTCCATTAGTGATTAATGATTTAAGATTAAGATTAAGATTAATCTTCATTAAAGTTAATTAACTTTAGTTTTAATTAATCACTCTTCACTTAATTAACTTAAGTGGGTTAGATTAATTTAACTCAGGCAAATTGAGTTTTGCAAGTCCACTAATTAAATTTCTAAGTTTTAGTCTTAATAGGATGGATTAGAGTTCAAGCCCAACTCTAACCTAAGCCCAAATCCATGAAATATTTTTTGTTGACTTTTGATGAGCCTTTTGACTTTTTTTGGAAGGCATTGGGCCTAAACTAAAGGCCCAATGGTTAGTAACTCTTAGGAACTTATTTTTGCACATTACCATCCAATATTAGGGTTTTTAGAGTTCTCCAAAAATTCATTTCCATTTGGTTAGGTTATTAATTTAATTAGTTACACTTTTTAGCTTATTGGGCCACTAGGGCCCATAAACACTTTAACAATTTCTCTTGACCAACACCAAGATCAAACCAAGTTTTTCATGAGTTTCTCATGAACAAACTCAAGAACATCAAGAACAAGATGAACACTATGAGTGTTCATCAAAAACACCAAAAATCCAGCAACCTCAAAATTCACCAAATCAAGCATGATCATCCACAAGCACATTAACAAGCAAGTAAATCCACAAACATTCCTCCTTTGAACTCCTCTTGATCACCCAAACAAACTTCTACAAGGTTGGAGGCTAGATTTTTGAAGATCAAGGTTCAAAGATGGAACCTTTCTCTTGAATTGTGAAGGAACAATGGTGGATTTTTGGAGAGAATGGAGAGGATGGAGAGGGAGGGGTTCACGGTTCTGTTTGGGAGGAATGGAGAGAATGGAACTAAGTTGCATGTTGGGTGGTAGGAAGAAATGGACAAGTGGCCTAAGTTTTTATGAAAATTAAGGCTTTATGTCACTTCTTTGACTTAGTCTTTGAGAAAGTGTGTGGGAAAAGCTACCTTCATGCACACACACTCTCACTTACACGACCTTAAGGGAAGGGAAAGGAAGGATCCTGCAAATTTTTCTGACTCAGATCAAGGGTATTCGGGCCCGGTTCCAAAAGAGTAGGGGTTAAAATGGAAATTTCACATCACAATTTCCCAAAAATTCTAGAAAAATTCCTATAATTGCTCTAACCTATTTTAAGCCTAAAAACGTGCTTAGAACTCACTTCTCACTTAAACTTTCTTATTTCCCAATTTTTTTCAGTTTTCACACACAACGGTTAATTTTTAATAAGAGTAAGCAGATAGAAAATTATGGTTTTACACACAAAAATTCTATTAAGTTATAAATATCATTTTCAATCCATTTTTAAGGTTCAAAGTATATTTTCCATATTATTCCACAAATTTTCATATGTTGGTTAGGGTTATACCGCTAACCAGGGGCATTTTGGTCTTTTTGCCCAAAAGCGCCAGAAAATTCTAAATAATTTTCTAAAATTCATTATTAATTATATTAAGACTATTTTGACTAAAATATAGACCCCTTTAAGTTTTTTCGCTATTTTTCATAATTAAATCTATATTTTTCTTAACTGTATAATTACTAAGGTTATCTTACGTTATTTTCTCAAACACGTCTCTAGAAAAATTTATTTATCATTATGGTTGGATAATTTCAAAAATATGAATTTGATCATTTATTAACAGTTCCCAAATACTTCATAATTAAATTATTATTATCATTTTAAAACTCTCTTTATTTATTTATTATACCGATAGGGGAAATAGTGAGTGTTACACCCGCAACGTGGGGTGAGACTAGTGGCTCAGTGAACAAAGCATACAGCAAGCAGTGTTGGGAGACAAGCATATGAAATGCAGCATGCCATTCAACAAATCATGCATATCATACATAAACTATTCTAGTCACCTTACATCATAATATCATATCATAACTTGATTGAAATAACATATAATGCAACTCAATAATGATATGCTATGCATGACCTGCATTGCCCGGCAGAACATGGTATTTTCACTGATTCTAGGGCTAGACCTAAGCTCAGACTATAAGGAACGTCTTCCTTGGGGACGTATCCCACCAGTTATTCTGGACCGAAGTCATCATTCTGGACCGAAGTCAAGTTTTAATGCATGAATAACTGGGTCGAAGCCAAAACTCTGGGCCGAAGTCGATCTTCATAATCTGGGCCGAAGCCATAACTCTTAATCTGGGCCGAAGCCAAATTCATTTTAGACTTATTCTGAACCGAAGTCAAGCTTGATTAATTAGGGTTTGTTGGCCATAGGCCAAATTCATTTTCTAGCTTGGAAGGCTAGGAGCAATCAATGCAAGATAATATTTCCAAATCCTAACATACAAGCCCTCAATGGGGATTTCTAACTTAATCACAACCAACACATGAAACATAGCCAACATACTCATAATATTCAATAAAAACAACCAATCTTAGCAAAATCCCAATTCCAACCCTAGATAGGGGTATCTTGCTCAATCTCCTTCAAACATACAATACAACTAAAATCAATCGCTGAAAAATCATAAACAATCACATACAAACTCAAGAAAGGGAAAGGAGGGAGTGGGTACATGGAGGATCAGGATGGAGCGATCGTGTGTGAGCTTACTCACCTCTAATGGAGATCAAATGGAGGAGACGGAAGAGGAAAAGGTGAATCCGAGCCTTGGAATGGTGGGTAAACCTTCAATCTTGTTGGCTCCTTCTCTCTTTCTCTCTCTAAAAACTCTCTCTCACTCTAGAAACCCTAAAGAAGGAAGAAGAATCAAGAAGGGGGAGAATTCTGCGCGTTTATGAAGACAGAGATGCATTCGCGCGCTCAAGAGCGCAACCTGTTGAGTTTTGTGCGCTCAAGCGCGCATTCGGGTGCTCAAGCGCGCACAAGAGCGCGACTCTCTGAGTTGCGCGCGCTCAAGCGCGCATCAGCGTGCTCGAGCGGCCAAACTTGTTGTTTGGAGGTGCACATAGGGTGGAATACTATCGTATAGCATATCAAACTGAAGCGCTGGATCTTAACTTTCTAATGCAAGTGGAATCACCTCAATTGGACACCCATAACTCCAGATATTATCAAATTAGTGCACCAAGGTCATTAGGCTTAAAACCCAAAATCAGCAATAACCTTGGTTGAAGCCTAACGGGGCAAACTTCACATGAGTCATGTTATAACTCATCAATTGACTCCAAGAAGGCTAACGTTAAGGGTTCTAAGTGTCCATGAGATTATGCTCCTCTATTCCCTTGTTCCTTTCCATAAAATCATCTTCTATCCCGGTTCCTTTAAAACTCATAACTCTTAATCGATTCCCTAACTCTCACCTAATAACGTACCTTTCCAACTTAGTCCTTCTTCCTCTAATATCCTTTCCTCATTCATAAATCGTTATAATCCTCTCTTTCTTAGGGTTTAATTCCTTCTAAGGTCCGCCTACACTGGTTTGACGTAACACTTGGCCCCTCTTCCCAAAATCTCTCAAACTCGTACCTCTTAGTTCATTTACCCAAATTCCTATCTAAATTCACATTCAAATCTCCCATATCTCATACCACTTCCAACTCTTTATTAATTGACCGGAACCACAGCCTAAAGCTCCCACCATGGTCTCTAGGCCCTAATTTTGGGATGTTACATCTAATGCTCAATATTTCCAGCTAAACAGAATCCTAAATGAATTCTGCACTGCATTGGGCCAACGCATCAACCTTCAAAAATCTATTATTATCTTCAGTAGGAATACCCTTGCCATTAAAAAAGCACAAATCTCATTAACTTTCCAGATTGAGGCTTGGGACAACCCGGGGAAATACCTGGGCCTTCCCTCGGCTTGGGATAGATCAAAAAACCAATCTCTTACATGGATAAAGGAGAGAATTTTGTCCAAAATGGATGAATGGAAAGAAAAATTTCTAAACCAAGTAGGAAAAGTTGTCCTCATTAAGGCAGTCATCCAATCCATCTCGTCATATGCTATGTCAGTAGTTCGGTTCCCAAAAAATCTTTGTGCTAAGTTATCCAGTGAAGTGGCTAGATTCTGGTGGAGAAAGCCTAGAAAGCCTAGAGGTATTCATTGGAAAAGATGGGAGTTGATTTCGATCCCTAAAGCTAGAGGAGGAATGGGGTTCAGAGACTTTTTCCAATCAAAATTCGGCCCTCCTAGCTAGACAAGCATGGAGAATCCTTGCAAACCCTAATGCACTTTGGGTAAGGGTGCTAAAAAATCTTTATTTCCCTAACAGTGATTTTTTGCATGCAGCCCCTAAAAGGAATAGCTCTTGGAGCTGGGCTAGTATCTTACAAGGAAGGAAGGTTCTTCAGAAAGGGGGCCTCTGGTTAGTGGGTGATGGTAAACATATTAACATCTTAAAGGAAAGATGGCTCCCTATGGGAGATCTGTCCTGTTGGTCTGACATCCCCCATGATGCTGTAGTGGTTGATCTTCTAAATCAAGACTCCCCTGGCTGGGATAAACATAAAGTTAGTCTCTAGTTTGATCCTATCATTGCCACACAAAATTCTATAGATCCCTCTAAGCTACTACAAAGGCCTAGACAAATTTATATGGCCTTTCAATCCTAGTGGGGAACTAACAGTCAAATCGGCTTATCAGGTTCTAGAGATATGGATTTCCCTGCTACATCTAATGCTCCTTCTACTTCAGATCATCCCCCAGAGACCTTGTGGAAACAAATCTGGTCAATCAAAACCCCAGAAAAGTCAAAATGTTTCTTTGGCAGTGTTTCCATAATACCCCCTGTCCTGAACAATTTATTCAAAAGGAAGCTAGTCCCGTCAGGGGTGTGCACAATTTGCAATAAAGAGCCAGAGACAATTGAACATTGCCTTCTGAGGTGCCCGTGGACCATCCCTATCCATTTTGTTTCACAGCTGCAAGTGAGCCCAAGCCCAACCCTTTTCCAGAGGTTTGATGTGTGGTAAGGAGGGATGTTTGAAAAAATTAAATTCTAAAGGAAATGCTACTTGACTATTTGCTAAGTTACCTAACCTCTCTAGTGTGGTCCATCTGGAAATCCAGAAATGACCACCATTTTAGCAACAAACCACCAGACCCAAATTTTACACTATTAAGATCCATGCTTTTCTTATCAGATCTCAATACTCTTAAAATGCAGGAACCCATAAATGTGCACCATACCTGGAAAGAAGGCATATCCGGAGCTTGGCATCCCCCTCCTTAAGCCGTAAAGTTCAACTGCGATGCCTCTTTCAACAAAATCTCAAATTCTGGGGTTGTTGCTATGTTGGTAGAGACCACGAAGGAAAAATAGTAGCAGCTTCCTCAGAAAGGATCCTTACCCCCCTCTGCCAACTTTAGCAGTTTGAGTTGGTTCTATTCTTGCGGCTAGTTGTGGTTGGCCAAAATCTTTCATTGAGTCTGACAATCAAGTGCTCATTGAGGGGGTTAGATCCAACAAACAAACGTGGCCATCCAAGATATCATTTCGGATATTACAAGAATTTGTAGTTACCTCCCCCAAAGTGGATTTCTCTAGACAAATCGGGAGGTCAATAGAGTAGCTCATGCGCTCACAGCTACGACAGCTGATCAGGTATCCACTTGTGTGACGCTTTCTTCCATTCCACCGGCGGTGAAGGCTCTGGTGGAGGCAGATCGTCTTCTTCTCCTTAGGTCGCTTCATCACCGCCCCCTTTAGATCATAGCGGCCTCTGTCCAATTTGGTTCTAGGGTTTTCCTAGTGTTGTTATTTAATTTCTAGTGTTGTTTTGTGTTGTTGCTTTAATTGTACTTGATGTGTCCACTGAGCATGCGTATCTAGCCCTAGATTTCCTTATCTCTTAGATACTGTTTGTAAGCTCAGTTTGGTGTTGTGGGCCTTTGTATTTCTTTCCCCTGGTTTTGGGGTAGTAGTAATGCAGTATTCCAGTGTTCTTTCGAAAAAAAAAGGTAATATTCCTATTAATTTTTTATGGACAAAAAGAAAAACATATAAACAATTGTCTTCATGCTTGGTTGATAGAGGTAAAATAGATTAGGTCAAGATAAACTCTTGTCTTCAACCCAAAAAAAAGGTAAGCTCTTGTCTAAACCTGACTTTACCTCCTAAATCTAAGGCCTAAATGTGTCATGTTACCGGATATATATTTTATCCAGGTATTATTATTCACACCATTCGTTTACTGTTCGCATCACCCCATTTTTTATTGTTTATTATTCATAATTATCCTCATCAGCACCCCCCTAAACCCTCCTGTCCTCCCCATTTATTGGTCGCCTCCCCATTTATTGGTCGGGCTATTTAAAAGCTTAGTCTAGCCTAAGAGCTTTTAAAAAAAATCTATTTTATAATAATAAGTTCTTTAAATATGTTCATGGGCTCAGATATTTTAGGTATGACAATATATTTATATATTCAAATAAGCCAATATATATACACTTTTAAAGTATTATAATAAAATTCATATATAATAAAGTAGTAAAACAAAAATATTGGTATATAATTTATATTTACTTAAATAGGTTAATCTAATAGGTTAAAAAGATTTTTTAATTGGCCTAAAACCTAAATAAACTTTCAGAAAATATTTGACCTGATTTATTTAATAAAACCGATTTGGCTTGCCTAAATTTAATGTAAGGTAAGTCATAGGTGCTTGGTCAACAGTTTAAGATATTTCCAACCTAACTTTTGCCTAACAATTTGTATTAGGCTTTGTATGTCTGTGTGTTGTTTACTTATGCAACATTAACCAAAAACAAAGGAATAAAAAATTGACAAAATCGGATAAACAAAGAGATGAAAAAAAAAAAAAACAGTGAACCAAAAATAAAGCACATGAGAAAACCTACTTCCAACAAACGAAACTTCTCATAACAATCAATATGACAATAATTTTGACAAAAAAGTGACTTTAATGTAGGTCAATACTCAAGAGTCAAATATGAAATATATACAAACTATTTTTCATAAGAGATTTGGAAATTGATTAAATTACATTAATCAAATGTTTTTAAGATTATATTAATTAATATTTGATTTATTTTTACCTAATTAATCAATATGATAATAATTATAAAGAGATAACATATTAAATTAATAAATGACATAGAAATTTATTTTTAGAACATTTATTTAATTAATTGACACAAAGTTATTTTAATGGTAATAAAAATAAATAAAAATACAAAATTATATATCTAATTTTTTTAATTTATAAAAATTATATAAAATAATCTAATTAATAAACTCGTTTTAATGATAATTTAAAAATATTGCATTATATTTAATGTTAACTGAAAAAAATAATATTAATTAAAAAATTAAGAATAGTAACAATTTTATTTTAAATTAAAAATATTATATGAAGAATAAAAAATGAGCACTCAAGTATACCATAGATACATCATGGTGTGCTATATGAGAGAGATGAGAATATATCCCTATCTGCCTCACAGTAATGAGATGAAACACTATTATTTCTTTGTAGGGGAATTTTAAGAAAATAATTGAATTATTACGCAATCAAAACCTGAAAATTAAACTTCCTAAAATTTGAAAAAGTTGTTTCAATATTGATAGCAGGATGGGTGTAGGATCTAGAATTGAGCAAAACCAACCGATTAGAATCAATTATAGGCACCAAAATTGCGAATTATAGTGGCTGGAACAACAGCTATAATGCGCAAGAAAATGATAGAAAATGAGAGAAAATGAAAGAAAAAGTGGGAGAGCAAGAAATGGGAAGGACGCCACTGAAGCAAGAATCCACTTGCAACAGATAAGTCCAATGTCAGACGCCACTAATTCAGGAGAATTAGATAAGTCTCAGTATGGTTTGAGCAACAACCACCAAGCCTCACTCAACTCACAAAGGGAGGAGAAAATTTGGCATAATGCCTTTACTTCAAAATTCAATGTGTGAAATACAAGAGGAGAAGACTCCTTTATATAGGAGTGGAGGGGGAAGGGGGCGGATTTTTAGGAGAATAAAATGGGAGAAAAATAAAAGATGAGTGTAAACACTCCTAAGTGGGTTTTGAACCCAAGACCCCAAAGGTTTATGACTAAGCTAAGTCTTAAGCCATTAAACCTCTAAAATGCGCCCCACTCATGTAAAAAAATTACAAGATGAAAGAAATTATATCCTAGGTGCGAATAGAACCCATGACTCCCTAAGCCTTATAGTAAGGCAGCCTACTAACCAATAAACCCATACAATTAGCACCCAACTAGGATGAAATAAAAGGAAAATACAAAAATAAAAGAAAATACAAGAGAGTCCTAATTAAGGGTGGTCCATAGGACAAGGGTCCTATCCAGGGTCAAGGTGTCCTTCTATAGGGTAGTGACCCTTATTTTGTAGGGTAGTGACCTTTATTTGTAGGACACTAATTTCTCCAACTTTTCCTTGCTTGAAGCTGAGGCTTGCAGTTGGTGCATATCCTCCCATGTAGGTCTTGCAGGTCCAAGCTTCTAGCAGTGTGCCATCATTCCCTCCCCCTTGAAAAGGATTTGACCTCAAATCTGAAAATTCATAAAGAAGATATAAGAATAATGAACTGGGTAGAAGAAGGAGATGGATGACAAAATTCAGGAAGTAAGAAGATACTCCCTTAGCCTTTAGAGAGTAGAGTCAGAGATCCACAAGTTGAACATCTTCCTTGAGCCTGGACAACAAGATGAAGACCCATAAGTATTATCCCAAAGCAAGCAAAGTGAAGGCTCATAAAAAAAATACTTGGGGATCATAAAGATTAGCAACATAAAAACATAGGAGATGAACAAGAGGTATTTGAGATAAGGGTTAGAAAACTCCCTTAATGAAGAGTAAACCATCTTGTCCATGTACTCTGTGGACTTAGATCCTTGATCAAAGACTAATCTTTTGAAGCCCTCCCTTGCAAGTAAGATAAGTAAGTGGTCATGGAGAAGGCTTAGGAAATAAATTCCACACAAGTACAAAATATGTGGCATAAATGTCTTAATAATTTTCAATAACATCCCAACATGCCCTACAACTCTACCACATGCACCTTGCTTAGGAGAATATCGCACATGATTATGCCATGGATCATTTTTACAACTTATTTCAAGAGGCATATCAATATGAATGTACTCACTCAAATAGAAAGATGATATCACCTTAAAAGTCTCATGATATTGCATGCAAGGTGAAACAATTAAGGATTCATAATGAGTAAGCATGTAAGGCATATCAACATGTGATGCGTTTGTCATACAAGTGTTTTTACATGTGATATCTCTAATCAAAATTTCATCCTTTTCCATAACTAGTTTAAGAGTATTATACACATCTTCATGAGATAAAAAGATTAATATAGAATGTGTATGCAAGTCATGTATACAAACCAATTGTTTTTGCATATACAATCTATCATGCAAAGCATGCAAGTCAACATGTCTAAATGGATTGGGTAAACATGCATTTTCAAAAGGTTTCATGGTACTCTCAAACTGAGTTGGCTCTTCTAAGCATGCAATAGGTTTCAAAGCATCATCAAAATTGTTAAATTTTTTTTGGACAAGAATTGCTTTGTGGCATATAATTGTGCATAGATAGAGGCATGTCATGCATAAAGAAAATTAGTTTAGGAAACTCCCTTTCAACCACTTGAGTTGTCCTCTTTGCAATTTCTTCTGTCTTGTCTTGTTTGCTGTCTGCTCTTGTGTATAAGCTTGTTTGAGTGCCAGCTTTTCTTGTTTGTCATATCAATTCCTTTGTTTTGTCTTAGGATTTTTCCAATCTTCTTCCAGTAGGTATTTTTCTTTGTCAGTGCGCTTCTATTTGGGTAAGGGTTAAGACTTAGACTCACGTTGGTCTTTGCAACTTCTAATCAACCTCCAACCGAGTAGAAGAGGCAAGAGAGTTTTCATTATAGAAAAAGCCAAAAAAGAGTGACATACACGAGTGATTACATTCCATTGAGTGTAAACACTTAGTGAGTGGTGAGGTCCTTTAAAAGCATTCAAATAAAATCAATTTAAAATGTCCTATAGAATGTGGAGAAAGGAGCTAGATGAAGATAAGAGAGAATTTAGAAGAGAAAAAGAAGTGAGAAGACACTTTTCTCATGATAAAGTTGAAGAAAGGTATAGGCAAGAAAGGAGAGAAATAAGTAGATAAAGAGAATTGTTTTTGGTGATTTTTGAAAAGAATTGCCAAAATTGTCGTTTTTAAGAAAAACAGTAAATACAACTCAATTACGGTATACAGGGAAATGAAACAGAAAAATTACAGTAAAAATGTCACTGTATTGTTGGGATACTTCTTTGTTTTTGTTTTTCCTATTTTTTTAAATTTTTTTACTCTTTTTGGGTGTCTTTTGACTTTTTTCTTCCTTTTGTTGACTTTTGCACCCTTTTTTGCTTTTTACACCTCTTTTTCTAATTTTGGCACGTACGTACTTTTTGTATTTTTCTTGCCTTTTCTTTCTTTTTTTGTCTTTTTCCCCAACAGAAAATTACAGAAATTTGTACACAATGAAAAAAAAATTAACTGTACCTACTGTAATATTTTTGGAATTTTCTGACAGTAAACTGGTCCAAGTGGCCCAAAAAAGCAAAAATAATGAATAAACTGATTTTTAAAAACTGTAAAAACGTGATGACAACTTGATTTCAAAAATGGCCAAAAAAATTGCTTAGCACTTCCTTGTTGATTATACAAAACCGGTATGATCACAGAACGCGCTTGGTTCAATTTTAAGATTGGAATTAAAATTTGAAGGAAAAATCAACAATTAGAATTTGTTGATCTTCTTCCAATACTATGAACCTAAAAAGATCCTATAGGTGAGCGTTTTGCACAATTAAACAGGGAAAGTCCAAGGTAGAGATAGCAGCCAATCCAAATTTGCAATCAGAATGCCAATCAAACAGACATAACAAGAGTAGGAAATTGAACAACACAAGAGCCCAAAAATGCGCAAAAATGGCAAAAATAATAAGGAAAATTGCGCAAAAATAAATGGCAAGAAATTAAAGGGGGAAACTGAAATTAAAAGGATAGGGAGGACAAAAATGTAAATGGCAGAAAGTAGAAGGGGATGGCAGAAAGTAAAAGGATGGGGAGAGCAGAAATGTAAAGGGGGAAGCGGAAATTAAAGGATGGGGAGGACTGAAAGTAAATGATTGAAAGTAAAGGGGGGAAGCAGAAATTAAAAGGATGGGGAGAGCAGAAATGTAAATGGCAGAAAGTAAAGGGGAGAGCAGAAATTAAAAGGATGGGGAGAAGCGGAAATTAAATGGCGGAAAATTAAAAGCGGAAGTAAAGAGATGAATATGGGGGATGAACAATTAATGGTGAAGGGGAGAAATGTAGGTGAACGATCTTTGGAAAAATGAAGACAACAATGCCTCCTCTTACCACACTTCACCACAAACAAGCAGTTATATCAAGCAATTTGTAAGAATTACTCAAGAACAAGTATAAGCAATTAAAGAGGCATTTAAACAAACACCTAGGGGGTGGGAATTAGCGGCCAAAAACAGCCCCCAACTAGCAAGAAATCAAGCAATTCAATCAAGACAGGCAAGTGCTGATAGCAGCAGAAAGGCACCTCGGGCCCGGGAAACAGTCCAAGTCCAAATTACAATTGAAAAGAGGGATGAAATTACACTAAAATGATGAAAATTCTGCACTAAATAGGTGCAGCAAACCCACGCCAAACAGCCCCAATTTTGCTCCAAATTTGCTCAAATTCAACAAGCTCTGATGACCAATTGATAGCAGGATGGGTGTAGGATCTAGAATTGAGCAAAACCAACCGATTAGAATCAATTATAGGCACCAAAATTGCGAATTATAGTGGCTGGAACAGCAGCTATAATGCGCAAGAAAATGATAGCAAATGTGAGAAAATGAAAGAAAAAGTGGAGAGGAAGAAATGGGAAGGACGTCACTGAAGCAAGAATCCACTTGCAGCAGATAAGTCTAATGTCAGACGCCACTAATTCAGGAGAATTAGATAAGTCTCAGTATGGTTTGAGCAACAACCACCAAGCCTCACTCAACTCACAAAGGGAGGAGAAAATTTGGCATAATGCCTTTACTTCAAAATTCAATGTGTGAAATACAAGAGGAGAAAACTCCTTTATATAGGAGTGGAGGGGGAAGGGGGCGGATTTTTAGGAGAATAAAATGGGAGAAAAATAAAAGATGAGTGAAAACACTCCTAAGTGGGTTTGAACCCAAGACCCCAAAGGTTTATGGCTAAGCTAAGTCTTAAGCCATTAAACCTCTAAAATGCGCCCCCACTCATGTAAAAAAATTACAAGATGAAAGAAATTCTATCCTAGGTGGGAATAGAACGCATGACTCCCTAAGCCTTATAGTAAGGCAACCTACTAACCAATAAACCCATACAATTAGCACCCAACTAGGATGAAATAAAGGAAAATACAAAAATAAAAGAAAATACAAGAGAGTCCTAATTAAGGGTGGTCCATAGGACAAGGGTCCTATCCTGGGTCAAGGTGTCCTTCTGTAAGGTAGTGACCCTTATTTTGTAGGGTAGTGACCTTTATTTGTAGGACACTAATTTCTCCAACTTTTCCTTGCTTGAAGCTGAGGCTTGCAGTTGGTGCATATCCTCCCATGTAGGTCTTGCAGGTCCAAACTTCTAGCAGTGTGCCATCAAATATATTTAGTATAAATGTTATATTGAATGTGAATCTTATTGATATATTTTATATGTAATATTTTATATTAGATATATTAGAAAAGTAATTCGGTCTTGTCATTTCTAACATGGTATATTTATTAAAAAAATACAAGGCAAATATAATTCTACATAAATTTTATACTAAAATAAATGTTACTTTTAAAAAAATTATATTAAATTAAAAGTATATTCTAATACTTTGTAAGATGTAAGAAACATTTATACAAAGTCAAAATTAGAAGTTAACACAATTTTTATAGTTACATATTGCAAAGATTTAGAATATACTTTTAATTAAATATATATTTTTTTAAAAGTAACATTTATTTTAGTATAAAATTTATGTAGAATTATATTTTCCTTGTATTTTTTTAATAAATATATCATGTTAGAAATGACCAGACTAAATTGTAAGGACACACAGGAAAACACTAGAAGGGGGGTTTGAATAGTGTTTTATAAACTCAGCTTATTTTATGGAAACCATTTCGTAAACTAAGTTCAGAAGACTTTCAGACAGTGATTCAGATGTTGTCTAAAGCTTTGTTCTTCGTCTGAAATTTTTAGACAAAGGTTTTTTAGAGAGCTTTTTGTAAATTGTTTTCACAAGATGGTTTTATAAAAACTTAGTTCAAGTTCTATCTTCTTGTTAGAATAAACAAAATATACTAAGATAAGGGATAGAATAACACTAAGCCAATTATCCTGGTTCACTCACTCCACCCGTGAGCTACCTCCAGTCCCTGTGCTAACAAGCTACTGATTTTTCTCTTTGTCTCAAAATATTACAAGTATTCTTTTGTTCACCAAGCCTCTTTATGCTTTACACAAAAAGTATTATTTGTCTTACCAAGCCACTCCTGACTCTAACAACAAGTATTCTTTGTCCTACCAAGCTACTCCTGGCTCTAACAACAAGTATTCTTTGTCCTACAAAGCCACTCTTGGCTCTAACAACAATAAGTGTTTACAAAGAAAATTTGAACTAAGAACACAAGTTCTTCGATCTGGGTGTACAAGACATAATAGACATCTAACTTTGCATATGATAGTTGATTGCACAAAAGTTTTTACAACAAATAAATCCTAGAAGGATTTTAGCAGCATTTTCGCAAAGCTTAGGCTTGTGATATTCGTGTCTCTTGTTTGCTTCAGGAGACGTATGGTTTTATAAGCTTCATTCAGATTGCAAAACGTCGTTGAGAAGTCTGTTGTGAGATAGCATTAAATGCGTTTCATCCCGTTGAGGCACGGCCACTGTCACAGTACTATGTTGTAGGGTTGTTCTGACTTCTGCAACTGCTGCAACGCAACATTTCTCTTTTTGTGCTTCGATTTTGAATCTCATCCAAAAAGTTGCCTTTTGTCTTACTTTTCTGGTGTTCTGAGGTTGCGTGAGGTTCTAGTAATGGCCTTGACTTAACATGTTAGATGCCCTTGTACTTCAGACAGACTTCGTCTTCAGATGAGGATCAATGTCTGAACCATTCACTTTTTCAGACAGTTCCTTGATCTTCAGAACTTGAGTCTTCAGAACTTTGACCAACTTCAGATATTGGCATGACTTCAGACATATATACTTTCTTCAAATAGACTCTTAATCTGAAACATAAGAACTTTGAAGATATTTGGTTAAGCATAAAGTTCTGAGTTTAATTAAGTTTATAATCATAAAAAATGTGTTAGGGGTGTCTTAGACTTTAGGTCTTGAGACTCAACATTCTCCCCCTTTTTTATGATGACAAACTTAATATAGTTTGATAATTAAGAGCAATATAATATCAGAAATTTGAAATTTAAGAACAGTTGCTCCCCCTCAAACAATTTTATCCTCTTTTTTTATTTTAAAAATATTATGCTCCCCCTGAACTGCAACCTTTGCTTTTTCTACATATTATTTCTCAGACACTCAATCAATCAAACTGTTAGTTTTACTCCCTCTTTTGTCATCCATCAAAAGGGTAACAGAGCAATATTACCACAGCAAGAGGAAATGTTAACAACATGTTATGAGAGTGTAAAATAGAGTCTTAAGATACGTTCAGCAAATCAAGACGTGTACGCAAGTTTCAGAGTAACAAAGTAACAGATGTAACGTTTAAGTGATTCAGAGCATATGTACGTGTATCTCAGATCAATACGTTTAATATAACAGCTCAGACCACACTCAATACACAATAATCAGAGAAATAAAAATAATACATAGTATGTGTTAGAACAATTTCTCATTTTATTGAAACTGAAATGACTTTTACATTATAGACATGAATACATTCACTTTTCTCATATTCCTAAGTGATTTTATAGTGTGGTATGTTCAAAACTAAGCTTTTGAGCTTTCTTCTTGAGGTTGCTTCTATAGCCATCATTCTTGATGCTACTACCTTCTTCAGCACTCGGTTAGGGTTTGGGGTTTTGGACAATCCTAGAGCTAGGAGAAGGTCCAAAGTCCTACTACCGAACATGCTTCTGGAATAGGCACACAGGGAGAGGTTTCGTGAAGACGATACCAAAGCCTGGTTTGTACACTGCAGTTACTGGGATCTCAATATTGAGAGAAAGTCCCAGAGCCCTTCCTAAGGAAGAACACAAGGTTGCATCATCCTTGCTGAAGATTGATTTTTGTCCTTCTAGAACGTCAAAACTTCAGCTTCTGGACAACCTCCAGGGTCTTTCACTAGGGTAATATCCCAATGCACAAATTCGAACATAGGTGCAGGAGATATATCAACATTCTTGCAGAGGTAGTCTTCCATCAACGCTCTTCTTGATAGCCTTTTATGAGAAAGAAAAGATAGAATCTTCTAAACAAAGGGTTTGGATTTTCCATACGGAAGTGATGATAACCCTATGTCCCAGTTCTACATTTCCACTCTTTTTTACAGGCAATGAGAAGACTTATTGGTCATCCTTGGGGATTGAACATACCTTGGAAATTGTGTCAGGTTCAAAGTTTTATGTTTTGAAAAGTGTGAATGTGAACCGTCTCAGTTGACACGTCACTTTTGAGTGAAGTTTCAAATCGTCATTAAAAATTCATATTTAAGCACGTGTTCAAATCATCATACTGTCTCAGACACATGCACTTCAAAACATTCATTCAGATAATGCAAGCATACTTCAGATGATGTATTTCAGACAATGCATGAAAGTTCAAATGATCTCTAATGAACTAATCACTCCTCTATACAAGGTTTGATTAACAACTTCTCCTTCATCTTTATTCAAAGATGCAGAAGGATGCATGGGAGTTGACATGGGCTTACAGTCATTCATTTTAAACTTCTTAAGCATCTCCTTTGTATATTTCTCTTGATGGATCCTTATATAATCGAATTCTTGCTTAATCTGAAGTCCCAGAAAGAACTTAAGTTCTCCCATCACACTCATTTCAAACTCAGATTGCATTAGCTCAGAAAACTCTTTGCACAAGGAAGAATTTGTTGAACCAAAATTAATGTCATCAACATATATCTGAACTAGAATGAAGTCTTTATTTGACATTTTTCTAAAAAGAGTTGTATCAACCTTTCCCTTTTCAAAACCATTTTTAATGAGAAAACTGCTCAATCTGTCATACCAAGCTCTTAAACTTGTTTCAGACCATAAAGATCCTTTTTAAGTATGAAAATATAATCTGGAAAGGTGATATCTTCAAAACCAACGGGTTGTCTAACAAATACTTCTTCCTCTATGACTCCATTTACAAATGCACTTTTGACACCCATTTGATATAGTTTGATGCCATTATTTGCTGCACAAGAGAGTAAAATTCTAATGGCTTCGAGCCCAGCTACAGGTGCAAAAGTTTCAGTGAAATCAATACCTTATTGCTGATTGTAGTCTTGAGCCACGAGTCTGGCCTTATTTCTGACAACATTTCCATCTTCATCCAATTTGTTTCTAAACACCCATTTGGTTCCTATGATAGTTTTCCCATGGGGTTTAGGAACTAAGCCCCATACATCACTTCTAGCAAATTGATTTAGCTCTTCTTGCATGGCTAGGATCCACCCTTCATCATGCAAAGCTTCATCAATGTTCTTAGGCTCTAATTCATATAGTAAGGCAAGATTGTTTACTTTTTCAAGTCTTGACCTTGTTCTTACACTTCTAGAAATATCACCTAAGATTCGCTCTTTAGGATGCAAAGATTTGTATCTCCAATTCTTTTGAACAGTAGATACATCTCTGGTCTGAGACTCAACATTGAGTTCAAATGGTCCAGCATCAGAACATCCTTCAGACTTGTTCTGAATCTCTTCAGATTGCTTGTTCAGATGCATACCTGCAAAGTCATCTTCTAGATCTGATAGATCACCTTCAGTCTTTTTCTTGTCATTGAACCTTACATGGATGGTTTCTTCAATTTTCAAGGTTCTAGAGTTATAAACTCTATAAGCCTTGGAATTTTTAGAGTATCCAAGAAAATGACCTAAGTCAGACTTAACATCAAACTTTTCAATTTCACCCTTGGTGTTGAGTATGAAGCACTCACACCCAAAAACATGGAAGTAAGATATGTTGGGCTCCCTTCCTCTCCATAATTCATATGGAGTCTTTTTGAGAATTGGTCTTACCAAAATTCTGTTTTGAAGGTAACATGATGTGTTAATAGCTTATGCCCATAATACCGTGGAGAGAGAACTTGAAATGAGCACTGTTCTTCCCATCTCTTGAAGACTCCTATTCTTTCTCTCAACAACCCCATTTTGTTGAGGTGGTCTAGCCACAGAGAAATTGTGAGAGATTCCATTCTCCTCATAGAACATTCTGAAGCTTGTGTTTTTAAATTCTCCTCCATGGTCACTTCTAATTGCAGAAATACATAATCCTTTTTCATTTTGTACCTTCTTGCAGAAGATTGTGAACTTCTCAAAACGCTCATCCTTGCTTTTGAGGAATATCACCCATGTAAATCCAGAATAGTCATCCATAATGACCAAACCATACTTCTTTCCATCAATACTCTCAGTCCTTGTTGGTCCAAACAAATCAATATGAAGAAGTTCTAAGGGTCTTGAAGTGGAAACAACATTCTTGCTCTTGAAAAAGTTTCTTGTTTGTTTCCCTTTCAGACAACTTTCATATAAAATGTCAGATTTGTATGAGAGCTTGGGCAGTCCCTTTACAAGATTGTGTTTTGTAAGCTTTGAGATTAACCTTAAGCTGGCATACCCAAGTTTCTGATGCCAAATCAATTTTTCATATTCCACATAACGAAAACACTTCACATTCTGACTTGCAAGTTCATCCAAGTCTATTTTATACACATTATTGTGTCTCTTGGCTGTAAAAAGAACTTGGTCATTGTTATTTTTTACTATACAACTTTCTTTAGTGAAAGATATTGATATATAACCACTATCACACAATTGAATTATGCTTAGTAAGTTATGTTTGAGTCCTTCAACAAACAGAACATTATTAATAGATGACAGTGGTGACATACCTACTGTACCTATGCCAGTGATCTCCCTTGTTGGTTTCCTCCAAAGGTGACCACTCTTCCATCTTTGTGTCTAAGGTTTTGGAACAAAGACCTTTTCTCTCGTCATGTGACGCGAGCATCCACTATCCAGTTACCATTTGTGGGGTTTAATTTGTCCTGTTAAACAAATCTGCAACAGGAATAATCAAAATTTTAGGTACCCATAACAATTTGGGTCCTTTCTTGTTAGTTTTGAGTTTACTTTTCCTTTTGTGTCTGCACTTTGACACATGATGTCTAGGCTTACCACAATGGGAACACCCTTTACCTTTCTTAGCCTTATTGAATTTAATTTTAACATCAGATTGATCTAATGATTCACTATAAGAGTAACCAAGACCACACTTGTTTTTGGAACCTTTCTGAACTCCTAAAAGCTTATTCAGATTCTCAGTTCCTTTAACGAAGTTGGCTAGGTCTAAGGTAAGTTCTTCAACCTTCTTCTGAAGTATCTTAACTTCTTCAGATTGGTTTTCAGAACTACCACCCTTTCAATTGAAGAGTTGCTCCTTGAGCAACAAGTTTTCCTTCTCAAAACCCTCATTATTTTCACACATTTCTGTGTATGCTCTTGAAAGATTCTTGTACTCTTGGAAAAGCTCTTTTGAACTCTCCAGTAAATCATCAAACCTATGCTAGAGATTAGGGTCAGAAGTAGGTCTTACCTCTAAATCTTCATTGTCTGAAGATGGCAGGCTAGCCATTAGGCAGAGGTTGACTTCTTCACCAGATTCCTCCTCTTGTTCTTCTGAGGTAGAGTCATCAAGATCTTCCAGGTGGCCATCAAACCCTTCTTCTTCTTAAAGAACTTTTTCTTCTTGAAGGATGGCTTCCTTAGCTTTGGACAATCAACCTTTACGTGACCAGGTTGTTTACACTCAAAGCAGGTGATTTGGTCAGTACTAGAGTTAACCTTGCCTGACTTTCCACTTGGCTTTCTGAAGGGCTGATCTTTTATGTACTTCCCTTTCATTTGAAGCATATTTTTTATCTTCCTACTTAGAAGGGAAAGATCATCTTCATCTTCTGAACTATCTTAAGATAATTCTTCTGCATCTAAAGTCTCCTGAGCCTACACGGTTTTCATGGCTCCATGCCTAGGCTGTTTGGATTTTGTGTTCAATGCTAGGGACTTCTTTTTTCTAACATCCTTGCCAAGCTCAAACTCATGAACCTTGAGAGAGCCCAAAAGTTCCTCTATTTGCACGGTATTAAGGTCCTTTGCTGATAACACTCTGCTAGGAGCTTGGACCTGCAAGACCTACATTGGAGGATATGCACCAACTTCAAGCAAGGAAGAGTTGAAGAAATTAGTGTCCTACAAATAAAGGGACACTACCCTACAAAAGGACACCTTGACCTTGGATAGGACCTTGTCCTATGGACCACCTTTATTAGGACTCTTTAGTATTTTCTTTTTATTTTTGTAATTTTCCTTTTATTTTCCTCCTACTTGGGCGCCCACATGTATGGGTTTATTGGCTAGTAGGTTGCCTTGCTATAAGGCTTAGGGAGTCTTGGGTTCTATTCCCACCTAGGATATAATTTCTTTCATCTTGTAATTTTTTTACATGAGTGGGGCGCATTTTAGAGGTTTAATGGCTTAAGACTTATCTTAGCCATAAACCTTTGGGGTCTTGGGTTCAAAACCCACTCAGGAGTGTTTTCACTCATCTTTTATTTTTCTCCCATTTTATTCTCCTAAAAATCCGCCTCCTTCCCCCTCCACTCCTATATAAAGGAGTCTTCTCCTCTTGTATTGTACACATTGAATTTTGAAGTAAAGGCATTATGCCCAATTTTCTCCTTCCTTTGTGAGTTGAGTGAGGCTTGGTGGTTGTTGCTCAAACCATACTGAGACTTATCTAATTCTCCTGAATTAGTTGCGTCTGGCATTGGACTTATCTGCTGCAAGTGGACTCTTGCTTCAGTGGCGTCCTTCCCATTTCTTCCTCTCCACTTTTTCTTTCATTTTCCCTCATTTTCCTTCACTTTCTTGCGTGAATATAGCTGCTGTTCCAGCACCTATATTTCTCAATTATTTGCTTAATTGTGATTCTAATCGGTTGGGTTTGCTGCACCTATTTAGTGCAGAATTTTCACTCATTTAGTATAATTCCATCCCTCTTTTCAATTGTAATTTGGACTTGGACTGTTTCCCGGGCCCGAGGTGCCTTTCTGCTGCTATCAGCACTTGTCTGTCTTGATTGAATTGGTTGATTTCTTGCTAGTTTGGGGGCTATTTTGGGCCGCTAATTCCCACCCCCTAGGTGTTTGTTTAAATGCCTCTTTAATTGCTCATACTTGTTCTTGAGTAATTCTTGCAAATTGCTTGATATAACTGCTTGTTTGTGGTGAAGTGTGGTAAGAGGAGGCATTGTTGTCTTCATTTTTCCAAAGATTGTTCACCTACATTTCTCCCCTTCACCATTAATTGTTCATCCCTCATATTCATTTCTTTACTTTCCGCATTTAATTTTCCGCCATTTAATTTCCGCTTCTCCCCATCCTTTTAATTTCTGCTCTCCCCTTTACATTCTGCCATTTACATTTCTGCTCTCCCCATCCTTTTAATTTCCGCTTCCCCCTTTACTTTCAGTCATTTACTTTCAGTCCTCCCCATCCTTTTAATTTCTGCTTCCCCCTTTAGATTTCTGCTCTCCCCATCCTTCTACTTTCTGCCATCCCCTTCTACTTTCTGCCATTTACATTTCTGTCCTCCCCATCCTTTTGATTTCAATTCCCCCCCTTTAATTTCTTGCCATTTAATTTTGTGCAATTTTTCCTTCTTATTTTTGCCATTTTATGCGCATTTTTTGGGCTCTTGTGTTGTTCAATTTCCTACTCCTGTTATGTCTGTTTGATTGGCATTCTGATTGCAAATTTGGATTGACTGCTATCTCTACCTTGGACTTTCCCTGTTTGATTGTGCAAAACGCTCACCTATAGGATCTTTTTTGGTTCATAGTATTGGAAGAAGATCAACAAATTCTAATTGTTGATTTTCCTTCAAATTTTAATTCCAATCTTAAAATTGAACCAAGCGCGTTTCTGTGACCATATCGGTTTTGTATAATCAACAAGGAAGTGCTAAGCAATTTTTTTGGCCATTTTTGAAATCAAGTTGCCATCACGTTTTCACAGTTTTTAGAAATCAGTTTATTCATTATTTTTGCTTTTCTGGGCCACTTGGACCAGTTTGCTGTCAGAAAATTCCAAAAATATTACAGTAGGTACAGTTAATTTTCTTTTCATTGTGTACAAATTTCTGTAATTTTCTGTTGGGGAAAAAGACAAAAAAAGAAAAAAAATGCAAGAAAAATACAAAAAGTACGTACATGCCAAAAATAGAAAAAGAGGTGTAAAAAGCAAAAAATGGTGCAAAAGTCAACAACAAGGAAGAAAAGTCAAAAGACACCCAAAAAGATTCAAAAATTCAAAAAAATTCAGAAAAATAGAAAAACAAAAACAAAGAGTTATCCCAACAATACAGTAACAATTTTACTGTAATTTTCTGTTTCATTTTCCTGTATACCGTAATTGAGTTGTATTTGCTGTTTTTCTAAAACGACAATTTTGGCAACTCTTTTTCAAAAATCACCAAAAACAATTCTCTTTGCAATTTCTTCCGTCTTGTCTTGTTTGTTGTCTGCTCTTGTGTATAAGCTTGTTTGAGTGCCAGCTTTTCTTGTTTGTCATATCAATTCTTTTGTTTTGTCTTAGGATTTTTCCAATCTTCTTCCAGTAGGTATTTTTCTTTGTTAGTGTGCTTCTATTTGGGTAAGGGTTAAGACTTAGACTCACGTTGGTCTTTGCAACTTCTAATCAACCTCCAACCGAGTAGAAGAGGCAAAAGAGTCTCATTAGAGAAAAAGCCAAAAAAGAGTGACATACACGAGTGTTGCATTCCATTGAGTGTAAACACTTAGTGAGTGGTGAGGTCCTTTAAAAAGCTTTCAAATAAAATCAATTTAAGATGTCCTATAGAATGTGGAGAAAGGAGCTAGATGAAGATAAGAGAGAATTTAGAAGAGAAAAAGAAGTGAGAAGACACTCTTCTCATGATAAAGTTGAAGAAAGGTATAGGCAAGAAAGGAGAGAAATAAGTAGAAATCATTCTGAAGATAGTAAGAAGAAAGAAAGGAGTTATGATAACTCTAACCATGAAAGGAGAAGGTATGAGGAAGAAAAGAAATTTAGAAGGTATGAAAAAGGAAGACAAAGGTATAATAAAAGAGAGAATAGGAAAAGTACAATAGATTCTTTTGAAGATAGAATTGGAAGAAAGTTAGAAAAATTTTGTAATAAAATTGAAGATAAACTTTCAAAATGCCTTTCAAAATCCTTAATTGAAATAGAAGAGAGAAGAAAATTAGAAAAGAAGAGTCAATTAGAAAAAGAAGAAGAAGAAAGGATTAAGCCCTCTTCTATGCACAATTATATGCCTCAAAGCATTACATGTTTGAATGAAATAAAAATTGTTGATGATGCTTTGGAAACTATTGCATGTTTAGAAAAACCAACTAAGTTTAAGAGTACTGTGAAACTTACTAGAGATGCATGTTTAATCAATTCCTTTGATCAATTTAGATTGCATGATAGGAATGATAACAAAGTTGGATTGAATATGCATGTACCTTTGGTTTGTGTTTATAAATTTAATACACATTTTGGGCCTAAAATAATTATTTCATATAAAGATGTGTATTATGCTCTTGAACTAGTTAGTGAAAAGAACAAAAATTTTGATGAAGCTATCACATATGGGAAAACTTGTTTGACATCTAATTCATATAATGATATGCTTCTTGATATGCACACTCAAAATAATTCTTTTTATGTTTCACCTTACATGAACACATATGATAATATGCAAAAGGTGACATATTACTTGAGTGAGTGCATTAGAATAAATAGATCTCTTGAAAAGACTTGCATAAATACCTCATGGCATGAACATATGCACTACACTTTTGACAATCATACTCAAGATGCATGTGTTATGTTCAATAAAAATGTTGGGATGTTAATGAAAAATATTAAAACACTCATGCCACATAGTTTCACTTGTGCATTTATTTGGGAACATAGTGTAGAATATTTTGATGAATGTTGCACATTGAAACACATTTTGTACTTATGTGGAATTTATTTCCTAAGCCTTCTCCATGACCACTTACTTCTCTTATTTGCAAGGGAGGGCTTCAAAAGATTAGTCTTTGATCCAGGATCTAAATCCACAAAGTACGTAGACAAGAGGGCTCAATCTTCATTAAGGGAGTTTTCTAACCCTTATCTCAAATACCTCTTGTTTATCTCCTATGTTTTTCTTTTGCCAATCTTTATGATCCCCAAGTACTTTTGTTATGGGCCTTCACTTTGCTTGCTTTGGAATAATACTTATGGGTCTTCTTCTTGTTGTCTAGGCTCAAGGAAGATGTTCAACTTGTGGACCTCTAACTCTACTCTCCAAGGGCTAAGGGAAGTATTTTCTTACTTCCTAAGTTTTGTCATCCATCCCCTTCTTCTACCCAGTTCATTACTCTTAAGGCTTCTTTCTGAATTTTCAGATTTGAGGTCAAATCATTTTCAAGGGGGAGGGAATGATAACACTCTGCTAGGAGCTTGGACCTGCAAGACCTACATTGGAGGATATGCACCAACTTCAAGCAAGGAAGAGTTGAAGAAATTAGTGTCCTACAAATAAAGGGACACTACCCTACAAAAGGACACCTTGACCTTGGATAGGACCCTTGTCCTATGGACCACCTTTATTAGGACTATTTTGTATTTTCTTTTTATTTTTGTAATTTTCCTTTTATTTTCCTCCTACTTGGGCGCCCACATGTATGGGTTTATTGGCTAGTAGGTTGCCTTGCTATAAGGCTTAGGGAGTCTTGGGTTCTATTCCCACCTAGGATAGAATTTCTTTCATCTTGTAATTTTTTTACATGAGTGGGGCGCATTTTAGAGGTTTAATGGCTTAAGACTTAGCTTAGCCATAAACCTTTGGGGTCTTGGGTTCAAAACTCACTTAGGAGTGTTTTCACTCATCTTTTATTTTTCTCCCATTTTATTCTCCTAAAAATCCGCCTCCTTCCCCCTCCACTCCTATATAAAGGAGTCTTCTCCTCTTGTATTGTACACATTGAATTTTGAAGTAAAGGCATTATGCCCAATTTTCTCCTCCCATTGTGAGTTGAGTGAGGCTTGGTGGTTGTTGCTCAAACCATACTGAGACTTATCTAATTCTCCTGAATTAGTGGCGTCTGGCATTGGACTTATCTGCTGCAAGTGGACTCTTGCTTCAGTGGCATCCTTCCCATTTCTTCCTCTCCACTTTTTCTTTCATTTTCCCTCATTTTCCTTCACTTTCTTGCGTGAATATAGTTGTTGTTCCAGCACCTATATTTCGCAATTATTTGCTTAATTGTGATTCTAATCGGTTGGTTTTGCTCAATTCTAGATCTTACACCTATCCGGCTATCATTTTCCTTCTGGATATCAGTAACTTTGGGTCTCCAGACTTTAGGCAAACTTCTCAGAATCTTTCGATTATGATCTCCAGATTCATAAGTTCTACCCAGGGACTTAAGTCCATTAGTTATCGTCTGAAACCTACCAAACATTTGGCCTATGGTTTCATATTCTTGCATCTTGAACATCTCATATTGTTGAACAAGCATGCTGGTCTTGGATTATTTAACATTGTCAGTTCCCTCATGGGCTGATGCCAATGTATCCCAGATCTCTTTGGTGGTGTTGCAACCATGGACCTTTTCATACTTATCTTTTTTCAAAGAGCAAACCAAGTAGAGTTTGGCCTTGGCATTAAGTTGTACCCTAGCCTTCTACTCACTAGTCCACTTAACCTTAGGAATGGGATGTCCACCATACATGGGTATATAGTCATTATCTGTAACTATGTCCCATAGATTGATGTTGCTTCTCTCAATGCACAGTTTCATCCGATCTCTCCACTAATGGTAATCAGTACCATTAATGTTTGAGGCCCTGTCACATACGCTCCTTCTGTGATATAGTGACTAGTGTTTGCTTAGGCTTCCATTTGGATCTACTCCCTCAAAACTTGTTAGGTGCTCAACCTGATGTGAATCCACTTGCCATAGATTCGGAATGGATCTTCTAGGACTTATTGATGTTAATTTCCACGCGTAAACAGTAGCAAAAATTAATTTCATATGGCTATCTTGGTGATAAAAAAATGGAAGTTAAAAAAAAAGAAATTGGTGAAAGAAGATAAGAATTGGATGAAGGTGATGGAGGTTTGGGTGGCTCCACTTCTAGGGAGGAAGATAAGCCACAAAGACGCCACAAGAGGGATGGAAAACCCTTGATAAGTCTCAAAGATGGTTCAACCAAAAACCTAGGAGATTCACTCTCACAAACACAAATTTTATCAAAATGCAAGTCTGGTCCATTTCATTAACCAAAAACATATACATATAGAGGTATGGCAACGAAAAATAAAGAGACAAAAAAAAATAACGTTTTTTGGTTAAACCACAAGCATGGGAAAATCCACAGCCTACCTATGTTTCTCTCTGACTTTGATTTCCTAGCTCTGCAACGTTTCTACAGGCATGGGAAAATCCACAACCTGCATGTGGTTCTCTTTGACTTCGATTGCCTCACTCTGCAGCATTTCCACAGGCATGGAAAAGTCCACAACCTACTTATGGTTCTTTCTAACTCATGGATCTTCAATGATGATCATGCACTGAATTAATTTTGGTTCCATGTCCTTCAGATTAGGTGCAGCCTTAAGAGTTGTTGCTACTACTTGTTGTAAAGTCTCCTTTGCTTTCCTAGCTGTTGCTCGTGTTATAGGTCCTTGATGAACACATTTTTATTCACACATAACATATTTAATCTTGGCTTCCTTGACCTATAATTGTGATTAAATCCACTATTTTAATTGGAATTTTCCTAATTGGGCTTATTTGGGCTTTAACTGTAAATGTTGTTGAAATTCGAATTTTTAAGCCTACTGACCTACCTGTCTTGTTTTGATGATATCTGGAGCTATAGGTGGCCGATTTGGGTGATTCTAGTTGCATTGGAAAGCTAAGATCTGGTGTTTTAATTTGATATGCTATATGACTATATTTCACTGAGGGAACGAGGTGTAGTTTGCTTCTGAAGTTGACGTTATAAACTAACACGAGAAACAACAAAGTTCTGAAGTAGTTTTAATGTTTTGGGCCTGATACTTGTTAGTCAAGGCCCAATTGCCTCTCTGATCAGATTAATCTTTTGGTTTAAGAGAGTAGTATATATAGAGGCAGTTACAATTATGTTAGGAGCTTTTTCTTATTTTACATATTAGAGTTTGGAGGACGCTTAGTCTCTCTATTTTCTCTCATTTTGGTTCTACTTTCTTTCTCTGTATTTCGCTTCCTATTCATCCCCTCATGGAAGGCTAAACTACTGAGGATTATTCTCGAGTGATTTTACATTGGATTCTGAGGTTTATTTCAATTCAAATTTGTATTTCAATTTCTGCAACAGATTCAATTTCACCTTCTCCTTTAAAATTCTGATTTTGAATCTTGCATTGGATTTGAACGCTTGTTGATAATTCAATTTTGTTCTTCACTTAGAATTCTTGTTTAGCTTGCTTAATTCTGGACAACCTACAGTTTTCTTAATTCATGAGGTAAATGATTAGAAATCTCACACTAGTTCGCTTATTTCTTTAGTGAGATAATTGATGAATTAATTGACGCTTGTTTGGTTAATTCGAATTTGTTTTGGAATTTGAGAACGATGTATATTAACTGATGTATATTAAAAAAAGTGAAAAACCATGATTGTCCTTGCCTTAGAGGATAAAGGAGATTTGTAATTGTTTTGGGAATAGGTTCTTGAATAAGTGTGGTGGTGTACTTCATTTTCTTATCTTATCTCCTCATGTGGATAGCTCATTGTTGACCTTTGGCTAGTTGCAAAAAGAAAAAAAATGGAAAAGGAAAGATAGAAAAGTAAAAGAAAAAAGAAAAGAAAGAATAAAGAAAAGCTCAAAAGAAAAGTGTAAAAAAAAAAGAAGCAAAGAAATAAAGTGTTCTTAAAATAAAAAAATGGCTCAAAAGGTAGAAAAGAGGAGTTTAATTGTAATCTTGAGATGTATGCTACTTGCATTTATTCTTGGATTTATTCCCCATTGCTCCTTTATTCTCTTTGGTTTTTAGCTTCTTATCCTTCATTTTCCCTACCTTTACCTTGGCCCCATTACATCCTTTATGAAGTGCTCTTGATATTTGCTTGCATGTGTTTCAATTGTTGTGGATATTAGGGTCTTGCCAAGCTTATGGTTGTGTTTGCTTACATGAGTGCTTTGAGTGTATATACACAGGCCTAAACACTTGAGAGTTGGAAAGTTTGTCTTGTGAGGATTCTATCACTCTTGATTCACCCCTTTGATTTGATATACCCTCTTGTTTGCTAAATTATTGGGAATTCCATTCACATTTGATTCCATGAATCCTTGGATGTTGTATTTTGCCTGCTCCTATGCATTCCTTGGATCTATTGATAATTATGCCATTTGTATTTGCATTATGCTCCCTAGTATATTTTTGGCTTCATGTGTTGTTTTGCCCGGAGTGCAAAAGGGCAAGTGTGGGGGAATTTTATGAACATTGTTTTAATTGGAATTTACCTAATTGTGCTTATTTGGGCTTAAACTATAAATGTTGTTTAAATTCAGATTTTTAAGCCTACTGACCTACCTGTCTTGTTTTGATGATATCTAGAGTTGTAGGTGGCCGATTTGGGTGATTCCAGTTGCGTTGAAAAGCTAAGATCTGGGGCTTTAATTTGATGTGTTATATGACTATATTTCACTGAGGGAACGAGGTGTATTTTGCTTCTGAAGTTGTTGTTTTGAATTGACACGGGAAACAACAAAGTTCTGAAGTAGTTTTAATGTTTTGGGCCTGATACTTGTTAGTCAAGGCCCAATTGCCTCTTTGATCAGATTAATCTTGTGGTTTAGGAGAGTAGTATATATAGAGGCAGTTATGTAACGTCCTAATTTCTCAACTCTAGAATAGTGTCCGTTGGAAACACATTCTTGAATTACTGAAATTATTTCGCCCCATTTTCGATATTGTCACACCATTCATACAATTGCTTAGGCAATCCAACGTTTTCTTAAGCCTTCAAACAATTCATACATCATTATTCTCATTACAAAACTTTAACCAAAACATAGGGAATGAACCTACACTTGGAGTATCATGGTCCACAAAACCCATGTCGGAAATCCGGCAGAGATTCCCCTAAAATCGGACGTTAATCCATTTCTCTTTGTTTCTTGAAAATCAGCAAAGCCACCAGTACAATTTATAATAACACAACAAGATCCTAGCTATAACCTAGCCTCCATGGCCAATCTATGTTTTTACAGACTACATCAATAAGTATCAAATACAATTAATTCTACTTCTACTATCCCTATCTGACCACTGGGAGTGTGGTTCCACTCCAAAGCTTCCTTCCTCTCCTGCACATGAAGCTGGAACACCCTGCACAACTAGAATATATCCCCGAAACGTGGGGTGAGACTACAGTCTCAGCGAGTAAAGCATGCAATAAGCAGTGCGAGGAGGCAATCATATGAGATGCAACAAAAAATACAAGTCAACATGAAGTTCATAAATCATTCTGATTCCTTTACATAGTGAAAACTTCTTTTAGCTCAATAAAAGAATATATGTAAATACACTCAGGATAACTATGCAGCAACATACATCATATAGTACAATTCTCACTATGTCAATTTTAGGATATTAGAGCACTATCTTTAGGGCGCTCTCGTGTTAGCTAGCATCTGAAATGATCGTTTTAAAATCAGGGCGCTCCAAAATTTGGGCGGGAGCGCCCTTATAGGTAAAATACAAGGCGCTTCATCTGCGCGCCCTCGTTCCCATGGTATTGAGTGCCCTCCTTTATTTTTTATGTTTTTGGTGGAAATTTATTTTTTTTTCCCTGAAATAGAGAGCGCTCCAGGGAGCGCCCTCCTTTATTTTTTATTTATTTTTACAGGGCGCTCCCTGGGAGCGCCCTCGTTTCTGGTGGAATTTTTTATTTTATTTATTTTTATCCCTGCAATAGAGGGCACTCACTGGAGCGCCCTCCTTTATTTTTCTGATAAATTTTACAGGGCGCTCCTTGGAGCGCCCTCGTTCCCGGCATGGATTTTTTTTTAATTCTCTGTAATAGAGGGTGCTCCCAGGAGCGCCCTCCTTTATTTTTTTTTAATTTTTTCAGGGCGCTCCATTGGAGCGCCCTCCTTGATGCTTAAAAATGCACTGGACGATATTATTTTCACTTTCGTTCATCCCGCGTCCCTTCTCCCGCGTCGTCTTCGTTCTCCTCCGTCCCTTCTCCTTCGTGCCCAAGCTTCTTCCTCCTTCCCTTCTCCTCCGTGCCCAAGCTTGTTCCTCCTTCCCTTCTCCTCCGTCCCTTCTTCGTGAGCGAGCTTCTTCATCCGTGCCTTCTCCTCCGTCTTCGTCGTCTTCATCCGTGAGAGAGCTTGGGAGAGCTTCTCCTTCCCTTCTTCCTCCGCGGCGCAACTGTGAGCAAGGTTCTCCTTCCCCTTTCCTCTCTCCCTCGCCGCGACACGGCGCGACGCGACGCTCTCCTTCCCCTTTCTCTCTTAGTCCGCGGAGGCTACTAGGGTAAGGAACTCCAACATTGACATTTTTTGCTATCTGCACCACTTTTTGTTGATGTTGCACATTTTTTTGCTACCTGCACCCCCTGTTTTGCTATCTGAATTGTTTATGTGTTGTTAAGGTTAGATAACATTGAACATTAGTATTATAGTTTATAATGATTTGATGTTAGGGATATAGTTTATAATGATTTAGGTGTTAAGTATATAGGTTGTCATATATTACATTAGATTTTGAAATGTTATTTAAATATATATTATTCATATTGATCTCTTTTGGACTGGTAGCTGGTGGTTTAGAGTTAAAATTGTTTTTTCATAAATTTGGGAATGTTAAAGAAATAGATGAAATGCTGCTCAAATTTTTAGTACTACTAATTTTTATTGATTACTAGTAAATTTTATGACTTGACTTTTTTTTTTCAGGTATTGTTTCCTAACTGCTTATAATTCAACACTGCTTATTGGTGTTTGACTTTAATCAGGTATATCCTTTATCATATTATCCTTTATCTTTCAACTATAATTATTAGGTTATTTGTATGTACATGCATTAACGTTAGTTTCCTGTTTAAGAAGAAATTGTATATTATGGCTAACATAATATACAATTGATTCTTAAATTGTCCATGTTTGGACAGTCTAGATTTGTAAATTCGTATTAAAGATATTACTATATGATTTGTATGTTTTTGGTCTATGATTCATTTCAGTACGTTTTTCCTCTTGTTCTCCGGGTTCATGCATATATAATCTATGTGAAATAAAACTCAGGTTGTGTTGTATGTGCTTGGAAAACCAAGGGGAAATGCTGCTGAAATTTTCATAGACTAGGAACAATAGTCATAAAATAATATGATACAAATTTGACAAATCTAGATAGGATAGGAAGCTCAACCTTTGTTAGTCAGTATGTTATAGGTGTTAATTAGGCATGAAGTTAGTCATTATATCTAAAGAACGTCATATATACTTTTCGAGTTAATTATTAATGATTTCATGTTATGTTGATAGAATATGGATCGTTCTTGGATGTTTACAAACCTTCTGACACATGAGTATGAGGAAGGAGTGGAAATGTTTATAAAATTTGCCATGGACCATGCAACAAACCCTAGTAGAATTCTATGCCCTTGTACGAAGTGTTTTTGTTCTAAGCAAGTTAGTGAAACATAGTTGAGGGACCATCTTTTCTATTTTGGAATTGATCAGAGTTACACATGTTGGACATTTCATGGTGAGATTAGGAGTGAACAAAGTGGTATGGGAGAGAATAATGTCAATGTAGAACCAAGTGATGATGACTTTGGGACCGGGTGGGAGGATTGCGACCGAATTGATGAGATTCGAAAGGTGGTTGAAGATGACCTCAGAGATTTTCCCCAAATGTTTGATACCCTAGCCAGTGATGTTGACAAGCCATTGTACAACGGGTGCACCAAGTACACAAGGTTGTTAGTTGTGTTGAAGTTGTATAATTTAAAAGCAACAAATGGTTGGTCTGACAAGAGTTTCAGAGTTACTCACCTTGTTGAAGGAGATGTTACCGGAGGACAATGTGCTACCTAACAGAACATATGAGGCAAAGAAGATGTTAAGTTCTATTGGGATGAGCTATGAGAAGATACATGCTTGTCCCAATGATTGCATTTTGTTCAGAAATGAGCATGCGTCATTAAGTGTGTGTCCTAAATTCAATTTTCCTCGTTATAAGAAAGAGACTACACCAGCAAAGGTGGTTTGGTATTTTCCCATACTACCAAGGTTTCGAAGGATGTATCGTAATGTCATTGATGCAAGGAACTTAACTTGGCATGCAAATGAACGAATCAAGGATGACATGTTGAGACATCCCGCTGATTCTCCGCAGTGGAGGAGGATTGGTGATGAGTACCCCTCTTTTGGCGAGGAACCAAGAAATCTTCTCCTTGCTTTATCAACAGATGGAATGAATCCGCATGGTATCCAATCTAGTAGTCATAGCACATGGCCGGTGGTATTGATAATATATAATCTACCTCCATGGCTGTGTATGAAGCGGAAATACATGATGTTATCTATGTTGATATCGGGATCCAGACAACCGGGTAATGATATAGATGTGTACTTGGCACCATTGATTGAAGACTTGAGGCTATTGTGGGATACTAGAGTAGAGGTCTATGATGGCTACAAAGAAGAATCTTTTCAGTTGAGGGCGATGTTGTTTGGAACGATAAATGATTTCCCTACATATGGTAATTTTTCTGGCTATAGTGTAAAGGGTCAGTGTGCCTGTCCTGTTTGTGAAGAAAATACTACTTGGATGCGCTTGACTCATTGTAAGAAGAATGTATTCATGGGTCATTGTAAGTTTTTACCTTTATCCCATCGTTATAGGGGATGGAAGAAATCATTCAATGGCAACACCGAAGAGGGTAGGGCTCCTTCTCCATTGACTGGTGAGCAATTGTGGGAAAAGGTGAGTAACTTGACCAACAACTTCGGCAAACCTTTTGCCGCACAACTCGTTACCGGAGGTTGGAAAAATAAGTCCATTTTTTGAGTTGCCATATTGGAAGACATTGTTTGTTAGACATTTCCTTGATGTGATGCATATAGAGAAAAATGTGTGCGAGAGTGTTATTGGCATGTTACTGAATGTCAAAGGCAAAACCAAGGATGGGGTAAATGCGAGATGGGACTTGTTGGCAATGGGTATAAGGAAAGAATTGGTTCCAGACAAAAGGGGATCACGTACATATCTACCCCCGGCGGCTTATACTCTAAGCAAAAAAGAAAAAGTAACTTTTTGCAAGTTTCTGCAGGGTGTCAAAGTTCCAGAGGGTTTTTCCTCTAACATTAGAAATCTAATATCACTAAAAGAGCAAAGATTGATAGGTGTCAAGTCTCATGATGATCATGTTCTGATGGGTCATTTGCTTCCGGTTGCAATACGCTCCATTCTTCCAATTAAAGTGCGTATTACAATTACTAAACTGTGTCATTTCTTTAGAGCTATTTGTAGTAAGGTCATTGACCCTAGGAAGATGCCCATTTTGCAAAGACAAATAGTGGTGACACTGTGTGAGCTTGAAATGTATTTTCCTCCATCTTTTTTTGACATAATGATTCATCTCACAGTTCACCTGGTTCGGGAGACTGAATTGTGTGGACCAACTTATATGAGATGGATGTACCCGGTTGAGCGATACATGAAGATATTAAAAGGGTATGTTAAGAATCGCAGTCGTCCTGAGGGTTGTATGGTTGAAAGGTACATAGTTGAAGAAGCTGTTGAGTTTTGTACAGAATACCTTAGTGGTGTCAACTCCATAGGGCTTACGGTCTCTAGACACAACAAAAGCTTACAATTAGGAGGGATTGGGGCAAGCGAAGTCATAAGCATTAAAAGAGAGGAATGGGTTCAAGCACACCTTTATGTCTTGCATAATTATGATGAGGTAGAGCCGTATGTTGAAATTAACAAGGAAATACTTCGACACTCTAATCCTAATAGAGGAGACAATTAGATCACAAGAGAACACAATCGAAGCTTCATCACATGGTTTAAGTCTAGGATTTTTCATGACATGAACTACAATAATTCTTCAGTCTCTACTAGGCTTAAATTTTTAGCATATGGTCCGAGTTTTAATGTGATATCTTACAAGGCTTACATGATTAATGGCTACACTTTCTACACAAAGGACCATGATGATAGAACAACGGTTCAAAATAGTGGTGTCACTTTAATTGCCCAAGCATTGCATATGTCAAGTGCAAAAGATAGAAATCCAGTTTATGCAAATATGTCCTATTTTGGGGTCATTCATCGCATATGGGAATTGGATTATACTAACTTCCGTATGCCTGTCTTCGGTTGTAAGTGGGTCGACAATAATAGTGGTGTTCAGGTTGACAATCTTGGCTTCATGAAAGTTAATTTTAGCAAGGAGGGTTACAAAGATGAACCATTTATCCTAGCTTCCCAGGCTCAACAAATTTTTTATGTTAGTGATCTCGCAGACAAAAATTGCTCCATAGTGATGTTAAGTAACAAATTCAAAGACTCCCCAAATGTGGATGATGACCAACTAGAGGATGTTGAAGATGATCCTTTTGTTACGACAACACATATATTACAAGGTGACTCCACAACAGATGATGTTTGTTACACTAGACCGGACCACGATGAGGGTATTTGGATCAACCCATCAATTCGTCTTAGAAATCGACCCACAAGTTTCATACCAACCAGAAAAAGAAAGAGAATGAGTTAGTTAATGTATGCATGTTTATACTTATAAAAATTGCTTTTTTATTTATACTTTTAAAAGATTTTAGTAATTAATCTCTTATATTTTTTTATGCAGTTGTCATGTCAGGCGCGGACGATGATGATCCTCAAAACATGGATAGAGAGCATCGACGTGGGATTACAACAATGGCTCATGTAAGGAAAGAAAGAAACAAAGGAAATATAATCAAGGTAAGCACTTAATTGGCACCATTGCTATAATTTATGCTTATTTAGATGAATTATGTAATTATAAACTTAGTCCCGTTACTTAGGTGTCTTGGAATATAAAGGGCCAACCTATTGGACCCAGTGGCACGACACTATCTAGTTACATTGGTGCCATTGTTCGTGAAAGGGTACCCATTACAATAAGGCAATGGAGGGACGATGATTGCAAAGGATACAAGGAAATGATTTGGGAGGACATTAAGGTATGTATTATTTCCCCTTTAGTTAATTAATAAGAATTGGAGGACATAAAGGCACGTGATTAACTCATTATCTTATTATGTTTTGTTTTATATGTAGTCCGCATTTGATGTTGAAGAACATCGTAAAAGATATATTCTTATGTTGGCTGGTAAAAGACATAGATCTTTTAGGTCCACATTAACCACTCATTTTATGCATGATGAAGATGGCAATGTCATCCCACATCCTCCTAAGAGGTATGGGGACCTAATATCACAGGAGCAATGGGATTATTTTGTTTCCCTACGGTCACAAGAACATTTCAAGGTACTATATTCATTCATACATTGTTTTTTTAAACATTGTCAAGTTAACCAACAATTTTTCACGTTAAATAACGACTTCAATATATTTTCCATGTGTTATTCCAGGAAATAAGTGAAAAAAATAAGGCCAGGGTTTCAAATCCTCAATACCCATATAGAGGTTCACGTAAGGGTTATGCCAGACTTGAGCAAGAAATGGTAATTATTGTCGTTAATATTTTATCCCAATGTAGTCCTTTTTAGTATTGATTGTGTCTCAATCATACTTTACAGTTACAACAAGCGGGGGAAGGAACCTCCGAAGTTTCACGACATATGTTATGGAGAACCGCTAGGATTAACAAGAAAAAAGATGCGGACAATGAAGGAGTCGAAGAGGTCTTCACACAATGTGTAAGTATATAGTTACTATCATTGTGTGTTAAAGTTCATGTATTTCTTGATCGTGGAGTTTATATTTTTGCCCTTATCTTATTAGGAGGAAATATTGTCTCAACTTGGTGAGAGTGGTACCTCTGATGATAGACAAGTTCTTGACCAAGTTCTGAACAAGGATGTCTATAGGGGACGTGTTCGGGGTGTGGGCTTTGATGTATATCCCGGACAATATTATAATGCTCCTAAACCCCAACCAAATGTAGTCTCTGAAAATTATCAAGACATCCTTGCGGAATTGAGGGAAATGAAAGCCGGGTACATGAACATGCAACAACAACTTGATGAAACAAGAAGAGAGCTTCACGAAGTTAGGTCAGAATGAAGATGCAGAGATTCTAACTCTTTTACTAGACCTGGCTTGCCTGAGGTATTTTTTACTTCTTAACAGTTACGTTTTTTTTGGCACTAATTATCCATAAACTTGATTACTTGTGTTAATTGTATAGGGTTTATTTCAATGTATACTGTACTTGGGAGACTCGGTGTTACGAGTAGTGGGTAAGGGACAAGGATGGAATCTCCCAGGGCAGGAGTTACACAATTCCCCACTTCCATCCAACTCAATTAAGGTGATGGTTCAACTTGCTATTGAACCCCATGCGCCACTTCCATGCCCTGACGCTTACGGGGAACTGAACACTGTTGCTGATGCATTAGGATGTTTCATCGCATGGCCATCTTCACATGTTGGATTGGATGCATTGGTATGTCTGTATTTTATTTGTGTCATTAAGTGTGCATTTTCATTCTTTTAGGTACAAATATTAATTATTCAAATTGTGGAATTTGTAGACTCCACAAACTTCCGCGGCGGGACCGTATGCGGAGACTCGTTATTCACCCCACTCAACTACGCGGAAGTCTCCCGTTGTAGAATGCCCTTGAGAGGTGGTGACTTCAAACCCTACTGCATCTACCAGAACCTCATTGCAAACATTAGATATGTACTACTCTGAAAAGATGCAAGTAAGTGGTTCTATGATTAGTGTCACGATAGGTGCAGGCATTTTTATGCCTAAAGAAATGAATACATTGATCGATCCCAACTGTCTGCATTTGGTTTTTTACCGTGAGTGGTTGGATGCCACCGTGATCGATATCTATTGCAGGTAATTTCAACTCAAAGCATCTCATAGTTTGATTTATCTCGTTTTTTTCCAGGCTTTGACATTATATACATTTTTTTGTATAGTCATTTATATCATTCAGCCTTAGCACCATCTTCCCGCACGGATCGATATGTTTTCATCTCTCCACAACGCACCACAGCATTCAATGTGAACACCGATCAAAGTAAGTTGGTGGGAGAGGTGTTGTACAATAGACGCGGCCAAGACAAATTGCTCCTGCTTCCATACAATCATGACGGGTATGTGTAGTATATGTTTATGTGTCAATATTCTTGTTTTTTTAAAACCATTTAGTTGACATAAATTAAATTGTGGTTGTAGGCGACATTGGGTTCTTGTTGCATTGAGTCTTAGTGATTTTGGCAAGGTTTACTTTTTGGACTCTTTGCATAATCCGCCTGAACATTATAATCCCATGAAGAATATGATTATTAAGTAAGTATCCTTTGATTTACTATCACACTTACATAATTAAGAGCTCTTATACAATTTACTTGTTATATTGTTTTAGATCTTTTAAAGAATATAGAAAGTTGGGTGGATTCCTAGAAGCACGCAATAGGATTATACCTGATCCCATATGGTACCACATTAAGGTAATATTGATCTCTTCTGGACATTTTGTTTGTTCATTACTGCGCGCGTAAGCATCACTTACTTTTAAATTAATTATACTTGTAGTGTCCTACCCAAACAAACAATGATGATTGTGGGCTCTTCGTAATGCGTTATATGAAGGAGATCATTGATCAAAACAGACTCACAATACCTAGAGAGGTAATTATGACTTGTGATAGCAATTTACTTTTTTGAACCCCATTCACTAGTTCATATAATCAAATCAATTTTTGGCTTTTACAGTACTTTGCTAAGTTCTGAAGCTCAACCTACACAACGGAGCAGCTTGATGAGGTTCGGGAAGAATGGGCAAACCATGTAATTACCAGTTATTTGTAATTGATTTGTACATTATATGTGGGTAAGTAAACATATACATATTGTTAAAATGTTGAACAAAGTTGTATATTAATGACTTAACTGACGGGTTCAGCAGAGTAGATATGATCACTATTCTTTTTGCAACTTGGAGAAGAGGCCTGTTTGTAGTTTGTGCACCTTTTCATTATAAATTCCTGACTAGTTATCACTATTTGACTTATGAATTCTGGTTACTGGTATGGTTTTGTACAATTGTCTGATAAATTGGGGAATGTTGAATAAACATAGCAAACTATGCCAAAATTTTTTTAGTTTAGAAGACTTATAGTTGTTAAGCATATATATGAGATGCATGTTTATTTACCAACTGAGTTGATTCTTGTGAGATGTCATGTGTTTTGGTTATTTCTATATAGTTGTATAGGTACTTCATACTTTCACCACTTATATCTTGCATAGGAAACTATTCATATTAAGACAAGTTTGAATTCTTATTTCAAGTAGATATGTGTGTTGTTTACTAAGTGTTGTTCATAGTATGACTAAGTGTTTGAATTTTAAGGAATTAATATGCATGATTTTGGATTAAGCCATTGGGATCAGACTGAAATAAATATGCAGGTTAAAGTAGATTAAAAAAATAAAAAATTGAAAAAAAAGAAAGGAGGGCGCTCCCTGGAGTGCCCTTGCTGTAAAACAAAAATTGAAAAAAAAAAAAAAAAACGAAAGGAGGGCGCTCCGTGGAGCGCCCTTGTTTTAAAGAACCAGGGCGCTTCCTTGGAGCGCCCTCCATAAGTACGTCTTGTGCTTATGGAGGGTGCTCCAGTGTGCGCCCTTTAAGGCTGCACGGGAGTGCCCTCTTTTTGCTTCTGTCAGGGCGCTCCGATGAGCGTCCTCGTTTTATTGACCAAATAAGAGCAGATTCTATTAGTGCGCACGAGAGCGCCCTTTAATGCTGCACGGGAGCGCCCTCTAAGGCCTTTTTTGGCATAATGTCTAAATGCACAACAATCTCATGATGCAACTCACTGCTGTGCCCAGCAGGCATGATCTTCTCACTTTAACTGGAGTTAGAACTGATCTCAGACTACGGGGAATGTCTTCCCCGGGGATGAATCCCACCCATTATTGGACCGAAGTCAAGTTTTCAAACAAAGGCTTATTTTAACTCATGGCCGAAGCTGACTTATATTAACTCACGGCCGAAGTCGACTTATATTAACTCACAGCCGAAGCCGGCTTAGTTATTCTGGGCCGAAGCCAAATTCATTTTCTAGATGAAAAATACTTTTGCATGATTTAAGCTGAAACTTGGAAAACCAGGAACAACCAACAGATAATATTCTCAATCAACCATACATCATATATACTCAATAACTTGCTAAAACATCATAAAACTTCAAGAATCATCGGTAAAATCACCTAATAACAGTTGTTCCCACAAAATCCCAAAAGCCCCCCAAAATACTCTAACTTAGGGTTCCACATACAAGCTCATACACAACTCATATCATGCATGTCATCTAATCCAACAATAAATCAACATCCACAACCAAAAGAAAGAGGAAAAGGGAGAACAGGGGTCATAAGAGGAGCATTCACATGATGAAGTGAGAGTGTGTGAGCTTCACTCACCTTAAACGAAAGAACAAAGGAGGAGGAGGAGGAGGAAGATGTTGGAGATCCAAGCTAGGAGATGGTGGAAGATTGCCTCTACCCAAGCCTTCTCCTTCTTTCTCACTCTTTCTCTCTCTAGAAATCTCTCTCCCTCTCTGTAAAACTGAAAGGAATAAGGAAGGAATGGGGGGAGAAATCCCTAAATCTGTGTTTTAAAGAACCAGACGCGTTCCTGCGCTTAGGCTGCGCTTTGAGCGCAGCTGGAGCACAAGAAACCCCTTTCCTGCACTCAGGCTGCACTCGGAGCGCAGCTCGAGATGAATTTCCTAAATTTCTCTCAGTTTTCTATGCTCAGACTATGCTCGGAGCACAGCTTGATCTAGGAAAACAGATTGGAATTCCTCTGTTTCTCCACAACTTTCTTGCCTGAACAAGAATGCGTCTGTTTGGGGTACAAGAGAGCTCGGAATAATATTGTATAGCATATCAAACTGAAGCCCCGGATCTTATCTTTCTAATCCAAGTGGAATCACCTCAATTGGACACCTAAAACTCTAGATATTTGCAATTTAGTGAACCAAGGTCATTAGGCTTAAAGCTTGAAATTAAGCAACAACCTTGGTTTTTGCCCCTCTTTGATTCCAATTCAAATCTCTCCTCCTCAAACCTAATTCCTATCCTCCAAAACCTTCTTCTAACTTAGTTCTTCTCATACAAACCATTCCCCACTCTAATTCTTGATAAATCAATTCCCTTGACCACAAAGCTTATTCTTCCACACTTAATGGCTAAGATCTAGGAGTGTTGCTCTTCTCCTTAACTCTTTCTTCTGACCCTTCCTTTCAACTTAATTCTTCTTTAACCAAACTCATTTCTTTACCCTTAACCACTATATTCTCTCTGACTCAGGGTGTGATTCCTTCTAGGTTCGACCTACTGTTGATTGGCTTAACTCTTGGTCCCTCTTTTAAGCTCTATTAAAACACATGGTTCCAAATGGATTTCCCTAATTTCTTGTCTGAAATCACACTTAACCTCTGAATTCTCATCCTACTTCTAACTTCCCTCTCTTAGCTAGGTTCACCACCTAAGGCTTTTCTTATGTTTCCTAGGTTCCAGTTTCCGGGATGTTACAAGTTACAATTCTGTTAGGAGCTTTTTCTCACTTTTACAGATTGGAGTTTGGAGGATGCTTAATGTCTCTGTTTTCTCTGGTTTTATCTCATTCTTGTTCTACTTCCTTTCTCTGTATTTTCACTTTCTGTTCTTCCTTTCATGGAAGGCTAAACTGCTAAGGATTGATTCTCGAGTGATTTTACATTGGATTATGGGGTTTATTTCAATTCAAATTTGTATTTCAATTTCTGCAACGGATTCAATTTCACCTCCTCCTTTAGAATTTTGGTTTTGAATCTTGCATTGGATTTGAACGCTTGTTGATAATTCAATATTGTTCTTCACTTAGATTTCTTGTTTAGTTTGCTTAATTCTTGACAACCTATTGTTTTCCTATTTCAGGAGGTAAAGGATTAGAAATCTCACACTAGTTCGCTTAGTTCTTGAGTGAGATAATTATTGAATTAATTGACGCTTGTTTGGTTAATTCGAATCTGTTTTTGAATTTGAGATCGATGTATATTTGTCCCCCAAGTACTTCAAGTGTCTGGTTGTCCTTATCCCTAGCCGTGTCCTCATCACAACCCGAGGTTGAGCTCTGATACCAATTGTAGGGACACACAGGAAAACACTAGAAAGGGGGTTGAATAGTGTTTTATAAACTCAACTTATTTTATGGAAACCATTTCGTAAACTAAGTTCAGAAGACTTTTAGACAGTGATTCAGATCCTTGTCTCAAGCTTTGTTCTTCATCTGAAATTTTTAGATAAAGGTTTTTCATAGAGCTTTTTGTAAATTGTTTTCACCAGATGGTTTATAAAAACTTAGTTCAAGTTCCCTCTTCTTGTTAGAATAAACAAAATATACTAAGATAAGGGATAAAAGAGCACTTAGCCAATTATCCTGGTTCACTCACTCCTCCCGTGTGCTACCTCCAGTCCCAGTTCCAACAAGCTACTGGATTTTCTCTTAATCTCAATAGATTACAAGTATTCTTTTATTCACCAAGCCTCTTCAGGCTCTACACAACAAGTATTCTTTGTCTTACCAAGCCACTTCTGGCTCTAACAACAAGTATTCTTTGTCCTAGCAAGCGACTCCTGATTCTAACAATCAGTATTCTTTGTCCTACCAAGCCACTTCTGGCTCTAACAACAATAAGTGTTTATAGAGAAAAATTGAACTAAGAACACAAGTTCTTTGTTCTGGGTGTACAAGATATAACAAAGATCTAACTCTGGATATGAAAGTTGTTTATACAGAAGTTTTTACAACAAAAATCCTAGAAGGATTTTAGCAACGTTTTCGCAAAGCTTAGACTTGTGAAATTCGTGTCTCTTGTTTGCTTCAGGAGATGTCTGGTATTTATAGGCTTCATTCATATTGCAAAACGTCGTTGAGAAGTCCGTTGTGAGATAGCATTAAATGCATTTCATCCCGTTGAGACAGAACTACTGTCACCGTACTAGGTTGCAGCGCAACATTTCTCCTTTTGTGCTTCCATTTTGAATCTCAGCCAAAAAGTTTTCTTTTGTCTTGCTTTTGTGGTGTTCTAAGGTTGCGTGAGGTTCTAGTAATGGCCTTGACTTGACATGTCAAATGCCCTTGTACTTCCGACAGACTTCGTCTTTAGAGGAGGATCAACGTCTGGACCATTCACTCTTCAGACAGTTTCTTGATCTTCAGAACTTGAGTCTTCAGAACTTTGACCAACTTTAGATCTTGGCATAACTTCAGACATATATACTTTCTTCAGACAGACTTCGTCTTCAGATGAGGATCAACATCTGAACCAATCACTCTTTTATTTTTTCTAAATTTTCACTAGTTAAAATTTTTTAATTTTATAATTATATATTCTTTTATGCTAATTTTAATTAAAATTATAACTTTTATAAATATTTTATCATCTTCTTACAATATGGTTGTTTGTGAATTATTTATACATACTTTATTTTTATTGATAAATTTTTTAATTAATTCATTAATTTGAAATATTTAAAATTTTCAAACTACTAATTTTAAAGAAAATAAATTATTTTTAATAAAATATTTTACCAAAGAAATTTTAATTTAAAAGTAATTTTTAAGTTAAAAAATATTGAAACTGTCAAACAACTTTTACTTTATTTTCAAAAGCTCCTGTTTTTCACTTTAACATTAAAGCAACTTATAAGTGAAAAAAAAGTTGTGCCAAACGAACCCTTATTCTGAAATATAAGAACTTTGAGGATATTTGGTTAAGCATAAAGTTCTGAGTTTAATTAAGTTTATAATCATCAAAACTATGTGTTAGGGGGTGTCTTAGACTTTTAAGGTGTTGAGACTCAACATGAATTACTTTTCTAATATATTTAATATAAAATATGAATTTAATAACCATACACTGTCAGTGTAAAATAATTTTACACAGTCATTCAATGGTTTGTTTACACATCATTTAATGAGTTTAATGACACATGAGGTGTCACATTCATTAATTGATGTGGCAAAATATGATTGGATGACAGTGTGAAGCTTTTTTACTCTGACAATGTATAATAATTAAACACATAAAATATTTAGTATAAAAAGTCGTTTCAATATATCTAATATAAAATATTACATCATTGATAACTTTTATATTGAATGTGAATTTTATTGATCCAATCATTAAATTATAACGGTTCATTATCTTATCAAATTTTAACACTTGTAATTTGATAATCGAATTATTTTTTTTCATCCATTTCAAAAGTATATACGATGTTAATATCTTGATATATCTTGATGATGTATTAAATAATATTAAATCAATATAAAATTCGTAGATATAATCTATATGATAACAACTTTTAATCCAATTATCCCTTAAAAAAAACTTTTAATCCAATTATAGATCTTAAAATACAATTATATGTAAAAATAATATTCAACGGTGTAACACTTAATATAACTCACACGGTATAAGTTGAACCTTTATACACGTGTGTGTAATTATAAATAACTTTTACAGGTATTTTAACAAAATCTAAAATTGTAAATGAAACTAATAAAACTATCATTAAAAAAAGTAATACTATTCTACTTTGTTTTATGCCGGTGTTTAAAAAGAAAATTCAATTCAATATTTTTATAGTATTTTTTTTCACAAAATGATTATTTTTAGTTTGATTGTTTGATTCTATTATTCTCTTATTTTTTTAAAAAATAAAACAAATAATAAATATATAATGTAACAAGTTGTAATTTTTTAAATACAATGATTGGAATATTTTTTCCCCAATACTTCTCAGGAGTCAAAAGGAAAATGCATCATGCTGGCCCAGTCCCACCCTCTTGAGTCATGACTAAGGTTAATGGAGGAGCAGTTGACATTTTGCATCCATTGACTCACTCACCCCATCACACCGAAATCAAGACTCGGATAGAGACCCTTAAGCAACACAAACATATGGACTATGGAGTTTCGGTTTGGGATAGATACTCAGCTATTTCAATTGGCTACAAGCTTGCAACCTAGAACCTTCTTGAAAAACATCATGCTTCTGGTTGCCACCAAGGGTCAGGTAGATGAATCTAGTTTCATATCTCTAATATCTAATTTAATACAAAAAATCAGTTGAAAGCCCACTCTCATGCTTCTTTATTGGCTCTTTCATATGATTCTTCATGATTTTTTTTCGGCTGCTATTATGCTCTATCATCTTGCCTACCTCCACTTGAACTTGGATTCTCTCCCCCTCTCATCTTCTTTCTTCAACCTTAAAAAAGTTTTTACCTTTATGCTCAATTCTGTATTATTGGGGATAGAATCCAACTGGGTAATCTTTAGTTTGCACAATTAAGCTGCCTTGGGAATCTTTACACCCCCCCAAACATCTAAATTTGAGCATAGTATTTGACTTCACCCGGTGAGCAATTGTTTAGTTTTAGTCATATATATATATATATATATATATATATATATATTCCTTGATCAGGACTACTCAAATGAATATTTTTGACAGTTTTTGTTCGAGGTATGTGCTTCCTTTGCATATATTCTATAATAGGTCCTTGCTTCTGTTTGACATAATAATATCTGACATTTTGGAATTTTTTTAATTCCATTTTCATTTCATAGTGAATGTTAATTTCAGATGGATGTTGCAGATATGCTTTTCTGTTGATAGATTGCAGCTAACTTTCTTTCCAGGTATAGAAATAAAATATGGATGATGGAAATGCTGAGCTTTCTGATAAGCTTTCAGATAATGTTCTATTGTCAAATCCAGAGTCATCTAGCAATTTTCAAGCTTCAACATCAGTGAATACAGTTACTGAATTGTCTAGGAGCACCAGAACATGCACTCACACTCACACTTGCAACCCACCTGGCCCTGATGCTGCTCACACACACACATGCTTTCACACTCATACCCAAGTTTTTGCTTCTGAAGATGATACCAACTCAAAACCAAAAAGGCCTTCTGGCAACAGAGAAGCAGTTCGAAAGTATAGGGAGAAGAAGAAGGCACACACGGCTTACTTGGAGGAGGAGGTTAAGAAATTGCGTCTAGTGAATCAGCAACTAGTCAGGAAGCTACAGGGGCAGGCACTTCTTGAAGCAGAGTTGTCAAGGTTGAGGAACATTTTGGGACACCTTAAGGGGAAAATAGACAGTGAATTGGGTGCTTTCCCTTTTCAAAAACAGTGTAATTCTTCTTCTCTTTTAAAAGAAAGGGATACCGGTTTGCTTTCCACTCCTCAGACAATTGGTCTTCAGTGTCAGAACAATTTGCCATGTTTCCACCCACATACAGGATCATCATCCAAGGTTGATATTTGTGCATACGGAAAACCCATGATTCCATGGGAAGGAAGCTGTCAACCTGAAATTGTGGATTGTCAAGTAGATGCAAATAACATGACCAGTACTGAAGGACAAACTTGGGACACAGTGGATAACTTCATGTCATCTGCATCTCAAGATGGATGATTAGCCAGACAAATATCTTCAGTGAGTTTCTTTCCAATTTCTATCACTGATTACATTTGTGGTTGTGAGGTGAGATTAGGTGTATATAATTAGTGTTAGCATAAAAGGCATGTTAGATAAAACCTGACCTAATGAAGCTTGATTTCGATAATCTATAGAATATGCACACACAGGAAAAGTTTTGTTGAAATTTGTACAATATACCAGCATGTAAAAGTGTTTTACTTTTAGATAAAAAAAATTCCTTGTGTGTCAAGTTTGTTATCTTGAAGAAACTCATACTTCTCTCCTGCAAGAAGCAGTATTAATGTTCCCCCTAAAAGCAGCAATATATAGTCTTTAGTTTATCTATACCAGCCATTTGTTATAATTATCTGACATACTTCAATGCTGATTCTGTAATTAACATTGAACTCCTCTCCTATATTTGGTTATGTATAAAGATCGATATGAAAGAGATGTATGTTAAACTACACCTGTGTCAGAGTACAACTTCTTAAGATAAATTCGAAATAAGGGATCATTATTACAAGATTTTCATCTCCACGATAAGCAATTTTTTAACTTTCTCAAACTAGTTGAGACAACGAAGTATATGAACTTTAAAAAATAGCTACACTCATGTCAAATGTGTTTCTATGTCAAACATTTCAGATATTTCTATTTCTATATTGCAATTTTTTTTATAGTTTTATTTTTTTGAAGTTTTATACTCTACATGTGAAAACATGACAATAACTAGATAAATTATAACACTTAATTGTGTCTGCCATGACTCTTGCTTACTTTTATAACACCCATTCTCTGTTTTGGTTTAAGATTTGTGTTCTATGTTAATTTTATAAGTTGTACTTTAGGTATGTCATGTCTTATAATTTTTAAAATTTGTTGTATCCATGTATTCATATAATATTGTATCTGTGTTTTGTGGTTGTGTATGTACATTCTGCATTGCAAATATAAGCCTCAGAACTCCAGATTGTAAGTTGATTAACTTAAGCCTTAAGGTGTAAAAAATGATATCTACCAGTTGATGCATCATAATTATTTTATACGTTTCAATTCCAAGCATAAGATGATGCATGATCACTGTTGATGTAATGTTCACTATTATGAAAAACAATTAAAATTATGTTTCTGCATATCCATCCATATCGTGTTCCTGCATACATGATTGTCGCTAATATTAACCTGTATGATCAAAGTTCATTTTAAGGTACAAACTTCTTTAAGAAGAAGTGATAATAATAAACATATTTGTCAATTTCTGGCTGTATTAGGAGTTATTTGTTATCCCTTATAGAGTGTTTCTTAGCTCTGTTTAGAAATGCTTTTTTAGTTAGATAATGTCATAAATGGTGAATGAAGAGACATATACCGCTAAGCGCTATAGCCAATAAGTTGAATTCCAAAAAGGCATTAAATAAGAAGCAACACTCTACTGATTGGTCTGGAGAAAACAGAATTTAGTTTTACCTCTGCCTCTTTCCAAGCACCAAATAAGAAGCAACACTTACTATGCCTCTGTTGCTGTCTCGACAGATTTCACCCTCTCTGTAGTGCTTCATTCACTGTTAGTACTGTATTTCTGTTGTCTTGTTTGTTAAATTCTACATTTGTCTAGAAGAGACTTGGTGGAGCTGTTAAACTAGTCGTCTAGACCCTCTCTTCTAATTATTAGTAATCAGTACTGCAGCATGTACCAAAAAACAGAAAAGGAAGAAGAAGAATCTGTGACCTGAAACCTTAATAACTGAATCTAATTAGAAACTTCACCAAGGCATGAAGTTGCATCTGAAATCTGTAAGTAATATGTGCATATGTTCTGCTAGATGCAGGTTCTTTTGTTCTTACGTGTATCTTCATTTATTTTTCTTGAGGACATGGAATGTTCTACCTGTGTTTTCTTTCACAAATTCTATGTAGTACTACTCCTAGGTAAATTGTGGTTTCAGTCCAACTGCTCTGTTGATGAAGCATTACTATTCACCAGATGCTATTTACATTTTGTCCACTAGATTTTCTAATTCTGTCTATAAATCCATGTAAAATGTAAAACTGGGAACTGTAAAAAAATAAGTCTGAGCTGCTATGATTGAAGAGTCAAAGATTCTAATGGGATTCTTCACATTTCTCATGTCAGAAGAATATATAGTTCTTAACAACCATGCTATAGATTTCAGATTACTTTAATAATGAGAATTTTACCTTTGAACTACAAAGTGACAGCCATAATAGAGATAACACTAACTTGTTTGACTAATTTCTTTGTTCATTAGATCCTAATATGGACATGGCTGTAAACGTATCATTTTGAAGATGCAGTACATACAACTTTTAAAATTGTTTTTAAAAATTTCCTGTCAAACAGATTTTCCAGTTTCATTTTTAAAAATGATTAAAAAAGACCCTAAATTTTGTTCCATTGAAGGTGCATCCGACAACATGCACTCAACTCTTAAAAGACTTTACCGGTGCCAATTGTTACCAAAAGGGGATTGCAAACGTTCTACACATAAAATGAATAAATAAGACTAGAATAAGACACAATAGTGACCCATCTCATAATTAAATTAGTAAAATATGATGGAAAAATCATGGCCAAAAGCACCTCTTTTTAAAAAAACTCCATTCCACCCTGTGATAGTCCTTAGACATATTTAGCTTTAGTGCTATAATCCCTTTTCTACCCCTCCTTTTCTTTTTCATATGGTGGAAAACCTCAGCCCACTAGAGCATTATCAATTATTAGCCTACTCGGAATAAAGACACTTTGATTTTCACTACTAACAATATTAAGGTAAGGTTTAAGTCTATTAGCAATACACTTAGTAATAATTTTCATTATTACATTGCATAAGTTAATAGGCCTTAAATCATTTTTGGACTTTGTGGTTTTTTAATTTTTGGGATAAAAAAATAAATGTATTACTAATACTTGAGGGGTCCATACCACCATTAAGAATTTCCAGGACATGAATAGTGACATCTCTGCTTACTAGGTCCCAATACTGATGATAAAATAACGTTGGAAAACCGTCGGGCCCTGGGAACTTTAGAGAGTGCATTTGTGTGAGAGCCAAATTGACATCTTCCACTGTGAAATGTCTAGACAGCTACAAAGCAATCTCAGGGGAAATCCTATTCTTCACCATATTGTAAATCTCGTTAGGATCCATAGGATTTGAAGTGTCAAAAATATTTTCAAAATATCTCTGGACTACCATTTCTACATATTTACTTCCAATTACCTTTTTCATTTTTAATTCTAGAAATATGATTATACTTTTCTCTCATGGATGCCTTTGTGTGAAATTTTTGTGTTTTTATCACCCTCTTTCAACCACACTGCTTTGGACCTTTTCAATTAATAAATTTCATCTTGATGGAGGAGATATTCATATTTGGATAATAACTCCTTTTGACACCCAGTAGTTGAGATACTATTTATCTTATTTTATAAAGTATTTTAAAAAATGTGGAAAAAGGAAATATTTTCGCAAAATACAAAGTAAGGAAGTAAACTAAATATTGAATATATATATCACTAGTTAGCAAGTGGTTTTGGGTGGCAGTGCCATTTGTATTAAAAAAACATCATGGTGCTAAGAGCGGTGAATCAAAATATGTACATATACAAAATAGCCTCTCAACTAGGTAGGTGCATCATCTCTAGTCCTAGTAGTCATACTGCTCTGAACTCCATCATAATTGTACCTAACAAGCATAAAAAAGAAAACATCATCAAATGGAGACTCCCAATCCGGTAGAGTTCTCCATAGTCAGGTACTACTGTCACTGAGGAAACCATCCAAGATTATAGAAGGTCTAGAGACTACAAATGATAAGGAGGGACAGTGGAGAATATATCCATCGGGTGGTACTCTAGGTGGGTAAGATCTGACAGAGGCCTATGTATAGGAGGTGGTGATGTAGTAGGAATGGGAGGTATAATGGACACAAGTAGAGGCATGAAGGGTGGAGCAGGTGTTATCCACATAAAGGGAAAAGGTAAAACAAATCTTATAGCAATGTTGTCATCAAAAGTGAGAGAGGAAAGGTGGGTATACTTTGGATATTGAATCACAAAGGTCATGCATCCAATATACACGACCCATTGTGATTCTTGCTTGATTTGCCAACATTTGTCACTAAAGTACACGGTCATCGCAACCACCATCATCATCTATCGTATCTTTGTAATTTTAAGCGGTGTAAAACCCTATCTCATGACAGATATTACTCAACTAACGCCGAGGAATTTTTTTGATTTCACTTTGAGAAATTAAGGGAAAATGGATAATTTTTGTTTAAAGTGTTACCTTTATTCATAATTTAACTTAATGTAAAAGAAAAGAGAACACATTGAAATTGAAAACCTTATTCATTTTAGTTTAGACTATAACTCAAATAACATAAGCCCAAGGATTTAACACAATATATTATATTAAGTGAAAGTGAACTTTCCATTAAGTTACAGATTGAAGTTAAATGTATGACTCTAATTACCTACAACCATAGGTGGGACAACCTGACACATTAAGATTTGACTTGATGCGAACTCCACTTCTACCTTTGCCATAACATATTCCCACAAAATTCCTGCTCCTTTAGGTTCCATAAGAAACAAGAGACAACAACAGAATATAAAGGGGATGAAAACACTTTACATGAAATCACTATCGCAAGATACAATTGCTAGAGTACAAAAGGAACATAGTTATCCAACACAACAATATAATTCTCATAGAATCTCAGAGGTAAAAATATGCAATGCCTGTTTGCTAACCCTTAGCAGCATTTATCATCACAAACTCATGCAATGCATGTAGGCCTAGGGAAACATTAACACAATGCACACAACAACTGCAAATCCAAGGAAGCAATCAGGAGTTAGAGTTCGTACTAGTCATGGTACACATGAAAGGGAATCAAGCATGTGTGGTCAGGGTGCAGCAGAAATAAATGGATTCCCTCCCTTGTTATAATCGTTTTGCGAAAACACGAATCAAGGCATAAAAGGTATTAAAACGAAAGTTCGTACCTTATTAGGATTATGAACGAGGCAATAACAACCACGTCTCTAGTGGTGTCCACGCCAACAGCCGAATTAGGAAACCCTCCTCAACTCTGCTAGTAGCCTTAGAGAGTAAAAAGCGATTGCTCATGTGTATAGGGTAGTGCATCACATGCTCTATTTATAAAGTGGTGGCTAGGGTTTTACCCCCTCACTCACTTAACCCTCACACTTATGGGCCTGACCCATTATGTTATAATTCTAATTAAATTAAATTAGAATTATTATCCTTTCCTAGTGGCATGTTGTATGCGTGTGACCCAATAGGCTTTTAATATTTGGTTATGATATTAAATAAAAATCCTTTTATATTTAATATCATAAATAGTAAGCGGTATCTAGCAATACATCACTATCCAAATATTGAGATTATCAATAACTTTGATAAATCCTATTTTATGATAATAATTTATATGATCTGTCCCTTTGTCCAAATATCTAATTGAACACAAGGGCATGAATTGTGTCAACCTTGTATAGTTCAATTTATGTTTTTCTTGATCCCCAAGTAGACTGTTCAAAAAATAAACATCTCATGTTTATCCTCCTGAGCATGGCCATGCATTTTGCAGTCTCACTTTATCAAGAGGCCTACAGATATAACTCTTGTTACATAGGAGGGACAAATCCCATCTAGGGCACTCACATTCCACCACATAATTTATTATATGTCCAAAAACCAACTTTATGATTACCCTGTTACAGGTAATGTTTGATGATAATTAAAACATATAATTCCTTATGTAGGAATCATAGTGATTTCAGGTCGAAGGACTTCATATAACACTTATCAATTTAAGAAGCGTTCATGACACTTATGTAACAATCCATGCAACGTTCTTAAGGTGGGTCTGTCCAGTACACCATTACTCATAATGTGTACCTATGTGAGCATATGATATCTCATATCCATGATCCGTGAGATGTGATCATCAATGAACTCACATACTAGTCTAAATGCATCTTTGTCCTAAGATGATACTTGACTAGGGACTATTTAAGAATAGTTCTTCATAAGATCACACGATCAAGTCATCTACTTGATTTCTTATGAAATTTGAGCTTACTATTCTAAGGACATTAATTATATTCTAAAAGAATAAGTTGCCTTTATAAAATAACATGATACAAGTGATGGATGTTCATAAACATATAAGTCTCTAGTGCATATTTCTAACAATCTCCCACTTGCATAGAGACATTCAGACATAACTCTTATGCCTAATGATCTAGTGCGCCCTTCATGCTTCTGCTGCACAAGGGGCTCTGTTAATGTGGTTGAATCAACGACTGTTTCTTGCTTCAAACTTTTCAGGTCACAGTGCCACCATTTAAACAAAACATGTAACCTGATTGCGATCTTTGAATCATCTTTGTTGGTTTGGAAGCTAGCATCAGTGTAACCCTTTACTAGTAGCTCTTCCTCTCCTCCCTATATCAAGAATCAATCCTTAGTTCTTCTCAAATACTTAAGGATGTTCTTGACTGCTATCCAGTGACCTTCATCGGGATCAAACTGGTATTTGCTAGTCATGCTTAAAGCATATGATATTTTTGGTCGAGTACATAACATGGCATACATGATAGACCCTATAGCGGATGCATAAGGAATCTCACTCGTGCGACCTCTCTCTCTTCTTTACTGGAAGGTGATTGAGCCTTAGATAGGCTTATACCATGTGACATAGGCAAAATTCCCTTCTTAGAATCTTGCATGTTAAACCGTTCTAACACTTTGTCTATGTATGTGCTTTGACTTAGGCCAAGTAATCTTCGAGATCTATCTCTATAGATCCTGATACCTAACACATAGGTTGCTTTGCCCAAATCTTTCATAGAAAAACAATTTCCTAACCAAGTCTTTACAGACTGAAGGGTAGGAATGTCATTTCCGATGAGGAGTATGTCAAAAACCACAAAAATCACTATGTTATCACTAACCATTTTGAAGTCACAAGGTTCATTTTCACTTTTAATGAAACCAAACTGCTTTAACAGCTTCATCAAAACGAAGATTCCAGCTTCTAGAAGCTTGCTTTAATCCATGAATGGATCGTTGCAACTTACATACCTTTAGGTATAACAAAACCTTTAGGTTGTATCACATACACATCTTCAAGAAGGCTTCCATTTAGGAAGGCTGTCTTGACATCCACATGCCAGATTTCATAATCATGGTAAGTTGCAAATAGCAAGCAAGATCCGAACAGATTTGAGCATGGCAACTGGGGAAAAGGTTTCATCATAGTCTACACCATGAATTTGCGTGAAACCCTTAGCCACCAATCGTGCTTTAAAGGTACTTATATTACCATCCATGTCAGTTTCCTTTTGAAAACCCACTTGCACCCTATGGGTTTTATCCCTTCGGGTGGCTCAATCAAGGTCCATACCTTGTTAGTGTACATGGAATCCATTTCAGATCTCATGGCATCAAGCCATTTTTCAGATTCTGGACTCAAAAGAGTTTCTTGGTAAGTCACTGGGTCATCTTGATCCATTAGCAATACATCGCCTTCCTAAGACACATGGAACCTATATCTCTCAGGTTGGTGACGTACCATGTCTGACTTACGCAAGTCTTGCGCTACTTGAGCTGGTGACTCCACAACACTTTGTGGTATCTGCTCATGTTCCATCATTGGCTCATTGTTATTCTGTGGTACTTGAATTTCTTCAAGTTCTACTTTCCTTCCACTCATTTTCTCAAAGACAGATTCCTTCTCTAAGAATATAGTAGTCCTAGCGACAAACATTTTGCCTTCGCTAGGATTATAGAAGTAGTAAACCTTAGTTTCTTTTGGGTATCCCACAAAATAAGCACTTATCTGATTTGGGTCCTAGTTTATGTGAAACTTGGCGTTTCACATAAGCTTCACAACCACAAATCTTCGTAAAAGACATACTAGGTCGCTTCCCAGTCCATATCGCACATGGTGTCTTTATGACAACCTTAGATGGAACACGGTTTAGTGTGAAGGCTGCTGTTAACAAAGCATGACCCCAAAAGGGAGTTGGTGAGATCAGTATGACTCATCATAGATCGAACCATATCTAATAGAGTTCGATTTCTCCTTTCTGAAACTCTATACCAATGAGGTGTTACAGGAGGAGTGAGTTGAGATGTTATCCCACATTCTCTTAGATAAACATAAATTGTTGGCTTAAGTATTCTCTACCTCGATCTCATCAAAGTGTTTTAATAGTCTTGCCACGTTGGTTTTGTACTTCATTCTTAAATTCCTTGAACTCTTCAGAGGACTCAGATTTGTGTTTCATTAGATACACAAATCCATATCTACTGAAATGATCAGTAAAAGTGACGAAGTATTGAAAACCTCCTCTAGCCATCGTGCCCATGGGCCTACATACATCACTATGTATGAGACCAAGAAGATCACCGACCCTTTCACATTTTTCGTTGAATGGGGTTTTGGTCATCTTCCCCAATAAACAAGATTCACATGTCTCAATTGATTCAAAATCAAAAGATTCCAAATAGCCATCTTTATGGAGTTTGGATATGCATTTCTCATTTATGTGGCCCAAGTGACAATGCCAAAGATAAGTTGGGTTCAAATCATTTGTTTTTTTGACCCTCTTAGCACTTATGTTATAGGTAGTCACTTCAAAGTCAAGAGCATATTGTTCAACTTTGCATAAAACATATCATTCAAATAAATTGAACAACTATTGTTCTTTATTATGAATGAAAAATCATTCTTGTCTAAACAAGAAAATGGAATTAATATTCCTACTAACGGCAGACACAAAATAAAATTTATTTAGTTCAAAAACTAGTCCAGTTAGCAAAGTTAATTAATATGTTCCTACGGCTAATGCAACAATTCGTGCTCCATTTCCACACGTAGGTTGACTTCTCCTTTAGCCAATGACCTACTCCTTTTAGATCCTACACATTCACACAAATGTAAGATCCACATCCGGTATCTAATACCCATGATGCAGAAGTAGGTAAATTGACTTTTATAACATAGATACCTGAAGCGGAAGTCTCACTTCCCTTCTTCTTGATCTCCTCCAATTACTTTACACAGTTTCCAATGTCCTGATTGGCCACAGTGGAAACATTTTCTTTCTTTAGCTATCCCACTCATAGGTTTCAAGAACTTCTTCTTGCCCTTGTCTTTTCAAGGTTGGACCATCAATATGGCCATCCCTTTTGCTTTATTAATGTTTTGCTGAATTGTTCTTAACATGCTTAGCAATTCTGACAGTGGTTTGTCAAATTCATTCATGTTGTAGTTCATGACGAATTGACTATAGTTGTCCGACAACGATTGCAGGACAAGATCAGTGGCTAACTCTTGACCTAGTGGGGATCCAAGCCTTTCTAGTTTTTCAATGTACCCAATTGTTTTGAGTACATGAGCACCAACAGGGGTTCCCTATGCCAGTCAACATTGATAAAGTGCTTTTGAGACTTCAAATCGTTCAAGCCTAGCTTGTCTCATGTTGTTTTCAGCATTCATGGTAACAAGCATAAGACAACCTATATTGAGAGCATCAGGAATGGGCTCTTTCAGGACATATAGCCTTTTTTCTCATGCCTAAAGACAATCCTTAGGTTTCTATACCAGTCTTAGAAAATTAATTCCAGATAGTTTGTCCTTCTCAAGGACAGATCGCAATGAAAGATTTTTTGTTGTGTTCAAAAATTATGCACATAAGTATCATATAACAAAACATATTTAACAAGGTCTTTAAATAAATATGCCTCCCACTATTTTGATTCAAAACAAGTACCCTCAATATAAAGAATCAGAAAATCCCATCACTAGACTTTCTAGTGGGCCAAGATCCATATTTCACCTAATTTTAAGTCAGCTTTGGCTGATCGCTTAAGAAAAGGTTATTTAGGTAGGAACACGCTTTCCAATTGTATCTCATACAACTCTTGGATATATATAGTTAGGTGAATAACTCTTATTCTAATTCATCTTATGAATCAATGCCTAACTTAGTGCCTCTAGGTTCTTCAATCCTATTGAATATACCTAGTTAAGTCAAAACCCAATGATTGACAATTGGATATTACTTTTATCCCATCGCATCTCACTAGAATAGATAAATGCACCATGCTTTGGCAGACCCACACTTAATCGATTCTAGCTTCGACGAGTGCCATACGTTGGAAGGCAAAACATTACTTAATATTAGTGCCTTTGGGTTTTTCAATCCTATTGAATATACCCAATCAAAGACCAACGGTTGACAATCGGATATTACTTTCATCCTATCGTGTCTCACTAGAATAGATAAATGTACCCTGCTTTGGCAGACCCACACTTAATCAATTCTAGTCTTGACGAGTGTCATTTATTGGAAGGCACACAAGCATTGAGGGATTTGATCGCTTTAATTTTTATTCGTTTGTTAAACCATTTAACATACAAGCATGCATCTCATACAAATACATGATATGGTTATGGCCTCCTAAAAACAAATACAAAATTACATCAACTATATAATCTTATATATAATCTTGAGCTCTCCAAATCTCCCACGGAATCCATGCTCCATGTCCTTCCGGTTACATTACATAACAAGAAGAAACCTCGTTTAACATACAAGGGGATAGAGATGAGAAAAGAATTACAAAAGGAATATAGGAGGTAAGGCACGATACGCAGGTCGTATTTAAATTAAAACAACTAAGGCCATAACCAATCATCATGCAAACTCAACATCCAATGATTGTAAAATGAGTGATATAATAAGATGTATATATTAAGCGAGGTTGGATTACGCGCGAACGAAATAACACACTACCTAAAAGATTAGATTTGATAAACACTCAACCAATCATCAATAAGTGTCTCACATCAAACGAATACTTCACGAACCTGTAAACAGGTAAGTCCCTCGTATCATTCGAATACGTTCTTTTCAGCAAATTGATAAGTGGCATGTTTATCGCAGCTAATATTTGAGTCGAGACAAGGTTTCAACAATTGAACTCTTTTACACTCAAGACATGAACTTTTCATGTTCCATGGGACCCTCCAACATAAGAACATATAAATATATATACATCGCACATGTAACAATCAATAAAGGAATCAAAATAATTGAAACGTGAACTTGCGCTTCACCTGCACCCAGCGTGGGTGAAGCGCAGGTTCCAGTTTTAGATTCTGTAATTTGTGCTTCACCTGCGCTGTACTTCCGCTTCATATGCGCTTTACTTGAGCTCAGCGTGAGTGAAGCATAGGTTCGAGATTCAAAATCCTGTATGCTGCGCTTCATCTGCGCCCAGCGCAGATGAAGCGCAGGTAACAACGTTCGATGCACAGACTGCGTTTTTCAGCAGAAAAATAGAATATCAACATATTCAAAATGATTAAAAGCCTAAAACGTGGTTATCGCAAACCAACGCTCTAATACCAATTGAAAGGGAATCAAGCATGTGGTCAGGGTGCAGCGGAAATAAATGGATTCCCTCCCTTGTTATAATCGTTTTGCGAAAACACGAATCAAGGCATACAAGGTATTAAAACGAAAGGTCGTACCTTATTAGGATTATGAACGAGGCAATAACAACCACGTCTCTAGTGGTGTCCACGCCAACAGCCGAACTAGGAAACCCTCCTCAACTCTGCTAGTAGCCTTAGAGAGTAAAAAACGATTACTCATGTGTATAGGGTAGTGCATCTCATGCTCTATTTATAATGTGGTGGCTAGGGTTTTACCCCCTCACTCACTTAACCCTCACACTTATGGGCCTGACCCATTATGTTATAATTCTAATTAAATTAAATTAGAATTATTATCCTTTCCTAGTGGCATGTTGTATGCGTGTGACCCAATAGGCTTTTAATATTTGGTTATGATATTAAATAAAAATCCTTTTATATTTAATATCATAAATAGTAAGCGGTATCTAGCAATACATCACTATTCTTAGTGAAGGAAACCTTTCCTTCCTCAAGTGAACCCAAACCCGATCACCCGGTTCAAATGTAACCTTCCTTCTTCCTTTGCTGGCTAGGTTAGCATAACTCTCCACTTTCTTTCCGATTTGAGCTTTTACCCTTTCATGCAACTTGCTCACAAATTCAGCTTTTTCCTTTCCATCCTTATGCTTCAAAACAGAATTGTCAGAAAATGGTAATAAATCAAGAGGAGTTTGAGGGTTAAAGCCATAAACAATTTCAAAAGGAGAATAATGAGTTGTACTACGAACAACCCTATTATAAGAAAATTCAAGATGAGGAAAACATTCTTCCCAACTCTTAATATTCTTTTTAATTACAACCCTCAAAAGAGAAGAGAGGGTCCTATTTACCACTTCAGTTTGGCCATCAATTGCAAGTGGTTGAATAAAGGAGTTTAGTACCTAACTTACCCCATAATTATATCCAAAAATGACTTAGGAACTTGCCATCCCTATAATTAAGAATACTCATGGGCAGACCATGAAACCTTATCACTTCTTTGAAAAACAAGTCAGCAACATGACAAGCATCATCTATCTTTCGTACCCCAAAGTGCCCCATTAAACCCCCTTCATGTGCCTCTCTCATAAGCAACTCTCTTATAGAACCTTTTGGCACACATAACATTTTCTCTTTAAACAAGTAACCTTGATGCCTAAAATATCCATTATGAGCAGTATTGACACATGCAAAATAGAGATTAGAAAAATATGGATCATGCTCATATAGTTCCTTTATATGTTCAAAACCAAGCAATTTAGTTTTAAGAGTATAAAATAAGGCATTCCTTCTTGAGAGTGCATCGGTCACTACATTAACCTTACCTTTCTTATGCTTGATCACATACTAAAACTGCACAAGGAATTCAATCCATTTGGCATGCATCTTATTCAACTTGCCTTGCCTTTTCAAATACTTCAAAGATTCATGATCATGATCATTATGAATGACAAATTCTCTAGGAAAGAGATAATGCTGCCATGTATGTAAAGCCCTTACCAAAGAATACAATCCTTGTCATAAGTGGGATAATTAAGTGCAACTCCACTTAATTTCTCACTAAAATAAGCTACTGGATGGCCTTTTTGCATCAAAACAGCCCCAATACCCACATTAGATGCATCACATTCAAGTTCGAAAGATTTATCAAAATTAGGCAATGCAAGTATTGGTGAATATAAAAGTTTTTCCTTGATGGAAACAAAGGCTTGATCCTGTTTCTATTGTAACACCCCAACCCTCTCCTGGCACCCCCTCTCAGGGCCCAGGACTTTACTGAGCATGTTACCACACTTTAGCTTTGGCACCCCCTGAAGTGCCTTATTCCCCCTCTCAGGGAACCTCCGTGGGTTTGAACCCAAGACCTCAGGGATATAGTCTTAGATTCCTCAAACCCACTAACAATTGAGCTACCACTAAATGTGACACCTTTCTACCCCAAATAATAATACAATTATCAAGTTAAATTATCAGGAAAATTATAGTCAACGCCGAGGTAAAAAGGTTCACAAATCCTCTTTTAAATAAATACTCTTTCCAAGTCCAAAGTTGTCTCCAAAAAAGAATAAAACTACAGTTTTCAAGAAACTAAATTTTCAACATAGTAAAGACATAACTTGGCCAGGTAAGACCCTTAGAAATAATTTTCCAAATCTTTGAACAACAAATAAAAGGAAATAAACTCCTAATTACTAAGCCCCGATATCACACATATCAGAGCGAGACCCTGTCCCTTCAAAATTCAGCACTTTGAGTTCCCTCTTCATCACCTAAGAAAACCACAGAGTGTACGGTGAGGAATGGAATACAAACATATACATGCAGTACAGAAGGCTACCCTTATTCCCACCCATCACCATACACAACATCATTTATCTCAATCCACACTCTTTACATTCCACACATTATGTTCACACAATTATAGTTTCACACTTCTCACACAATCATAAATGATGAGTATGCTCACTCTATGCTCATGCACAATACCTCTTCCTAAGAATCATGATTTGGAACTCCGCACAATGGGCGCACCTCATCAATTCCCTTAGTTGTTACCAATGATGGCTCTACCGTTAAATGCCCTCTTGGCCGATAGGTTGCACCCCCTCTATGGGCTCATGCAAAGACACCCGCTCCCTCCCACCCTCACCCACCTCTTATGGGCTTGGTGAGTCGCATTGTAAAACACTCCCTCTTGGAGTCATGCATCGAATGTCTCCCATCATGGTCTCCACCCTGCTCGTCGCCCCCTCTTTGGGCTAGGGTATTTTTAGCCACGTCTGGCTACTCATGTATCTCATGTGTCTCATACATCATATGCTCATTCTCAATGCATCAACGTCATTTCACATATTTCTCATGCAATCTCCTCTACTCTAATCACTCCACATCACATCACGAATATTATAAACATAGAATATTCACATGGAATAATCACTCAATAATATATCATGCCACAATTAAGGCACATTGTACACCCGATTCAATCAATCAATGCCACAAACGATTCACACTTTAAATAAATACCATCATATAAGTAAATGATCACCACATCACATAAACAATACTTCATAACACAGTTAATGCACTCTATACATCCAATTTAATCTCATCAATTCCATAAAACAATTCATATATTAAATAAACATCCATCTCAATTTCACGTTTTTAAGGAAAGCTATATGAAATTTGGAAGGAATCTGTTGAAATTGAATTTAAAAGCTGATCCGCATGCTGCGCTTCACTCTGCGCTCAGCGCAAGTGAAGCGCAGATTCCAGAAAGCTACGCTCCACCCTGCGCTCAACGCAGGTGAAGCGCAGGTTCCAGAGAGCTACGCTCCACCCTGCGCTCAGCGCAGGTGGAGCGTAAATGTCGTCGAACGCGACTGCACCTACGTTTTTACCCCTTTTTAACCCTCTTCTTCAATCCCTACCCAAATCTTTAAGTCCCTAACTCAATTAGACTCGTTTTTACCGATTAAAATCAATTAATTCATCAATTATATCAATAGATTACAATTAAATCAACAATCAAATCAATTTATGAAATCTCTCTCCCAAATCCTAATTTGACCCCTTTCGACAACCTCGCTTCCTACTCTCAATTCCAACAAGAACATGACAGTAATCATCACAACAATCATGAATTTCATCATATTACAGAAATTCATCATTCATAATTTAAAATTTAAGAATCCTAGAGGGACTATGGTTGCCCTCACTACCCAAGCACTCCAGCATACATATATAGCAGCACCCCTTACCCCCGTACCTTAGAGATGATGATCAAAGATGAAAGGTAGGATTTTTCCGACGATTCTACACTTCTGCACCTCTCCCTTGTAGAGTCACTTCTCTCTTCCATAGAGTTGGTTATCTGACGTTTTAAAGAAGGCTAGGGAGAAATAGATGACCCCCTATTTAAATATCTAACTGGGTTGGACCTACTCCGACCCACCCGTCTCCCTTTTTAATTAAATAATACTTTTTCTGAAACATAATAATATTATTATCATTTCTACATAAATCTTATAGTATTTTATTTGTTTATTTATTTTAGAAATTATTAGGATGTTACAGAATCCTTATCCATCTACACTCAACTTCAAATCTTATAATTAAACCTTATCCTAAATTTGTTATTAATCCTTATCTTTAATTATTGTGATCTCATTATTCCTATTTTAATATCCAATCCTAAATTAAAATACTAAAGCATATCTCTCTCATAAGATTATCATTATTAATCTTGATATTATTATATTAATATAATAATTACTATATTTACAACAATTAATTTTAATTGCAATCTTAATAATCTGACGTCTCTCCTAATATTTATAATATTATATTATTATTATATCATAAATACGGTTCTATTAATATTTACTATAATTATTCCAAACTTTTATTTTTACAACTAACGTCATCGGAATAATTATACGTATTTTAATTATAATTCTATATTTCTAAATTTTGGGATGTTACATCTATCCCCACTTAAACTCTACACGCTTCTTGACAATTTCATTTAAAGGTGCAGTAATGGTACTAAAATCTTTAACAAACCTCCTATAAAAACTAACAAGTCCATGAAAGCTTCTCACCTCACTCAAATTTTTTTGGGGTCGGCCAATCTTGAATGGCCTCTATCTTTTCTTGATCAAAATGTACTCCCCTAGCATTTATCACAAATCCTAAGAAAATAACATGATCTTGACAAAAGGTACACTTTTCTAAGCCAACATACAATTTTTCCTTCCTAAGCACAAGCAATACAACCCTCAAATGTTCATGATGCTCATCCAAACTTTCACTATAAATCAGAATGTCATCAAAATACCCAACAACAAACTTGCCTTAAAATTTTCTTAAGACATGGTTCATAAGTCGTATGAAAGTACTAGGTGCATTGGTTAGCCCAAATGGCATCATCTTCCACTCATATAAACCACACTTAGTTTTAAAGGTTGTCTTCCATTCATCTCCCTCCCTAATTCTTATTTGATTATAACCACTTTTCAAATCTATCTTAGAAAAATAATAAGCACCAAACAACTCATCAAGTAAGTCATCTAACCTTGGGATGGGATGTCTATATTTGATGGTGATGTTGTTGATAACTCTACAATCTGAACACATCCTCTAGCTGTCGTCCTTCTTAGGCACCAAAATGACAAGGACAATTTCTGGTCGGTTAGGAAGAATAACGTCGGCACAAGATCTATTTGTTGTTCAATTCCCCTTAAAGGTGGTAGTCCAAAGGGTACCTCTTTAGGAAATACATCCTCAAATTCCTTCAAAACAAAATCAACACCACTAGGTAGAGAATTAGTTCCAAAATTATTAGTATTCATGATAAACTCCTTGCAATAGAGCATATACAATGACAGTTTTGCTAGCAATACTCTTTTAATCTCACTCATACTCATACATTTTCAACCTAAAGCATGCATCCTTAAATAAAAGTCAATACTTTTTCAAGTAACCATATCACAAAATTTACCAACATCATTTTAATTCAAAAAGATGATACATTTGCACTTCTAACCATTCAAAAAACACATAATCACCATTATATGAAATTAAAGCACAAACCTTGACAAAAAAATCCATGATGGCGGAATTTACAAATACATACACACATTCATATACGTAAAAAATTTTAAAAGAGAAAGACAAGGTTAGAGGGCCAAGGATCACCCTTACTCTTATCACCAATCCTACTAGAGTGGAATAAGACAAGCAAAAAAGGTGGTTTGAAAGAAAGCTACACTAGAGTAGAATTCCAAACAAACAAAACAAGAAGACACACAATTGATTGCAAAGAGAATGCTTTTGGTATTTTGTTGATTCAAGTGGTAAAAACCAAAGTTGCCAATTTTTAGAAAACTGCAATTACAAGGGAAATAATGACTACAAGAAAATGGAGAATTACAATATGAAAATGGATAAGTGTTGGGCACTTTTCTTACTTCATTTTTTTAACTATTGAGGAACTTTCCTCTACACAAATTGACTTTTTCTTTTCTTTTCTTTTCTTTTCTTTTTCTTTTGATGCTCTTTTTCCTTTTCTTTTTTATGCTCTTTTTTCTATTTTTTTTTTGTAAATTATCTTTTGCCCTATTTTTAGATTACAGAAATTTGAAACAAATCCCTATTCTAAGAAAAAATTGCGAGTATCTTCCTTATAAACTGAACTAAAAGAATTTGCCAAATTGGCGAGAATTGAGCTTAGTTTCTAAAAATTATTTTTGCAAATTTTGTGGGAACTTGAATCACAATTTTACAAAAAATATAACATTTCCTTAATTGTTATACAATTGGTCCAAGAGGGGAAATTTCACCAAGGAATTGATGAAACTTCTACTAGTATGCCAAGCTTTACCCAACCTAAATTTAATTGTTTAGCGCGAATGATGATCACATTTTTGTTCACACTTTGCATAATTAATGTTAGCTTTCTTGGACTATAATTGTGATTAATTCCACTGTTTTAATTGGAATTTACCAAATTGGCCTTAATTGGTCTTTAACTGTAAATGTTGTTTAAATTCAGATTTTTAAGCCTACTGACCTACTTGTCTTGTTTTGATCATTTCTGGAATTGTAGGTGGAATATTTGGGTGATTCTAGTGGCATTGGAAAGCTTACATCCCGGGATTTAATTTGACATGCTATATGACTATATTCCCATGAAGGAATTAGGAGCAGTTGCTGTTTAAAAATCGTCTACTGATGTTGTCTGTTGCAAATCCGAATTTGCTTAGTTTTGTAATTAGTTTGTTGGCCTGTTTTAATTAATTTCGGCCCAATTAAGGCCTAATCAGGTTGTTAGTGATTTAGGAATTATAAATAGGTGTGTTTCTGAATAGTTTAAACACTTTTCCCTCATTTTTCAGAATTTAGAAAAGAGACTCTTCATTTTCCCTCTCTTTTTCTCTCTTCTCTTCTTGGACGGTTTTGGCTCTTCTTCTTCCTCTTCTTCAATTTTTGAATTTCTCCTACATGGAAATTGAAGGCTAAGCTTCAAGGATGGTTTCACTTCTGAATTCACAATGGAAAATGAGGTTCTATTTTCGGTTTTCATCTTCTAATTTCTTGGACAGATTCATGAATTCTCCTTCTTCTAGTTTCTTGATGTTTAAGTTTGAATTTGAAATTGATTTGCATGCTTTATGAAGTTCGAATTCTAATCTGAATCTACCTCACATTTTAGGTTGCTTAGTCTGAAATGAATTCAAGGTTTGCTTAATTCCAAGGATTAGAAATTAGGATTCATGCTAGTTTGCTTAATTCTAGTGTGAAAATTAATGAGGTTGCTTAATCCAAATTTGTCTCTGTGAAGAATTTGAGGAATTTTGTATGAATCAATGATAGATTCAAATTGTGAATGAGGTAGAGAATTAATCCATTTTTCTTGAATTATTTTCTACAAATTAAATTCTGTTTCAGAAATTGGAAACTGTCATGAACAATCAAAACCCCCCTGTGTGTGTGAGTATTTTGAGATTGAAATTCTGAATTTGTAATTGGATTCCTTGAGAGAGAAGACTTTGGGTTAATCAACCTACTGCACTTTAATTCCTTTTATTTGATTGAGTGCGGCCTTGATAAGCGAACAACCACATGTTTCCTAAGTATTTGCTAGCAGTAAATTCTGATTCATAATCAGAATAACAAACACACAACAACAATTTGAACAAAACAGGCTAGAAAAATTGCGCATAATTTGCAAATAAATTGGATAAAAATTATGCAAAAATAAAGGGGAATAATTGGAATTAAAAGGATGGGAATGACAGAAAATAGAGGGGGATGAGCAGAAATCAAAAGGATGGTGTGGACAGAAAAATAAATGGCAGAAATGTAAAGGGGAAGCCGGAAGTAAAAGGATGGGAATAACTGACAATTAAAAGCGAAATAGTAAAGTGGTGAATTAATATGGGGATGAGCAAGAATGTAAAGTGGATTGGGGAGAAAATGTAGGTGAACGATCTCTGGAAAATGGAAGCAACAGTACTCCCATTTACCACAATCCACCACAAACAAGTAGTTAAAAATTCAAGATCACTCAGGAACAGGTTATGAACAATTAGAAGAGGCAATTTATCAAACACCTAATGGGTGGATTAATGCGCATACCAATAGCCCCATTCTAGCAAAATTCACACAAATAGTAAGTAAGACAGACAAGCTAATAGTAGCATAAAGGCACCTCGGGCCCGAGAGCAGTTCAAAGTCCGAATTACATAGAAAGAGATGATGAATTACACAATTGAAATGAACAAAATCTGCACCAAACCAGCCAAGAACAACTTCGGCCTAGTGCAGCTCAAGCTCCAAAAATTTCCCAATTCAATGAAGCTCTAATGACCAACTGATAGCAGGTGAATTACGAATCTAGAATTAAGCAGCAGACAAAGTTAGAACAACCAAATTTAAGGAGAATTCAGCACATAAATGTATATAATAGGTGCAAAATTTTAAAGGAAATAAAAGAGAAAATGGAAGAGATTAGAAGTGATAGGAGTCACTGGTGAAGGCAACCCCTTCAGCATATAAGCCTTGAATGCAGATTCGCCACCGGCTCATGGAGCTGGATAAAAATCACCATGGTTTGAGCAAAAACTATTAAGCCTTCTCAACTCACAAGAGGAGATATGAAGCATAAGCTTTCTATTAGAATGATTGATTAACCCATACAAGAGTGAGGAGCCTCCCTTATATAGAGAGAAGGGGGCGGACAAGCTATAAGGAGAAATAAAGGGGAATTAATTCTATCCTAAGAGAGACTTGAACCCAAGCCTCTTACCCCATGTAGCATGACAGTCTCCTAACCACTAAAACCTTTAAAATTAGCGCCCCAAGCTTCCCAAGTAGTAGGACCATTACATTTAAAATGAAATACAAAGTAAATCCTATCGAACTATGGATTAGAGGCCATGACTAGTTGGTCCTCTATTTTAGGGAATTAAAATGCATCTAATTAAAAGAAATAAGAAGCTTTGACTCATGAGTGTTATGGTCAAGGTTGACCAAGAGAGTCAACTCTCCTTGATTGGGCCTTGCGCCCCTTTGCTGGCCCAAGTTACATGAGTTCCGGTCTTTTCTTCAAGCAGCTTGCCATCAAGGTCATTATACAAGTCTAAACCAGAATGTAAAACGCACTTCATTAAATTTGACCTACTAAAGTAGAAGCAATATGGGCAGAAATTACCCAATTAAACCTACAACCAAAATGTAAAACACAATTCACCAAATTAAAATACCCACCTCTATCCAATTATTTCTACAAGCAGAAGCAATATTACAAAAAAATATGAGCAAAAACAGAAACAAATGATGAATAAAGAAGCAATATGAGCAAAAACAAATATGGGAAAAAGTGATTAAGAGAAGAAGCCATATGAACCAGAGGCTATATGAACATAAGTAAAAGAAAAAGAAGTATATGTTGTAGCAGACTAGTGGTAACTACAACTAGAAAAGAAACGAACAAAGAAGAGAGGGAGGGATGAAAACTAGTATGCTAGAGAATAACATTGCAGAAGAGAAATCCCGAAGTAGAAGCGAGGCCGAGTAGAAACGATGAGGACGCAAGACACAAGTGGTTAGGAACAAAAGCGAGGTCAAGTAGCAACATAAACGCGAACCAGAAGCAAGTCGAGCAGAAACAAAGATGCATAAGCAGAAACAAACTAGTTTTTAGCAAAAGGGAACGTAGAATGATCATGAAAGAGTGAAATGCATAAGTCTTAAGTAAAACACATTATTTTTACTCAAACAGTGTCGTTTTTGCCCCCTTTTACTTAGACTAGTTGACCTGATGGTGAACTCGCGAGTCTGATAGAGTTTGAGTGAGTTCACCCGAGTCTATTTAAGTTTACCAAAAAATGAGATTACAACCGAGTTAACCATATTTTCACCCATGGACTCGTAAACTCATACGATTCTACAAGTTAAATCGCGAGTTTGACAACCATGTTCCCATCCATTATGGGTGACAAACTCTCTACCCTAGGCTTTTATTGGCCATCCATGTCTATCTAACACCACATCAGGTGTGTGCTACATCTCGACATTCCAGTCATCCTTTTCTCAAACAAAAGCCTTCCACGTGCCTCCCCTTTAGTTTTTATATGTCCAAATGCAATTATGCTATGCATGATGGCAAAAACCACAAAAATACACATAGCTATTCAAGGCATTGCCTTGGATGTTTTAATATTCATTTCTTCTACAAAAGGTGTAACGTCTTAATTTCTAAATCCAAGAATTAAGTTTGTTGGAAGCAAAACTCCTGAATTTCTGAAATTATTTCGCGCCATTTTGAATATCACATAAGCAAACATCATATAATGTTTAAGCATTTAACGATTACTCAAATAATATATGAAACATAAACTAAATACTTAAATGCCTCAAGGGATCAAAAATATAATCTGTATATGACAACTGGGATACCCCCATACATGTGCCCTAAATAAAATATAAATCCGTGCATTTAAAAGATAACCACAAAACGTGTGGCGAGACTAGAGTCTCACTGAGTAAAGCATGCAACAGGCAGTGTGGGTAAGCAAGCAAATGCAATGCAACATACACAAGTGAAGCATATAGGCACAAGCTCTAACATACTAAATCCCAATAAACATCTCTAATAATATGCATGGTATGCATTTCCTGGCAGAACAGGGTCTTATCTCTGTCTCTGGGGCTAGACCTGAGCTTAGACTACAAGGAACGTCTCCCTTGGGGTTACTACCCGCCATTACTCTGGGGACCAAAGTCCAAGTTTTGCTCTGAGGACCGAAGTCCATTGACTCTAGCGACTAAAGTCCATTATCTCTTTCTTAATCTTTGGGTGCTAGGGCCCAAGTGTCTTATTCATTCCTGGCATCTGTAAAGCATAAATCATAGTACTCATAAGCATTATAAAGGTTTGCCATGATTTGGGAAGGTTCCCAAATAAAAAACCCTAATTAAGGTCTCTAAGCATACAGCCATTAAAATCTTCATACATTGAACATAAACAAAATCAAACAAATAAACAACCACATACAAGCTCAAGAAAAGGAGAGAAGAGAGTAGGGTTCATTGGGGAGTACTTATACAAGATTGGGTGAGAATGTGTGAGCTTTACTCACCTCAAGGAAGCTCAAATAGAAGGGGAAAGAAGTTGGGGAAGGTTGGGGGGAGAGATCCTTGGCTTTCTCAGTACAAGAAATTCGAGTATTAGCGACGACCAAAGGCCGTCGCTACAAGGGTAAAACCGTCACTACAATGCAATTAGCGACGACTTAGCGGCGACCACAAGGACGTCGTTAAAATGCTCATCGTTAATACTGTAGAGACGAGCAAAAACAGCTGTCGCTACGTAGCATGTGCTTGCCCATCTGTAAAGTCGTCGTTATGCTGAAGGTCGTCGCTAAGTGATAAGATCAAAGGCCGTCGCTAAACTTCAATAGTAGCGACGACCTAAGCTGTCGCTAATGATAATATTACTTTTTTAATTGACTTTAGGGTTTTATATTTAATTTTATTTTAATTTACGGATTTACGGTTGAATTATTATAGAAATTCAATTTTTTTATTTTATAAATTTATATCATATTTTTTAACGATCTAAAATATAAAGAAAAATCATAAAAACTATATGAAAACACCCATATAGAATATACACACACACACACCCACAAAGGGTATAAAAACATGATACAATAAAACAAATCATGGCTAACGACGATGACGCTGCTGTGGTCATGGGCCACGATCCTCATCCTGATCCTCATCCATGGGCTGGTCATCCAGATCGCCATCGTAGTGTTGGTGCGACTGAGCCTGCCTGTAGCTGGTAAAACCATTTGCATTGCGGGCATCCAGCACTAACTGCAACTATTGTCAGAGTCGTGCGAAGTCCTTCTCCAACCGTATGTACTGGGCCTGACAATGATCAAACCCTCTTTTCAGCTCAACTAGCTTGCGACTTTGCTTAAATGACTTCTTAGCGCAATGCCTCTTCAGATGAATGTCGTGACCCGTCGCTCTCGTTGGTGTGAGCCTGAGACTCCTGAGTGAGGCTGGTCACACCTGGACGAATGTTGGTTGACAAGTCCCTGATGTCATAACAGCGGCCTCGAGTCTTGCCACCAACAACATCCTTCCAGATTTGTAGCTTGGTGGACCCATCAGTGATGAAATTGTCCCCCATTTGTGACTCCACCTCCCTTAGGTGGTCATGGTAATTTGTCTTTTGAGTAGAGATAAACATATAATTAGTTAGTAATTCTATTGCAAATATATCTATTTATATAAAAAAAATTTTACATTACGTAATTTGATTAAGAAACAGACTCTACTCAGGCTGTTGTTCTTTGTGTTGCAGTAATTTACTAATTTGTTAAATCTGTTGAAAAGAAGCAACTCCATGTAATTGATCAACCTGCTGAGCTGAAGAACTCTCTAAAGAACTTGGATCAGCTGAAGTCTTTCCCATCCCTATGAAGACGTGTACTATCTGATATGCTGAGAAGTCTTTTTGAGGATGTTCAGTATAGCATCTGCCAATGTCAGAAGACCTTCTGCGCAAAGACTTAAAGTAATCTATTGTCATCTTGAGCCTGCTAAAAGAAAGCAACCTGCTGAACCGGGTGCAAGATGAATTAAAAGCTTTCTGGAACAGTTTCATTTCCTAACACAAAAGAGGAAACCTACTGCAGAAAAGTAAACAGAGGTCAGAGTTAGAGTCAGCGCTACTGCACACCTATCCCTACCCCGTCTCTGTGATACGTTATCAGAAGCATGCACCTCAACGGAAATAAAGCTATTAGACAACATGACTCTGAAGAATTTCTAACCGGTCTACAGATTCAGTTTCTCTATACAAATGAGACTCATGCAAAGATAAAAGTGACAGAAAAAGAACATCAACCTGCTGAAACGCTAGAAAATCTCTCAAAACTGCTGTGTGTCAGAACTGAATCATTACTACACACCTACAATGCTCAAGTCGGAAGCTATCAGAAGATTGTCTCACAACGACTATAATGATATTTTCTCAACGGTAATCTAGCATTCTTCAACGATCATATTTCAAGACCTTATAAATAGCTTCAAGGAAGACTTTGAAGATTGGTGGAGCCATGACAAAGCCCAAGAGAGAATGGCCATACTTTACATGAAAATTTTTCAAGCCTAAACTTTGTAGAAATTTCCTTGTACTTAGAACTTATCTTTTGTATCTTGAGTTATTCTCAGTAACCCCTTTGTACAAGAGATCCTGTGTTTAAGTATCTCAGAAACTTAAACCTATCATATTTGTAAACACTGTAAAGTGTCTGAGAACCTGGAGAGGCATGGAGGAACAAAGAATACTTGGTTTAGCCTGGAGAGGCTGTGTTCAAAGAATACTTGTTTAGCCTGGAGAGGCTGTGTCCAAAGAATACTTGGGTGTTGAGCTTGGAGAGGCTAGGTGAGCAAACAATACTTGGGTGTTGAGCCTGGAGAGGCTAGGTGTGCAAATAATACTTGTAATCTTGCGAGATTAGTGAAAATCCAGTGGTGGTTTGCCCTGGGACTGGACGTAGCTCACTTAGTTGGTGGGTGAACGAGGATAAATTTCTGTGGATAAGTTCTCTCTACCCTTAACTCTTTATATTCTGTTTTAACTAACCAAGGAGGGTTATGAAAAGTGATTTTATTAATCTACGCTGCAATACAAACTCATTATCACGCTAAAATATCTCAAAATTAAGTTTACTCAACCGGCTGAGTTACATCAGCAAGTTACTGAAAGTTCCAGTTTCGGAAGGTTGAGTGAATATCTTTTCAAACTGCTTGCTTTTATTAAAAGGTTTTCAAAAATCTGCAAAGGTTTATAAAACACTATTCAACCCCCATTCTAGTGTTTCATGTGGTTATAACAGTTGGTATCAGAGCTCAACTTCGGGTTGAGCATCTAACAAGTGCTGAAGGAGTAGATCCCGATGGAAACCTCAACAAGCTGAAAGATAACTTATGAATCTGTTCATCAGAAGCAACAAGGGCATCTTAAGAGACAATGTTGAGTCTTAACATTTCCGCATCATCAACTGAAATCGATAAGTATCTCTGTTCCTAACAGTTGTTTAATGTTACTGTTTTAATATCCATACATATCTGGAAACTGTGTGAAAATTTTTATTCATATATTTTTTTTTGAAAAGCATGAACTTTCTGATTTGCTGCAAGTTTGACTCTAAAAATCAACTTGTCGTTTAGTGCTTGCTTGCTGAAAAATTATTTCCTTTTTTTTTTGAAATCTGAAAAGTCATATTTTGAATTCTGAAATTAACTTTTATTACTGTTGGCTCCTCACTTGTCCACTCAAAGCTGAACGTTGCACGACTTCCAATGTCTGAAGCTGCCCTCATTAATGTTATCTGAGCCTGTATATGTTCCGAGTGAGACCGTCCAAAAGATATAATCCCCTTGATTCTCTCTGCTGTCTCTTTCCTCAGAGTCCTTTATATTCTCAAGAGCTCTCAAGAGAAACTCATCACTTCCAAGTTTCACATAACTTTGGATGGATTAAAGCCAAAGTGAGTGTTCTTTTAAGGACGATGAAGAGGCTGAATATAATGGAAGAATCAACCATGGAACAAGAGATCTTCAATGATGTTCTGGAGAAGGTGTCGGGCGTAAAGGATGAAAGATCTCTGAATGCACCTATTTGGTCATTATATAATTTGATTAAGAAATAGACTCTACTCAGGTTGTTGTTCTTTGTGTTGCAGTAATTTACTGATTTGTTGAATCTGCTGAAAAGAAGCAACCCTGTGTAATTGATCAACCTGCTGAGCTGAATAACTCTCTGAAGAACTTGGATAAGCTGAAGTCTTTCCCATCCTTCTGAAGACGTGTACTATCTGATATGCTGAGAAGTCTATTTGAGGATGTTCAGTATAACATCTGCCAATGTCAGAAGACCTTCTGCGCAAAGACTTAAAGTAATCTACGGACATCCTGAGTCTGCTAAAAGAAAGCAATCTGCTGAAAAAATGCAACCTACTGAAGAAAGAAGTTGCTGAAAGCATCTTAATATTAAAAAGCTAAAGACTTGTTGAAGGATGCCAACTCTCTCAGGGGTTTGGAAATATCAGAATTTTCCGAAGCAAATGAACCATCTGAAGTCTAAGAAGTTGTGCTGCTTTCCGAAGACTTAGTGAGTCAACCTGATAAATTCATTAAAAGGCTCAAGTCTCTGCAAAGTCGTGTTGGTTAAGCTGAACCCGGTGCAAGACGAATTAAAAGCTTTCTAGAACAGTTTCATTTCCTAACACAAAAGTGGAAACCCACTGCAGAAAAGTAATTAGAGGTCAGAGTTAGAGTCAGCGCTGCTGCACACCTATCCCTACCCTGTCTCTGTGATACGTTATCCGAAGCATGCACCTCAACGGAAATAAAGCTATTAGACAATGGGACTCTCAAGAATTTCTAATCGGTCTACAGATTCAGTTTCTCTAAACAAATGATACTCATGCAAAGATGAAACTGAGAGAAAAAGAACATCAACCTGCTGAAACGCTAGAAAATCTCTCAAACAAATTCAAAAGATAAACTGCTGTGTGTCAGAACTGAATCATTACTACACACCTACAATGCTCAAGTCGGAAGCTATCAGAAGATTGTCTCACAACGACTATAATGATATTTTCTCAACGGCAATCTAGCATTCTTCAACGATCATATTTCAAGACCTTATAAATAGCTTCAAGGAAGACTTTGAAGATTGGTGGAGCCATGACAAAGCCCAAGAGAGAATGGCCATACTTTAGAAGAAATTTTTCAAGCCCAAACTCTGTAGAAATTTCCTTGTACTTAGAACTTATCTTCTGTATCTTGAGTTATTCTCAGTAACCCCTGTGTACAAGAGATCCTGTGTTTAAGTATCTCAGAAACTTAAACCTATCATATTTGTAAACACTGTAAAGTGTCTGAGAACCTGGAGAGGCATGGAGGAACAAAGAATACTTGGTTTAGCCTGGAGAGGCTGTGTTCAAAGAATACTTGTTTAGCCTGGAGAGGCTGTGTCCAAAGAATACTTGTGTGTTGAGCCTGGAGAGGCTAGGTGTGCAAACAATACTTGGGTGTTGAGCCTTGACAGGCTAGGTGTGCAAATAATACTTGCAATCTTGCGGGATTAGTGAAAATCCAGTGGTGGTTTGCCCTGGGATTGGACGTAGCTGACTTAGTTGGTGGGTGAACCTGGATAAATTTCTGTGGCTAAGTTCTCTCTACCCTTAACTCTTTATATTCTGTTTTAACTAACCAAGGAGGGTTATGAAAAGTGATTTTATTAATCTATGCTGCAATACAAACTCTTTATCACGCTAAAATATCTCAAAATCAAGTTTACTCAACCTGCTGAGTTACATAAGCAAGTTACTGAAAGTTCCAGTTTCGGAAGGTTGAGTGAATATCTTTTCAAACTGCTTGCTTGTATTAAAAGGTTTTCAAAAATCTGCAAAGGTTTATAAAACACTATTCAACCCCCATTCTAGTGTTTCATGTGGTTATAACAGTTGGTATCAGAGCTCAACTTCGGGTTGAGCATCTAACAAGTGCTGAAGGAGTAGATCCCGATGGAAACCTCAACAAGCTGAAAGAGGACTTATGAATCTGTTCATCAGAAGCAACAAGGGCATCTTAAGAGACAATGTTGAGTCTTAACATTTCCGCATCATCAACTGAAATCGATAAGTATCTCTGTTCCTAACAGTTGTTTAATGTTACTGTTTTAATATCCATGCATATCTGGAAACTGTGTGAAAATTTTTATTCATATATTTTTTTTTTGAAAAGCATGAACTTTCTGATTTGCTGCAAGTTTGTCTCTAAAAATCAACTTGTCGTTTAGTGCTTGCTTGTTGAAAAATTATTTCCTTTTTTTTTGAAATCTGAAAAGTCATATTTTGAATTCTGAAATTAACTTTTATTACTGTTGGCTCCTCACTTGTCCACTCAAAGCTGAACGTTGCACGACTTCCAATGTCTAAAGCTGCCCTCATTAATGTTATCTGAGCCTGTATATGTTCCGAGTGAGACCGTCCAAAAGATTTAATCCCCTTGATTCTCTCTGCTGTCTCTTTCCTCAAAGTCCTTTATATTCTCAAGAGCTCTCAAGAGAAACTCATCACTTCCAAGTTTCACTTAACTTTGGATGGATTAAAGCCAAAGTGAGTGTTCTTTTAAGGACGATGAAGAGGCTGAATATAATGGAAGAATCAACCATGGAACAAGAGATCTTCAATGATGTTCTGGAGAAGGTGTCGGGCGTAAAGGATGAAAGATCTCTGAATGCACCTATTTGGTCATTATATAATTTGATTAAGAAATAGACTCTACTCAGGTTGTTGTTCTTTGTGTTGCAGTAATTTACTGATTTGTTGAATCTGCTGAAAAGAAGCAACCCTGTGTAATTGATCAACCTGCTGAGCTGAATAACTCTCTGAAGAACTTGGATAAGCTGAAGTCTTTCCCATCCTTCTGAAGACGTGTACTATCTGATATGCTGAGAAGTCTATTTGAGGATGTTCAGTATAACATCTGCCAATGTCAGAAGACCTTCTGCGCAAAGACTTAAAGTAATCTACGGACATCCTGAGTCTGCTAAAAGAAAGCAATCTGCTGAAAAAATGCAACCTACTGAAGAAAGAAGTTGCTGAAAGCATCTTAATATTAAAAAGCTAAAGACTTGTTGAAGGATGCCAACTCTCTCAGGGGTTTGGAAATATCAGAATTTTCCGAAGCAAATGAACCATCTGAAGTCTGAGAAGTTGTGCTGCTTTCCGAAGACTTAGTGAGTCAACCTGATAAATTCATTAAAAGGCTCAAGTCTCTGCAAAGTCGTGTTGGTTAAGCTGAACCCGGTGCAAGACGAATTAAAAGCTTTCTAGAACAGTTTCATTTCCTAACACAAAAGTGGAAACCCACTGCAGAAAAGTAATTAGAGGTCAGAGTTAGAGTCAGCGCTGCTGCACACCTATCCCTACCCTGTCTCTGTGATACGTTATCCGAAGCATGCACCTCAACGGAAATAAAGCTATTAGACAATGGGACTCTCAAGAATTTCTAATCGGTCTACAGATTCAGTTTCTCTAAACAAATGATACTCATGCAAAGATGAAACTGAGAGAAAAAGAACATCAACCTGCTGAAACGCTAGAAAATCTCTCAAACAAATTCAAAAGATAAACTGCTGTGTGTCAGAACTGAATCATTACTACACACCTAAACTGCTCAAGTCGGAAGCTATCAGAAGATTGTCTCACAACAGCTATAATGATATTTTCTCAACGGTAATCAAGCAATCTTCAACGATCATATTTCAAGACCTTATAAATAGCTTCATGGAAGACTTTGAAGATTGGTGGAGCCATGGCAAAGCCCAAGAGAGAATGGCCATACTTTACAACAAAATTTATCAATCCTAAACTCTATAGAATTTTCCTTGTACTTAGAACTTATCTTCTGTATCCTGAGTTATTTTCAGTAACCCCTTTGTACAAGAGATCCTCTGTTTAAGTTTCTCGGAAACTTAAACCTATCATATTTGTAAACACTTTAAAGTGTCTGAGAACCTGGAGAGACTTGGAGGAACAAAGAATACTTGGTTTAGCTTGGAGAGGCTGTGTTCAAAGAATACTTGTTTAGCCTGGAGAGGCTATGTCCAAAGAATACTTGGGTGTTGAGCCTGGAGAGGCTAGGTGTGCAAACAATACTTGGGTGTTGAGCCTGGAGAGGCTAGGTGTGCAAATAATACTTGTAATCTTGCGGGATTAGTGAAAATCCAGTGGTGGTTTGCCCGGGGACTGGACGTAGCTCACTTAGTTGGTGGGTGAACCTGGATAAATTTCTGTGGCTAAGTTCTCTCTACCCTTAACTCTTTATATTCTGTTTTAACTAACCAAGGAGGGTTAAGAAAAGTGATTTTATTAATCTACGCTGAAATACAAACTCTTTATCACGCTAAAATATCTCAAAATCAAGTTTACTCAACCTGCTGAGTTACATCAGCAAGTTACTGAAAGTTCTAGTTTCGGAAGGTTGAGTGAATATCTTTTCAAACTGCTTGCTTGTATTAAAAGGTTTTCAAAAATCTTCAAAGGATTATAAAACACTATTGAACTCCCCTTCTAGTGTTTCCTCTGGTTCTAAGTGTTGGTATCAGAGCTCAACTTTGGGTTGAGCATCTAACAAGTGCTGAAGGAGTAGGTCTAGATGAAACCTCAACAAGCTGAATGAGAACTTATGAATCTGTTCATCAAAAGCAACAAGGGCATCTTAAGAGACAATGTTGAGTCTTAATATTTCCGTATCATCAACTCAAATCGATAAGTATCTCTGGTCCTAACAGTTGTTTAATGTTACTATTTTAATATCCATGAATATCTGGAAACTGTGTGAAAATTTTATTCATATATTTTTTTTTGAAAAGCATGAACTTTCTGATTTGCTGCAAGTTTGTCTCTAAAAATCAACTTGTCGTTTAGTGCTTGCTTGCTGAAAAATTATTTCCTTTTTTTTGAAATCTGAAAAGTCATATTTTGAATTTGAAATTAACTTTTATTACTGTTGGCTCCTCACTTGTCCACTCAAAGCTGAACGTTGCACGACTTCCAATGTCTGAAGCTGCCCTCATTAATGTTATCTGAGCCTATATATGTTCCGTGTGAGACCATCCAAAAGATACAATCCCCTTGATTCTCTCTGCTGTCTCTTTCCTCAGAGTCCTTTATATTCTCAAGAGCTCTCAAGACAAACTCATCACTTCCAAGTTTCACTTAACATTGGATGGATTAAAGCCAAAGTGAGTGTTCTTTGAAGGACGATGAAGAGGCTGAAGATAATGGAAGAATCAACCATGAAACAAGAGATCTTCAATGATGTTCTGGAGAAGGTGTCGGGCGTAAAGGATGAAAGATCTCTGAATGCACCTATTTGGTAAACTAGAGATGGAAGAGCAGGGAAGTTTTATCATCTGCTATTCGGAGTAGCAGATCCATCCATCCCAAAGAAGGTGGTGAGTATCATGTTTCCAAAGATGGAGAGATCTTATGGTAATCACCTTCTATAACTGAAGAAGATCTTGTTGCATCACAAGCTCCTAGTTGAAAAGCTGGTTGACCACATTGTACCCAATCTTATGAAAGGATCCATTAAAAATGTGGCCCTGAAGATTAATGTTAAGGGTGGTGGTCGAAATACAGTGTTATATGATGCAACCCTCTTGTTCCAGTTATTAAAAGGGAGATTGCGTGCAGAGAGTGCACGGTTGAGGAACAAGAAGAGACTCAGAAAGCACCACTAAGGCTGCAAGCTGAAAAGGAAGATGCTGATAAGGCTATGCCTCAGTGGAAGCCATTAGTCTTAAAGAAACCAAATCTCAAAATTATTGTTTAGATTTTAATGTATTTGAACAAAGTTTTCATATATTTTAATACATGAGGATTTTCTGAGATTGATTATCTGCACTTATCTGTTTTTGCTTTAATACATCTTGTGTGAAAATATTATGCTTTGAATATTTTGAAATCTTTTAAAGGGAAGCGATATCTTCTTAATCTGAATAAAAAACTTGCCAAAGTTATCATCTTAATGAAAACTTTTATACTTCATCTACCCTTTTGAATAATGACAAAAGGGGGGAGAAATATCACTAACAAATGTCTTAAGTTTAAGTGTGTCAGAAGAAGAAAAATATTGAATCAGGAGTAGCATCATTCTGGAGCAAATAAAGAGAAACAATTCAGGGGGAGAAATACAAGTATCTTAAACAGGGGGAGAAAATCTCTCAAACAAATTCAAGAGCTAAACTGTTGTGTGTCAGAACAGAATCATTACTACACACCTACACTGCTAAAGTCGGAAGCTATCAGAAGATTGTCTCACAACAGCTATAATGATATTTTCTCAACGGTAGTCAAGCAATCTTCAGCGATCATATTTCAAGACCTAATAAATAGCTTCATTGAAGACTTTGAAGATTGGGGGAGCCATGGAAAAGCCCAAGAGAGAATGGCCATACTTTAAAAGAAAACTTATCAAGCCTAAACTCTGTAGAATTTTCCTTGTACTTAGAACTAATTTTTGTATCCTGAGTTATTCTCAGTAACCCCTTTGTACAAGAGATCCTGTGTTTAAGTTTCTCGGAAACTTAAACCTATCATATTTGTAAACACTGAAAAGTGTCTGAGAGCCTGGAGGGGCTTGGAGGAACAAAGAATACTTGGTTTTGCCTGGAGAGGCTGTGTTCAAAGAATACTTGTTTAGCCTGGAGAGGCTGTGTGCAAAGAATACTTGGGTGTTGAGCCTGGAGAGGCTTGGTGTGCAAACAATACTTGGGTGTTGAGCCTGGAGAGGCTAGGTGTGCAAATAATACTTGTAATCTTGTGGGATTAGTGAAAATCCAGTGGTGGTTTGCCCTAGGACTGGACGTACCTCACTGAGTTGGTGGGTGAACCAGGATAAATTTCTGTGGCTAAGTTCTCTCTACCCTTAACTCTTTATATTCTGTTTTAACTAACCAAGGAGAGTTAAGAAAAGTGATTTTATTAATCTACGCTGCAATACAAAGAAAATACCTACTGGAAGAAGATTGGAAAAAATCCTAAGACAAAACAAAAGAATTGATATGAGAAACAAGAAAAGCTGGCACTCAAACAAGCTTATACACAAGAGCAGACAGCAAACAAGACAAGACGGAAGAAATTGCAAAGAGAATTGTTTTGGTGATTTTTGAAAAAGAGTTGCCAAAATTGTCGTTTTAGAAAAATAGCAAATACAACTCAATTACGGTATACAGGGAAAAGAAAAAGAAAATTACAGTAAAAACTGTCACTGTATTGTTTGGATACTTCTTTGTTTTTATTTTTCTATTTTTTGAATTTTTTTCAATTTTTGACTCTTTTTGGGTGTCTTTTGACTTTTTCTTCCTTGTTGTTGACTTTTGCACCCTTTTTTTGCTTTTTTACACCTCTCTTTCTATTTTTGGCACATACGTACCTTTTGTATTTTTCTTGCATTTTCTTTCTTTTTGTCTTTTTCCCCAACAGAAAATTACAGAAATTTGTACACAATGAAAAGAAAATTAACTGTACCTACAGTAATATTTTTGGAATTTTCTGACAGTAAACTGGTCCAAGTGGCCCAGAAAAGTAAAACTAAAGAATAAACTGATTTCTAAAAACTGTAAAAACGTGATGGCAACTAGATTTAAAAAATGGCCAAAAAAATTGCTTAGCACTTCCTTGTTGATTATACAAAACCGGTATGGTCACAGAAACGCGCTTGGTTCAATTTTAAGATTGGAATTAAAATTTGAAGGAAAATCAACAATTAGAATTTGTTGATCTTCTTCCAATACTATGAACCAAAAAAAAATCCTATAGGTGAGCGTTTTGCACAATCAAACAGGGAAATTCCAAGGTAGAGATAGCAGCCAATCCAAATTTGCAGTCAGAATGCCAATCAAACAGACATAAAAGGAGTAGGAAAATGAACAACACAAGAGCCCAAAAATGCGCATAAAATGGCAAAAATAAGAAGGAAAATTGCGCAAAATAAATGGCAAGAAATTAAAGGGGGGAAACTGAAATTAAAAGGATGGGGAGGACAGAAATGTAAATGGCAGAAAGTAGAAAGGGGATGGCAGAAAGTAAAAGGATGGGGAGAGCAGAAATGTAAAGGGGAAGCGGAAATTAAAAGGATGGGGAGGACTGAAAATAAATGACTGAAAGTAAGTGGGAAGCGGAAATTAAAAGGATGGGGAGAGCAGAAATGTAAATGGCAGAATGTAAAGGGGAGAGCAGAAATTAAAAGGATGGTGAGAAGCGGAAATTAATGGCGGAAAATTAAAGGCGGAAAGTAAAGAGATGAATATGGGGGATGACAATTAATGGTGAAGGGGAGAAAATGTAGGTGAACGATCTTTGGAAAAATGAAGACAACAATGCCTCCTCTTACCACACTTCACCACAAACAAGCAGTTATATCAAGCAATTTGCAAGAATTACTCAAGAACAGTATGAGCAATTAAAGAGGCATTTCATCAAACACCTAAGGGGTGGGATTAGCGGCCCAAAAACAGCCCCAAACTAGCAAGAATTCAAGCAAATCAATCAAGACAGACAAGTGCTGATAGCAGCAGAAAGCACCTCGGGCCCGGGAAAACAGTTCAAGTCCAAGTTACAATTGAAAAGAGGGATGGAATTAGACTAAATTGAATGAAAATTCTGCACATATAGGTGCAGCAAAACAAGCGCCCAAACAGCCCCAATTTGCTCCAAATTTGCTGAATTCAACAAGCTTTGATGACCAATTGATAGCCGGATGGGTGTAGGATCTAGAATTGAGCAAAACCAACCGATTAGAATCACAATTAAGCAAATAATTGCGAAATATAGGTGCTGGAACAGCAGCTATATTCACGCAAGAAAGTGAAGGAAAATGAGGGAAAATGAAAGAAAAAGTGGAGAGGAAGAAATGGGAAGGACACCACTGAAGCAAGAATCCACTTGCAGCAGATAAGTCCAATGCCAGACGCCACTATTCAGAGAATTAGATAAGTCTCAGTATGGTTTGAGCAACAACCATCAAGCCTCACTCAACTCACAAAGGGAGGAGAAAATTTGGCATAATGCCTTTACTTCAAATTTCAATGTGTTGATTACAAGAGAGGAGGCTCCTTTATATAGGAGAGGAGGGGGAGTGGGGGCGGCTTCATGAAGGAAATAAAGGGGAAAAATAAAATGATGGTGTAATCCCATCCTATGGTGGGATTTGAACCCAAGCCCCTAAAGGTGTATGGCTAGCTAAGCCTTAAGCCAATAAACCTCCCAATTGTGCGCCCATTTACATAGGAAAATACAAGATGAGTGAATTTCCTATCCTAGGTGGGATTAGAACCCATGACCCTCTACATCTCCTAGTATGGTTACCTACTAACCACTAAACCCATAGGTAAGTGGCGCCCCTAATTAATAAAATGACAAGGATGTCCTAATTACATCATAAAGCCGATTACATCATAAAGTCCTAATTACATTGATTCCTAATTAAGTTGAGTCTTGTTTGTTGACTTTGGCTTCTTGGTCAATGGTCAAGGGTTGACCAAGGGTTGACCCTCATGAAGGAAGACTCATGCTTGGTTCAGCTCCAAACATTTCAAGCAGCTCCAATGTTGACTCTAGCCATCAGTTGTCAGTTTAGAGGTCCACTGACTGGTTGTCATCATCCCCTCCCCCATTTGTCCTCAAATCTGAAAATGAGAAGAATATAAGGGGTAGAAGAGGAATTAAAGAATGGATGACAAAGGGGAGAAGGTGGCGGCTTCCCTTTAGGATTAGTGAATCCTTGCTAGGTCTTCAACAATGGACATCCTTGCGCACCTAGTCAACATAGAAAAGAAGACTCATTATTCTCAAGTATGTATCCTCTAATGCTCATAACAATAGTACTTGGGAATCATGTAGGGAGTTTTGGTGAAAGAAAGAGTGGTGGAAGAAAGAAGGGAGTGGAAGAAGAAGAAGAAATAGGAGATAAGGTTAGAGGAAACTCCTTGTAGTGTTGCTACGTCCTCCTTCCTTGATCAGCAACTCCCTTTCTTGATCTCCTTTAAAAACAATTAAGATTAGCAATTTGAATTGATGAAGTAATAACATGACTTCCCTTTTATTTTTTTGTCTTTCTTTGGTTTTCAACCTTTTCTATCATTACTCTTGATGTTTCTTCTTCTTCTTCTTTTTCTTTCTATCCTCATCTTCTATCTTAATTCTCTTAATTTTTCTCAAGTTTACTATCTCCTCTTCATGTGAGCTTGATCCTCACATATTTCTTGGATTGACATTGGCATCAAAGTAATTTAGCTCCATCATGTTTAAAAGATATTTGATTAGAGTATCCATCATGGATGGCTCTCTTATCAAACTGCCAAGGCCTACCCAACAAGATATGTGTGGCATCCATAGGTACAACATCACAAAGAACATTATCATCATAATCACCTATGGAAATAAAGATGAGAGTTTGCTTATTTACTTCCCTTTGCCCATCATCACATATCCAAGATAACTTGTATGGTCTGGGGTGGGGAGTGGGTAGATAAACCAAGTTTTTCCACCATTCTTGCACTTGCAATGTTAGTTCAACTTCCACTATCAACAATTAGGGAGCAAATCCGTCCCTCTACCATGCATCTAATGTGGAAGACAGTTTGCCTTTGTTCATCTTCTCTTATTATTTGATTTCCTAGGGACCTTCTCACCATGCAAAGTTTACCTTCGGTCCTATATACTTCTTTCTTAATTTCAGTTCTCTTCTTCACTAGTTTCTTTTTCCTCATCCTCACTTTGTTCATTCTCACTTGCACTAGTGTACTCTCCATTCTCTTTAACCAACATTGCCCTCCTATTTGGGCATTGGGAAGCTATGTGTCCCTTGCCATCACACTTGAAACATTTGATGTTTCTTGTGGAGGTAGAGGGCTCTTCCTTTTTAGTAGAAGGAGTGGGTTTAGAAGTAACCCTAGGAACCTTAGGTTCCTCCTTCTCTTGGCTCTTTCCCTTATCTTCTTTTAGGGTTTCCTTGTTTCTAGTTGTAAAACTAGTGTTTCCTCTTTTATATCTACCCTTTCTTTTTAGTTGAGTTTCAATTTTAATGGCTTGGTGTACCAAGTCCTCCATTTCTACATAAGGATGTAATTCCACTATGTCCCTTATGTCGAAATTAAGTCCATTGATAAACCTAGCCATAGTTGCTTCACTATCCTCAACTATGTTGCCCTAATTAAAGCAGTTCCATTTCCTTAAAGTACTCATCTAAACTCTTAGATCCTTGCTTAAGAGTTGGAGTTTGATGTGCAACTCCCTAGTGAATGTTGAGGTATGAACCTCTTTCTCATGATGGACTTCATTTCCTCCCAAGAGGAAACCAAAGGAGCATTGCACCTCTTCTTTCAGCCTGAAGCTGATGCCACCAAACTAAGGCGTAGTTCTTGAATTCTAGAGAGGCAATTTTAACCTTTTCCTCTTCCCTATACCTATGGCAACTAAAATTTGTTCAATTTTAAGTTCCCATTCTAGGTATTTGTTCTACATCATTTCTACCATTAAAGGTTGGGACTTCTATTTTTACCCCTCTAAAACCTTGTTCCTTTCTAGGCTCTTCTTCTCTCCTATGCTCTCTCCTATGCCTCCTAGGATTTTCTTCATAATAGTCTTCTCTTTCTCTCCTAGGGATTTCTTCATAGTAGTCTTCTCTAAACCCTCTAGGTTCCTCACCTCACGCCTCCTAGGCCTTCTTTGCTCTCTTTCCCTTTCCTTCTCCTATAGGTATGGCTAGAGTGTCTCTCTCCCTCACTACTCTCAGCATGGTACCTATCTTCACTCCTAACCACACTATCATCCCACTTCCTCCTTCTCGAGAAGAATGCCTTCTCTCCCTCCTATTCCCACTTAGTTCTTTCCTAAGTTCACTCATCTCATGCCTCATCATTCTGGCCATGTCTTGAATTGCATGTTGCAACTCGCCCCTATATACCTCAAAGTTCTAGGTGAAGGAGTGGTGAGTTCCTACTACCCATTGTTAAAAGATTTTTTTTTATTTTCAAGAATTTGGACCTTTCCACTCACTAAGTGTTTACACTCGATGGAATGTTAACGCTCGTGTATGTCACTCTTTTTAGGCCTTTCTATAATGATACTCTCTTGCCTCTTCTACTCGTTGGAGGTTGATTAGAAGTTGCAAAGACCAACGTGAGTCTAAGTCTTAACCCTTACCCAAATAGAAGCGCACTAACAAAGAAAATACCTACTGGAAGAAGATTGGAAAATCCTAGACAAAACAAAAGAATTGATATGACAACAAGAACTGGCACTCAAACAGCTTATACACAAGAGCAACAACAAACAAGACAAGACGGAAGAAATTGCAAAGAGAATGTTTTTGGTGATTTTTGAAAAAGAGTTTCAAAATTGTTGTTTTAGAAAACAGCAAATACAACTCAATTACGGTATACAGGAGAAAAGAAAAGAAATTACAGTAAACTGTCACTGTATTGTTGGGATACTTCTTTTTTTTGTTTTTCTATTTTTTGAATTTTTTACTCTTTTTGGGTGTCTTTTGACTTTTTCTTCCTTGTGTTGTTGACTTTTTGCACCCTTTTTTGCTTTTTACACTCTTTTCTATTTTTGGCACGTACGTACCTTTTGTATTTTCTTGCCTTTTTCTTCTTTTTTGTCTTTTTCCAACAGAAAAATTACAGAATTTTGTACACAATGAAAAGAAAATTAACTGTACCTACTGTAATATTTTTGAATTTTCTGACAATAAACTGGTCCAAGTGGCCCAGAAAAGTAAAAATAAGAATAAACTGATTTCTCTAAAAACTGTAAAAACGTGATGACAACTTGATTTCACAAATGGCCAAAAAAATTGCTTAGCACTCTTCTTGATTATACAAAACCGGTATGGTCACAGAAACGCGCTTGGTTCAATTTTAAGATTGGAATTAAAATTTGAAGGAAATCAACAATTAGAATTTGTTGATCTTCTTCCAATACTATGACCAAAAAAATCCTAAGGTGAGCGTTTTGCACAATCAAACAGGGAAAGTCCAAGGTAAGATCGCAGCCAATTCAAATTTGCAATCAGAATGCCAATCAAACAGACATAACAGGAGTAGGAAAATGGAACAACACAAGAGTCCAAAAATGCGCATAAATGGCAAAAATAAGAAGGAAAATTGCGCAAAATAAATGGCAAGAAATTAAAGGGGGAAACTGAATTAAAAGGATGGGGAGACATAAATGTAAATGGAAAAAAGTAGATAAGGGATGGCAGAAAGTAAAAGATGGGAGAGCAGAAATGTAAGGGGAAGCGGAATTAAAAGGATGGGGAGGACTGAAAATAATGACTGAAAGTAAAGGGTGAAGCGGAAATTAAAAGGATGGGGGATCGAAATGTAAATGGCAGAATGTTATAGGGATAGCAGAAATTAAAAAAGGATGGGGAGAAGCGGAAATTAAAATGGCGGAAATTAAAGGGCGGAAATTAAAGAGATGAATATGGGGGAATGACAATTAATGGTGAAGGGAGAAAATGTAAGGTGAACGATCTTTGGAAAAATGAGACAACATGCCTCCTCTTACCACACTTCACCACAAACAGCAGTTATATCAGCAATTTGCAAGAATTACTCAATAACAGTATGAGTCAATTAAAGAGGCTATTTCATCAAACACCTTAAGGGGTGGGATAGCGGCCCAAAACAGCCCCAAACTAAGCAAGTATTCAAGCAAATCAATCAAGACAGACAAGTGCTGATAGCGAGCAGAAAGGTCACTCTCGGGCCCGGGAAACAGTCCATAGTCCAAGTTAAGAATTGAAAAGAGGGATGGAATTACACTAAATTGAATGAAAATTCTGCACATATAGGTGGGCATTCAAAACAGCGCCTCAAACATGCCCCAATTTGCTCCAAATTTGGCTGAAATTCAACAAGCTCTGATGACCATTGATAGCCTGGATGGTGTAGGATCTAAATTGAGCAAAACCAACCGATTAATCACAATAAGCAAATAATTGTGAAATATAGTGCTGGAACAGCAGCTTATTCACGCAAGAAAGTGAAGGAAAATGAGGGAAAATGAAAGAAAAGTGGAGAGGAAGAATAATGGGAAGGCGCCACTGAAGCAAGAATCCACTTGCAGCAGATATCCAATGCCCAGACGCCACTAATTAGGAGAAATTAGATAATCTCAGTATGGTTTGAGCAACAACCACCAAGCTCACTCAACTCACAAAGGGAGGAGAAATTTGGCATAATGCCTTTACTTCAATTTCATGTGTTTAATTACAAGAGAGGAGGCTCCTTTATATAGGAGAGGAGGGGGAGTGGGCGGCTTCATGAAGGAATAAAGGGGAAAATAAAATGATGGGTTAATCCCATCCTAAGTGGGATTGAACCCAGCCCCTAAAGTGTTATGGCTAAGCTAAGCCTATAGCTAATAAACCCAATTATGCGCCCATTTACATAGGAAAATCAAGATGAGTGAATTTCCTATCCTAGTTGGGATTAGAACCATGACCTCTACATCTCCTAGTAAGGTTACCTACTAACCACTTATCACCCATGAGGTAGGTGCGCCCCTAATTAATAAAATGACAAGGATGTCCTAATTTCATCATAAAGCTAATTACATCATAAGTCCTAATTACATTGATTCCTAATTAAGGTTGAGTCTGTTTGTTGACTTTGGCTTCTTGGTCAATGGTCACGTGTTGACCAAGGGTTGACACTCATGAAGGAAGACTCATGCTTGGTTCAGCAGCTCCAAACATTTCAAGCAGCCCAATGTTACCCTAGCCATCAGCTATCAGTTTGAGGTCCACTGACTGGTTGTTATCACAAGTTTTACTCACCTGCAGAGTTATATCAACAAGTTTACTGAAAGTTCCAATTTTGGAAGGTTGAGTGGAATATCTTTTTAAACTGCTTACTTGTATTAAAAGGTTTTCAAAAATCTGTAAAGGTTTATAAAACACTATTCAACCCCCTTCTAGTGTTTCCTGTGGTTCTTTCAGTGAGCGGATCGCATCACCAATGGCCGCGATACGGGGTTGTTAGGCACCTAACTGCAAAATAAATAATTTCAATGTTAACACTAAAACTTATAAAATTTAAAATATTATAGAAATAAAAAATTGTAGAAACTCACCCTTTACCATATGGTTGGATGAACCCTACCGTGAGGGTCCCGCTCATGATCGGCACTGGAGCTGGCACCTCGATGTGGAGGCTATAATGCATCAGGTTCCTCGTAAGCCTCTGCATCAATGTCAGCCTGGGGATCGCGCTCACCCTCCGAATCGGAAATATGTGGTAGGCCATCCTCTGGCAGCTGATGATCTACCTCGGGGGAACCTCCTGATATCCTGGAGTAGGGATGAACCTCATTTGCTCCATGAAGGCTCCAGCTGATGCAGCAGGTTGGGCAACCTCTGCAAAGGTGGCCACCACGTCCGGTGTAGGGGGACGACACAAGCTGGTCTAGCAGCTGCTTAGGGAGAGGGGGGTTGGTCCTATGATCTCGACGTAAGCGAGCTGCCTATCCAACAAGCTCATTCGGAGGGATGGACCTCCCTCTAATCGGTGGGACCTTCTGTCCACCTCTACCACACATACACGACATATTTACCTAATTTTAATAAGGCTAAATTAAATATTAAAAAGCAGAGGAGGGGAAACAAATGAGGAAGAAGAAGAAAAATAGGGGAGGGGAAAAGGGTTTTGTGCGCATAAGTTTCAAACTTAGTGTCACTACGGCTATCGCTAAGTTAAAAAATTTCTCTGACGCACTGATTTTAATTTTTAATTGAAAACGTAGAGATGGCTTAGCTGTAGCTATGTTTATTTTGTTAATTTTCAAAAAAAATAGTTTGTTTTTAGCTTAGCGACGACCTGGCCGTCACAGAGTAATAATTGCACAACTGCGCGTTGAGCTGCACATTTAATGTTGTAGCGACGACGTAGCAACAATGCATGGCCATCGCTACGTTTTTGCGTCTAAATCAACACATTCTTGTAGTGTCTCTTCTTCTTCCAAGCTCCAAGTGCACTTTCTCTCACTAGGAATCTCTCTCTCTATATGAAAAAGATGGAAGAAATATATGAAGAACCCTAACTTAATGTTTTTAAAGCTGACACGCGCATTCTCGCTCAAGAGAGCCCTTCTAGCTTGACCGAGAATGCTGAGGGGATTCTGAATTTTGCATTCTCGCTCAAGTGAGATGCCTCTCACTTGAGCGATAATACTCCAGAGAGTGTCCCCCTCTCTGGAGGAATTTCGCTCGAGTGAGACCCTTCTAGCTCGAGCGAAATTGTTCTAAAGAGCACTTCCAAACTCCCGTAATTCTCGCTTGAGCAAGAGCTTCCTAGTTCAAGCGAGAAATCCAAAGCACAAATTTTGAATTTTATACTGATATGCTTGCTCCAGCGAGCCCTTCTCGCTTGAGCGAGAACATCAGAACCCAAAGTCTTGATTTCTCACTTTTACCACTTTTAACTTAGTTTTTCCTCCTCATTTCCTAACTCATTTCACAAGACTATTACACTACACCTTTTTCTTTTTAAAAATTGATTTAAATTCTTGGGATGTTACAATTCTACCCCGATTAAAGCATTTTTGTCCTCCAAATTGGATAAGAAAAGGATGAAAACCAAGCATACCTCAAGGGAATAACTCTGAGAACTGAGAGCGGATGTCCTCCTCCTTCTCCCACATCAGCTCCTCAGATGTTTGACCCTCCCAAAACACCTTCGCCAAGGGGATCGTCTTATTCCTTAGGGTTTTGACACTTTTGTTGATAATCCGCGAAGTTTGGTGGGAATTGTAAGGTCCACCCTTAATTGTACCGATTCGGAGTTAATGATGTGTGAAGGGTCATGGACAATATTTCCTCAGGTTGGGAGACATGGAATACGTCATGGACTCAGGACAAATGGGGGGTAAGGTTATAATGTAAGCTAGAGCACCAACCCTCTGCAGGATCTGAAATGGGCCAATGAATCTTGGGGTTAAGCTTTCTGGCTTTGGTGGTTCATCCAATGTCTATGCAGGAGACACTTTCAAAAACACATGTTCGCTTCCTCAAAATCTAGGTCCTTTCTTTTCTTGTCAGCATAGTTTTCCTGCCAGCTTTGGGCAGTAACAAGCGTTCCCTAATGACCCTAAACTTTTTTGTGGTTTCCTGCACTAGCTCTGGACCTAACAGGGTTCTCTCACCCACCTCATACAAACAGAGTGGGGACCTACACTTCCTACCAATATTTTCACCCATGGACTCGTAAAGTTGTACCATTCTACAAGTAAAATCACGAGTTTGACAACCATGTCCCCAACCATTATGGGTGACAAACTCTCTACCCCAGGCTTTTCTTGGCCATACATGTCTATCTCATACCGCACCGGGTGTGTGCTACCTCTCGACATTCCAATCATTCTTTTCTCAGACATAAACCGTCCACGGGGCCTCCCCTTTGGTTTTATATGTCCAGATGCAATTATGCTATGCATGATGGCAAAACCCACAAAAATACACATAACTATTCAAGGAATTTCCTAGACGTTTTAAATGTCCATTTCTTCTACAAAAGGTGTAACGTCCAAATTTCTAAATCCAAGAATTAAGTTCATTTGAAGCAAAACTCCTGAATTTCTGAAATTATTTCGCGCCATTTTGAATATCACATAAGCAAGAATCATATAACGTTTAAGCATCCAATGATTACTCAAACAAGATATCAAACATAAACTAATAATACTTAAATGCCTCAAGGGTTCAACAATATAATTTGTACATGACAACTGGGGATAACCCCATACATGTGCCCTAATGTTGAGATCTTGGCAAGCGTACCAATATCGCAATAGTATAATAGTTTTAAAGTAGGGGTTGTCATACCCACGAGGAACAATACAACTTAAATTCTTAGCAGCCAATCTTATTGAGTGAATAAATAGAATGTGTAGAGTGATTATTATGAAAATTAAATAATTAAATGCAGTAAAGAAATTAAAGCAGAATAAATATTTCTGAAAGATTCAGTTGGAAGAATTAGGATTGAATTTCATCTATCGTGCCCTTCTTGTAATTTGAAAATATATAACATTTAGAATTTGAATTTATCAATACTGAAGCACAAATAAATTTCATCCATATTGATCCCTCAATTATGAAATTCTTAGGGACAATTCCCTAGACAAACCGATCCCTCCGATGTTTAATAAAACCAATTTCCTAGCTTTAAGATCAGTTGTTAAAAGCTATGAATAAATTGAACCCTATCCCTAGTGATTCAACCTATTGAGTGTTTTTACCCAAATTAGATTTAGAGAAGAACTTCCCAGCTAATTCAAGAAATCAAATCATAATTCTGTTACAAGAAGGGAATTAAGCATTAAGAATAGAAATAAAAACACCAGTTTTGATAAAAGAGGGATTCCTAAATATCAAAGATCCTAAATTACAATTGGGGTTTGAATCGACTACATTCATCCTAAAGAGAAGTTTAGCTACTCATGGTAGCTATTACAAACCACAAGAATTAAGAAGAAAGATTGTAGCGAAGCCTTCCAGCTCTGTTGTTTTCTCTCTGTCTGCGCCAGAAATGTCTCTGTTCTTCCCCCAAAACTGTATCTCCAAAACTCTCTCCAAAGCTCTCTGGAAAAATGTCTGATGGCTCATTAAAATGATAGGTTTACGAGTCCTATGCTCACATGCGCTCAGCGCAGGTGAAGCGCAGGAAACAGTAGCAAAATGGGCATCCTGCGCTTTACTGCTCTCAGCGCAAGTGAAGCGCAGGAGACAGTGACTAATTCCCCCCAATTTGCTATCCTTTGAATCTTGCTCATTTCTCACTTGATGCTTTCCCTGTACAATATTTCATCTTCTATAAAAATTCACAAAATTCTAATAAAAATAGCATCAAATTCAGATTTAATTTCAATAAATATAAGAAGCCGCAAATTAGGCAAAAAAAAGGTGAAATTGGATTATAAAATTCAATAATTCATTACCAAAAAGTGTTGTAATTACATAAAAATTTACTCAATTCTAACACTTATCAACTCCCCCCCAACTTAGCTTCTTGCTTGCCCTCATGCAAGAAAATCAAGTATAGACAGTTATTTACAATTCCTAACTATGAATTTGATTTAGAGGAATACAATTTCACATCTCTTGCTAGATAGCTATCACCTTCCAAATTTCAGATTAAAAATTAGAACCAAATGGTGACTCCAATCATCAATTAAAATAAGATAAAAAGTGCATTCAATCTCTTAAGAACAATGATTGTAACAACAAATGATAAAATCAAGGAAATTCTCTCAATTCTCACATGTGAGTATTTCCCTCAATTTTTCCACTACAGTTGAACAATTCAAATTGCTAGTTGTTTTAAGTTAACATACAACACATAATTAGCATGGATCATACGATCTTTCTTGGATTGTAAGGAGGCCTGGCTACCAAGAAATCATGGTTTTTCAGGATATATCAATAAGCACAACTTTCGAGAAAAGAGGGCATAACTACAATTTAAAGAATTTTCTCAAATGACTCTCAATTCACACCATCTCATTCTTGGATTCAATCATTTTTGCACAGATTTTTGCCTGTTTTTGGTAATTCACTCCCTTATACATATGCAGTTTTTTTTTTTAAATAGGAAGTGAATCACATTACTCAATGTTTCCTTTTTCACAAACATTCAACCAACCAATACCCAATCTTATTGAATGAAATGCACCTATTCTCTCTATCCCTAAGTGTGTAAAGGGAAAGGATCATGATTAACAGTAAGGATAAGGTGCACAATTCAAGAAAAAATTCAAGCTAAAAAGAGTTATCAAAAATAGGTATAATAACAATTATAGTCCAAGAAAGATTAGATTAATTATGCAAAGTGTGAATAAAAATGTGATCATCAAATTCCCCTGCACTTGCCTTTTTGCACTCCGGGCAAAACACCACATGAAGCCCAAAAATCAAATAAGGAGCTCAATGCAAATACAAATGGCATAATTATCAAGAGATCCAAGGAAATGCATAGGAGTAGGAAAAATACAACATCCAAGGAATCATGGAATCAGGAAAAATATGAATGGAATTCCCTGCATTTAGCAGAACAAGAGGGTGAATCAAATAAATGGGGTGAATTAAGAGTGATAGAATCCTCACAAGACAAACTCTTCCAACTTTCAAGTGTTTACGGCTTGTGTATATACACTCAAAGCACTCATGAAAGCAAGCACTACCATAGTCTTGGGCAAGACTCTAATATCCACAACATTGAAACAATGCAAGCAAAGATCAAGGGGAATTCAAATAGGATGTAATGGGGCCAAGGTAAGATAGGGAAAAAATGAAGGATAAGAAGCTATAAACCAAAAGAATAAAGGAGCAACGAGGGAATAAATCCAAGAACAAATGCAAGTAGCATACATCTTAAGATTACAATTAAAACTCCTCTTTTCTACCTTTTGACCCTTTTTTTTATTCAAGCACACTTTATTTCTTTGCTTTTTTATACAAACTTTTCTTTTGAGCTTTTATATATTCTTTATTCTTATCTTTTTACTTTTTTTCTTCCCTTTCCCTTTTTTTTCTTTTTGTAACTAGCCATAGGTCAACATATCATATCCACATAATGAGATAAGATAAGAAATTCAAGTACAACCCCCCACTTATTCAAGAACCTGTTCCCAAAACAATTCCTAAGCTCCTTTATCCTCTAAGGCAGGACAATCATGGGTTTTTCACTTTTAAGACTTGTAATGACCTTTTAATAAAAGAAATGGGAATCTACAGGCTCAAAGGGGCTCACAAGTGGAAAAACATCAAGGAGGCTAATATGGCTAGTAACTCAATTACCAACAAAAATGCTCAATCATCTCAATACATGTATGTGATCAAAGTTGCAAATTTAAGAGTCAAGTCAAGTTCTAGAGCACAATCAAACAGGAGTGTCACACAAGAAAAAGAGAGAATGGCATAGAATGGTCTATCCAACAATAAGGCTCAAAATATCACCAAGGAAAATTCTATCACAAAAGATTCACCCAATAATTATCAAAACCACTTATTCACAAAATTATAAGGAATCCAATCAATACAAGTCATGAAACCAATTATCCAATAATGATGAAAATGCCATCCACTAACAGAAATCCTAAGTGGGACAGGTGTCCTAAGTGGCTTTTTCTACCCCCCAAAACATATAAAATATGTGAAATTCTGACTTTCCTACCTCAAGTTATGTCCAATTGAAGTCAACAGGTCAAAATAAGTCAGTACAAAGTGTAATCTCACAATCTGGACCTATCTAACAGCAGTTGGAGTATCTAATATTTATTATTAACATAAAGAAGAGTGGACACAAAAATTGGCATAAAAATTCAACCTTTAACTATGTTAAACAAAACTCAGATTCAACTACAAAAGTTAACAACAGAAAAGTCAACAGCAAATGATCAACTTATGCAATTCAATCCAAATCACACCAAATCAATTATAAATTCATCTAAACAATTCCTAAAAATCAATACATGACTAAACACACTAATTACAATGACTCAACACATCACACAACTCAAAACACAAATTTACAGAAAACAATGGAACAGTAACTATGCAAATGACATATTAGGCTACTTACCTCAAACTAAACAGAATTTGATCAAGCTAACTCTGCACAAACAATGTTAACTATACCACAACACAATATGAATTATATCTCTACTTCCTAAACATAGAACAGTACACGAATTTAACAAACATAATTGAAACTGTACTTATTGGCAGAAACAGAACCAAATTGCAACAGAAAATGAAACTCTAAATTTGAATTGAATTCCCCGGCACAACACCAAATTTGATCAACGCCGTACTCAATAATATAAAAGGAATTAAAGTGTAGTAGGTTGATTGACCCAAATTTGTCTCTCTCAAGGAATCCAATTACAAATTCAGAATTTCAATCTCAAAGTACTCGCACACACACAAGGGGGATTTTGATTAATCATGACAATTTCCAATTTATAAAATAGAATTTAATTTGTATAATTCAAGAAAAACGGATTAATTCTCTACCCCATTCACAATTTGGATGCATACTAAATTTGTCAAATTCTTGACAGAGACAAATTCGGATTAAGCATCCTCATTAATCTTCACACTAGAATTAAGCAAACTAGCATGAATCCTAATTTCTAATCCTTGGAATTAAGCAAACCTTGAATTCAATTCAGATTAAGCAACCTAAAATGTGAATTAGATTCAGATTAGAATTCTAATTTCATAAAGCATGCAACTCAATTTCAAATTCAAACCTAAACATCAAGAAACTAGGAGAAGGAGAATTCATGAATCTATCCTAGAAAATAGAAGATGAAAACCGAAATAGAACCTCAATTTCCATTGTAAATTCAGTAGAAAAACAATCCTTGAAGCTTAGCCTTCCATTTCCATGGAGGAGAAATTCGAAAACTGAAGAAAAGGAAGAAGAAGAGCCAAAATTCGAAAATGGAAGAAAAGAGAAAAAAAGAGGGAAAATGAAGAGTCTCTTTTCTTAAATCTGAAAAATGAGGGAAAAGTGTTTAAACTATTCAGCAACACACCTATTTATAATGCCTAAATCACTAACAATCTGATTAGGCCTTAATTGGGGCCGAAATTAATTAAAACGGGCCCATAAACTAATTACAAAACTAAGCAAATTAGGATTTGCAACAGACAACATCAGTAGGCGATTTTGAAACAGTAATCTCTCCTACTTCCTTCATGGGAATATAGTCATATAGCATATCAAGTTGTTGGGATTTGATTTTCAATTATTTCGAATTCCACAAGTGACAAGGGTATGATGCCATTTCAAATTTACAGAAGAGGTAAAATCACCTCATTTCGAATTTTGATAATAAGTCTGTTAACTTAGAAAAATTATTGATCGAAGTTAAGACAAAAGACTTTCAAAATTCGAAAAGAAGACAAGTGTAAATTCGAGAAATAATACATTATAGATATTCAAAAAAGATATATGATAGTTCTTTTTTATTCATAATCCAGATTCGAATTACATTAGTTCGAATACATTGGAAAGACATTAGAAAAGAAACTGTCCTAAGTACCTAGATATTAGAAAGGAAACTGTCCTAAGCTCGAATGAGTTCTTGACTCATGTATTCCATGCCTCTTTCTCTTCTTCCTCCCCCCACAGGCTTTGATAGAGCCAAGGCAAAAGATAATATGTTTTCCAATTTGTTGAACCACCTTCGACTTGGGGAAGTAATCAAGGTCGGCATGGGAAAACAATAATAGATTCATTTATTATATAAATGAACCTATATTTGGCTATCACGTACAATCCAAAAGAAAACCTTCAAAGATAAAGGTTGGAAAAGCCAATGACTTTGGCTATTTCGTCAATCTCATAAAAAATGAAATCATTCTAGATTAGATTGTACGCAATAGCCAAAGAGATTAACTTCTTCATACTCTTTGAAGGATTCTTTAAGAGTGCGACACCCTTAGTTGTACCGCTAAGAATATCACATTGCAAAACGTAACCGTCGAATTTACTGTTTTAAAACTTAGAAAATACGAAAATATATATTTTTTTTAAAAGAGTTTAATCATCATTAACTAATCGCATTCTAATTCCATTTTAAGTATTCATGAAAATGTCCTTTCCTTAAGTCTGAAATTCATTTTCTAAAAACATCTAGACGATTCAATCATTCCGCATACATACACAACATACACGCAGATATAAAGGGGATCATGGGAAGGAAACATCATAACATATATACAGAACCATAGTGTCAAAGTAATCCCGGAGTAAACGATACCACCATACAAAACAAGAGTTCTAGTAGTAGACTATAATAAATAAGACCTCAGCCAAAACGAAACAAAACAAAAGGCCACTAAATCAGAGCTGCTACTAACTAGACTCGTGACTACCCCCAGTTACGCTATCATACTCGTCATCATCCATCTCAGCAGGAATCCACCCACAACTCCTCCCTCCAGTACCTCCGAGGTTGATCATCCCAAAGTCTTCTGAGGGGTCGTCACTGGAAGAATCCTCTTCCGGCTCCTCATCCTCAGAGTCATCCTTCGGGTCTTCCTCTGGGTCCTCCTCCTCAGATGTAGTGTCATCAATCACGATCATGTCTGGCTCACTCGGACGAGAACGGCCAAATGCGTCAGGATATACGGGCTGTGGAGGTGACACCTCTGGACCGGGAGAGTAACGAGGGGAATCTGGCTCGCCCATGGTCGCCATCCGTGAGGACTGTGACGATGCTGATGGAGAGGGGCGATGACGACGGTTGAGAAAAGTAGTGTAGCGACGGAGTCTGGGTGGAGTCTCAAACTCAAGGATCACCGGCACTGTGAAATCCATCTCCGGTACCAAGGGAAGGCTGGATGAGAAATGGTAACGCGCACCTCCCCCGTGAAAACACATCGCCTAGGGACGTCTGTAATCCGCCACTGGCCCCGTGGCTCCCACCTCAACGTGATCCTCATAGTGGACATCCTGAATCTCTCCAATACCAACTGTCGACGTGGCGAAGAAGTACGATGACAGGAAATAACAGAAGCAGAAAAGGAAGGGTGAGAACATCACATGAACTCCTATCAAGTAGAATACAGTAACTAGAGCATTCATAGAACATTCACACAATCTCAATCACAAGAATGCAGTTTATGTTATCAGGATGCATATGACTAATGCATGAGGGCCCGGGAAACATCACCAAAAGCAGAACACACAGCAACTGCTCGACCATATATGTACAATATATCAGGAGTATAGTCTGTACTAGCAAATAGTACGAAGAGCATTGCTCAATCTCTGGCCAAGACGATTTTCCGACTTCCAGACAAACTCACTGATTATGAAAACTTGAGAGCGACAGGATAGTCAAGCCTGTACCCCACTTACACGACAGTAGGGGGCGAGCCTACGTCACTTGTGCCATTTCGGGACCCGACTTATCCTCAGGGCTGGTCTCCTTTACCGGACCGCTGGTGTTCTTTGCAAAACCTAGTGCACCCGTCCCATCCAGTTTCACACTGTACTAGAGTGGTATTACCATATAGGTCGTAAGGCTTTTGAACCTTAATCATTATTGATGCACATGATGTATGTCACACCGCAAACACTTATAATATTACATCCTTACAGACAAGCCCATTGAATCTTTTTACGTCACCACTTTACCGTGGTGCAAACTAGTAGATTCAAGGTCTTTCTTTTAAGGAAAACCAAATCACGCTCTCTTGCCAAGCTTCTCAAGTTTTATGTAGAGAGAAAGTGTTGGTTATAATCTTTTAAGGTAGCTTGTGCTAGCTTTATTGATAATCATATTCACTTAAGTCCTACAATTTACTAAGGCTTATGGATATGTATTATGAAAGGCATTACTTGTCCTAACTTTCTTTGTATAACCAATTAAGATTTAGTTTTACTTTTAATCATAATTAATTCCCATAAACCGGTTTACAGTTAATCTTAATCCGTGTTTAAGATCCTAATTACTTTCTAATTATCCCTTAATCTTTTCCTTAACCTTGGATTAGGGCTTTAATTATACTTGATTAGTACTCTCGTTAAGGTTAATTAATTTTAGACTTAATTAATCATTCTTTACTTAATTAACTTAAGTGAAATGGCTTAATTATCTTTATATAATTAAATTAATTAAGCCGACTAATTAATTTTAAGTCTTAATCTTTAATTACTTGGATTACAGTTGAAGTCCAACTCTAACTTAAGCCCAAACTCATAAATTATTATTTTTTTTGTTGACTTTAAATTGAGTTTTGACTTTCTTTTTGAAGACTTTGGGCCTAAACAAAAAGTCCAAAGGTTAATGGTCTCATGGGAGCCCATTCTTATTCATAATAGGTAAAAAATATGACTTTCAAATTGATTTTTATTTTTGTGAAAATAAAAATCCGAATTTTGTTTCTTTAGTTAAAAATTTTCCTTATTTGCATTTTAGCCCTTTTTGGGTCATTTAAGCCCAAAAACATGTTTAGCCACCCACTTGACCTTTTTAGGATCAAGAGGGTATTCTTGATGAGTTTCATCAAGAACACTCATGAACATCAAGAACAACCTTGAATGTTCATCCAAAACTTCAACTTTCTCCCACATCCAAATTTTTACCAAACTATCATACAATCATGATCCACATTCCAAAACAACAAATATCACAAATAAATCACCCAAGATCATCCACATGCATTTTGAGTTCATAGTCTCCAATTTCAAGCTCAAAACACCAATTTTTCACAAGATCAATCATCAAACAATTGTGTAAATTCACCCAATCTCGTGCATGTGCATAGATTTAGCATACAAACACATTCCAATCATCAAAGTAAATTTAGAACACATGCAGCCCCCTTTTTCCTCTCAAGGCCGAGAGTAATAAGAGGAAAAGAGAGAGATTTTTCAACAAAATTTTTCTTGACTTGCATGCATCTAAATCCATCAAACAAACATGTTTCAAGCACTAAAATAAACATGCAACCATCAATAACAACCCAACTCAAAGTTTCAAAAATCCAATCTCAAAATAAGTGAAAAATTTGGTTCTTTTTCAAGGAAAAACAAGAGAACAGACAAGGATTTAAGGGCAAATCCTTGACTCTAGTTACAAGGCCTACTAGAGTTCAAGTTCTCCCCCCCTTTACCTAAGAATTTCTCCAAGAAAAAGTGCAGAAAACAGCTCCAAGAACAGCCCCAAGGTCACTCCTTCAAGTCTCCAACAAGGATCTAAAGGTTAGAAAGCTAGTGTTTCTAAGCTTAGGCTCAAAAATGGAACCTAAGCTTGGTGGTGTTTATGGAGGGATTGAAGTTTTTAAGAGAGAAAAGGGAGAGGAAGTCGCGGCCAAGGAAGAGAGAAGATGAGAGAAAAGGAAAGTTCTCCTTGCTTGCATGCAACAAATGAATGAAAAAGGAGAAAAATGCTTTTTATATGACCTACTCACCTTTTCAAGCTATTGGTGGAATGGAAGAGATGGGAAGACAAGTGTCTCCCATGCATCAAGGCTGGTTGCACGGTCTTTAAGGAGAGAAAGGAAGACTTGTGCAATTTTTCTGGCCCGGATCAAGAGTATTCGGGCCTGGGTCAAGGGACAGGAGGGGCAAAAAGGTCATTTTTCACAAAAAAAAACCCCAAAAATTCCAAAAAAATTCCTAAAAATAGGAAATTAAATTCTGAATCCAAAAATATGAATTTTGATGATTAAAAATAATTTTAATCACTCAAAATCCAATAAAACACTCAAAACAGCAAAAACGGCAAAAATGGCAAAAACGGTAAAACGCGGGCGTTACAAAGAGAATTTAGGAAAAGGAGAAGAAAGAATGAAGAAATATGAAAGGATTGTACAAAACTACTCCTATTTATAGGAGTAAAAAAGAGTTAAGTGTCATTAATAAGGCCATTCTGACGTCCAATGAGAAGAATTCTCATATTGAATTTAAGCGGACGGTGGTCGGTGGTCTTCATAACCTTTTGAATGACCAAATGGAATTTGACACATAGCACAGAGAAGAGTGCAATCAGAATCTCGAAAATGAGAAGAGATTCATTGAATCCAAATATCAACAGAAAAAGACTAAGTGTCAAAGATGAAGGAATTTCGAGTACATGAAGTCAGAATTCCCGAAAGAAGATTTCGAGAAATCGAAGAGTAAGATTTCGAGTGCACAAAGTCAGAATTCCAGAAAGAAGATTTCGAGAAATCGAAAAGTAAGATTTCGAGTTTGCAGAAAGCAGAAACTCGAAAACAAGGTGCATAAAGACTTAGAATATTTCTGAATCTGAAAATGACTTTTCGAGGAAATAGAAGACAGAAGAAAACAGTTACGGGAAGTTATAGAAGTTTGTTGATCAAGGACATATGGCAACATCCCAGTGGAAGAAATTTGAAAAAGTTCAATGAAGAAAGGTAGTTTTCTGGTTAGCAGAAGACGTGGCAAGCATGCCCGCTGCCAGCACATAGGGCTAGATGATGTGTCATATGTACATTAGTTAGCCGTTAGAATTAGGAAACTATAAATAGGTGAACTCTTAATGTAATAAGGGTTGGCAAATCACTCATACTCAAATTCTTTGCCCAACTCACTGCGACAAACAGGTTACTAAGAGAAACAAGTATGTGATGAACCCATCCATTTCTTTTAATGCAATTGTTCTTACAATTCAATTTTCTTTTCTTTGTTTACATTCTGCAATTTACATTATGCAATTTATCTTTGCATTGCTTTTCCTTAAACTTTCGTTAAATTTTGTTAAGGTTGATTTCTGAAAATATATTTTGTTTGGAACTTTGATGAATTTCTGAATCAAACGGTTCTAAATTCTTTTGAAAGATAAGTTCTTTGATAAAATTCTGAATCAAATAACTTGAAACATATCATATCTGGATTTCTGCAAAAATAAGTTTGAATTGGTGAAATTCTGTACCAAATCAACCACTTTTCTAGAAAACTTGAACTTTTGAAGCCCTTTTACAAATCTGAAACACTATAAATCTACTTTTTTAAAAAGAGTCCCGTAAGAGGATCTGATTCTAATCCCCAGATTTTTCTTAGAATCAAAGTGATAAATTCAATTTTCGAATTTGTATTTTATCACCACAAACAAATTGGCATGCCCGGTGGGACAAAATTGCAAAAAAGTAGTGTGTGTTATGATTTCTAAAAAAATTTGTTCTTGCATGCGTTTGAGAAGTGGAAGAACAATTTGTGTTCAAATGGCTAATAATTCAAGACAAAATGCAAATGGAAACAATAATAGGGATAATACTAATGTTACGAATTCTGAGAATTCATCACCCCAAAGAAATGAGTCTATAAACAACAATGAGAATGGGGCAAATAATAGTGTTAACAGAGAACCATCAACAACTACTACTACTATGCCAGAACAACCTATAGTAAGTCAAATTGGTTCTACTATCCCTATACCCATTTTTATTTCTATGTCTCAAAATGGACAACCACAGTATGGGTTGCCATATGGATTTGTCCCAAATTCTGGGATAGCCCTACCAACTATGTCAATAGTAGGTCTTACAGTTACTCGTGGACCCATGTTTAATCCCTTTATTGGAAGTTCTTCTTCATCTATTACAAATGCTACGTTGCAAACTTTAAGACAAAAAATGGATGAAAGTAACCATGAAATGGTGAATATATTGACAAGATAAATGGACACAGTGTTCGAGAAGGTGAAGGATCATCTTTCTTGTTTTCTTCTTCCATAGAATCATCATTGTTTGGATCAGAAGGAGATTGAACTTCTTTTTCTTCCCCTTGTTCTTCTTGTTCCTCGTTACTTTCTTCGATATTCTCCAAAGGTTGTTTCTTTGTTAAGGATATCTTCGAAGAAGTGGCTTGAAGTGGGCTCTCTATAGTGTTTCTCTTCATTACCACCACTTTCAGCCTAGGAACTCGAAGAAAATGTTTATCTGAAATCAGAAAATTGTTCAAGTTAGATAAACAAAAGAGGAAATTAATAGTGGATGTTTTTTCTGTCATAAAAGAGAGTTAAAAGGTTTACTTGTTCAACAACCCACTTGGGATTTGTTCTTTATATGCCTTAACCTTAAACCTTTGGCCAACTCTCTGATATTTTACATAAAGAAAATATTTTTTAAAGTCAGAAAGAACAAAGAGAAGTTCTAAGCTAAATTTAAAAGACAAAAGGAAATCGAAAGCTTACAGCTCCAATAGTCTTTCCTGGTGAAATGACTGAAAGAATCTTCTGCTTGGGAGTTTTCTTTTCTGGTTGTCCTTTCTTTTTGATTTGTGCTCTCAGAGGAACAACTTTTTTTTCAGGGGTGTTTTCCTGTTAAAAGTAAAAAAAAAAGAGACATTAGATCGTTTCAAAATATAAACAATTTCGAAAATTGATGATAAAAATTCGAAAATTACCTCTGAGAGAGAGTTTTCTTCAGATTCCTCAAGATTACTCTTCTTTTCATCTTTTTCTGCTTTCCCTGTTTTCTTATTAGAAGACATAGAAGTATCTGCTTCATTCTTCTTACCCACAGAAGCATATTGACTTTTGTTAGAAGGTTCATCATTCTTTTCGACCTTACTAGACACAGTCTTCTTCCTAGATTTAGAAGCAGCAGTCTAACAGAAAATAAAAGGAAAAGATTTGTCAAGGACTTCAAAATCTAAGAATAACATGAGTTTAGATTTCGGAGAGGGACTTACAGAAGGTTTTTGAGAAGAAGATGAAGTTTTCCTTTTCTTTGATTTTTTCTCAACAACTTCCTCCTCTTCAGTTTCCTAGTTTTCTTCAGCATCCTTCGAGAGTTTACACTCTTGAGCTATGAACAAGAGATGAAAATTATGAGTATAGAATTGAGACAAGTGGGAAATATAAGGAAAAATATTTTCTGGTTATTACCTTGAATGATAAAGTCCTTAGAAATTATTCTCACATGTCCTATATTCACATGAGGTACAAAGGGATAAGTACCTGGGAATTCCAGATAGCTAATTTTTATTCAATGTTTTAAGGCTCAGGGACATAGACTTGGTCGTCCCTAGCAAGAAGGTCACCTTTGCAAATAGCAAGGGGCACCAGAGTGTGACTTTCAACAGCCATTAATGGAGTCTTTAAGGTTCTTGAAGAAAGAGAAAGAGAACAATGCAACAATGTAAATGAGCTGAAAATGCATCAAGAAAAGTAAAATCAGAACCCTTGAGATGTTTAATCGGTGAAACTCAAGTTAAAAAAAATTATTATAAAAAAGAGATAAAGATCATACCTTGAGTGAGAAGGAATGACGCTGGTTGAGAGAAAAGTTGGAGTTCTTGAGGTTGAAGATGAAAAGTGAAATTGAAGGGTTTTTACTCAATATATATATGAGAGAGAAATAACATGATTACAAAGAAGTTTAAAAAGCAATCATGATTACACATTTTTTGGAACGTGAGCCAGTAGCCCAAAAACGTGGGGAAGTCAGTTAGCTTTCAAAAGTAACTGAGATATTAATTTAATTGGAAATTGAAAGGTTTCTTTGAAACATATATGTAAATTTTCCATTTAAATTTTAAATAACTGTTATAAGGAATACCAAAAGTTTGTTCCAAAAATATCTCTTTCTACAAAAATAGATTATTACTTGAAAGAGACTATTTTTGGGGGGGCATATGTTGGGATTTGATTTTCAATTATTTCGAATTCCACAAGTGACAAGGGTATGATTCCATTTCGAATTTACAGAAGAGGTAAAATCACCTCATTTCGAAGTTTGATAATAAGTCTGTTAACTTAGAAAAATTCTTGATCGAAGTTAAGACAAAAGACTTTAAAAATTCGAAAAGAAGACAAGTGTAAATTCGAGAAATAATACATTACAGATATTCAAAAAAGGTACATGATAGTTCTATTTTATTCATAATCCAAATTTGAATTACATTAGTTCGAATACATTGGAAAGACATTAGAAAAGAAACTGTCCTAAGTACCGAAGATATTAGAAAGGAAACTGTCCTAAGCTCGAATGAGTCCTTGACTCATGTATTCCATGCCTCTTTCTCTTCTTCCTCCCCCACAGACTTTGATAAAGCCAAGGCAAAGGAGAATATGTTTTCCAATTTGTTGAACCACCTTTGACTTGGGGAAGGAATCAAGGTCGGCATGGGAAAACAATAATAGATTCATTTATTATATAAATGAACCTATATTTTGCTATCACGTACAATCCAAAGAAAACCTTCAAAGATAAAGGTTGGAAAAGCCAATGACTTTGGCTATTTCGTCAATCTCATAAAAAATGAAATCATTCCAGATTAGATTGTACGCAATAGCCAAAGTGATTAACTTCTTCATACTCTTTGAAGGATTCTTTAAGAGAATTTAGGAAAAGGAGAAGAAAGAATGAAGAAATATGAAAGGATTGTACAAAACTACTCCTATTTATAGGAGTAAAAAAGAGTTAAGTGTCATTAATAAGGCCATTCTGACGTACAATGAGAAGAATTCTCATATTGAATTTAAGTGGATGGTGGCCGGTGGTCTTCATAACCTTTTGAATGACCAAATGGAATTTGACACGTAGCACAGAGAAGAGTGCATTCAGAATCTCGAAAATGAGAAGAGATTCATTGAATCCAAATATCAACAGAAAAAGACTAAGTGTCAAAGATGAAGGAATTTTCGAGTACATGAAGTCAGAATTCCAGAAAGAAGATTTTGAGAAATCAAAGAGTAAGATTTCGAGTGCACGAAATCAGAATTCTAGAAAGAAGATTTTGAGAAATTAAAAAGTAAGATTTTGAGTTTGCAGAAAGCAGAAACTCGAAAACAAGGTGCATAAAAACTTAGAAGATTTCTGAATCAGAAAATGACTTTTTGAGGAAATAGAAGACAGAAGAAAACAATTACGGGAAGTTATAGAAGTTTGTTGATCAAGGACAGATGGCAACATCCCAGTGGAAGAAATTTGTAAAAGTTCAAAGAAGAAAGGTAGTTTTCTGGTTAGCATAAGACGTGGCAAGCATGCACGCTGCCAGCACATAGGGCTAGATGATGTGTCATATGTACATTAGTTAGCCGTTAGAATTAGGAAACTATAAATAGGTGAACTCTTAATGTAATAAGGGTTGGAAAATCACTCATACTCAAATTCTCTGAAAACACCTTATACGTCCGAACTCACTGCGACAAACAGGTTACTAAGAGAAACAAGTATGTGATGAACCCATCCATTTCTTTTAATGCAATTGTTCTTACAATTCAATTTTCTTTTCTTTGTTTACATTCTGCGATTTACATTCTGCAATTTATCTTTGCATTGATTTTCCTTAAACTTTCGTTAAATTTTGTCAAGGTTGATTTCTGAAAATATATTTTGTTTGGAACTTTGATGAATTTCTGAATCAAACGGTTCTAAATTCTTTTGAAAGATAAGTTCTTCGATAAAATTCTGAATCAAATAACTTGAAACATATCATTTCTGGATTTCTGCAAAGTTAAGTTTGAATTGGTGAAATTCTGCACCAAATCAACCACTTTTCTAGAAAACTTGAACTTTTGAAAGCCCTTTTACAAATATGAAACACTATAAATCTACTTTTTTAAAAAGAGTCCCGTAAGAGGATCTGATTCTAATCCCCAGATTGTTCTTAGAATCAAAATGATAAATTCAATTTTCGAATTTGTATTTTATCACCACAAACACAAGTTAAAGCCCTGGATGTTAGCTTTCCAATGCCACTAGAATCACCCAAAAATTCCACCTATAACTCCAGATATGTTCAAAACTAGACAGGTAGGTGAGTAGGCTTAAAAATTCGAATTTAAACAACATTTACAGTTAAAGCCCAATTAACCCCAATTTGGTAAATTCCAATTAAAACAGTGGAATTAATCACAATTATAATCCAAGAAAGCTAAGATTAATTATGCAAAGTGTGAAGAAAAATTTGATCATTAATCAACCATATATTTTTGTTTACCCAAAAGAGCATCAAGGTTAGCTCTTCCCATTGTGAAACTAGATAATTCTTTAGTAAGGTATGCAATTTTAGATTCAAGCATCTGTTTGTGGTGAAAAAATATAATTCCAAAAATTAAATTTTAATCACTTTGATTCTACGAACAATCTGGGGATTAGAATCAGATCCTCTTACGGGACTCTTTTAAAAAGTAGATTTATGGTGTTTCTGATTTATAAAAGACTTTCAAAAGTTCAACTTTTCTGAAAAAAAATGGTTGTTGGTACAGAATTTTACCAAGTCAATTGTTATGTTTCAGAGATCCAGAAATAACAAGTTTTAAAGGTTTTTGATTTAGAATTTAATCAAAACTTATCTTTCAGAAAGAATTAGAACTACTTGATTCAGAATTTTATCAAGTTTTCCAGACTATATTTTCAGAAATCAACTTTCACAGAAATCACTAAAAGTTCAAGAAAAACCAATACAAATAAAAATTGCAGAATGTAAATTGCGGAATGTAAAATAAAGAAAAGAAAAATGAATTGTAAGAACAATTGCATTGAAAGAAATTGGATGGGTTCATCACATACTTCCTTCTCCTTGTAACCTGTTTGTCGCTTTAAGTTTGGACGTGTAAGGTGTTCAGAGAGTTTGAGTATAAGTGATTTGCCAACCTTTATTACATTAAGAGTTACCTATTTATAGTTTCCTAATTCTAACGGCTAACTAATGTACATATGACACATCATCTAGCCCTATGTGCTGGCAGCGTGCATGCTTGCCACGTCTTCTGCCAATCGGAAAACCGTTTCTGATCTTCAATAACTGTCTTCTGACTTTTCAAACTTCCTTTTGATTTCTTCAAAAATCTTCTAAGTCTTCAGATATCTTGTATTCGAATTCTCTGTTCCTGTTTCTCGAATTCTTGCCTTCTGATTTCTCGAAATCTTCTTTCTGTTTTCTCGAAATCTTCTTTCTGGAATTTTGACTTCATAGATTCGAGAAAATCCTTAACTTTAAGACTTAGTCTTTTCTTGACATCTGAATTTAATAAGTTTTTTCTCTTTTCGAGATTTTGACTACACTCTTCCCTGTGCCCCATGTCAAACTTCATTTGACCATTCCAAAGATCGTAAAGACCACCGACCACCGTCCACTTAACTTCATTATGAGAATTCTTCTCATTGGACGTTAAAATGGTGTTATTAAAGGCACTTGCCTCTTTTCACTCCTATAAATAAGAGTCTTTTGCACATTCTTTTCACAATTCTTCATTCTTTCTTCTTCTCTTTTCTTCTCTATTCTTCAAAGAAACTCTTCAAAGAATATGAAGAAGTTAATTCCTTTGGCTATTACGTTCAATCCAATCTGGAATGATTTCATTTTTTATAGGATTAATGTAATGGCCAAAGCCATTGGCTTTTTCAAACTTTTCTTTTAAAATTTTGCTTTTGGATTGTACGTAATAGCCAAATATAGGTTCATTTATATAATAAATGAATCTATTATTGTTTTCCCATGCCGACCTTGAATTCTTCCCCAAGTCGAAGGTGATTCAACAAATTGGAAAACATATTCACCTTTTCCTTGGCTCTATCAAAGCCTGTGGGGGAGGAAGAAGAGAAAGAGGTGCGGAAGACATGAGTCAAGGACTCATTATAACTTAGGATAGTTTCCTTTCTAATGTATTAGGCATTTAGGTTAACTTCCTTTCTAATATATTTCCAATGTATTTGAACTAATGTAATTCGAATTTGGATCATGAATAAAAGAACTATCACTTGCCTTTTGAAATACCTGCAATGTATTATTTCTCGAATTTACAATTGTCTTCTTTACGAATTCCTAAAGTCTTTTTGCCTTGACTTCTGTTCAAGAATTTTTCTAAGTTAACAGACTTATTATCATAATTCGAAATGAGGTAATTTTACCTCTTTTGTAAATTCGAAATGGCATCATACCCTTGTCACTTGTGGAATTCGAAACAATTAAAAATCAAATCCCAACAGATGCCCCCCCAAAAATAGTCTCTTTCAAGTAATAATCTGTTTTTGCAGAAAGAGATATTTTTGGAACAAAACCTTTGGTATTCCAAATAACAATTATTCAAAATTTAAAAGGAAAACTTAAATACATATTTCAGATAAAAAACCTTTCATTTTCCAATTAAATTAATATTTCAGTTACTTTTTGAAAGCTAATTGACTTTCCCACGTTTTTTGGGCTATTAACTCACGTTCCAAGAAACGTGTAATCATGATTACTTTTTAAACTCCTTTGTAATCATGTTATTTCTCTCTCATATAAATATCAAGTAAAACCCTTCAGTTTCACTTTTCACCTTCTTCAACCTTAAGAACTCAAACTTTTCTCTCTACGGCGTCTTCTTGTTTTTCTTCAAGGTATGATTTTTATCCCTTCTTAATCACTTTTCCTCGTTTTTGACTTTATTTTCACCGATTAAACATCTCAAAGGTTTTGACTTTACTTTTCTTGATGCATTTTCAACTCTTTTGCACTGTCGCATTGTGTTTCTCTCTCAAGAACTCCAAGAAACACCATTAATGGCTTCTGAAAGTTCTGTTCCAGTGCCTCTTGTGCAAAGGTGATTTTCTTGCTAGGGACGACCAAGTTTATGTCCCTGAGCCTGAAATGCTGAGGAGAAGTTAGCTATCTGGAATTCCCAGGTACTCATCCCTTATTCAATTAGGAAGAAATAATTTTCTTTCCATGGTCCATATACACCTCCTTCTTCTCTTGATCAGTACGATGAATTTTTCCCAAGTTTGCCAGAAGAGAAAATTCGAATTTTCAAATCTATTATTCGAACTGATCATGTCGAAAACCTTACTGATGTTTTTCGAGCATCTCCTCCTGCTCGAAAAGATTCCTATGTCATGTGGTTGAATAGGATTGAAAGTACTATGGGAGCTTTATGGAAGCAACTTGGTATTTTTTATCTCATTCAACTAAGTAAATTTGATCTTAGTTTCGAACCTTCTCTTATTCTTTCTTCCTTTCTTTTCTGGGAAAGATCTACCAATTCTTTTCATTTGCCTTATGGCATGATTACACCAACACTTTTTGATGTTACTGCCATCACTGGCCTTCGACCTGAAGGCCAATTAATTCTTCCATTCATGAAAGTCCCTGAACCACATGTTGAGCCAAATTTTGACAAACTGACTTACTCGAATTTCATTCAGAACAATGCCAAATCTGGTAAAGTTTCTAAAAATGAACATGTTGCATTTCTCCTATATTGGTTGTCTGCTTTTGTTTTCTGTTCCAGATCCAACCAAATTCCCAAATCTTTCCTTCCCATGGCTCAGATGTTAGCCAAGGGTATTCAAATTGATTTAAATAGGTGTCTTTTGGCTCATGTGTATGACATGCTTTCCGAAGCTATTTATACACTTAAGTTAAAAGATCCCGTTCGAAACCTTTGTGGTCCTTTCTGGTTCCTTCAACTTTGGTTGAATGCTATCTTCCAAAATAAATTCGAAAGTTCTGAACCTCCAGAGTCCAAACTTCCCACTTTAATTGAGGGTTATAGGCTGTCTTTTCTCACACCTTCCTCGAAAAAGAACCGGCTCGAACGCTTCAAATCTTATATTTCTTTTTTCCTGAAAATCAAACAACATTCTCCCAATCTTGCACCTTTTGCTTCTCGAACTCGAGGACCTGATTGGTTTACTCGAAAGTTCCCCTGTGATACCCCAGGTGCACAATCTGAGAGCTTAGAAATTTGGAAACAATTCTTGTCCCCTGACCTTTTATATTATGGCTTCCAACTTAAAGACTTTAGAGTTTTTCATTACCAACCACAGTTTGTAGCTCGTCAATTTGGTTTAAGTCAGCTTCGTCCTACACCCTTCTACACTTCCAGAGATCAAATTCTGATTGAAGATTTAGTTGAGGGTTGAAGAAGGTTTCGAGAAATTACAACTCTCGAAGGCTCAAAAGCTTTTGTCTATTAAGCCAGTCTCCTTCGAGCTTTCACACTACTGTACCTTATCATTTGAAGAATGGTGGTCTCAATACTTTCTTAGTATTCAAGTAGATGAAGATACTTGCTTTTCGAGACTAACCAATGCTCCTCCGCAGAAATCTATCAAGAAGTCTAAAGGTACGCACATCAAAGAAATTGAAGCTTTCGAGAAATATTTTCATGTGTTCTATATTCCCAATAAAATTCATAGAACTATTTCTGAAGCAGCTTCTTCTTTAAAAGAAAAAATTTCTTTGAATCAACAAAGTTTTAAACTTGTAAATCCCAATGGTACCACTGTCTTTGAAAAGTATTGTCCAAAGTTTCCTTCTTTACCAACAGCAAAATTTGGTTTGGCAAAAAGCTTATATGGTCCTGAATGGACTAGACCTGTACCTATTGATCTTCTTTTTAATCATCTCAAACCTCTTCCGAAAAGAGTCACTTTAACCAAATACACTTTGGATAATTACCCTTTTATACACCATGTGGATATAGAACATGTGAGAAGAATCTCTAAGGACTTTATAGTTCAAGGTAATAACATGAAAATATTTTTCCTTATATTTCTTACTTATCCCAATTCTATACTTATAATTTTCTCTCTTATTTCAGCTCAAGAGTGTAAACTCTCGAAGGATATAGAAGAAAATTGGGAAAGTGAGGAGGAAGAAGTCATCGAAAAGAAACCAAAGAAAAGGAAAGCTCCATCTTCTTCTCAAAAACCCCCTTAAGTTTTATTTCGAAATCTGACTTTACTTTAAATTCTTCAATTTCGAAATCTAACTTGTTTTTCTTTATTTCTTTTTAGGCTACTGCTTCTAAATCTCAAAAGAAGGCTAAATCCAATAAGGTCGAAAAGAATGACGAAACTTGAGATAAAAGCCAATCTGCTTCTGTGAGTAAGAAGGAAAAAGCAGATGATTCTAAATCTTCCAAGAAGAAGACAGTAAAGGGTCAAAAGAAGAGTCAATCTGAAAAATCTGGAAAATCTGATGAACAATCTCCCTCAAAGATATCTTTGAATTTTCTTATCAAACTCGAAATTTTATAAATTTCGAGAAATCTGATGTCTCTTGTTGCTTTTAACAGGAAACCACTCCTGAACAACAAGTTGTTCCTTTGAGAACAAAAATTACAAAGAAAGAGAAGACAAAAAAGAAAACTCTCAAACAAAAGTTCTTTCAGTCATTCCTCCCGAAAAGACCATTGGAGCCGTAAGTTTTCAATTTCTCTTTCTTTCGAGTCATCTTTTGAACTCCTCTCTGTTCTTTCTGATTTTGAAAGTTGCTTTCTCTATGTGAAACATCAGAGAGTTGGCCAAAGGTTTAAGGTTAAGGCCTATAAAGAACAAACCCCTAGTGGGGTTACGGAACAAGTAAATCTTTTAACTCTCTTTTCGAAAGAAAAAATGTCAACTATTAATTTCTTCTTCTCTACTCTTGTTTATCTCATTTAAGTCATTTTCTGATTTCAGATAAATATTTCTTCGAGTTCCCAAGCTGAAAGTGGTGGTAACGAAGAGAAAACCATAGAGAGTGCACTTTAGACTACTTCTTTAAAGAAATCTTTACCACAAAAAGACCTTTGGCCAATATCGAAGAAAGCGGTGAGGAACAAGAAGAAAAAGGGGAAGAAGAAGAAGTTCAATCTCCTTCTGATCCAAACAATGGGGATTCTCGAGAAGACGAAAACAAGAAAGATGATCCTTCACCTTCTCAAAATCCTGATTCTCGAGGAACCAAAGAATCTCCTTCGAAGGAAATCCAAACCACTCAGACTAAATCAGGAACTCCTGAAAAAACTCTTGGCTTTTCGAGGGATTCATCTAGGTCAACACCTGTGTATAATGCCAAAGACTTAGATTATTGTCTAAAAGATCTGGATGAGAATCCATTCTTGATCCTTGAAGTGCTTTCAAGGGAAGTCTCTTTATCATCTGCTCACTCTGAAGCTACAATTCAGAATCCATTGAGTGAGGAAGACTCTATTGATAAAGCTCTCCAAAGCTTCAAGAAATTGGTTTTCGAGAAATCCATGATGAAAGAGATTCCCAAGGATCGTCTCTATACAGAAGAGATTGAAAGTTACCTTATCTTTTTTGACAAGAAAAATTCTCATCTTTCTTATTCTCAACAAGAGTGGATTAAGAGCTTTTCAGACTTATATCAGAGTACTGTTCAGACTCTTGGCCAAATTGAACAAACCACTTCGAAATTAACAATGCAGAAAAACGAAAAAGCTGAGTTGATGGATAAGATGCAAGATAGCAAGACCAAAGTTGCCAAATATGAGCAATCCATCAACTAGAATACTCTAAAAATTGAAGAACTCCAAAAGGAAAATTTAAGGCTTGAAGGCCTCATCAAGAATTATCAAGAAGCTGAAAAAACTAAGTTGGCAAAAAGTGAGCTCGAAACCACATTGTCAAGGCAGAAGTCTACTCGAATGGACCTCATCAACTCTGTTCGAAGTATTTCGAGGGATGCTGTTACAGTTGTCAAAGACATTGATAATCTCGAAAGAAATAACAGCAGCCTGAAGATCTACTATGAAGACCTTATGCATAACTTTGCTAAGTTAAAAAATGAAGCTCCTTTTTAGCCTATTCTTTTGTTTTTTCCTTGTTTATTCTCTAACTTCTTTGTTTTTCAAGCATGGGCTCGAATCTTTATTGTCCTCTGAACAATTTATTTTCCTTTATATACAATTTTGATTTCTTTCAAGTTTGGTTTATATTTTTTCAAATATTTTCCATTGATTGACATTATGCGCAAATCACCAACTAACTCTCGAATTGAATACGCATTACTGGAAAATACTTTCTCAATTTCGAAGGGTCCCTCCCAATTAGGTGACCATTTACCAAATTTCTTAGACTTTTTATCAATTGGCAGAATCAACTTCCACACATAATCACCAATTTTGAATTCTTTTTTCTTAACCTTTCTATTATAACAACGATTAATTTGCTCCTTCTGTCTTATTATATTTTCAAGAGCAACCAACCTTTCTTCATCAAGTTGATTTAATTCGTTAAACATCAAGTTCCAATAATCTTGAGAAGGTAACTGAAACTATTCTTTAACCCTTATTGATTGTAAGTTTACCTCAACTGGTAATATAACATCATGACCATATACCAATTTGTAAAGGGTAGTTCGAGTAGCCTCTCTTGGAGAATTTCTATAAGCCCAAAGAATTTGATTTAAAGTCTCGTGCCAATTTCTGGGACGTTGCCCAATATGCCTTTTAATCAAAGCAACAATAGTTTTATTAACTGCTTCAACTTGACCATTGGCTTGTGCATAATAAGGTGTAGAAGAAAGTAATTTTATTCCTTTTGATTCAACAAACCTAACCAGTTTTCTTCCAGTAAACATTGTTCCTTGATCTGTTGTAATGGTTTCTGGTAAGCCAAATCGAAATATAATATTTTCTTCTATGAAACGAATGATATCTTCTTGAGCAACTTCTCTTATAGGAATTGCTTCTACCCACTTGGTAAAATAATCAACTCCAACTAAAATAAACCTGTGATTTCTCGAAGAAGCTGGATGTATCATTCCAATTAAATCTAAAGCCCATCCTCTGAAAGGCCAAGGCTTTATTATTGAATGCAATTCACTTGCTGGAACTTGTTGTACATTTCCATGCTTTTGACATTCTTCACAAGATTTTGCGAAATTGTGACAATCTTTGGCCATTGAAGGCCAAAAGAATAATTTTCTTTTCAAAATCCATTCCATTTTCTTTCCTGCTTGGTGCGCGCCACAAGCTCCTTCATGGACTTCAACTAAAGCCAAATAAGCTTCAGTTTCTCCCAAACATCGAAGTAAATTCTTATCAATAACCTTTTTATAAAGCTCTTCACCAAAATAAAATAATTCATAATTTTATATTTCAAGTGTCTTTTATTTACCAAGGAAGGATTTTGGATAAGATTCACAATTTCACTTCTCCAATCATTCTGATCTAAAATATTTATATTATGGATATCAAATTCCTTCATTGGAAACCTTATCTGAATATCACTGATTTTTCTGAGAGTTCCAATTGAAATTTTATATCCTGAAGCTATTTGAGCCAATTCATTGGCTTCGAAATTTTGACCTTTGGGAATATGTTCAATTTTTACTTCATCAAACATTTCTAGAAGTTTATTGGCTTGAACCAAATACTTAGCCAATTTTGGATCTAAACATTTATATTCCTTAGTTACCTGTTTGATAACTAATTGTGAATCTCCTCGAATATGAACATTTCTTGAATTTAGAGAAACCAGAATTTCGAGACCAGCAATAAGAGCTTCATACTCTACTGCATTATTAGAACAAGGATGTTTTATTTCAAACATCATTCGAGTTGGGAATCCTTTGGGTGAAACTAGTAGAATTCCAATCCCTGATCCATTCTTATGTTTGGATCCATCAAAATATAGTTTCCAAGGCTCCAAGCCTACATATGTTGATTCTTCAATTGGAATTGGGGGATGATCAACTAAGAAATCTGCAACCACTTGTCCTTTCATAGATTTCAAAGGGACAAATTTTAACGAAAACTTAGTTAATGCCAATGCCCATTTTCCAACTCTACTGTGCAATATAGGCTTTAATAACATGTGCTTTATTATATCAAAGTGAGAAATCACAAATACATCATGGGGTTTGACATAATATTTAAGTTTAGTACAAGAAAAGTACAAACATAAACACAACTTTTCTATAACACAGTATCTAGTTTCTGCATCATTAAGGACTCTACTCAAATAGTAAATAGCTCTTTCTACACCATTTTCATCCTCTTGAGCCAGCATACTTCCAATTGTGGCTTCTGAAGCAGAAATATATAACTTCAAATGTTTTCCTGGCAAAGGAGGAGTCATAATTGGAGGAGTTGTCAAATATTTATTGATTTCCTCGAAGACTCTTTGATGTTCATCTTCCCATTTAAATTTTCTTCTTTCTTCAGTTTCAATAATGGGGAAAACACCCTAGTCTTTCTTGATAGATTCGAGATGAACCTTCGAAGGAAATTCACTTTTCCAAGAAAAGATTGCAATTGCTTCTTGGTAGTAGGTGGAGATGCTTCGAGAATAGCTTTAGTTTTGTTTTTATCAATCTCAACACCTTTCTTGTGTACAAGAAACCCTAAGAAATTTCTTGCAGATACACCAAAATCACATTTAATAGGATTAATTTTTAAACCATGCTTTCTCATTTTCTCGAAAGCTTGTCTCAAATGATCTAAATGTAAGTCTTTTGATTTAGACTTAACCACAACATCATCTATATAGACTTGCATAAATTTTCCTATTAAATCATGAAAGAACGAATTCATGGCTATTTGATAAGTGGCACCAGCATTCTTTAAGCCAAAGGGCATCATAACCCATTCATAAGTGCCTATTGCACTAGGACATTGAAAAGCTGTTTTCGAAATATCCTCTTCAGCAATAAAGATTTGATTATAACCTGAATACCCATCTAACATACTTAAAAGTTCATTTCCTGTTGTCGAATCTATTAACATATCAGCAACCGACATTGGGTATTCATCTTTAGGGGTTGCATTATTAAGATCTCGAAAATCAGTCCATACCCTTAAAGATCCATTTTTCTTGATAACAGGCACAATATTAGAAATCTAGTTAACATACCTTGTAGTTCGAATGAACTTAGCCTTTAGAAGACGCTCTATTTCTTCTTTGATTTTTGAAACTATTTATGGAGCAAATCTTCTTGGAGCCTGTTTTACTGGTCGCTTCTCTGGAAAGGTTGGAAGTCTATGCTCTACCAGTTCTCGGCTCAAACCAGGCATTTCGTGATAATCACAAGCAAAACAATCTTTATATTCTTTCAACAAATCAATAATTTTCTCTTTGAAATTTCCTTCAAGATTCTGACTTATAAACGTGGGTCTTTTTTCATTACTATTTCCCAAATTTACTTCCTCTAAATGATCCTGAGCTTCCATTTTCTTAATGCCTTGAGACAAAAATCCTACAAAACCTAAAGGGGAGTCATCATAAATGCAATCTAGTTTCTCGAACTCAAACCCTTGTGTTTCTTGAACATATGCCTCGACCTTTTTGACCATTTCCTCAAGATATTCCTTCTCAGAATCTTTACTTTTTTCAGTCGAATTTTTATCTTTTTCAGAAATTTTTTCTTCTATTATCTCCTCAATAACCATCCTTCCTTCTTGCCATTCGGCCTTGGGGGCCGTTTCTTCTTTATCCTATTTATTTTGATTAAATTCGGCTTTTAGAGCCGCTTCTACCCTTTTTTCAGCCATATAGGCCGAAATTCGAGCCCAAAAGCTCGAATCTATTTTGGGTCTGACCATTCAGCTATTTATGCGGCCTCGAAAGGACTGACATCACATTGTAACATAAAACCACAATCAGGATTCAATCTTAATGAATAAGGTACCTTGGTAGGCACCAACATATACTTATCAATTACTTCATATGGTCTAGTTTTCATAACCTTCTTTTTTTGTACTCCTCACATCCACACCATCCTCTTCGACTTTAAAATAATTCTTGTCCCCATCAACGTAAATGGGTACACCTTCTTTGGTCCACATGCAAAGCCTCTGATGCATTGAAGATGGAACAACACCTACCCCATGGATCCATTCCCTTCCAAGTAACAGATTATAGTTTGCCTTCGAATCAACCACAACAAACATATTGGGTCTCATGATGGTTCCCACTGTTAACTCTAAGCATAACACACCTTCTGATTTCGAAGTCTTGCCACTAAAAATGTGTAATAATCATCTGATGGGGCATCAGATCAAACTTGGTCTTCATTAATTTCTTCATCATAAATTTCGGCATCAGATTCACTGCCGCTCCAGAATCTACGAGTACCTTTCCAATACTTACATCCCTAACTAAAGCCCTGATAAACAAAGGCTTCATGTGCATCTGCATTTCCTCAGTTGGTTTTTCGAATACTGCAGAAGTATTCTGGCAAATTTGTTTGCTAATGTAAGTATAACATATTGGATCCTCGCCTATATCATCTTCCTCAAAGTCCTCATCTTCTAAGCCTTTTTCAAGTTCCTCAACATACTCAGCAGGTAATACAGAAACAACTGCACAGATGTCATCCAGACCATCTGCAAACCCAGTTTTGAAATTTTCTGTTAATAAGTCATCCTCATTCTCATCAAAACCTCCAATGACTTGGAATGAAGGCTTCTTTTTCACCACTTGAGCATAAGATGGGTGATTAGAATTTGCTTGGAATTGAATTACTTGAGCATTTTTTGCTTGCACAGGCTTAGGTTGTTGATTGTTTTGTTCAACAATCATGTTCTTCTTACCTTATTTCTCGAAGGCAGCTTTTCTCATTCTTTGTGCCCTTCTCCACTGGGTCTTCGTCATTTGAGGCATATTTCCATAATAAGGTTTCTGGTGAAAATCTTGGAAATTATTCTGATATTTCATGTAGCCAGGACGAACCCATTGATTCGGGGGAGTTGATGATGATGGTACAAAAGTTCGAGGCTTCCTGTCTTCATGAAATTTTGGATTCATAGGTTGTTTTCCCTTATTGAACCTATTCATATTAACAGGTGCCTTTCCTCCAGAAATGGATTCAAACTTCGAAATCCAACCCCCATAAGAAGGATGAGGCTTCTTCTGCTTATTTTTCTTTTCGTTGATGCTGGGCAGCCACTTGCTGATAGTGTGTCTTCATTTCTGATCCACGAAAATCCTTGGCTGCAGACCTATCGAATACAACTTGACACCTTGGACAAAGTTCAATTGAGGCATCTTCTGCCTTTTTACGATTCAGAAATTCCAACAAGGATTCACCCCCTTTTGGGTAAACATCATGTACTTCCTGATCTCCATCAAGAGCTATCTCTGTGGTCTGTCCCACAGAATTGGAATCCTCCACTTCAACCATGTTCACACTTACAGGTTCAGCATAATTCGCATTCACCTGGAGTGGGTCAGAGTCAATCTTCATGGCTATTGGAACCTTTTCTTCAAATTTCAATCTACCTTATTTGATAGCTTCTTGGATAATATCCCTGAAACGAACACAGCTATTAGTCCAATGTCCATAAGTATGATGATACTTACAATACTTTCGACCTCTTCTCTGTTCTTGAGAAGGAATTTTATGGTCATCACTTGGAGTTATTTGTTTTTCTTTTACCAATATATCGAAAATTTGACAAACATAAGGAGGTCCGGGCTTAAGTTCTGCCACATGAACATCATTATCCTCTATGTCATATTCGAAATCACTATCATCAGATAATTCCAAATATGCTATTTTATCTTTTCGAAAGGTCTTTTCAGGTTTTCGAAATCTCTCTTTTTCTTTCTTAAGATGTTCAATTTGCCTAACCTTATCAGCCAATTGGGCCATATCTCTAAGTTGTTGATTAATCAATTTCTTTCGAATTGAATAATCCAACCCTCCAGCAGCCATTTGGACTAACTCATATTCAGGGATTTGGGTAAAACACCTTGCTTTCATTTGCCTGAATCTATTCAAATAATCATCTATGGATTCATTCGAAGATCTTTTAATGTTCACTAAATCCATAAGAGTAACTTTTGTTTCCCCTCTAAAGAATTGTTCATGAAAACTTCTTTCTAATTGATTCCATGAATGAAAAGAATTTGGGGAAAGAGTTGTAAACTAAGTAAAAGCATTCTTGGTTAAAGAACTAGGAAAATATTTCATTTTCAGTTCTTCATTATTTGCCAAATCACCTGCTTCGATTTGATATCGAGCAATGTGTTCGACAGTAGATTCTCCTACTTCTCCAGAAAATTTGGTAAATTTGGGAACTTTCCATCCCCTTGGCAATTCAGTTTGCAATACCATCTAGGTAAAATGAGACACTACATAAGGATGATTCACAAATCCTACATTAAACCCATGTCTATTTAGGACTTGTTCAACAATTCCAACAACATTTTGTTGCCCCCCTAAGTTATTTGCTCTTATCCTTTCGAGGATTTCATCAGCATTCTGATTTCTATTTAGGATAACTCTAGGAGCATTTTCTTCCCTATTTTCGACAGGATTAACAAGATTTGGTATTTGATTATTTTGATCCTCTTGATTCACAGGGGGATTCATATTAGCCACTTGTCTTACTATAGGATCTGTGGGTGCTCCAAACACATCCTCAATCCTCTCCATTTGCCTAGCCAACAGATTATAATTATTATTTGTTGTTTGAACTAGTGGATCAAACATTGTGGCCATCTGCCTTGTCAACATATTTATCATTTCATGGTTGCTTTCATCCATTTGTTGCCTTAGAGTTTGCAACGTAGAATTTGTAATAGATGAAGAAGAACTTCCCATAAAGGGATTAAAAATGGGTCCACGCGTTACTGTAGGACCTACTGTTGACATAGTTAGAGGGGCCGTCCCAGAATTTGGGACGAATCCATATGGCAACCCATAAACTGGTTGTCCATTTTGAGACATAGAAACAAAATTGGGTATAGTGATAGTAGAACCAATTTGACTTACTACAGGCTATTCTGGCATAGTAGTAGTAGTTGTAGTAGTTGTTGATGGTTCTCTATTAACACTATTATTTGCCCCATTCTCATTGTTGTTTAGAGACTCATTTCTTTGGGGTGATGAATTCTCAGAATTTGTAACATTAGTATTATCCCTATAGTTGTTTCCATTTGCATTTTGTCTTGAATTATTAGCCATTTGAACAGAAATTGTTCTACCACTTCTCAAGCGCATGCAAGAACAGATTTTTTTTAGAAAATTATAAGACACACTACTTTTTGGCAATTGATTCCCACCGGGCGTGCCAATTTGTTTATGGTGAAAAAATCTAATTCCAAAAATTAAATTTTAATCACTTTGATTCTATGAACAATCTGGGGATTAGAATCAGATCCTCTTACGGACTCTTTTAAAAAGTAGATTTATGGTGTTTCTGATTTATAAAAGACTTTCAAAAGTTCAAATTTTCTGAAAAAAAATGGTTGGTTGGTACAGAATTTTACCAAGTCAATTGTTATGTTTCAGAGATCCAGAAATAACAAGTTTTAAAGGTTTTGATTCAGAATTTAATCAAACTTATCTTTCAGAAAGAATTAGAACTACTTGATTCAGAATTTTATCAAGTTTTCCAGACTATATTTTCAGAAATCAACTTTCACAGAAATCACTGAAAGTTCAAGAAAAAACAATACAAATAAAAATTGCAGAATGTAAATTGCGGAATGTAAAATAAAGAAAAGAAAAATGAATTGTAAGAACAATTGCATTGAAAGAAATTGGGTGGGTTCATCACATACTTCCTTCTCCTTGTAACCTGTTTGTCGCTTTAAGTTTGGACGTGTAAGGTATTTCAGAGAGTTTGAGCATAAGTGATTTGCCAACCTTTATTACATTAAGAGTTTACCTATTTATAGTTTCCTAATTCTAATGGCTAACCAATGTACATATGACACATCATCTAGCCCTATGTGCTGGCAGCATGCATGCTTGCCATGTCTTCTGCCAACCGGAAAAACCGTTTCTAATCTTTAATAACTGTCTTCTGACTTTTCAAACTTCCTTTTGATTTCTTCAAAAATCTTCTAAGTCTTAAGATATCTTGTCTTCGAATTCTTTGTTCTTGTTTCTCGAATTCTTGCCTTCTAATTTCTCGAAATCTTCTTTCTGTTTTCTCGGAATCTTCTTTCTGTTGTCTCAAAATCTTCTTTCTGGAATTTTGACTTCATAGATTCGAGAAAATCCTTAACTTTAAGACTTAGTCTTTTCTTGACATCTGAACTTAATAAGTTTTTCTCTTTTCGAGATTTTGACTACACTCTTCCCTGTGCCACATGTCAAACTTCATTTGACCATTCCAAAGATCATAAAGACCACCGACCACCGTCCACTTAACTTCATTATGAGAATTCTTCTCATTGGACGTTAAAATGGTGTTATTAATGGCACTTGCCTCTTTTCACTCCTATAAATAAGAGTCTTTTGCACATTCTTTTCACAATTCTACATTCTCTCTTCTTCTCTTTTCTTCTAAATTCTTCAAAGAAACTCTTCAAAGAATATGAAGAAGTTAATTCCTTTGGCTATTACGTTCAATCTAATCTGGAATGATTTCATTTTTGATAGGATTAACGTAATGGCCAAAGCCATTGGCTTTTTTCAAACTTTTCTTTTAAAATTTTTCTTTTGGATTGTACCTAATGGCCAAATATAGGTTCATTTATATAATAAATGAATCTATTATTGTTTTCCCATGTCGACCTTGATTTCTTCCCCAAGTCGAAGGTGATTCAACAAATTGGAAAACATATTCACCTTTGCCTTGGCTCTATCAAAGCCTGTGGGGGAGGAAGAAGAGAAAGAGGTGCGGAAGACATGAGTCAAGGACTCATTATAACTTAGGATAGTTTCCTTTCTAATGTATTAGGCATTTAGGATAACTTCCTTTCTAATATATTTCCAATGTATTCAAACTAATGTAATTCGAATTTGGATCATGAATAAAAGAACTATCACTTGCCTTTTGAAATACCTGCAATGTATTATTTCTCGAATGTACACTTGTCTTCTTTTCGAATTCCTAAAGTCTTTTTACCTTGACTTCTGTTCAAGAATTTTTCTGAGTTAACTGACTTATTATCATAATTCGAAATGAGGTAATTTTACCTCTTTTGTAAATTCGAAATGGCATCATACCCTTGTCACTTGTGGAATTCGAAACAATTAAAATCAAATCCCAACAGCATCATACAAGTTTCACAATTGGATGTTGAAGCTATATTACAAGAGGAAGTGTTTTTCAAATTTTCATTTTCACTTTTCAAATCATCCATTTACTTTTGTAAATTATTTTTCTAGCTTCTAACCACTTGATTTCCTTTTTGTAAACATTCTTGAAAAAACTCAATTTCTTGGCATCTTCATGCAATTCAATAAAAACATCTTGTAATTGATCATAATTGGTATCCATTGAACAGTCAGAATCACTTACCTCACTTTCAGAATCAGTCTTTGTCATAAGGCAAAGGTTTGCTTCATGATCACTTTCACTTTCACTTGATGTGGTTGAGGCATTGTCTTCCCATGCAATGTAAGCCTTTTTCTTTATGTTTCTTAACTTTGATTTTGATTCATCATTGCCTTGCTTTTGTGCTAAGGTAGGACAATCCGCCTTTATAGGACCGATTTTGACACATTCAAAACAAGTGAATTTAGGTGAGGAGGATTCAACTTTCTTTGACTGTTTCCTTCCTTGGAATTGCTTGCTCTTGCCATTTTTCTTCTTCAAAAATTTTATGAACTTCCTTACCATCAAATTCAGATTTTTTGGTTCAGAGGCTTCATTACTAGTGTTATCATCAGTACTTGACTACTCATTAGTTTTTAGAGCTAATCCTTTCACTTTCTTATCTTTTTGTTCTTCTTCCGCCATCCTATTCATATCCATCTCATACTCTCTCAATTTCTCAAATAATTTTGCACTTGCCATGACTGCCAATTTTTTTGATTCAGTAATTGCTATCACAGTTGGTTGCCACTTTCTGTTCAATCAGTTTACAAATCATAATTAACATGCAAATTAAGGTTTAAATTTACAAACCAAGAAGCTCAAATCAAATAGAGTAGGGATAGAGAAAATGACACTGTTGTTTATACTGGTTCAGCCACAAAAAGGGTCCTACATCCAATTTAGATTTAACACACCACTAAACCTGCTTTCACTATAGAATTGATTACAAACACCATGCACATACAATCCTAAAGAAAGACTTACTAACAACAATCAAAGGTTTGACTCTTGCACCCCACAAGAACATGTTCTTTAATGACACCCCGCCATATGAACATTAACCTTACACATGACACCCCGTCACAATATTTCAAACAATCTCTATGAACACCCTATTCAAGAGATAACACAATTTAGAAAAATTAAGAAAGAATGGAGTTTAGAATAATAACACCTTGATTGTGCAGATAAACTTCAAGAATAATATCAAACATTTTCTTCCTTTTGTCTAATCTTCTTGAGTTAAGAGTTCTTGGAGCTGCAGAATTTCTGAGATTTTCTAAAGAGATTCTTGTATTGTATCTGAAAATTGAGCTCTTCTCTTTTGATTTCAAAAATAATAGATATAAATCAGTTTTAGTTAGTTAGAAACTGAAAAAGTTTGTTAAAAATCAGTTGTAAGTTGTTTAGAAAATGTTCAAAATTACACAGACTTTGTGGTAATCGATTAAACAAGAGCGAATCAACAAAGAACTCTTATTAGATTATGCAGGTAATCGATTAACCATATCAGGTAATCGATGAAATCGATCCTGATCTTGAATTCAAGCAGTTTTCAACTTTGGGTCAACTTGGGGTCCATTACCAACTGAAGTAATCGATTAAACCTGAGGCAAATCAATACCAAGTTGAGTAATTTAGCTACCAAGCTATCCAAACATGAAAATTTAATTATGAATTCAATTTACATAAATAAAGATCAATAAAGAAAGAATAATCAAACACACATATTGCCTAATTCTAAAAACAATCAATGCAAGTGCTACATATATAGAAACGTGTTTGGCACTGCAAAATGAATTGTAATTAAAGCACCTACTTTCTACAATAAAACCAAAACATTCAATGCATGAGAGACTTGTGGAGTGACTTGTATCTTCCATTTGTAGCTTAAGTCCAACAAAATCGTGTGGTGAAACTAGAGTCTCAGTGAGTAAAGCATGCAGCAGGCAGTGTGGGTAAGCAAGCAAATGCAATGAAACATACACAAGTGAAGCATATAGGCACAAGCTCTAATATACTAACTCCCAATAAACATCTCTAATAATATGCATGGTCTGTATTTCCCGGCAGAACGGGGTCTTATCTCTATCTTTGGGGCTAGACCTATGCTCAAACTACAAGGAACGTCTCCCTTCGGGTTACTACCCGCCATTACTCTGGGGACCGAAGTCCAAGTTTTACTTTGGGGACCGAAGTCCATTGATTATAGGGACCGAAGTCCATTATCTCTTCCTTAATCTCTAGGGGCTAGGGCCCAAGTGTCTTATTAATTCTTGGCATATGTAAAGCATAAATCATGGTACGCATAAGCATTAGAAAGGTTGGCCATGATTTGGCAAGGTTCCCAAATAAAAAAAAACCTAATTAAGGTCTCTAAGCATACAACCATTAAAATCCTCATGCATTGAACATAAACAAAATCAAACAAATAAACAACTACATACAAGCTCAAGAAAAAGAGAGAAGAGAGTAGGGTTCATTAGGGAGTACTTGTACAAGATTGGGTGAGAATGTGTGAGCTTTACTCACCTCAAGGAAGCTCAAATAAAAGGGGAAAGAAGTTGGGGAAGGTTCGGGGGGAGATCCATGGCTTTCTCACTACAAGAAATTCGGGTTTGGTCGTCGCTACAAGGGTAAAACCGTCACTACAATGCAATTAGCGACAGCCACAGGGACATCGTTAAAATGCTCGTCGTTATTACCGTAGCGATGAGCAAAAACAATCATCGCTATGTAGCTTCTGCTTGCCCTTCGCTAAAGACGTCGTTATGCTGAAGGTAGTCGCTAAATGATAAGGTCAAATGTCGTCGCTAATGATGATATTACTTTTTTTAATTGACTTTAGGGTTTTATATTTAATTTTATTTTAATTTACGGATTTACGGTTGAATTATTATAGAAAATCAATTTTTTATTTATTTTATAAATTTATACCATATTTGTTAATTATCTAAAATATAAAGAAAAATAATAAAAACTTTATGAAAACACCCATATAGGATGTAAATCCGGTCAAGAGAGGAAGGTTAGGAGCAGGATGAGAAATTAAGGGGTTTGAGTATGAATTAAGGCAAGAATTAGGTGATGTATTAAGAGTCGTGAGTTTTAGCAGAACTTAGAAGAAAAACCATGTGTTAAACTACACACAATTGTAGACTAAACTTAGAGGGAAGCACACCCTGAGGTGGAGAAAACTACAAGGAATTGATGTGGCAAATTAGAAGTGAGAAGAGTTTTGGTTGAGAAAAACTAAGTTAGTAGGAGGTTTTAGGGAGAGAAACTAGGATTGAGTGGGAGAGTTGGAGTTGGGATTAAAGAGGAGTTAAAATTAAGAAATTGAGTCTTAGAATTCTCGTTCAAGCGAAAATGGGCTCACTTGAGCGAGTTTAGCAGCAAAATTAGGATTTTAGTTTCTGCAGCTTTCGCTTAAGCGAGAATGGTCTCGCTCAAGCGAGAATCAGGGGAGAATTTGGAGTGCTCTCTGGAAGATTTTCGCCTGGACGAGAATGGTCTCGCTCGAGCGAAATTCAACTAGATTTGAAGGGCTCTCTAGACATTTTTTGCTTGAGCGAGAATGGTCTCGCCTAAGCGAGAATCTTCCAGAGAGGGGGATACTCTCTGGAATATTCTCGCCCAAGCGAGAAGCTTCTCACTTGAGCGAGAATGTGAAAGCTGAGAAATCCCATCCCTCTTGCCCAAGCGAGAATCCCTCGATTAAGCGAGAATACGCGTGACAGACTTAAAATCATAGACTTAGGGCTATTTCTCCATTCTCTTCCATTCCTTTTTTTAGATAGAGAGATTTCTAGAGAGAGGAGGAACTCTTCGAGCCAAGAAGAAGGAGGAGAAGCCAAGGATCTCCACCACAAACCTTCCCCAACTTCTTTCCTCTTCTCTTTGAGCTTCCTTGAGGTGAGTATAACTCACACACTATCATCCATGGTTGTATGAGTACTCCTCAATGAACCCTAACTGTTTTTCCCTCTTCTTTGAGCTTGTATGAGGTTGTTTATTGGTTTGATTTCGTTTAGTTTCACAATATGAATGACATTGAGATTGTATGCCTAGAACTTCATGTTAGGGATTGATTTAAGGGTTTTATTTGGGGTTTCACATGCTTTGGATAATATTGTTACTATGAAAATGTTTAGATCTACTATGTGTTACATGTTATTTATTATATATTTACCTTGCATCAAGGCCTTTGACCCCGATAAATTGGAAAATGTATTTGAGCCTCGGCTCCCAGATAAAATAAGTTTGGCTTCGGCCCTAGATTTAGGCTACGACCCCAGTTACGGCTTCTGCCCCGGTTCACCATTAATTAAACAATATAGGACTTTAGTCCCTAGAATAATTGGACTTCGGTCCCCAGAATAAAACTTGGGTTTCGGCACCTAGAATAATGGTGGGATACGTCCACAAGAAAGACGTTTCTTGTAGTCTGAGCTCAGGTCTAGCCGTAGAATCAATGAAAAGACCCCACCCCGTCTGCCGGGGCAATGCAGATCATGCATATCATATTTAATTTAAGTTGCATTTATATGATTAAATTATGATAATATGTGATTAATATATTTTATGTATGATTGGCTGAATTATATGTTGCATCTCATATTCTTGCCTCCCCACACTGCGTGCATGCATTGTTATGCTCACTAAGACACCAGTCTCACCCCACATTGTGGGATACATTTCAGTTATGCAGGGTTGTCTGGCGAGACTTTTGGATGGAGAGATTGAAGTCCCTTGAGGGGTTTTCCCTCCCCTAGCTTTTAGTTTATCTCCATTGGGGATATCTATGTATTTAAGTTATATGATGTAGTATTAGGTTAGAGATTATGTATTTCTTGTTGTTTGTTATTTTGGGCCACTGAGTGGCATCTAGATTAGAGGACCTGTCATGTATGAATGGTTTATGTCGGGCTTATGTAATCGTTGGAATTACTTAAGCACTTTATGAATGTGTTTGTCTTAATATCGATAATGGCGTGAAATAATTTCATTGATTCGGGGATAGTGTCTCCAACGAACATTATTCTGGAATCTAGAGATTAGGACGTTACAATGTTGTGGTAGTGGGCCACGATCATTATCCTCTTCCATGGGTTGGTCATCCAGGTAGCCATCGTAGTGCGGGTGCGACAGAGCCTGACTGTAGCTAGTAAAACCACTTGCACTGCGGGCATCCAGGACTAACTACAACTGTTGTCGGAGTCGTGCGAAGTCCTCCTTCAACCGTGTGTACTGGGCCTGACAGTGATCAACCCTCTCTTTAGCTCAGCTAGCCTTCAACTTTGCTTCAATGACTTCTTAGCATAACTCTCGTCAGATGAATGTCGTGAACCGTCGCTCCCGCTGGTGTGGGCCCGAGACTCCTGAGTGAGTCTAGTCATAACTGGACGAATGTTGTTGACAAGTCCCCAGTGTCATAACAATAGCGTCGAGTCTTGCAACCAGCAACATCGTTCCAGATTTGTAGCTTGGTGGACCCATCAGTGATGGAATTCTCCCCCATCTGTGACTCCACCTCCCTCTGGCGGTCATGGTAACTTGTTTGTTGAGTAGAGATAAACATATAATTAGTTAGTTATTCTATTGCAAATATATCTATTTATATAAAAAAAACTTGTACATTGACTTACATATGTGGACCGCGCTCGGTTGTCTACCCAGCCACCACCCTTTTTTGTGTGGGTGGCCACAAAAACTCATCGGGATCTACATCCTGCCCAAGATGTTGTCGCTACACAGAAAAATTACACTAATTAATTATTGTAAATACAAATACAAAAATAATATAGAAGAGAAGGTTTTTACATACCATATCAAGCGTGACCTCAACATGGGCATTGTGGCCCGTGGTGTGGACCGCCCCGCCTCGACAAGAAGCCTGATTGCTCTTGTTACGAGCATACTTCCCCTCGAACTCATCAAAGGCCCAATAGGCCAAAAGACCCTCCCAGGCCTCCTCACCAGACCAAGTGTGCTAAGTCTCAAAGGATTAAATATATGAAATTAAAAATATTTTGAGTCTCATTCTCTTAAGTTTTAATGAAAAACAAATATAAAATATAAAAGGCATTTATATGAGACTATGCTCTCACAGGATGTTGCACTGTTTCAGATCATATTGTCTGTGTAAAAGATCATCTGAAAGATCAACTTCATCTGAAGAGTGTTTATCATCTGAAGACTTGAAGATCATCTGAAGCACTCCTTGCATCTGAAGACTGAAGGTATCAAGTTTAAGGTTTGACTCGTGAAGACGTTACTATGTAAGAAGAACGTTCATCCCAATGGTCTAACCCTTTTTCAACATAAGAATCAGAGTTGCTTTCTCTCCTCGTTCAAATGTTTAGCATTTTTAAGGAAAGTCTGCAAAGCTGCTGTACCTGCTCAAAAGCATTGTATGCACAAACCTGCTGCACCTAAGACTGCTCAGAACGTGTTGGACAGAGTGTGTCTCAACGTCTCCTGAATCATTTAATGCTATTTGACAATGGGCCACATTTTTTCTCGAAGACTATAAATATGCCTATGCAGATTGAAGAAAAGTGAAGAAAAGTTATCAAAGAAATCTTACTCTGCGTAAACGCTACAAAAATACTCTGATATTTTCTTTACATTTGCTTATTTGCTTATCCTGAGTAAATCTCAGTTACTTGTACACTTCTGATAAGTTTAATCTATCATCTGAAGATAGTTGATTGAACTTTATCTGTTTTATCTTAAAACAGTTTGGGTTACAAGCCTGGAGAGGCTTATTGTCTGAAAGAATACTTGGGTTACACTTGGATAAGTGTTTGAGAGCCTGGAGAGGCTTGGTGAAAGAAACAACACTTGTGGTAGAGCCTGAAGAGGCTTGGTGGAAGAAACAATACTTGTGGTAGAGCCTGAAGAGGCTTGATAGAAAAGAATACTTGTAATCTTGCAAGATTAGTGGAAATCCAGTGGTGGTTTTCCCTAGGACTGGACGTAGCTCACAAGTGGTAGTAAGTGAACCAGGATAAATTCTTGGCTGAGTTCTCTTTCCCTCAAACTCTTTCAATTTAGTTTTTAAACTAACAAAGGGGTTTTAAAAAGTTTTCAAGAGCAAAAATCTTAACATCAAACAAAACTATTTATCAAAATTGTCTTTGTGTCTGAACCAAGTTCAGAAGGTAGTAACTAACTTCAGACGATCTTTCATCATCTGAAGTTTTTACAGAAACTTTTTAAAGTATTTTCTAAAATCAAAAGGTTTCCATTGAAACACTATTTAACCCTCTTCTAGTGTTTCCCTGTTTTTCTTACAGTTGTTATCAGAGCTTATCCTCGGGGTTAGCACCTAATCAGTGTGGAGGACAGAGATCCAATAGAAACTTCTACCAGCAACAGATAGTATATCACTGAAGGAGCCTCCGTCATGAGACCCCCGGCATTCAATGGAGTGGATTACCACTATTGGAGGGATCGTATGAAGTTGTTTATTGAAAGCAACAACATTGATGTCTGGGATGTGGTTACTGATGGAGACTACGTGCCCATGCATGCTGGAGTGCCCATACCTAAGGCTGAATGGACCTTGGAGCAGATGGTTCGAGTTCAATTAAATGCCAAGGCCAAACTCTATTTGATATGTTCCTTGAACAAGTCAGAATATGAGAAGGTTCATGGTTGTTCATCTGCCAAGGAGATCAGGGATACGCTTGCAGCAACCCATGAAGGGACAGAGACTATGAAGCAATCCAAGATCAACATGCTTGTACATTAGTATGAGATGTTCAAGATGGAAGAATATGAAAATATAGACCAAATGTTTGGGAGGTTTCAGACGATAACCAATGGACTCAGGTCATTGGGAAGAACCTTTGAATCTGGAGATAACATTTGAAAGATTCTAAGAAGTTTACCAAAGTCCTGGAGACCCAAGGTTACTGCCATTCAAGAAGCCAAAGATTTAAATTCTCTTAGAATGGAGGAACTACTAGGCTCTCTCAAAGTCTATGAGCTTGAACATGGGGAGGATAACACCAAGAAGAAATCACTGGCATTGAACTGCAAGGCCAGACAGTCTAGGCATGGTAGCATGAAAGCCATGCAAACAGAGGACACTTCAGAGGGTGATACTGAGTCTGAAGACTGTTCAGAAGATGATGATCTTGCTCTTCTCAGCAAGAAGATTAAGAAAATGCTACAAAGAAAAGGAAGATACAGAAGATCTCAACCTTCTAATGTCAAACAAGGTAAATCAGGTAAAGAATTTATTATCACTGACAAAATTACCTGTTTTGAGTGCAAACAGCCAGGTCACATGAAGACGGATTGTCCCAAGTTAAGGAAGCCAACCTTTCAGAAGAAGAAGTTTTTCAAGAAAAAGAAAGGATTGATGGCTACATGGGAAGACTTGGGTGATTCCACTTTAGAGGAAGAGGAGGACACTTCAGAAGAAGCTAACCTCTGTCTGATGGCAAGTCTACCATCTTCAGATAGTTCAGACTCTAAGGTATTTCCTCAAACTTTACAAGATCAGTATGATGACCTTGTTGAAAGTAGCAGAGAGTTATTCAATGAGTTCAAGGAACTTTCAAGAGCTTTTACAGAAGCTGCTTTAGAAAATGAAAATTTACAAAAAGAAAATCTTACTCTCAAAGAAAAGCTACATCAGCAAGATCCAAGTAGTTCTGATAATCTTGTTAAGGAGAACAAAAAGCTCAAAAACAAGGTTAGAGAATTAACTTTGGATCTAGCCAAGTTTGTCAAAGGAACTAATAATCTGAATAAATTATTGGGCTCTCAGAGGCATTCCCTTGACAAGAGTGGCTTAGGTTATTTAGACACATCTTCATCTGAATCTTTTATATTTAATATGCCCGATAAAGGACCTAAGAAAGGTAATGGGTGTTCTAACTGTGGAAAGCCTGGACACGTTGAGTCTCAGTGCAGACACAGAAGGAAAATAAGACCCAAATCTAATAAAAAAGGACCCAAGAAGGTATGGGTACCTAAGAATTTGATTGTTCCTATTGCAGATGTGTTTAACAGGACAAAAGAAACACCACAAATGGTACCTGGACAGTGGGTGCTCGCGACACATGACGGGAGAAAGGTGTTTGTTCCAAAGACTTAGACCCAAGGCAGGTGGAGTGGTCACCTTTGGTGGAAATCAGCAAGGGAAGATCACTGGTATTGGGACTTTAGGTATGACTCCTCTATCCCTCATTAAAAATGTGCTTCTGGTTGAAGGACTACAACACAATCTTCTAAGCATAAGCCAATTATGTGACAGTGGATATGTTGTGTCTTTCACTAAAGAAGGATGTATAGTCAAGGATACTTCAGATCATATCCTCTTCTCTGCTAAGAGACACAATAATGTGTACAAAGTTGATCTAGAGGAACTTGCTAATCAGAATGTGAAGTGTTTTGTTTCCATCGAAGATGAAAAACAGATTTGGCATCAGAAACTTGGGCATGCTAGCCTGAGATTGATCTCAAACCTAACTAAACATAACTTAGTTAAAGGCTTGCCCAATCTCTCATTCAAATCTGATATTTTATGTGAAAATTGTCTAAAAGGAAAACAAACAAGACACTCTTTTAAGAGTAAAAATGTTGTTTCAACCAACAGACCTTTAGAACTACTTCACATGGATTTGTTTGGACCCACTAGAACAGAGAGTCTTAGCAAAAAGAAATATGGATTGGTCATTGTTGATGACTATACAAGATTCACATGGGTTATATTCCTAAGAATCAAAGAGGAAACCTTTGAGAATTTCACAAAATTCTGTAAGAAGGTGCAGAATGAAAAAGGAATCTGCATATCTGCTATAAGAAGTGATCATAGTGGAGAGTTTGAAAACTCAAGCTTCAGACTATTCTGTGATGAGAATGGGATCTCACACAATTTCTCTGTGGCTAGAACACCTCAACAAATGGGGTTGTTGAGAGAAAGAACAGAAGCTTGCAAGAGATGGGAAGAACCATGCTCATTTCAAGCAATCTACCTAGATCCTTTTAGGCAGAGGCTGTTCACACAGCATGTTACATTCAGAATAGAATTTTGGTAAGACCAATTCTCAAAAGAACCCCATATGAATTGTGGAAAGGAAGAAAACTCAACATTTCCTACTTCCATATCTTTGGATGTGAGTGTTTCATACTTAACACAAAAGATGATTTAGGAAAATTTGATGCTAAGTCTGACAAAGGTTTCTTTATTGGATATTCTGAATCTTCTAAGGCTTATAGAGTGTATAACTCAAGAACCTTAACAGTAGAAGAATCTATCCATGTAAGATTTAATGATTTTTAAGAGACTGATAGGGAACTATTAGATCTTGAAGAGGATTTTGTAGGAATGAAGCTGAATCCCGAACTAAAGTCTGAAGGACCTTCCGAAGGTCATTCTGAAGAACCTTCTGAACAAAAGTCTGAACCTGCATCTGAAGCTGAACAATCTCAGACAAACATTGTTGAGTCTCAGACAGAGTATGTAACCTCTAACAATCGCGATTGGAGATACCGAACTCATCATCCAAGAGAGCAAATTATAGGTGACACCTCAGAAGGAGTAAAAACAAGATCAAGATTCAGAAGCTTAAATAATCTTGCACTTCTCTCTGAGATTGAACCTAAAAACATTGAAGAGGCTCTGCATGATGAAGGTTGGATCCTAGCCATGCAAGAAGAGCTGAATCAATTTGCTAGGAGTGATGTCTGGACACTTGTACCTAAACCCCATAGGAAAACTATAATAGGAACCAAATGGGTGTTCAGAAACAAGTTACCAGAAGAAGAAAAAGTAGTCAGAAACAAAGCTAGACTTGTTGCTCAGGGCTATAATCAGCAAGAAGGTATTGACTTCACTGAAACTTTTGCTCCTGTAGCGAGGCTTGAAGCCATTAGAATTTACTAGCTTATGTAGTAAATAATGGCATCACCTTATATCAGATGGATGTTAAGAGTGCCTTTCTCAATGGGTTTGTTGAGGAAGAGGTCTATGTTAGACAACCACCAGGTTTTGAAGACACTACTTTTCCAGAACATGTTTTCAAACTGAAAAAGGCTCTTTATGGTCTGAAACAAGCCCCAAGAGCTTGGTATAACAGATTGAGAAACTTTTTAATCAAAAATGGTTTTCAAAGAGGAAAAGTAGATACAACTCTTTTCAGAAAAATGTCCAACAAAGACTTCATTCTTGTTCAGATATATGTGGATGACATTATATTTGGTTATACTGATTCTTCATTATGCAAGGAATTTTCTAAACTTATGAAATCTGAGTTTGAGATGAGCATGATGGGGGAACTTAAGTTCTTCCTAGGACTTCAGATTAAGCAAAAATCTGATTGTATATGGATCCATCAAGAAAAATATACAAAAGAAATGCTTAAGAAATTCAGTATGAGTGATTGCAAGTCCATGAATACTCCCATGCATCCTTCTGTTGTTTTGAACAAAGATGAAGGAGAAGAACCAGTAAATCAAACTTTGTATAGAGGAATGATTGGCTCATTATTGTACCTGACAGCAAGCAGACCTGACATTATGTTCAGTGTATGTTTTTGTGCCAGATTTCAATCTGATCCAAGAATTACTCATTATAAAGCTGTAAAAAGAATTTTCAGATATTTAAATGGTACTACTAATCTTGGTCTTTGTTATAAGAGAAGTAAGGATTGCAGGTTAGTGGGATTTTGTGATGTTGATTTTGTTGGAGATAGAATTGAGAGGAAATCAACAAGTGGAGGTTGTCATTTCATTGGTAACAACATGATCAGCTGGTCCAGCAAAAGGCAAAGCACTATATCTCTTTCCACAGCAGAAGCTGAATATATTGCTGCAGCCAGTTGTTGTTCACAACTGCTATGGGTAAAATATCAGTTAGAGGATTTTTAACATTAATGTATCTTCTATACCTGTAATGTGTGATAACACAAGTGCAATTAATTTATCCAAGAATCCCATTCAACATTCTAGGGCAAAGCATATAGAAATCAAGTATCATTTTATTAGAGACTATGTTCAGAAAGGAGTTTTTGATATAAAGTTCACTGATACTGAGCATCAATGGGCAGATATATTCACAAAAGCCCTGACTGAAGATAGATTTAAGTTCATAAGAAATAATCTGAATATCTTGGCTTTATCTGAAATATAAATGTTGCATCTAAACATGCATCTGAAGTTGTTGCATCTGAACATGCATGATTGTCTGAATAGCATGCATGTGTGAAGCAACTCAGTCTGATGATGTGGCAAGCTGAAACGTTTGGTCTTTTTCTCTGAGTAAGTACTCTAAGCATGTTTGCACAATCTCTGAAACTTCAAATGTCATCATTACTATGTGTGACGGCTATTTAAGAGACGTGATTGCTACTGTTACTGGCTACTGCTCTCTCTCTCCAAGTGCAAACTGCTGCCTTCCTTGTGCCCTAAGTTCCTTTAGTCCTCTCTGTGTTCTTCGTCTCCTTCTTCGTTCATAACAATGGCTTCCAAGAAATCGGCTGGTGGTCAGATTGTTCCTTCCAGGACTGTAGACCTGGAGATGCTCCGAGCTGGTGGCATTGATCTCACTGACACCTTCGAAGCATGTGGCATGAACAGAGTGTGGTGGACTTCTGGAAAAATGCTCGAGATACTTCTTCCCAGGATGGAAGGTATCAAAGTTTTGAAACTAAGGTGATGGGTATAAAAATCATTGTAGATGCTGACACCATTGCTGTTGTAACTGGTGTTCCCAATACTGGAGATATGTTCATTTCAGAATGGGAAGTAAAGAATGGTGGAGTTAAGATATTTATCCAGAAGTTGTATAGGATTGAAGACCCAGGTGATCTGAGAAGCTCTTACATGCATCCTAAGGCAAGGATGCTTCATGCCATCTTAGGGTGTTGTATTTTGCCCAAGTATGGAAGTAAGAATCATGTGTCTGAGCTGGAAAGATTCTGCGTAATCCATCTTTTGGACAAAAAGCCTCTTAATCTACCCAAGATCATCCTCTACAATATGCTGAAAAGGTTAAATGATTCTGCCTCAAGCTATACTCATACCACTCTTATCACAAAGATTCTGCTGAAGTTCAATGTTCCCATTGAAAGAGTGTATGACCACAAAGGTCCTGCTCTCTTCTCCTTGACCAACGTCAAGAGGATGGGGATTGCTGTGAAGAAGCCCTCACCAGAAAGGACTCTGCTAGAAGAAGCTGTTCAAACCAAGGCTAGCAGAACTGGGAAAAGTCCTTTAGAGATTCTAGAGGAGGAGTTGCAATGTGACACTCACAAAGACAAGTTCGTGTCTGCTCAGACTCCCACTAAAGTTCTGAAGAAGAAAAGAACAAAACTGCTTTAGTAGAAAGAATCACCAGAAGGGAAACACTAGAAGGGGGGTTGAATAGTGTTTCTAAATATTTTAGAAAGCTTTTCGCAAACAGGTACTAAAAACACGATTTCAGACAGGCTTTTAAGGGGCTGTCTGAAGTTTTCAGACGACTTGTAAAAACTAATTTTAAAATATGTTTTGTACCTTTATAAAATATCAGATTGAATATTCTGACCCCTTGATTAGTATAAAAAGAATTGATAAGAGATAAGGGTAGGAAAACTTAGCCAAGGAATTTATCTTGGTTCACTCACTACCACTGTGAGCTACGTCCAGTCCCAATGCCAACAAGCAATTGGATTTTCTCTTAATCTTTCAAGATTACAAGTATTCTTTTTAAAGACAAGCCTCTTCAGGCTCTACAACCAAGTATTCTTTTACAGACAAGCCTCTCCAGGCTCAACAACCAAGTATTCTTTTACAGACAAGCCTCTCCAGGCTCAAACCAACAAATATTCTTTTACAGACAAGCCTCTCCAGGCTCAAACCAACAAGTATTCTTTTTCAGACAAGCCTCTCCAGGATCAAACCAACAAGTATTCTTTTACAGACAAGCCTCTCCAGGCTCAAACCAACAAGTATTCTTTTACAGACAAGCCTCTCCAGGCTCAAACCAACAAGTATTCTTTTACAGACAAGCCTCTCCAGGCTCAAACCAACAAGTATTCTTTTACAGGCAAGCCTCTCCAGGCTCAAACCAACAAGTATTCTTTTTCAGACAAGCCTCTCCAGGCTCAACAACCAAGTACAGAGAAGATAAAATGCTTAAGCTTACAAACTATATCAGTCTTGAAGCTTAAACAATTACAGATGTACAGAAAAACTGAGGTATGCTTAGGATATTACAATATATGTACAAAGATAAATATTATCAGAGTTGTTGCAGCGAAAAACTTGCAGAGTTTTTGTTCTTTTTCAAAAAAATTCTTCTCTCCTCTTCTCTTTTCTTCTCTTCTCTTCTCTTCTCTTCTCTTCTTCTGGATGGTCTTCAAATGAGGGGTATTTATACCCAATCTTCAATCCGTTGAAATGCCACCGTTTAGAGATAGCATTAAATGTTATTTAATCCGTTGTGAGACACGCTTATGAGAGTTCTGATAATTCTGACAAAGTACAACGTTGGTGCTGCTATAAAGCTGCCACCGTTGTTGCTGCAGTTTCTGCGTTGCAGAGATTTCCTCAGTGGTGTATGAAATTCAAAAACACCAGGAAAGGTCTTTGTGTTCCTTGCTATAAACGTGTTTAAAAAGGTACGTGCAGCAGAGGTTCAGAAAAGTCTTCACAAACTTCAGCAGAGGGTGCCACGTCATAAATGAGACTTCAGACAACACTGATACTTCAGACGGGTTAAACTACTTCAGACATCTTCAACTCTTCAGACGAGTTCTGCTTCTTCAGACAGCTTCAACACTTAGTCTTTTTATGTAGGCTCATAGTGACTCTTGCTGAAATCATAGATAAAATATTAAAGCATATGTGTATCTATGATAAATACTTTAAGTCAAATTTGTCAACCATTAAAACTTGGGAATCTAGTTGTCTTAAAACATCATAAACAACCTTATGATATTTCTAAGACTCAACATTCTCCCCCTTTTTAATGATGACAAATTTGGTTAAAATATACAAATCTGTAATCAGTTTTTGAGAATAAGATAGCTCCCCCTGAGATAGAAATGCCCTTTAACAGTTTCTGTTCAGGTTCTGTAACAGATTATTACTTATGTACTCAAAAGCTTATATACTCCCCCTGAGTCCTGTAATCACTTCAGATTCAGATTTGGTTAGTTTAATACTCCCCCTTTTGTCATCAATCAAAAGGGAATATCAGAGCAAAACAGTAACAGAGCAATAAATTCAGATAAAACATATAGCATAGCACTCACAATCAACTCACAAAGATATGAGATAAGCCACTGATTGTATTTAATGAATTTTCAGATAAAGAATCAGACAATCAGACACTTGTCATAAACATGAAAATAAGCAAAAGACAATGGCGAAATTAACAGTTTAATCCTTCTTCTTCAGCAAGGCCTCAGTCAGAAAGGAAATCAAGTCGTCCTTGGCCTTGTTTATTGCTGCTTCTACTGAGGTTTTCAATTCTCGATGACCAGATCTGATAAGTTGCTGTTCTTGAAGAATCTGCTCTTGTTTAGCAATTAGATGCTTAGTCTTCTTCTCTTGATCAGCATACTTCTTTTCAAGTTTCTTAACTTTGGTCTTCAGCTTCAGATTTTCCTTAGAGAAGTCTTGCTCAGATTCATAGAAGATGAGCTGGATGTAGGGGCAAACAAATCTAACCACTCCAAATCCTGGCTGCAATCTGTATTCAGATGGCCTCAGATTCTTTTGCCTTTGCTTCTTCCTTTTCCCTTTGTGCTTGTTTTTCTTCCCTTTTCCTTTTAAAATACTGTTGAGCTTTAACAAAATTTTGATACTTCTTAGCTTCATCTTCTGCTATCAGCTGAGAGGCAATACTTCTAGTCACCTTAGGTTCAGGTGCAGTCTGAAGTAGCTTACTTTTGGTCCTGCTTCTCTGAGGTGCACTTGACCTCTTCCTTTTCTTTGCTCCCTCAGCTATGGTTGCTTGCCTATCATCTTCAGCATAGGCCAATTGTGAAGCAATAGCAAGAGCTCTATCAGTCTTCTCTTGTTCTGCTTTCTTCTCCAGCTCCTCCTGCTCCAAAGCAGTAGCCAACGCTGCCACTTGAATGAGTTCAGGATCAGATGGGCAAGAAGCCAATGGCTCAGCTACAACTGCATCAGTTTCAGCTGCCTCTTGAGCCTGTCCTTCCATTTCAGAAGTAGGCTGTGGAGTCTGTACAGGTTCAGACAGCTGACCCACAATTTCAGATGGCCTTTGTGATGCCTTCTGAACAGGTTCAGACACCTGACTCTGCACAGATGCAGATGCTACTTTAGCAGCACTCCTTACAGGTAGCTTCTTCAATTTTGCTTGGGGAGAGGGTTTTGATGGCTTGAACTCATGCCTCCTTATGTCTCCTCTGAGTTCATTCTCAAGAACCTCCATTGTTGTCTTCCTTCTAGCAGCTTTCTCAAGAAGAAGGCTCTCCTTCATGGACGGAGAGGGAGGTCTTGGAGTCAGATTCACTCCCATGCTCTTGAGGTTTGATTCACCAAACACAGGTTGTGAAAGGCGATAAAAAAGCCTCTCAATGGGGACTTTGAAATGCAGCAAGATCTTGGTGATGATGGTATTATGAGGGAAGCTCCCAACAGAGTCTCTGAGACGCTTCTGCATGTGGTACATTATGATGTTGGGGAGGTTCACCTTCTTCTTCTGCAGTAGGTGAATCAGACAAAATCTCTCCAACTCAGAAACATGGTTTCTGCTTCCACTCTTAGGGATTACAGAGCACCCTAAGATGGCATGCAAAACCCTAGCCTTGTCTGACATATGCTTTGCATCCAAGCTTACTGGTTCAGAGGTGCCATACAGAATCTCTGTGAACTGCTTCTGTCCACCATTTCTTGCTTCCCAGCCAGGAGTGAATACAACTCCTTCAGTCCTGACCTCACAGATGTGAGCAAGGATATCTTCATCAACAAAGACAGGGACACCACGTAATGTGGCCTTGATGCTAGTGTAGATACCCTGAGGATTGGGTATTCCTCTGGCAGTAGCCCAGAAATCCAGCACACTCTGCTCATGCCACTGTGTCAAGTTGTGGTTGAAATACGAAGTCCACCCAGCTGCATCGAACTCAGCAAATAAGTCCATTCCCGGAGATTGAAGATCCTCCAGGACTACACCCTTAGTCTTCACGATGTTGCTTCCAGCAGATTTCTTAGGAGCCATTGATGAGTTTTCTCAGGAACTTGAGAGAGAAATAAATTGCTTATAGAGGAAGGATCTCAAGAGGTGAGTACAGAATAGTGAACGGTGAAGTTCTCTGACCCACTAGCTTCTGTGTTTATAGACCCATGAAGTAATGATGGCATGTACTGGCTGCGCAAACATAGGAAAACGTGTGAAGTGGAAGAGACAAAATAAATGGAATTAAACCGTCTCAGAAAGCCACGTCAATTGTTTACTTCAAACAAGTGACAGATTTCAGACACCCATATAGATTTCAGACAACCCAAAATTTCAGACAAGTCACTTGTTTTAGTCAAGCTGAAATATCAGACACATCATTTTCAGCAGATCAATTCACACACAATCAAAATGCATGTATGTTCAGATTATCTCTAATGAACTTAAATCTATCTTCAGTCAGAGGTTTTGTGAATATATCAGCCCATTGATGCTCTGTATCAATAAACTGAAATCAAAAACACCTTTCTGAACATAGTCTCTAATTAAATGATGTTTTATTTCTATATGTTTAGCCCTAGAATGTTGAATAGGATTTTTAGACAAATTAATAGCACTTGTATTATCACACAAAACAGGTATAGCAGATATAGTAATGTTAAAATCTTCTAACTGATACTTCACCCATAACAGTTGTGAGCAACAACTGGCTGCTGAGATATATTCTGCTTCAGCTGTTGATAAGGCAAGTGTGCTTTGCCTTTTGCTTGACCAGCTAATCATATTTTCTCCAAAGAAATGACATCCACAACTAGTGCTTTTTCTTTCAATTCTGTCTCCAGCAAAATCAGCATCACAGTATCCTATTAACCTGCAATCCTTACTTTTCTTATAGCACAGACCAAGATTAGTAGTATCTTTAAGATATCTGAAAATTCTTTTTACAGCTTTGTAGTGAGTACTCCTTGGATCAGATTGAAATCTAGCACACAAGCATACACTGAACATTATGTCAGGTCTGCTTGCTGTTAGATATAATAATGATCCAATCATTCCTCTATACAAAGTTTGATTCACTGGTTCTTTCTTCTCATCTTTATTTAAAGATGCAGAGGGATGCATTGGAGTTGACATGGGTTTGCAATCATGTAAGCTAAACTTCTTAAGCATTTCCTTTGTATATTTTTCTTGATGGATCCATATATAATCAAAATCTTGCTTGATCTGAAGTCCTAAGAAAAATTTTCGTTCACCCATTAAACTCATCTCAAACTCTGATTGCATTAACTCTGAAAACTCCTTGCATAATGAAGAGTCAGTTGAACCAAAGATAATGTCATCAACATATATCTGAACAAGTATAAGATCTTTGTTAGACTGTTTTCTAAAAAGAGTTGTGTCCACTTTTCCTCTTTCAAAGCCATTCGAGATTAGAAAACTGCTCAATCTGTCATACCAAGCTCTTGGGGCTTGTTTCAGACCATAGAGAGCCTTTTTGAGTTTGAAAACATGTTCAGGAAAAGCAATATCTTCAAAACCAGGGGGTTGTCTGACAAAGACTTCTTCTTCAATGAGACCATTGAGGAAGGCACTTTTAACATCCATTTGATATAGCTTGATGCCATTATTTACAGCATAAGATAAAAGAATTCTAATTGCTTCTAACCTGGCCACTGGGGCAATGGTTTCAGTGAAATCAATACCTTCTTGCTGGTTGTATCCTTGAGCAACTAATCTTGCCTTGTTTCTCACTACCTTGCCTTCTTCAGACATCTTGTTTCTGAACACCCATTTGGTTCCAATAATAGTTTTCCCATGGGGTTTAGGAACAAGGGTCCAGACATCACTCCTAGCAAAATGATTCAGCTCTTCTTGCATGGCTAGGATCCACCCTTCATCATGCAGAGCTTCATCAATGTTCCTTGGCTCTATTTCAGACAGGAGAGCAAGAGAATTCAGATTCTTGAATTTTGATATTGTCTTAACTCCTTCTGAAGTGCTGCCAATGATTTGATCTTTAGGATGATATGATTTGTATTTCCAATCAGGTTTTTGAGGAGGTATCACATCTGATTGTTCTGTCTGAGACTCAACATTTGTCTGAAGAGGTTCAGTAACAGTAGGTACTTCAGATAGCTGCTCATCCTTTAAGCTGTTGTAGTCATTCAGCTCCATTCCTGCAAAATCATCCTCTAGATCTGATAGTTCCCTATCAGTCTCTTTGTTATCATTGAATTTAACATGAATAGTTTCTTCAACAGTTAAAGTTCTAGAGTTATATACTCTATAGGCTTTAGATGTTTCAGAATATCCAATGAAGAATCCTTTATCAGACTTTGCATCAAATTTTCCAAGATCATCCTTGGTGTTGAGTACAAAACATTCACATCCAAAGGTGTGGAAATATGATATGTTGGGTTTCCTTCCTTTCCACAGTTCATAGGGAGTCTTTTTCAGAATTGGTCTTACCAATATTCTGTTTTGAAGGTAACATGTTGTGCTAACAGCTTCTGCCTAGAAGGATCTTGGTAAGCTGCATGAGTTGAGCATGGTCCTTGCCATCTCTTGCAAACTTCTGTTATTTCTCTCAACAACCCTATTCTGTTGAGGTGTTCTAGCCACAGAGAAATTGTGTGAGATCCCATTCTCATCACAGAACATTTGAAAGTTTGCATTTTCAAATTCTCCACCATGATCACTTCTGATAACAGAAATACATAATCCTTTCTCATTCTGTACCTTCTTGCAGAATATTGTGAAGTTCCTAAATGTCTCATCCTTGCTTCTTAGGAATAACACCCATGTAAATCTAGAATAGTCATCAATAATGACCAACCCATATTTCTTACCACTAAGACTTTCCGTTCTAATAGGACCAAACAAGTCAATGTGCAAAAGTTCTAGTGGTCTGCTAGTTGAAACAACATCCTTACTCTTAAAAGAGTGTCTTGTTTATTTCCCTTTCAGACAACTTTCACATAAAATGTCAGATTTGTATGAAAGATTGGGAAATCTTTTAACAAGATTGTGTTTTGCCAATCTTGAGATTAATCTCAAGCTAGCATGCCCAAGTCTTTGATGCCAAATCTGTTTTTCATTTTCAACAGAAATGAAACATTTTACATTTTGACTTGCTAGATCCTCTAGATCAATTTTGTACACATTGTTGTGTCTCTTAGCAGTAAAGAGGGTTTGCTCAGAGGAGTCTTTGACTATGCATCCTTCCTTAGTAAAAGATACCACATAACCGCTGTCACATAATTGACTTATGCTCAGTAAATTATGCTGTAGTCCCTCCACTAGGAGTACATTTTTAATAAGAGATGAAGGAGATATACCTACAGTCCCTATTCCAATGATCTTCCTTTGCTGATTTCCACCAAAGGTGACCACTCCACCAGCTCTAGGTCTAAGGTTTTGGAACAAAGACCTTTCTCCTGTCATGTGTCGTGAGCACCCACTGTCCAGGTACCATTTGTGGGGTCTCCTTTATCCTGTTAAACACATCTGCAACAAGAATAATTAAGTTTTTAGGTACCCATATTCTTTTGGGTCCTTTCTTGTTAGCTTTGGGCCTTGTTTTTCTCTTGTGTTTGCACTGAGCCATATTGTGTCTAGGCTTACCACAGTGAGAACACCCAGTAACCTTCTTTTTGCCTTTAGAAAAATTTAAGACAGTAGGAGGTTCTGACATATTATGATCACAAAAGCCTAGTCCACTTTTTTCAAGGGAATGCCTTTGATTTCCAATCATTATATTCCGATTTTTTGTTCCTTTGACAAATTTGGCCAGATCTTTTGTCAGTTCCTCAACCTGCTTCTGAAGTTTCTCATTCTCTTCAGACATAGCTTGTGAACTGCAGTTTTTAGTCTCAAGAATTTTTTCTTTGAGCATAATATGTTCTATCTCAAGTGCCTCATATTTGTTACACATTTCTGTGTGGGCTTTGGATAGATTCTTATACTCTTGGAAAAGTTCTTGAGAACTTTCCACCAGATCATCATACATTTCTTGTAGAGTAAGAGGAAATACCTCAGCTTCAGAGCTGTCTGAAGATGGTAGACTAGCCATGAGACACAAATTTGCCTCTTCTGAAGTGTCTTCCTATTCTTCTGAGGTTGATTCATCAAGGTCTTCCCATGTTTCCATAAGACCTTTCTTCTTTTTGAAAAACTTCTTCTTCTTGAAGTTGTTTTTCTTCAGTCTTGGGCAATCAGTCTTCATATGCCCTGGTTGCTTACATTCAAAGCAAATAATTTTATCATTGTTAGACTCTTTACCTGATTTGGATGATGAAGGTTGGTTCTTTCTGAACTTTCCTCTGTTCTGCAACATTCTCTTGATCTTTCTGCTTAAAAGAGCAAGATCATTGTCATCTTCTAAGCTATCTTCAGAATCTTCATCTGCTTCTGAAGTTTCCTCAACTTGCATAGCCTTCACGCTGCCATGCCTAGACTGTTTGGTCTTGGAGTTTAGAGCAAGAGACTTCTTCTTGTTATCATCTTCTCCAAGCTCAAGTTCATGGACTTTGAGAGATCCCAACAGTTCTTCCATTCTCAGAGAGTTCAAATCTCTTGCCTCTTGAATGGCAGTGACTTTGGGTCTCTAGGACTTAGGTAGATTTCTTAGAATCTTCCTGTTGTTGTCTCCAGATTCATAGGTTCTTCCTAAGGACCTGAGTCCATTGGTTATGGTCTAAAACCTCCCAAACATTTGGTCAATGGTTTCAGTTTCTTCCATCTTAAACATCTCATACTGATGTATAAGCATGCTGATTTTGGATTGCTTGACAGTTTCAGTCCCTTCATGGGCTGCTGCAAGAGTATCCCAGATCTCCTTGGCAGAAGTGCATCTGTGGACCTTCTCATATTCTGATTTATTCAGGGAACATATCAGATAGAGTTTGGCTTTAGCGTTCATCTGGACTCTAGTCTTCTGCTCCAAGGTCCATTCAGTCTTAGGTATAGGCACACCATTTTGCATAGGCACATAGTTTCCATTAGTGACCACATCCCAAACATCAATATTGTTGCTCTCAATAAACAACTTCATACGATCTCTCCAGTAGTGGTAATCCACTCCATTGAATGCTGGGGGTCTTGTGATAGAGGCTCCTTCTGTGATGTATTGCCTGTTGCTGTTAGAAGCTTCCATTTGGATCTTTCAGTCCTCAAACACTTGTTAGGTGCTTTAACCCTGAGTAGAGCTCTGATACCAACTGTAGGAACACAGGGAAACACTAGAAGGGGGGCTGAATAGTGTTTCTAAATATTTTAGAAAGCTTTTCGCAAACAGGTACTAAAAACACGATTTCAGACAGGCTTTTAAGGGGCTGTCTGAAGTTTTCAGACGACTTGTAAAAACTAATTTTAAAATATGTTTTGTACCTTTATAAAATATCAGATTAAATATTCTGACCCCTTGATTAGTATAAAAAGAATTGATAAGAGATGAGGGTAGGAAAACTTAGCCAAGGAATTTATCCTGGTTCACTCACTACCACTGTGAGCTACGTCCAGTCCCAATGCCAACAAGCAATTGGATTTTCTCTTAATCTATCAAGATTACAAGTATTCTTTTTACAGACAAGCCTCTTCAGGCTCTACAACCAAGTATTCTTTTACAGACAAGCCTCTCCAGGCTCAACAACCAAGTATTCTTTTATAGACAAGCCTCTCCACGCTCAAACCAACAAGTATTCTTTTACAGACAAGCCTCTCCAAGCTCAAACCAACAAGTATTCTTTTTCAGACAAGCCTCTCCAGGCTCAAACCAACAAGTATTCTTTTACAGACAAGCCTCTCCAGGCTCAAACCAACAAGTATTCTTTTACAGACAAGCCTCTCCAGGCTCAAACCAACAAGTATTCTTTTTCAGACAAGCCTCTCCAGGCTCAACAACCAAGTACAGAGAAGATAAAATGCTTAAGCTTACAAACTATATCAGTCTTAAAGCTTAAACAATTACAGATGTACAGAAAAACTGAGGTATGCTTAGGATATTACAATATGTGTACAAAGATAAATATTATCAGAGTTGTTGCAGCGAAAAACTTGCAGAGTTTTTGTTCTTTTTCATAAAAATTCTTCTCTCCTCTTCTCTTCTCTTCTCTTCTCCTGGATGGTCTTCAAAGGAGGGGTATTTATACCCAATCTTCAATCCGTTGAAATACCACCGTTTAGAGATAGCATTAAATGCTATTTAATCCGTTGTGAGACATGCTTCTGAGAGTTATGATAATTCTGACAAAGTACAACGTTGGTGCTGCTATAAAGCTGCCACCGTTGTTGCTGCAATTTCTGCGTTGCAGAGATTTCCTCAGTGGTGTATGAAATTCAAAAACACCAAGAAAGGTCTCTGTGTTCCTTGCTATAAACGTGTTTAAAAAGGTACGTGCAGCAGAGGTTCAGAAAAGTCTTCACAAACTTCAGCAGAGAGTGCCACGTCATAAATGAGACTTCAGACGACACTGATACTTCAGACGAGTTGAACTACTTCAGACAACTTCAACTCTTCATACGAGTTCTGCTTCTTCAGACAGCTTCAACACTTAGTCTTTTTATGTAGGCTCATAGTGACTCTTGCTGAAATCATAGATAAAATATTAAAGCATATGTGTATCTATTATAAATACTTTAAGTCAAATTTGTCAACCATTAAAACTTAGGAATCTAGTTGTCTTAAAACATCATAATCAACCTTATGATATTTCTGAGACTCAACAAGAATTGCTTGAGAGAGCTCTGGGAAGCTTAAGACCCAGTTCATGATGATGTCTAGAATGATTCAGACTGTGTTTCACTGTTTATGTCAATACGTGTTTCCGATTTTAATCCATTAAGTTTTGATTGTTATCATTCTATGTGCTCTCGTTGCTGAACATCAATCTTAATTGCTATCTGTCTGTTGCTTACCCTTTTTTATTGATGCTAAAAGGGGGAGCAGTAATATGATGTGGTTGGTAGTTATGCAGTATGCAGTATTTACTATGGCACTACTAACAAAATCTGAAATCAATGCAGCAAGTACTTCAGAAAATGTTTCAAAACTAGAAAGAATGAAAGGATGTTCATAAGGAGAATATTTCAGAAGGAATATGATCATCTCAGATGAAATATTTGTTTAAGGGGGAGAATTTTTTCAACTAAAACCTTTTTCAGATTTTATCATATTTTATATTTGTCATCATAAAAAAGGGGGAGATTGTTGAGTCTCAAAGGATTAAATATATGAAATTAAAAATATTTTGAGTCTCACTCTCTTAAGTTTTAATGAACAACAAATATAAAATATAAAAGGCATTTATATGATACTATGCTCTCACAGGATGTTGCACTGTTTCAGATCATATTATCTGTGTAAAAGATCATCTGAAAGATCAACTTCATTTGAAGAGTGTTTATCATCTGAAGATTTGAAGATCATCTGAAGCACTCCTTGCATCTGAAGGCTAAAGGTATCAAGTTTAAGGTTTGACCCTTGAAGACGTTACTATGTAAGAAGAATGTTCATCCCAATGGTCTAACCCTTTTTCAGCATAAGAATCAAAGCTGCTTTCTCTCCTCGTTCAAATGTTTAGCATTTTTAAGGAAAGTCTGCAAAGCTGTTGTACCTGCTCAAAAGCATTGTGTGCACAGACCTGCTGCACCTAAGACTGCTCAGAACGTGTTGGACAGAGTGTGTCTCAACGTATCCTGAAGCATTTAATGCTATTTGACAACGGGCAACATTTTTTCTCGAAGACTATAAATATGCCCATGCAGATTGAAGAGAAGTGAAGAAAAGTTATCAAAGAAATCTTACTTTGTGTAAACGCTGCAAAAATACTCTGATATTTTCTTTACATTTGCTTATTTGCTTATCCTGAGTAAATCTCAATTACTTGTACACTTCTTATAAGTTCAATCTATCATCCGAAGATAGTTGATTGAACTTTATCTGTTTTTATCTTAAAACAGTTTGGGTTACAAGCCTGGAGAGGCTTATTGTCTAAAAGAATACTTGGGTTACACTTGGATAAATGTCTGAGAGCCTGGAGAGGCTTGGTGAAAGAAACAACACTTGTGGTAGAGCTTGAAGAGGCTTGGTGGAAGAAACAATACTTGTGGTAGAGCCTGAAGAGGCTTGATAGAAAAGAATACTTGTAATCTTGCAAGATTAGTGGAAATCCAGTGGTGGTTTTCCCTGGGGCTGGACGTAGCTCACAAGTGGTAGTGAGTGAACCAGGATAAATTCTTTGCTGAGTTTTCTTTTCCTCAAACTCTTTCAATTCAGTTTTTAAACTAACAAAGGGGTTTTGAAAAGTTTTCAAGAGCAAAAATCTTAACATCAAACAAAACTATTTATCAAAACTGTCTTTGTGTCTGAACCAAGGTTCAGAAGGTAGTAACTAACTTCAGACGATCTTTCATCATCTGAAGTTTTTACAGAAACTTTTTAAAGTATTTTCTAAATCAAAAGGTTTCCATTGAAACACTATTCAACCCCCTCCTAGTGTTTCCCTGTTTTTCTTACAAAGTGGACCTAGTCCCACTCGTCCGAGCCTTGTTCAACATATCCCAAAGGCGTCAAGCAATCCTCTGCTCGTACACCTTCTTAATTCGGGCCTCATCCTCAGGGGCCCAAGTAACTCTGCTATGTAAAAGAAAAAACATTTAGGGTTAGTCATTTGAAAATATCATAACAAGTTAAAAAAATAATGTAAAATGAAAACATTTTACCGTGAACTCCTCCCACCATTAGTCCCTCACATCCTTCAAGGTGACCTCCCACAAATAGTGAGGACCCCGAAATTGTGAGCGGACCGCATGACCAATGGCTGCGATAGGGGGTTTGTTAGGCACCTAACTGCAAAATAAATAATTTCAATGTTAACACCACAACTTATAAAAATTCAAAATACTAAAGTAAAAAATTGTAGAAACTCACCCTTTACCATAAGGCCGGATGATAACCCTACCGTGAGGGTCCCGCTCATGATTGGCGCTGGAGCTAGCACCCCGGTGTGGAGGCTGCTGTACATCAGGCTCCTCGTAAGCCTCCACATCAATGTCAGTCTGGGGGTCGCCCTCACCCTTCAAATCGAAAATATGTGGCGGGCCATCCTCTGGAAACTGATGACCTACCTTGTGGGGAACCTGCTGATATCCTGGAGTAAGGATGAACCTCATATGCTCCAGAAGGCTCCAACTGATGTAGCAGGTTGGGAAACCTCCAGGGGTGGCCACCACGTCCGGTGCAGGGACGGATGACACAAGTTGCTCTGGCAGCTGCTCAGGGAGAGAGGGTTGGTTCTATGATCTCGACGTAAGCGAGCTGTCTGTGCAGCAAGCTTTCCCGGAGGGATGGACCTCTCTCTAATCGGTGGGACCTTCTGTCCACCTCTATCACGCATACGCGATATATTTACCTAATTTTAATAAGGTTAAATTAAATATTAAAAATCATACCCATAAAATTACTTATTACTAGTAATTACTAATTAATTACTACTAATAATTGCTAATAATTTATTTGTGAATAATTAATTACTAAATAATTACTAATTACTAATAATTACTAAATAACTACCTATATACTTAAATACATTTATAAATAATTTTACTAATTATATACATAATTAAAACTAAATCCAATTATTTATATACATAATTAAAACTAATTCTAATAATTATATAAATAATTAAAACTAATTAAAACTATATCATAAACCCTAAAACTAATATTATAACCAATTAAATAAATAATTATAACTAATTATATAAATAATTAAAACTGTAAAACTTACCTGGTTGTTGGCAAAGGAGGCTGGATGGCGGTGGGCGGCGATGGGACGGTAGATATTGAAGATTAAATGTTGGAATGAGGGCGGGGCGCAACGGAGGGAGAAGGAGATGTTGGGGGCGCAACGAAGGGGGAGTGAGAGTGAGGGAGATGGCGGTGCAGGGGAGGCAGAGGAGGAAGGAGACAGAGGCAATGGAGGAGGAGGGAGAGGGAGAAAGAAATGAGGAAGAAGAACAAGAAGAGAGGAGGGGCAAAGGGTTTTGTGCTCGTAAGTTTCAAACTTAGCATCACTACGACCGTCGCTATGTTAAAAATTTTCTCTGACACGCCATTTTTAATTTTTAATTGAAAACGTAACGTTTATTTTTTTTAATTTTCAGAAAAAAAAATAGATTTTTTAGCTTAGCGACAGCCTGGTCGCCACAGAGTATTAATTGCACAGTTGTGCGTTGAGCTGGGCATTTAATACTATAGCGATGACGTAGCGACAGCTAGGCCGTCGTTAGTAGCGACAGTTGTAACACCCGTGTTTTTACCGTTTTGTCGTATTATGTGTTTTATTAAATTTTGAGTGATTAAAAATTATTTTTAATCATCAAAATTTATATTTTTGAGTTTAGGAATAAATTTCCTATTTTTCTAGAATTTCCAGGAATTTTTGGAATTTTTCTGTGAAAAATCACCTTTTTTGCCCCTCTTGTCTCTTGAACCGGGCTCGAATACTCTTGCTCCGGGCCAGAAAATTTGCACAACCCTTCCTTTCCACCTTCTAGAAACCGTGCATGTGTGTGTGTATTGCATGGGAGACACTTGTCTCTTCCTTTCTTCCTTCCAAGCCAAGTGTAAAACGTAGGAAATTATTGCATTAAACATTAAAGCATTTATTTCTTTTTCTCTTTCACACATGCAAGCCTTGGTCATTCTCTCATTTCTCTCTTTCTCTTCCTCTTGAAGCCGTGAACTCTCTCTCTCTTCTCTCAAATCCTCCATTTTTCTCCAAACACTTTCAAGCCTAAGGTTCCATCTTTGAACCCTAAGCTTAAACACTAAGCCTTCTAGCCTTGCAAAGCTCTTGTTGGTGACTCAAAGGAGGGATTTTTGGGCTGTTTTATGAGCTGTTTCTACACCTCATTCTTGAGGAAATTTCTTAAGTAAGGGGGGGAGAACTTGAACTCTAGTAGGATTGGTGACTAGAGTCAAGGATTACCCTTGATCCTTGTCTTGATCATCACTTTCCCTTTGAAAAATCACTTTTTGGAACCTCTTTTTGGAGTGAAATGTTTCGGATTTCTTGAGCTGGGTTGTATGTGTGTTTTAGAATTTATTTTGATGCTTGAAAAGTGCTTGGATTGTGATTGTTGATGCATGCAAGCCAAGGAAACAAATTTTTTGAAAAATTTCTCCTTTTTCCCCTAAAAGCTCTCGGCTTTGAGGGATATTTTGGGTTGCATGTGTTTCAAAATTATTTTGATGCTTGGAATGTGTTTATATGTTGAATTTAAAAGCATGCATGAAGTTGTTTGAGTTTATGAAATTGTTTGGATGTTTGATCCTTGAAAATGGTGCTTATGGGCTTGAAATAAAGTTATGAACTTGAGTATGTTCATGGATGATTTTGGATGAATTAGTATGATATTGTTGTTTATAATGCTTGTTGATGATTGTGTTGAATTTTAGTAAAGTTTGGATGTTGTGGAAAAATTGGAGTTTTGATGAACATTCAAGGTGTTCTTGATGTGAAGTCTATTAATCAGTTTGAGCATTCAAACTTGACTCAAAGACTTAATATCCTGTAGTTTTAATGATTAACAAATAAGATTATATAAACAGATTCTACTGAGAAAGGTATTGGTTTGTTGATTGTGTTTCAGGATGAAATAATAATCAAAAGATTAGGATCAGAAGAACAAATGCAGGATCAAATATAAAGAAGTAGTCTGAAGAATGCAACTCGTCTGAAGTACGCAAAACTGTCTGAAGACGTGAAGACCATATGAAGACAACATAAAGCAGTCTGAAGAAAAGAAGCTGTCTGAAGCAAGGAAGCCTTCTGAAGAAAAGAAGCTGTCTGAAGCAAAGAAGCCTTCTGAAGAAACGAAGTTGTCTGAAGAAGCAGGACTCGTCTGAAGAGTTGGAGCTGTCTGAAGTAGTTCAGCCCGTCTGAAGTATCAGTGTTGTCTGAAGTCTCACTTATGACGTGGCACCCTATGCTGAAGTTTGTGAAGACTTTTCTGAACCTCTGCTGCACGTACCTTTTTCAAACACGTTTATGGCAAGAAATATAGAGACCTTTCCTGGTGATTTTGAATTTCATACACCACTGAGGAAATCTCTGCAACGCAGAAATTGCAGCAACAACGATGGCAGCTTTATAGCAGCACCAACGTTGTACTCTGTCAAAATTATGAAGACACCCAGAAGCGTGTCTCACGATGGATTGAATAGCATTCAATGCTTTCTCTAAAGGGTGGTATCACAACGGAAATATCATCATCACCAATTCAAAAGAAAGCACAAGAAAAGCTCAGGAGACTAAGCAGAAGCAACAAAGAGAAATGTTTGAATAACATATTTTAATTCAAACATACTTTATCATCTGCAAGAAACAACCATTGAAAAGACACCTCACTCAAAGAAGAAAGGAGAAATGGAGTCAGGAAGCAAACAGAAAAGGAGCTTATACAAAATAAGCAAGAGGACAAATCCAACGGATACCTCCTCATATACACTCCTAAGAAAAGCAGAGAAAATCAGAAGTCAGCTCAAGAAAAGTAAAAGGATATCAAGAGAGAAAACATGCAAAACAATATCAAGAAAATTTCTCTAAAGAGCTCATCTACAGAAGTGTCAGAACAAGACTGTCTGAACACATATCTGCTAAAGAAGAAGCAACCGTTTGAGACACTATTACATAACGGCTATATGAGCCACATCATCAACATCTCAACGGTATTATGAATCATCTTCAAACGGCTATATTCCAACAGAACATATAAATAGCCTCAAGGAAGAATTTGAAGAAGTTGAACTCATTCACTTGGTTCAATCAGTTGATCAAGATGCATCAGAAAATCCTATCAGTGTTGACCACACTTACTTGAATCAACTATGCTAGTCAGAATTGTAATTTTTCAGTTGAACAAGCTATCAGGCTGTGCTTAATCTCATATGAACCAAGAATGGTTTGTAGCTGCAAGTATGCCTTGGTTTTTTTCCAATGATACGGGTGAGAATGTAGCCCATGGAAACCAATGGATGGAGAACAAGGCTGGAGCTTAAAGTCAGTATCTACCTAGCCAATTCTCAGAGGATGTTATTCCTCATATCAGAGACAGGAATTGTACTTAAACTTATATACTTGTATCACTGTCTTACCCTTGTACTTAGATTTATCCATTGTATCCTGAGTAGTACTCAGTTAACCTCTAGTACAGGAAAAGATTAAGTTTATGTTTCGTGGAAACTTAAACTTAGTTTAATCTAAAAACACTTTATGTGTTTGAGAGCCTGGAGAGGCTTGGTGGAAGAAAGAATACTCTACACTTGAATAAGTGTCAGAGAGCCTGCAGAGGCTTGGTGGAAGAAAGAATACTGAGTTGCAAAGCCTGGAGAGGCTAGACTGAAAAAGAATACTGCATATGTTGCTTGGAGAGGCAGTTGAAAACAAAATAACACTTGTGTTGGCCTGAAGAGGCCGTGAACAATACTTGTATCTGTGGATTCAGATAGTGGAAAATCCAGTGGTGGTTTGCCTCTGGGACTGGATCTAGCCCACGGGTTTGTGGGTGAACCAGGATAAATTCCTTGCCTAAGTTCTCTTACCCTTATCTCTTATCAACTTTTTTTTATACTAATCAAGGGGTCAGAATAATTAAATCTGATATTTTTGAAGGCACAAACCATCTTTTAAAAATAGTTTTTACAAGTCGTCTGAAAACTTCAGACAGCCCCGTAAACGTCTGTCTGAAGTCTATATGCCTAAATTCTCTTTTCTTTAATCTCTTTATTTCCAATTTTCATATTTATGTTGGAGTTTGAAAGTATTTTCTATAATAAACTTAATACAAATATTTCAATAAAATGACCTTTCATATATATAAAACATGAGATGGCTCTTATATCTTTGAAGCTTTACAAAGAATGTTCCTTGAAGAACTTCTGAAATATATTCTCTGAAGCAAGTCTGAAAGAGATCAGTTCAGAAATCAGGAACAAACTTCAGAGAACTTCTAGTTGTTTGAAGTATTTCAGAAACCGTTCTGAAAATACTCCTTGTAATAATCTTCAGAAGACACTTTAAGAAACCTCTGTTTAAAAACAATCTTAAGCTTTAGAAGAAACACTATTTTTCTTATCTTCCGCATGTTTCAACTACCTCTGATCTTAAGACTTGTTCTTAACGGTGCTCATCTTCATGATTTAAATTAAAGATTTCCAAAAACTATCAAAAAGTTTGAAACACTATTCAACCCCCCCTTCTAGTGTTTCCTGTGGTTCTAACAATTGGTATTAGAGCTCACCTTCGGGTTGAGCATCTAACAAATGCAGAAGGAGTAGATCCTCAGAAGATGGAAATCTCACCAAGCTGAAGCAACTCTGAAGAATTATAATTAGAAAATAAAATCACTTTCTTAAAACTCATTACTCATACAAGGCATCTTCCAGAAGGATATAGCTGGAAAAGGAAAGTGTATCTATCTCTAGATCACAACCGGGTAACACCTTTCCTATCCTTGTCTAAATCTAAGTTTAAATATAATTGTTTATTTGTTGAATGTTTTTGTTTTATCGAAATTACCATTACATAAGAGTACTTGTGTGAAAATAAATTATTGTATAATAAATGTCCTACATATGTATACGTATTACTTGTTTTGTGTGTAAATTATCTGCATTGTATGTGTATAATTATTTTAGTAAATGAAGAGTCATGTATGTGTATCATGATTATCATTAAATATGATACGGCGCAACGAGGATCAATGTATCATCAACCGGTTTCTCATAACTGGCACGATGCACAACTCTCAATAACTGCTTGGTGCATGTAACCGTTATTCTTCATTGAACGAAGCAATGCTTGATTGCCTATTTAAGAATTGGAAGGTCATCATAGGAACTACACTTCAATCAACCTATCCTCAAAAGCCAGAACTCTTCAAGCACCATAATCCCCTTAGATCAATCATACTCAATGGCCAACATGTCTGCATCATCAAATAACCCAAACCATCCTATGTCTGATAAGAGAATTATACCTTCTAAGTTGGTCAATCTCTCTGATTTGATGAGGCAGATTATAAAATCTCAGAGTATTTTGATTCAGTAGGGTGGACTCCCTTCTTCAGCAACATTTCCTCTCCATGGCATGAGAAGAGTGTAATGGAGTTCTGGGAAAACATCAAAGTCATATCTGAACCTAACAGAACTGGGATTGTAACTAAAGTAATGGGAAGGTCACTGTTTGTGAATACCAAACTTATTGCTGAAGTCATAGGTGTTCCAAACTCAGGAGAACTCTATTTCCAAAAATGGGAATCTATGCATGGTGGAACTCCTGTCCTTGATCAATATCTGTTTGGAAAACCAAGACTTGGTCCCTTCAGACCTTCTCAACTCCTTAGCACACCTAGAGCCCTTCTTGCTATGTTAAACTGCTGTATTCTTCCCAAAGGAAGAAACAACTTAATAATAACCATGATGGAGAGGTTTGTTTTGGGACTCCTGCTGTCAAAGAAGAAAGTCAATCTCCCTTGGATACTGATGTATCAGATGATGTTCAGAGATGAGATGGGAAATGAGAAGTTCTTTCTCCACAATACCCTAATTATGAAAATTCTCCGGTACAAGAACTTTCCTATGGAAAGTCTCTATGACCAGCCATCTCCTGACTTCTTCACTTCGGTTGAATATGCTGAGTTAGACCGGACTCTTATGGAAAGAGAAGAAGCTCCTGAAAACCAAGTGGTCATTCCTTCTCTCTCTGCTCCACACACTGAAGAAGGAACTGAAGATGTTCATCTGAAGTTTCATAAAAGGAAATGGATGACGTTTGGTGCACCCTATGAGAGATGACAAGATGATTAGGTTTGCTAAGAGGCTAAAAGCAGCAAAGAAAGAGCCTCAAAAGCTTAAGGCTGAAATGGTTAATAGTAAAACAAGTAGAGATAATAGCCTACTTAATGATCAATAAGGAACTTGTGCTTGGCTTCAGAATCATTGTGTCCATTTTTTTGTTTTTTTATGTCCCTTATAATATAAATACTTTTACTTTGTTTGATTTCGTTACCCTCTAGTTGTTCATATGTGTCTCTATTTGTGCATAGTTGGTCATATTCGTAACATAAGATAGTTGATTACTGGAATTAAAACCATAAACCTAAATCATTTGTTTTAATGATAAATCAATCCTTTAAATTATAATCAGGAATTTAAGACAATTGATATAATGATTAAATATCAGAAGCTACTGTAAAGAATGCTGAAGGGATAGTCACATAAATCCAACCCAATCGAAGAAAGCATCAAGAAAATTCAGAAGAAGAAAGTTTTCAGAAAAGGAAATGCATTTCTCAAAACACTAAACAATAAAAGTTGTGAGTTATATCTCTCTCTCCTTCACATTTTTTTAAAAAAATTACTAAATTCTTTGATAAGATTTAAAACGGGGAGGGTTTCATGCATCCGTACCGTCACAAATCTTGAGAAAGCAAAGGTCACGTCTTTTCACTTGTCTGTCAATCAATGCACTCTTCCCCAAAGAGACGTTGTCAGCGTCTTTATTAATATCTCTTAAGTGCCTTGTGAGTATATAAATACCCCACTAAATCTTTATCTTCAGAATATCTGCTCGCTTCATCTCGATCTTCAAAGTCTCTCTAAGAAACCATCAAAAGTCTTCTCTTTTTCATTTCTAGAAATGTCTTCCTCTCTGTCCATTTTTCAAACGCAAACTGTAGACTTTCCCTATCTCTCTATAGATGGTCCTAATGTAACTGCTTATTTTGAAGCCGCCGGATGGTTGCCCTTCTTTGAAGCCATTGATAGTCAATGGCATGAAGAAAGTGTGTACCAATTCTGGAACACATTATCTCTGGAAAACTCAGCAGAAGAAACTTGCCTCAAAGCCCAAGTAATGAATCAAAAGGTGATTGTGACTACAGATATTCTTGAAAAAGCTCTAGGAGTAAAAGCAGAAGGGGAACTGTTCTCAACAGGCTGGAATGACCTACATCGTTGTACTGAAGAATCTAACCATCTGATCTACAACAGGCGAGGAATGAAAGTTATCCCCAAAGTTCTCTTCAACATTCTAAAATATTGTGTGATCCCGCAAATTGAGGATAACCACAACCTTGAGATGGAAAGGTTCTGTGTTATCAATCTTCTGCAAAAGAAGAAGATTAATCTTCCATGGATCATTCTATTCGATATGGCAGGAAGAAAACTGGGAGACTCTACTATTCTACCTCACAATACTGTGATCATGAAGATTCTTATGGTAAACAATGTGGTCATTGATCATCTGTATAATCACAGAAACCCAGGTCTTCTTAAGGACAATCATCGGAACACAGAGAAAACTAATGACATCTCTGAGGTTCTAAGACTAAGAAAGGAGAACGCTCAACTTCGGCGCAAGTTAAAGGAGATAAGGAGAACTGTGTTCAACCTCACAGGCGATCTAGGAGTTTAAAGAAGTCAAAAGGAGAAAAGATCCTTTGATATCTTTGCTTATCAATCTCTGTCAATTTTTTTTCCCTCTTGTCTGTCTTTATGTCTTTGCCTATCTGTTGCTAATCTTAGATATCATTTCTCTTTAGATGCTGTAACCTTGGTTGATTTCTTCTTCAGTCGCTATATATTATGTTTATCTTTTTAAATCAGCTTTAAGACATTACCCTGTCTATTACAAGATACATAGGAAAGTTAATAGGGACAAAAATATAACTGATAAAGTAACAAAAATAACAAAAGGAGAAGAAATATAAAATAAATGAACCATTCACTCACAAAACTCAATGAAACCATGAACCTTTTCAATTAATGACAAAAGGGGGAGAAATTTTTAACAACTCACAAAATGATTTAAAAGGGACTAAACAATCAGAATGATTTAATAAGTAAATATTTTATTAGTTTTCAATAACAAACAATAATAATTGGTGTCTAAAAAGACTAACACAATTGGTATCTGAAAGATTAACATCTAGATTCCAAAAGATAAGTTAACCATATCTAATCTTGTTAGAATAATGATAACAATGTGCAACATTTAACAAACTAAAAGAATAAATGTTCTTCTCAGGGGGAGTATTATAGATAGGGGGAGCCTTTTATATTCTTACCCATCTTTCCTTAAAACATTTTGTAAGTTATACATATCTTATTTGTCATCATTAAAAAGGGGGAGATTGTGAAGTCTAATAATCAGTTTGAGCATTCAAACTTGATTCAAAGACTTAATATCCTGTAGTTTTAATGATTAACAAATAAGATTATATAAACAGATTCTACTGAGAAAGGTATTGGTTTGTTGATTATGTTTCAGGATGAAATAATAATCAAAAGATTAGGATCAGAAGAACAAATGCAGGATCAAATATAAAGAAGTAGTCTGAAGAATGCAACTCGTCTGAAGTACGCAAACTGTCTGAAGACGTGAAGACCATATGAAGACAACATAAAGCAGTCTGAAGAAAAGAAGCTGTCTGAAGCAAGGAAGCCTTCTGAAGAAAAGAAGCTGTCTGAAGCAAAGAAGCCTTCTGAAGAAACGAAGTTGTGTGAAGAAGCAGGACTCGTCTGAAGAGTTGGAGCTGTCTGAAGTAGTTCAGCCCGTCTGAAGTATCAGTGCTGTCTGAAGTCTCACTTATGACGTGGCACCCTATGCTGAAGTTTGTGAAGACTTTTCTGAACCTCTGCTGCACGTACCTTTTTCAAACACGTTTATGGCAAGAAATACAGAGACCTTTCCTGGTGATTTTGAAATTCATACACCACTGAGGAAATCTCTGCAACGCAGAAATTGCAGCAACAACGATGGCAGCTTTATAGCAGCACCAACGTTGTACTCTGTCAGAATTATGAAGACACCCAGAAGCGTGTCTCACGATGGATTGAATAGCATTCAATGCTTTCTCTAAAGGGTGGTATCACAACGGAAATATCATCATCACCAATTCAAAAGAAAGCACAAGAAAAGCTCAGGAGACTAAGCAGAAGCAACAAAGAGAAATGTTTGAATAACATATTTTAATTCAAACATACTTTATCATCTGCAAGAAACAACCATTGAAAAAGACACCTCACTCAAAGAAGAAAGGAGAAATGGAGTCAGGAAGCAAACAGAAAAGGAGCTTATACAAAATAAGCAAGAGGACAAATCCAACGGATACCTCCTCATATACACTCCTAAGAAAAGCAGAGAAAATCAGAAGTCAGCTCAAGAAAAGTAAAAGGATATCAAGAGAGAAAACATGCAAAACAATATCAAGAAAATTTCTCTAAAGAGCTCATCTACAGAAGTGTCAGAACAAGACTGTCTGAACACATATCTACTAAAGAAGAAGCAACCGTTTGAGACACTATTACATAACGACTATATGAGCCACATCATCAACATCTCAACGGTATTATGAATCATCTTCAAACGGCTATATTCCAACAGAACATATAAATAGCCTCAAGGAAGAATTTGAAGAAGTTGAACTCATTCACTTGGTTCAATCAGTTGATCAAGATGCATCAGAAAATCCTATCAGTGTTGACCACACTTACTTGAATCAACTATGCTAGTCAGAATTGTAGTTGTTCAGTTGAACAACCTATCAGGCTGTGCTTAATCTCATATGAACCAAGAATGGTTTGTAGCTGCAAGTATGCCTTGGTTTTTTTCCAATGATACGGGTGAGAATGTAGCCCTTGGAAACCAATGGCTGGAGAACAAGGCTGGAGCTTAAAGTCAGTATCTACCTAGCCAATTCTCAGAGGATGTTATTCCTCATATCAGAGACAGGAATTGTACTTAAACTTATATACTTGTATCACTGTCTTACCCTTGTACTTAGATTTATCCATTGTATCCTGAGTAGTACTCAGTTAACCTCTAGTACAGGAAAAGATTAAGTTTATGTTTCGTGGAAACTTAAACTTAGTTTAATCTAAAAACACTTTATGTGTCTGAGAGCCTGGAGAGGCTTGGTGGAAGAAAGAATACTCTACACTTGAATAAGTGTCAGAGAGCCTGCAGAGGCTTGGTGGAAGAAAGAATACTGAGTTGCAAAGCCTGGAGAGGCTAGACTGAGAAAGAATACTGCATATGTTGCTTGGAGAGGCAGTTGAAAACAAAATAACACTTGTGTTGGCCTGAAGAGGCTGTGAACAATACTTGTATCTGTGGATTCAGATAGTGGAAAATCCAGTGGTGGTTTGCCTCTGGGACTGGATGTAGCCCACGGGTTTGTGGGTGAACCAGGATAAATTCCTTGCCTAAGTTCTCTTACCCTTATCTCTTATCAACTTTTTTTTATACTAATCAATGGGTCAGAATAATTAAATCTGATATTTTTGAAGGCACAAACCATCTTTTAAAAATAGTTTTTACAAGTCGTCTGAAAACTTCAGACAGCCCCGTAAACGTCTGTCTGAAGTCTATATGCCTAAATTCTCTTTTCTTTAATCTCTTTATTTCCAGTTATCATATTTATGTTGGAGTTTGAAAAGTATTTTCTATAATAAACTTAATACAAATATTTCAATAAAATGACCTTTCATATATATAAAACATGAGATGGCTCTTATATCTTTTGAAACTTTACAAAGAATGTTCCTTGAAGAACTTCTGAAATATATTCTCTGAAGCAAGTCTGAAAGAGATCAGTTCAGAAATCAGGAACAAACTTCAGAGAACTTCTAGTTGTCTGAAGTATTTCAGAAACCGTTCTGAAAATACTCCTTGTAATAATCTTCAGAAGACACTTTAAGAAACCTCTGTTTAAAACAATCTTAAGCTTTAGAAGAAACACTATTTTTCTTATCTTCCGCATGTTTCAACTACCTCTGATCTTAAGACTTGTTCTTAACGGTGCTCATCTTCATGATTTAAATTAAAGATTTCCAAAAACTATCAAAAAGTTTGAAACTATTCAACCCCCCCCTTCTAGTGTTTCCTGTGGTTCTAACACTTGATGTTCTTGAGTTGTTCTTGATGAAACTCATCAAGAATGTTTTTTGATCTTGAAAAGATCAAGTAAGTGTTGGAAAACATGTTTATGGGTTTTGGTGGTCCAAAAGGACTAAGGAGCAATTTTACAAACAAAAGGGTTAAAGTGCAAATAAGGAAAAGCTTTTAAAATAATAAAAGAACTAAATTCGGATTTTTAATTTAACCCAACTAAAAGTCAACCCAAAAGTCAATGTTTTGAGTTGTCATGAGTAAAAATGAATTTCTAAGAGTTATCAAACCTTTGGGCTTTTGGATTAGGCCCAAAACCTTCAAAAAGGTGAGTCAAGGACTCATTGAAAGTCAACCAAAAATAATTTATGAAATTGGGCTTAGATCAGAGTTGGACTTCAACTCTAATCCAAGTTATTAAAATTAAAACTCAACAATTAATTAGTGGACTTGGCTAATTTAATTATCTAAGTTAATTAACCTAATCTACTTAAGTTAATTAAGTAAAGAATAATTAATTAAGTCTAAATTTAATTAACCTTAATCAAATATAATTAAAAGCTTAATCCAAGATTAAGGAAGAGATTAAGGAATAATTAGTAATTAATTAGGATCTTAAGTCAGGACTAAGACTTAATTAAAGAAGATTAAGACTAATTATAGTTCAGTTAATGAAGACTAATTATAATTAAAGGTTAAACTTAATCTTAATTAGTTATACAAGAGGAATTAGGATAAGCAATGATATCCATAAGACACAATCATAAGTCTTAGTAAAATATAGGACTTAAGTGGACATGATTATTAAGAACATTAGTACAAACAACTATAAAAGATTATAACCAACACCCTCTTCTTACATAAGACTCGAGAAGCTTAGTGAGAGAGTGCGGTTCTAACCCAAGATAGGGTTCTGTTTTCCTTGAAGGAAAGACATTGAATCGGGTCGTACCACGAGTAAGTGGTGACGTTGAATGATTCGATGGGCTTTTCCTGTAGGGATTGTGTATGTTGAGAAAGCATTGTCTGGTTTTCCTTGAAGGAAAGACATTGAATCGGGTCGTACCACAGGTAAGTGGTGACGTTGAATGATTCGATGGGCTTTGCCTGTAAGGATGTATTTGCTTTGAAACCTTGTTGTGTGTCATGCATCATAAGCATTAATGATATTCGAGGTTGAAAACCTTACGACCTATATGGTAGTGACACTTGGTACAGTGTGAAATCGGTTGGGAAGGGTGCAACTGGGTTTTGCAAAGAACGCCAGTGGGTCCTCAAAAGGGACGCCGGCCCTGAGGATAGCCTAGCTCCCGGAAGATCTCAGATGACGTAGATTAGCTCCCTACTGTCAAGATTGGGGAACCCAGCTTAGCTATTCCTGTCGCTCTCATGATTTTCGGGGTCAGTTGAGATTGTCTGGAAGAACGCTTAAATGATTTGGCCAAAATGTATGAGCAATGATCTTTGTACCAATGCTAGTACAGACTCTAACTCCTGATACGTTGTACATATATGGTCGAGCAGTTGCTGTGTGCACTGTGGATGGTGATGTTTCCCCTGGGCCCTCATGCATTGGTTCATATGCATCATGATGATATAAACTGTATTCTTGTTGATTGAATTGTGTGGATATTCCGTGTGTATGATTACTCTAGTTTACTGTGTCTTACATGTTGTGAGTTCATGCGATGTTCTCACCCTTCTTTTCTATCTCGTGTTGCTATGTTTTCCTTGTCATGTCGATAGCTGGTATCAGAGATTTCAGTTATGACATCAATTCATGTGCGACTATGGTGGATGCCGAGGGGCACCTGGCGGGTGACAGACATCCCGCGTAGATGTGAATTAACGGGGGAAGTCCGTGTCGTCATTTTTCACCCCGGACTTCCACTTGTACCCGAGCTGGACTTCGTCGTTCCTGTGACTCTCGAGTTCCCGACACCACCCAACCTCATACGCTACACTACCTTTCGTCCTTCACGTCGTCGCCCCGCTTCTTCTTCTTCGTCGTGATCATCTAGGATGGCTGATATGGTTGGACCGGACTCTCTGAGGTACTCATCTTCCCCTGAAATGACTGATTCTCAGCCTGTGCATCCTGATGCGCAGGGCCACCCTCTCACGAGAGAGCTGGATTTGATTGTGATCGACGACACCTCGGATGAGGAGGAGGCCGCGAGCGGGGATTCAGAGGAGGATCCAGAGGAAGACCCTAAGGAAGAGGAGCCGGAGGAGGATTCTTCTAGCGACGATCCCTCAAAGGATTTCGGGATGATCACTATCGGAGATGCTGGGAGAAGGAGCAGTAGGGTGTTCACTACTGAGTCGGGAGATGACGAGTAGAACTAGTGTAGTTTGAATCTAGGTAGTAGCAGCTCTGATTTAGCGGCCTCTTATTTTGTATTTTGGTCGAGGTCTTGTTTATTTGGTCTACTACCAGAACTCATATTTTGATGTGGATATCTGGATGGCTCGAGAGATACACTATTATTATGTTGTATGTATATATTCATGTTGTTTCCTTTTCTTATGATTGATTTTATAATTGCGTGTATGTGCGGGAGATGATAATCGTCTAGATGTTTTTCGGAAAACGAGTTTCAGATTAAGGAAAGAATATTTCATGAATACTTAAAATGAAAATTTGAGATGTAATAGATTGATGACGACTAAATCCTTTTCAAAAAAAATAATAATAATAATTCCGTGTCTTTTTGACATTTCTAAAAATAGTAAGTTCGACGGTTACGTATTATAATGTGATGTTCTTAGCAGTATAACTAAGGGTGTTGCAACAGTGCATGGTCGTCGCTACGTTTTCGCATCTAAATCAACGCATTCTTGTAGTGTCTCTTCTTCTTCCAAGCTCCAAGAGCAATTTCTCTCACTAGGAACTCTCTCTCTCTATACGAAAAGGATGGAAGAAAAAAATGAAGGGACCCTAACTTAATGTTTTTAAAGCTGACACACGCATTCTTGCTCAAGCTAGCCCTTCTCACTTGACCGAGAATGCTGATGGGATTCTGAATTTTTCATTCTTCTCAAACGAGAAGCCTCTCGCTTGAGCGAGAATACTCCAGAGAGCATCCCCCTCTCTGAAGTAATTTCACTTGAGCGAGACCCTTCTCGCTTGAGAGAAATTCTTCCAAAGAGCACCCACTCTCTGGATGATTCTCGCTTGAGCGAGCCCCTTCTCTCTCAAGCAAAATTCTTCCAGAGAGCACTTCCTAACTCCCCTGTTTATCACTTAAGTGAGAGCTTCCTTGTTCAAGCGAGAAAACCATAACACAAATTTTAAAATTTTTACTAATATGCTCGCTCAAGCGAGCCCTTCTCACTTGAGCGAGGACATCAGAACCCAAAGTCTTGATTTCTCACTTTTACCCCTTTTAATTTAGTTTTTCCTCCTCATTTCTTTATTTTTTTCACAAGACTATTACACTACTCCTTTTCCTTTATAAAAATTGATTTAAATTCTCTGGATGTTATAATTCTACCCCCCTTAAAATAATTTTGTATATAAAATTGGCTAAGAAAAGGATGAAAACCAAGCTTACCTCAAGGGAATAATTCTGGGAACTAAGAGCGGATGTCCTCATCATTCTCCCACGTCGCCTCCTCTGATGTCCGACCCTCCCAAAACATCTTCACCAAGGGGATTGCCTTATTCCTTAAGGTTTTTACACTTCTATCGATAATCCGCCCAGGTCTAGTGGGAACTGTGAGGTCTTCCCTTAATTGTACCGATTCGAAGCTAATGATGTGTGAAGGATCATGGACATGTTTCCTCAGTTGGGAGACATGGAATACGTCATGGACTCAGGACAAATTGGGGGGGGGGGGTAAGGCTATCCTGTAAGCCAGAGGACCAACCCTCTGCAAGATCTGAAATGGGCTAATGAATCTAGGGTTAAGCTTTCTGGCTTTTATGGCTCGTCCAATGCCTGTGACAGCAGTCACTTTTAAAACCACATGGTCCCCTTCCTCAAAATCTAGGTCCTTTCTTCTCTTGTCAGCATAGTTTTTCTGCCAGCTTCCCTAATGACCCTAATATTTTCTGTGGTTTCCTGCACTAACTTCAGCCCTAACAGGGTTATCTCACCCACCTCACACCAACAGAGTAGGGACCTACACTTTTGTTGAAATTCTGGAAAGCGTACCAAAAATCCAACAGTATAATAGTAAGTGAAAGGGTTTGTCGTATCCACAGGGAACGGTTCAATTGTAAATTCTAGTGGTCACAACTATCAAGTGAGAGAATATGGTTGTTGTTTGTGAGAGTTGCAATAGTAAATAAAGAAAACAATAAATTGAGATGGTTGAGCAGGTTACTGGAACTAGGATTGAACTTCGTCTATCGCACCCCTTTTGTATTTGAAATCCAATGATATTTATGAATATGCAATTATAATATCTTAGCACAAATAAAATTTATTTCATAAAAGGTTCCCACAGATATGAAATACTCATAAATAATTCACCCTGGTTCCCACAGTGATAAATTACCCCGGATTAAAGATTAATTTGTAAAAACTATCAAGCCATCCTGGTTCCCACAGTGACAACTTGAGTGTTTTCACCAATTAGAATTCAAGTTTCCTATTCCTAGGCTCCCCCAAACTAGCTATTGATTTCACAAAACCACTTTCCTGTGCGCCCCATAAAACCAACCTATTACTCTGGCACAAAGGCGGAAGCTAAGAGTGTGTTTGGCAAGGTCAATAAGCTAGCCACTAGCTTATTTGACTAGCTTATAAGCTAGTTTGACCAACACAAAAGTGTTTGGTAAGGTACCTCAAAGTAGCTTATTTTAGGAGCTTCTAGCTTATAAGCTACAAACTACTTCACCTAGCTTCTAGCTTCTAGCTTGTAGCTTATTTAATTTTCTTCCATCACTGTCCCTTATATTTTAATACATTTCCCTTATTATCCTTAATTTCTTTTTATCTATTGTTACCTATTTTCAATTTTAGTCACAAAAATCTTTCAATTTCTTTTTACCTATTTAACTATATAATAAGTAATTTAAAAAATTATAAATTAATTAAATTGTTATTTTCTTTTCACTATTTTATGAAATTGTTTTTATATTATACTATTTTTTTCTAAGCAAAGAGAAATATAAATTAAATTAAAAGGGAGTACAAAAGGTACTCCAACACAAAGAAAAACAACCAAAAAATAAAAGAGTACACTTAAAAACATACCCCAACACCCAAAAGGCCAAAACAAAACATACCACCTAAAGTTTACACCCAAGGCAAAAAAACATAATCCAAGTCGTACCAAATTAAACTTGACGAGCTAGGCAAAGTGTCAAAAACAAACCGCTGCATACTAGAAGAATTATATTGTTCCTATATATAGCCAGTCTGATAGTCCATTATAACCTCCGACGCATACAAACCAGAAATATATATTATATTAATTTCACTAATTATTTTAATTTTTAATTAAATATTTTATTACTAAAAGATTTAATAAGAATTTAATTATTTTTTAAAAATCTAAAATTATAATTATATAATAATATAAAAAAAAATTATGTAGTTATGTCTTTTTATGTCATTTTACATTTACTAACTAACTTATCAGCTAGTTCTACCAAACACTTCTAATTCAATAAGCTAGCTTATCAGCTCGGAGCTTATAAGCTAGAAGCTTATCAGCTAACAGTTAGCTTATCAGCTACCAGCTAGCTTATCAGCTAGTTTTGCCAAAGACACCGTAAGCATTAAGAACAGAATAAAAACACCGATATTATAAAAACAGGGATTCATAAATAACCAAAAGAATTCAAATACAATTGGGGATTGAATCGACTACATTCAATCCTATGGGAGAGTTTAGCTACTCATGGTAGCCATTACAAACCAATAGAGAAACTGTCACACTTTTCTCTAGCTCCAGCTTTGCTCCGCCGCCTCCCTTTGATCTATGCAAAAGATCCTTTAAATAGAAGTTGGAAAGCTATCTGAAATCTGGAAGGAATCTTGTTGGAAATCTCATTTGAATTATGTTTCTGTATTCCTGCGCTCAGCACAGATGAAGCGCAGAGATGGGTTTCTGGCAAGCGAACCGAAAATCCAGTAGTATAATAGTAAGAAAAGTATCGTATCCACAGGGAACGGTCAATTTACATAAACTCGTGATCTAATTATCAAGGGAAACAACGAGTTTTGAGAATATTGTTGTGCGAAAAACGTAAATAACAGATTAATAATCAATTGAATTAGAAAGGAAGAGTTAGAGACACTTTACTTGGATTAGGATTGGACTTCATATCATCACACCCTTCGTGCATGTAAAAACTATCTATTATTTTAGGTTTACTCTATAATACTGTAGACAAACTATATTGCTAAGACCCCGAGTTACCAATGGCCTCACACACTCAAAAGGTAATCCATGCGGGCTCTCCCAAGCAATAGACTTACCATTGGCTTATTTTGCTTTCTTTTATTCCGTTTGTAAAAGAACTAGTGATAAACGAGGCCTAAAGTTACAGACCCACCTTTATTAGAGTACTGTCGCTACCCATCACTCATTAGATACATCCTTGCGTCGGATCCTGGATTGACAATCAACTAACCTTTGCTATTGGTAATTTAATAACCATGCCTATCCTGTAGACGCCCTTCATTAGAGTACTCACACAACCCATCAATCACTAGCAACGCCCATGTTTCGGTTCACTGGCTACCGAGTCCTCTTATTCAGTCAGAGAATGAGTTTCTTCAGAATCCGCTCCCCCATCCTCAATCCTAGTCGAAACTAGCCTATAACTCCGGCGCAAGCGCGGAAGTTAGGAATTAAGCACAGAATAAGATTACCAATATTATAGACAGAGAGTTCAGGAAATAATAATAATATAGAGTTTACATACACTTGGGGATAGAATCAATTACATCCAATCCTAATGGAGAGTTAACTACACAAGACCTGCAGCTCCAACTTTCTCTTTTTAATTTTGATCTCTCCCCGAGACTTGTTTTGGTTGATTTGTCTTTCCTTGTTTCCCTTTTCTTGATGAAATCCTTGCATTTATTGAGCATCTTTGATTTATTTGGGAAGGTTGTCTGCAGAATCCTTGTTTGATTGGCAGTGATCTCCTTATTAATTGCCTCAAATTTTCTTCAAATCTTTATTAAATGTCTTTAATTAAACTCAAATCTTGCAAATATCTTCCCTATTTAATGTTATCTTCCCTTCAAATCAAATATTTGAAATATCCTGCAAAAATCAGCAATATTTCTATCAAAATAGCATCAAATTCAAATCTCAGATTAATAAATACAATTTATCTAATATTTAATAAAAAGGGAAACTGGGGCAAAATTACCATTTTATCCTTGATAAGTGAACTTAAAAATGCTCTAATTTATCAACTAATTTTCACTTATCGAAATACCCTCCAACTTAACTTCTTACTTGTCCTCAAACAAGAGACCTCTTTGCAATCAAAACATCAATTCTATTCCCAGTGTATTTCAAATAATTAAAAACAAATTCAAGGAACTTTTCATCATCTCCTTGTTAAGCAGCAGTCACTTTCCAAACATAAGAAAAATTCAGGATCAAGGGATGTTACCAATCCTCTATCAGAATAGAACACAAACATCAGTCAAACTTCTCAAAAATAGCAATTAAAGCAATAAGTGATAAACTAAGGAAATCTCTCATTCTCACGGGTAAGTGTTTCCCTCAATCTTTTTCACCACCGTTGAACAACTCGAATTGATAGTCGTTTCCAACATCTGAACCTGCAAGTAGTTAACATGGATCAAAAGGTCTTTTATTTGGTTGTAATGAGGTTGGGCTATCAAGAAATTATGGTTTTTCTGGATATGCAATGAACAGTTTGAATAGAGAACATCTTGTGATTGTGCTTGGGACTTCTCTCCATTCACCTGGTCATTCTTGAATTGTTACCCTTTTTTCAGCTTGGCCTATTTGTTTGAAGAAGTACTCCCCCCAACTTATTTAGTATCCACATCTTTTTGTGTAGATTTTTTTTTTTGACATAAATAATAACATAGATAATTTATTTGTGGGGGAGTATTCTTCTTTGTGATTTCTTATGCCTGCTCTTTGAATCTCTTTGACCTTTCATTTCACCAACCTCATGTCCCATGTTGTTGTGGTGCACCTTGCTCTCTATCCCAAGTGTTAAGGGACATGATATAATCATTGAGTATGGCTAGGGTGCATCAAGAGAAATATTAAAGGCTCAAATAGGTAATCAATAAATGGAAATATTCAATCAAGGTTGGCTATTTGGCACTGAGCAAAATATTAAAATCACAAAATATGCCTTTGTCACTTCCATATCTTCTACTAGCAAGACAAAATTCAGAAACTCAAGCAATAACAAGTTGACAAGCAATAGCGAAAAGCTCTCAATTTCAGTGTTTGGGCTCATAGATCACCGATTATTGGCTAAAATTCTTTGATAAAGAACTTACTGGTTGTAATTAACTATCCTGATAGGTTCTCTTGAGAAGTATCCTAAACTTAACTGATTATGGAGTTAATCACAAAACCCTATCATCTTTCCTCGTCTGGTTAATTAAACTACTTAATTACAGAGAATTTTGAAAAAGTTGCCTTAAATCCTAATTTCCTAAGGTCCTAAGAATTTTAAAAATTCTAAAAATTTAAAAAAAAATATATGAAATACGAAACAAAAATCCTATAAAATAATAGAAAATAAAAGAAAAATTAAAAGAAATAAAACACTAGTATCAATCTTCCTCCTCTGTATCCTGTAAGTCCTTGTCCTGCTGCTGCTCCACCTCCCCCTGGATGAATAGGCCTGTCCCCAGGCCACTGCAAGAATATCCGGAACTCTTCAAGCAGCATGCTTGGGTATGGGTCTAGTACTCTTGATTGGTTTGAGGTCAACTGGTCTTTATACTTTGCAGTGGTCTGTGCAATTCATGAAGAACATGGAAGCCTATCATTAACCAATTTGCATGCATAATTCAAAGAATTAATATTTTCACAACAAAAGTTCAGTGCACTTGGTAATGACTTCCTAAAAGCAAATCATACTCATTTGTTTTGCAAGCATTCAATCAATCCATGGAAAGTGAAAGTTCAAGATTTTTAAAGAAATAGAGCATAACACTTTCAAATTCAATAACTCACAAAACAAAGAGCATTCCAATCAAACAATTTTGTTCTTCATGTTCCACACAGCCAAAATCACATTTAAGATAGCAATAATCAATAATATTCATAATCCTAAAGTTGCTACCCTAAAGTGCAAATCATAAAAATGGAGTAAAAGAAGATTTCAATTGGTAAAAATTAAAGAAAACATAACTGAAAGTTTCAAAATTGATGGAAGTTTGTTAGTGGAAAGAGTGAAAAGAAGAGCTTAGGAAGTAGAGAAACAACACATGAGAAAATAGAAGATTTTTTTTAAAATTTCGTACTGCTGCGCTTCACCTGCGCTACAGCGCAAGTGAAGCACAGAAGACAGTGACTGAAATTGCATTCCTGCGCTTTACCTGCGCTACAACGCGGGTGAAGCGCAGAAAATAGAATGTAATTTTGCAATTTTCAGTCATGTTTTCTGCTGCTTCCTATTATTTAAAAATTTTATTTTCCACAAACTTATTCCAATCAATTTTGAAAATTTCCTAAATCCTAAAAAATGAAGAATCCTAATTAACAACTAAACAAAACTAAAATTAATTAAAGACTTTAAAAATCTCTAGGTTGCCTCCCAGAAAGCGCTTGTTTAACGTCTGATAGCTCGACGCCTGTTCTCTCAAGGTGGCTGAAACTGAAATATTTTGGTGAGCTTGTGTGTTGCACCCTTCCTTTTTCTAGCCCATAAACCTCCCCATAATCTTGCCTTGGAACAACCTGTACTGTGAAGCTTTGATGATTTACAATTGATTGCTCTCAATTTCTTTGCTTCAGGGGGGTCTTTGATATGGAACACACCTAACCACTTGATCTTCAATCTGGCTCTAGGCTCTAAATTTGATTCTAGCTTGACTTTTCTTCTCTTTGCCTTGTCCTGGTCAGTGTGATTGCGGGCCTTTCTTTTGTGAGGTCTGGAAGGTTTATCACTTGTACCATGCCTTTCTTGATCTTCCTCTGGAGGACTGGTTGGATAAGGCAAGGTCTTTGGTCTTGGTACTACTTCCCTTCCTTCCTCTGGCTTTGATTCTCCATGTCCTTGTTCACTCTTTTTCTCATTTTCTTGATCTTTTTCATCATGAACACCCTCATATGTGTTGTTTTCTTTCTCCCTTTCACAGTCAATCTCTTCTTTAAGAACCATCTTTTATGTTTCCCCCCTCCTTTTTCTTCTTCTTCTTCTTCTTCTGCTGCACCTTCTTCTTCTTCCTTTTCTTCATCAACTTCCTCTGGTTCTCTTTCTTGTGTTTCTTCAGTTTCATCTTCTTTTTCTTCTTCTTCTTCTTCTAGTTCCTCTTCTTCAGCTTTCTCTTCTTCATCATCCAGATTGTCATTGATTTCCTCCCCTATCAGCTGAACAATGTCATCGCACTACTCTTTGGGGTTGGTTAATGAATTTGATGAGATTGATTCTAACTGTTGTTTGACTCTTGTTTCTTGTAATTGCTTCAGCAAGGCGTCAATATTTCTTCTTGCTTCTTCTCTGTCCTTTTGAAATTGTAGATTGCCTTGATGAATCTCTTCGATACTCTTACAAAGTCTTAACTCCCTTTGTTCTACTAGCTGCGCTATCAAAGCATCATTTTTTTCTTCTTGCTTCTTCTCTCTCCTTTTGAAATTGTATATTGCTTTGATGAATTTCTTCGATACACTTACAAAGTCTTAACTCCCTTTGTTCTGCCATCTGCTTTAACAAAGCGTCAGTCTTTCGTCTTCGCTCTTTGCTCTCTTTCTGAAATTGTATATTGCTTTGATTGAATTCTTCCAAAAACTCATCATATTTTGAGTATCTTTCTTGATATGAAGAGTAACTTTGCTGCTGTTGAGAAGAAGGTTGCATGCAGAGTGAAACATCATCTTGGTGCCATCCAAAATTCTGATTCTGGTAACTTCCCCAATCCTGTGAAAAATTGTTAGAATAATTATTGTAATTAGAGAAGTTACCTTGAATCAGTGTATGGGAGAAATACTTTGGTTCTTGCTGTCTAACATAATCTCCAAGCCTTCTTCTTGGTGGATTTTGCCATTCAGAAGCCATTTAACATTTACTTCACTTGGGGTGGTTGAACAGAGAGTGTTGTAATTGTCTCCTTAAGCTTAGCCTTGTCCCTTTTTTCTGTCACCTGTCTTCTCAAGAGAAATAATCAAGAAGCTCAAACAAATGTTAGCTCAAATGAGAAGAACAAATTAATTTTTTTTAAATAATAAATATTTTTTTAAAAAAAATAATAATAATGATAATAATTTTTTTTATAAAAAGGAAAATAATTAAAATAAAATAATTAAAAATAAAATATTTTTGTTTTCTTCTCGACTTCTCCCTCGTCTCCTTCTCTTGTTTCTACTTTTGTTCTTCCTTGATGTCCTTTCTGTTTCTGGATCAAGTTGTAATTGATTGGGGGACACCTGGCCTCTCAAAAGCATAAACAAGAAACTTTGAAAAGGGTAAGTGTGGAAGAAAACTTAATAATAATAGAAAAACTAAAAATTTCCTAAAATAATAAGAATAATAAATAAAAGAAATCCTAAGACAAATATCCTTGATAATTAGACCTCCAAGGTTTACACGAATTGGAAACCGTTCCCCGGCAATGGCGCCAAAAATACTTGATGGGTTTCTGGCAAGCGAACCAAAAATCCAGTAGTATAATAATAAGAAAAGTATCGTATCCACAGGGAACGGTCAATTCACGTAAACTCGTGATCTAATTATCAAGGGAAACAACGAGTTTTGATAATATTGTTGTGCGAAAAAACGTAAATAACAGATTAATAATCAATTGAATTAGAAAGGAAGAGTTAGAGACACTTTACTTGGATTAGGATTGGACTTCATATCATCACACCCTTCGTGCATGTAAAAACTATCTATTATTTTAGGTTTACTCTATAATACTGTAGACAAACTATATTGCTAAGACCCCGAGTTACTAGCGGCCTCACACACTCAAAAGGTAATCCATACGGGCTCTCCCAGGACATAGACTTACCCTTGGCTTATTTTGCTTTCTTTTATTCCGTTTGTAAAAGAACTAGTTGATAAACGAGGCCTAAAGCTACAGAAGCACCTTTATTAGAGTACTGTCACTAGCCATCACTCATTAGATACATCCTTGCGTCGAATCCTGGATTGACAATCAACTAACCTTTGCTATCGGTAATTTAATAACCATGCCTATCCTGTAGACGTCCTTCATTAGAGTACTCACACTACCCATCAATCACTAGCAACACCCATGTTTCGGTTCACTGGCTACCGAGTCCTCTTATTCAGTCAGAGAATGGGTTTCTTTAGAATCCGCTCCCCCATCCTCAATCCTAGTCGAAACTAGCCTATAACTCTGGCGCAAGCGCGGAAGTTAGGAATTAAGAACATAATAAGATTACCAATAATATAGACAGAGAACTCAGGAAATAATAATATAGAGTTTACATACATTTGGGGATAGAATCAATTATATCCAATCCTAATGGAGAGTTAACTACACAAGGTAGCCATACAAACCACCGAAGATGCTGTCACCATCTTCAATCCTTGTGAAGCTATCCTCCTCTCCTACTCTAAAATTAGCTTTGGTGCATTATCACTAAAATATGACTGAATTACAATAATCGTGCACACCTGATCTGGTGCAAGAGATTCCTATTTATAGGCTAAGGAAAAACAAATGAAATTGGGGAGAAATCTATCTAAAAATGGCAACAGGGCAAGAATCAGCGTGATATGCACTTCACCCTACGCTATAGCGCAGGATGTAGCGCAGGTTCTAGAGGGCTGCGCTTCACCCTACGCTATAGCGTAGGATGCGTCCTGCAGCTCCAACTTTCTCTTTTTAATTTTGATCGCTCCCCGAGACTTGTTTTGACTGATTTGTCTTTCCTTGTTTCCCTTTTCTTGATGAAATCCTTGCATTTATTGAGCATCTTTGATTTATTTGGGAAGGTTGTCTGAAGAATCCTTGTTTGATTGGCAGTAATCTCCTTATTAATTGCCTCAAATTTTCTTCAAATCTTTATTAAATGTCTTCAATTAAACTCAAATCTTGCAAATATCTTCCCCATTTAATGCTATCTTCCCTTCAAATCAAATCTTTGCAATATCCTGCAAAAATCAGCAATATTTCTATCAAAATAACATCAAATTCAAATCTCAGATTAATAAATACAATTTATCTAATATTTAATAAAAAGGGATTAAATTGGGGCAAAATTACCATTTTATCCTTGTTAAGTGAACTAAAATGTGCTCTAATTTATCAACTAATTTTCACTTATCACGCAGGAAACAGAGAGCAATTTTAATTCATGCGCTCCACTTGCGCTCAGCGCAGGTAGAGCACAACTCACTATTTCTGCTTTCCTGATTTCCTCTTTTTCAGTTTGATCTCTTCCTGATCTTATCTTTGTCTGCTACGTTTTCCTTACTTCCCTCTTCTTAGCTTGATCTTGTGCTGATTTTATCTTCAATTTAATTTGAATTTAAATTGAGAATTTTATCTGCAAAATCTTTATCCAAATAATTGCTGATTTTATCTTGATCTACTGCCATTTAGAATCTTGCAGATTCTTTCTTCAAATAAATTCTATCTTGTTTATTCATTTAAAACTTTCCTCTTTATCTGCAAAATCAACAGATTTCTTATCAAAATAGAATCAAATTCAAATTCAAATCAAATAATCACAAAATCTGAATTTATTACTAAAAAAGGTAATTTGGGGAATAAATCTAACATTTTGCCCTTGATAAGTGTTGTAATTATATACAATTTTATCATATTTTTAGCACTTATCAACTTCCACCATACAAGGCCTCATAGGGTGTCATACCTATATTGCTATGGAAACTGTTGTTGTAAGCAAACTCTATGTGAGGTAGGTACCTATCCTAACTACCCTGCTTCTCTAATACACAAGCTCTAAGCATATCCTCTAGGGTCTGGATAGTCCTCTCAGACTGACCATTAGTCTGAGGGTGTTATGCAATATTAAACCTACGTTTAGTCCTAAAATCCTAGTGAAGTGTGTTCCAAAACCTAGAGGTGAACCTAGGATCTTTATATAAAATGATGCTAGAGGGAATGCCATGGCGCTTAACAATCTCCTTGACATATTGGTCGGCTAATCTACTCTGGAAATAGGTATTCCTAATAGGTAGGAAATGGGCCAACTTAGTCAGCTGGTCTACAATGACCCAATGGCGCCATACCCTGTTGGGACCTTAGGTAGTCCCACCACAAAGTCCATGGCTATACTCTCCCACTTCCACTCTGGGATCTCTAACAATAAAAGGGTTACTGATGGTTTCTAGTGTTCTATTTTTACATGTTGACACACTAGACACCTAGAAACAAACTCTGTTACCTCACCCTTCATACCATCTCACTAAAATATCTTCCTCAAGTCTTGATACATCTTGGTGGTTCCAGGATGTACCGAGAACTTGCCCCTATGGGCCTCCTCTAAAATTTGATGCCTCAGACTACCCCCTTTAGGGATGCAGACCCTCCCTTGCAAGAGAATCATCCCATCACCCGACTCAGAGAAACCCGACTACTCTCTTTAGCTTGGAGCTCTGGGTCTGAACCCTGTGCCTCCTTAATGAGAGCTCTAACCTCACTGGTGACCTCTAGCCTATAGAGCCTCAAACCACTCTCTCCAATCTCAACATTCAGGTTTAGGTTTCTAAACAATTCCAACTATCCCATCCCATGCACCATCATAGATTTCTTATTGAGGGCATCAGCCACTACATTGGCCTTGCTTGGATGGTACCTCGGCTCAAAGTCATAGTCCGTCAAAAACTCCATCTACCTCATTTGCGTCATGTTGAGTTCTTTTTTATCAAATAGGTATTTCAAACTCTTGTGATCATTAAAGACCTCAAAACTTACACCATATAGGGAATACCTCCAAATCATGAGGCAAAATACCACAACCGCTAACTTTAAGTCATGGGTAGGGTAGTTCTCCTCATGGGGCCTCAACTTCCTTGAGGCATAGGCCACCAATCTCTTCTCCTGCATCAAAACATACCCTAGCCCCTTCCCAAAGGCATCACTATAGACCCCGAAGGTCTTCGACAAATCCAGCAACCCAAGCATCGGGGCGGTGGTCAACTTCTCCTTGAGCTCTAGGAAGCTTCACTCACACTTCTTGTCCCAAATCAAAGGCTTGTCTCTTAATGAATCTCTGATAGTCGCCTGCCAATCCTAGAAAACTCCTAATTTTCGTTATGGTTTTAGGCCTTTCCCATTCAAGGACGGCTTCTATCTTGCTAGGGTCAACTGACACACCCTCTCTAGAAATCACATGCCATATGAAATGGACCCTCTCCATCCAAAACTCACACTTCTTCATATTAGCAAACAACCTCTTCTCTCTCAAAATCCATAAAACAACCCTAAGATGTCACTCATGCTCCTCTAAAGTTTGGGAGTAGATCAGGATGTCATCGATGAACATGACAACAAACTGATCTAGGCAGGGCCGAAAAATTCGGTTCATGTTGTCCATGAACACGGCCGAAGCATTGGTTAGGACAAATGGCATCACCAAGTACTCATAGTGCCCATATCTAGTCCTAAAGGCAGTCTTGGGTATATCCGAACCCCTAATCATGATCTAGTGGTAACCAGACCTCAAGTTTATCTTAGAGAAGACCGAAGCCCCTTTAAGTTGGTCTGGGAGGTCATCTATCCTGGGTAATGGATACTTATTCTTAATGGTGACTTTGTTGAGTTGCCTATAGTCTACACACAACCCCATACTCCCAATCTTTTTTTTCTCTAGGAACACAGGTGCTCCCCACGGTGACACACTTGGCTTAATGAACTTCTTGGCTATCAGGTCTTCTAATTGTGTCTTAAGTTCACTAAGCTATAAAGGGGACATCCTATAGGGTGCCTTGGAAATGGGCCCTGTGCTCGGTACCAAGTCAATAGTGAACTCAATCTCTCGGTCCGGAGGTAAAGTGGTTACCTCACTAGGGAAAACGTCTTGAAACTCCCTATCCGTGGCTACACTGCTTAAATCAGTACTGCAACCTAGAGTTAAGGAAAGTAACAAAATACGACAACTACTCCCATCAATCAGGCATTTGGACACTTGGGTGACACTGGATGAAAGTATAGGTGGTCTCTCCCCTAGAGGAGGAGAGAGAACCTAAAAGATAACCTCTTTTTTTAAACAATCAAGCATGATTTGGTTCTGAGTAAATTAGTTCATGCTAAGGACTATATTTATGCCCCTCAATGGAAAACAAATTAGGTCAACCTCGAAGGCCCTCCCTTGTATAACAATGGGGCATTTGGAACACAAAAGGGAAGTGGGTATTGCCTCCTTGGTTGGGGTTGTTACATTCAGGCTGTAGGGTAAGGGGGTCGCATGCAAATCTAACTGCTTCCACAATCATATGCAAAAAAGGAATGAGTTACCGCTGAATCATACAATACAATTAAAGTTTTACCTCATAAAGTGCAAGTACCTCGCATCAGATTATCGGCTGAAGTTGCCACTTCACCGCTGAGGGTGAAGACTCTCTCAGTGGCTTAGGGTTTTGGAGTATCCCTCTTCTTCGGGCATTCATTTTTCATGTGATCGGGCTCCTTGCACCAGTAGCATACCTTCTATCCGAAGAGACATTCTCCTTGATGCTTCTTCCTGCACTTGGGGCCCTTAGGAATGTCCCCTTGGCGTTGGGCAGGCCGAGTGACTAGAGCAATCGATAGCACTCTGCTAGAAGCTTGGACTTGCAAGACCTACACTGGAGGATATGCACCAACTTCAAGCTTGAGCTTCAAGCAAGGAAGAGTTGGAGAAATTAGTGTCCTACAAATAAAGGTCACTACCATACAAAATAAGGGTCACTACCCTACAGAAGGACACCTTGAGCCTGGATAGGACCCTTGTCCTATGAACTACCTTTAATTAGGACTTTCTTGTATTTTCTTTTTATTTTGTATTTTCCCATTTATTTCCTTAAGATGGGCTCTATTTTAGTGGTTTTATTGGTTGGGAGGTAGCTAGGCTAGTTGGGGTAGGAGTCATGGGTTCAACACCCCACTTAGTGGTTTTTAGTCATCTTTTTTTTTCCCTTTTCTTTGGGTGGCCGCCCCTCACTCTATAAATAGAGAGGCTCCCCCTTTGTATCATCATTCATGATTTTTAGTAAAGGCATTATGCCCAAATTTCTCCTCCCTTGGTGAGTTGAGTGAGGCTTGGTGGTTGTTGCTCAAACCATACTAAGACTTATCTAATTCTCCTGCATTAGTGGCGTCTGTCATTGGACTTATCTGCTGTGGGTGGATTCCTTCTTCAGTGGCGTCCCTACCATTTCTTCCTCTCCACTTTTCTTTCATTTTCTCTCATTTTCTATCATTTTCTTACGCATTATAGCTGCTGTTCCGGCCACTATAATTCGCAATATTGGTGCCTTTAATTGATTCTAATCGGTTGGTTTTGCTCAATTCTAGATCCTACAACTATCCGACTATCAATTGGTCATCAGAGCTTGTTGAATTTGAGCAAATTTGGAGCTAATTGGGGGTTGTTTGGGCGTGCCTACTGCACCTATTTTGTGCAGAATTTTCATCATTTTAGTGTAATACCATCCCTCTTTTTCAATTGTAATTGGACTTGGACTGTTTCCCGGGCCCGAGGTGTCTTTCTGCTGCTATCAGCATTATTTGTCTTAATTGAGAAAAACCAACCGATCGGAATCACAATTAAGCAATTAATTGCGAAATATAGGTGCTGGAATAGCAGCTATATTCACACAAGAAAGTGAAGGAAAATGATAGAAAATGAAAGAAAAAGTGGAGAGGAAGAAATGAGAAGGACGCCATTGAAGCAAGAATCCTCCTGCAGCAGATAAGTCCAATGACAGACGCCACTAGTTCAGGAGAATTAGACAAGTCTCAGTATGGTTTGAGCAACAACCACCAAGCCTCACTCAACTCATAAAGGGAGGAGAAAATTTGGCATAATGCCTTTACATCAAAATTCAATGTGTTTATTACAAGAGGAGAGGACTCCTATTTATAGGAAAAGAGGGGGAGAAGGGTGGATTTTTAGGAGCATAAAAAGAAAGAAAATAAAAGGTGAGTGAAAACACTCCTAAGTGGGTTTTGAACCCATGACCCCCAAGGTTTATGGCTAAGCTAAGTCTTAAGCCAATAAACCTCTCAAAATGGCGCCCACTCATGTAGGAAAATACAAGATGAGTCAAATTTCTATCCTATGTGGGAATAGAACCCATGACCTCCTAAGTCTTATAGCAAGGAAACCTACTAACCAATAAACCCACTAAAAATAGCGCCCAAGGAGGAGGAGTTAAAAGAAAATTACAATTAATAAAAAGAAAATATAATAGAGTCCTAATTAAGGGTGGTCCATAGGACAAGGGTCCTATCCAGGGTCAAGGTGTCCTTCTGTAGGGTAGTGACCTTTATTTTGTAGGGTAGTGACCCTTTATTTGTAGGACACTAATTTCTCCAACTCTTCCTTGCTTGAAGCTCAGGCTTGAAGTTGGTGCATATCCTCCAATGTAGGTCTTGCAGGTCGAAGCTTCTAGCAGTTTGCCATCATTCCCTCCCCATTGAAAAGGATTTGATCTCAAATATGAAAATTCAGAAAGAAGGCATAAGAATAATGAACTGGGCAGAGGAAGGAGATGGATGACAAAATTCAGGAAGTAAGAAGATACTTCCCTTAGCCTTTGGAGAGTAGAGTCAGAGATCCACAAGTTGAACATTTTCCTCGAGCCTAGACAACAAGAAGAAGACCCATAAGTATTATTCCAAATCAAGTAAAGTGAAGGATCATAACCAAAAATACTTGGGGATCATAAAGATTAGCAAAAGAAAAACATAGGAGATGAACAAGAGGTATTTGAGATAAGGTTTAGAAAACTCCCTTAATGAAGAGTGAGCCATCTTGTCCATGTACTCTGTGGATTTAGATCCTGGATCAAAGACTAATCTTTTGAAGCCCTCCTTTGCAAGTAAGATAAGTAAGTGGTCATGGAGAAGGCTTAGGAAATAAACTCCACACAAGTACAAAATATGTTTCAATGTGCAATATTCATCAAAATATTCTACACCGTGTTCCCAAATAAATGTACAAGTGAAACTATGTGGCATAAATGTCTTAATATTTTTCAATAACATCCCAACATTTTTATTGAACACAACACATGCATCTTGAGTATGATTTTCAAAAGGGTAGTGCATATGTTCATGCCATGAGGTATTCATGCAAGTTTGTTCAAGAGGGATATTCATCCTAATGCACTCACTCAAGTAATATGACACCTTTCGCATATTATCATATGTGTTCATGTTAGGTGAAACATCAAAAGAATCACATTGAGCAAGCACACTATGAAGCATATCATCATGTGAAATGGATGTCAAACAAGTTTTCTCATATGTGATAGCTTCATCCAAATTTTTATCCTTTTTACTAACTAGTTCAAGAGCATAATACACATCTTTATATGAAACAGTTATTTTAGGTCCAAAATGTGTATGCACATTATAAATACAAACCAAAGGTACGTGCATATTCAATTAAACTTTGTTATCATTCCTATCATGCAATCTAAATTGACCAAAGGAATTGACTAAACATGCATCTTTAGTAAGTTTCATGGTACTCTTAAACTTAGTTTGCTTTTCTAAACATGCAATAGGTTTTAAAGCATTATCAACATTGTTTATTTCTTTCAAACATGTAATGCTTTGATGTATATAATTATGCATAGAAAGAGGCATTTCATGCATAAAGAAAGTTAGTTTAGGGAACTCCTTCTCAATAGCTTGAGTTGTCCTCTTTGCAACACTAGAAGTATTTTCCATCAACCTATTCATGCTTTCACTAGAAGAGTTAGCATTCAAATTATCACAAGAAAACATACTTTCTCTTCTTGCACTCTTAATTCTTTTTCCTCACTTTCTCTTTGTAGTTTTTTCTTCTTTTTCTTTTTCTATTTGTTCTCTTTTCTCTTGTACTATTAACCTCTTAAGTGTGGTTTGATCTTCTTTTATTTCCTTAGAGGTCATAGGCATGAGTGTGAATTTTATTCCTTGGTGGCGGAACCTATAGGTATTGGCAAACCCATCATATTTTACCCTTCTCTCATATTGCCATGGTCTTCCTAAAAGGATGTGAGAGGCTTCTAAGGGTATGACATCAAAGGTCATTTCATCTTGGTAATCCCCAATTTTGAACCTTAAGCTCACTTGCCTATCCACCATAAATTCTTCCTCATCACTCACCCATTGAAGAGTATAAGGTTCTGGATGTGGGGTAGTAGGTAAGTTTAGCTTGTTAACTAACGTAAGGCTAGCTAAGTTGCTACTACTTCCTCCATCTATGATCACTAAACATACCTTATCTTCAATTTGGCACCTAGTGTGGAATAGGTTCTCTCTTTGGCTCTCTTCTTCACCCAAAGGTGTTTCTAAGGCTTTTCTAAACAACATGGTTACCCTTTCCCCTTGCCTCCTTCCTTCCATTCTCCTAGATTGATTTTAGTCTTTTAAGATTTTTATGGACCTTTCCACTCAACTAAGTGTTTACACTCAATGGAATGTTAACACTCGTGTATGTCACTCTTTTTTAGGCTTTTTCTATAATAAAAAACTCTCTTGCCTCTTCTACTCGGTTGGAGGTTGATTAGAAGTTGCAAAGACCAACGTGAGTCTAAGTCTTAACCCTTACCCAAAATAGAAGCGCACTAACAAAGAAAAATACCTACTGGAAGAAGATTGGAAAAATCCTAAGACAAAACAAAGGAATTGATATGACAAATAAGAAAAGCTGGCACTCAAACAAGACAAGAGCAGACGACAAACAAGACAAGACGGAAGAAATTGCAAAGAGAATTGTTTTTGGTGACTTTTGAAAAAGAGTTGCCAAAATTGTCGTTTTTAAGAAAAACAGCAAATACAACTCAATTACGGTATACAGGGAAATGAAACAGAAAATTACAGTAAAACTGTTACTGTATTGTTGGGATATCTCTTGTTTTCGTTTTTCTATTTTTCGGAATTTTTTTTAATTTTTTGACTCTTTTTGGGTGTCTTTTGACTTTTTCCTCTTTGTTGTTGACTTTGCACCCTTTTTTGCTTCTTACACCTCTTTTCTATTTTTGGCACGTACGTACTTTTTGTATTTTTCTTGTCTTTTCTTTCTTTTTTTGTCTTTTTCCCCAACAGAAAATTACAGAAATTTGTACACAATGAAAAGAAAATTAAGTGTACCTACTGTAATATTTTTGGAATTTTCTGACAGTAAACTGGTCCAAGTGGCCCAGAAAAGCAAAAATAATGAATAAACTGATTTCTAAAGACTGTGAAAACGTGATGGCAACTTGATTTCAAAAATGGCCAAAAAAATTGCTTAGCACTTCCTTGTTGATTATACAAAACTGTAGGAACACAAGGAAACACTAGAAGGGGGTTTGAATAGTGTTTCTGAATATTTTAGAAAGCTTTTCGCAAACAGGTGTTAAAAACACAATTTCAGACAAACTCTTAAAGGACTGTCTGAAGTTTTCAGACGACCAAAAATACTGATTTTAAAAGATGTTTTTGTGCCTTTATAGAATATCAGATTGATTACTCTAACCCCTTGATTAGTATAAAAAGAATTAACAAGAGATAAGGGTAAGAAAACTTAGCCAAGGAATTTATCCTGGTTCACTCACTACCACTGTGAGCTACGTCCAGTCCCAATGCCAACTAGCACTTGGATTTTCTTTTCATATTTCAAGATTACAAGTATTCTTTTACAGTCAAGCCTCTTCAGGCTCTACAATCAAGTATTCTTTTGCAGTCAAGCCTCTTCAGGCTCTACAACCAAGTATTCTTTTATCAACCAAGCCTCTCCAGGCTCTAAACAGAGTTTACAGAGAAAGGAGTTTAAGCTTTTAAACTATACGAGTTTGAAGCTCAAACAAATACAATGTACAATAAAATCTGAGGTATGCTCAGGATATACAAATGTGTATAGCGAATTTTATCAGAAAGTTTTTACAGAGTAAAAACTTGTAGCGTGATGTTTCTCTTGGCTTTCTTGTATGTTGATTTTCTCTCTTTTTCTTCGTCGTTCTTGATGGTCTTCATAGAGGGGTATTAATCCGTTGAAATACCACCGTTTAGAGATAGAATTAAATGCTATTTAATCCGTTGTGAGACATGCTTCTGAGAGCTCTGATATCTCTGACACGATACAAGGTTTCTCTTGCATTAAGGCTGCTACAAATGTTGTTGCAGAGGCTGCGTTGCAGAGATTTCCTCAGTGGTGTATGAAATTCAAAATCACCAGGAAAGGTCTCTGTGTTCCTTGCTATAAACGTGTTTGAAAAGGTACGTGCAGCAGAGGTTCAGAAAAGTCTTCACAAGCTTCAGCAGAGAGTGCCACGTCATAAGTGAGACTTCAGACAGCACTGATACTTCAGACGGGTTGAGCTACTTCAGACAGCTTCAACTCTTCAGACGAGTTCTGCTTCTTCAGACAACTTCAACACTTAGCCTTTTTTTTATGTAGGCTCATAGTGGCTTGCTTGCTGAAATCACAGATAAATCATTAAAACATATATGTATCTATGATAAATATTTTAACTCAAATTTGTTAAGCATTAAAACTTGGGAATTGAGTTGTCTTAAACATCATATTTTCTCTTATGATATTTTTGAGACTCAACATTCTCCCCCTTTTTAATGATGACAAATTTGTTTAAAATACATAAATCTGAAAGGAGTTTTAAAGATAAAAGTATAAATAGCTCCCCCTCAGATGGTGATCTCTTAAACTGATTTGATCAAGAATCAGTTTCTTATTTACTCCCCCTGAGTCTTGTAATCACTTCAGATTCAGATTTTGTTAGATTTTAATACTCCCCCTTTTGTCATCAATCAAAAGGGAATATCAGAGCTAAACAGTAACAGAGCAATAAATTCACATAAAACATATATCATAGTGTTAACAATGAACTCACAAAAAGATGAGATAAGCCACTGATTGTATATATGGGAATGTTCAGATAAAGAAACAAACAATCAGACACTTGTCATAAGCATGAAAATAAGCAAAAGACAATGGCTAAAATGAACAGTTTAATCTTTCTTCTTCAGGAAGGCCTCAGTGAGAAAGGAAATCAAGTGATCCTTGGCCTTGTTTATTGCGGCTTCCACTGAGGTTTTCAAGTCTTGTTGACCAGATCTGATAAGCTGCTGTTCTTGAAGAATCTGTTCTTGTTGAGCAATCAGATGCTTAGTCTTCTGCTCTTGATCAGCACACTTCTTTTCAAGTTTCTGCACTTTGGACTTCAACTTTAGATTTTCCTCAGCCAAGTCTTGCTCAGATTCATAAAAGATGAGCTGGATGTAGGGGCAAACAAATCTAAGCACTCCAAATCCTGGCTGTAATCTGTAGTCAGATGGGCTGAACACAGGGCAAAAGAAGGTGCCAATAGGATTCAGCAGAACCCAATCTTCATTGAAAGAGTCAACAGGTGGGGGAAAGTGATCTCTCATATAGTGATATTTGACAGTGGTTGACTTTCCAAGTCCAACACCAGAATCAGCATCAGGACCAGTTGATCCAGAAGAAGATCCAGCATCTTCTCTGATCTTCCAGTAAGAGGACCACATCCAATCTTGAAGTAGATGATCCATCCCTCCTCCTTGATTTGTGATGAATTCTGGTAAAGATTCCCACTCTGATGGACTCATCACTTCAGACAGAGGTGAGTTTTTCTTTGAATAGATTTTAGCTCCTTTGAATGACTCTTCCTGTAGGGGATACCTAGGAACTATTCTATCAGGTTTCACCAAGATTTTAGTGGTTGGCCTGATTGAACAGGTTCTAGGTGGCCTGTAGCCTCTCATCCCAACTCCCTTGTGCAGATCCCTCTGAAACAGCTCAGACTCAGTGTTCAGCTGCCTCACAAAGCTCCATTCATCATTAGACAGCCTCAGGGAATCATTTGAGAATGGATTTATGGGAGCCCAAATATGTGCAGGAGGGACACCCTTCCTGATCTTGTCTAGTCTACTTGAAGAAGCACTGTATTGATTCCTTACTTCAGCAGCAGTTTTCCTGATTAAGCCATGATGCAAGGATACAGAAGGTGCTGTTCTGAAATACTGTAGCTCTTTAGACAGGGTGCTAAACTTGGGCAGTGAGCAGGGATCAGCAAGCACTTGCTCTTCTTCAACAGAGAGCTCTTCTTCCAGAGAAGGTGTAGGAGGTGGAGGTGATGAAGATAAGAGTGGTATTAGGGCAAGGTCATGGGTTTGTGGGGAAGGTAATGTAGGCTCAGAGAGTTGATTTTCTGAAGGTTGTGGTGAGGTAGGTTCAGAGGGTTTGGAAGGTTCAGAGGGTAGGTTTTCTGTTTGTGGAGGTGGTGATGGTTGTGACAGGGGTGAAGATGGTTGTTTTTCAGGTGATAGGGGTTTTGGTGAAGGTTGTGGTGAAGGTTGATGAGGTGTTTGTTTTTCTGGTGAGGAGGGTGGTGAAGGAGTTACATTATCAAATCTCACCTTAATTCTCTTGTAGGGAGGCTTGGTTACCTCAGATTCTTTTGCCTTTGCTTCTTCCTTCTCCCTTTGTGCTTGTTTTTCTTCCCTTTTCCTTTAAAATATTGTTGAGCTTTAACAAAATTTTGATACTTCTCAACTTCATCTTCTGCTATCAGCTGAGAGGCAATACTTCTAGTCACCCTAGGTTCAGGTGCAGTCTGAAGTATCTTGCTTTTGGTTCTCCTTCTCTGAGGTGCACTTGACCTCTTCCTTTTCTTTGCTCCCTCAACTATGGTTGCTTGCCTATCATCTTCAGCATAGGCCAATTGTGAAGCAATAGCAATAGCTCTATCAGTCTTCTCTTGTTCTGCTTTCTTCTCCAGCTCCTCATGCTCCAAAGCAGTAGCCAATGCTGCCACCTGAATGAGTTCAGGATCAGATGGGCATGCAGCTAATGGCTCAGCTACAACTACATCAGTTTCATCTGCCTCTTGAGCCTGTCCTTCCATTTCAGAAGTAGGCTGTGAAGTCTGTACAGGTTCAGACAACTGACCCACAATTTCAGATGGCCTTTGTGATGCCTTCTGAACAGGTTCAGACACCTGACTCTGCACAGATGCAGATGCTACCTTAGCAGCACTCCTTACAGGTAGCTTCTTCAATTTTGCTTGAGGAAAGGGTTTTGATGGCTTGAACTCATGCCTCCTTATGTCTCCTCTGAGTTCATTCTCAAGAACCTCCATTGTTGTCTGCCTTCTTGCAGCTTTCTCAAGAAGAAGGCTCTCCTTCAAGGACGGAGAGGGAGGTCTTGGAGTCAGCTTTACTCCCATGCTCTTGAGGTTTGATTCACCAAACACAAGTTGTGAAAGGCGATAAAAAGCCTTTCAATGGGAACTTTGAAATGCAGCAAGATTTTGGTGATGATGGTATTGTGAGGGAAGCTTCCAGCAGAGTCTCTGAGACGCTTCTGCATGTGGTACATTATGATGTTGGGGAGGTTCACCTTCTTCTTCTGCAGTAGGTGAATCAGACAAAATCTTTCCAACTCAGAAACATGGTTTCTGCTTCCATTCTTAGGGATTATAGAGCACCCTAAGATGGCATGCAAAACCCTAGCCTTGTCTGACATATGCTTTACATCCAAGCTTACTGGTTCAGAGGTGCCATACAGAAACTCTGTGAACTGCTTCTGTCCTCCATTTCTTGCTTCCCCAGCCAGGAGTGAATACAGCTCCTTCAGTTCTGACCTCACAGATGTGAGCAATGATATCTTCATCAACGAAGACAGGAGCACCACGTACTGTGGCCTTGATGCTAGTGTAGATACCCTGAGGATTGGGTATTCCTCTGGCAGTACCCCAGAAATCCAGCACACTTTGCTCATTCCACTGTGTCAAGTTATGATTGAAATACTGAGTCCACCCAGCTGCATCGAACTCAGCAAACAAGTCCATTCCCAGAGATTGAAGATCCTCCAGAACTACACCCTTAGTTTTTCACGATGTTGCTTCCAGCAGATTTCTTAGGGGCCATTGGAGAGTTTTTCTGAAGAACTTGAGAGAGAAAAAGAATTGCTTGTAGAAGAAGTATTCTCAAGAGATGACTACTGAATCGTGAACAGTGAAGTTCTGTGACCCACTAGCTTCGTATTTATAGATCCATAAAGCAATGATGGCATGTACTGGGTGCGCAGACATTGGAAAACGTGCGAAGTGGAAGAGACAAAATAAATGGAATTAAACCGTCTCATAAAGCCACGTCATTTGTTTACTTCAGACAAGTGACAAATTTCAGACACCCATATAGATTTCAGACAGTCCAGAATTTCAGACAAGTCACTTGTTTCAGACAAGCTGAAATTTCAGATACATCATTTTTTTTTTGACAGATCAGATCACACACATTCAAAATGCATGTATGTTCAGATTATTTCTAATGAACTTAAATCTATCTTCAGTCAGAGGTTTTGTGAATATATCAGCCCATTGATGCTCTGTATCAATAAACTGAATATCAAAAATACCTTTCTGAACATAGTCTCTAATGAAATGATGTTTTATTTCTATATGTTTAGCCCTAGAATGTTGAATGGGATTTTTAGACAAATTGATAGCACTTGTATTATCACACAGAACAGGTATAGCAGATATAGTAATGTTAAAATCTTCTAACTGATACTTTACCCATAACAGTTGTGAGCAACAACTGGCTGCTGAGATGTATTCTGCTTCAGCTGTTGATAAGGCAATTGTGCTTTGCCTTTTGCTTGACCAGCTAATCATATTTTCTCCAAAGAAATGACATCCACCACTAGTGCTTTTTCTTTCAATTCTGTCTCCAGCAAAATCAGCATCACAGTAACCTATTAACCTGCAATCCTTACTTTTCTTATAGCACAGACCAAGATTAGTAGTACCTTTAAGATATCTGAAAATTCTTTTTACAGCTTTGTAGTGAGTACTCCTTGGATCAGATTGAAATCTAGCACACAGACATACACTGAACATTATGTCAGGTCTGCTTGCTGTTAGATATAGTAATGATCCAATCATTCCTCTATACAAAGTTTGATTCACTGGTTCTTCCTTCTCATCTTTATTTAAAGATGCAGAGGGATGCATTGGAGTTGACATGGGTTTGCAATCATGTAAGTTAAACTTCTTAAGCATTTCCTTTGTATATTTTTCTTGATGGATCCATATACAGTCGGAATCTTGCTTAATCTGAAGTCCAAAGAAAAATTTTAGTTCACCCATTAAACTCATTTCAAATTCTGATTGCATTAACTCTGAAAACTCCTTGCATAATGAAGAGTTAGTTGAACCAAAGATAATGTCATCAACATATATCTGAACAAGTATAAGATCTTTGTTAGACTGTTTTCTAAAAAGAGTTGTGTCCACTTTTCCTCTTTCAAAACCATTTGAGATTAGAAAACTGCTCAATCTGTCATACCAAGCTCTTGGGGCTTGTTTCAGACCATAGAGAGCCTTTTTGAGTTTGAAAACATGTTCAGGAAAGGAAATATCTTCAAAACCAGGGGGTTGTCTAACAAAGACTTCTTCTTCAATGAGACCATTGAGGAAGGCACTTTTAACATCCATTTGATATAGCTTGATGCCATTATTTACATCATAAGATAAAAGAATTCTAATTGCTTCTAACCTGGCCACTGGGGAAAAGGTTTCAGTGAAATCAATACCTTCTTGCTGGTTGTATCCTTGAGCAACTAATCTTGCCTTGTTTCTGACTACCTTGCCTTCTTCAGACAGCTTGTTTCTGAACACCCATTTGGTTCCAATAATAGTTTTCCCATGGGGTTCAGGAACAAGGGTCCAGACATCACTCCTAGCAAACTGATTCAGCTCTTCTTGCATGGCTAGGATCCACCCTTCATCATGCAGAGCTTCATCAATGTTCCTTGGCTCTGTTTCAGATAGGAGGGCAAGAGTATTCAGAATCTTGAATTTTGATCTTGTCTTAACTCCTTCTGAAGTGCTGCCAATGATTTGCTCTTTAGGATGATGTGATTTGTATTTCCAGTCAGGTTTCTGAAGAGGTATTACATCTGTTTGTTCTGTTTGAGACTCAACATTTGTCTGAAGAGGTTTAGTAACAGTAGGTACTTCAGACAGCTGCTCATCCTTCGAGCTGTTGTGGTCATTCAGCTCCATTCCTGCAAAATCATCCTCTAGATCTGATAGTTCCCTATCAGTCTCTTTGTTATCATTGAATTTAACATGAATAGTTTCTTCAACAGTTAAAGTTCTAGAGTTATACACTTTATAGGCTTTAGATGTTTCAGAATATCCAATGAAAAATCCTTTATCAGACTTTGCATCAAATTTTCCAAGATCATCCTTGGTGTTGAGTATAAAACATTCACATCCAAAGGTGTGGAAATATGATATGTTGGGTTTTCTTCCTTTCCACAGTTCATAGGCAGTCTTTTTCAGAATTGGTCTTACCAATATTCTATTTTGAAGGTAACATGCTGTGCTAACAGCTTCTGCCCAGAAGGTTCTTGGTAAACTGCATGAGTTGAGCATGGTCCTTGCCATCTCTTACAAACTTTTGTTCTTTCTCTCAACAACCCCATTCTGTTGAGGTGTTCTAGCCACAGAGAAATTGTGTGAGATCCCATTCTCATCACAGAACATTTGAAAGTTTGCATTCTCAAACTCTCCACCATGATCACTTCTGATAACAGAAATACAGAATCCTTTCTCATTCTGTACCTTCTTGCAGAATACTGTGAAATTCCTAAAAGTCTCATCCTTGCTTCTTAGGAATAACACCCAAGTAAATCTAGAATAGTCATCAACAATGACCAAACCATATTTCTTACCACTAAGACTTTCTGTTCTAATAGGACCAAACAAGTCAATGTGTAAAAGTTCTAGTGGTCTGCTAGTTGAAACAACATCTTTACTCTTAAAAGAGTGTCTTGTTTGTTTCCCTTTTAGATAGCTTTCACATAAAATGTCAGATTTGTATGAAAGCTTGGGCAATCCTTTAACAAGATTGTGTTTTGCTAATCTTGAGATTAATCTCAAGCTGGCATGCCCAAGTCTTTGATGCCAAATCTGTTTTTCATCTTCAACAGAAATGAAACACTTTACATTTTGGCTTGCTAGATCCTCTAGATCAATTTTGTACACATTGATGTGTCTCTTAGCAGTAAAGAGGATTTGCTCAGAGGAGTCTTTGACTATGCATCCTTCCTTAGTAAAGGGTACCACATAACCACTGTCACATAATTGACTTATGCTCAGTAAATTATGTTGTAGTCCTTCCACAAGGAGTACATTTTTAATATGGGATGAAGGAGATATACCTACAGTCCCTATTCCAATGATCTTCCCTTGCTGATTTCCACCAAAGGTAACCACTCCACCAGCTCTAGGTCTAAGGTTTTGGAAAAAAGACCTTTCTCCTGTCATGTGTCGCGAGCACCCACTGTCCAGGTACCATTTGTGGGGTCTCCTTTGTCCTGTTAAACACATCTGCAACATGAATAATTAAGTTTTTAGGTACCCATATTCTTTTGGGTCCTTTCTTGTTAGCTTTGGGCCTTGTCTTTCTCTTGTGTTTGCACTGAGCCATATTGTGTCCAGGCTTACCACAGTGAGAACACCCAGTAACCTTCTTTTCAGAAAAATTTAAGACAGTAGGAGGTTCATACAAGTTATGATCACAAAAGCCTAGTCCAGTTTTGTCAAGGGAATGCCTTTGATTTCCAAGCATTATATTCAGATTTTTAGTTCCTTTGACAAATTTGGCCAGATCTTTTGTCAGTTCCACAACCTGCTTCTGAAGTTTCTCATTTTCTTCAGACACAGCTTGTGAACTACAGTTTTTAGTCTCAAGAACTTTTTCTTTGAGCATAGTATGTTCTATCTCAAGTGCCTCATATTTGTTACACATTTCTGTGTGGGCTTTGGATAGATTCTTATACTCTTGGAAAAGTTCTTGAGAACTTTCCACCAGATCATCATACATCTCTTGTAGAGTAAGAGGAAATACCTCAACTTCAGAGCTGTCTGAAGATGGTAGACTAGCCATGAGACACAGATTTGCCTCTTCTGAAGTGTCTTCTTCTTCTTCTGAGGTTGATTCATCAAGGTCTTCCCATGTTGCCATGATACCTTTCTTCTTTTTGAAAAACTTGTTCTTCTTGAAGTTGTTTTTCTTCAGTCTTGGGCAATCAACCTTCATATGTCCTGGTTGCTTACATTCAAAGCAAATAATTTTATCAGAGTTAGACTCTTTACGTGTCTTACCTGATTTGGATGATGAAGGTTGGTTCTTTCTGAACTTTCCTCTGTTCTGCAACATTCTCTTGATCTTTCTGCTTAAAAGAGCAAGATCATTTTCATCTTCTAAGTTGTCTTCAGAATCTTCATCTGCTTCTGAAGTTTCCTCAGCTTGCATAGCCTTCATGCTGCTATGCCTAGACTGTTTGGCCTTGGAGTTTAGAGCTAGAGACTTCTTCTTGTTGTCATCTTCTCCAAGCTCAAGTTCATGGACTTTGAGAGATCCCAACAGTTCTTCCATTCTCAGAGAGTTCAAATCTCTTGCCTCTTGAATGGCAGTGACTTTGGGTCTCCAGGACTTAGGTAGACTTCTTAGAATTTTCCTGTTGTTGTCTCCAATTTCATAGGTTCTTCCTAAGGACCTGAGTCCATTGGTTATGGTCTGAAACCTCCCAAACATTTGGTCAATATTTTCAGTTTCTTCCATCTTAAACATCTCATACTGATGTATAAGCATGCTGATTTTGGATTGCTTGACAGTTTCAGTCCCTTCATGGGCTGCTGCAAGAGTATCCCAAATCTCCTTGGCAGAAGTGCATCCATGGACCTTTTCATATTCTGATTTATTTAAGGAACATATCAGATAGAGTTTGGCTTTAGCGTTCATCTGGACTCTAGTCTTCTGCTCCAAGGTCCATTCAGTCTTAGGTATAGGCAGACCATTTTGCATAGGCACATAGTCTCCATCAGTGACCACATCCCAAACATCAATGTTGTTGCTCTCAATGAACAACTTCATACGATCTCTCCAGTAGTGGTAATCCACTCCATTGAATGATGGGGGTCTTGTGATAGAGGCTCCTTCTGTGATGTATTGCCTGTTGCTGTTAGAAGCTTCCATCTGGATCTTTCAGTCCTCAAACACTTGTTAGGTGCTCCAACCCTGAGTAGAGCTCTGGTACCAACTGTAGGAACACAGGGAAACACTAGAAGGGGGGTTGAATAGTGTTTCTGAATATTTTAGAAAGCTTTTCGCAAACAGGTGTTAAAAACACAATTTCAGACAGGCTCTTAAAGGACTGTCTGAAGTTTTCAGACGGCCAAAAATACTGATTTTAAAAGATGTTTTTGTGCCTTTATAGAATATCAGATTGATTACTCTAACCCCTTGATTAGTATAAAAAGAATTAACAAGAGATAAGGGTATGAAAACTTAGCCAAGGAATTTACCCTGGTTCACTCACTACCACTGTGAGCTACGTCCAGTCCCAATGCCAACTAGCACTTGGATTTTTTTTAATCTTTCAAGATTACAAGTATTCTTTTACAGTCAAGCCTCTTCAGGCTCTACAATCAAGTATTCTTTTGCAGTCAAGCCTCTTCAGGCTCTACAACCAAGTATTCTTTTATCAACCAAGCCTCTCCAGGCTCTAAACAGAGTTTACAGAGAAAGGAGTTTAAGCTTTTAAACTATACGAGTTTGAAGCTCAAACAAATACAATGTGTAATAAAATCTGAGGTATGCTCAGGATATACAAATGTGTATAGCGAATTTTATCAGAGAGTTTTTACAGAGTAAAAACTTGTAGCGTGATGTTTCTCTTGGCTTTCTTGTATGTTGATTTTCTCTCTTTTTCTTCGTCGTTCTTGATGGTCTTCATAGAGGGGTATTAATCCCTTGAAATACCACCGTTTAGAGATAGAATTAAATGCTATTTAATCCGTTGTGAGATATGCTTCTGAGAGCTCTGATATCTCTGACACGATACAAGGTTTCTCTTGCATTAAGGCTGCTACAAATGTTGTTGCAGAGGCTGCGTTGCAGAGATTTCCTCAGTGGTGTATGAAATTCAAAATCACCAGGAAAGGTCTCTGTGTTCCTTGCTATAAACGTGTTTGAAAAGGTACGTGCAGCAGAGGTTCAGAAAAGTCTTCACAAGCTTCAGCAGAGAGTGCCACGTCATAAGTGAGACTTCAGACAGCACTGATACTTCAGACGGGTTGAGCTACTTCAGACAGCTTCAACTCTTCAGACGAGTTCTGCTTCTTCAGACAGCTTCAACACTTAGTCTTTTTTTTTATGTAGGCTCATAGTGGCTTGCTTGCTGAAATCACAGATAAATCATTAAAACATATATGTATCTATGATAAATATTTTAACTCAAATTTGTTAAGCATTAAAACTTGGGAATTGAGTTGTCTTAAACATCATATTTTCTCTTATGATATTATTCTTGAATTGTCTTAAAACCGGTATGGTCACAGAAACGCGCTTGGTTCAATTTTAAGATTGGAATTAAAAATTGAAGGAAAATCAACAATTAGAATTTGTTGATCTTCTTCCAATATTATGAACCAAAAAAGATCCTATAGGTGAGCGTTTTGCACAATCAAACAAGGAAAGTCCAAGGTAGAGATAGCAGTCAATCCAAATTTGTAATCAGAATGCCAATCAAACAGACATAACAAGAGTAGGAAATTGAACAACACAAGAGCCCAAAAATGCGCATAAAATGGCAAAAATAAAAAGGAAAATTGCGCAAAATAAATGGCAAGAAAATAAAGGGGGAAACTGAAATTAAAAGGATGGGGAGGACAGAAATGTAAATGGCAGAAAGTAGAAGGGGATGGCAGAAAGTAAAAGGATGGGGAGAGAAGAAATGTAAAGGGGGAAGCAGAAATTGAAAGGATGAGGAGGACTAGAAGTAAATGACTGAAAGTAAAGGGGGAAGCGGAAATTAAAAGGACGGGGAGAGCAGAAATGTAAATGGCAGAATGTAAAGGGGAGAGCAGAAATTAAAAGGATGGGGAGAAGCGGAAATTAAAAGGCGGAAAATTAAAGGCGGAAAGTAAAGAGATGAATATGGGGATGAACAAATAATGGTGAAAGGGAGAAATGTAGGTGAACAATCTTTGGAAAAATGAAGACAACAATGCCTCCTTTTACCACACTTCACCACAAACAAGCAGTTATATCAAGCAATTTGCAAGAATTACTCAAGAACAAGTATGAGCAATTAAAGAGGCATTTAAACAAACACCTAGGGGGTGGGAATTAGCGGCCCAAAACAGCCCCCAAACTAGCATGAATTCAAGCAAATCAATCAAGACAGATAAGTGCTGATAGCAACAAAAAGGCACCTCGGGCCTGGGAAACAGTCCAAGTCCAAATTACAATTGAAAAAAAAGATGGAATTACACTAAAATGATGAAAATTCTGCATAAAATAGGTGCAGTAAGCAGCGCCCAAAACAGCCCCAATTTACTCCAAATTTGCTCAAATTCAACAAGCTCTGATCACCAATTGATAGCAGGAAGTTTACAGGACCTAGAATTGAGCAAAACCAACCGATCAGAATCACAATTAAGCAATTAATTGTGAAATATAGGTGATGGAACAGTAGCTATATTCACGCAAGAAAGTGAAGGAAAATGATAGAAAATGAAAGAAAAAGTGGAGAGGAAGAAATGAGAAGGACGCCACTGAAGCAAGAATCCTCCTACAACAGATAAGTCCAATGCCAGACGCCACTAATTCAGGAGAATTAGATAAGTCTCAGTATGGTTTGACCAACAACCACCAAGCCTCACTCAACTCACAAAGGGAGGAGAAAATTTGGCATAATGCCTTTACTTCAAAATTCAATGTGTTCATTACAAGAGGAGAGGACTCCTATTTATAGGAAAAGAGGGGGACAGGGGCGAATATTTAGGAGCATAAAAAAGAAAGAAAATAAAAGGTGAGTGAAAACACTCCTAAGTGGGTTTTGAACCCATGACCCCCAAGGTTTATGGCTAAGCTAAGTCTTAAGCCAATAAAACTCTCAAAATGGCGCCCACTCATGTAGGAAAATACAAGATAGTCAAATTTCTATCCTATGTGGGAATAGAACCCATGACCTCCTAAGCCTTATAGCAAGGCAACCTACTAACCAATAAACCCACTAAAAATAGCGCCCAAGTAGGAGGAATTAAAAGAAAATTACAATTAATAAAAAAAAAATACAAGAGAGTCCTAATTAAGGGTGGTCCATAGGACAAGGGTCCTATCCAGGGTCAAGGTGTCCTTCTGTAGGGTAGTGACCTTTATTTTGTAGGGTAGTGACCCTTTATTTGTAGGACACTAATTTCTCCAACTCTTCCTTGCTTGAAGTTCAAGCTTGAAGTTGGTGCATATCCTCCAATGTAGGTCTTACAGGTCCAAGCTTCTAGCAGTGTGCCATCACTACCTTGGACTTTCCCTGTTTGATTGAGCAAAACGCTCACCTATAGGCTCATTTTTTGTTCATAGTATTGGAAGAAGATCAACAAATTCTAATTGTTGATTTTCCTTCAAATTTTAATTCCAATCTTAAAATTGAACCAAACGCATTTTTGTGACCGTACCGCTTTTGTATAATCAACAAGGAAGTGCTAAGCAATTTTTTTTTGTCATTTTTGAAATCAGGTTGCCATTACGTTTTCACAGTTTTTAGAAATCAGTTTATTCATTATTTTTGCTTTTCTGGTACATTTGGACCAGTTTACTGTCAGAAAATTGCAAAAATATTACAGTAGTTACAGATTATTTTCTTTTCATTGTGTACAAATTTCTGTAATTTTTTGTTGGGGAAAAAGACAAAAAAAGAAAGAAAAGGCAAGAAAAATACAAAAAGTACGTACGTGCCAAAAAAATACAAAAGAGGTGTAAAAAGCAAAAATGGTGCAAAAGTCAACTACAAGGCAAAAAAGTCAAAAGAAACCCAAAAAGTCAAAAAAATTCAAAAAAATTCAGAAAAATAGAAAAACAAAAACAAAAAAATATCCCAACAATACATTGATAATTTTACTGTAATTTTTCATTTTATTTCTCTGTATACTGTAAATTGAGTTGTAATTGCTTTTTTTTTTCTAAAACAACAAATTTTGGCAACTCTTTTAAAAAAAATCACCAAAAACAATTCTCTTTGCAATTTCTTCCGTCTTGTCTTGTTTGTTGTCTGTTCTTGTGTATAAGTGTGTTTGAGTGCCAGCTTTTCTTGTTTGTCATATCAATTCCTTGTTTTGTCTTAGGATTTTCCAATCTTCCTTTAGTAGGTATTTTCTTTGTTAGTGCGCTTCTATTTGGGTAAGGGTTAAGACTTAGTCTCATGTTGGTCTTTGCAAGATCTAACCAACCTTCAACCGAGTAGAAGAGACAAGAGAGTTTTCATTATAGAAAAAGCCAAAAAAGAGTGACATACACGAGTGTTAACATTCCATTGAGTGTAGACACTTAGTTGAGTGGAAAGGTCCATAAAAATCATAAAAGACTAAAATCAATCTAGCAGAATGGAAGGAAGGAGGCAAGGGGAAAGGGTAACCATGTTGTTTAGAAAAGCCTTAGAAACACCTTTGGGTGAAGAAGAGAGCCAAAGAGAGAACCTATTCCACACTAGGTGCCAAATTGAAGATAAGGTATGTTTAGTGATCATAGATGGAGGAAGTAGTAGCAACTTAGCTAGCCTTACGTTAGTTAACAAGCTAAACTTACCTACTACCCCCACATCCAGAACCTTATACTCTTCAATGGGTGAGTGATGAGGAAGAATTTATGGTGGATAGGCAAGTGAGCTTAAGGTTCAAAATTGGGGATTACCAAGATGAAATGACCTTTGATGTCATACCCTTAGAAGCCTCTCACATCCTTTTAGGAAGACCATGGCAATATGAGAGAAGGGTAAAATATGATGGGTTTGCCAATACCTATAGGTTCCGCCACCAAGGAATAAAATTCACACTCATGCCTATGACCTCTAAGGAAATTAGGGAAGATCAAATCCAACTTAAGAGGTTAATAGAACAAGAGAAAAGAGAACAAATAGAAAAGGAAAAAGAAGAAAAGCTTAAGAGGGAAAAAGAAGAGGAGATAAAAAGAGTTCAAATGGAAGAAAAGAAAGACAAAGAAAACTTAGGGAAGCAACCAATTCCATTGAATCAACAAGTAAATGCTAACCCTTTGTGTGAAGACATGAATAGGTTGATGGAAAGTACTTCAAATGTTGCAAAGAGGACAACTCAAGTGGTTGAAAGGGAGTTTCCTAAACTAACTTTCTTTATGCATGGCATACCTCTATCTATGCACAATTATATGCCACAAAGCAATTCTTGTCCAAAAAAATTTAACAATTTTGATGATGCTTTGAAACCTATTGCATGCTTAGAAGAGCCAACTCAGTTTGAGAGTACCATGAAACCTTTTGAAAATGCATGTTTACCCAATCCATTTAGACATGTTGACTTTCATGCCTTGCATGATAGATTGGATATGTAAAAACAATTGGTTTGCATTCATGACTTGCATATACATTCTATATTAATCTTTTTATCTCATGAAGATGTGTATACTACTCTTAAACTAGTTATGGAAAAGGATGAAATTTTGATTAGAGATATCACATGTAAAAACACTTCTATGACAAACGCATCACATGTTGATATGCCTTACATGCTTACTCATTATGAATCCTTAACTGTTTCACCTTGCATGCAATATCATGATACTTTTAAGGTGATATCATCTTTCTATTTGAGTAAGTACATTCATATTGATATGCCTCTTGAAATAAGTTGTAAAAATGATCCATGGCATAATCATGTGCGATATGCTCCTAAGCAAGATGCATGTGGTAGAGTTGTAGGGCATGTTGGGATGTTATTGAAAAATATTAAGACATTTATGCCACATAGTTTCACTTGTGCATTTATTTGGGAACACAGTGTAGAATATTTTGATGAATATCGCACATTGAAACATATTTTGTACTTGTGTGGAGTTTATTTCCTAAGCCTTCTCCATGATCACTTACTTATCTTACTTGCAAGGGAGGGCTTCAAAAGATTAGTCTTTGATCCAGGATCTAAATCCACAGAGTACATGGACAAGATGGTTCACTCTTCATTAAGGGAGTTTTCTAACCCTTATCTCAAATACCTCTTGTTCATCTCCTATGTTTTTCTGTTGCTAATCTTTATGATCCCCAAGTATTTTTGTTATGAGACTTCACTTTGCTTGCTTTGGAATAATACTTATGGGTCTTCTTCTTGTTGTCTAGGCTCAAGGAAGATGTTCAACTTGTGGATCTCTGACTCTACTCTCCAAAGGCTAAGGGAAGTATCTTCTTACTTCCTGAATTTTGTCATCCATCTCCTTCTTCTGCCCAGTTCATTATTCTTATGTCTTCTTTCTAAATTTTCAGATTTGAGGTCAAATCCTTTTCAAGGGGGAGGGAATGATAGCACTCTGCTAGAAGCTTGGACCTGCAAGACCTACACTGGAGGATATGCACCAACTTCAAGCCTGAGCTTCAAGCAAGGAAGAGTTGGAGAAATTAGTGTCCTACAAATAAAGGTCACTACCGTACAAAATAAGGGTCACTACCCTACAGAAGGACACCTTGACCCTGGATAGGACCATTGTCCTATGAACTACCCTTAATTAGGACCCTCTTGTATTTTCTTTTTATTTTGTATTTTTCCCATTTATTTCCTTAAGATGGGCGCTATTTTAGTGGTTTTATTGGTTGGGAGGTTGCTAGGCTAGTTGGGGTAGGAGTCATGGGTTCAACACCCCACTTAGGAGGTTTTTAGTCATCTTTTTTTCCCTTTTCTTTGGGTGGCCGCCCCTCACTCTATAAATAGAGAGGCTCCCCCTTTGTATCACCATTCATGATTTTTAGTAAAGGCATTATGCCCAAATTTCTCCTCCCTTGGTGAGTTGAGTGAGGCTTGGTGGTTGTTTCTCAAACCATACTGAGACTTATCTAATTCTCCTGAATTACTGGCGTTTGGCATTGGACTTATCTGCTGTGGGTGGATTCCTGCTTCAGTGGCATCCCTACCATTTCTTCCTCTCCACTTTTTCTTTCATTTTCTCTCTTTTTCTATCATTTTCTTGCGCATTATAGCTGCTGTTCTAGCCACTATAATTCACAATTTTGGTGCCTTTAATTGATTCTAATCGGTTGGTTTTGCTCAATTCTAGATCCTTCAACTATCCGGCTATCAGCAATGTTGCTCTGCTACTTGGGCCTTAAGCTGTTACCTTGGCTAGGCTCCTCCAGTAACTCGGATATTCGCCAACTTCCACCAGTCTTAGGCCTCTCCTCTAAGCATGTACACCATATAACCCACCTTTGAGTCATCGGTGCACCTCATCACCTTAAAGATGCGGTTGAGGTCGCGGAGCTAGTTGGAGGCCATAACCAAATCGTAGACCCCGTTGAACTGAGGAGGGTTATGCTTCCGGAATTCAGTCAGTCCTTAGACAAACAGGTCAACCATAAGAGGAGGTGGCGTCCCCATTGGTCTTTGGACCAACTTCTGCAAGATCGCAGCGTTAGTAGCAGCCTGCTCCCAAGCCACCGGAGCCTGTTGGCGGTTGGTCACCACCTGCTCCCCCATCATCTGAGTGAGCATTTGAAGAGTTGCTGCCACAGGATCCTGAGGTTGATCCCGTGGTTGAGAAGTGGGTTGGTCCGGGGACGACCTCTCCTGTCGCCAGCCATAATCCTCTACACATCATTAAGCAAACATCGAGGTGATCAGTCTCTCAATTCCATAATAATGTATAATAGGAAAACAACTAACTTTAGGAACCAACTAGTTCACAGTCCAATTGGATTTAACTGCTCTAATACCATAATGTAACATCCTAATTTCTAAATCCAAGAATTAAGCTTGTTGGAAGCAAAACTCCTGAATTTCTGAAATTATTTCGCGTCATTTTGAATATCGCATAAGTAAACATCATATAACGTTTAAGCGTCCAACGATTACTCAAACAATATATGAAACATAAACTGAATACATAAATGCCTCAAGGGCTCAACAAATATAATTTGTATATGACAATTGGGATACCCCATACATATGCCCTAAACAAAATAGAAAGGCCCAAAGGCTACACATGTACAATCATATCCCTCAAAATAATACAAATATAATTCTAATCATCAAATGTGAACATCTAAATACATCAAGGTATCTAAATACATCCAAAATAGCTAGGGACTCTCGAGCACCTCCAAGCGCACTGCCCTGACCGAGGTGGAACCGATGCATCTAAAAAATAACCACAAAACATGTGGTGAGACTAGAGTCTCGGTGAGTAAGGCATGAAGCAGGCAATGTTGGTAAGCAAGCAAATGCAATGCAACATACACAAGTGAAGCATATAGGCACAAGCTCTAACATACTAAATCCCAATAAACATCTCTAATAATATGCATGGTCTGAATTTCCTGGCAAGACGGGGTCTTATCTCTATCTTTGGGGCTAGACTTGAGCGCAGACTACAAGAACGTCTCCCTTGGGGTTACTACCCTCCATTACTCTGGGGACCGAAGTCCAAGTTTTACTCTAGGGACCGAAGTCCATTGACTCTTGGGACCGAAGTCCATTATCTATTTCTTAATCTCTGGGGGCTAGGGCCCAAGTTTCTTATTCATTCTTGGCATATGTAAAGCATAAATCATAGTACTCATAAGCATTATAAAGGTTGGCCATGATTTGGCAAGGTTCCCAAATCAAAAACCCTAATTAAGGTCTCTAAACATACAACCATTAAAATCCTCATACATTGAACATAAACAAAATTAAACAAATAAACAACAACATACAACCTCAAGAAAAGGAAAGAAGAGAGTAGGGTTCATTGGGGAGTACTTATACATGATTGGGTGAGAGTGTGTGAGCTTTACTCATCTCAAGGAAGCTCAAATAGAAGGGGAAAGAAGTTAGGGAAGGTTGGGGGAGATCCTTGGCTTTCTCTTCTTTTCCTAAGCTCTAAGAGCACTTTCTCTCACTAGGAACTCTCTCTCTCCATACGAAAATGATGGAAGAAATAAATGAAGAAGGGACCCTAACTTAATGCTTTTAAAGCTGACACGCACATCTCGCTTGAGCGAGAATGCTGAGGGGATTCTGAATTTTGCATTCTCGCTTGAGCGAGAATACTCCAGAGAGCATCCTCCTCTCTGGAGGAATCTCGCTCGAGCGAGACCCTTCTCGCTTTAGTGAAATTCTTCCAGAGAGCACCCACTCTCTGGATGATTCTCGCTTGTGCGAGCCCCTTCTCGCTCAAGCGAAATTCTTCTAGAGAGCACTTCCTAACTCCCCTGTTTCTCGCTTGAGCGAGATCTTCCTCGCTCAAGTGAGAAAACCAGAACACAAATTTTGAAATTTTTACTGATATGCTCGCTCAAGCGATCGAGCCCTTCTCGCTTGAGCGAGAACATCAGAACCCAAAGTCTTGATTTCTCACTTTTACCCCTTTTAACTTAGTTTTTCCCACTCATTCCTTAATTCTTTTCACAAGACTATTACACTATACCTTTTCCTTTATAAAAATTGATTTAAATTCTTGGGATGTTACAAAAGGCATATTAACATTCAATTCCATATCATCATAAGGCCAATAGTTCTTTCATTAATTCAGCCCAAAACTTAGTAATTTATTTTCTTAAATGAAGATTCCATTCAATCATTATTTCAGTTCCAATTCCATCCTTTTTTATTGAAAAAAAAATTAGCTATTAGCTTAAATGACCTTTTACTTTTTTATCCTTAAAGTTTTTCATAATTACCAAATTTTGAATTCAAGTTCAATAATTAATAATGATATTATCTATTATTTTGCAATTATCAACTAATTTTACCAAATACTTTCAGTTTAATCATCTAACTTCTCAACTTCTATTTTTCATATTTTAACTTTTATTTAGTATTTCATTTTTTAACTAATTTATTAATTTTATCAAACACACTTATAATACTATTAAATACTACTATTAAATGTTGTCAATACAAAAAAAAAAAAAGTGGAACATTTTAATCTCCGCAAGTCATTAATGAGGTTTAGATCGAATTTCCTCATTCATTAGCCACATAAAAACAAAAGATACCAATGTACAGAAGATCACTTTAATAGGGTAACATAATTAGCGAAGTCCCATCCCTCATAGAAATATGACGTGGTCCCATTTATATTCAACAAGGAGTCATTGAGACACTTTGAGAGTGTGGTGAAATAACAGGTCTCTCTATTGTCTATAGCATTGAGAGGACCAAAAAAACAGTTAGGGCTATGCTAGGGACAGCTCACGTGCAAAGAACTGGCAAGTTGCAAGGCGAACAGAGATTACTTTTTGTGTGTTATGAGATTTTATTAGCCCCAAATCTTGCATCACTGCCACAGGCATGAAACAAACACTAACCACCGAATAAAAAATGGTGTTAAAGTGATAGAGACTCAAGAGACACAAAGAACTTTTTTGACCAACAAATTAGTTAATGTTCAAAACATGTGCGGTTAGATAGATAAATGAGTTGAGCTAAACTAAGCATTTAAAATTTAAGTTTGGTCTCTAAAAAAAAATGGATGGCTTAAGTTTGGCTCATTTATTTAAGGGAAAAATATGTTTTTCATCCATGTAGTTTGGGTCAACTTTAGTTTTCGTCCCTATATTTTAATTACTTGGTTTTTTTGTCCTTGAACTTTCTAAACCCTGTAACTTTAGTCCCTGCCGTTAGTATCTGCTGGTAAATTGGTGACGTGGCAAACGGAAGTTACACCTCAGCCTGTCTGGTGGGCCCATTTTGTGCAGAGTCATTTTTTTATCTTTTTGTTTTTATTTTCTTTAATTATATAATAGTTAGTATAATAAAAATTTTATTTTCTTTAATTATAATTTTACATCCTTCACCACGCACCGCTGTCACGCACCATCTTCTTCCTGCTCCGCATCTCTCTCGAGCTCTGATTCCACATGGCAAAGTTTGAAATCTTCCCAAAGCTCAAAGAAACATAAGACACACCCAAGTGGTTGATTTTTTTTTCCATTCATTATAAGAACCATTTCAATACAAAGGTTAAGTTATGAAACAATATTACCCTTTTTCCATTTTTTCTTTTCTCTTTGTTTTCTTTTCTTTTTTTGTAACGTTGATTTACCACACCACTTTAAATGAAACTGAATTAGTGACTTTTGGGTCTTGGTTTAGGGTTGAAGGTGAAAGTCGGTGTTTTTATTATCATCCAAGGGAAAAGTTTTAATCTTGAAACTTTTTTAAAAAATATAAAAGCTTTTCCATTTCTTCTACTTGCTTGAGATGCGTCCACCAGCATTACAGGGAAATTAAACCAGTCAAAGTACCACATAAAAGTAAGACCATTTATATGCTACCATTACCATCTCAGTTCTACACAGATTATCCAAGAAATTACTCTATCCTGAGACGTGACTGGATGAAGATGATGGCCTGAGACGCGACAGTTGGTGGAGACATGGTGTGCACGGTGGTTCTAGTGAAATCAGGGAGATGGTGATGGTGCTCTGCATACTGGCTTGTTCTAGCGTTCACAGCAACAACGGTGGGCGGTGAAGGATGGTGGTGAAGAAAATAAAATTATAATTAAAGAAAATTAAATTTTTATTATAACTATTATATAATTAAAGACAATTAAAAAAAAGATTAAAAAAATGACTACACAAAACGGGCCCACCAGACAGGCTGAGATGTAACTTCTGTTTGCCACGTCACCAATTTAACAGCAAACACTAACGGCAGGGACTAAAGTTACGGGGTTTAGAAAGTTCGGGATAAAAAACCAAGGAATTAAAGTATAGGGACGAAGACCAAAGTTGACCCAAACTACAGGGACGAAAAACATATTTTTCCCTTTATTTAAATGAACCAAACTTTAAATTTGGACTTAGCTTGTTAAAGAAAAACAAAGATTGGTTTCACTTGTTTAGCTCATTTATAACTATTTCGTTGTTTTTGTTTTTATGAAATTTTCTTTAAATTATTGTTAAACTTTATGAATTTAGTATTTAATAATTATTTTAATATTAAATGATAATATAAAAATCAAAGTATATTCTTAATATATGGTATGTATAGTTAAAAATAATTAAAATATTATATTTTTTTAAAATTAAATGCATAACTTCTTGATTAATATAAGAAAGATTATATATATTGTCAATGATGGCGTCCGAGGAGAACTCAGAGCTTTCTCTCCAAGAAAGTGATTTGTACCTGCGAAGTAAAAAGAAAGTCAAGATGGGAGCGATAGAGATTGAAGCAATTAATCAAGACAATAGTGTTGAAGAAGGGGCTGTGAATGCCTCTCGCATTCAACAACAAATTACTTACAAAGAATCCCTTTTGAACCAAATTGGGCTTCAATCTCATCCCCTATTTGAGGTTGATGATGATGTGGTTTACCTGAATGAACTCTCTGATGAAGACAAAACAACGATGGAAGATGAGATTAACGACAAGCAAATATCAAGTTCTGGTAGGCCAATTGTTCCTATTTCAGAAGATGAGTATAATAACTGGTGTGCTCCTTGGCAAGCTTCTCTTGTAGTCAAAGTTCTTGGTAAGAAACTCAACATCCAGTTTCGGTATAATCGTCTGAGAAAGAAGTGGGCATGCAAGAATCCAGTTAAATTCATTAACATGGATCAAGATTATCATGTAGTCTACTTTATAGAAACGGAGGATTATTTACATGTTCTCTATGATGGTCCTTGGATGGTTGCAGACCATTATCTTATTGTTCAGCGTTGGCACCCCCTTTTCTTGTAGGAAGCTAGGAGAGTCAAGAAAGTAGTCGTATGGTGTAGGATTCCTAACCTCCCAATTGAACTGTACAATTTGGAATTTTTAACTAGGGCAGGGAAAATTCTAGGATCCATGCTGAAAGTCGATAGACTCACTTTTATTCATTTGCGGGGACGATTTGCAAGATTGTGTGTGGAGATTGACCTTTCAAAGAGACTTATTCCAGAAATAGAGATTCTTGGGGGCACTGTTCTTAGAATTGAGTATGAAGGATTACATCAAGTATGTTTCAAGTGTGGTAAATATGGGCATAGCCAAGATTCATGCTCTGAATTCCCTATGGAAGAAAGGCCAGAGGGGTTGACAGCTAATATTGAGCAAGGTCATGAAATTCAACCAATTCCAGAATTGGATCAGGATGGGTTGACAGCTAATGTTGAGGGTCTAATTCCAGATCAAAAGTCTTCCTTACAAGCTGACAAACCTATCTCAGGAGGGAGCAACAAATATATTAGGAATTATGGCCCATGGATGTTGGTTAAAAAACAACCAAGGAAAAAGGCCTCAGGAAAGAATAAGGATTATTCCTCTTAAGCTAAAGCTCCTCCCAAAGGTAATTTTATGCACAGATCCAGATTTGATCTTCTGCAGGAAGATAAGGCCCAGGAAGCTATTAATCTTCAAGATGATCAAGGTTCAGATTCTACTCATATTATTCTTCAAGAAGGGTAAGATGGTCAAGTTTCTACTCCTACTGTAGCTAATAATCCTAAGGTCGTTAGCATCCGTGATCCTAAGGCTGGGAAAAATTCTCAGAATAGTTAAGACAAGAGAAAACAACAGATTATGATTTCTCAGAAAAATTCCTCTATTTCTAAATCAAATCCTGCTGTTACAGCCAATACAAAGCATAAAAGTTTGAGTTCATCTTCTAAACCTATCCTGACATATGAGAAGCCTAATTCTAGTTCCAATACATATATCAGTTCATCAGACGTTAAAAGAAAACAGGAGCAGGAGCTACTACAGCTCATGCGTATTATGGAAAAAGAGGGTGTAGGTAAAGGTAACATATTTCAATTACAGAATGATTATTTGGTTGGATTAGGCATTGGAGTCCTTGAACCTAAACCCCCTAACATCAACAATCCAGGTATCTCAGAGCCTAATAATCATTGTTCTGATACTAAAATGAGAGAATGCATGCATGTGCAAGATAACTTTGAGTTTAATACTTAACCCCCACCAAATAATTAATATGAATTATTTAGCATGGAATTGTAGAGGGATTTATGCTAAAACTTTTGTGAGTCTTATGAAAGATATTAGACAGGTCTATAATGTTCACCTTATTATCCTATTGGAGATTCATGCTAGTGGTGAAAAAGCTAAAAAGGTTATCCAAAAATTGGGATTTGATTTTTTTAAAATTTTTGACTCTAATGGCCAATCTGGGGGTTTTGTAATCTTGTGGGACAACTCCAAATGATCTGTTGATTTTCTTTAATGTTCTAGACAATTTATTCACATGCAGGTTAAACCTGATCACTATAGAGAGTGGTTTCTTATTGTTGTATATGCTAGCCCCCAAATTATTAACCAGTCCCAGTTATGGGATGATTTAAGAGAATTGGCTTCTAATGTGGTAAGTAAATGGTGCCTTATTAGAGATTTCAATTCTATTCTTAACTTGTCAGAAAGAAAAGGTGGTACTTCCAATCCATCAAACCAAGGTATGAGCAATTTCCAAAATATGATTGCCGATTGTGATCTTATTGATGTTGGTTTTGTGGGTAACCCTGTTACTTGGAAACGAGGTACTCTATCTGAAAGGTTGGATAGGAGCCTTGTGAATATGGACTAGCGTATTAGATTTCCTAATGCTACAATTGTTCACTTGCCTTTTTATAAATCTTATCATTGCCCTCTTCTTATGAAATTTGGGCATCAAAACTCTACTAATTTACATAGAAGACTTTTCAGGTTTCTGGAAGCTTGGTTAACCCACCCTAATTTTAAGGATTTTGTTTCTACTAATTGGCAGAATAATAGAGATTGGGGTGCCACTATTGATAATTTCATAGATCAGGTTAAATGTTGGAATAAAGAAATCTTTGGTAACATAGGTTATAAGAAAAGATGTTAATTAGGAGAATGGATGGGATTGCTAAGAAAAAGCTAATTCTAATGATGCTAGTTTAGATCACCTACACAACAAACTATGGAAAGAATATGAAGAAGTGGAATTTCAGGAAGAAATTTTATGGTTCCAAAAATCTAGGTGCAAGTGGATTCAGTTTGGGGACAAAAATACTAAGTACTTTCATGGGTTCACTATTGCTAAAAGAAAGAGAATTAAAATTGAGTGCCTAGAATCTGACCAAGGGAATTTAATCTCAGATAAAGCTTTATTAAGAAAAATACTAATGATTTTTTTAAATCCCTGTTTTTGGATAATGGTGATTATATTCATTTATGCCTTTTTTATTGTTTCTCCGAATTATTACCCCACCACAAGGATATTCTTAGTAAATCTATCACTGATGAAGAAATTAAAAAGATTGTTTTTTCTATGGGTGGTTACAAAGCTCCTGGGTATGATGGTTTGCATGCTATATTTTATCAAACTCAGTGGGATAAAAATGGAAAAGATGTGTGTTCCCTGGTTCATAACATCTTTAATAATCCTCAATTTGTTTCTTTGATTAATGATACCCTCATTACCCTTATTCCTAAGGTTGATGGTGCTAATAAATTAAGTCAATTTAGACCAATAAGCCTCTGTAATGTCTCTTATAAAATCATTACTAAGCTAATATCTCATAGGCTTAGATCTGTTATTAATCATATCATTGGCTCTAATCAAAGTAGTTTCATTCCTGGAAGACAGAGCAGGGACAATATTATCAGCACTCAAGAAATTATTCACTCTATGAGGTATAAAAAAGGTAGTTATGGTTGGATGGCCATTAAAATAGACTTAGAAAAAGCTTTTGATAGACTAAATTGGAAGTTTATAACTGATACCTTAGAAGAAGCTGGTATTCCTGAAAACCTTAGAAATGTTATTAATTTATGTATTAATACTCCAAGGATGAGAGTTCTCTTTAATGGTGAGGCCCTTGATCCTTTTACTCCATCTAGAGGTATTAGACAAGGGGATCCCATATCCCCCTATATTTTTATTCTATGTATTGAAAGATTGTTTCACCTTATCAATCTGGCTGTTGATCATAATTTCTGGAGACCTATCAAGGTCAGTAGGAATGACCCTATAATATCACATTCTAGCTTTTGCTGATGATCTTATACTTTTTGCTGAAGCTAGACTTGACCAAGTTGAAATTATCTCAACCATTTTGGATTTATTTTGTTCTAGCTCTGGCCAAAAGGTTAATATCAATAAAACTAGAATATTTTTCTCTAATAATGTTTGTTTATAGGTAAGGAGGGAAATTTCTGAAGCTCTAGGGTTTCAAAGGACAGAAGACCTTGGCATATAACTTGGTGTGCCCATAATTCATGGGAGGGTGATAACACTCTGCTAGGAGCTTGGACCTGCAAGACCTACATTGGAGGATATGCACCAACTTCAAGCAAGGAAGAGTTGGAGAAATTAGTGTCCTACAAATAAAGGGACACTACCCTACAAAATAAAGGTTACTACCCTACAGAAGGACACCTTGACCCTAGATAGGACCCTTGTCCTATGGACCACCCTTAATTAGGACTCTCTTGTATTTTCTTTTTATTTTTGTATTTTCCTTTTTATTTCATTCCACTTGGGTGCTAATTGTATGGGTTTTATTGGTTAGTAGGATACCTTGCTACAAGGTTTAGGAGGTCATGGGATCTAATCCCACCTAAGATAGAAAATTACCTCATCTTTCTTTTCCTTGTTAAAAGGGGCGCTATTTTTGGGTTTATTGGCTTAAGGCTTAGCTTAGCCATAAGCCATTAGGGACATGAGTTCAAATCCCACTTAGGATGGGATTTCACTCATCTTTTATTTTTCTCCCCGTTCCCTCATGTAAGTGGCCGCCCCCTCACTCCCCCTCTCCTATATAAAGGGGCCTCCTCTCTTGTATTTACACATTGAATTTTGAAGTAAAGGCATTATGCAAAATTTTCTCCTCCATTTGTGAGTTGAGTGAGGCTTGGTGGTTGTTGCTCAAACCATACTGAGACTTATCTAATTCTCCTGAATTAGTGGCGTCTGACCTTGGACTTATCTGCTGCAAGTGGATTCTTGCTTCAGTGGCGTCCTTCCCATTTCTTCCTCTCCACTTTTTCTTTCATTTTCTCTCATTTTCTATCACTTTCTTGCGCAAAATAAGATGCTGCCCTGCACCTTATTTTCGCCATTTATTCACTATATTTTGATTCTAATCGGTTGGTTTTGCTCAATTCTAGATCCTACACCTTGGGGCTGTTTGGGCGCTGTTTTGCTGCACCTATATGTGCAGAATTTTCATTCAATTTAGTGTATTTCCATCCCTCTTTTCAATTGTAATTTGGACTTGGACTGTTTCCCGGGCCCGAGGTGCCTTTCTGCTGCTATCAGCACTTGTCTGTCTTGATTGATTTGCTTGAATTCTTGCTAGTTTGGGGGCTGTTTTGGGCCGCTAATTCCCACCCCCTAGGTGTTTGTTTAAATGCCTCTTTAATTGCTCATACTTGTTCTTGAGTAATTCTTGCAAATTGCTTGATATAACTGCTTGTTTGTGGTGAAGTGTTGTAAGAGGAGGCATTGTTGTCTTCATTTTTCCAAAGATCGTTCACCTACATTTCTCCCCTTCACCATTAATTGTTCATCCCTCATATTCATCTCTTTACTTTCCGCTTTTAATTTTCCGCCATTTAATTTCCGCTTCTCCCCATCCTTTTAATTTCCGCTTCCCCCTTTACTTTCAGTCATTTATTTTCAGTCATCCCCATCCTTTTAATTTCTGCTTCCCCCTTTACATTTCTGCTCTCCCCATCCTTTTACTTTCTGCCATCCCCTTCTACTTTCTGCCATTTACATTTCTGTCCTCCCCATCCTTTTAATTTCAGTTTCCCCCGTTAATTTCTTGCCATTTATTTTTGCGCAATTTTTCCTTCTTATTTTTGCCATTTTATGCGCATTTTTGGGCTCTTGTGTTGTTCAATTTCCTACTCTTGTTATGTCTGTTTGATTGGCATTCTGATTGCAAATTTGGATTGACTGCTATCTCTACCTTGGACTTTCCCTGTTTGATTGTGCAAAACGCTCACCTATAGGATCTTTTTTGGTTCATAGTATTGGAAGAAGATCAACAAATTCTAATTGTTGATTTTCCTTCAAATTTTAATTCCAATCTTAAAATTGAACCAAGCACGTTTCTGTGACCATACCGGTTTTGTATAATCAACAAGGAAGTGCTAAGCAATTTTTTTGGCCATTTTTGAAATCAAGTTGCCATTACGTTTTTACAGTTTTTAGAAATCAGTTTATTCATTATTTTTGCTTTTCTGGGCCACTTGGACCAGTTTGCTGTCAGAAAATTCCAAAAATATTACAGTAGGTACAGTTAATTTTCTTCTCATTGTGTACAAATTTCTGTAATTTTCTGTTGGGGAAAAAGACAAAAAAAGAAAGAAAAGGCAAGAAAAATACAAAAAGGTACGTACGTGCCAAAAATAGAAAAAGAGGTGTAAAAAGCAAAAAAGGGTGCAAAAGTCAACAACAAGGAAGAAAAAGTCAAAAGACACCCAAAAAAGTCAAAAAGATTCAAAAAATTCAGAAAAATAGAAAAACAAAAACAAAGAGTTATCCCAACAATACAGTGACAGTTTTACTGTAATTTTCTGTTTCATTTCCCTGTATACCGTAATTGAGTTGTATTGTTGTTTTTATTAAAAACGACAATTTTGGCAACTCTTTTTCAAAAATCACCAAAAACAATTCTCTTTGCAATTTCTTCCGTCTTGTCTTGTTTGTTGTCTGCTCTTGTGTATAAGCTTGTTTGAGTACCAACTTTTCTTGTTTGTCATCTCAATTCTTTTGTTTTGTCTTAGGATTTTTCCAATCTTCTTCCAGTAGGTATTTTCTTTGTTAGTGTGCTTCTATTTGGGTAAGGGTTAAGACTTAGACTCACGTTGGTCTTTGCAACTTCTAATCAACCTCCAACCGAGTAGAAGAGGCAAGAGAGTATCATTATAGAAAAAGCCTAAAAAGAGTGACATACACGAGTGATTACATTCCATTGAGTGTAAACACTTAGTGAGTGGTGAGGTCCTTTAAAAGCTTTCAAATAAAATCAATTTAAAATGTCCTATAGAGTGTGGAGAAAGGAGCTAGATGAAGATAGAAGAGAAAAGGAAGTGAGAAGACACTCTTCTCATGATGAAAGGTATAAAAAAGAAAGGAAGGAAAGAGAAATAAGTAGATATCATTTTGAAGATAGTAATAGGAAGGAAAGGAGTTATGTTAACTCTAACCATGATAGGAGGAGGTATGAGGAAGAAAGAAAGTTTAGAAAATATGATGAAGAAAGAAAGTATGAAGAAGAGAGAAAACTTAGGGGAAATTATGAGAGTGAAATTAGAAGAAAAGATCATGAAAAGAGAAGAAGAGAAAATAGGAAAGGTACAAAAGATTCTTTTGAAGATAAAATTGAAAGAAAGTTAGAAAAATTTTCTAATGAAATTGAAGATAAGCTTTCGAAATTCTTTTCAAAGTCCTTAATTGAGATAGAAGAGAGAAGAAAATTAGAAAAGAAGGAACAATTAGAAAAAGAAGAAGAAGAAAGGCTTAAGAGAGAAATAGAAAAGGAGGTAGAAAGAGTGCAAATAGAAGAAGTGAAAAACAAAAACTTGGGAAAACAACTAATTTTATCTTGTGATCCTTTGTTAGCTAACCCTTTGTGTGAAGGCATGAATAAGTTGATGGCAAGTACTTCTATAGTTGCAAAGAGGACAACTCAAGCTATTTAGAGGGAGTTCCCTAAACTAACTTTCTTTATGCATGAAATGCCTCTTTCTATGCACAATTATATGCCTCAAAGCATTACATGTGTAAAAGAAGTAAACAATGTTGATAATGCTTTGAAACCTATTACATGTCTAGAAAAACCAACTAAGTTTAAGAGTACCATGAAACTTACTAGAGATGCATGCTTACTCAATTCCTTTAGATTGCATGATAAGATTGAAAACAAAGTTGGATTGAATATGCATGTGCCTTTGGTTTGTGTTTATAGAATGAATACACATTTTGGACCAAAAATAATTATTTCATACAAAGATGTGTATTATGCTCTTGAACTAGTTAGTAAAAAGGATAAAATTTTGGATGAAGCTATCACATGTAGGAAAACTTGTTTGACATCTAATTCAAATGATGATATGCTTCTTGATATGCATACTCACTGTGGTTCTTTTGGTATTTCACCTTTCATGAACTCATATGATAATATGAAAAAGGTGTCATCTTACTTGAGTGAGTGCTTTAGTATGGATATGGCTCTTGAACAAACTTGCATGAATACTTCATGGCATGAACATATGCACCACACTTTTGACAATCATACTCAAGATGCATATGTTATGTTCAATAAAAATGTTGGGATGTTAATGAAAAATATTAAAACATTCATGCCACATAGTTTCACTTGTGCATTTATTTGGGAACATAGTGTAGAATATTTTGATGAATGTTGCACATTGAAACACATTTTGTACTTATGTGGAATTTATTTCCTAAGCCTTCTCCATGACCACTTACTTCTGTTATTTGCAAGGGAGGGCTTCAAAAGATTAGTCTTTGATCCAGGATCTAAATCCACAAAGTACGTAGACAAGAGGGCTCAATCTTCATTAAGGGAGTTTTCTAACCCTTATCTCAAATACCTCTTGTTTATCTCCTATGTTTTTCTTTTGCCAATCTTTATGATCCGCAAGTATTTTTGTTATGAGCCTTCACTTTGCTTGCTTTGGAATAATACTTATGGGTCTTCTTCTTGTTGTCTAGGCTCAAGGAAGATGTTCAACTTGTGGACCTCTAACTCTACTCTCCAAGGGCTAAGGGAAGTATCTTCTTACTTCCTAAATTTTGTCATCCATCCTCTTCTTCTACCCAGTTCATTACTCTTAAGGCTTCTTTCTGAATTTTCAGATTTGAGGTCAAATCCTTTTCTAGGGGAGGGAATGATAACACTCTGCTAGGAGCTTGGACCTGCAAGACCTACATTGGAGGATATGCACCAACTTCAAGCAAGGAAGAGTTGGAGAAATTAGTGTCCTACAAATAAAGGGACACTACCCTACAAAATAAAGGTTACTACCCTACAGAAGGACACCTTGACCCTAGATAGGACCCTTGTCCTATGGACCACCCTTAATTAGGACTCTCTTGTATTTTCTTTTTATTTTTGTATTTTCCTTTTTATTTCATTCCACTTGGGTGCTAATTGTATGGGTTTTATTGGTTAGTAGGATACCTTACTACAAGGTTTAGGAGGTCATGGGATCTAATCCCACTTAAGATAGAAAATTACCTCATCTTTCTTTTCCTTGTTAAAAGGGGCGCTATTTTTGGGTTTATTGGCTTAAGGCTTAGCTTAGCCATAAGCCATTAGGGACATGAGTTCAAATCCCACTTAGGATGGGATTTCACTCATCTTTTATTTTTCTCCCCGTTCCCTCATGTAAGTGGCCGCCCCCTCACTCCCCCTCTCCTATATAAAGGGGCCTCCTCTCTTGTATTTACACATTGAATTTTGAAGTAAAGGCATTATGCCAAATTTTCTCCTCCATTTGTGAGTTGAGTGAGGCTTGGTGGTTGTTGCTCAAACCATACTGAGACTTATCTAATTCTCCTGAATTAGTGGCGTCTGGCATTGGACTTATCTGCTGCAAGTGGATTCTTGCTTCAGTGGCGTCCTTCCCATTTCTTCCTCTCCACTTTTTCTTTCATTTTCTCTCATTTTCTATCACTTTCTTGCGCAAAATAAGTTGCTGCCCTGCACCTTATTTTCGCCATTTATTCACTATATTTTGATTCTAATCGGTTGGTTTTGCTCAATTCTAGATCCTACACCTATCCGGCTATCAGAGGGTGTCTAAATCTACTTTCAAAACTGTTATTTCTCGAACCAAGCAACGACTGTCTTCTTGGAAAGCTAAGACTCTCTCCTTTGCTGGGAGATTAACCCTTTCCCAATCAGCTTTGTTCTATGCTGCCTACGGTGGAGTCATCGTCGGGGCAGATTTTTATTTGCTTTCTCTAACTTTCTGGGAAATTTCTCGATGCTGCCTACTGCGGAGTCATCCCTGACCATTGGGGCATATTTTTATTCGCTTTTTCTAACTTTCTGGGAAATTTCTCGATACTGGAGGCAGAACTTTGTGGGATTTTGAGAGGTCTTAATGCTGCATCTCATATGGGTCTCAAGCAAATTGTAATTGAAGTTGATTCCCTAATTGTTATTCAATTCGCTGAGACAGGGTGCCCTAGTACCCATCTGGCTTTTGAGCTCGTCGAACGCATCCACCAAGCGGTTATGATCTTTGATGATCTGGTTTGGAGTCACACTTTTAGGGAGGGTAATAGTTTGACTGATTGTTTTACCAAAAAGGGGTTGCAGATGCTTGGTACCTTTAGAAGTTTTGGGTCTCTGCCTGATTTCGCAATCCTGCCTTTCTTTTTTTTATTGCTCTAGATCCCTAATTTGAAGAGACCCTTAGGTTTGTTTTTGTTTTTCCAGGCCTGTTAGGCCCACTTCATTCACCTAAAAAAATATAAGAAATATTTCAATACTTATTTTCATATATAAAGAGTAATTCTTTTATTTTATTATTTTATTATTTATTTTAAAAATAAACTCATAGCTTTATGTTTTCTTTTTCTATTTTTTTTTAATAATTTGACTTTACTTTCATTATTTATATTAATTAGTTATATATATATATAATAAACGAGTTATTCACGAATCTTTAATGTCAAGCTTATAAAGTTTGAGCTTGACTCATTTAAATAATTACGCCCAACTTTATATTTGGATTTGTTTGTTTAATTATACAAACGAACTTGATCGAGCATTTAACGAGTCGAGATCAAATAGTTTACGAAAAACTTAACTCTTTTACGTACAGCTCTATATGTTGTTTAAACTTTTTGTATAAGGATTAAAAATATGTTTAATTTTAGAAAATTATAGTTATATGTGATTGAATTTTCTTTTCACTCCATTATTGTATATTTTCTCATTCTATTTTTCGGAAGTACCATAAAATAAGGATATTGTTAAAAAGTTTAATGTCTTGTTAATTTTCTAAAACATAAAATAAAATGAGACAAAAGAATTGAGTAGAATTTCCAATTAACTTATGCCCTATGTTTTCCTATCTCTTTGCTTATATTTGAGTAGTAGGAGGGAAATTTTGTGTTCCTTTATTAATGGAGTAATACGATATTTTTTTAATTTAATGAATTATGTTACATGTTTTAATTACTTAAAGCAGTGAGTATTAAGTAAAACCATCCTTTTTGGTGAGGTGTGAAAAGGGAAAAAGAACAACACTAAAACTACAAAGAATGTGAAATAAAATTTCAAACTGAAATAAAAACATCCAAGAATATAAAATTTGTTAAAGAACATATTTAATGAATAAAATTCGAAAATATACAATAGAAAAAAATTAAATTAATCAATTATAAAATTACAAAAATACATATTACTTTCTACTTTAAGTAATAACTAGAATATTTAATAAAATTCTCTAACAATTCCCGTCTATATTAACAATTGAGCCATAACATTTGATTGTTTTCTTTGCAAATGTTTATGTTTGTTATTAAGATTAAATACATTTTATATCTTAAAATATGTTTTTACTTCCTGTATTTTTTGTTAACTTTTATCTTCATCCCTAAAACCATGTGTTTTATATCTCTATACTTTTAATATACCTTAATCGTAGTTCCTAATCTTAATTAGTTTAGTTAAATTGTTGATTTGTTTAATAGATTTCCATGTTAACCTTTAATTGAGTATCATTTAATTCACGGGCATTTATTAAACAATTGAATTAAATAACAACTTGACAGGAACCAAAAATTTAAAAAAATTGGGAATGAAGACCAAAATTGACAAAAAAATATAAGAATGAAAAACATATTTTATCCTTAATAAAATCATCAAACTAATTTAAATATGAGTAAAAGTCTACTATTAGATAATATACTTACGAATGTTCAAATTATCTTAAATTTGATATACATGATCATGAAGGTAATATAATGTGATTCAACGGTTGAATTGGTCAAATTGACATTTCACAAAAAGTTATTAAAATGTGTAACTCTTAAAGTTTGATACCTGGTTTCAACGGATCCCGACTCATATAACGAGATCCTAATTCTATAATTATTCATAATGAATTAGTCGGCTACATTTCATCTCTTGCTTACTTTATTTAAGAGTAAACTTGTAAATCAGTCTCTGACTTATAGTGACAAATAGTATGATAGAGTGTCATTAAATGTGACACATCGTTAAAAAATTAACGGAAAACACTACATTGAATGAAAATGAAAGAAGTCAATGACTATATTAGGATTTTATATTTCTCAATAACTAAATTGATGACCCGAAAAAATTCAAATACCGATTTACTAATTTAATACTTTATTTAAATTAGATTCGACTGATTCTCTCTCTGGTTGGTACATAGGCAATTTGTTTCCCGAATTGGGAGTGCGTGATGATTAAACATCATTGATGGATTATCACATCTATATCATTGTTTCCATCTATCTAAAATTTGCGACACTGTTAGGTTGGATTTCACTCTCTAGTTAAGAATAGCTACTAGCTAGGGTCTTGCGGATGCCGTGAAGCTATATTTAATTATAAGACCCTTTCAATCTTTCTTTTGTTTTTTTTTGTCAACTAAGACCCTTTCAATCTAAACACATGAACGCAGTAAGGGGCGAGCAGCCGGCAGCCATGAAACTCTAAAAAAAATTAATTTTTTTTAGAAAAAAACGTTTTTTATCTCTATAGTTTCGGTTAATTTTTGTCTTCGACGATGTACTTTAAATCCTATGATTTTTTGCTCCTATACTTTATAAACCTCCAAACCGTGATCCCTGCCGTTAGTAAGATCTGTTAACATGATAAGCTCACTAACAGAAGTTACATGTTAACCTCAATAGTGAGTCACAAACAACTGACTCATCTAATTAACCTTTTTTATTAATTTTTAATTATTAAAAATAACCTTTATTACTAAATTAGGGTTTTCACTTTAGTAATTTTACCTGATAAAAAAACCTAATTTAGTCATTAGAGTTATTTTAATAATTAAAAATTAATAAAAAATGATTAATTAGATGAGTCAACTGTTTTGGACCCACTATTTAGGTTGACATGCAACTTTTATTAGCTAACTCATCAGATTAACAAATCTCATTAACGGTTAGTGACCACAAATTAGGGGTTTAGAAAGTTCAGGAATAACGAACAAAAGATTTAAAGTGTAGGGACGAAGATCAAAGTTCACCAAAACTATAGGGACGAAAAATATATTTTTCCTTTTTTTATCGTATATATAATATTTTATTAATTATTAGTTTGACACCACAGATATTTTCTAGATTTCTATCTATAGTATTATTTCTTTAGGATTCTTTATATATTTTTTAATTAAGTTTTAATTTTTTTCCTTATTTAGAAATGATAATAAAGTTATGTTTAAAATTAAAGATAAGATTTGATTAGAAATATAAATCTACAAAAAGTAAAAGGATTGAGGGAAAAACATAAGAGAAGTATACAAATATGAAAGAAAGGAGAAAATACAATTAGATGACAAAATATTATTGTAGCGTACTGCCCAAAGTCTTTCATACCTCGACAATACACGATAATTCACCTCGGTCAATGCCTCCATGGTCTTTCATACCCCGACAATACACGATAACTCACCTCGGTCAATGCCTCCATGACTTGGGTGGTCTGAATGTCCAGGTTCAACGAACGACTAATTAAGGAAAGTCAATCAGAATAATTAGCATATCAATCAGCTGTACAAGATAGTGAACAAATAACACTGGAAAAGGAAAATATTCAAATAAATAGTCCTATCTAAGGAAATTAAGGACCCGAACCGGGAATCGTGCTGAAGAGATGCGGGCATTAAAGGACAAGTCAACCTAAGTAAGCCTATATAAAGATCCTCGTAGCAAGAGACAGAGGGACACACTCTTATTCTTAGCTACGTTGTTACTCTGCCGAACTAAATACCAATTCCCAATTAAGAGTATAGTAGGATTTTTGTAGTCATTGTAAGAACATATGGCGCCCACCGTGGGGCTCTGGTAAAACTTTCCCGGAAAACCACAAGTTTAGACTGTAAGATGGTAAGAACAAGAACTAGCAACAATAATGGAGAAGGCCCTAACCTTATTCAACAAATGGAGAAACTCAGACATGAAAACCAGTGGGTTGACAGTTGTCGAACCTGCACAAAATTATAATTATCCGACCTGCGAACTACTTGTAGTAGAATGATACAAACCGGGTCGAACCCTGAAGATCCACTCAAATTAATTCTTCTTTGGGGGGTTTGATTGATTGGAATAAACTGAAGAAAACAAAGATCAAGTTAAAAGGAAAGGTTGAATCAATTTAAGACAATATCAATCCAAGGAATTCATAGGCTATTTTCATGGTTAATCATTGGTTATTAATATCATGCATTCAAGAGATTAAATCTATCAAGTTAGGATCATATGGAACTCCTACAATGATCCCCATATTCACTACTGAAATAATTTCCAGAGTTCAATTGATTGAGATTAACAACATCAAATAACCACCAAATCTTATGTTAGATCAAAATCAATTTTATAACTGGAACCCAATTGAAGTAAATAATTAAATGAACACCTTCAATTCAATTACTTACTCTATACTTTTTAATTTTTGCATGATGATTAACCAATCAAGAGTGCAAAATACATCAATAACAAATTTCATGACCAAAACATGTTAACCAATCAAGCTTTGATCAAAGAAATATGAAATCTAAGGAAGTGGAGTGGAAAAGCAAGTCGTCCATGAAGACTTTACAAAAAGATGAACAAAAGTAAATGAAACTCTTAGTAGTTTCTACTACAACTTTGATGCTCTTCTCCCTAGTAAGCCCTCCTATTTATAGGAGGGGAAAAGATGATATTCCAAAGTTGATCATTCAGCCATGACTAAGCATGTTTTGTCCATAAATGGACTTATTGATCAATTATCTAATGAATTTATTATAGAAACCACAGGAAACACTAGAAGGGGGGTTGAATAGTATTTTATAAATTTAAAACTGATTTAGGAAAACCTTTCACAAGTAGCACTTTTCACAAAGAGGTTTTTATAACTTGTTGAAACTGGAAGTTTTATACTTGCTGAAGTAACTTCAGTAGGTTGAATAAAACAATTTGAGAAACTTGTTTTTCAATGTATTTAAATAGTTTTTCAGTTTCAAAGTTATAAAACAATAAACTCAGAGCCCTCCACATTAGTATAAACCAAATATAAATGAGTTAAGGGTAAGAGAAGACTTAGCCAAAGATTTTATACTGGTTCACCCACTACCATTGTGAGCTATGTCCAGTCCCAAAGCCAAATAGCTAAGGATTTCCACTAATCTTAAAGATTACAAGTATTCTTTTACAGTCAAGCCTCTTCAGGCTCTAAAACAACAAGTATTCTTACAAACAAGCCTCTCCAGGCTCAAACCCAAGTATTGTTTAACCTCAAGCCTCTCCAGGCTCAACAACGAGTATACTTTCTTCCACCAAGCCTCTCCAGGCTCTCAGTGTAACGTCCTAATTTCTTAATTCAAGAATAATGTCCATTGCAAACACTATTCCGAATTTCTGAAATTATTTTGCGTCATTACCGATATCGTCAAGCAAATCACACAATTGCATAGGCAATCCAACGTTTGCTTAAGCTTCCATGAAATTCATACATCAATGCTTCAATACAAATTCCTAATTAAAAGCCTAGGGAACGAACCTACACTTTGGAGTGTTATGGTTCATAAAACTCCTACCGGAAATCCGGCAGAATCTCTCCTAAAAACTGGACATTTCCCAATTTCTAACTTAACCAGAAATCAAGAAAAACACCAATACAATTTATAATGACAGTATAGCTTCAACTACAACTGAGCCTTCGTGGCCAAACTGAAGTTTCTACATTATTACATCATTTAACTAAAAATTACATATAATTCTCCACTAAAAGGTCGCTATCTGACCACTGGGAGTGGGTGGAACCACTCCAAGAGCTCCACTTCCGCCTGAACATATGGCTGGAACATCCTGCATAACTAAAATATATCCCCGTAATGTGGGGTGAGACTATGGTCCCAGTGAGCAAAGCATGCAACAAGCAGTGTAGGGAGGCAGACATATGACATGCAACATATCATTCAGCAAATCATACATGGTCTAGTTCTATCACATTTCACCATATCATACATACCCCTTTAATTTACCACAATATAACTACATTCAACTATACATGATGTCTAATGCCAAACTCAAAGTAAATATGCTATGCATGATCTACATTACCCGGCAGACGGGGTCTTATCACTATCAGTGGGGCTAGACGTTAGCTCAGACTACAAGGAACGTCTTCCTTGGGGACGTATCCCACCGTTACTCTGGGGACCGATGTCCAAGTTTTACTCTGGGGACCGAAGTCCAATTACTCTGGGGACTGAAGTCCAATCTTGTTTAATTAGGTGATCTAGGGCCGAAGCCAAAACACTGGGGCCGAGCCTATTTTTCAAGGGCCGAAGCCAAATATCATTTCTTTCTGGGAGCTAATGATCAAAAATCATTTTCCAGTTAATTGGCCAAAGGCCTGGATGCAATGCACACACAATACATAGTACACATAGTTCATGAGTCTTTCTACATCTAAACATATTCTTCCTTACAAATCTTAGCATGTGCAAAAACATCTATCTACAACAAAGCCATCATAAAAACATCAAGAATCATCTGTAAAAATCGCCCAATAACATTTCACCCACAAAATCCCAAAATCCCCAATTTCCTCTAACCTAGGGTTTTCATATACAAGTTAAGAAGCAACTCAAAGCATGAATGTTCTCTAATCCAACCATAATACAACATCCATAAGTTAAAACGAAGGGGAATAGGAGAATTGGGATCATAATGGAAGCACACATAAGATGAGGTGGAAGTATGTGAGCTCTACTCACCTCCAATGGAGCTCTAATGGAGAGGATGATGGAGATCCAAGTTCCAAGGGGTGGTGGAGAGGGCTCTGAGCTAGCTTTGCTCTTCTTTCTCTCACTTTCTCTCTCTAAAACTCTCTCCCTCTCTCACTAAAACCCTAGAAAGAAGAAGGAGAAGGAAAATGAGAGAGAGTTGCAGCGCACGGGGTTAAAAACCCAATCTGCTAGTGCGCGCTTGAGCGCACTGCTCCAGGGGAAGTAAAACGCGCTTGCGCGATGGACCGCACTAATAGCGCGCTTGAGTGCGCCTGAAACTGAGGGCCACTTCCTGAAGCAGCAGCGCACGCTGGAGCGCACAGGGGCGTGCTGGGGCGCGCCAGGAGTCAGAGAGCTCCTTCCTTCCAGCAGAAGTGCGCGCTGGAGCGCACTCCAGGTGCGCTGGGGCGCGCTTGGAGTCAGAGACCCATTCTACTCAGCGTGAAACGCACTTGAGTGCACTCCAGGCGTGCTTGAGCGCGCCCAAGGCAGAAACCCTTTTCTCCCTCTATTCTCTATTCCTAAGGCTTGCTTCCTCAATTCCCTCTGCCCCAACTATGAAACCTCACCTTCCCTAGGGTGACTAAGGTCTGAAACCTCCCTACAACTAGGTTATTCGAACCCTCGACGTTCCTATCACTGACAATACCTTTCTTTGTCCCTAACACCTATTTTATTATCATTCTAACATGCTTATTGATTAACTTAAAATTATATGCCTATGAGGTAAACCTATGATCACTTGGGCTCAAGACTTGGTTCCTTCTTTTCTATTTCTTGACACTTATGAACTCTTAACCAAATCTATTTTCCTTCCTCATAATTCATTCCCACATTCTCAAGTTCCCTTTCCTCTCCTGACTCTTCTATATTCCGCTTAAGTTCAAACTTTGGGATGTTACATTTCTACCCCCCTTAAATAAATTTTGTCCTCAAAATTTGCTCTGGTTATTACCCCCGACATCAAATCATAAACCTGTTTCTAACGAGGCTCGAGCTCTTGGAACTTTACCATATTCCGTTTCGATTACTAAATCCTCCATTACTCTAGATAACAAGAGGAAACTAGGTTTCAATTGCATTCTTGGACTCCTTGTCAAAGGCTACCCTTATAAGTTACATCTCAAACGTCATTATTCTCTAGCTGTTCCATGTCTAACTCACATTAACTCCAGTCAACCCTCTTGTCTTTCCTCGGGATACATACTCCACCACCTACCTTTCGTCTGCCAAAAACCTAACATGGTTTCCTAGGAAGTCTCTCCTAGGTTTTTCCTCTCCCTCAAGTAACTTACGACTTGGTTCAAACTCTCTATATAACGGGTTTAAGAAGAAAAAAGGGGTCTTCCAAACTCCTAATTGTGATTTCTAACTCAATGCCCCATCCATGCACAAAACCTTGGAGGGTACATACAAGTTGTCTGAGTTATACTGCGGGTTCCATGTCTCCTCCTACAAGGCTACCCCTTTAAGGGCTCCACTCTCTTTAACAACCCTCAAAGTTCAAGTCTACCACATGAACTACACTGTGACTTCCAAAATTTAGCTGGTTTGACACATGACTTCCTGATCAACATCACCTTATTACTAGGTTCTAACACAACCACACACAGATCTCAACGAAAGAACATAGAGTTGCAGCCAAGTGGTGCTCCTCTAATATACATATAACAGGGAATGGACAAATTCCTGTAGTTCATCCGGAGAAAACCAACCTCATTGAACAGAACATGATAGTGTGTAGGTCTACTTGTACCTATCATTCCATCATGTGCACAAGTGTAGAAAACACAATTGTCTAACATTCCAACCTAGGAAACTGAATGCGGACACATGCTCCATACTATGACATCAATAGCTACTGTCTAGAGCTGACAACCACAACAATTGAAGGGACGTCCAATTGCCTTGGTGGCCAGGGGACACACCCAAACCTAGGTGGATAATGGAAGCTCCAAAAACAAGGGAAATGGAATGAGAATGTTCAACACTTATCGATGGATTCAGTACACTAAGCTTAACACTAACATTAACTAAATACTGACCATTGACCCTCATAGGAGTTATGCATTGTGTAACAATTCCAGATTCTGCAAGATTTTTCTTCTTCCATGGACTGTAAAGATCAAAGTTCCTACCACTAAGGAAACAACAGAGGAGAGACTGAGAAGCCTAGCCTATAGACTTAGCTCCATCACGATTAACCTAGAAAATAGGTAACTACTCATGTGCCGACAACAAGTTCCCAAACATAGGTAACAGAGTGTCTACCCCCAGAAAACAAAAAACGATATGCTAAGCACAAAACTCAATAATGATGAGACTTCTGTTCTAAACATGTTGATCAAACCCACAAGGGCCTTATGCTACGAGTGGTAACAGTCAGGTAAACTTAGAACTGAAAGGAATTGACCGTGATTGCAATCTAATACGTACCTTTATCCTTCCAAGTTTCCAATGTCACACATACTATTATATACTTAGGTTTTACTCTTTAGCTTAACCGTGCTAATCGTGAGGTCCTCACTAAGCGGTAATGCCCGACCATAACTCAGACATAGATAACAAGGTTTTATACTACAAGGGACTTAAGGTAAAACGGGTGCTCTAAGGTTGCACAGAGTGGTTATGGAGTCTTGGCCTTCAAACTTAAAGTTCCTCTATTGGTTCAAGAAGTAAGAATATACTTAAGTAACTAATTGGTTAACATATACCTATGTGAGCCAAAGCTACATCTAGGAACTCTCATATTGATTTGTTAAGGTACCAAAGGTTTAGACTCTTCCCTTAAGAATTAGAACTAGGTTCTCCAGCACATGGACCTAAGGAGTAGGTAAGGACTCTAAAGGATCAATCTATTACCCCGGAAAACACAAGGTTGGACTTGCTCCTTTCACGCTAAAGCCAAATATCCGTGCATAAGACTTAGGCATTATCATCACTATCAAATAAATTCACTGACTACTTAGTTGACATCTATCCAGAGTTATAATGCCTAAGGTAACTACAAGTAAGGTCAAGGCCCTAATTCAATTCCTCGAGTCGTATCTAGGGTTACATCCATCCATTGGCACGTAACTTAACCAAAGAACCAGGGTTACTCTCCCTCACCAGGGGTATTAGGTTCCTCTAACTTCCCATGAGTCCTTCCTGCCATTTACCAACCCACCAAGCATTAAGTCCTAAATCCACAAACTTCCAAATTCTAAGATCATTCAGCCCTTACCCTAAAAGTGTACCATTAACCCTCTGCTTACACATCCTTCTAAGCCAAGCAACCTAACATATAAGTCAGCCAAACGACATCGTAACTCATTCCTCAAATCATCACCAAGTATACAAGACAACCAAGGATTCAGGCAATACAAACAACAAATATGTCATGCAATCATTCAAGCAGAAATGAGTGTCATAATAAGCCAAACAATTCACATCATCCAAGTTCAATTACAAGCAACAGACATACTCCTAGCCTTCTAAGGAGCCTACTCATCAATCCCTCTAAGTCACTCTCTCTTCATCGCATACCGCAACCAATTATGCACTCTCTTTCAATGCTTACCCTTTACCTTTCCTTCTAAGTGTGCCTCAAGTCCACTAGGGATTAAGGACGTGTCCTGTAAAATCTCTACGGAGAAGGTCTTACTCTTGGGAATGAATCTATGTCACTCTCCCTCTAATTGAAAAATGGGTGGCTCTAACCTTGTTGGGGAGGTGTCCCCACTCCCTTAACAAGGTATCCTATTTACGTCACTAACCATAATTCCGTGTACAACGCACCCAGTAGAGGGGTGATCAGTCCCTATACTGAGCATGAGACACGGTGGAATTACAGTATGTCACGGGCAACTAACCTAACCACGGTCCAATTGGATTGAACTGTTCTGATACCAAAATGTAACGTCCTAATTTCTTAATTCAAGAATAATGTCCGTTGGAAACACTATTCCGAATTTCTGAAATTTTTTCGCGCCATTTCCGATATCGTCAAGCAATTCACACAATTGCTTAGGCAATCCAATGTTTGCTTGAGCTTCCATGAAATTCATACATCAATGCTTTCAATACAAATTCCTAACTAAAGCCTAGGGAACGAACCTACACTTTGGAGTGTTATTGTTCATAAAACTCCTACCAGAAATCCGACAAAGTCTCACCTAAAAACTGGACATTTCCCAATTTCTAACTTAACTTAAAATCCAGAAAAACACCAATACAGTTTATAATGATAGTATAGCTTCAACTACAACTGAGCCTCCGTGGCCAAACTGAAGTTTCTATATTATTACATCATTTAACTAAAAATTACATATAATTCTCCACTAAAAGGTCGCTATCTGACCACTGGGAGTGGGTGGAACCACTCCAAGAGTTCCACTTCCGCCTGAACATATGGCTGGAACATCCTGCATAACTAACATATATCCCCGTAACGTGGGGTGAGACTATTGTCCCAGTGAGCAAAGCATGCAACAAGCAGTGTAGGGAGGCAGACATATGACATGAAACATATCATTCAGCAAATCATACATGGTCTAGTTCTATCACATTTCACCATATCATACATACCCCTTTAATTTACCATAATATAACTACATTCAACTATACATGATGTCTAATGCCAAACTCAAAGTAAATATGCTATGCATGATTTGCATTACCCGGCAGACGGGGACGTATGAGTGTCATTACTCTGGGGAACGTCTTCCTTGGGGACGTATCCCACCATTACTCTGGGGAACGAAGTCCAATTACTCTGGGGATCGAAGTCCAATCTTGTTTAATTAAGGTGATCTAGGGCCGAAGCCAAAACTCTGGGGCCGAGCCCATTTTTCAAGGGCCGAAGCCAAATCTCATTTCTCTCTGGGAGCTAATGCTCAAAAATCATTTTCCAGTTAATTAGCCAAAGGCCTGGATGCAATGCACACACAATACATAGTACACATAGTTCATGAGTCTTTCTAAATCTAAACATTTTCTTCCTTACAAATCTTAGCATGTGCAAAAAACATCTATCTACAACAGAGCCATCATAAAAACATCAAGAATTATCTGTAAAAATCGCCCAATAACATTTCACCCACAAAATCTCAAAATCCCCAATTTCCTCTAACTTAGGGTTTTCACATACAAGTTAAGAAGCAACTCAAAGCATGAATATTCTCTAATCCAACCATAATAAAACATCCATAAGCTAAATCGAAGGGGAATAGGAGAATAGGAATCATAATGGAAGCACACATAAGATAAGGTGGAAGTGTGTGAGCTTTACTCACCTCCAATGGAGCTCTAATGGAGAGGAGGATGGAGATCCAAGTTCCAAGGGGTGGTGGAGAGGGCTCCAAGCTAGCTTTGCTCTTCTGTCTCTCACTTTCTCTCTCTAAAACTCTCTCCCTCTCTCACTAAAACCCTAGAAAGAAGAAGGAGAAGGAAAATGAGAGAGAGCTGCAGCGCGCATGGTTAAAAACCCAATCTGCTAGTGCGCGCTTGAGCATACTAGCAGTGCGCTTGAGCGCACTGCTCCAGGGGAAGTAAAATGCGCTTACGCGCTGGAGCGCACTAATTGCGCGCTTGAGCGTGCCTGAAACTGAGGGCCACTTCCTGAAGCAGCAGCGCACGCTGGAGCGCAACAGGGGTGATGAAATTCTGGCAAGCGTACCAAAAGTTCAGCAGTATAATAGTAAGTATAATGTATCATATGCACAAGGAGCGGTTTACTTTGCAAGATTTTAGTGATCGAATTACCAAGTGAGCAACTTTTTAAGAGAATGATTAATGTGCGGAATTTAAATGGCAAAAAGAAAAGTAAGCAATAAAATAAGGGAAGATAGATTTACTTGGATTAGGATTGGACTTCGCTTCTTCGCACCCCTTATGTATGTGAATCCCTTCTTTTAATTATAAATTTGTTATTAATTATTCCTTAGCCAAACTGAATTGATAAAACTCCGAGTTACCAGTAGCCTACCACTCAAAGATAATCCATGCGGGCTCTCCCAAGCGACGAATTACCCTCGGGTCATTAAGCTCTTAACTAATTAATTGTTGTTCCGTTTGTTTTGAATCGTCCATTAATTATACTTCCCTATAAACGCTCTTCATTCAAGGGCTGTCACTACCCCATCAATCACAAGATCCCGTTTATCCCTCACATACAATTAACTTTCAATTATGTTACTATCAATTAACTATATGTTCCTATATATGCTCCTATGAATGGGCTGTCACTCACCAAAACAATTCAATCATCAGATTCCACCTATATTTCCATATAATTAACGAGTACTTTTAGCAATCGGAGGTTAGGTTTCCTATGTCTAGGCTCCCCTAAAGTCTAATACTAGCCGGAAATCTCATTATGTGTTATCCTGATCACTAGCCTACGACTCTGGCGCACGCGCGGAAGTAATGCATTAAGAACAACATAAAAGTACCGATATAATTAAAAACAGGGATTTATAATTAAAAACAAGAGAATTCACATACACTTGGGGATTGAATCCACTACATCCAATCCTACTGGAGAGCTTAGCTACTCATGGTAGCCATCACAAACCACTGAAGAATCTGTCACCTTCTTCAATCCTTGTGCGTCTATCTTTCTATTCTATGCCTCTCTCCTCTGTACTCTCTAAAATCCTCCTTCTATGTCTTTCTGATATGTGCAAAAGGTACTATTTATAGACCAAGGAAAACCATAATTCAAATCTGGAAGAGATCAATCTGTATTTGAATTTAAAAAGTTGGTGCGTGACTTGCGCTTCACCTGCGCTAAGCGTAGATGAAGCGTGTCCCTCTGTAAGCTACGCTCCACCTGCGCTAAGTGCAGGTGAAGCGTGAAACACGCTGTAGACTTTCTTCAATTCCTCATTTATTCACTTGATCTCTTTCTGATCTTGCCTTTGCTCGATTGGTTTTCCTTGTTTCCCTTATCTGGCTTGATTTTGTATTTATTAGAACTTGAATTCAAATTGGGGAAAGTTATCCACAGGATCCTTTATTTAAATGGTTGTTGATCTCATCTTTATTTTGCCCTCATTTAAACTTTAAATCTGCAAACAATCTCCCCATTTAATGCTATTTTCTCTTCTATTTCAAATCTTCCATAAATCTGCACAAAATAACAGATTTCTAATCAAAATAGCATCAAATTCAAATTCAAACCAAATAATTACAATTATTACAATTATTCATAAAAAAGGGATTATTTTGGGGCATAAATCATTATTTTAGCCTTGATAAGTGTAATAAAAACATAGGAAAATATCACATAATTTACACTTATCAAATACCCCCCAACTTAACTTCTTGCTTGTCCTCAAGCAAGATACCTTTTGCAATCAAAATCAAATCACCCTCATGTACAATTCTCATAATCAACTACAAGGAAAAATTTACATCATCTCTTTGTTAGGCAGAAGTCACTTTCCAAATATTAGAAAAAATCAGAATCAAGAGATGTTACCAATCCTCAATCAAAACAGAACACAATCAACAGTTGAACTTTTTCAAAAGTAGCAATTAAAGCAATAAATGATAAACCAAGGAATTTCACTCATGCTCACGAGTATTGTTTCCCTCAATGTTTTCACCACAGTTGAACAACTAAGATTGATAGTCGTTTCTAGTTCCTAAACATGCTCATGGTCAATTTGGATCAAAAGGTCTTTTTATGGTTGTAATGAGACTGGGCTATCAGGGAATCATGGTTTTTCTGGATAAATAATGAACACTTGGAACAGAGAGCATCTTTTGATGTTGCTTGACTTGGAACTTCTCTCCTTCCACCATCTCATTCTTGATTTTTCTCATTTTTGCAGGCCTCTTTCTTTGTTTGAGATTGCACTCCCCCCAACTTATTCAATTTATTCACTTTTTTCTTTTTGATTTTTGGGGGAGTGATCTTCTTTTTGCTTTCATGTACCTGCTTTTTGAATTTTAATTTACCAACCTTTTCTTCCCATTGTCTCAACTTACACCTTGCTCTCTATCCCAAATGTGTAACAGACAGGATATAAATATAAATTTTGGCTTGGGTGCACAAGAATAATCATTAAGGCTCAAATGGGTTACCAAAAATTGGAAAAATTATATCAACGGTTGGCTTTTTGGCACTGAGCAAATATATTGAAAACAAAAAAAATTGCCTTTGTCACTTCCATATTTTCCATAAGCAGAATAAGATCCAAAAACTCAATCAATAAAAATTGACAAGCAGCGGTGAAAAACTCTCAATTCAAGTGTTTGAGCTCTCAACTCACCGATTTCTTGGCTAAATTACTTGATAAAGCACTTACTGGTTTTAATTAACTACCCTGATAGGTTCTCCTGTGAAGTATTCTAATCCTAACTAATTATGGAATTAATCACAAAACCCTTTCTTCTTTCCTAATCTGGTTAGTTAAACTGCATAATTTCAGAAATTTTGAAAAATTTTCCTTTTATTTCCTAATTCTTAAACCCTAAAAATTTTAAAAATCCTAAAAATTGAAATGAAAAATAAACAAAATTCCTAATTAACTAAAAAAAATCAATCCTATAAAAGAAAATAGAAAATAAAAGAACGAAAAGAAAGAAAAACACCAGTGTCAATCTTCATCCTCTGTATCCTGTAAGTCTTTGTCCTTTTCTCCAGCTGCTGCTACTTCACCTCCCCCTGGAAAAATAGGCCTGTCCCCAGGCTACTGCTAAAATATCCTGAACTCTTCTAACAACATGCCTGGGTATGGGTCTTGCAGCAGCCTGTGCACTCTTGAATCTCATGGGATCATATTTTCTGATCCTTTTCCTCATGCCTTCTCCTCGTGAGATAAAGCCGCGGGAAAGACTAGCAATTTAATCCCAGGCATCTGAAAAGTCAAATAACAACAATTAGTTGCTAAAAACACATTTATTTTAATGATGCCTTATTGCAAATACCAATTCTTGAAGAACATGGAAGCCTATCATTAACCAATTTGCATGCATAAATAATTACTCTCTTCACAACAAAATTTCACTGCACTTGGTAATACCTTCCTAAAAATAGAATGTACTCATTTGTTTTGCAAGCATTCAATCAATCCATGGAAAGTGAAAGTAAATTTTTTTTGAAAGAATTAGAGCATAACACTTTCAAATTCAATAACTCACAAAACAAAGAGCATTCCAATCAAGCAAATTGTTCTTCATGTTCCACACAGCCAAAGATAACAATAATCAACAATATTCACAATCCTAAAGTTTCTATCCTAAAGTGGAAATCATAAAAACAGATTAGATGAAGATTTCAATTGGTAAAAATTAGATAAAATATGCATGAAATTTGAAAGTTTCAAAATTGATTGAAGTTTGTGAGTGGGAAAATTGAAAAGAAAAGCTTAGGAAGTAGAGAAACAGGACATGAGAAAACAGAAGATTTTTTTAAAATTTCGTACTGCTGCGCTTCACCCACGCTCAGCGCAAGTGAAGCGCAGAAAACAGTGACTAAAATTGCAATTTTACGCTTCTCCTACGCTTGGCGCAAGTGAAGCGCAAAAAACAGAATGAGATTTTTCAATTTTCAATCACGTTTTCTGCTACTTCCTATTGTTTAAAAATTTTATTTTCCACAAACTTATTCCAATCAATTTTGAAATTTCCTAAATCCTAAAAAAATAAAAAATCCTAATTAACAACAAGAAAATAAAACAAAACTAAAATTAATTAAAAACTTTAAAAATCTCTGGGTTGCCTCCCAGAAAGTGCTTGTTTAACGTCTGATAGCTCGACGCCTGCTCTGTCAAGGTGGCTGAAACTAAAATCTTTTGGTGAGCTTGTAAGTTGCACCCTTCCTTTCTTTGGCCAATAAACCTCCCCATAATCTTGCCTTGGAGCAACCTGTAGTGTGAAATGACTTTGACCATTTGGGCTTCTTTCTGGAATTAGACCATGCCCCTGACTCCCTTGGCTTGATTTTCCTTTTCTTCATTATCTTGCTCTCATGTGCATGAGTTTTCTTTTCCTGAAGCTTTGATGATTCACAATTGATTGCTCTCAATTTTCTTGCTTCGCAGGGGTCTTTGATATGAAACACACCTGACCACTTGATCTTCAATCTGGCTCTGGGCTCTGAATTTGATTCTATCTTGATCTTTCTTCTCTTTGCCCTGTTCTGGTCAGTGTGATTACGAGCCTTTCTTTTGTGAGGCCTGGAAGGATTATCACTTGCACCATGCCTTTCTTGATCTTCCTTTGGAGGACTGGTTGGATAAGGCAAGGTATTTGGTCTTGGTAATACTTCCCTTCCTTCCTTGGGATTTGATTCACCATCTCTCTGTTCACTTTTTTTCTCATTTTCTTGATCTTTTTCATCATGTACACCCTCATATGTGTTGTTCTCTTTCTCCCTTTCACAGTCAGGCTCTTCTTCAAACACAATCTTTGCTGTTTCATCCTCTCCTTTTTCTTTTTCTTCTTTTGCTTCACCTTCTTCTTCTTTTTCTTCATCAGCTTCTTCTGATTCCCTTTCTTCAGCTTTTCTTTCTTGTATTTCTTCAGTTCCCTCTTCTTCTTTTTCTTCTTCTTTTTTATTTTCTTCTTTTTCTTTTTCTATTTCATCAGCCAGATTATCATTGATTTCCTCCCCTATCAGCTGAACAATGTCATCGCACTGCTCTTCGGGGTTGGACAATGCATTTGTTGAGATTGGTTCTGACTGTTGTTTGACTCTTGTTTCTTTCAATAGCTTCAACAAAGCGTCAATCTTTCTTCTTGCTTCTTCTCCGTCCTTCTGAAATTGTATATCTTATCGATTGAGTTCTTCCAAAAACTCATCATATTTTGAGTATCTTTGTTGATATGAAGAGTAACTTTGCTGCTGTTGAAAAGAAGGTTGCATGTGGAGTGAAACATCATCTTGGTGCCATCCAAAATTCCGATTCTGGTAACTTCCCCAATCCTGTGAAAAATTGTTAGAATAATTGTTGTAATTAGAGAAGTTACCTTGAATCGGTGTATGGGAGAAATCATTTGGTTCTTGCTGTCTAACATAATCTCCAAGGGTACTTCTTGGTGGATTTTGATAATCTCCAAGTGTTCTTCTTGGTGGATTTTGCCATCCAGAAGCCATTCAACATTTACTTCACTTGGGGTGGTTGAACAGAGAGTGTTGAGATTGTCTCCTTGCCCTTTTTCTATCTCTCCTTTTGTTCCTTCTAGTTGTCCCTTCTATCAATTGATTTTGAGACACCTGTCTTCACAAGAGCACTATTCAAGAATCTCAAACAAATGTTAGCTCAGGAAGGTGGAACAAAATAAAAAAATAAAAATTTTTATTTATTTAAAAAAAAGAAAATATTTATTTTAAAAAGAAAAACGAAAATAAAAAATAATTTTTTTTTAAAATCCTAAAATCCTAATATAGAACTTGATAAAACCAAGTTTGAATTTGAATTATGATATATACTTATCCTAAAATCCTAAAAGAACTAGAAGAGGATAAGTGTTGAGGATAAGATAAGACCAATTTGAATTTCAAATTTCAAATAATTTTTTTTTAATTTTTAATTTTTAATTTTTTTTAAAAACGAAAATAAATTTAAAATAAAGGAAAATTAAAGATAAACTTGATAATTCGACCTCCCAAGGTTATACGAAGTGAAACACCGCTCCCCGGCAACGACGCCAAAAATACTTGATGAAATTCTGGCAAGCATACCAAAAGTTCAGCAGTATAATAGTAAGTATAAAGTATCGTATCCACAGGGAGTGGTTCACTTTGCAAGATTTTAGTGATCGAATTACCAAGTGAGCAACTTTTTAAAAGAATGATTAATGTGCGGAATTTAAATAGCAAAAAGAAAAGTAAGCAATAAAATAAGGGAAGATAGATTTACTTGGATTAGGATTGGACTTCGCTTCTTCGCACCCCTTATGTATGTTAATCCCTTCTTTTAATTATAAATTTGTTATTAATTATACCTTAGCAAACTGAATTGATAAAACCCCGAGTTACCAGTAGCCTACCACTCAAAGCTAATCCATGCGGGCTCTCCAAAGCGATGAATTACCCTCGGCTCATTAAGCTCTTAATTAATTAATTATTGTTCCATTTGTTTGAATCGTTCATTAATTGTACTTCCTTATAAATGCTCTTCATTCAAGGGCTGTCACTACCCCATCAATCACAAGATCCCGTTTATCCCTCACATACAATTAACTTTCAATTATGTTACTATCAATTAACTATATGTTCCTATAGATGCTCCTATGAACGGGCTGTCACTCACCAAAACAATTCAATCATTAGATTCCACCTATATTTCCATATAATTAACGAGTACTTTTAGCAATCGGAGGTTAGGTTTCCTAAGTTTAGGCTCCCCTATACTCTAATACTAGCCGGAAATCTCATTTTGTGTTATCCTGATCACTAGCCTACGACTCCGGCGCACGCGCGGAAGTAATGCATTAAGAACAACATAAAAGTACCGATATAATTAAAAACAGGGATTTATAATTAAAAACAAGAGAATTCACATACACTTGGGGATTGAATCCACTACATCCAATCCTACTGGAGAGCTTAGCTACTCATGGTAGCCATAACAAACCATTGAAGAATCTGTCACCTTCTTCAATCCTTGTGCGTCTATCTTTCTATTCTATGCCTCTCTCCTCTGTACTCTCTAAATGCCTCCTTCTATGTCTTTCTGATCCGTGCAAAAGGTACTATTTATAGACCAAGGAAAACCCTAATTCAAATCTGGAAGAGATCAATCTGTATTTGAATTTAAAAAGATGGTGCGTGACTTGCGCTTCACCTGTGCTAAGCGCAGATGATGCGTGTCCCTCTGTAAGCTGCGCTCCACCTGCGCTAAGCGCAGGTGAAGCGTGAAACACGCTGTAGACTTTCTTCAATTCCTCATTTATCCACTTGAAATTATATGCCTATGAGGTAAACCTATGATCACTTGGCCTCAAGACTTGGTTCCTTCTTTTCTATTTCTTGACACTCATGAACTCTTAACTAAATCTCTTTTCCTTCCTCATAATTCATTCCCACATTCTCAAGTTCCCTTTCCTCTCCTGACTCTTCTATATTCCGCTTAAGTTCAAACTTTAGGATGTTACACTCAGACACTTAAAAGTGTTTACAAAGAGATTTGTCTAAGTTAATGAACTACAGAGAAGTTCCTAACTTAAACAAAGATGAAGTTGTACAAGGTAACTGAGTACTACTCATGATATGAAAGTTTGTGTACTATTTATCAGAGAGTATGCAGTGTACATTTTTGCAGAGTATTGGCTTGATATCTTTTCTTCTCCCCTTCTGTTCACGTCTCTTAATAAAGTCCTTCACGAAGCTATATATAGGGATGAATTTAAGTCCGTTGAAGATTGTTGAAATCACCATTGAGGGATAAAATTAAATGTTATAGGATCTGTTGTGAGACGAATAGGATTCGTTGAGGGATAACATTTAAAGAATTAAGTTTAAAGAATTATCCCCATTTATCAGCTACTTAGACAAAAATGCTTGCTCCCCCTGAACATAAGATTTCTTCTCTGAAAAACACTTAAACTTTAGATTTTGTTAGTTTGTATTACTCCCCCTTTTGTCATCAATCAAAAGGGTTTCCAGAGCATGCTGAAGTAATAAATGTACAACAGAGCAATAAATTCAGGGTATAATTGTAGCAAAACAATCAATTATTTTTAGAATATTCAGTGCTTGCCAAAGCATTAAATACTTCCAATCAATCAGATGAGCAATTAATACGTTTGAACAGTAAGATAAGTACGCACAGAAACAATGAATCACATAGTCATATCAAGACTTATGAAACAAACAACTCATTCATTAAATATTTTCAGAGAGTTTAAAGACAAAATATGAACGCAGAATACTTTCTGAAATCACTCAGCTATTACAAACTACAACTCCTCTTATGCTTTGCAGGCCTTGATGCTTGAGTTTGCAGTGGAGCTGGAGTGGCTTGCAACTGTTTCATTAGTCTCTGAAGTTTCTCATTCTTATTTCTCAACCTTCTTATTTCTCTTTCTCTTACTTCTAGGGCTTCAGTGAGGTCAGCTTGTCTGAAAATGATGGATAAATATCGTCCAGTAAATACAATCTTCCCAAAACCACTTGGTAAGCCATAGTCAGCAGGCTTGACCACAAGGCAAGTGAAGATGGTAGGGATCATTTTTTGCAAAGTCCAATCCTCATGAAGTTCACGATCTGAACAGGGAAATCTACCAGGAAACCAAGTTCTACACTCTTGAACAAATAAAGTACTTTTGGTGATGGAGTCATCAAAATCATACTTGGTCCCTGAGCATGAGCCTTCCTTTTCTCTATCATGCCAGTAGGAATTCCATAACCAGTCTCTGTAGGAATGATCCAATCTGCCATAAGTCTCTACATCCTCAGCAACCCTTTCCCATTGCTCTCGAGTCATGGGCTCCATATCATTCAAATATGCAGAATAGAACTTAGGCTCCTTCTTCTTATCATTTGGGCCTTCAGTAAAACGGCAGCTTTGGAACTATTCTGTCAGGTTTCCAGAAGATCTTGGTGGTTGGCTTCATAGAGAGAGGTTTGGGAGGCTTGAAGTTCTTGCACCCAGCAGAAGATACAATATATCTTGCATACAACTCAGTCTCCAAGTTGAGATGCCTGATGAGGATCCAGTCTTTAGCAGGTATCTTTACATGGTCAGAGGAGTACACATCAATCTTTTTACAGAAATGCTTAGGTGGTTGAACTCCTTGCCTAATCCTTTCCAGCTGATCAAATAACAATTATCCTCCAATATCCTTTTGAGCAGCTACCCTTTTCTCCCTTGCAGCATCTAGAGAATCCACATGTAGTCTAGTGTGCTTGTGCAGGGGTGGGTGCTCTCTGAAGAACAAAAGCTCTTCATACAAGTTTAGAAATATGGGCACTCTGATTCTATCTCCATAAGGGGTTGAGTAGAATTTATGGGGAAATTGGGCAGCCTTCAGCAAGTCCTCAAAGCTGACAACAGGAACCACCTTGTCAAAGGATGGTTTTATTGATAAGTCTCTGGACTTAGGCTTCAGTAGGTTTTCCCTGAGAGTGAGATCGCCTTCCCATACAAACTTCCCTTCTCCTTTCCAAACAAAGCTTCCTTGAGCTTCCCAATTGATGGATCTGGGTGCAGCAGAAACAAATGGCATGATCAGTAGAGATTACTTCTACTTGTTCCTCTTCAGATGTTGATGATGATTGAGATGGTGGGGGTGAAGATGGTGCAGTATCAGTAGCAGGTGCAAAAGTATGAACAATAACTTCAGCAGGTACAGGAGTAACAACAATAATTTAAGCAAGTACAGGTTCAACAACCTTATCAACAGCAACAGGTTCAACAACCTTTTCAGCAACAACAACAGGTTCAAGAACCTTTACTGGTACCTTAGTGGGGCTGAGATCATCTTCTAAGTAAATGGGATCAAGATTCCCAAAGTTGACTTTGATCTTCTTGTAGGGTACTTCTTCAGCATTAGACTTAGTATTGTTCTCCTTCATCTTCTTGTAATGAACAGTCTCAGTAATAGGGTTATAAGGAACATACTCAGCAACAAGCTTAGCAGATTTCCTTTTAAGCTTCAATTGCTTCAGTTCCAAGATCTTTTGAGATCTTATCTCCTTAGCTACTTGCTGAAATATTGCAGCTTCCTCCTATTGAATGGATTTGCTCCTTGTAACCATTTGAGTTGGAGGTTCTTCTCTCACAGGAGATAGGAGTCTTTTCTTCTTCATCCTCACTGACTTGGAGAGTCTTTTCCTTTTGGGAATTGAGGATTTTTCAAGCTTCTCATCCTCAAGTATTGCTTGTTGTGCAACAATAGCAATTGCACGGTCAGTATCCTCTTGCTCCTTGGCTCTCCTAGCTTCTTCTTCATCCAAAGCATTTGCCAAAGCAACAACCTCCTGAAGCTCAGGATCTGGATGACTTGTAGCTAGAGGCATAACAGAAATTGGCTTCTCAAATGAACTTTCATTGGGAACATCATCCATCATGGCTTGTCCCTCAGGGATTGAGGTAGGCTCAGTGACCTTAGTAACAGTCACCTCAACATCCTGACCCACAATTTCAGTTGGTTCACTAGGAACCTTCTGAACAGGTTCAGAAGCTTGGGGTGATGCCACATCAGACACCTTTTCAGATGGTGTTGTCCTCTAAAAAGCAGCTTCAACCTCCCTTACATGTTGCAAATCAGCAGGATCAAGAACCTTCTGAGATACCTTGGTTCTTTTTCTTTTCACCATCTTCTTCACAGGAGTTTCAACAGCTGGTTGGAACTCTTCCTTCCTAGCATCTCCTTGAAGTTCATCTTCTAAAATTTCAAGAACAGACCTCCCAGAAGCAGAAGCCTTCTCAGCAGCAATGGATTCCTTGACAGAGGGTGGAGGAGCTAGTTTCTTGACATTAATCCCCATCTATTTAATGTTGGTGGAAGTGAAGAAGGTTGGAGGCTTCTGATCATACTTCTTCTCCACCAGAATCTTGTAATGAAGCATAATCTTCATTATCAGAGTGTTGTGGGGAAGGTTTGCAGCTGAATCCCTTGGCATTCTAATCATATGGTGGAGAATGATCCTTGGTAAGTTAATCTTCTTCTTCAGCAGCAGATGAATGAGGCAGAGTCTCTCCAGTTCAGATACGTGATTTTTACCTCCTCCTTTTGGGAGCACGCAACAACCAAGAATGACAAACAACAACCTAGGAACTTGCAGCAACCCAGTTCCATTCATGTTCAAAGGAGTTTATGATCCAAACAACATTTTGTTGTACATTCTTGGTCCTCCATTGTACATCTCCCATTCAGGAACAAACTGGACTCCTTCAGCTTTAACTTTGGTTACGGTTTCCAACACTGAGGCATCAACAAAGATGTCTTGCCCCATAACAGTTGCCTTGAGAGAGACCTTCTTGTTTCCTTCAACCTCCTTGGCAGTTCTCCAGAACTCATATACACTGGCCTCATGCCATGAGCAGTAGATGTTCTCAAAGAACGGACTCCACCCAGCAGCTTTGAAGTACTTAGTAAGATCATTACCGTATTCAGCAAGATGAGCAAGTTTAACACACCTGGTAGGGACTATCTTCCCACCAAGCTTGGAGGCAGCATCACCTTTCTTGGGTTCCATTGCAGTAGCAGAGAACTTGAGAGAAATTAAGGCTTGAGAGAAAAATGAGAGCTTGAGAATACTGAAGGTTTCTGAGAGAGCAAAAAGAGAGTAACCTTGAGAGACTTCCCACGCGCTCTATAAATATACTCAGCACTCAGCATTAATGATGACAGTTACAGGCTGCGTAGACATTGGGAGTCGTGCGTCGTGCAAGAGACAGTGGACAGGTGAAAAGCAAACCGTCTTAGATAGTCACGTCATCAAGTGACACTTCAGAGAGTATTTGTGTTCAACAAGTTCAAAATTTTTCAGCAATAACACATATTTTAGCAAGTTCATATATCAGAGATTTTCACGTATTTCAGAAAGTTCACACAAATCAAATATCACAATTTTTCAAATAATGCATGTATTCTCATATATTTATTTGCAATAATAAAAAGTGTTACCAACAAGAATTGTTAGTGAATGATCAAGTGTGTTGCATTTGCTGAGACTCAACATTGTTTTCTGAAATATAATGAAGATGACCATTTCAGCAGCTCTTGTTTTAGGGTCTGGCCACATACACCTTCCTTCCATCAAGAGTTCCATGCATCCATTCCTCTATGGTAATTCTCGATGTCTTCTTTGATTTATCTAAGACATCTGCAAGTGTAACAATTGAAGTCTTTGGTACCCATATATTCTTGGGTCCACTTGGGTTAGTTTTGGATGTGGATTTTTCTTTCCGTTTACACTTAGACACATGTTTTCCAGGTTTATCACAATAAATACACCCATCTATCTTCTTTTTAGCCTTTTTGGGGAATTCAGAAGTTGATGATTTTGATGATTTGCCAGAAAAACCCAAGCCACATTTGTTTTTAAAACTTCTTTGAGTTCCTAATAATCTGTTGAGATTATTAGTTCCTTCTACAAAATTGGCTAGGTCTTTAGTAATTTCATTAATTTGTTTTTAAAGACTTTGATTTTCTTCAAATAGATTCTTGGAATTACTATTTTCATGTTCCTGAAGCTTTTCCTTAAGTATAAGATTAGAGAGTTTCTATTTTCATTGCATATAACAGTGTATACATTAGAGAGTTTCTTATACTTTCTGAAAATTTCCTTGGAACTATCCACCAAATCATCATACTCATCTTGAAGAGTTAGAGATATTACCTTAGAGTCTGTTCCTTCTTAAGAGAGTTGTCTTGTCATTAAGCACAGGTTTGTCTCTTTAGAAGAATCCTCTCCATCTTCTGAGGTAGAGCCCTCTAGATCTGATTGTACAGATTTGGCATCCATAACATCTTCATGAATTGATGAAGCCAGCAAGTCCCATATTTCCTTAGCAGAGGTGCATCCTTGAACCTTCTCATACTCAGTCTTGTTCAGAGAACAGATTAAGTAGAGTTTGGCTTGAGCATTGAGTTGAACTTTAATTTTTTGCTCATAGGACCACTCACCTTTAGGAATAGGTACTCCATATCTCATAGGAACATAATCACCATTAACAATTATATCCCAGAGATCTAGATTGTGGCTTTCAATGAACAACTTCATGTGTTCACTCTAGTAATGATAAACAATTCTGTTGAAGACTGGAGGCCTGGTGACAGATGCGCGCTCCATCTGAAATGTAGTGATCATAGCTTGTTGAGGTTTCCATCTAGGATCTTCTTCCTCAACACTGTTAGATGCTCAACCCGAGTTTGAGCTCTGATACCAACTGTAGAAACCACATGAAACACTAGAATGGGGTGTTGAATAGTGTTTTATAAATTTAAAACTGATTTAGGAAAACCTTTCACAAGCAGCACTTTTCACAAAGGTTTTTATAACTTGCTAAAACTGGAAGTTTTAAATTTGTTGAAGTAACTCTAGCAGGTTGAATAAAACAGTTTGAGAAACTTGTTTTTCAATGTATTTAAATAGTTTTTTCAGTTTCAACGTTATAAAACAATAAATTCAGAGCCCTCCACGTTAGTATAAACCAAATATAAATGAGTTAAGGGTAAGAGAAGACGTAGCCAAATATTTTATACTGGTTCACCCACTACCACTGTGAGCTACGTCCAGTCCCAAAGCCAAACAGCTAAGGATTTCCACTAATCTCAAAGATTACAAGTTTTCTTTTACAGTCAAGCCTCTTCAGGCTCTAAAACAACAAGTATTCTTTTACAGACAAGCCTCTCCAGGCTCAAACCCAAGTATTTTTTAACCACAAGCCTCTCCAGGCTCAACAACGAGTATTCTTTCTTCCACCAAGCCTTTCCAGGCTCTCAGGCACTTAAAAGTGTTTACAAAGAGATTTGTCTAAGTTAATGAACTATAGAGAAGTTCCTAACTTAAACAGAGATGAAGTTGTACAAGGTAACTGAGTACTACTCAGGATATGAAAATTTGTGTACAATTTATCAGATAGTATGCAGCGTAGATTTTTGCAGAGTATTGGCTGGATATCTTTTCTTCTCCCCTTCTCTTCACGTCTCTTATTGAAGTCCTTCATGAAGCTATATATAAGGATGAGTTTAAGTCCGTTGAAGATTGCTGAAATCACTGTTGAGAGATAGCATTAAATGATATAAGATCCGTTGTGAGACAATATTCTGATAACTTCTAACTTTGAACAGTACTGGTGAGCAGGGATGATTCAGTTCTAACACAATGTAGGTACTAAGATACATATATTTCCCTTTTTGGTAAGTTGATTCAAATATGTTCAAAACGACTCTGTAATCTTTCCTTAAGAAGACATGTTGCAGAAGACGTTGAGAATGCTTTTAAGTTTTGAGTAGAAAGCCTTCTGAGTTCAAACATAATGCCACGTTGGATGTCTTCAGCAGGTCTTCATGTTTCAGATAGTACATCTCTTCAGAGGGTTGATTTACTTCAGCAGGTCCTGACTCTTCAGAGGGTTGCACTCCTTCAAAAGGTTGAACAACATCAAAGGGTTGTATTACTTCGGAGGGTTGCTCTTTCAGAGGGTTGCTGAAACACGGGAAAATACCTTTAAGAGAGTTTGTACTATCTTTCAAAATACTTTAACCAAATTTGTTATGCATTAAAACTAAGGATTAAGAGACTTAAAACATTATTAATTATTTAATAATATTTTTTAGGCTCAACATTTATGCATTACTTTGAATTATTCAACCACTCTAGCTATCATTCACCAGCTTGTCACCCACTTGCACCGTGCATTGCTTCATCTAGATGGTAGAATCCAATGAAGTTATCTTCAGATGAAATCAAGCCCTGGATCTTAGGGTCTGTTTGGTTTACATTTTCATTTCCTGTTTCCATTACCTATTTTCATTCTGTTTCTTGTTTCCTGAAATTTTACAAAGGAAAAACTGGAAATATTGGAAATAGCAAATTTTTGTTTCCAGCATTTCCAGTTTTTCCTTTGTAAAATTTCAGAAAACAGGAAACAGAAAATGGATACAGGAAATGAAAATGCAAACTAAACAGGCCCTTAGATTTCAAATGTCGTTGGTTTGAGCCCAAAAGGAGTTTTCTAGCCCAACTTATGGCCCAATCATTGAGTGTTGGTCAGGTTTTCATGTAATGCTGACTATTCCGTCTTCCAAGCTCATTTTGAAACACTAGACATCCGATTTAGATTTTGGGTTCTTCATCAAAGTTGTAGGGATTTCTTTTATCTTTCCTACAATATAAATTGCATAATTTGTAGATGTATATAACTTGAGTTATGCTTGAAATACGAAATAGTGTAATTTTTCAATTATGTTGAAAAATGTAATTAAGCCCAATATGAACCTGAATTGGCATAATATGCTCATGACTTGTTAATTAAGCATAAAAGATTTATTAAAATGTTAAATTTGAGGGATGATTAATGTGTAAGATTTGTATTTATCATATTCCCCGACACTTACCTTTTGCACATCCCGGGAAAATATGGAATACAAGAATAAGTTATTGACTCAAAGAAGTGCTTTCCAATAAAATTAATGAAATTTAAAAAAACATGAGATAGAGGTAATTACAAGATATTATAACATTCATGAATTCTTATCTTTATGCATCTCAAATCTATTAAAAAGGCAACTTCAATTTAAAAGAATAGATTCAAATTGATAGAATCTCGCAGGAAGTACTCTCAATCTCCCAAGTGTTTAAAAGGTGTGTGTTTCTCTAAATTCGACCCATGAAAATTGCACTATTATAAGATTGCTTATCTTCTACTTATCCACTACAAATTACACATACATCCACAAATCAAGAGGTCTTTATTAGAGTACTGATGAAGTGACAATCATGGAGAGGTATATACAAATATGACAAGTTAAACCGACGAGAGTAAAAGAGGTTTGGAGAATGAATCCAAGCAACAAGTGTGATAGATACATATGAGATCAAACATTGAAGTTTAGGTATATATTTTCAATAATTTGGATTCTTCATTCTTTCGCATATTTTTTTTCTATTTTTTTCCTTTTTATTATTTTTTTATTTTATTTATGTGACAAAGAAGCACTGAGCATGTAGCAACCCACATAATTAATATTCCCCACAGTTGTTCAAGAATATATTCTTATGATAAATCCAATACTCTTTTATTCCACAAGGTTAGGTAAAAGTTTAGTTTTATACTTAAGTATGGAACAAGGAACAACAAATAAGGCTCAAAAGGGTGATTCAAAGGAAAATCATGTAAGGTTGATTATTTAACTAGGTAATTTATTCAAGTGAAAGAAAAATTTGCCTCAATCATTTTCGTTCATTCATGTGCAAGTGTAGTTTCAAAAGGAACCAAAGCAAGTTCTGAAGTAACAAGTTCTATGGGTGAAAATCACACAAAAAAGAAAGTTCAATTTGTCAATAAGGCTCAAATTCTCACGGCTAATAACTATCAAAATCAATCCATTCAATTCAAATCTTTGATGCCAAGCCAATTAATTTCAAGATGTTAGGCAATCAATTCAATCATGTTATGAAATCTTAAAATCGTCTCTTTCTCTATGATTTGTTTCACACTCGTTAACTTTATTGGAAAACTTAAAAAATAAAAACACATAAATTATTTTTTTACTAACAGGATGCGTATCAAGAGTTAAGCATAACTTCTTACTATACCATCCTATTAATTTTTTTTTTGAAAAACATACCATATTTTTCCTCTCCCAACCTAATCAAGACATTGTCCCAGCTAATGTCTTTATAGATTGGTGAGTTTTTGTTTTTTTTTTCTTTTTAGATAAATGATATTTAAATTACAAACCATACAAGTACAACTTTAAGAGGAAGGAAAGTTACAACCAGAGGGTGGTATCATGATCTTCCTTCTTTGCATCATCTTTATTATTCTTGTCCTTCTTCTTTCTTGATGCATAAGGTTAAAGTGAAAGGTTCTACATTTGTTCAAGAACTTCGTTAGCATTTGAAGAGGATGTCATAATTCATTGCAGTGCTTGAGGTATGAATCCTTGATCCATAGCCTATTCTAGAAAACATAACAAACCATTATAAAAACCCATTAACATTTAAGAATACTAATGGCTTTTGGTGGAAGTTATAATTGGCCCCAGACACAATGGTGAAGATATCTTCTAAGGTTCCGAGACCACCAGGTAATGCAATAAATGCATTAGAATTGTATAGCATTTGTGCCATATGTTCCTGCATTGCTGAAACCTTCAATACAATTTGTAGGGTAAGGTTTGTGGTCTTCTAGTTATTACCACCCTTTAGAGCAACACCCAAGACCTTGTTCCCTCTTTGGATTGCAGTTCTTGTTGTACAACCCTTCAGGCCTCGTACTCCCCCTCCATACACAACATTGATCTTTCTGGCAGCTAATGCTTTACCAAGGTCATAAGCTGCATGCCGGAATGCTTGATCCTTTCTAAGATTGGTTCCACTAAAGTCACAGATGTTGTGGAATCTACGTGTAGATGGTCCTGCAGTTTCTTTAAAGAAAGACATTTTGTTGTACCAATCATTTGTGAGAGTAAAAATTTATAAGGATGAAATAATTGGTAGAAAGATAAAATTTTCAGATTTTTTTATAAAGTGTTAGTCGGTCAAAAGACAGGTAAGGATAAATAAAGATACGTGTAAATTATAAAGTCAAAAAAGAAACATCTGAAAAGAAAATTCAAAACTAATTAAAGACATGTGTGAATTATAAAGTTAAAAAAAAAAACACTGAAAATAATTCAAAGATGTGCATGCATATGAATAGTAGTTATGATTTTGGCTCACATCTTCCTCTAGTTTTTCATCCAGTAACAGCTTAAACACCTTCTATGAGTCGGGGATTTTCTTCCCATCCAGTTTTCTTATAAACTGGAAAACAGGGTCTTTTAGAGTCAGATTCCCAAGACTATATTGTTCCTTCTCCTTTCAAAATAATTAAGCTAAATCAAGAAGAACCATTTGAACTAGTCCACTAGGATGCGTCTCAAGAGCCTGGCTAATGTTATCCAAAGACTCCTTACTTAGTCCATCTTTAATGAATTTAATTTTATCTTCTTGATTAATAGAAGTCATTCCGATACTCCTACATCTCGAGTTACAATTCCATCTTGCACACTTATAACAAACTTGCATTTTTTTTCTCTTCTTTTTTTAGAAAAAGAACTCATACCCATACTTGACAAATGTCTTGCAAATGAATCTTGAAATTCACTTGCTAAATGTACCTTGGCCTCGATGATCCAACGTACATCCTCAAGAAGGCCTGACTGTAAATTATCCTGAGATTGTCTTAAGGGAGAGTAGGGAACCGAACTCTGAGCTTGGCGAGGCTTTCCTCCATTCTTTCTCTTCTAGCAAAGTTGTTCAATGCAAAGGTGGATTGTTCTATATATAATAGTTAAGGATAACAAATCGAAGGATTGCACAACAAGCACAATAATAAAATAAAAATAATGAAAACTCTAGAAACTCTCCCCACATAATCAACAAAATGAAAAATACATATCATTAACAACAATAACTCAAGAGGAAGAGAAAAAATATTGGGAAGAGAAATTTCTACTTTAAGTCAAGCCAAATAGGTGGCATTGTGCAAGTGCACCTCTTCCACCGTATGCCCATGAAAACCCTCGTGGAAGGGCTTAAGTCGATGTCCATTTACCTTGAAGACCTTTTTGGTTGTCTCATTTGTGATCTCTACTTCAGCATAACGAAAAACATTAGTAACCACAAATGGACCTAACCATCTAGAACGTAACTTACCAAGCATCAGCTTAAGACGAGAATTATATAAGATCACTTTTTGTCCAAAATGAACTCTTTTCTTTTTAGCATCTTGTCATGGAATGCTTTGGTCTTTTCCTTGTAAATTTTGGAGTTCTCATATGCTTCTAACCGAATTTCTTCAAGTTCTTGCTATTGAAGTTTTCTATACATTCCAGCTTCATTCAAGTTCAAATTGCATTACTTAACAACCCATTATGCTTTGTGCTCAATACCTACCGTTAGATGACATGTTTTTCCAAAGACTTTTCGGTAAGGGGACATCACTGCAGGAGTTTTGAAAGTTGTTCTGTAAGCCCATAAAGCATCATCAAGCTTTTTGCTTCAGTCTTTCCTATTTTGTTGGACTGTTTTCTCTAGAATTTGTTTAAGGATTATATGATATAGACATTTTGTGCATCACCCCGTATTTCTTCAACAAGAATGCCATGTTCCTATTGGTTATTTAACTTGAGTACATTTTTCTCTTAGCCATTGTTAGACATGTTTTCAAATTGATTAATATCAATAGGTAGTTTAACTTGAGTAAACAATTTTCTCTTAGATTTGTGTAAGGTTCTTTCAATTTCTGGATCAAATTCAATTAATTTTGAAGTAGAAGATCTAGTCATACACTAGGAACACACAAGAAGAATACAAAAGAAGTAAAAAAATTACAATTGAAAATTAAATAAGTGGATGCTATCAAGTGGATCTTCGACAACGGCGCCAAAATGTTGACAGTTGTCGAACCTACACAAAATTATAATTATAATTATCCAATCTGCAAACTACTTGTAGTAGAATGGTACAAACCAGGTAGAACCCTGTAGATCCAATCAAAATAATCCTTCTTTGGGGGGGGTTGATTGATTGGAATAATTTGAAGAAAACAAAGATCAAGTTAAAAGCTAAGGTTGAATCAATTTAAGACTATATTAATCCAAGGAATTCAGAGGCTATTTTCAAGGTTAATCATTGGTTATTAATTACATGCATTCAAGGGAGTAAATCTATCAATTAGGATCATATGGAACCACTACAATGATCTTTGGATTCACTACTGAAATAATTTCCTGAATTCAATTGATTAGATTAACAAGATCAAATAACCACCAAATCTTATGTTAGATCCAAATCAATTTTATAATCGGAACCCAATTGAAGTAAATAATTAAATGAACACCTTCAATTCAATTACTTGCTTTATGTTTTTAAATTGTTGCATGATGATTAACCAATCAAGAGTACAACATACATCAATAACAAATTTCATAACCAAAACATGTTAGCCAATTAAGGTTTGATTAAAGAAATATGAAATTGAAGAAAGTGGAGTAGAAAAGCAAGGTAGATGTAATTCAATGAGCATGTAAATGAAGATCAAATCTCAAAACCAAGATGAAAATAAGATTGACTCCTTGAATTGAATATAAACTTAGCCTTCCATGAAGACTTTACAAAAAGATGAACAAAAGTAAATGAAACTCTTAGTAATTTCTACTACAAGTTGGATGTTCTTCTCCCTAGCAAGCACTCCTATTTATAGGAGGGGAAAAGATTCCATTCCAAATCTGATCACCCATCCATGACTAAGCATGTTTTGTCCATAAGTGGACTTATTGATCAATTACCTAATACATTTGTGCATTACTTTGAATTATTCAACCACTCTATCTATCATTCACCAACTTGTCTCCCACTTGCACCGCTCATTGCTTCATTTATATGGCAGAATCAAAGGAAGTTTTCTTCAGATGGAATCAAGCCCTGGATCTTAGCTTTCAAATTTCGTTGATTTGAGCCCAAAAGGAGTTTTCTAGCCCAACTTATGGCCCAATCATTGAGTGTTGGTCATGTTTTCATGTAATGCTGACTATTCCATCTTCCAAGCCCATTTTGACCCACTAGACATCCGATTTAGCTTTTGGGTTCTTCATCAAAGTTGTAGGGATTTCTTTTATCTTTCCTACAATATAATTAAAGTGCATAATTTTTAGATGTCTAGAACTCAAGTTATTCTTGAAATACGAAACAGTGTTTTCAATTATACTGAAAAATGTAATTAAGCCCAATATGAACCTGAATTGGCATAATATGCTTTATGACTTGTTAATTAAGCATAAAAGATGTATTAAAATGTTAAATTGAGGGATGATTAATGTTTAAAATTTGTATTTGTCACGAGTGCAAGATGAGAACAGAATAATGCAACAACGAATTGACGAGTTACATAATGCTAGAGCATGAGAGAGGGAAGAAGGGGAGAGGGGCGAAGCTTCTCACTCTACGAAGGCACACCGACCCCTCAAATCAAGAAGGACCACATGTGGGTAAAAACCCACCACCAGATTAGCATTTTCACCCTTTCTTGATTTCATTATGTCAATTCCACTTCCTAGGTATTTCAAATTCCCAGATTTACCTGTTTATGATGGAACAACATACCAAAATACTCAAGTGAATGAATTTGTCACAAAGTTCCATGCAAATAGAGAGGGATCTCTCTCTAACATTCATCTCTAAAATCAATTTTTTTGTAGTAACGTTAGTCCTTCAGTTAGTCGTAGTTAGAAACACCGTTAATAGAAGCTGACGTTGAACGTTTTTGTGCTCGGGCCTGTTCAGTGCCATTTAAGCTTCCAATTAAGCAATCCTACATGGAAAATGACTTAATATTAGCGTTTCTATTAGGTACCTAATCTTAGGGGGGTCTTCTTCCATGATTTAAACAACAAATATCAAACCGTCAAGTTGCAGTCCAAAAAATTGCAGCAATTAAACATCGTGAAGAGAAACTACAAGTCGCAATTCACTAGTATTTCATCTCCAAGAAGACAATGTTTGTGAATTAATGTGGTTTCTTATTTGTTCTTCATCTTCATCCAGAAATCACAAAAATAGGAAGAATATGTTAGAGATGTGCTATTATGGAAAGGAATCCAAATTTTTCACTTCTTGAAATACATAAGTAAAACACTAGAAGGGGATTGAATTGTGTTTTCTTTAAAACTTGCAGGATTTTCGCAACATAAGTTCACAGACATTTTTCAAGAACATAGTTTATCAAATAATCATAGATTTAACCCCTTCTAGATAATCAAGATAAAACGTGATAAGGCAGAGAGAAACACACAAGTGTTTATCTTGGTTCACACCAACCATAGATGCTACATCCAATCCCTAACACAATTAGGATTTTCCACTTAGAAAAAGGTACCTTACACAAGTATTTTTCATTTCCCCTTCAGGCTTACAAGATATTTTTCAACAACCTTCTTAGACCTAAACTAGTTATTCTTTTACAAAAAACATGCATCCTCAGGTTCAACAAATAAAATCAGAAAAGGTAAGACATATCTTTGAGTTTAACACATAATGTGGATATGAAGATGATAATAGATTTATCAAGACAAAGTTCAAGTTAAAACTCATTTGAAATGACTTTCTCAAAGAATCAAGAAGTTAAAGAATAAAAGAATCAGAATAGAAAATGGCAGCGTTTAGCACTTGTTGAAGAGTTCTATCGTTTCTTCATTCCTCCTCCTTCTATTTAAAGGCTCCATGAGACAGAGACATTGAGTATGGGCTGATATACGTTGTCTCTTAGCATTTAATGCATGGAGTTTTTAGTTGTACTATTTGTAGTAGCAATTTGATAGAGAGTAGGCTAGAAAGTCTTTATGCAGGCCTCTCTTCTCACTTTTCTGACATTCTTTCTACTTTTGTGTTGATATACTTTCTGCTCTTACAAAGATCTTCTGATAGCTTCTTCTTTCGGCAAAGTGTAGTTTGAAACAACAATATTTGAATTTTGAACCATGTAGATTTCCATAAACTTAAGCTGCTTCTTTGAGTCTGACAAGAGTACAGTTTTTGACGTAGCTACAGACCACTATGCCAAAAAAGGCCATTAAGGACGCTCCCATACACCATAAAAGGGCGCTTCTGTGCGCACTAATAGAAACTACTCTTGTATGATTGTTGAGAGGAGGGCGTGTCTGGAAACGCCCCTAACGAAATTCATTTAGGGCGCTTAAGAAAACACGAAAGCGCCCTCAGCGTTTTGGCAAACAGCGTTTCGTTCGGAGGGCGCTCCCTGGAAGTGCCCTATTTTTGGTTAACAAGGGCGCTCCTAGGAAGCACCCTTGTTTTCTTAGGGAGGGAGCTTCTAGGAGCACCCTCGTACTATTTTTTTTTCAGGCTACTTCATTCTGATCATAATATTTTTTAGCATACTATTTTTAATTGTTTTCATACCAATGAGGTACCTCTAAAACCATGCTATTCCTTATCATTCAAACAATTATTAGGATTATGAAGAACCCTTTCATTCCATTTACACATTCACAACACAAACACAAGTACGGTTATCATCAATACTTTATATTAAGAATTCAAGCCATGTAATACTTTGAATAGTTTCCTATATATTTTTAACTTTTCTGAAAGTATGAAATACCTATACAACTACATATAAGCAACCACAAATCATGACATGGAACAATACTCAACTCAATTGGTAGATATATAACATACATGACCTATAAAAATTTTGGCAGAGTTTCCTCTATTTATTCAAGTTTTCCCAATTTATCAAACACCTGTAAAACTCCATACTAGCAGCTAGAATTTATCATTCAAACAGATCTAAAAAGTTTTGAATAGAATATGTTTAACAACATCCATTACCTAGATTTTTACGTTCATAACACTACTAGCTACTCATCTAAATTTACCTATAAAAATTTCGGCAGAGTTTCCTCTGTTTATTCAACATTTCCCAATTTAACAAACACCTGTAAAACTCCATAACAACAGCCATAATTTATCATTCAAAGAGTTATAATTAGTTCAGAATAGAACATCAAAGTATACAAAATTTATAGAACTTATCATTAATACACAATTTTGTACAACATTTTCAGATTACAAGTACACGTGTTTACTTACCATCAACAAGTACAAAACAATCACATACAATTGGTTACTACAAGCTTTGCCCATTCTTCTCTAACCTCATCAAGCTGCTCCATAGTGTAAGTCGAGCATCAGTTTTGAGGAAAGTACTATAAAAGCCAAAAACTGATTTCAATAAAAGAAATACTAAATGAGGAGAAAAATACTTAATTGTTATAAACAATTCCAAATTACCTCTTTTGGTATAATGAGTGCATTTTGATTATTATCTCCTTCATAAAATGCATAACAAAAAGTTCGCAATCATTGTTGTTTGTTTGCCGTGGACACTACAAAATAATTTATAATCAAATCCACTTACGTGATGATAAGTTATGAAGGAACACAAGAGTTCGCGCAACATTACCTGTATGCGGCACCAACTGGGATCAGGGATAATCCTATTCCTTGCTTGTGAAAAACCACCTAGCTTGCAATATTCAACAGAAGATCTAAACCAATATAACAAATAATGTGTATGATAACCCTAAACAATGTAAGTGTGATAGTATAAAGTTAATTGACATGGAATACTTACTTATTAATCATAGTCTTCATTGGTTCATAATGCGTAGGATCTTTACGCAAGGAGTTGAAAAAGTAAACCTTGCCAAAATCCCTTAAATTCAAGGCCGTAAGAACCCAATGTCGCCTACAACCATATTGCAAGATGTGTCAAACATACATTTTTAAAAACAATAATAATTGAGAAATAAACATATACTTCACATACCCGTCATATTGTGACCCTTTTTGGGGTAGCATGGGACATTGTTCTATGTCATAGGATGGTTGAGAGGAGGCTACTCTACACTTCCTCTCAGCTCACCTCAAACCTTCTCTGAGTAGGAACCATCGATGGGTTACTTCTGGTCCATCTAGTAGTAAGGATGTTCAAACTTGTCAAGCCCCATAGGGAGGTGAAAGAGAGATAGCAGGATAGTGACGTGATCAAAATCAGACTTAGGGCGATATTAAAGGGATAATGAAACCCAAGACTTGACCAGTGAGTAAAGGATGGGTAGGTAAGGTTAGGAAGCCAATACACCCTTAGACTCCCATAGCCATCCTTGAGAGAATGAAGCGTTCATTATCAGGTATTGTGTGGAAAATTTCATAGTGTACCAGCAACAGATAAGAAGAGAACTATGACTGGGAGTGGAGGTAGAGCATGGTAACCTAAAATTTTGAGGACAAAATTTATTTAAGGGGGTAGAAATGTAACATCCCGAAAATTGGACCTAAGAAGAATCTAGAGGAAGTTAGAAGGTAAGATGAGAACTTAGGGGTTGGAAGGGAAATAAGATGAGAGTTAGGGAATTGATTAAGAGTTATGAGTTTTGAGGAACCGAGAAGGGAAAACTAGCATAGGAGAAGTCACCACCTGGTGGTAGAAAGGCTAGTACAGTGACTAGGTGAGGAAGGAAGTGGATACAATGCGAACTAGGGAACTAGATTAAGGCAGAAGGAACTAAGCTTAAATGAATTGATGGGAATAAAGAGGAAAGACATAGACTCAAGGAACCGGGTAGAGAGGTGATTTTATGTAAAGGAACAAGGGAATAGAGGAGCATAGTCTCATGGACACTTAGACCCTTAGCGTTGGCCTTATTGGAGTGAATTGATGAGTTATAACATGATTCATGTAAAGTGTGCCCTGTTGGGTTTCAACCAAGGTTTGTTGCTTCATTTTGGGTTTTAAGCCTAATGACCTTGGTGCACTAATTCGCAAATATCTAGAGTTGAAAGGTGTCCTAATTGAGGTGATTCCCACTTGCATTAGAAAGCTAAGATCTGGGGCTTCAGTTTCATATGCTATATGATAGTATTCCAAGCTCATACACCTCCAAACAGGCGTATTCTCTCTCAGCGAGAAGAAAGCGGTCGGTGTAGCGAGAATATCAGCAGAAACAGAGGAATTCCAATCTATTTTCCTAGCTTAAGCTGCACTTCGAGCGCAGCCTGAGGATAGAAAACAGAGAGGAATTGAAGAAATTCAGCTCAAGTTGTGCTTGGAGTGCAGCCTGAGCGGAAAACCGTGTATGCATTCCTTCTTCATGCGCTTAAGTTGTGCTCCGAGTGCAGCCTAAGCGCAAGTACGTCTCTAGTCCATTAAAAACATAAGTTAGGGTTTCTTTCCCTTACTCCTTCCATTCCTTTTTCTTTTCTAGAGTGAGAGGGAGAGAAATTCTAGAGAGAGGGACTCCACCGGAGCCAAGGAGAAGGAAGAGGAACCACTCCACCATCCTCAAGTCATCAAGGGAGCTTTGAATCACCATCCTCATCACTCAATCATCCCCACCTCCTTGCTTTGAGGTGAGTGTGGTTCTCCCCTCACTCATTATTTGTGTATGTGTTGTCTCTTACATGATCCCCTTCCTTCATTCCCTTTCTCTATTGATTGTTATGTTTGGAAATGGTACGCATATGTTTGGATTGGTTGAATGTTTGGATTGATTGATGTTTTGCCTCTAAGGCTCAAACCCTAGGTTAGGAGATTTGGGGATTATGGGGAAATGCTTGAATGTTTGATGATGGAACTTGAAATGCAAATAGTTGAAGTTATTCTCATTCTGTAATTGAAAGAACATTTAGGGTTGAGATAGCTAGGTTTGAGGAAAAGAACAATTGTGGTGAGCCCTCTCTATTTCTTCTCCTCTATGTTAAAGGCTAAGGTAATATGTTTGCTTCTAGATGCTTCTATTTCATGAATTGAATTTATGAACTTGCATGAATGTTTAATGGAAACTAAAAAGGGAATTCAGTCCAAAGAGGAAAAAGGGGACATCGGTACAAAAAGGAAACAAAGGGGGTCTTGTACCCAAGAGGATTAAGAATGTTAAAATGTAATTGTGACTGCTAATTAAGACAGGAGGTTAAATTGGCCTCAAGGGAGACGTTCCTTGAATGGTATTGAGCTCAATCCAGGTCTGAGGTTTAAGTGATAAGAACCCACTAGTGTTGGGTAATACACCAAATGTTGAACGTTAATGTTAATTAAGACAGGAGGTTAAATTGGCCTCAAGGGAGACGTTCCTTAAACGGTATTGAGCTCAATATAGGTCAGAGGTTCAAGTGATAAGACTAATGAAAGAATTGTTATGAAATGAATGTAAAGTTTAATGAATGAAGTGTCATGAATTGAATGTAAGATTGATGTATGAATTGTTAGAAGTTGAACTATGTAGTTCTGCTATGCTTACATGTATTGTTTGCCCACACTGCACACACTGTTACCACACTCACTGGGACATAGTCTCATCCCACGATGTGAGAATTATATTCAGTTGTACAGGTTGCTATCAGGAGACTTGACTAGCGTATGGATGGTTCGTTGGGATGGGCATTTATAGTTATTATGGTTGTAATCTTTTTTTTTTTTTGGATTTTGGGTATAGCGGGTAGATTATAAATTGTAATATGATACTTTAGCCACAGAGTGGCATTTGATTTGTAATTTATGAGTTGTATTGGATTTTCGTGCTTAAGCAATGGTTGGATTACCTAAGCGTTGTAATGTATTATACTTTGATATTAATAATGAGCGAAATAATTCAAGGAATTAGAAATGGTGCTCCCAACAGGCATTATTTCTGAATTCAGAAATTAGGACGTTACAGTAAATGTAATACTCAATAATACAGATATATACTAAATTTAATACACAATAACATTAAATATATACTTACACATTGTTTGAAGACCTCTTTAACTCTTTCATTGTTGGCATTCTTCTTCTTGTTAATCCGAGCAGTTTTCCACAACATATGCATCAAAACATCAGTGCTTTCCACCACTCGCCTCTTGTAACTGTAAGATATAATTTACATACTATTAGTACTAACAAAAGTATTATATGGGTATTTTATGTTAACGACAATAATCACCAGTTGTTGTTCAAGCCGAGCATAACCCAACGTGAGCCTCTATATTGGTATTCGGGATTTGAGGCCCTATCCTTATTTTTCTCACCAATTTCCTGCAACAACACATGGTAAACATATTCAAGGAGTTATTCGTTAACAAAAACATTAAAAATATTGAGCATATGGATGAATATAATACCTTGAAATATTCCTGGTTTCGTTGGGCAACAAAAAAATCCCATTGCTCTTGGTGATATTACATCTTCATATCTCTTAGGAGGATGCGGGATTACTTCACCATTATCATCAAAAATATGTTGGGTGGATAATGTTGACCTAAAATCTCTATGTCATTTACCAGCCAATATAAGTACATATCTCTTGTGGCGATCATCAATTTCAAAGGCCGACTACATAGAAAACAAAACATAATGCATTAATTTCAGATTAGGTGTCCTTAACTTAAAATAGAAAGGGGGCCATAGTAAGTACCTTAATTTCCTCCCAAATCATGTTCTTATACTCCTTCATTTCTTCATTTTCCATTGTCGGATAGTAATTGGTACCCTTTGACGAACAATGACATCAATATAACTACTCAGTGTAGGGCCACAGGGCCACCAAGTTTAATAAGTTGGCCCCTTGCATTCCATGCAACCTATATAAAATGACAAACTATATAGTGACACAATTCAACTTAATAAACATAATTTGATATAAACATACATTTGGTTACCTGAATTTTATTTCCCTTGTTCCTCTCTTTAATGACATGGGCCATAGTTGTTGCCCCACGTTTGTGTTGGTCATCCATGTTTTGCCCATTATCATTGTCGGACCCTGACATTTTAGCTGCATGAGAAACATAAGAGATGAATTAGTATATTCTTTTATTAGTATACAAGACAAAAGAAATAGCTATTTATATAAGTAAAAACATTCATACGTTGACTAACTCATTTTTTTTTCTTTTTCTAGTTGGTTTGAAACGTGTGGGTCCATTTCTAACATGAATTGATCGGTTGATCCAAATACCCTCATTATGGTCCGCTCTCATGTACAACCCATCATCTTTTGTGGAGTCACCCTATAATAAATGTGATGTCGTAACAAAAGGATCATCTTCAACATCCTACTCCTCATCCACATTTGGGTCGTCATTGAATTTGTTACTTAACATCACTATGGAGCAGTTCACGTCTGCAGGATCAGTAACATAGAAACTTGCTGAGCTTGGGATGCTAGGATAAATGGCTCATCTTTGTACCCTTCCTTGCTAAAATTAACTTGCATGAAGCCAAGGTTGTCAACTCGAACACCAGTATTGTTGTCAACCCACTTACAACCAAACACATGCAACCACAAGTGATAGTAGGGAAGGTGCGGATCAAGAATTGAGCAAAAACAACCGGTTAGAATCAAGAATTAGCACTTAAAATGCAAAATATAGGTGTAGGGTAGCAGCTATATTCACGCATGAAAATGAAGGAAAATGAGAGAAAATGAAAGAAAAGGTGGAAGAGAAAGAGATGGTTGGGATGCCACTGAAGCAGGAATCCACCCACAGCAGATAAGTCTAATCGATAGACACCACTGATTCAGAAGAATCAGATAAGTCTCTGGTTGGTTTAAGCAAGAATGCCTTTACTAATGCCTTTACTAAGCCAGCTGGGTGGGAAGGAAAAATGGGCATAATGCCTTTACTAATTTCATCAAAGTTATAAAATACAAGGGGGGTAGCCTCCTATTTAAAGGAAAAGGAGATGGCTAGGTGGGAAGGAAAAATACAAGATGAGTGGAAACTATCCTAAATGAGTTTTGAACCCATGACCTCCTACCCACTTAGCTAAGCTAACTCTTAGCCAATAAAGCCATCTAAATTAGTGCCTATCTTAAGAGTAACAATTAGGAAAATTACAAACAAGTCCAATTATAAATAAATCCTAATTAACTCCTAATTAAATTGGAGTCTTCATGTTGACTTGGGTCAATTGGTCAAAGGTCAAAGGTTGACCATGAGAGAGTTGACCAATACATGGTTGACCAAGGCATGACTCAGCTCCAAGCATCCCAAACAGGTCCAAGCTTGCCACAAGCACCCCAGCTCCCAGCTCCCAGGTCAGAAGTCCACTGGTAGTTGCCATCATTCCCCCCCCCCCTTAGAAAGGATTTGACCTCAAATCTGAAAATTCAGAAAGAAGCCGTAGGAAAAGAATAGGAGAAGAAAGGATGGATGACAAGAGTAGAGAGAGGTAGGTAGGTACTTCCCTTAGAGGATGGGGAGCCCTTCCTAGATTCCACATGCTATGAACATTTTCCTTGAACCTAGTCAACAAAGAAAGATCCATTAGTATTATTCCAAAGCAAGCAAAGGTGAAGGTTCATAACAAAAATATTTTGGTATCATATAGATGGAAAGTACAAGAATATATGTGATGAACAAGTGGTGGTTTAAGTAGGGAATAGGAAACTCCCTTTTTGAAGTGGAAACCATCTTGTCCATGTACTTTGTCGGATGAGATCCTGGATCAAAGACCAATCTCTTGAAGCCCTCCTTTGAAAGTAAAAGAAAGAAGTGGTCATAAAGAAGGCCTTAAGAATTCATTTCCAACGAAGTTCCTAGGAATTGTAATTTAAACAAAATATTCCACAGCATGCTCCTAGATGAATGCAGAATTAAAAACTATAGGGCATATATGATTTATTCTTTCTCAACAAAGCCTTATCATGCCAAGAATCATTGTTTGTATTAAGAGGCATGTCTACATAAATTCATTTACTCAAGTATGGATTTGGAAGCACCTTGCGCATATCAAATTTAACATATGGGGATATGTAAGGTGATGTACTTAAAAATTCACCTTGAGCATGCATATCAAGAAGCATATCATCATTTGAATTAGATGTCAAACAATTTTTTATATATATGATAGCTTCATCCAAATTTTTATTCGTTTTACTAACTAGTTCAAGAGCATAATACACATATTTATATGAAACAATTATTTGAGGTCCAAAATGTGTATTCAATTTATAAACACAAACCAAAGGCACATGCATATTCAATCCAACTTTGTTTTCAATCCTATCGTGCAATCTAAAGGAATTAACTAAGCATTCATCTTTAGTAAGTTTCATGGTACTCTCATACATAGTTGGCTTTTCCAAACATGCAATAGGTTTCATAACATTGTTCATTTCTTTTAAACATGTAATGCTTTGAGGTATATAATTGTGCATAGAGAAAGGCATTTGTAACATCCGCAATTTTTCTTACTGGTGTATAAATAGAATAAAGAAAATTTTAAAATAGTAATAATCATTTAATTATAAAGTATTTAGTAGCTTTTAATAGACAACCAAATTTATAATACCCAACCACAATTATGAGTAAATTTCTCTAGAGAGGTGTTTGAGAAAATAACCTAAGACACCTTTAGTAATTATACAGTTAAGGAAAATATAGATTTAATTATTAAAAATAGCTAAAACTCTAAGGTATCTATACCTTTATTCAAAATACTCTTAATATAATTAGTGATGAGTTTTAGAAAATTATTTAGAATTTTTCTAGCACTTCTGGGCAAAAAGATCAAAATGCCCCAATTAACAGTATAACCATAGCCAGCATATGAAAAAAAAAAATTTTTGTAGAAAAATATGGAAGATATATTTTGAACCTTAAAAGATGATTTAAAATTATAATTATAATTCTATACAATCTCTGTAAATAAAACCTTTATTTTCTCTCTCTACTTACTGTAACGCCCGCTTCTTACCGTTTTTACCGCATTTCGTGTTTTATTGAATTGTTAAAATTATTTTTTATCGCCAAAATTTATATTTTTGGATTTAGTATTAAATTTCCTATTTTTAGGAATTTTCTGGGAATATTTTTGGGATTTTTCTGCAAAAATTGACCTTTTTGCCCTCCGGTACCCCGACCCGGGCCCGAATACTCTTGATCCGGGCCAGAAAAAAATTGCACAAACCTTATTTTCTCCTCTGAAAATTTTGCTGCACAGCATGGTGCATGTGTGCCACTTGTCCATGTCTTCCTTCACACCATTAAGTCTATATAAAGGAGAAGCTTCACTTTATGGCAATTTTTCACTTAGCCATCTTCTCCACCTACCCATTTTCTCTCTTCTTCTTCTTCTTTCTCCCTTGCTGGCCGCGCACCACCACCCTCTTCTTCTCCCCAAAATTTCTTCATCTCCACCCAAATCACCAACCAAGCTTAAGTCCCATTCTTGGATTTAAGCTAAAGAAAAAAAAAATACATACTTTTCTACCAAAAATCCACTTGTTGGAGGCTTGAAGGAGGAGCTTGAAGGGGCTGTTGGAGGAGGAAAAATCTGCACTCATTCCTTGAAGATCTAAGGTAAAGGGGGGGAGAACTTGAACTCTAGTAGGGCCATGTAACTAGAGTCAAGGATTTGCCCTTGAATCCTTGCTTCTCTCTTGTTTTTCCTCTGAAAATCAAACCTTTGAGCTTGTTTTTGAGAAAATATTTTCGGTCTTGATGAGCTGGGTTATTGTTGTTGTTTGCATGTCTTTGATCTGTTTGGATTGTTGTTGATGGTTGGGTTGTGTTGCATGCAAGCCAAGGAAGGATTTTTGTGTGAAAAATCCCTCCTTTTTCCCCTCAAGCTCTCGGCCAAGAGAGGAAGAAGTGGCTGCATGTGTGCAAAAATTATTTTGATGGTTTGGATGTGATTATATGATGGATATATGTACATGCATGTGGTTGATCTAAGTGGAAAAATTGATTTGGTGATTTATCTTGAAAATAATGATGTTTTGAGCTTGAAAATGGAGTTATGAACTTTAATGTGTATGTGGATGATTTTGAGTGGATTAGTATGATATTTGGCATTTAGATTGTTTATTGATGAATGTGTGAAGTTTTGGTGAAGATTGGATGTTGTGAAAAATTTGAAGTTTTGGATGAACATTCAAGGTTGTTCTTGATGTTCATGAGTGTTCTTGATGAAACTCATCAAGAATGTCCTTTTGATCCTAAAAAGATCAAAAGGATGTTTAAAACATGTTTTTGGGCTAAATTGGCCCAAAAGGACTAAAGAATAAATTTGTAACAAAAAGGACTAAATTGCAAATAAGATAAGTTTTTAAATTAAGTAATTAAATTCGGATTTTTATTTTAACTAAAATAAAAATCTATTTAAAAGTCATATTTTTATTTATTATGAATAAAAATGGGCTCTCATGGGTCCAATTACCTTTAGGCTTTTGTTTAGTCCCAAAGCCTTTCAAAAGAAAGTCAAAACTCAATTTAAAAGACAACTAAAAATAATTCATGGGCTTAGGTTTAGATTAGGGTTGAACTTCAACACTAATCTAAGTTGTGAAAATTAAACTTAGGATTAATTAGTAGACTTAACTAATTTAATCACCTAAGTTGATTAGCCTAAATTACTTAAGTTAATTAATAATTAATTAAGTCTAAAGATAATTAATATTAATATAAGTGTTAATTAAGTAATTAATCTCTAACGACGGTTAAAAACTAATTAATTATAATTTAACCTTAACCAAGCATAATTAAAAACCTTAATCCAAGATTAAGGAAGAGATTAGGGATAATTAGAATTAATTAGGATTTTAAGTAAGGATTAAGACTTAATTAAAGAAGGAAAGATTAATTGACATTCGATTAATGAAGACTAGTTATGATTAAAGGTCAAGCTTAATCTTAATTAGTCATACAAGTGAAATTAGGAATTTTAATGCCTTTCATAAGACATATCCATAAGCCTTAGTAAATTGTAGGACTTAAATGAATATGATTATCAATAAAGCTAGCACAAACTACCTTAAAAGATTATAACCAACACTTATCCTCTACATAAACTGAGAAGCTTGGCAAGAGAGTGTGATTTGGTTTTCCTCAAAAGAAAGACCTGAATCTACAAGGTTGCACCACAATAAAGTGGTGACGTAAAAAGATTCAATGGGTTTGTCTGAAGGACGTAATATTGTAAGTGTTTGCGGGTGTGGACATACATCATGTGCATCAATAATGATTAAGGTTCAAAAGCCTTACGACCTATATGGCAATACCACTCTAGTACAGTGCGAAACTGGATGGGACGGGTGCACTGGGTTTTGCAAAAGAACACCAGCGGTCCAGTAAAGGAGACCAACCCTGAGGGTGAGTCAGGTCCCGGAATGGCATAAGTGGCGTAGGCTCGCCCCCTACTGTCGTGCAAACGGGGGTACGGGCTTGACTATCCTGTCGCTCTCAAGTTTTCATAATCAGCGAGTTTGTCTGGAAGTCGGAAAATCGTCTTGGCCAGAGATTGAGCAATGCTCTTCGTACTATTTGCTAGTACAGACTATACTCCTGATATATTGTACATATATGGTCGAGCAGTTGCTATGTGCTCTGCTTTTGGTGCTGTTTTCCCCGGGGCCCTCATGCATTAGATACATATAGCATGGTAGCATCAGCTTGCATATTTGTGATTGAGATATGTGGATGCTTGTGAATATTTTATTGATGCTCTAGTTACTATATTCTACTTGATATGAGTTCATGTGATGTTCTCACCCTTCCTTTTCTGATATGTTATTCCCTGTCGTCGTACTCTTCGCCACGTCGACAGTTGGTATTGGAGAGATTCAGGACTGTCCACTATGAGGATCACGTTGAGGTGGAGGCCACGATGGCCAGTGGCGAATTACCGACGTCCTCTAGGCGATGTGTTTTCACGGGGGAGGTGCGCATCACCATTTCTCACCCAGCCTTCCCCTGCGTTACCGGAGATAGATTTCACAGTGCCGGTGATCCTCTTGAGTTGAGACTCCCACCCAGACTCCGTCACTACACTACTTTTCTCAACCGTGTCATCGCCCCTCTCCATCAGCATCGTCACAAGTCCTCACGGATGGCGACCATGGACGAGCCAGAATTCCCCTCGTTACTCTCCCGGTCCAGAGAAGTCACCTCCACAGCCCGTAGTATTTTGACGCATTTGGCCGTTCCCGTCCGAGTGAGCCAGACATGATCGTGATCGATGACACTACATCTGAGGAGGAGGACCCAGAGGAAGACCTGAAGGATGACTCTGAGGATGAGGAGCCGGAAGAGGATTCTTCCAGTGACGACCCCTCAGAAGACTTTGGGATGATCAACCTCGGGGGTACTGGAGGGAGGAGTTGTGGATGGATTCCTGCTGAGACGGATGATGACGAGTAGGATAGCGTAACTGGGGGTAGTCACGAGTCTAGTTAGTAGCAGCTCTGATTTAGTGGCCTTTTGTTTTGTTTTGTTTAGGCTGAGGTCTTATTTATTATAGTCTACTACTAGAACTCTTGTTTTGTATGGTGGTATTGTTTACTCCGGGATTACTTTGACACTATGGTTCTGTATATATGTTATGAGGTTTTCTTCCCATGATCCCCTTTATATCTGCGTGTATGTTGTGTATGTATGCGGAATGATTGAATCGTCTAGATGTTTTTAGAAAATGAATTTCAGACTTAAGAAAAGGACGTTTTCATGAATACTTAAAATGGAATTAGAATGCGATTAGTTTTGATGACTAAGTTTCTTATTAAAAACTCTTTCAAAAAAAAAATATTCCCGTATTTTCTAAGCATACACTTAAAAATGAGAGTCATCGGTTACGTTCGTAATGTGATACTCTTAGCGGTATAACTAAGGGTGTCGCATTTAGTGGTATCAGACTGTTCTTTCCTTTTGGCCTCGGGTATGGTCTGCAATACCCTTCTCTCTGTGTTTACTCTGTGTTGAATGTTTGTTTATGTTGATTGTTTGCCTTGTGTGAATTGGTTGCTCTCATCTTACTATCTTAGTAATATGAGGATATGTGTATAGCGTTGCTTATTCTTGCTTGAATGGTTCTGCATGAAATGGAAGAAGTTGACTTGTTCTGCGAATGCAGGATTCCATGGCAGAAAGAGGCAACCCTGAGATGGGGCGATCTCCTGGGAAGGAGACAAGGTAGCATAGAATCACCTCATAAAAGAATTAACTTAACACCCTAATTAGAATTAAGGTAGTATGAATGAACCAAGTAATCAAGCTTCTAAAACGAGTTTGCCAAGACCTCTAGGTCCTGAGATGGTACATTAGTGTAGCCAATAGTTGATTTGACTTGTGGATTTAGGTGCTGAGTGAGACATCAAAGGTCGGATAGATGACCACTAAGGATAAGTTCCCATTCCTTTAGATGAGTAACCTAAGGGATCGATAATGAATTCGAGGCCGTGAATTCAAGGTTAAGATGATTGATCATTGAGGTTTATTATTAAGGTTTTGAAATTGATTTGGGGATTTGTACTAATATCTCTTGAGGATTCAGTTATTGAAATATATATATTTTGGCAAAGCAAGTTAGAAGTAATTAATGACTTGGGATATACTCAGGATGAATAATGATGGAGTTTAGGATAAGAATGAAAACATATGAATTGAGAGTTGATCTTAGTAATTAAGGTATTTGGATACCCTGTAGATGAACTTGAAGTCTAAAAGGGTTTGACTGTGGAATGAGTGTCATGATTGAAGTTTGATAGATACACTAGAGTATGATCGCTATCTCTAACGGATTGATAAAATAAGGATTTATAGAAACAAGTGGAAAACTCGAATTAAGATAAAGGATGTCGAAGTATTGAGGCCAATAGCACAAAGGTGTAGTTCTTAAGAAATTTTAGTCGGATGGTAGGATATGACTAAGAAAATGATCTGTTAGTATCAAGATTACGCAGGAAATTGAAGAAAGAGATCATGTGATGGAGAATTATATGCACGAGTACGCACTACAAGAGCTACAATAGTATGAACTAAGTAAGGACAACACTTCCATGAGGTTAGTAGAAATAATAGATATGTCAAATAATGAGCGATTATCGTATGTGTTGATTTTGATGACTGAGAGTTATACTTGATTGATGCTCCTATAGATTGAATAAGGTATGTGAATGGAATCTCATAAACAATTAAGATTGGAATTGGTAAGAATCATGACACGTTGGTTTAGTATGGTATAACCAATTTACAGATTAGTTTGTACATTAATCTTAATGGACTTAGACTCTCAAGGAAAGGTATGTATATAAAATAATAAATATCTAGGCAAGATTTTAAAGATTGGATTGGAATAGTACTAGATAAGTAGGTGGCATTTAGTGTAAGGATGCCCTAGGGGATGAATACAATCCGTGGGAGTAGGATGACCATAAGGAACAAAAAAAAAATATAATAATATTCCCTAAGATAGATTGCTTCCATCTAATATACCAGATATAGGTAATCTACAATCCGCTTTGGACTTTACCATGAATGCTATCAGGTGTCTAGTAATGCCATCTGGATTGTTGTCATTGGTGTCCTTTCCCTCCTTAGTGAACCTAGTTTTCTAGCCTCATTAAGCCAACTTATCCTCATTCTTTCGTGCAATGTCTCTCCTATTTCTAGGATCCAATGGGAAGTATAGCATTCTTTGGAAATAATTGAGATAGGAAGTTGTATTGCTAAGCTATCTAAGTGGTGAGTTTGGTTAAAGGAAGTGAATTTCCTAGGTCATGTGATCTATAGGACGAAGTTAGCGTAGACCCAGCTAAGGGAAAACTGTGTTGCAGTAGGAAGCACCTGGGACTTTAACGAAAGTGAGAAAGCTTTGGGGTTAGTTGGTTACACCGTACGTAAGTTAATGAAAATTTTCAAGGATTAGAAAACTCCGTTGAACGCATTTGATTAGGAAGACCAACCTTTTGTGGGAGCCGTAGTATAAGATAGTATGAAGAATAGTTTTCAGAATTGAAGAAGAGGTTAACTTCTGCGCCTGCGTTAGTTTTACCTAACCCACAGGAGAGTTTGGAAGTATATGTGAGATGCTTCGAAACAAGGATTAGGTTGTGTTGATGCAAAAAGGGAAGGTGAGCTTATGCTTAGGCCACTGAGAACACACGAAGTAAACTATCCCACGCATGATCTAGAGTTGGCAGCTATAGTTTTTGCTCTGAAGATTTGGAGGCATCATCTATATGAGCGTAGTTTGAAGTCTTTAGTGACCATAAGAGCTTGAAAATATCTGTTTGATCGAAGGAGTTGAATATGAGGCAAAGGAGATGGATGGAGTTTTTAAAGGAGTTATGATTTTAGTTTACAATACACCCCCTGGGAAAGCCAATGTAGTAGCTGATGCCTTGAGGAGGACATCCTTGCGTATGGCAGCAATGAGGGTAGAGAACTAGAGTGCTAGAGGGTTTAGAGACTAAACCTAGATGTTGGATTTGATCCTAAGAGTATAAGTTGAGAACCTTAAAGATTTCAAGTGATTTTTTTTGAGCAGTTCGCATAGACAGGAAGTGGATCAATCTTTGCAAGTTTTGAAGGATCTAGTCCCTAAGAAAGGAG